>JADMLD010000232.1:0-1287409 GCA_017589585.1 Phylloscopus whistleri
ATGCATTCTTGGTTAAAATATGGAATAAGAAAATCGTTTTCTGAGGGGAGAAGTGTTTTACTCTTGGGTATTTATATTTCTCCTTTCTGCATGACTCCATGTTTGTAAACTGAATTTATGAACTTGCATCAGCATAGGCTGAATTCTCTGATATTTACAGTACCCTGAAATTTCAACCTTAGCAATTGAGTCGTGAATCTTTCACATTTTGTATAATTTAGTCATCAGTGTCTCAATTTCTTGATTGATTGTTCAATTTTCTATTATATGTTATATTAGGCTTATAAATGGAATCTTAGATCACCATGCATGGAGTATAATATAAGTTCTTCAATTTTGATTAGAGCAGCCAGAAAATGCTACATAAATCATTTCAAACCCTGCAAATCAAATTATATTTTCCCTTTTGAACTGTAAACAAAAATCAATCACCATAAAAACCCAAAGTATTTTAGTTACACTAGTATAAACTGGACTGTGTAGACTTTAGAAATAGTAGTATCACCTTATAAATTTAGCACATCCTAGTTTTTAGAGGAAAGAAAAAAAAGAATATTAGGAGAAAACAATACTCATAACAAGAGGGCAAAAAATGTGGGGTTTGGGGTAGGATAGAGAGGGTCCTGCATTTGGGACCTTGACTTCTCTTTTGGGCAAGGGTCCACACTGACTGTTCTCTATCATCTTCTTGTCCTGCTTATCCTTGTGCATTGTTTCCAAGAAAAGTCGATGTATTACTTTCTCAAGTAATACAGTCAGGACAACTACCAGTAGTTGCTGAGATCCTTCTTGATTTTCTTGAATGCAGACATAATTCATATTTCCCAGCCCTAAGGGACCTCTGCTTTTAAGCAAGACCTCAGAATGATATCACACAGCACTTCTAACTGATGCCCTGAGAGGCTACCTAGAACAGAGGCCAGAGGGTGTCAAAGGAATAAAGTAGGCATTTATTAAAAGGCCTTCAAAGGATACACCCTGGGCAGTACAAGAGCCCAGCCATGGATCCACCAAAGATGGATGACAGATGACACATTTTTACACTTTTATAAGTTTTAGTCCATTTACATATTGGGGGTAATTGTCCAATTACAGCTTCAGGTCATGAAGTCCCATCGTCCCAGTTTGCTCTCCTCAATTCACTGTTGTTTATACTTTTTGGCCCTGAAGCTGCAATGATGTCCTTGGTTCTCGGGCTGGAAAAGGATTGTTTTGTCTGACTACCCTGTGAAGAGAACTTACTAACACTTTATATGAAATTCAGAATTATATACTAATGAAGTAGAGAATCTGGACAATATGAAAGCTAAAACTTAAGGCATCATAACCATCCTGGGTGCCTTCTAACCATCTAGCTGATTTCATGGGGTTGCAGAACTCCGGTTAGCTAAATTGGTCCTTATTTAATTTTTCTGCTGTGGGTTATTTCCCCTATGGCACAATGCCTTGAGGCCAAGATCTGGGAGGTTTGAGGGCAGATTTCTCACCAAAGACAGAGACAAGGAAGCTAAAAAAAACCTTTTCTATTTCTGTGCCTGTTGGCAAATGAAGTTCTCTAGTTATAGGAACATTATTTCAGTCTGTCTTTGACTGGCAAAGTTACAATAGAGGCCGTCCCCTGTCCTTCCTTTCCACTGCCAAATTCAACTGCAGTTAAGCTTTGCCTTTTGTTATTCCTTCTCTTCATGCTTGGGTGATGTTTCTGTATTAGTAGAGCCTGGATCATTGCAACCATGTTTGGACACAATTATCCTAAGAATTTATCATTTGTAAAAAACACCAATATATTTTATAATTATCTCAATAAAACTTCTATTACAAAATGTTGCAAACTGGTGATATTATTGTTGATTATTGTTGATGAATCAAAGCCAAGAATGTCTTAAATGAGTCATCTAATCATGTAGACTTTGCTTGTATAGCAAAATATTTGTGCTTTGTTTATAAAAGACAGATGTGGAAAATATATTATAAACATTATGCTCACATATGTTCCCCTTTACTTCATCATGTCATAAAGATTTCACAGTTTTAAGTGGATTTAAGCAACATACATAATTCACAAAGTAAATAAGCGGAATAGTCAGGATGCAAGTAAGATTTAGAAAATGGCTGCAAGCATGGTTCAAATGTGTGACCTGAGACTGTAGGTTTAAACCAGTAATATTTGGCTTGTTTCAGCAAATCTAACATAGAGCAGTGATTGCACTCATGTTTCTATCAGTGGGCCTGATTCTACATTCATTAGTGACATTTAATACCTTACTTTGTATGTAGCTTTTTGTGAAATTAAACCTGTATAATCATTCAGTGTAACTAAAGGTAAGGAATTTGAGCCCAGTGGAGTTGTCTCAAGAGACAGCCTATAATTTGACATACTGACACTTATTGCTTGCTGGCTTCCATCTGTTTCTCAGTTTAACAAAAAACTTTATGAAGCTTGTAAATGTTTCATTCTGTTAAATTTGTAAAAGTCAAATTCAAGACGTGTCTTGGTTTAGAACAGAGAAAGCTAGACCACATGATTTTGTCCAGTGGGTTTCTATCTACTACAAGAATTGTTATTCCTTTCTCTCAATGCCCTCCTGCCCCACGTTGGGCGCCAAAATCTGTCTTGGTTTAGAAAGACAGGTATCTGCCAGGGAAACTGGGGTTTCCCTTAGAATAGAGAATGTAAACCCCTCACCCCCTGCCAAATTATAATTTTGCAATTAAGGGCTCTCAGGCAAAGATTTGGGAATAGGAATAACCGTTCTTTACTAGTAATATCAATAATACAAATGTGGTAGAAAAACAAAACCACCCCACCAAACCAGCAAACAAACAACAATTTTGGAAAGCCCTGACAGAGTCAGCTACAACCTGATGCCCTGTTGGTCAGGACGTTGGTAGCAGTCCAAAAGTCCTCCTGGGGTGGCAGACGTGGTTCTGTTGGAGTAGAGATGATCCTGTAGCCAAAAAGGGTCCAGAGGTGGTGAGAGGGAGTCCGGTGATGGTGAGAAGGGTCCTGTCTTCCTCCGGTAATCGGGTGAAGCAAGAGCAGCATCCTGTTCCGTAGTCCCAGTTTTATCCAGGTAGGAATGGTTGGCTCCCCCCACTGGGTGGAGCATCTCACAATAGAATGATGGAATGTGAATGTACTATCTTGGAGAGGGTAAGTTTTTTGGGATGTGTGCTTTTAGGGGTGCAATAGGATGATGGAATGTGAATGTACTATCTTGGGGAGGGTAAGTTTTGGGATGTGTGCTTTTAGGGGTGTTTAAATGGTCCATTAGCAGAAAAAAGATAAGAAACAATGCCCTACCTGGTTTTAACAGTTGGGCCATTATCAAAAGGCACCCGCCCCACTCCTTCCAGAGTAAACAAGAGATAAAACAAAACAGCTCCCCAACTGCTTTCAGCAGATGAAAATAGAATACACATCCTAGGTTCCACAACCCAAGACAACATGGCTGAATCAAACAATTGAAATGACAGCAAATGATAAAAGATGAAGAAAATATTTCTACTACAAGCGGTTGATGACCAGAAAATATCTCTAGTATCCTCAGCATGAGCTTGAGTTCATGACTTTGCACTCTGTACAGACCCAAGATGGAATAAACTTTTTTTGCTGATATCCACGTTTCAGGTTGTGCTGTGTTTGGCTGTGGTAATTTCCTTCACAGTGGTTCGTGTGGGGCCATGATTTGTATTTGTGCTGGCAACAGTGTTGATAACATTATTGCTGGGCAGGGCTTACAGAGTCAAGGCTTTTCTACTCCTCATACTGTCCTGACAGTGAGAAGGCCACAGGTCCACCATCTGTTAGGAGGGGACACAGCTGGAACAGCTGACCCCAGCTGACCAAAGGGATGTTCAATCCCATATGATATCATGATCAGTACAAAAATCTGAGGGAAGAAGAAAGAGAGGGACATTTTAAGTGATGGCATTTGTCTTCCCAAGTTGCTGTTATGCATGATGGAGCCCTGTTTCCCTGGGGATGACTGAACATGGGAAATGGTAAATTAATTCTTTCTTGTGCTTTTCTTGTGTTCATGGCTTTCTCTTTGCCTATTAAATGATCTGTATTTCAACTCATCAGTGTTCTCACTTTTCTGATTTTCCCCATCAGGGAAAGGTGAGTGATTGGCTGTGTGGTGCTTAGCTACCACCAGGGGTTAAGTTGCAATACTGGTACTGTTCTCTTGTTACAATAAACTTTGAAACTGTCAGATAGAAAACATTATATTGGATATTCAGGAAGATACCTTAAAACCATATATGGCAAGACTGAGACCCGTTTCATCTCCATTCTTTTAAAAGACTAGAGATAATTTAACTAATGGTCAGAGAAGATGCATTGTTCCACAGGAATATTTTAAAATTAGGCTGAAGAATCTCACACATTTTATATCCAAAAGCAGAGCAGGATAATGAAAAGTGAAATAAATATTCAAAAATTCCTCCTCTCCCCAACTCCTTCCCAACCCTATCTCCTCCCCTGCAGTGGCCGGGGGGACTGCGGATGGGTGGGGGTTATGGTCACTGCTCCTGTGGCTACTGAAGTGATGCCTTAGGTTTTGGGGTTTTTTTCTCTGTCTTGTACTGGTGGGTGGTTTTGCTTTTGTGTTAAGTGGTGCGGGGATTTGGCGGAGCACCTCTGGTTCTAGCAGGGAACTCACGCCTTCAAGGACACTCTCCGAGCTCCAGGCCCCGAAGATAAGCAATGTAGAAGAGAGAAGGCAAGCAGGAGGGATGGAACACCGAGATTTGGAATCATTGATTGGACAATGAACGGGGGGCATGCAAATGGACTGAAACTTGTAAAAGCAGGAGAATCTCGTGACCCTTCCTCTTTTGCTTCCACCTTGGAGCCATCCAGGCAGAGCTGCTGCTGCGGCTCCGGCGCTGCCAGGGTGTGGCCTTGAAGGCCTTAATAAATGTGCACCTTGCTTTTTATATAACTCTGTCTGGCCTCTGTCTCAGCCTTTAAGGCAACAGAGGGAGAAGGGTCTTTCCCCTGTCAGTGTTCAGATAGTTCTCCATGAATTTCTCCAGTGTGAGTCCATCCCATGGGCAACAGTTCTCCATGAACTGCTGCAATGTGGGTCACTCTTGCATGGGGTAGAGTCCTTCAAGGACAGCCTGCTCCAGCATGAGTCCTCCAGAGGGTTGCGAGTCCTCCAGAGGGTTGCAAGTCCTACCAGGACACCTGGTCCAGGCTGGGCTCTTCTTTTCTTCGGACTGCAGGTCCTGCCAGGAGCCTCCTCCAACCTGTGCCTCCCACAGGGTCACAGTCTCCTCTCAGGCATCCACCTGCTCCACCGTGGGTTTCCTCCATGAGCTGCAGGAGGACAGCCTGCCAGCAAAACCTGGCCATGCAAACCCAATTTTCATGCAAACTCATCTTTCCATGGATTATGTAAAATAAATTTAATACAGGCTAAAACAGTACTTCTTTGGCCTTGATAGAGAAGGTTTGATCTCTTATCTGGAGTCATCTTTTCAGTAGTCTTTACAGAGTAGTTTTATGTTTCAGTTTTTTACTCTTGAGTGAAATGCAAAATTTAAAGTTTACTTTAATTTATTTACTTTCATTCTTTCTAAAAGTAAATTTTCATACAAAATTAGAACTGGAAGAAGATAAGCACTGATTTTTTTCTGTGTTATTTCTAAGGAAAAAATACCTGTTTATAAAATAGATTACATTAAAATATTCCTAATTTCAGATTGCTAAAATAATTTATTTGCTTATTATTCCAAAATCTTTCCCCATTGTAGAGGGGAAGAGGGGGTTATGAAGACAACATTGTATTCAGGTTTACTTTCACCCTCTTGTACTGCTTGTTTGCCTTAAGAAATACCATTCAAGGTGTCATATATCCCTGTTCTATTTATCTGCTAGAAATCCCTGTTTGAACAAAATTCTGAGGCACATCATAGGAATCCCTCTGGGGAAAGTGTGTCATCAGGACCTGAACAGAGCTGCAAAAGGAAATAAGTATTAATTAGTGTTCTTAATGAACACTATGGCCTGAAATAAAATGTTAATTTTGGGTAAGTTAAAATACAGAACTCCTACTAAATATTTTGTCAGTAGAAACAGGCTTAGTAAAAGCAGTATTTTCCATAAAATTCTTGTGGGAAACCTTGTAACTTGTTCTAATTACCACAGGTTGCCTTACTCAGACATTGTTCTGAAACAATATATTTTGAAAAAATAAAAATAAAAGGCCTCTGATTACAAAGTGCATCAAAGGCAGTGCTTTGGATAGTGTTTATTTATTCATATAGAGATTTTTAACATAAAGGCCAGAGTGATTTTTATTTTTTTTAATTTGGAAACAAGCATTCTGTCATTCTGTTGTTCTAAGGAAAGAATGAAAAAATATGAGAATTTTATATTTGGACAGGTAGTAGATTTTCACAACAAAGATCAAACATTCTGGAAGAATTAATTGTTGCATTAACTTCTGCAAGATCTTAATTGTCTTGATAGCACTCATAATTTTTATTTTCCTGAAATATGATGACTCATTAAGCTTTATCTGTCACTTTTAACCTTATTTCAGAAAGCTGCTCTCAGTAAAGTTTTCCATGTCTTCATGACATTGCACTAAAAATTTCAATTTCTGTCTGAAACTTCAAAGAAAAAATAAATTATGGGCAGCTTGTCAGAGTTGATGATATCACCATTTCACATTTATGAAGGAGAAAGGCAAGTCTTGTTCTGGTTCTTTTGTTTTGTTTTGTTTGTTTCGTTTTTGGGGTTTTTTTTGTTTTTTTTTTTTTTTTTTTTTTTTTTTTTTGTTTTTTTTTTTTTTTTTTTTTTGTTTGGTTTGGTTTGGTTTGGTTTGGTTTTTTTTTGTTGTTGTTTTTTTTTTAATTGAATTTAAAATCCATGTTGTGAGCATTCTGTTTACTCTATCTTCATAACTGGGTTAAGCAGTGTTGGACAGGTAGCATGGATCTTTCTTTTCAAATACTTATTGAGCATTTCAACAAGAAATCCAACCCAAGAGTATAGCTCCACATGTGTCAATAGATAAGGGAAATTCACCCAGCTGCACATTCTGACAGTGATTTCAGCCCAGCAACACACAGTTCCTGTGTGGTAAACAGAATGTCAGAAATGCAGCCAGCACTGCCTGTACAATGTTCATATCTACCCTGCCACAGGCAGTGAGTCGAATCAGTTCCACATTGAAGAACTTCTGGTTTATTCAAAAGTATTCACACTTTTAGAGGAATTCTTCATCTCTGAGAGCTTCTGAATGTTTTCATTCTCAGCAGGCTAGGCAGAGAACTGATTTAAATTGTCAGTAGAGCATCATTGTGATTAAGAGAATTTTTTCCCTCACTTAGAATGTATGCAACCTTCAGATTTCCTTCTTTATCTTCATCTTGCTTATAAAACCACTTAATATAGAATCCATGTAAAAAAAAATCTATCAAAAGTGTAGATTTATTTCATCTACAGTTCACATGCTTGATAAACAGACTAGGCTCAAACAATCATCTTTATGTATTTTCCTTTTTGTACCCATTCATCTGTAATAGCCAATGCTTGGAACTGCTGGTGGGTAGATACTTGAACAGTTGGTGTGTAATTGACATTCAATATACACATCTGAGAGAAAACACAGAAACTCTTTTTCTATTTTAGCAAAAGATTGGATAACAATCAAAGCTAGTGTTACTGGAGGGCAAAATGTCAGGAAAGCAATCAGCAGATGAGCTGATACAATGGTGGTGGAATGTTATCACGTATCAGATGAGGCTGAGAAATAATGATCAAACAAGGCTAGAGAAAGATGGAATGGATGCAGAGAACACTTCTGTCACTGGATCCTCCAAACAGCCTACACTACTTGATATGAGTCTGCTGAAGAAAAACTGTTGGACTGTATCAGAGGGAGAAGGACTCTTGCCGCAAAGACAGTTTTAGAAGTGCCTTGTGTGGCATTGCAGAATGAATTGTCTCATTTGCCAGGATTATCCTCATTAGGTGAATGTAACATTATACAGACTATTTGTTGGTCTCAGAAATCTGAGACTAACACGCATTACATGAAACATAATTAGTACAAAAAAAGCATCTTACTCAGAAAAATCAGTCTTGGAATTTAATTTAAAAACAAAAACCCTGAAAAATAATTTTAAAAAGCTTGAATTAGTTTGAAAATTCACATTACCTTCTTGGTGAAGTATTTAATGAAACCAGATGATTTTGTATATTCAAGGGATTGATAAACTATTGCTGTAGATTTATATTTGACAGTTTGCTACAGTCTGCAGAAATTAGTTATCTTGGTGTGAAATTTATTTCTCTTACAGGTATGTAAATTTAGAATAATTCCAATGATTTTTTGTTGACTGACTCTGGACACCAGGCCTTGAACAGGCTTTGCCTACTTTTTTTGAAATTAAGACAAGCAGCTGGACTATAATGAAATATTCTGGTGGGGTTTTTGTTTGTTTGTTTTTTAATTTCTTTTTTTTTTTTTGCTGTCTTTTGAATATGAAATGGTTTATAACATAAGACCTCAGGTAAAACAATTCCAAAGTCTTAAAAGTCAGACCTGTTGTTCAGTGATTTTCTTACACCATGTGTTGTTTCAGTGTTTGTCTGGACAGATTTATTACAGTAGAAGTCCATATATCGAGATTTGTATTGATGTCTGTATCTTCTATTTTTTTTTTTAATAAATGCACAGTACTGCGATGAATTGGTGAGTACTTATGCTTAATAGGATTTGTTTTTTAAACAAATAATTTTTATTATTTAACTGGTATATTAAGTAATATAAATATTTATATTTATATAAAATATATATTAATCAAAACATTAAATATTTTATATAAACTATTTATACTATATTTATACTATCTATTTGTGTGGCTAATCTTTAGAATTACATATTCATCCTTCTCAGTGCTGCTCAAATTTATTTCAATTTTTTAGGAAAATGTTTAAATTATTATTAAAGAAATACCATTATGCTTTTATTAATTAGTTTAGTATTGAAGGCATGAAGACATCTGCATGTTCCTAATCTACCTAATGCACATACTAAGTAATGGCTACCACAATGTAGAATATTCTGGGAATGGGATCTCTGTTAAGAGCTGACTTGGAATAACTCACTACAAAGAAGCATGGTTTTAGGCCTGACACAGCAGTCACATAAAATCTGGTAGAGTCTGGGTCAGATCCCATCCTTCCATCCAGGAACAGCACCTCTGAACTTGGAATCATAGAGATATAGAACCATACAACAACCCAGGCTGGAAGGTAAAACTAAAGATTGTCCAGTCCAAATTTTCATGAGAATGACAGCCTGGATGAGATTATCCAGCCATCAAATCATGTCTTGAAAACTCTCAGTGACAGGGACTCTATCAAATTCCTGGAGAGGTTGTTCCAGTGAGTGATTGTTCTCACTGGAAAAAAAAATCGCATTCCGGGATCAATCCATGATGAAACCAAAAGCTGATAGAAGTCTTGTTCCAAGTGGTTTCTGTGATGAGAACATGAACAGAGGAAGGAGAGCCAGTTTCAGGTAAACTAAAATAAATCCATCAAAATGATGGTGAAGAGTCTGGAGGAAAAGCACTATGCCAGAACCATGGGTGAATTAAGTAAGATTGAATGAGTGTGTCCTGCCAAACTTTTCTCTAGAAACAGGTTTCCTTAGGATGACATTAAAATCTTCTTAAGTCTTGTTTTCTGGATAGTTAGCACTCTCAGCAGGTACATGAGATCTTGCTCCAACTAATGTTTCCTGACTGAATACATCTATATGAAAGTTAAATGATACCCTGGCAGGTAGTGCATTTTTCTGGGAGTTGGCACTGTGACTTCAAACTTTGTCAGAGGAGAACATTCAGCTGGAGATTTTAATACCCCGGGTAGAGATCCTGCTCAGTATTTATTAAGCAAACAAAAGAGAAACTTGCTTCTTACCTGAAAAGGTAGTCCATGACCTCCTCTTTTTCCACTGAAAATCATATCTCAAGTTGAGTCTTTTTCTATGGAAGAAAGCCTGTAGAACATAAGAAAAAAAAAATCAATATCTAACATTGTCTTGGGTTATGGAACCAAAAATGTGTATTCTATTTCATCTGCTGAAAGCAGTTGGGGAATTGTTCTTCTTTATCTCTTGTAACTCTGGAAGGAGGGGGGCGGATGCCTTTTGATAATGGGCCAACTGTTAAAACCACGTGGGGCAGTGTTTCTTATTTCTTTCACTGCCTGTCCTCCCTCCAGGGGAATATTTTCTGCTAATGGATCATTAAGACACCCCTAAAAGCACACATCCCCAAACTTACCCTCCCCAAAGTAGTACATCCACATTCCATCATCCCATTGTGAGATGCTCCACCCAGTGGGGGGAGCCAGCCATTCCTACCTGGATAAAACTGAGAGTCAGGAACACAAAGCTCTCTGGCTTCACCCGATTACTGGAGGAAGACTGGACCCTTCTCACCATCACTGGACCTTTGTTCTACAAGATCATCTCTACTTCAACAGAACCACATCTGCCACTCCAGGAGGACTCACTTTTGGACTGCTTCCAACACCCTGACCAACAGGGTGTCAGGTTGTAGTTCTGACCCTGTCAGGGTTTTCCAGGATTGTTGTTTGTTTGTTTGCTTGTTTGGTTGGGTGGTTTTGTTTTCTACTACATTTGTACTGTTAATATTCCTAGTAAAGGACTGTTATTCCTATTCCCAAATCTTTGCCTGAAAGCCCTTAATTGCAAAATTATAATTTGGAGAGGGTGAGGTGTTTACATTCTCTATTCTAAGTGAAACTCCAGCTTTCCCTGGCAGATACCTGTCTTTCCAAACCAAGAAAAACATGTAAACTGGTTATGAATTTAAATTAGGATAACGGTTTTTTATATTTTGGTATGAATCATTGCTGCCAGTTATTTATTAACTGATCGTAATTTTTTAGTTGGTTGTGGTTTATGCATTTACGAGAAAAAAAATGTGAAGTTTCCTGTTGTTTCTCCTTCAGCCTTTTGAATGAATGATTGCAGCTTGAAGGCCTAGGGTAGGGAAGGAGCTGCCTCAGGCTTGGCATGTTGCCTCCATACTTGGCATGTCTCTTGTAGCTCCTTTGTTGAAATGGGGCCTGAGGGCACTGATTGGAGTAATCTGAGAAACATGAAAGACAGGTTTGTCTTAAAACAATTAGTATTACTCCCTGCCAAACCCTGAAAAATGCTGTAAGGCAATTTATTTTGATGCTAAAGGTGTGCTTGAAGTCTCTTATAAATATATGAAAGTACAAATCAATGTATCCGATAATTAAAAAAAATCTTTGATTTTTGATTTGTCATTGCTAGGAGTGTGTATTAAATATATGCAGACAGAAAAAAAGTTTTCTGTAATAAATGTACTGAAAATATATTCACCTTAGCAGTGTTCTATAGATATAGAGGAATAATCTGTAGAGTCTACCTAGAATAGACAAGAAGAACATTTTGAAAGATAAAATCAGTCATTTATATTGATATGGATATCAGTTTTAATTTTTCTTTATGACTAGATTGCTTTCTAGACTAATTTAGAATCATGCATCTCTGTTTTGTATTCCAAAAGATTTGCTCTAAATTTTTTAATGATAACTTCATGTATTAGATGTTCATTCTCTGACTGTGTAAATCAGAGCACACTTCTCTAGATTTGGGGTATCTTTAACTTAATGAATAAAACTCATGAATAGATGACCTTAACTTGTGCTGTGTTGGATGTTGCTCTGTTCTGTAGTAAAGATGGACTGAAGCCAAGAATCTTTGGGAATGTTCAGATATGGAAGGCAACTTAATAGTGTTCAATTTCAGATTTTCCTGTTCCAGAAATGAAAGAACAGTTGCACTGAACTGTCTGTAGGCAGGAATATTTTTCTGTTTTCAGTACTACTCCTGTTCTGATTTTTCTACTAGAGGAAGCATCTGCATTTCCCAGTATGAATATGTTATTTTGGGGCATGTGTCAAAACATGAAAAGTAATGCTGCTCTTGAGTAAAGGGAAGGATTTTCACCCCTCCTTTATCTCTTATCAAGATAAATTTACCACCAGTCTTCAGATCTACCACTGCTCTTTACTGTTGGACATCCTTTGAGGGATGACTGGAGACATCTGTAAGGTATTTGCTCTTTTCCACTAAGCTGTGAACGGTGGGATTTTGAAATGGAAGGAATAAATGTTAAACTTTTCTTTTTCTTATGATAGAAAATATTAACAGGTCAGTATTGTTTTCAACAGGCTATGTGTACCTGCACCCTTAGAAGCAAGCCCTCAGTTTCAGTTGCCTAGGGAAGAAATAGTGATATATTTGAAATGACAGATATTTAAAGTTTCAAATATGTATTATTTGGTTATGTTAATGGAAATATTAAAATAAGCTTTTGTTTTATCATTTCTGAATTTTATTATAGAGAGTGGTGCTTTCAATGGAAAGTAAATAAGACTGACAGCAGTTCTAGACTTCAGAAAAAAGCAAGCTGTTCAAGGATGTGTAAAGACACAGATTGACATAAATTGAGTCAATATTACAGAAACCATTTATACAAAGCAAATATCAATGCCATGACAAACAATAGAGTGAATACAGGGAAATGACTATTTTATTGGTAATGAGTCACATTATTTTTTCTGTTTGAGTTATAACATGAATGAGTTATGATATTTGACTAAACATGGGAATTTTGGACATCATTTCTAAAAGAAACCACTTGCTGTAGAGAAAACTAAAAATTAGAACTAAACTGTGTCACTGAGATTGAACGGCTTGAAGTATGACAAAGATAAATTATCTTGATCAATAGAGTAATAGAAATTGATTTGTAGCATGACAATGTCTGATGTTTCATTCTGCTTATCAGGTAAAAAGGAAAGATACATGGATTGAAGATGAGGGTAGGAGCTCAAATTACAAAATTTACAGCTGATTGGGCCTGAGGTATTTCTCCAGGCTTTCAGTTTTTGCTATATAACTCTCTGAAGTCAACTAAATTACTATGCTTCTTGGCACTAAATTTCACTGTCAGTTTTATTGCCAAGTGGCTTCCATTGTACCCTTTGTGGTGCTGTGCTTGCTTTCAGTGTCTTAGCAGATCCTTCCACCTGTTCTCAACAGGGCTAATCCACTTATTTCACTGTTAACACCAAAATTCTGGAGGGTATGCAAAGGCTTTCTAACTTAAGGATCATAGAAATTCTCTCAAAAAATTACTGTGCTCCTTACCCATGTTTTCTAAAGATTCTGAAAACAGGTTTGAATAGGCCAGTTTCAAAATGTCTCATAAGAAGTCTGGTATTTTTTCAGTTACAGAGATATACTTCACAGTATTCTTCAAGGAGAAAGAAATTAATTTTTTTTTTCTCTTCTCTATTTTACATATTTCGCTGCCACCAATGTACTTAATATCTTCCTGAATGGTGCTGATAGAAACCACTAATTCTTTCACAATTGTTTTCTCCTTGGATGTCAAGTAATCTTTGAAACATCAGTAAATTTTGTTACTTTTCAGTTATCTTTTATTTTCCAAATTACTTCTATGTAGATCAGCATGGGTGTTGTCATTTAAGTGATATCAATATTGATTATATTCTGCCAAAAAACCTGACCACTTTATTCCTTCTATTTTGTATCTGTGAAGTCTTCTTTCAAAAAAAAATTATCCTCTTCCATCATGTCAGCTTATCTTCCTCTAAATATTTGGTGAAGTATTCCATCACGTTTCTTTGCTCCACCACTAACCGCACCTTCAGTGACAAAATAATTGAAATAATTTGTCATTGGTGAGGTTTTTGTATTTCCTACTGGCAGTTTGTATCTTAAATTCCCAATAAATTTCCAGGCTGTAAAACAGATTGTTGGGATAGAACTTAGATTTTTATGGTTATGCAAGATTTCCATGGTCAAAGTCAAATTATAATTAAGTAGTAAGAATGCCTGCATGTATCCAAGCACTTTGTGTGTTGACTGCACAAGAAAATTGTTTAACCATAATCGACAGTTGATGAGACATTTGTGGTCTTTCACCATTGAGCTGCATCCTACCAAATGTAATTCAATAATTTACTACAAATTTGTCTGAAAAAAAGGACTACAAGGCAGTCACAGATGAATTCTGCTTGCCAGTTTGAAATTCCTTCCATTTACCCAGATCCAAAATTGTATATAATCTCAAATGTACTTCAAACACATTCAATCCTACCCTATATCAGATCTCACATCTGCTTATTAAAGATTAGTGAAAAAGAGGAATGGAGGATATTATTGTTCATAGCTCAAAGACAAGATAACTTATGTACCATGATTGCTTTCTCAAATATCAGTGGTTCAGTGGGAAATCCAGCGCTAGAACCCATGCTTCTAACTCTCAGGGACCTGTACTAGCTATTATAAAATATTGCTTATGTCACTTAGAGCAAAGATGCCAGATTTATATCCCACCACATATTTCAGAGGTATAATGAGAGCAGAAGTGTTTCTCTCACTGATAAAATTTTAATGCTGAAAACCAAGGCAACTCAGGAAATCATAAGAAGACAGTTCCCTTGGAAAACCATCTCAGGCACATTCCACATCCCCTCTCTCTTACTGGTTACATCAATAAAACATCATTCAGTGCATTAAGTTTTATGTTTAACAAAAAACAATGGAAATATTACTTCCCCTGTAGAATGGCCAAGGCAGTGGTTTAAAAAAAAACATTGTCAGAAAACTATCTGAGTTTCCTGACTGCTGCCTGCCTGTCCTAGGGTGACTTTATGATGCTTGTATCCCCAGCCATCTCTTCTGCTTATGCTGGATACTGAGTTCCGTGCTTTAAAGACTGGTTCTGAGAGTGAAGAGGAAGAGAAGAAACTCACACTTTGTTTTAAGAAACTGCACTTGCTCCCATGCATCCTTTCTCATGGACTGTGCTGCCAAGCTTGGACAGTGAGAGAGATAAGACTCTCAGTGTCCTCTTGGACTTCTAGGCTTTTTGCAGAGAGAGAGGGGGAGTTTTTCTTTGCTTTTTTCACTGGTTTTCCTTGTTAGCTACAGCAAAAAAGGTTTTCCCTGGATTGTTCACTTCTTTTTCTGGGACTGTTCAGCTTCTCTTTGGTCCAGGACTGTCGTGGCAGGTGATGGTCAGAGTGCCATGACCTTCCTGGAAGAAGCTTCCTTCTAAGAACACCTCAGAGGCACAGACACTTCTGCTGCCTGCTGAATAATTTCAAACTTTTCAGTGAAATCAGCTCTTCGGGGCAGCACCGAGTTATTTCAAGCTCTTTAGTGAAATCAGCTCTTCAGGAGCGACGCTGAAGGAAGAGATGGAGCCTTGGTATGGAGTTCTGCAGGAGGCTTTATTCAGCTTCTTCTTCTTTGGAGCCCAGTGACAAAGAGCCAAAGGGCTGGGGAAACAGGGGGTTATATAGGGAAGGCAGGGGGTGGGATAAAACATCTGAACCAATCGGGTGGAGGATTGAGAAATGAACCAATCAGGGAAGGATCGAAAACGGACCAATCGGCTGGGGTAAAAAGGGGGAAGTAGAGAAAGAACCAATGGGGTATAACTGATTAACATATCAACCACAAAGCCTCATGGGGGGAACACATTTCCTCACCATAATAGCAAGAGCTGTCTGCCAGGGTTTCTCCTTTAGGGGGTTGTGTTTATATTCTGTCTGGCTCCAAGAGAGCGTGTTTATATTGTTGTCTGACTTCTCTCCAGGGGAGTGTGTTTATATTAACAGTCTGGCTTAACAGCCTCCACACAGGATACCAGGAGAACCACCTGGGGACCCCCCAAGCTGCACTCCAGGCCTGACATGCTGGGCCTGAGCCCCAGAGAGACTGAAAGACTGAGCCACATCCGCAGAAGGGCTTTCTGAATTTTCCATCTCTTCAGTGAAAGGTTCTATTGTTTAATATTATTCATTTTTCTCATGTTTGTGAATACTTTGCTTGTTAAATAAACAGGTTTTTTCCACTTTTCTCCAAGGAAATCTTTCCTGAACCAGGGAGAGGGGCTGCTTGAATTTGCTTTCTAGAGGAGACTACTTCAGAAGTTTCCTCCCAAATTTGTCCCGAACCAGGACACTGCCTCAACTGTATACAAACCCAAGGTGTGTTTCTCTTTTTGCATCCCCAGTTAAATTCCTCTTCTGTGTTGGTAAGAATGTAAAAGAAATTAAATCCTTAAAAAAATAGCATATAATTCATAGGTGCAATTGTATGTTTGTCTGTAAGGTTCTGGAGTGATTGGTTACCATTGTCCCAAGCAAAATACCCTAGGACTGACAGATGTGAGATAATCTGTACTGTGTTTTTTATTTCCTCATGTTATTTCACAGTACCTCTGATACCAGAATTTTTATCATGTACACCTATTCTTTGGGTAGCTTTGTTACCAATGTTAGTGACGTTTTGGCAGAGTTACCATTGTTACCATCAAAGGCCATTTTACTGCAGAGTTTCCTAAGGTAACAGGTTGTATAAAGGTATGTAGGTATACCTTCCTTGAGTATTACATTGCATGAAGTTAAATGAGAATGTCTCTGTATTTGACTTCACGAAGTTTCCTGTTCTTGGGCCAATTAATGGTTCATGCTTATTCTACGAAGCTTCATTTTTATCAAACAATTGTTCTACAAGGAAATACGTGAAAAAGCCTTGCTTCTTTCCAAAATCAAAGCTCTTAAAACTTAAATTTTTCACAGATCTCAAAGCTGAAAAGTAAGTCATCTAAGTAGGTTCTTTTTCCTAGATACTTTGGAGTGATGACTCTTGTCTTTATTAATTTTAAGGATATTGCTGAAACACCAGGAAATTATTCATTGAATTATCTCTAAAGTACTGCATATGTTTTCCTAAATTACTCAAAAACAATATTATTTCTGCCTAGGTTGTGTTCTGGCATAGATCACCTTTCCCTTTTTAAAATGGATTAAGAGAAAAGACTTCCAATTATTGTTTGCTCTCTTATCTGTAACAAATATCAAATAAATTTAATGTGACTTTTTTCAGGTATTAATTTTGTGTCCAGTGATTCACAACAAACTTCATTATCTTTAAAATTGCATTAAAAATTGTGATTATGACCACAAAAAATATCAAAAATTAATAATGATTGAGTCCTTCCTATGAGTAAAAACATGAGTTTGTGTTTCTAAAGAAAAAGTGCTTTGGGGAAACAGGAATAGAAGATGATGGTAAACTGAAGTTCCTGGGCTTGACAAATCTGTTACTGTGCATCACTTCTTTCTTTGAAATATGTCAGGGAGAAATATTGATAAATATTTTTTTGATAAAAAACTTCTATTCACGCTTCTTTATGAGAAAAATTACTGATATTGAACTAAGTAACAAATTAATTGCCTGTGATCGTTTTCTGTAACAGTAAATTTAGACATCTTCCAAAAATACTACATGAAAAAAGTAAGAATGCCTAAAAGTCAAATATCGTTTATTATAATAAGAGTAACTTACAAACAAAAACTATATATTTTCAAGCTGCAACATCTAAAAGAAATGCATCCATTCTTGTGGGAAAAGAGAGAATATTTTCTGTTAACTAACTGAGAAAGAAGATATTTACACAGACTTTTAATTTACAGCTTTTCAATCAGCAGAGCAATTGTAGTGTGTAAATGGATTTTCTGTTCTATTAAATATTAAGGAATAGTTTGGGATTTGTTTTCTATTAATAATAAATAACTGTTGTTTATTAATTTAGGAATGTTCATAAACTAATAGCTTTATTAGACCTCAAAAAATTCATTGTGTTGCCAAAATATTTGTATGGTTTGAGAGAAACTAGTAATGGGCATGAAATTTTGTCAACAATGCAAATAGCAGAAATGTACTAAAATAATTTCCATTCTGTATGTCATAAATATCAGTTCATGTAGTCAGACAAGTTGTAATTAAGTGGCAGTGAACATGAATAGTCTTTTATTATAGGCAGATATAAAATAACTACTGCAAATAAAAGATTATTCCTTTGTTTTTCTACGCTGTAGTCTATTGGTTCATTTGTTGGTTCTTGCATGCATTGTTAAAAATTCAGAGGAAGACAAAACTGCTCATTCTGCACATATGTTCCCTTTTTTTTATATATTCATTTTTGTATTTTAGTCATTGAAAAGATATTTAAATGACCTCTTGGTTTCCTCCTGAATCTGCATTATTGTGGCACACATTACATTTGACTTCTGCCAAAACAGATTTTGTAAAAACACCAAAAAATCTATCAAAAAAACAAACAAAATTTCAAGTTTTGGGAAAAAAGGGACTGCAAAACCTGTAAATATTCTTCTAACCTCTTTGTAGAACTGTCCAATAGTGCACCTATATGCCAACAAAAGCAATGCTTTCACCACAGAAGTAAGACGTGGAAGTCTGCATATAATATATCAGGTAGCCAAAAAAAGATCTTAGCAAACCATGAATTAGTAAGTGATTTTATATGAAAATAAAAGAAAATGTTCTTTTGTTTTGTTTTGGGGGTTTTTTGTCTTTGTGTAATTCTTCTTTTTCACTTCCATTTTCAGTAGTTAGCTAAATTTAATTTCCATAAAATTTTTAAACCTGAACAAATTAGCATTTCTTAAGATGACCACGTGTGCTGCCTGCCACTATATTAAGGGACTGCAATTGTATTAATAGATACAAAGAACCATGTGTTAAGAATAGCATTGCTAAATATCAAGAAGAGAAAAACTCTCGAAGGTTTTCCATGCCAACCATACCCTAAAACACCACGCTTATCTCACACAGTTCAATTTAGTGCAAGACCCTTGAATTAGGACCAGGTTTGGAACTGAGGAGACATTGTGTCATTATGACACACAGAGCCCCTCAGCTCAGCTCAGCTCAGCTCTGTGTAGCAGTGATGGCTTCAGGAGCTGCACGCTACGTACTTGCACTCTATGGTCCTATCAGCTTGCCTCTGTTGGATTTGAGAGAGCATATACAGACTACATCACCTGGGTCTGTCAGCCTCAGAATGTCTGGAGAAACTGCCCACTCTTATTTACCCAGTCACACTAACTCAAGCATAAAAATATAAGTAGTTAATTCAAAAATATAAGATAAATATGTATAACTGTATATTAGATCAGAATGAACTTGAGGGAAGGATGAGAAAAGCCTTATGCTGCCAGAGTATATCTCATTAGGACCCAAGGGTGGACAGTTCCCAAATTCTACACATGAATGGCAAGTATCAAAGAGATGCCACTGTTCCTCACTTAATTTTGAGTGGAGTTATTTTTACATTATCATTTTTGTCCTGCCTTGGATCATTGACACTGGTAACTTTGTTTCTTTTTTGGTGTATGAGAAGTACTTGGTTGCCTAGTTTACGTCTTACTCTGGCCTGGTTGGATCTAGGTTCAGGGGTGGAAAGGGAGACGTTTCAGTGATTCAAAAGTATTTTGATTCTGTTGTAATAAAGGGCATCAACATGTCTATTAAAGTTTAGACACTTTTCTGTTGCAATTGAGATGTAGCTAACACGTTTTTTAGGTAAACATACGTAGATAAAATATGTTTTGTAGATAAACAAAAACTTCCAGTTGCTCATAAGCTGCATGGCATATCTACAAATTAATCAGACTTGGTGTGTTGGTTTTGCACGGCTTGGTTTTTGGTAGCAGGGGGACACAGAGTTGGCTTCAGCGAGAAGCTGCTGGAAGCTTCCACCATGTCTGGCAGAGCCAACCCCTGATGGCTCTGAAGATGGACATGCTGCTGGACAAGGCTGGGCTAATTAGAGGTGACACCTCTGTGATAACAAATTTAAGAAGAAAATCAAAACAAAGTTAGCACAGTTTTTTTTTCTAGCCAGGAAGGAGGAGGAGGTGAGAACATGTGAGGGAAACCATATGGAGATACCAAAGTCAGTGCAGAAGGAGGAGGTGCTCCAGGTGCCAGAGCTCAGATTCCTCTGCAGGCTGTGGTGAGACCATGGTGAGGCAGCTGTGCCCCTGCAGCCCCTGGGGATCCATGGGGGATGCAGAGATCCACCCACAGCCCATGAGGGAGGTGCCCATGCTGGAGCAGGTGGATGCCTGGAGGAGGCTGGGATCCAGTGGGAGACATAGTGGAGAGAGAGTGGGCCCTGATTCCAGACTGGAGCAGACTGTCCTTGGAGTACTGCACCCTGTGGAAAGAGAGACCCACACCACAGCAGTTTTGTGAGGACTGTGTGCCTGTGAGAGGGACTCACACTGCAGCAGGTGTGGTTTGGCTGCTGCTTGTGAGAGTGGAACCATGTCGGAGAAGAACAACTGTCTCCCGTGGGAGGGGTCCCACAGTCTCACAGGTGAATGACTCCTCTCCCTGGGAAGTGAAAGAAAACCTTGGGTGACAAACTGACCAGAACACCCACACCCTGTCTCCCTCTGCTGTCAGTGAGAAGGAGAGAGGGAGTAAAAACGTGCTTTTAAGGGCTTATTTTACTTCTCATTATTCTCCTCTGATTTTCTTAGTAATAAATTCACTTTAAGTGTGAAGTACTTCTAAGTTGAGCTTGTTTTGCCCTTGAAGTGTTTTCTCACGGTCCTTAGCTCAAGAAGCCTTCATTAAATTTTTCCCCCCTCTGCTCAGCTGTGGCAGGGGAAGGTGAGTGAGCAGCTTTAGTGGGTGCCTGGCCAGTGTCAAACCATGACACTTGGTTATAAAGCCTTATGCATAAAGGATTACTGTATGGATAAAGAAGCAGAGATTGATGGTGTTGAACAACGGCAGAATTCTTTTCATTTCACTACAAAGACTTCACAATGCTGGTACACCTTGCTACTCTTTAATGGAGCTGAAGGCTTTCAAATCCAGTCCTTGTTATGAAACTTATTTTGTGCTCCTGTGATCCCATTCTGCTACCTGCTTTCCCTAAGGAGAAATTTTCTCCTGCCTTCTCAAAGGCTTCCTATTGCTTCTAAAACTTCACAACTTCAGGCTGTTTAGGAGAAGAGGCTTCTAATAGGCAGTCTATGACTAAGCAGTGTCACAGGTACATTGCAGTAATAAGGAGGAGCAGCAACTGTTTCAGTTGTTTTCTTTAAATTTAAAAAAAGAGATTGAGATTAATTGCACCTTGATGCTGTTCACTGTGTTCTTTCTTAGACCATTTTATTTAATAGACTTTTAGTAAAAAAAAAAATTATAGGCATTATTCAGTTTAGGACTGTAATCAGTCATGCAGCTTTGCATTAATTGCAAAAGCACACAGTTTAGTCAGCTGTGTAGCCAAGATCTAGCATCAGGTGAAACGTGTGACAAGAGCCAATAGCAAGCTAAAGTTGCACTCTGTTGCGTAAAAAAAATAAATTTTGAAGGACTATAAAGTAAAATGGATGGGGGCAGAGTAGGGGGGAAGGAAAGGAGGAATTGAGTGTCAAGGCATATAAACCAAGATGCAATAAATGTGAAGAACAAAAGAAATCAAGACTACTTTTCTGTTTAACCACAGAGTTATGCTTCGACAATTATTAATCTCTCATGATCTTGCAAGTAGAGTACTGAACTTTCGTAAATTTGGTACTGTGGAGTGCTGCTCCCTTTCTTTCCTTATGCTCACATGCAGCCAAAGTGAGGTAGATAGAGCAGTGGGTGGGAGACTCAAATTCTCTGGTTTTTCACGGTGAGCGGTGTAAAAAACATACAACAGCAGTGCAGTGATACACAAAAGATGAAACCTAGACATAGAATAATTGATTACCTTCCTTTAGGCACCTCTCGGGTGACTATGTAACATTTGAACTGAGAGTATGACTCAACTCAGTTTAGGACTTTGCTGTGTGGTACCTGTAAGCAATTGCAGCTCCTATGCCTTACAGATGCTTATGAGGTCACTGATGAATAGGGAGGAATCTTATATTTTCTTAGTCATTGCATTCCTCTAAAAGAACATGATCTGTCCTCACTTCAAAGTCAAAGCAAATACAGCCATTATGATTTCTACATTATAATTTCTTTTTCAGTCTTTTAATTGCTCGTAAGGGAGGAGGAAAGGGAAGGAAATGCTCTAGTTCTGTGTTCTATGAATTCTGCTGCTCCATGGCACCAAATTAATTGTTTCTTAATCAGACAACTCATATATTTTATTCCAATATTGTGACAATATAGTGCTTTCTGGGGTGGAATGAAAACCACAATTTTTTCTCCTTAAAGGTATTATTCAGCTTTGAGGAAGGAGTGAAGAAGAACATAATTATCCTGTTAAGATTCTGTGACAGAAATTAAAAGGCAAATGAATATTAGAGTGTTAATAAGCTCTGAGTTACTCTATCTGTGTGTTACATGTACTGTAACTAATCCAGGCAGAGAGCTTGTAATTTCAGGATAGAAACATAACTCATCCTTGGGTTTGTCTGTTTTCAAACTGTTTCATTTATAATATTATGTACTGTGTGAACAATTTACAGAGACAACTAATTTTTAAAAAACTTCATCTTAGAATAAAAAAAGTCTTCTGTGCTTCTTCTGCCTGCAAAATTTCTTCTGAAAATGCCAGTGCAATTTTAAATATTTTTAGATAACTATAATCCTTGGTTGTGGAGCTTGTAAAACAAATGAGATTCCTAGATTAAACTCTTCAGTAGTGCTTGATAAATTTGATTTTAAATGTGCTTCATTTATAAGTGCTGTTCAGCTTGAATTATTTATTATGATGAGATGAGCATTTTTATTCATATAGTGAAGAAATAAAGGATGGCTTAATATGTCAATTACTAAGAAAGAATTTACAGAAAGCACTGATAACAGGTAGAGTTTTAACATGACTATTAACACCTACACCTGGGAAATAACAGAAAGATCTGTTGAACTAGAAAATTCATTTATTATAATAATGTGAATCTGACAAATGCAAACAAACTGTATCTGAAGTGTTTCCTACCATCTCATTGAACAAATCTTCAGTGTCAGTACAGCACATACTGCAGCATGCACTCATTCTCAGGCTGGCAGTTTTACAACAATTAGCAAGCAATTTGTTGTCTGTTGTGGGAAATGGCTTTGTAAAGAATTCTCCAAGTCTGACAGAAGGCTCACATAGTCTTGTGCATCTGTATGCAAACCTTGAGATAAAGTATGCTGACTTAGAAAGGCCATGGAATAAGACAGACATTGTTGAGAGGGAAATTGAACTAGAAACAAGTTTCAAATGATGGCCAAGTTTCAAATAAACTAGATATTTTGGAGAAATAGAACTATGAAACTGTAGTGAGACCCACATGGGGTAACAGATGATTGGCTTAGAAGTATTAGCAGTATTTTGTGGCAAAAGCTGATAGGCCAAAAAATGCTTATAAGGTACGGTAATTAGAAAATAGTTTGGCTTCTGGTTTTGATGGCATGAATTGTAACATCTGTCATGAATTGTAACATCTGTACCATCTCACCCTTTTCATGAGACTGAAAATGGAATAAAATCTTTTAAAAAGCCTCTCAGGAGTCCCATCTCTGGGTCAGAAAAAGGGCTTTTCCAACAGTTTGTGATGTTGAGTTATATTTATTGAGACTCAGTTTCATCTGGGGAAAGTGTGTATAGTTTTTCATGAGAGTTCTATGCACTTTAGAAACATTTCTTCAAAGAAATGTTTAGTGTCTAAGACAGTGATATGACTGAAATGTATTTCTGCTGTCACAATTTCTCAAGAGAAGTTTGGGGTTTTTATCTGCAGTAATTAATACATTTGAACAGAAAGATTATAAACAATGCATAAACAAAGACTATAAACAATATAAATTTTAACTAGCCTGATTAATACAAGATAGGAGTTCTTATATTGATCTCCATATTGGAGACATTGTTTATTGAAGTATTGGTTTCAAGTCCCTATTATCACCTGGGGAAGAGGGAGAGCAAATATAACTAAAATTTCTAGTCTTTTATTTTCTTCTGAATCTCTCTTCAGACAAATTTTCTAAAACACATCTAATTGCTTGATAAAATTTTGAAAAAAATCTAACATATATTAAAAGTATAAATTAATTAAAAATTGATTACTACCTTATTTTGACATTTCTAACAATATTAGCAATTAAAATTTACCTATAATGACCTCACTTAGATCATTAGGCATGCAATAGAATTCTTTGTGAATATTTGCCAACTTTAGCACCTGTTTTCCATGAGCAGTAACAAACAAAATTTCATTCAGGGAATTAAGTTTAATAATTTAATGTTCAAAACAAAGAAGCAACCTAACTACTATAATATCAAAAAAACTGCTATCATCATGATGATCTGTTTTATTTTTAGAAAAAAAGAGGTACATAACCTCCAACAATAAATATAACTGGGGAAATATGCGACTTTGAATGCAATGTTCTTTAAAAAGTGAAGATTTAGCATGAACTGTTCATTGCAATGCAAGATGTGTAGTGAAAGAAAATGTAAACATAATTGTTGATAATAACATGCCTGAATTTCTCTTAATGCAGTATATATTTAAATCTTAACCTGTTTTGACCTTGGCTTATTTATATCACAGTTAAATTGAACAGATAAGTGTGAATAAGGATATTAAATATATGATCAGCTACTATCTGCTCCTTTCAAATTTTCACGTAACTGTCATTGTCATTTGTAAGTGATTGATTATCCTTCCTTTTATCTCAAAGTAATGTTAAGAATCAATAAATTAAGGTCAATATCTGTGAATCTTCTAAAGTACAGTTAATGATATCAAGTTGGCATTCTGAACAAAGTCCTCTCAGATCATGAGAGAAGCAGATACTCATGAATTGAAGATCCTGGCTGTTTATGAGACTAGACTGTGACATTCTGAGGTGGGTGCCCACCAGATGAATTTCAGGGAGAATAATGAGCTCTGCTCAGGCCACAGGGGCAAATACCAAAGAGTCAACAGAACAGGTGCTGAGAAAATATTACTTATCTATGAGGAATTCTTCAACTAAATCCCAGTCAAATTCCTGAACAGCTTCCTCAAGATACTATTCTCTGGAGGAAAAAATTATTAGGACAATAATAAAAAGTGATCAGAGAGCTAGAAAACCACTGTCAATGATTGCTAAATTGTATCCTAAAAAAGATACAGAGAAGCAAACAGGGACCCATTCATCACACATTGTGGGGTGAAACTTTTAGTTCATACAGATACTCTTTTTCTTACAGAGTGACTCACAGAGAACCTAAAAGCTTGCTGAGTTGAAGAAAAAAAAAAAAAGTGCCTAAACCACATTTCCCTTATATAACAAAAGATTCAGGACAACAGATCGAGATTTGAATGACTGGGAGCACCAAATCCACATGATCATGCTTTTATGTCAAGTTAAATAATACCATAGCAAAAGAAAAACATCAATAGGAATTTATAAAGGGAAAGAACACAATGAAAGCTGAAAGAGAAAGTACGATATAAAATTAACCAAAGGAACAAATTTACAGGAGATGGAAGAAAATGAAATACAAATGACAACTGTAGAAAAATGAGCAGTGAAAAACTTATTTTCTCTCCTCTTGAACAGATGAGACTTTCAGCTTGTGAACTATTCTGTTATACACCTGTAAAAAACAGGTAGTGCTGCTTAGTTGAGAAAAGTAGAATTGGACAAATTACATCCCTTCAAACTGTATCAAGAAAAGTAAATGTATCAAGTAAATGCTGTGAGGAAAAAATTTGTTTAGAATATACAAAAGCTGGGGAAATAGCAGCTTGAGCTACATAATGAAAATAATTCTGTAGAAATGATCTATCTCTATACCTCAATCAAAATGCACACATTTTGTTAAAATACATCTCTATGGATACCTCAGTCTATAAATTTTTTTCCTTATTGAGGTTTATGACATATACTGAAGAATATGTGGCAATCTAGAGACAGACTCTGAAAAAATATATGAGGATTAAGCTAAAGTTATAGGAGAAGACACATGATTTTAGCTAGTACTTTGCCCCCTGGTAGTCCACAAATTTGAGAATTCCTATTTAATCAAAAGTAAAAATTGTGTACAGCATATTTTCTGCTATTGTACCTAATAAGTTACAATAAGAAAATAATTATCTTAAATAATTTTTCCCTGACATTATCCACTGGATTGACTTTTTTCAAGCAGATCTTAATATTAGCAAAGATCTTGATATAAGCAAGAAATAAAAATATTTGCAAAAGTAAGAATAGATGCTACTAAGCATCATGACTCATTCTGAGAAATTCTGATCTTTTTTCACAAGTCTCTTAGGAAACTCAAAATTTAAAAAGGCAAGTTATCACAAGTGCAGTGTTTTTAACCAGTGCAATATTATCTTCTAGGTTTTGCTGTCATTTTGCTCCCAAATATCATGTAGACGCAGGCAAAAGTAAATATAAGTAATTGAACATATTTCCAGTTATTAAATTGTAATTGCATCTCACCAGAGCATGGTGGTTGTTTGGTAGCTGCAGAATACAAAATATGAGCCTGTTAGTAAAAGAAACACTTTTGCTGCTTGGTGTTCTTGCCTGCCTTTCATTTTGTTTCACTTTTTGTCCTGCTGCTTGAACATAATTTCTTATCAAACTTCCATAAACAAACAAGGCTTTTAAAGCTACTTCACAGATATCTAATAATTTAATTTGGAATTTCAAGATCTTTGCTTCAGTGGATCTATTGTAGCAATCAGTTCTGAAGCAATTATTTAATTTGCAGTTATACATCAGATTACATAATATTTACATAATTTGCATGCCTAAAAAAAGAAATTATAACTTCATGACAGAAATACTGTATTTCTGACAATGATTAGGAATGCAAACATTTCCTTTTGTAAAATGCCAATATATGAAAGTACAATGCCTATAGGCCTGGAGGACCAGTGGCTTTAACTCGTTTATCATTGATATGACCAGTACTTGAACAGAATCAGATGAGATAATATTGTGTTAATGAATGACCTTTTCCTGGTCTGTGTTGTCTTCCAGAAGTTAATGATATAATGACAACCTGAACTCTATACTCTGAATACAAAGAAATTATTTTGAATAGTAAAAACTATGGGCTCTTTCTTCTCTTAGCTATGGACTTCATAGCTAAGGTTTATGAGGAATGCTTTAAAATTTATCTTTGTTCTGTTGGTGCAGTATGTTTTTTCAGTTTACTCAAAAGGAGGATTTTAGTACTTAGAAAGTGATATCTAGAGACAGATCCATAAGGAATACTCAGAACAACTTTTTCTTCTGTCTGTCTATTCCTGAAATTTAGATAGAAGGCATTAATTAGAAATAAAATTTTAATTTAAAGCAAGCATATTCAGGATTTTTATTACTTCTATTATTTACAGGGCAGAGATTGCTGCTTGGGACTATGCAGAAAAGAGAAAAGTTGTGTCATTTCTTCTCTAAACAGTGTGTGGTCTTTTCATCTGCACAGGCGATATCTTTTTGGTTAAAGGAAATGAAGAAGACTACTAACAGAAAACTTTAGAACTGTTGAGAATATAGTCAGAAGATTATATTTGGGCAATATATAACTTTCACAGAAATACAACCATATTAAAGTAACAGTAACACTATGGCACTATAAAAAATCAGTGAAGATGATCTTAAATTGTAAACTCATTCAGTTACATGAACTGGAATTGGAACTGTAGAAGTTTTCTCAGTGTCTAAGAGGAATTCCAATATAAGATATATTTATATATCTTATATTGGAATAAGAACATAAGATTAGAGTTCTGTGGAGCCTGGAACTGAATTAGTGGTTTGCTAGGAGCAAGTCACATATAACAAGAAATTTCAGTGCTCTTTTAAAAATTGTTTTCAATATACAGGATAAGGATACAGTTCTTCTGCGGGCTTTGACAAAATGAATAGCATGCAATGTAGACAGACATGGAAAGAAGATGTATTTTGGCTGGTATTTTTTTACCAGTGTGAAGTTTTCTACTTTAAAACAAATCCAAACTCTGAAGTAAAATGAGATTCATTTCAGTAGAGTGACTGAAATTTTCTGTGGAATCATCTTCATAATAGCAAGTCTAGTTCATTTTTTCTTGCAGAATTTACTTTTTCTGCTGTCTTGCTGTGTTTCTTACATTGGAAAATAAGGCCTTCTTTTGCCCACACTGTTTTATTTTTCCTTTTGCTCTAAAACACTTTTTTTTTTTTCAGAGATAACCTAACATTTGCTTCTGAATGCAAACACATGTTCAGAAATGTCAGATGTCTGAACTATCTCAATTTTTAGATAATGTCTTCTGTAAAATTAGGTAACGCTCATAAAGAAAATGCTTTAAAGTTCACAGAGAGTTGATATTTTAAATAACCTTTTGAATGAAACTGAAATCCTTGTTTTATATACTGGAAAAGTAGGTCCAAACAGTGACATTACTTGTGTGGATGGTAATCACAGACTTTATGATTATTTCATCATTATTCATTAAAACAATGATGTGGACCCAAATCTATTGGTTTTAATAGACCAATAAAAACTGCAAGGCTCCCCAGTAAAAGAAAAGGTTTGTTCACAAGACCAGTAAGTACATTACCCAACCAGAACATCCTTCTAGAAATTTCCCCAAAATATTCATTCTTAAGGCTGGCCAAATGGAATAGTCATAGTAGCCAGATCAAGGTCATACTGGTCAGAATCACAGAATATTCTGGTTTGGAAGGGACCCACAAGGATCATCAAGTCCAACTGTTAAGTGAATGGCCTATACTGGGATTTAACTAGAAACCTTGGCATGCTTAGCACAGTGCTCCAAACAACTGAGCTACTTTCAGGGTCAAATAATCATTACTTTAAGGCTTACTCTGTTTATAAGATAGCGTCCAGAATCATTAGCCACTTGGAGTCTTGCATTAGCTAAATCTAATGAGATTTAATTGAGCTTTAAGAAGAAAAGATGGTAGCTTGATCATGTGGACAAGACAGGGAATTCAAGGATATGCTACTAAAATTAATTTTAGGCAAATTATGACCTTAATTCAAATATAGAAAGAAGAAATTTTGATTTATTATGTCTTTTTTATATTACATTTGCATTTATCTTTGATAGAGATCACCAACTCATTATGTGCAACAGTTTTAATTGATATATGCAAATTATATATCTGACACAGTATTGAATGTAGGCCCAAGACTACTCCTTCTCTGTTAAATTTTTTATATTGTTTCAGCAGGGCTCAAAAATTATGAAGAAACCCATATAAGATGGAATCACACAAGAAAATGAATTTATGTTTTTTAGTTTCTTAATCTAGATAACAAAATGTAAGAAGAAGGATTACAATGCATAAAAATTATGATTGGTTTTAGGAAATGTATGCAATAATTGATTACTTTTTTCCTCATATTTATAAGTGAAATGAAATATAGTTTCTTTCTTTTAAAGAAGATAAAGAATAACATTTTTGAACTTATTTACCACCAAAAGCTGTAGCATTTTAACCTTTTCAGAGGTCAATGGGAACAGCCAAATCATTAATGTATTCTTGTTAACGAATGTACCGTCTCTTCTATGGCATTTCCCTCAATCCTTAATTAGCAAAAACATGTAACTGAGCTCCAACAATTATCGCCACATTAATCTGAGTTAATTTCTAAGCAGATATAGCTGTCTGGAGCCTTGTATCAGATTGTATGCTGTAGTATTATCTGCAATACATTTTCTCATGAAGTAGCAACGAGCCAGGCTGACTAATAAAACAGAGAAAAAAATTATAGCTCTTGCTGTCATTTGGATGATAAATATATTATTGCTATCACGAGCCTCAGTATTTGTTTCCTTTCCTAGACTGAATGACTTTATCATTCTATAGATAGCAAAATGTTTAAGGAGGATTGAATAAAGCTTAAGATACTGAAAATAGTAATCAGTGCTCAGTTTTAAAAGAATAATCACATTAAAGAAAACAAAACAAAACAAAAGTAAATTTTTGTGCCCCTTGAAAGATAAATTTAAGTTTGTATTGTATTGACATGCAAATTCCCTCATGGTAGCTGGGGAGATACAGGGCTGGCTTCTGTGAGAAGCTGCCAAAAGCTTTCCCCATGTCCTGCAGAGCCACTGCCAGCTGGCTCCAAACTGGACCCACCGATGGCAGAGGCCAGCAACAGTGATAGCACCTCTGGGATAATGCATTTCAGAAGTGGTAAAAGACCCCACCCAAACTCCAAAGCTGCTGCTGGAGAGAGGAATGAGAATATGTGAAAGAAACACACCCAGGTCAGTGAGGAAGGAGGGGAGAAGGTGCTCCCGGTGCCAGAGCTGAGGTTGTCCTGGTGTCCATGGAGCAGACTGAGGTGAGGGAGCTGGGCCCCTTCCATCCATGGAGGATCATGGAAGAGCAACGACCCCCCTGCAGCCTGGGAAGGACTTCATGCCAAAGCAGGTGGATGTGCCTGAGGGAGGCTGTGATCCTGTGGTAAGCTGTCAGTGAGGTGCATGGAACCAACATGCAGACCGCAACCTCAGGCAAGCTTTAATTTGCAAACAAAGCTAAAACTAACCAGCAACAGGGGTGATCATGATGATGTGCCAAAGACATTTGACAGATGATATAGGTTTGATGTACCCACTGGGGATATTGTTACTGCACAGACCAGAATGGTGATATACTGGACACACTAGATTCTCACCCGGGAGGTGGGTTCACTTCACCCTCAGGGTCAAAGGATCACTCATGGATGTCCAGCAGTAATACACCCAGAGAACAGTGGGGGGTGTTGAGAGCTGGAGGGGTGGGGTAAGGGAACTTCATCCCAGGAAGTCTCCTTAGATGCCATCCCAACCCCAAGAGGGGGCCACCCCTCACAGGCACTCTATAGGAGAGTATAAGGGCCTGAGTAAAACATTTGATTTGATGCTATGTATTAAATAATAAATTTAAAAATTAAAAGGTAGAAAATAGAATAAAAACTGTAAAAATTATCACAGGAACTGAAGTGAAAGAAATGTACATGAAAAAGAAAAAAAAAATATTTAAAAGAAAGGAATTACTAGTACAGTTCCTCAACATTTTATCTTGAAACTGAACTCTTGCATTCTTTAATGACTAGGGAGAGTCCTTCTAGCTATAGGCAGTAAAAGCACAATGAAAAACATAATGAACTCCTGAAATGGCAGTTACTTGTTTTTAACTCTTACTGTTTATTTTCTGAATGCTCAGTGAGGAGAAAAAAACAAATCAAACAAAATTTTAAAAATTAATCAGGGATGATAGAAGCAGTAAAGCAACAGTTTTAGATCTGGTTTCTCAACAAGAGTACCCAGTTCAGCAGGCATTCCAATGTCATATATTTGGCCATAATGCTGATATTATTAAGCATGTTTCTGTTCAGCTTGAGAGATTCAGTCAAACTGGTTTGGGAGTTTTTTGGAAGGCAGAGTGCAACGGGTTCAATAGTCATGCAGGAGAGTTCTGATTTGCTACATCTAACTTCTATGTACCTTTAATATCCTGAAATTGCTTGATGTAGCAAGAAACCCTGGGAGAAGCGGTTTCATTTTGTGTTATTAAAGGAAAATTTGTCTCCTGGCAGAGCCCATTTTTTCTCCATTGGTTTCTGAGGCAACATATGCGACTTAGATAAGGCATCTGTTAGAAGCCATCATATCCTATATTTATTATTAATGCCCATATAGAACAATAGTGAGCCACACTTTGTAACAGCTCAGTGGTTTATGGAAACAATCTCTGAGACAGATATAAAAAGTAAACTATGAAGATGTTAGTCTGCCCCTAGTAAAACAAAATTATTCTTGTAGACTGTGTGCTTAAACACCTGCTACATTCCTCCTATTTCACCATTCTTACATTACTATACAGCAGATTCTGGCTGATGCTATTTCTGGAACTGGTTTGTCTTACCAGTTTCCCAGTATAGCCTTTTCACAAAACCTTTGTCTTAGAAACAAAATATTTTGTAGGTCCCTATAGGTGATCAGTGGCTCTGCCTTTAGATTTTTCTCTGTATTCATGGATAAATTTGTGTGCCTTCATTGACCATATAGATAAAATCAAGCTCAAAAAGTATTTCTCTTTTGAAACATTTTGTAGGTATTGGCAAAGTCTGATACTTTAGTGTGAACCTACATATCAGAAGCTCTTTTATACATCATAGAGCATAAGCAATATCCCCAGCTATCTCAAACTACATGAATATGCAGTATATTGTAGGAAAAACTTCTCTTTAATCAGAGTAGAAAATTTCTATAAAAAACCTCAGAATTGAGTTTCTTTCAATTTTTCAATCTCAGAGTCAACTTTCTTTGCTGGAAAAAATTAAGAAACTTTTTTCTGAAATCACAAGCCCAAGAGAACTGAAGAATTCTGTATTCTGTAGACATGTCTAACCATACTGTCTGACTATGCTTTTCAGTAGTTTGGGGTGTGCTCTTGCAAGTCAATGTCTACCATTATATATCTCCTCCATACACATTCCAGTTTGGAAATATGTTGGTCTCAAAGCTATGCTACAACTATTCATTCTGTACTGTGATACTGACACTGCCAATAGATGCAGAGTTGTCTGCTCCTGTTCATTTTATGTGCCCTTTAAGAGCTGCAGAGTTGACTTAAAACCTTTGTGCCAGAGAAGTGCAGCAAGCAAATTAGTAACTGTCAGCGAAGGATCTATTGAAGAATTCTCCTCTGTGAGTCATCCAACTGTTAAGTGAAGGATTATCATTGCTTGCATGATGCTTACTCACAGAGCTCAGACATGCTATATGGATCAAGTTGACAACTTTCTGCAAGCTGAGAGCATCACCAGCTGAATCATTTTCCTCCCCACTTCTGCCCTGCCTGTATATTTTCAGGCTCAGCACGCACAAATAGGCCATTGTCATATCACTGGAAGTATTTCATTGCTTGTCAAACTATTTTTCATCTGAGCTAATGATCTGTGTGAGCTTGCATTGATCTCCTGGAAGGAGAAATGCAGTATGCCCAGTGAGAAAAAGAGAAATTAGGCAAGGAAAGACAGCTGAATGCCAGTCAGGTTGCAAATCTTCCTTTGTTTAATCACTCTGACCTGTGTTGTCACCAGTGACTTTAACAGGGACTTTTGTGTGCTGCAAATAACTACTACACTGACCTTTTCTTTTCCCCCTAAAACTGTTGTCCCGTTATGCTCCAGAATCAGACAGTTTAAACCATGTGATTATGCAAGCACCTCACTTAGTTCCTTTATGAAATGTTACCATAAGCCTTCAAAATAAAAGATCTTTTCACTGCTTCGCAAAGGGATGTTAAATATGTCAGGTAACTTGTCAGACTGAAACAAGAAGTCAGTAAAAGAATTTAAGAGTTCATGTCTTATTATTTTCAATCTAGTCTTTTTTTTTTTTTCCTACTGAATCCTTCTTTCTGTGAGCTTTCAAAATAGTCACACCATGTATATTAGAATCAAGGGATTTGGGACCACCTTAACATATATTGAATTTGATAATAATTCTCAGGAATTTTGTGTGGTTTTTAATATAAAATTTTTCACTGAACAATGGATGGCAGTGCACAATAAGAATTCATCTGCTTGTAGCTATTTGTGTGTACTCAGTGCATTAGTTATTAGCAACTTTGTTATAATGTACAACACAAAGGGATCAGTGAGAGAGTAATGATGTCCAAATACTCTTAGCAAATAGACAGACATGCAAATAAATGAATTACTGATGGAGTTAGTAAAGTATGTATTTATTCTTTCCTGAATAGAATGTGAAATAAATATACATAGTGAAATAAATCTACAATATTTCAAATATACTTTAGTCAGAAGTGAAATAAAAGACTTAGCTTATATTGCCTTACAATTATTTCAAAGCAAAGATAAATCCTACTAGATTGATGTTAAAATATTTGGGGCTTTTGCCACTAAAAGACAGAAAACAGTAATTGCATGACTGTGTTAAGAATTTTTGACACCAGCATGAAGTTGTATGAAAACTTATATTTTGAATGGATTTACCCTGTCACTGTGAATTTCAGAAATCATTTGTTTACAGAGGATAGAAATCAAGTTATACACTGTGTTTATACTTTTGTCTCACAAAATGCTAAAGACGTAAGAAAAGAGATAAATAGATTGAATTTTTAATTTCAGAAACTGTGTTGCTACATGTTTATTAATTGATACAAAATTCTGGTTTTCAGTCAGAAAAGTTGTCAGGAAAGTGTCACAAAGGCATTATATGCAGGCCAGTTTCTTCTATAACTTTTCATTTTCTTGCATATTAGCATGCTAGTATGGGTTTCAAAAATGACTCAAGAGTTGGAAATCCACAGATAATTTGAGTGAAGAATCTGTCTGTTTCAAACAGACTTCCAGCAATGGGTTAACAAGTTATAATACAAATACAGAGAGGTTTGCATATATCAGAGTCACTGAACTATCAAAATATTAGTTGATTTCTCCAGAACAACAATTTTTTTTGGTGTCTGCTTTCTCTTTCTTTTGCTGAAAAATGTAACTAGTGACTCACAGGCAGGTGGACACTAAAGACAATTTATCAGGTTTTATTCTTATGAATCAGAAAATCCTTTTTTCAAAGGCTGGTAAGACTACAATTCTCTTACTTTGTAGAGGAAAATGGATGAACCCTGAATAAACATTGACATAAGTCCAAAGAGACAACATTATTCTGGCTGATAAAAAGCAAATATATTTTATTGTCAACCACTACTAAGTGGTTTTGCTTGCTTTGTGGTAAGAAATCTTTATTGTCTTGAAGAAGGGCACTTTGGTAAGCATTCCCTTCCAGCCCAAGCCATTCTGTGATTCTGTGATTCTATGACTCTATGATTCTATGACTCTATGATTCTATGGTTCTATTCTATGATCCTATGTTCGTAAGCCAAAAATATCAAAAGGGAGATAGAGATACTTTGAATACAACAATTTTTCAGACCTATGAGAATACAGACTTCACAGAGTATTTGATGCAAGTAGAGAATGACAGATTCTAGTAGCAAAGCAGGACTACAGCAACTGGTGCGTTTCTAATGGGCTCAAAGACACCCCAAAATGTATATTCCATTAATTTCTGCTTTATTTACCAATTTCCAGATGCAAGGCCACTTGATATTTTATTTTTGAATAGAGTTATGACTAGACCAGAAGATCAGCCGAATATCATTACAATTTAGGTGTTCAAATAAAATTTGTCAGGTTTAGAAACAGAGCTGTTTAATAAGAAACATTTACCATGTCTGCATGAACATGGATTTAAAAGACCATGTTTGGTCTTGGTCCTAGTTGCTATTATGGGTGCTAAGTTTTATCTGAACCTGTCTTTGCATCAGTGAATTTGAAATATGATTTCTCGCCCCATGGAGGTAAGAAATTTCCTGTATTGCAGACAGAAACTTTTGTGCCCCACAGCTCTGTCTGAGGTTAGAAGAAATACAAGACTTTGTTCATTTTTACTACACAGTATAAATAAGTAATCTTGTTTGTTTTGTTTTGTTTTGTTTTGTTTTTTTAATCTCTGTGAGTGAAAGCCCTTATGCATGGGTTCGGATTCATACTGGAAAATTTCCTGAAAGATACATTTAATATTTCTTTAAGGTATAGTGACAGCCTGTTCCAGGTCAGCTTTTCCAAGGCATCAGTCCCAGTTTATTAGTTTGAGATGTTAGTGAATTATGATTTTTTCCAATGAATTGATTTGTAACTGATTACTGCTATATCCTCAGAGAGAGTGTATTAATACCATGCAGTTCTTTCTTATCTTTCTCATTTTTCCTGATCAGAGTCTTGTTCAAAAGCAACTTTACAGTACATAATGATTCATAATTGATTTGCTGACTTTTTTTTTAATTTAATTTTGCTTTATTTTCTGACCTTAAGGATTGGACTCCAACTGTACTTAGTCTGGACTTTCACACTCTTTCACAAGCTAGAAAGGTAACTTTATAAAAATGTAAACCTGGGATGACTTTCCACCCTCATAAGCTGCAGTTCTTAAAACAGATTCCTTTGAGTTATTAATCCCTGAGGGCCAGGCCAAAGACAGAACAAGGACTACCCCTACACTCCTGCTAGAGTGAGCCCGTGGACAGGGTTCAAGGTCTGATTATCTACCTGTCATGGTGTTACTTGCAGCAGTGCCCGTGGCAACGGTCCAGGGACACACAGGTGTGACCTCTCCATGAACTGACACAATAGCAAGTGTTTAAGTGTTTTGGAGGGGCTGAAAAATTCATGCAGCCCGCAGCTTTCCCCTCTGCCCTTGCCATGATGATTTTGTGTAGAGATGACAACTGGAGACACTTACCGCAGGTGCTGTTTTTGACACTGGCCATAGCAGAGGTGTGAGGAAGCAGCAGATAAGATTAATTCAAGTTGCCAACAAAGGATGTGATGGATGCCATGTATAGTGTCTTAGGGACCGGCTGGACAGTGGAGAGCTTCCTGTACGCATTTTCTGTCTGGCACATTAGAGATGCAGATAATAAGCCCTGTCAGACAAATCCCTGCAATTTCAGATGTTTCACACTCTCCCTCCAAGATACATCAAGAAAGACAAGGATCTGATCTATATTCACTTTCACATGCATTGTTTTATCCAAATCTGATGTGCAACCACTTATTTTTCTACTTTGTACCATAAGTGATACTCCAACGACTGGGTTGTTTTTCAGCTGTTGTACGTAAAGAAAACTGTGAGAGGAGTGGGGTTCATTCACATATATAATGTTTAAGAATGATACATTTTTATGAATGGCATGGCTATTTGTGCAGAAGATATATGACAATGATATTTAAATAATAACAAAGTATTCAAAAAATTAGACACACACACGCACACCCATTTCTACATAAAATAAGCATATATTTAGAAATATCTAAATTAAGTAAGTAGATAAAATAACTTCCTGCTGAAATGATGAATAAACTAATCCTAAAAAAAATTTCTAAACATATGAAGGAAAACAAATTTACTGTGAGTAGTCAGTATAGATTCATCAAGGAGAAGCCATGTTCAATCAAATTGGTAGAATTCTATGATGAAAACAGTAGTCTGGTAGATGATGAAGTATTGTATGATGTAGAGAAGTGAGTATTTTTTTACCTGGACTTCAGTAAGGCTTTGGACACTGTCTCCCATAAGACCTTATTAAGAAGAATGGTGAAGTATGGGCAGGATGAGCTGACAAAGAGTGAGGTGGATTGAAATCTGGTTAACAGCTGGGGTGGTGATCAGTGTACAAAGTCTAGCTGGAGGTCAAGAAATAACAGTATACCACAGGACTCAATACAGGGTCTATTCTTGTTCAATATCATTGTTAATGATCTGGGTAATGGGGAAGAGTGCTGCCAAAGAGCTAAAAAAAAACACAATGAGGAAAAAATAAAATATACCATTTTTTTAGCTTTGGTTTAGATGTAAATTATCTAAATGATCAGTGGTACTTGAAGATTTTGATATTTTCATAACATAATTTTGATATTTTCAGAAAAAATTATTCTTTTACCTTAAGATTTTTATAAAATTACTCTGCTTATTCCAGAATATGTGGAGTTCAAATAATTTTGGTTACTTGTAGAAACTTAGGCAACTTCAATCAAGTTATCCTAATTTAATCTTATTATGACCTCAGAGAGACATATTTCATACTGAATTTATGAAATTGATACTATTTCCCTAATATAATGTTTTGTTTGCAACCTGAGCTCACTTGCAAATATCTTCTTTATAGTAATTGAAAAAAAAAATCTTTCATAATTTATATTAACTCTTCTCACTCTAAGCATTTGGGACAACTTCTCAGATAATGTGTGAATCTTCATAAAAATATGCAGCATCTGTACAACACCTCTATGTGTGTCTCACAGTCATTTAACTTTTCAGACAGGACTCTGTCACTGTGTCTCTTACTGAGGCACAAGGGGTGAGCTCCAGTTCATAACCTTTATTGATTTAGTGTTTGGAGCTGGCTTTTAAGTAGTAAGCTCAGACAGCCTGTGGACAGATCTGTCTCTTCACAGAGGAGTATGTCGATATGACTTAGAACTTGCTCAGGGATTTTTTTGTCAAGTTGTCACTGCAACACTATTGTATGGTTATTATTTAAATAATTAAATTAATGTAACTATAAAACTTAATTAATACAAATCTATTTCAAGGGCTAAATTAAAAATTGTAAGTGTTTCTGATGGATAAATATTCTGGATTGTCCTTTCTGATCAATAAGTCCCCCTGAACACAAAAAGTTTTGAGAAATTGAGATTTTGTGGACTGAGTGTCTTGAGAAAGGCTTGTCTTTAATTGACTTTACATATTAGTTTTATTGTAATTTATTGTTAGTCCCAGCTAATGAGGGAGGTCCCAGATGACCCAAGGTTGGCTAATGCGACACCCATCCCCAAGACAAGTTAGGATGAGGATCTTGGGAGCCTGTCAGTCTGTCAGCTTGACCTTGGTGGCTGGCAAGTTTATGTAACAAATTATCCTGAGTGATGTCAAACAGCACGTGCAGGACAGCCAAGGGATCAGACCCAGTCAGCATGGATTCATAAATGTCAGATCCTGCTTGACCAGCCTCATCTCCTTTTATGACCAGGTGACCCACCTAGTGGATAGGAGAAAGGCTGTGGATGTTGCCTACCTGGACTTCAGCAAAGCCCTTTACATTGTCCCTCACAGCATTCTCTGGAAAAGGTGGCAGCCCATGGCTTGGAGAGGGGCACTGTTCGCTGCCTGGGTGGTCAGGCACAGATAGTGGTGGTGAATGGAATTGCATCCAGCCGGCATCCCATCCCTAGTGGTGTGCCCAGGGCTCAGTATTGGCACCAGTTTTGTTAAATCTCTGTTGATGATCCGGATGGGGAGATTGAGTGTACCCTCAGTACATTTGCAGACAACATGATGTTGGGTGGCGGAGTGGATCTGCCAGAGAGTAGAAAGGCTCTACCAACGGATATGGACAGGCTGGATCAATGGTCTGAGATTGTATGAGGTACCACAAGCCAAAATGCCAGGTCCTACCCTTGGGTCACGACAATCCCATGAACTGCTACATGCTGGGGGAAGAGTGGCTGTAAAGGTGGCCGGTTAAAAAAGACCTAGAGATGCTGGACAACATCAATTGAACATGAGCCAGTAGTGTGCCCAGGTGGGCAAGAAGACCAGTGGCATCCTGACCTGGATCAGCAATACTGTGGTCAGCAGGATCAGGGCAGTGATCTTCCCCCTGTACTTAGCACTGCCGAGGCCACACCTCAAATCCTAGGTTCAGTTCTGGACCCCTCTACAAGAAAGACATTTAAATGCTGGAACATGTCCAGAGAAGGCCACCAAAGCTGGGGAAGGGTCTAAAGAGTAAGTCCTGTGAGGAATGTCTGATGGAGCTGGGGTTGCTCAGCTTGGAGAAAAGCAGGCTCAGGGGTGATCTTATCACTCTCTACAACATCCTGACAGGAGGTTGTGCGAAGGTGGGAGTCAGTCTCTTCTCCCAGACAATTAGTGACAGGACAAGAGGACATAGCTTCAAGCTGCAGGATGAGGAGATTCAGGCTGGACAACAGGAAGAATTTCTTCATGGAAAAGGTTGTTAAACAGTGGAATGGATTGCCCAGATTTGTGTTGAGTCACCATCACTGGAAGTGTTCAAGAAATGACAGGACATGGCAATTAATGACATGGTCAAGTTGAGAAGCTAGTGATCAGTCCAAGGATTGAAATAGATTATCTCAGAAGTCTTTTTCAACCTAAATAATTCTGTGATTCTCCTATGGAGTTAAGCACTTTGCTCTCCCAAACCTCATCTTGCAGTCCACTCACTCGAGAGGTGTGGGAAGCGAGGCAAAAGACTTGTTGAGCACTCTCAACTCAAAAGTTGTTGAGCCTTCTCATCTCATTGGTAGCTACCGATTTGCCAGCCTTCATTATCATAGGGAATATGCTGCCTTTGACCTTCCTTTTCTGGCCAACATTACTTCAGAAGCCCTTCTTGTTTTCTTTTCTTACCTTTGCCAAATTCATCTCCTGCTGTGCCTTGGCCTTCCTCACTTCATCCCTACACACACAGACTGCAGTTCTACACTCTTCCCCAAATACCAGTTCTTACTTTCACTGCCTATGCTTTTACTTCTTGCCCTTTAGTTTGACCAGCAGGCTCCATCCACCCATATCAGTGGCTTCCTTGCCCCCTTTCTTGTGCCTGGGCACCCCTAGCTGTTGTGCTCTATGGGAGGAGCCCTTAAATGTCTGCCAGCTGTCTTCTTCTCCCTTGTTCCTGTGAACAGCTTTCCAGAGAGTTCTGCTGAGTACCTCTTTGAAGATATGAAAGTTTGCTTTCTTAAAGATCACGTATAGAATAAAATTCCTCTTCACCTGCTGAATACAATTCCCTTTTTATATTAAGAGATTATACAGTATTCTTCATAGAAGTATTTAATAGCAAAACATAGATTTCATTGCTAGTCATAAATGACATTATTAAAGTAATAAGATAGAAAATCAAATTATCCGTCCAGAAGGAAAAGTATATGCTTTCAAATACCCTTCAAGATAGTTAATTATATCTTGTCCCTGATTTGACCAGAGGTTTGAATCAGATGAAGCCCACCAGTCCCCTCCAATCCAAATCCTCCTATGATTTTGGAATCACTCACATAAAGTTTCAAGTAAGGAATAATTTATTATCTTTTCCCCAAAGATTTTCATGAAGGTCAGCTTCATGCTCGTGCCTTAAAAAATGGGAAAAAAAAATTGGTGTAGATTCTGTAAACATGCATCCTATTAGCAGTGGTAATACTGTCTGCAGGTTAGAGTGAGGCTGCTGTGAGACTGTATCTTATATTTGATGTATATGGCCACTGTAACCTTGTGGACTAACTTAACATAAGGAGGAGAAGCCCTGTGGTGCTGCTGCTACTCCTTTCCTCAAGGCATGCCTTCCTTCTTTTACATCAGTTCAGTCTTCGATTGGGACTTTAAGACTCGTTGTGAAGACTGCAATTCTATCTTGTTGCTATTTTCCAAATAAATGTTCTTTGGCAGATTTTCTCTGAGGAAATCTTCAAGAAACAGGAGCGGAAGCAGAAAAAAAATGGCTGATGTTTCTTAACAAATGTAAAGAAGAGAGACATGGAACAATATCTTTCTTAAAATTTTTATGTGAACTCTGGTTATCATTGCAGAAGGTATAAAGATGATTCCTTACAGGAAAGTTGGCTTAATTAGAAGCTTAAAACCCCATCACTGGCAAATGGAGAACTCATTTGTTGGATATGAATAAAGTAAACAATAAACCAAGACATTGTATATTTAGAAACCAGAATGCTCTTTTTTTCTTTCACTTCTGACTTCAAGAAGGCAATATTTGTTGGGGAAAGAGGACAATAACGAGCTCGGAGATGCTTTATGTGCCTTGTTTTAAACTGCGTAATATTATACTATTTGAGTAACTTGTATTAAATCAAAGGAGTTAGTCCAAGAAAAACTAAAAAAAAAAACCTAAAAAAACCTAAAAAAAAAAAAAAAAAAAAAAAAAAAGAGAGGGATATTAAGCCTTACAGAGAAAGTGTAAAGAACTAATAGCTGGTGAATTTACTTTTTGCCTTCAGCTAGACTGTCTAGATTTATTCATTATGAGACTGACCCCAGGATTAGTCTAAACCCATGAAGATCCTAGAGCCGGGAAGACACTCATCATCAATTTATTTAATTAAGAGGCAACCACACGGCTCTGCAATGTGTGATGCTTTATGAGCCCACGGCCAGTAGCAGGATGCCCAGGGCTTGCAGAAAAACATATACCAAGAACAAAGTATTGTTAGGTTGTTGTAAAAGGTCCATCCACACACACACAAAGGAAGCTTAATGTTCTAAAACCCTTGTCATAGAGGAGGTCTGAGTACCAGGAGCTGGACTGGGATGTGGGCTCTAGAGTTTGCACACACAAATGCTATCAGAGGATGCAGTTATTGGATAGACCAGCTACTGGAGGGACCCATATCCTGTACACGTGTATATTTTCCCCTAAGAGGCTTCATTTTGACCAGCCTGAGAGCAGAACAGGATGAGGTCATTTGTGCTGTTTGTGGCAGTGTGAATGCTGTGTTTCCTGTCTGTGCTGATCTCCCTGCATTTATATTTATATTTATATACATGTGACGTGGGTGGTTGTGGCTGTGAGTGCATGTCCATGGGGACCTGGGAACAGGGAACTGGCAGCCTCCCCCTTATTGGGCTACTGCGTTTAGCAGCTGTTAGCAGCTATAAAATGCCTGTTAGTTTTATACTCTTTAAAAAATACATACCTCTGGGAAAAGAACTCAGGCAAGGAGGTGGGTGCTGCCTTGCTGAAGTCCCTTCTGCTAACTTTCTATTTAAATCACTTTGTTTTAGAAGATCAGAAACACATTTGTGTCATACTGTGACCAAAGAGATGTACCATCACAAAAAGATACGCTTCTAATCCAGACACAAGCTGAATAAGAAAAAAAACTCATCTGTGGCAGGGGAACATGTTGTAGTCTCTCTTTCTCTGTGCCTCTTGTCATGCTCACAAAGAGGTGTTTAAATCAACTGCTTTTGCTTGAGCCTGGAGGGAAGACCTTTCTTGTAAAAAAACCCAGAATATCAATATTGTTGTTGAAAAAATTACTTCAGTTCAGAGATATGTTTTAGGTGAGATGGAGAAATTCAAGCCTGTAACTTTAAAGGTGCTTTTGAGAAGTGCCAAAAAAAATAGCCTAAATTTATGTATATCAATAAAGTGAGCTTTCCTCTATTCACATCATTGAGGTTTCTTTTGATATTTTATCATGGGATGCAGTTTATTCTTTGCTGAAATAAGATTGCATCTTCATAACAGCATACTGAGGTATTTCAAATCCCAATAAACTCATCACTCTATAGTATCACACAACACTTCACTTCTAGCTTCCAGTCACTCAGATCAGCTATATTTGCTGGAGATCAATAGATTTATGCAGTATCTATTTGTCTAAAAGATGTGCTAAAATAACACAGGTTGTCCCCCAGATAGGGATTTGGATGCAACTATACCAGATATATTTATTAGTTTCCTGCTTAACCAGTAGCAGATGAATAATAAAGACAAGGGTCTAATTCATTGTTTTATTGCTTATACTTGCCAAATACTGTTACAAACTGAAAAAAATCTCAAGCTATCCATGAAATATTTTGGCACTAATATATATTCTCTGGGCTAGTTGTTAAAGTTCTGCATTTTCTAACTGTTCTGGCATTCCTTGAAGGAAGGATCATGGGACAGTTTAATGGATTGTGTGTTTGTGGTTATTAGTATCACATTGCATGTCACTGTTGGTTTTGATGGTGTCCAGGGCTTCCCCTGATGTTTAATTTAGTGCAAGAGGAGCTGTAAGGGTTAAGAAGTGATTGTCTTGATGTAACAAAACATTGGTAGAGATGTGTTCTGGTTGTGTCATTATGATATATTGGCACTTAATTTGTCCAAATATTCAGGGTCAGAAAAGAATTCTTCTGTCTTTATGCTAAGACTCTGAATAGTCTTCCTTTCCAGTATGGAAAACACACAACAGCATGGAAGAGAAAGATCCTTACAAAATACTCATTATTTTATGAAATGCTGATTCTGTATTATGTCCCCAAATCTTTGCTCTATATTTAAGTGATTTTGTTGAAGTCTGAAAATTATAAACTCCTCAAAACTTTACATTGTCATCAAGCTTAAAATATGATTCCTCTGTTTTGATTCAGAGTCATGTTCAAACTATCTTCTGGACTGTATCTCCGAACTTCAGTGTAGGATCTATGTGTGACACAGTTTCCCTGGGATCAGAAGAAGCACATTGATTAATGATCAGGGCAAGAGACTTCTATGCAAGAGAGAATTAAGGAAAGAACATTTCAGCCTGGAAAATAAATAAATTAGAGGAATACTGGAAAAAAAGCATCTATGCATTGGAAAAGAAGCATCTATGGATATATTGAGATACAGGGATAAAAATGTAGAGTTTAATTGCTTTTTTTCCTCTTTTAATGGAAAAGTTAGGGAGAAGTAAAAGAATTTATAAAGTAGAAAATTCAGGGCAAGGGAAAACAAATAGTCTTTACTACAAATTTTAAGTCAGTCATGGAAACAATTGACATAGGATGTTATCAATATTGGTAACCTTCATGGAGTTTAAAAGGATCCTGAATATGTTTATGAACAAAAAATTCTATTCAAAGTTACTCAGTGCTTAGAAACGATGTGGGGAACAAATGCCTGAAGGTTTTAACAGTGTATATATAAATACAATATAAACATGTAAGTATCTTTATTCTCATGTAAATATTTTTATACTCAGGCTGTTAATCACAGTCTTGGCCTGACTCTCAGCAGATGCTGTTAAGTCCTTTTGTTTCTTTGACTGATTTGCCCCTGCAGCCTTACTGCCTCAAGGATTAATATCTTACTTTCACAGGGTGCCCCTGTTTATTCTCTTGCCTATTGGAAGATAGAGATAACAACTGAAATATTCTCCCTTTTTTTGCAAACTGTCAGGCTGTATACTCTGTCAGACCCTTTGCATCTTTCTAATAGATACAGACTTCAGCACAATCCTAATTAATTTATTCTTAACATGATTGAAAGTAATTTTGGAAACATTTGAAACTAGAATCAGATCACAGGGTTTTGTCCTTTCATATTAAAGAAAACAATATCCATGTTAGAGCTAGGCTGCTCTGCTGCCTCTGCCACCCATAAAGGCAGATCACTCTTCAACTGTTCTTTCCATGCAAGTAGGTTCTTGGATTTGAATAGTTTCTGTCCTTTCCAGTAGCTATACTTGGCTGTGTTTAGGCAGAGGTGTTTTCCCTCTTCATTTTATTGTGCCAAGATGAATAAATTGAATTTTCTTCATTACATTCCATGGACAGAATCCTCTATTCTCACCATGATGAGAACTATTTTTGCTTTCTTCCTTCCTGTTTAAATTCACCTTCTTGAACCCAGTTTATTGAAATTGTTCAGTGTCCATTTTATGGCCATAGCAATACCTTAATTTTTTTTTTTTTTTTTTTTTTTTGCATTAATACCCCTGCACATGCCTGAATTCTTGACATACTTCAGGATCAGGATCACTTCAAATTTTCGGTTCTATATTATACCCATGACTCATATTCACCCATTCTGGTTACTTAACACTCCTGGTCTTTCCCTTCCTTGAGTTGCAGTGGAAAACCCTGATTCATAACAGACCAGGTTGATATCAATATCTAAGTGAATGACCTGGTACCTTTGTTTCTACCACCATCTTGTCATACTACCTTTCTCCCCCGTTCCTCGCAAATTCATTCTCATTGATAATTATTCCAAGGTCTTTCCTCTTTATCAAATCATAAACTTCCAAATATATGCATATAAAGAAAATTTTGATGCTTTATTTATGTCTTCCTTCCTTCATTCAATACCTTCTCTACTGTGGTCAGTAATTACATCATGTAGCTCATCTTCAATCAAACAGGGATGAAACCACCACTCATGTAGCAGTTAGGTGAAAAGTGCATGTGTATTTGTCTATGTGTATCTTGCAGATTTTTGTTGAGAGCACTTGTCCAGTTGATCCATAAGTAGAATAAAATAGCCATATCACTCCATCTCAGCAAAGGCACATATGATGGATTCACCTACTCCTATCTTTTCCCTTTTTATTGAAGCCTGCATAAATCTTTGTGAAAGCACTTAACAAAGGCTGTATTTACAATGTATTATTTGACATTTATGCGTTTGACAAAATCTTTTTGTACACAAACAAGATTTAAGGTTGAAATAAACAGCTTATTCTTTGCAACACCCAAATGCAGTCATGCAGCGAATCAGAAAAATTCCCATTGCTGAAAGTAAATTAGTAACATTTACATTGTTCTTAAAAGAGATGTTTAATTTGTTTGAGGCTTTGTGTTGTGTTTCTCACTTGGCACATGAAGTGTTAGACAGGAATGTTGTTTGAACAAAATTGAATTTGCTCTGTTTGTATTGGGAAGTGTCTAGTTTTGAAATGAATACACGTAATGGAACTAGACAGGAAAATGTACATATCTTTCTCTCTAGGGAATACTGCTCAGAATTTTACATAATTGCTTCTGGCTGCTATTCTTTATTTACTTCTATCTCTCCCCATTTAAGGAAAGGATAGTTTTGTGATATCAACTGATGGAATATCACATTCTTTCATATTGTGTGAACTCATAACTCTTTTTGCCTCTTATAATATAACGAGACAAAGGAGAAAATGAGATTGATAGCACATTGTACATGGCTGTTGTTTGTGTAAGTTCCAATAAGATTGAACTCCATTTCCACAGCACCAAACGCTGTTCTGTTTATTTAAATAATGTTGAGCTGCAAGATGGTTTCATATACTGAGGCAAATTGAATTAATCACCATTTTTTTTTCTTTCTCATGCATGCTTAACTTGTTCTATATATTAAACAGTAAAAGTCTGGGATTACAGAAATCATAGAAGCTGCTTTACTTGCTTGATCACTCCGCAAAGACTTGTCTGTTCTCAGATAGTGGTTTGTCAGTGCTTTGGGGACAGTAGTGCATCCATTTGGAACCAATTTTTTTCCATTCAGATGTCAGACTCCACTTTCCTTGACCTTGCAGAAACTTTTAGCTTCAGCCCCTCTCCTTGTCCTTCTTCATTCAAATGTCATCTTTAATTTCTTCTGACATTTGAGCCTTTTGTTTCAAAAGCTGTGATCATGCAAAAAACTATTCTCTTAGTTGTTTTCGACACGATTCACTATGGCCTAACACAAATACATCACTTCCCAAGATGTATGTTATGCTTCAACAAAACAATTAGTTATGAAATTGTACATTAATAAAAACAGTTCTTTTATAGTTCAACTCCTTTTGCCCTCACTTTATATACAATAATGTCAAATAGCTCTCTGCAGTACTTCGGGATGACCATAGCTACACTACAATCATAATATGTGAATTTATATTATGCATTAAAGGTCATGACCTAGAAGGGTCAGTTTCTTTTCATGCGTGTACTCCTTAAGAGTTGAAACTTACAGAAGTGAGGCAAAAAGCAAAAAAAAAAAAAAAAAAAAGAAACAAAAACCAGGCTCTGCATTGCTACTGTGGAGGCACCCAGGACAATTTTTCCTTTCCTTAACTTTCTGGCTGTGTCATGTTTTTGTTCAGTGACCACACTTACCGTGTCCCTACCACTTTAACTTCCCTTTTCCTTTGGCATGTGTGCATTTCCCCCTGCAGCCTCAACTTGCTCTTTTCTCATCCCTTTCAGGATTATGTGGTGCTGAAACTGCAATGACTCAGAGAGTCACTCTGGGCAGCTGGAATTGCAGCAGAGCTGAGCACTACAGGGGGAAGACAGAGGGCTTAGGCAAGGGGGGATGCTGAGCCCTTGGACTGGGACACTGCCTGGCAGCCTTACCAGGGCAGTTCTGGAACTTCTGTCCCTGTTTCTTTTGATTCTGGCTGAGCACTTTCTCCCAGTCGAGTTTCTTAACTTCAAAAGGAGGTAGATTTAGAAGATTTTCACCAAATTACATAATTCCTCAAGTAAGGCTCTAGGAAATAGTTATCTATAATGATGAATAATAGGAATGGAAAGACTTTTATTGAGCTGCTTATGAGCTCTTTGTTGGTTAGAGTGGTACCCTATAGATTGCAGATTTGGAGGAACTTTACCCTCCCAGAGAGAAACAAGGGGAGTTCCAAAGTTTTTCTTCTCTTTTGCTACTTGCTGCAAGTTTTACTTCATACTCAGAAGGAACTGTACTGGTTGGTGGCCAAATAAAGGTTCAGATGCATAAAGCGAATGTAATATGTATCAGATATATAATGGTCCTGAAAAAGAAACTATCACTCTCATCTCCCATGGCTTTATCAATGTAAAAAACCTTCAATATATGAAAAAGTTTGATTTTCAAACTTGTATGACTTAGTTTTGATCATAGCATTGTAATACTTCTTTATATGGATTTGTTTTAATAATGTGTGAAGCAGGTACACTGAAAATGTGGCTCTTTTGTAGGAAGGAGGCTGTTTGTCCCTTTTATTACAATACTTCTCTTGGTCCCAGATTTAGGGATCAGTGTTGTTTTCTCGTGTGGGATTTACTTGCAGCCAGGCTACTTGTCTGAACTTCTTTTCCTATCAATGGAAGGTGATACAATTTGCTGAAGTATGAGACATCTTGTCCTTCAGTAGATTTCTAAGGTAGGTCAGATGAATCATTTTTTCTTGGTGCCTACTTTTCCATGCTGACAATAAAGGGAATCTAAGGGATCACCTCTGATATATCCCATACATGTTCTAAGGGTCCAAAGCTACTTGAGATGAAACCCACTTCCAGTGTTTGTGGAAAATGTACACAACCCATCAACACAAAGTGGCTTCTGGGTGAAATGGAAGCTGTGGGTGCACAACCTTCCAGCAGAGGCCTGTCCTCCAGTAAGGGAGTCCACATAATCACATTGCCTACAGTTGTGACTTTTGTCTCTTCAATAGGTTTGTTGTGTACCAACCAATGCCCTATGCAGAAAGGCTTGTTGCTATGTTTTAGGGGAAATAAAAAAGAGTATTTAGCCTGATGACTTTCATCAAGTGTATGGCACTTTTCCAGCAAAACCTCTCATGCCTATTCTATTTAATTGGAAAACTCTTGGCCTGTTTTAGTTGGAGCATTTGCTAACATGTAGGAGCAGTAGCAGTAACATCTGACTTAGATGTCTGCCATAACTTGGAACAGCTGAACTTGGGGTACCTGCACAGGTACCTAATCAATGCAAGGAATTATGTTGTGGGCTTAATGAAGCAGTAACAGACCATTCACTATTGTTAATGCACACACACAGAGTCAAAAAGACTAATTAATCTGACCCGCAGCTTCCTCCATCATTTATGATTAAACATTTGAGAATACAGAAAAATGAATAATGGCTAATAAATACAGCCCTTTAAAATGAAAATATGGGCTATGTGAACTGAAGACCAAAACTGTAGGACTTGGACCCTTCCTGTTTGAATCTTAATCAACACTGGCTCCTAAAGAAAATGTGATCTAACTGTCAAAAGAGCTAGACATTTTCTAAAACTCACAGTCCTAAGTGTACCTGCTAGTAATCAAGACATCCTGTTACAAACTCCATACACAATTATCATTTTGTAGTCAGAATTGTTGCATTTTTCCCACATGATAATTTGTACCACTTTTCATGGATTTGTTCTGCACTTGGACCTTCCTTAAGAACATGGGAATATATTCAGTAGCTTGCATAACCCAAAGGTAATCATGAGAGAATTTGGAAGATTACCTTCCATGGGATCTTTCAGGTTGGAAGTGATCTCAGACAGGCATCTGCTCTAACATCCCACTCAGATTTAAGAGTGAGTTCAGCATTTAGAACAGGTTGCTCAGGGCTTTGTTGAGTCAGGTGTTTAAAGCCTCCATGGCAAAAACTCCACAGCTTCCTGAGCAGCTTGTCCCAGTGCTTTGCTGTCCTCACAGAGAGCCTTGGACAATTTGTTCCAGTTGAAACTTCTCCTCTTTTAGTCTGGTCTGCTGTTTCTCATTCATCTACCATTCCCCTACATAAGAGGAATTTGCATGCTTGCCAACTTCCCTGTGGGTATGGACAGACTGCTGTAAGGTGTTCCCAAAGCCACCTTGTCTGTAGGCTGAACAACTTCTGCTCCCGGGGCAGGTGTGCCACCCCTGACCATTCTGTTGCCCTTCACTCAACTCACTCCAGTTTACCAATGTCTTGCACTGGGAACAAAAACTGGGAGTATTCAAAATGTGATCTAATGAATATCAGATAAAGGTGAGTAATCATTTTCCTTTGTCAACTGGCTGCAATTTTGTTAACAAAGCCTAGTATGCCAGGACACTGCTGACACATGCTTAGACACAGACTTGCATTGATGTAGTACCAGACTGTTCTGCTGCACCTCAAGGATCTGCAGACAAACACTGGTTTTGAGCCAAAAATATCTCTTTGTCAGACAATCTTGGATTTTTTTGTCACAAATATGTCAAAAATACTTGTTGTCTGACATCAGCCCCAATAAATCAGATGGTCTCCCACTGAGAAAATCTATTGTATAGCACACATTCCAAGTTTATGTTTACTATACAAGTAAAAAATTACTTTGATGCTTCCCCTTTTTTCTTTGGCTAAAGGGTAAGATATACCTAAGAAAACCTTCCCTAAATAAAAAAATACTTTTCCACAGAGCTGCCCCTTATTGATGGAAACTGTCCAGGAAACTATTTAAAAGAAGAAACCCAGAAAATACTGGGTGAGCTCTAATTATCTTAACAGGCCACCTGGCCTCTGATAAGGCACAGGTGCACTAATCACCAAAGCAGAAAAACAGCCTTGCCCTTAATGGCTCACAGCTGTGAGTAATAAAGACAAGTGTGATAAAAGGAGGTGGCCACTCCACTCTTTTTTCTCTTATGGAATAAGAGGAGCAACTTAGAAATGAAAGGTAAGAAATTTGGACCTCTCCTCTTTCTCTTGTTGAGTACAAAGAGCAACCCAGAAAGTGAAAGTAAGAAACTTTCTCCTCTTTTTTTCCTGTCAAGTACGAAGAAGAGCCTGGAAACGGAAGCTAAGAAACTTGTACCTCTCTTCTCTTCTTTCTCTTCTCGAGTATGAAGAGCAGTCTGGAAATGGAAGGTAAGGAATTTGCATCTCTCCTGTCATCTTTCTCTTATCAAATACAAACAGTAGTCTGGAAATCAAGGTAACAAACTTGGACCTCTCCTCTTTCTCTTGTTGAGTATGAAGAGCTGTACAGAAATGGAAGGTAAGAACCTTGCTCCTCTCCCTTCCCCTCCCCTCCCCTCGCTCCCCCCCAGGCTGGGCTGAGTAGCCCCAGCAAAGGCCCACCAACAACACTTGGGCACATAAACCCCATTCAGAGGAGCAAGGAAGCCAACTACTGACCTTTAATAACAATGATTTTTTTTAAATTAAACTTTATTTTTCTTATTTCAAAACATGAAATCTAACTAGCATGTGCAGCTCCCTGAAGAAGGTTTTGCAAACCTTTCACTAGTGATGATAAGCAAATATTCAGATGAAGAGTTACTTATGTATATGAAAAGATGTGTAAATTTTTTGTACTGGACACAAAAGAGAAATTAATATATTATGCCTGTATTACAGAAACAGAGGCCAGTGTACTTTAAACCATAATGATTATCAATAAAAAGGAAAGTTTGAATATTATTAAAAGGACAGGAGAGAAGATTGGCAAATGGATAGTTTTATGCTCTACCTGGTTGCATAATCTTTGAATGAGATATCTTTTCACATAACAGCACATGAGAAAAATCCTTCCAGGGATAAGAGAAAAAGAATGTTTTATTTGAAAGAAAACCAACCCCAAATATGTTCGTATTACAAAGAAGCTTTGATATCTCCTTAGTACAAAAATGTTATTTGATGATATATAAGCATATAAGAATTATTGTTCTATTCTTGTTAAGCCATAAACATTTTAAGAAAAATAGCATATGAAGAAACTTTAATTAGCATTCCTCTGATTTTTTTGGTCCAGCCTCCTATTTAATTTGGTTAACTGGCTTCTGATACCATTTGATCCTAAAAGTGTTTGCATTTCTTTTCAGTCTTCAAATGACTTTATTTTGGTCTGCATGTGTTTTCCTTTAAATCTATTTGATATTGAGTTTCTGATGTATTAAAAAAAAAATTATCCATATTTCTTCTTCTAAAAATTATCTTCTGAGGTCCTTTCTATGTTGTGATAATTTGAAAAGTGACTTTTGCATAAATTACATGAAAATCATCTAGTCATTCCTGATCTCAGAGATATTTGAAGCATTGGCTTTGCAAATCGACACACTGTGATAACTGGGGCATGAAGCTGTGTATTGCATATAACTTAGCCACTTTTATCAACATAAACTTTGAATGATTTATATCTAGCACTACTTGCAGCTGGGAATTACATCCATTTGTTCTTGGAGGCAATTCCCAGCTGATGCTGGAGATAGAAATACTTTAGATAGAGTTGGAAGTCTTAAACCCAGTGGATTTTCATTAAAGAGTTGGATTTCAAGTTAGAATGTTATCTTGAATTACACAGAGATAAATATTGAGCCAGGTTAAATTTGAGTAATCTCTGGCATGACCTACTGTGCATCCATTTTTTTTTTCCTAATGAATTAAGACAAAGACTGAGCTTCATTAATGCAGACTACTTGTCTTTCTCAAAGTCTTCATAAGTTATTATGGAATAATTTTTCATAAATAACAGGTTAAATTTAGTAGACAAAATTCTTTATGATAGCCTCAAGACCTTGTTTTAGTTAGTTGCTGCATGGCTAAAATGAGTTTTATGATTTTTTTACAACAAGAAGGCATTATTTTGCCTTTTTGTTTCGGGATATCTGTTTAACAGACTTCTGATTCTCTAGCCTAAGAATTCCTTAAAATCACTCAGTCTTATGTGATGAAGGTGTTTCTCCTTACTTGTTAATGACTTTTTCAGAATGAGCTTGTGGGTTGGGAAAGTACTAAGTGAATTGCTCTTCTGAATTAATTCAAAGGTAATCCATTACCCTTAAGCTGGTTTAATTCCAAGTTGAACATTAGACCACTGACTTTATGAAGTACCTGCATAATTACAAATATATTTGTTATTCACTATGGTACCCTGACTACTTAATCTATAATATAGGCTGAGAACACAGGCTGTTGAACAATGATTCAACAGCATGAAAACACAACTTTAATAAGGAATTAAAAATCTAATTGTGTGTCCATGTAATCAAATCTACAGTTCTTGATCTGCATCCAAAGAGGGATTAGAAGACACCAGAAAAATAAAAAGGGTAGCTTCATATTGAAAAGGCTATCAAGTTTTCATGCCTGATTGAAATGTTTGTCGCTTCATTTCAGCTACTGAAGATGCAGTAATTGAGCAAGAAAGTGCTTTTGAAAATTTTTATTGAAAGATACTTTTACAGGATGTAAATTGATGAGGTGAGGTTGGGTTGTCAAAAAACACAGCTAAAATTCAATTAAGTCATAATCACCAACTTTGTGCATAGCGCACCATACGATTGATGAATGATGAGGAATTGTCCTGCAAATACAAATTTGGCTGCTCTGTTCATAGAAAGAAACAAGAAGAGATAATATTAGAGGTGGGAAATACTCAGGGTGTTAAATGGGAAAGAAGATTGATTTTATTAGGTAGTTAGGTAATATGCAGTTTCAATATCTCGGGCCAGCTTGAACAAAGAAAAAAAAGTCGTCTAATTTTTTCCACTAGAATATGGGATTTTGAAAAGAAGATATGCTAACTTTTTTGACATCTAATGTAGTCCTCATACATGAAGGCATAAAGGAGGCAAAACAGATTTTCAGCAAATTGAAAACATTTTTAAACAATTTTAAAATTAATAGAATTGGTTTGTTTTTAGACAAAATGAGTCTGTAATAAAAGAAAAACTGATCACAAATATTTTTCCTCAATTGTTCACGTAAAAAAACTCTTAGGATACAATTTCTGATAGAAGTAGGATTTGTACTTGAATCAAAGCAAGGCAAGCATACTTTTGTAAGTGAACTTGGTTTTGTAGAGCTCTGTGTAATGTCCCAGTATTGTGGTGAACACCAGCAGAAAAAAAAAGGTAAAGCAATTTCTGAAGTACTGTTATGATCACTGATAGTTATTTCTGTGGGCATGTGTCATTCCTTTCAGAAACACAACTTTCATAAAATACCGGTAAAAGTTTAACTCCACATTTACTGTTATTCTCAGTTTGTCAATCCCATCTTTCACTTTCCCTGCCAGCATTTTTAATGTCTATTTCAAAGTTTGTTTTTTTTTATTTTTCACTGGAGATGATAGCTTTGCCCAGCAAAATACTGGGTTTAGTTTACGTATTTAGAAGAAGATGAAGAGAAGGTCCCAGACAAAAACAAGTTTCTTAAACTGTTTTATGCTGGATGTTAGACTTTGTAAATGCAGATGATAGAGTATGTAATCACAAGTAAATTTCTTATAGGGACTAGTCTTCTTGCTTCTTGTGAAATCTTACTTCACATTAATGGAAGCTCAGTCCTTGGTACTTGATGAAAATCCAAGTACCAAAAATAGATTTATGTCAAGCAGTAGGTGTTCGCCTCATACAGACAAAAGTAGATGTAAAATTTAAGAATTCACATAGGTATTTAATAGTGTGCATCCTTTTTTCTACTAACACTTGGTCACCTGTTTTGTATTGGTACCTTCCATACCGTATCTTGTGCTCCTCAGCCATGGAGAAAAGAGATGAGAAATGAAATTGTCTGAATAAAATCCATCCCTGGGGGCTTTTGCTGTAAAAACTTTTAAAATGTGACTGCTGTAGCACTGGGAAGGAGGGATTAAGAAAGTCCGAGCTGTAAAATTGTCTTGTTCCTATCATTCTCACAACAGGATAACACAGAGAAAATTAATATAAAATCAGTTGGGAAAAAATAATAAAAAAGGAAAAAACCTCAAACACATATACATAAAATCTGGACTTTGAAGTACTACTTTTTAAAAAAATAAAATAGTAGTTTAACTAAAACATTCTATATCCTGAAATTGTCTCTTTTTTGCCTAAGTTTGCCTAAGTCTCTGTCTTTCCTTAACTTCTCAGTATGTTGTTCTAAACCTCTTTTTCCCTTTTTAATTGGCTATCTGCTACAATTTTATTTTGTCTTTGTTTGATATTTATAATACAATAAGAAAATGTATTTGTATAAATCTATTAACATAGAGTGCCAAAAATATATCATCAGTAAGAATTCTCTTTTTCTAGGGGAAGAAAAAGAGAAGGGAAGATCTAGGGGATCCATTATTTTTCCTGATGACATATACTCCAAGAACACAACTCCAGATAACTGTAAGAATAAAACTTTCTTTTCCAAGCACTTGAAGTATACAGGACTGAAGCAAAATTGTAAAAGTAGTTCCAGCTGACACTGCTCTGACTACTGCAGCTTGTTTTTAAATTCAAGTTTGCTATAATTGTGCAACTCTATTGAGTTTCATTTTAATAATATATGTATAATAAAGATTGTTTCTGCTAGAATCTTCATCTCTAGGAGATGGGAGGAGATGCCTGTATATTTCTTTATGTGCTTGGTAATAAATTATTAAATTCGGAACAGAATTATTAAGAGTAATATTTTCTTTTTGTTTAATTCAATATTTGTTCTCATTTATCTTCCCACATTAGCACTTTTAAAAATATGAATCCAGCTCTTCTGCTTCCAGACGATCAGTTGTTTAGCATCTAGCTGACAGCTAAGAGGATAGTCAACCCTTTTTTTAATAATATGAAAGAATTAGTATGATCACTATGTCAGTAGAAGAAGGTGAGTCTTTCTCTCTCTCTCCTCAAGTTTCTGTTTGTACCTGATTCACATGATGATTTAATGGGGCTGCATCAGTGTGGTAATTCATTTTTCCTAAATGGTTCTGTTCTCCCCCAACATGTATAGTTCATTACCAAGTTGTTGTAAACCACCCCCTAAGTTGTCATTCATTGTAACCCCATTGTTACCCAACCCCTCCTACCCTCAGTATCCCATTGGTCCGAGCCTTGGGTCCGCCCCCTTGCTGGAAAAACCTTTTTAAACTGAAGACGAGAGGGGGCAGGGCTCTTGCTCTCTTGGCCCTTGGTTTCTTGGGCTCTAGCTCTCTTGCTTGCTCTCTTGCTCTTGCCCTCTCTCTCTCCCTTCCCCCTTCTCTCCCTCCCCCTCTCCTGTGGGAGCCCCAAATAAACCCTGTCTGATCAACACCTTCGAACACCGAACACCCTGTGGTGTCTTTCCTGCCTGCGTTCTGCCATTAGCTGCTACATGTTGCCAAAAGAATCCTCCCTGGAAGCTCTGGTAAAGCTCCTGTACCCCACCTCCCTTCTAAGACCCAAAAAGTCTTGTTGCCAGTTCTCCTGCAGTGCTAGCTGGGCAGAGGAGGAAAAGCAGGAGAAAGCAGCACATCAGAAATATAATTTTGTGTCCTACTGATATTCATTAACGGATACAAGACTAAAGAAAAGCCAGCTTGCTTGCTTCCTTCCTTCCTTCTTCCCACTTTTCTAAGACAAGATACTTCCCTCTGTGTTTTTTCCTACATATTAAAGACAAATTTATTATGCTGTTGATGGATAATCCATCAGGGAAGAAACCTGATTTAGCTGGGTTATGCCCTTGATGGTCAAATGTTTGTCACCATTTATGAGCAGTGAGTAGACTGAATGGACTCAGACACCAAAACAGTTCAATGAGTGTTATATAAGCTGTTTTAGGAGTTGATGATTTCTGTGTTCTTTAAGGGAGATGGCATGAGGCAGAAGGAGGTCAGCAAGGTGGGTCTGCCCAGAGGCAGTATGCAGTTGGGACCTGGATGCTAGGTATATGGAGAACTCTCTGGCCCTCTCCCCATGCTCTGTCCTGAGTGTTTCTGTCCTTGGTACCCTGGAGCCTCCCTCTGCTGACTGATGAAATTGGCTATTGGATTGGATAGGGAATATCCAACTCCCAGTTGGGTCACACATCTTCAAGGCACTGGACACCAACCAGGCTGTAGCTGCTCCAAGACTCTCCACAGCTTTGCAACTGCCCCAGAAAGTGGTGGGTATGCTGCAGGAGCTCCTCTCTTGTACTGAATTGCCTTGCCCAGGCCATAGGGTTAGCAAGAGGTTATATGCTTTATATGCTACTACAGTGTCAGCCAGACCCAAGCCTGGGCAATCATCACAGTGCTGCAGTGCCAGGCTAAGGATGCATTGGATATTTCATTTGGCAGTTTGATGGCACTGCCATTACCTGAAGTATTTCTGCAACTTGTGTTCTGGAGATATTTACTATTCTATATTTGGCTCATTAAAACATTTTGTCTTATTAAAGGGAAAGATGAAGGTAGGACAGCTAAAATGAATTACTTTAGAAACTCATTCTATGTGCATTTGGTTATTTCTTTTTTTTTTTTTTTTTTGCTCAGAGCAGTATTAGAAATTATGAACCCTAAATACATGAGCTCCTTAGCTAAGGCAATCCTCTGATTTACTAACTTTCTGTGTCATGCATACTCCGTTGACAGAGCTTAGTGGTGAGGTCTTGAGAGAAAATCTTTGCTTCTAGTGTTCTGTGTTTACGTACTTCTTTGATCTTTGAGACTCTTTGTCTCTCTTTTTGATGTCATGTGAAGAAAGAGGCAGATCAAAGAAATATCAAAACAAGAAAATTGACAAAGCAGAAGATCTACTATGACAGGAAAATAATATTAGATTCAATCAATAATAGTGTTGATAATAATCAATATTAATAATCAATTATATATACTAGATTCTTTCTGATGCTGATATAATGATTTAAATGAAGGGGATATGAAGGACTTGGCTTGTGGCTAAGTAGGAGTGATCTAGCTAGTCACAGCTCTTTAATACCATCCAGATAGATTTGCTGGTAGTATCAGCTACCTTAGAGTATGTACCTCCTTGTGCAATGGATGGGTTGAAGTTTAAGGATAATTTTGAACTGTGTTATAGGGGGTTTAAGTAATCTTTGTGGGTAAGAGAAGCACAAAGCCATTAAACATTAAACCTACCTAAAATTAGTAGACAGGATGTATTCATTAAGAAATAGGAATGTATAGATGTAGTCATCATTTAGGAGTAATTTAACACAAGTGGTGTATTGTGTTGGCATATTTCCGTTTCACACCATTAGTTTAACAGCTATAAAGCAGCAAGGAACACACTGTCAATGTACTTTTTGCTGCCATTAGGTTTTGGGGTGCAGGTCTCTTAAATCTGGATTTACACGTCTTTGCATTCAATAATTTTCAAACTTGAATTCCTAGGGAAGACTATAATGAAACTGTCACTTTCTGTTTGAAGTAATCCACAGATGATACTAAATACATTTGCATTTTAAATCTGAGTCATTTTAATGTTGAAATTACTTCAGTTGAAACAGTAGAATAATTTTTGAACTTCTCTTACACTGTGTTCAGATTCACATGGGAATTTAACCTTTACAAATATCACCATTTGAAGGGGGCAAACCTACTTAAACTACTAGAAAAAATCGGGAAGCCACAATAAAACAGTCATCCAGCAGCACTGTTTCATAATTCTTAATATTCACCTGACAGTCAAACCTAGGTTTCATAATTGGCTTTTGTTGATAAGACTGCTATGCAGGGAGAAAGAAGACATGGGTAATTAAACAGGTGAAAGAAGCTGTTTTATTCGGTTGTCTGCAGCTTCAAGAACTGAAATACACACAAAGAGAAAAACATTTTTAATCCACATGTTCCACTCTTAAATAAAATATAATAATAATAATAACAATAATAAAGAAAACCAAACCACTAAAAGCCAAGATAGGGGGATCGTTGTCTGTACAAAGTACCTGAAAAATAAAATGGGATTTCTAAAAAAAAAGGCCATTTTCTAAGACTGAATAGATTGTGAATTTACATTATCATATATAGAAGTGTATACTGAACAAATAGCTAAATGTGTAAAAAAAATAGTAATTAAAGATAGTGCTAAATATAGGTTTTAAAAATGAGAGTGACAAAACATAAATTGTTTTTCAGTGGAGGTGATGAAGTTTGAAATTTTGTTGTCTTTAGGCAAACAGCAGCGTGCAGATTTGGAATTCAATTCAAAGGCATTCCAAATTAAAAAGCATCATAAGTCCTCATCAGCTGCAATCTTGCAAGAAAGAGAACTAGTGCACTGTAGATAGCTCTTACATAGAGCAAGGACATATTCATAGAAAAGGGCAAATATTCTTGCTTCGTTCTCTGTTAGCAAGGGTACATATAATTGTGATATTATACACGGTATTCAGCAAATTTGCAAACTCCTGTGTATTCTACCATCAAGCTTTTCAGGGTACAGCTCAATAGCTGCCAGATACAATAAGCCCTCTGACCTTTGGCTCCAGATTTCACAGCTGCAACAACTTAGCTGACTTATCTGGGACTTCTTCTTCCAAAGTCTTTTCCAGACTCTGCAAAAGATTCAGGCAAAAGATTAACGTGTTAAGTTGAGTTTTGCAAAATCAGAATCAAAATTTGGATAACTATCTGTTATTAATTGGAAGTTGTTAATTTCTTTTCCTCTCCTATTTGCAGAAATATCCTTAACAATTCTATTTAATAATTATTCTGTCCATCTTGTATTTATTCTTGTATTTATTCTAAACCTCCAAATTCTCCAATTCATTTTCAGCTCACCATTGCTACTTTTTAAGTGCTATTATTCATCTAATGGTTTGGGATAAAAAGCCCAGATTTTGCTTCTGTTCCTCAAGCTTTTCAGATTAACTCTACCAAAACCACAAGAAAGTATGTAAGTCCCACTAGTAATTGTATGTGATACTGAACATCTAACAGAAACCAACCATTTGCATTTTAATAATATTCTAACAATCTGGTAAATGAACCCATTAATCTTTATTAGCTGGGTATCAGACACTGGACTGTAGAGTTCACTGATGTGTATAGGTAGAAAGAGGAATGTAGGTCATGTTTGAAATAATTTTTCCAGCAAAAACTACAAGTAGTAAACCAAGCTTGACTAACATGATGTAAGATACTGATCTGTCCTCACATTAAGAAAAAAAGGAGAAGATGACAGGTTTAAATAATATGATGTGTGTCACACAAAACTAGTGGCTGGGTCATCGAAATGAAACTGATACTTCCCATCTACCTTATGATACTAATTACAATGTGACTGTGCTCAGGAAGAAGGTCAAACTGCTGCTGATTTACCATCTAGAGTAAATCAAAGCTCAACAGAACACCATGAAATATATATGTTAGTGTGAAGAGACATCTTATTTTCTCCCACAGGCCTTGTTACTGGGTTTGTATTCTCTTCTATGCATTATAGACACAGTTGCACAACCTGAAGTTACCCATTAAATAACCTGTTTTAAGATGAGGTTTCTGCAGAGCATAGATCTTGATATTTTCACCTCTAAAGAGGCAATCTGATTGCATATGTGATTGTTTGCAATGTTTTCAACTGTGCTTGTTCTTTTATTGCTGCTTAGTTCCCTATTAATCACTAAGGAGTAGCAAATTAATTAATTAATTGCTAAGGAGTAGCAAATTTTCAGCACCTCTGCACTACCTAAGGAAAGCAACCTCAGTCTAATTCCTTCCTGATGCAGAGGTGAAAACTGAATTAATGGAGAATAACAGAAAATAACATATCTACACCTTTTTCCCTGAAAACTTGTGTCTATTTTGCTCATGACAATAACTAGTAAGAGAATTCCCTCTCTTTATTTCAACCCACAAATTTTCCAGCTGATTTCTTCCATTCTCCTCAATCCTGTAAAGGAGGAGGAAGAGTGAGAGAGTGGCTGGGTGGACATCTAGCAGCCAGTCAAGGTCAACTCACCACAACAGCTTGACATCTAATTTGTTTTTGAATAGCTATGGAGTATGAAACTGGTATTTTCATTGAACCTAAGCTATTAAACTCCCTAAGTATCCTAACTGGTAGTGGCTTGCTAATAGTACATTATAGGTGGATCTTGACAGGCTTGAGAGGTGGTCCCATGGGAACCTCACGAAGTGTGAGATGCTGCAGCTGGCTTGGGACAGTCCCAAGCACACAGGTTGTGCAGAGAATGGACTGACAGCAGGCCTGAGGAGGAGGACAAGGAGTGGTGCTGACAAGAAGATTGATGTGACCCAGCAATGTGCACTTGCAGCCCAGAAAGCCAAATGTATTCTGAGCTGAATTAGAACATGTGACCGAATGTCAGGGAGGTGATTCTACCCTTTTACTCCATTCTCAAGAGACCCCATATGGAGCTCTGTGTTCAGCTCTGGGACTCCAAGTGTAAGGACTTGGACCTGTTGGAGTGAGTGCAGTGGAGGGCCAAAAAGATGAACAGAGGGCTGCAGCAGCTCTATGAGGACAGCCTGAAAGAGCTGAAGTTGTTCAGCTTGGAGAAGACAAGGCCCTGGGGAGACCTCTTTTCAGCCTTCCAGCAAACAGAGAGACCTACGAGGAAGTTGGAAAGGGACCTTTTAGAAGGACATGTAGTGACAAGACAAAGGGGAATGTTTAAACTTGAAAGAAGGTAGGTTTAAGTTAGATATACGGAAGACATTCTTTATTGCAAGGGTGGTGAGGCAGTGGAAGAGGTTATCTGGAGCAGTAGTGGATGTCCTGTCCCTGGAAGTGTTCACAGTCATGTTGGATGGGGCTTTGAACAAGCTGGTCCAGTGAAGGTGTCCCTGCCCATGGAACCTGATGGAACCTTCCAATCTAAGCTATTCTATGATTCTATGAAGTTAAGATTTTTTTTTTTTTTAAATTATGTGCATCACTGTGCAACACTTTTGATTTTCATCTGCCCCTTTGCTTCGGAACAATTCATCTTTTAGGGTCTTCCTGCAATTTTTCATGCCTGGTTCCCATTCTTCATACCCTGCAAAATTCATTCATCAATTCTTTTTTTTTTTTTTTTTTTTGACATTGCTAGTGACTCATTGTTTTCAGGTTATCTAGAAATTATTTGATATACTACACATGCCAAAGGAGATACCTCTGGGAAGGCCAATAGTGACTTCATCTACTGAAAGAAAAAGTTACATGTTCCTAAGACTAGTTCCTGTCTTTTTACGGATTATTTCTCCCACTCAAACATTGTTATTTTGACATGATTGTTTATTTTGCAGGAAGCTTATCCATACTTGGGTCCCTTAAGATTATTTAACAAGTTTAGATTTCAAAAATGAACCATATAATAACCTTTAAAACTAAAGTTTAACTTAAAACCAATTCATATGTTGCTAGATGGTAGATAGTAATACATGACAAGAAAATAGCATAGAGTACATTACATTCCTGCAAGTTTTAGCATGGTTTCTTTCTTTTCTCTTTTTTCTTTTTTTCTTTTTTTTTTTTTTTTCTAAGGAGAAAGAATGGGAAAGGTAAAGCTCCCTTTATCATTATTTTTCTTCCTTATGCTTGTTATTGCTATCCCTTCCAAAGCAGTTACTGCCAAGTTTATATTTTTAACTTTTGTATCCTTTGCACCCAAAAGTCATGGTTGTGAGCACGTTATGCCAAACATTATGCCCTGACCTAAAAGACTGGACACAGGGATGAATACTTATATGTATTGCTACTTAAAAAAAAAAAAAAAAAGGCACCAAAAAAATGGAATTTACCTGAAATTTTGGGTTGAGGCAGAATTGGGAAATCTGTCTCTATAGAATCTCACCAATCACTGTCTTCCTGTTTATATTTTCTTTCTTATAGAACTGAGTATTATAATTACGTCAGGGGATTTAATATTGGGTTTTTGTAATGCAGAAGTAAACCATAAGTATTTTAAAGAGAAAAAAAGAAAGAAATAAAGTGAGAAGTGTGATTTCTTTGTTATCCAATGATAATATTTAATTGTATGCACAATCTGCCCAAGGCAAACTACTTTGAATAGATTATTTTCAAAGTAAACATAATGTCTTGCAGCATGAAAACTATCATGGAATCTGAAGTGAAATTGAAAATACTTGCAAGAAACTCATTTTAGTTTTCACAGATTATACAAGATACAATATCAAGAGGAATTTTTGTGCAGGTGGAAATTTAATTTTACTCAATGAATACCATTCTCTAGTGTCTTTTCTCACACAGTATTCTAGTGTTTGGTATTATGTTTTTTGAATCATTATACAATTTCCTTGGGTAGCTTTATGGCACTGTTAGTAAAAGGTCAGCAAGAATGATCTTGACACTGTCTTTTTAGACTACCAGAATGGATGCTGTGGCAGTTCTTACCAGCTCCTGGCCTGTGACAGAGTCACCGAGCTTGGTTTTATTCATAATTATTCCTGTTGCAATTTTTCTTTATACTGCATCCCTCTCCTAGCTTCCTATGTCTGTTCTCAGTAATGCTTAATTTCTTTCTGGGCTCCTCCGCAGCATTCTGATTTTTACATCCATCTGTCTTGAACATGTCCAAAAGACAAGACAATAAATAAATGAGAAATTATGATGAAAGCAAAATTTACTGAAAGTCTGATCTTTCCAAGAAACATCATGGTCACTCAGAAAAAGTTTCAGTAGATGTGACTGTCCTCTAAAGCATTTCTTTCCTTTCTGAAGCATTTTGTTCTTGTAATTGCTTCAAAGGTACTTAAAATTCAAGAAGACAAGGGATGGGATTCTGCCTCTTTCCAGTTCTGCACTGCATGTGAAAGAACCCGTGCTCAACGAGAAGCAGTTTAATACATTATGTATGAGAAAATGTAGCAAAGTGGAAATTAGTGCATACAATAAGAAAGAACATTTGAAAATTAAAACACCTGGATAATTTAATGAATAGGATTTTACACAGCTGTATTGGGAAAAATTGTATTAAACAGAATATATTTTTAATATTCAACTACAAATGCATTTTATACAGTGGAGATATAGGATGATATGTTTGTATCCATTTTCTTTGTGGGATACTATGTGATCACATGGCTCTGCAGAAAATCCTGTCCCTGCTCAGGAGTCAAGAAATATTTTTTGAAGAGAAATATTAGTTTCATGTTTAATAGTGAAATTTTTCTCAGGTTTTCACATGGAAATTTAAAACTTTTGAGAGATTTAATACTGAAACAAGTCAGCATTTCAATATGCTATAGATATAATAATTTTTTAGCAGCTAGAAAGATAAAGTATATGTAGTTTATCATGCCTCTACAGTTCATCCCATCAATAATTTCTGAAATCTTGTAAAAGTATAGGAGTATGTTTTCCACACATTTTACAAGGCTTTTAATGCACCTTTCCTAAAAGCAAATAGGAAAAGGTGATTTTTTGAGAAACATAAAAGAATGTTTTGTTTAAGTATAGCTGCAAATTAAGAATGCTTCCAAAACAGGACATCTTACAGTTAATGGTTAAGAATCCTTCATGATGATACTTTCCCTGTAGAATTTTTGTGACTATATTGTGAATAGTGTGTGAAGGACTAACATCTTCTTATCAATTTATTTCCTGAAGTCTATAATTGTTTGAAACCATGGTTATGAGCTCTTTGATCATGAGAAGAGTCCAGTTTTGTATAGCTATTAATTTACTTTTAGAAAGCAATTTGTGGTCCTCATTTTCAATTTGGGCATAAAATTTTATGCTGATTTTTTTCAGATTTTTAATTTTTCCTCTTAATTTCCTGGTTTTCTGAGTTTGTAGTTAGTAACATAAATATTGTAGTAAAATATGTAAAAATCAAATTGCTGCTGAATAGATGTAGTTTTTATTACAATGAAAGGAGTATTTATCTTAGGGACTTCAGCTACTTTCTGCAAAGCCATTAGCTTATAATATAGTATAAAATTAAAATACAGTTAAAGTTATAACTCCATTTCAGGTTACATCAGTGTGTTTCCTTGGGAATGTGTGGGATTAAAAACTTATCCATATATCTAACTGTGATTCAGGAAGCTTATGAGAAGGGCTAGCAATTTGGTAGTGTTTGTCAAAAGTATCTGTTGAAAAACACCATCCATTTCTTCCATGCAGTCAAAACTCTCAGCAACATTAGCACTGATTTTGATTGCCCTTTTAAATGTCTTTGGACTGAGATCAGATCAGGGACCTATCCCCTGAAAAGGTTTTGCATGACAATGAAGCAGTAAGCTGAAAGAGTTTGATTATAATCAAAGTTGAAATTCACCCATGCTACATTCTTATTATCACAGACACTACTGAGATGTGGCTTGCAATATTCTTTAGAACTCAAGTGTACCTGCTAAATGTTACATTCATTACAAACTGCATATTACTAATTTAATTTGAAGGAGGACTGATTCCAGTTATGACACCAACAGCTGCGAATGTAAAAGTACAGAGATGACTACCTCCATTATCATTAAAATTCATAGTAGATGCGTTAAGCAGTTCCCATTTTCATTACATTGTTTTCCTATAGCAATCAGAATATTGTTAGACTTGATGAAAATGTGATCTAGTAAAGAGCCTTAAACTACCCTGGTATTTCACATTTTAAGGTGCCCACTAAAATATTACAAAATTGAATATTTTTTTTATTCCTTCTACATTTTGAGACAGTAAACACAGAAAATACCTAAAAATTCTTTAAATTTCCCAGTGTATGGGTGAAATGGGTCATCCTAATAGTCATTGAATATATATTCTATATGTATGTTGTTTGAAAATATATATATTGTGTGAATGTATATATAGTTTTCATGTACCTTCCCTACAAAGTTCAAATGGCTGTCAGTGTTTTATTCTATCTGCATTGGTGGCTGTTTTACCCTTTTTAATGTTGAGCAGAACTTGTTTCAACAGATTCATTAAGTTGGAAAACATCAGAGGAAAGCTCTCTATTTCTTTTTAAAAGAAAAAAAGAGCCGTGTTATGATAAAATTCTTCATTCCCTTCCCACAAGGCAAAAGCACCTCTAGTCAGTTTCATCCACACCAGCTGCAGTATTTTGATTTTAGCCATTCCCATAACATTGCTCTCCTTTTCCCATTTGCATTTAACTGTTTAAATGGCCAGGGATCAAATCACTGTCTCTCTGTCTATAATGCTAAACCGACCGTTCTCAGGATTGTTATCCAGTGCTGCTGTCATCTGGCATGGAACGGCTGTCAGCCGTGCTGCCAAGCTCTCTGTTGGGAATGGTCCTTATCTGTGACAGCTCTTGAGGCACAACCAGAAATGGTTTGAGTAAGTGCTAGCTTGTTTAGGATGAAATCATGACAGGGACTGTTGAAACACTTTGAACATACACACATACATAAAAGTAACAACAACAAAAAAAAATAATAAAAAGTGTCAATCCACTGGCAGTGTTTAATTTATTAATACGGACATGGTAAAATAGAGTTGATGCTTATGACACTGAACTTTAGTGTCCCTTGCTCCCAAACTGAACCTTGCAGCCAAGAGTTTTCCTCAAAGATCTTTGTCAATAAGGCAAAAGTGTCAAGTATCTAAGGAAACCCTGTGCATTGAAAAAAGAAATGCTGAAGAGAAGACCATCCAGCCCTGAGGACAGAAAAACATGTTCATTCACTGTTGTAGGTCTCTGCCTCATTGCTTCCTTGTAGAACTAGACATCATCTTTATCTTGTAAAGGAAGCCTCTTCTTTACATTTATAAACCATGGAAGCAGCAAGAATGAAAATGAGCTCCTCTTAAACCTCTATATCTCCTGTTTCATAATAGAGAAAAACTTTACACCAATGATTTCAGAGCCCCATCATAATCTAAAGCAGGTCAAAACACATACCTGTCTTTTAAGTAAGCAGAGAAGATACCTGGCTCTAAAATAGAAATGCATGAGCACAAATTCTAACCAAATTCTGCAGAAAGTAATCCAAAATAACCTGAGTGAAAAGAGAAACCCCTCATGATTAAGATATTCACATACAGAAAAGAGGGAGGTCGTGATTATATTTTTTATATAACTAAAAGATATAGAAACAGAACATTTTAAGCTTTGTAAAATTTTAAACTTATGGAAGCAAGGCATAGGTTTTCAAAATATCCTTACTTAGCAGAAGATAATAACTTTGCAACACACTCAGATACTGGATGATATATTTTAACTACAGTAATGTTACATCGCTTTCAAACGTTCATGCCTTGTTAATGAATACTAAAGATATTTAGTCTGGGATGTCATTATGTTAACTACTGTTAAATTGCTATCAACTTTTGTACTCTGGAAACCAAATTATCTATTCCTCATGCGAGTTTGGTCTTCCTACCCAGGATATCTCCTACCTGAGACCTCTTCACCCTAAGGGAAAGGACAGAGATGACTCTCACAGAGCCATTCCTGTTGTGTTTCTTACCAAAGATGGTAAAAAACCTCACTTGGCCACAAATTAGAGCGCTATCAGTTAAGCCATATTTTTTGATTTTATCATATTATGCTAGGGATAGACCAAAATGGAGTGACATATTAAATCAGAATTATTACTATATTAAATATCCAACAAAGATCTTTGTTTTAGAGAAAAAGAGGACAATGTTTCACACTATCTGAATAAACCCAGGGTATCCTGCTCAGGCCTTCAGCAAGGAATTTGAGCCAATGACAACTGTGAAGTTCATTTTCGTCAACACTTCCAGGTTTGTCCTTAGTACTACACTTGTCACCTCATTAAAATTAAAGAGCCAGTTGTTAGAGATAGAGTGAACAAGTAGTGTCAGGCTACACAATCACTGTATAATGGTACAGATTACTGAAAATCTGTAGTAAAATAATAATCAGCTTCCACACTTCAGAGGTACTACAGTATTATACATCGACTGTGAGAAGAATTAGCTGATAAAGACAAAGAATCAGCAGTTCTTCAGTCGCCTGTTTGCTTGTCTCTTAACAAAAATTTTTAGACCTTTTTCTTACCTTTATTTGCTTCACTTCTTGAGTCTAAACAATCAAGATTTTTCATCTTTGTTTCTGTCTCCTGTCTCCCTGAGAAGGGGAGTGGTAGAGGGGATTGGTGGACACCTGGCATCCTTGGCTGGAGTTGACCAGCCAAGGTCAACTCATACACAACAACTCAGCAGATCTTACAAGGTGTATAGGTTAATTCTTAGAGAACACTTTGAAAGTGTGCTTTGCATGTTTGAAGATTGTGCTTAAATTTCTGACTCTGTCTTGGGATTTAGTGATAAACTATGAAACACCATTGTCATAAAGTTTTATTTAGAACTCTTAAAAAAAAATCCCAACCAAACAAAAAATCCCAACAACAACAAAACACCCCCAAAAAAATCCAGAAATGAGAAAGAACCTCAAAGCTCCTACAAATTCAGAGCAGAGTGTGAAGGTCTGGGACCTAACATTGGACCTTGAGATTAGTGCAGTTGGCCAGAGCTTGGTGCTAATGACACCAAGGTTGTGGGTTCAATGCTGTATCTGCCATTTACTGAAGAGCTGGACTTGATGATCCTCACTGGTCCCCCTCAACTCAGAGTATTCTGTGATCTGATAAGAACTCCAATAGCAGATGAAGAATTTCTAAAATAATATGTGCTGTGGCTACACTGAAAGCAAACATTTAAGAATCAGACACTTAGATTAGCTTGAAAATTTGTTCATAGGTTTATAGAAGTAGACACCAATAGGATAAAGTTATTTTCATTGAGTTTGATCTTCTGTAGATACAGAATAACAATTCCTGTCTTGTCAGGAAGGAGGATAATTCTTTCTTATATCAATTGGAGAACAATATTAAATTCAATAACTCATGGCTATGGAACCATGTGTCTTAATGCAATATAAATAATTTTGATTCTGGAAACATTTAATATAATTTGTTTAATGCACAATGTTGGATAAGGGAAGATATCTTTTTGTGTCTTATGACTTTAGCCCTTACAAGTGCAAAAATGTGTTTGCTTTGTTGTAATCTATTAATTCATTTAGTTAACACATTCAGTCAAATGGCTCTGAAATTTTTTGAGGTAATGAAGGATAGAGTTTGCATATGCTGGACAACTTTTCCATTTAATTTTAACATCAGAGAACTAAGAATTGTTCTATTGCACAAACTGTGTAATTGATGCTTTCACCAGAAATTAACCTGACGTCTTTGCTATATAAAAATATATATTTGTATGATGAGAATTCATTCATCTATTTCTATCTATATAATATAAGCTATTATGAGGTGATTCCCTAGAAAATAGATTAAAATTCTGTTTTCACTAAGAAATTATTCTTCTCCACATTCTGTAGAGCTTTTTTAATAAATTTCAGTCCAATATAGGTTCTTTTTTTGATCTCTGGTAATGAGCCCAAATAAATAGTCTTCAGAACTATATGAGCAGCACAAATACAATCACATAAAAATAAGACAAAGAAAATGCTTAATGAATTATTAAAAGATCAGTCTTTCACTAATTTTAAGTCTATTTTTGTTAAATATGGCACCATAAGGGTTAACTTGGGTCCTCAAGTATAACTGTTTAATGGGTTGAAGGGTAATATTTTCCCCTTTTACAGTTCAACTTACAAAGAAAATTCAAAGGATAGGTCCAATATTATAGGTCATATCAGGAGAAAAAAAAAATCCATTGAATGGATGGGGTAAAATACAGTAAATTTAGTTTTATTCTGAGGCTAATGAAACTGCTTTAGGCAATAAAACAGCAGGGAGGATGCAAATATGCACAATGACCAACAGAAACACCAAGGTCAATGCTATTATCCCTATTAAGGACTCATCCAGGGTAAGAAGTCAGGGTAGAGTTTGGATGGACCCTACATGGTTAGTGCAAATATACTCTGTTCTGGCTACCATTCACCAGTTTCCTGTGTTTTCTTAACTATTTCTTACTGGCAAAAAAATGTGCCCAAGCTTTTCATAGATAACTGAACTCACTAGGACCATATCTATGACTCAGACTGCAATGTAATGCAGGGATACTCAATCTAGTTTGGAATGAGCTGGCTTAATTACAGGAAACATTGGAGCCTGAATAACAAAAGCAGATTGCACCATTTCATGGACAGAGGAAAATAAAACCTGTGAACACCATGCTGGGAGGTGTATTTTTATAGGCATGAGGCAGGCATGATCACAAATGTGTGCAGTGGGTTCTTAGGAGCAACAGTGAACTAATTGACGCTCTATTTGCCTATTCCTAAATTCCTGTGTGGGTAAATACTAAAATTCCTGGGTAGGTATTGGTCCGCTGTTAAAAGAGGAAAATCCAAGGTTCTTAACATCTTCTAAATTCTCAGAAAAAAAAAAAATAGAAATTGATCTAGAAACTGCCTTTGCTTTTCCATAGTTACTTTGTGAGCGATGTGGTGATCGAGCTTCTTTAGAGACTTAACAAAGTAGTATGTGGAAGAAAGATATGGCAGAAGTTTTTATGGAGAATAGGCAAAAGCCTAATAAATCTGTTACAAGTAAGCACCAACAAGTCCATACTGATGAAGTAGGCCAAAGATCAATCCAGAAAATCAAGCCTGGATCAAGGAAGCATTAGATGGGATGTGGATACAGTGACAATTCAGCCTCTTCTTGTTCAAGAAATTACCTAATATATCTTTTATTCCTTTCATAAGAAGGAAAGGAATGAAAGGAGTTTTGGGATTCAAAAACTCATCTGGTTATTTTGGTTTTTTTGTTTTCTTTTTTCACATTTCAGGGTGTTTTGTTTTTTTTTTCACTTCATTAGTCCCTGTTTCTAACAGATGTTTGTTGGGCCTTCTCACCAACAGCAGAATTTCTAGAATACTTGCAGCTAATTATTCTGCAATGTTTTAGTTTCAGTGAGAACACTGGAATTTTCAACATCTGGCATCCATATTCCTGTTATAAGTCCCACATGATATTTACTTTTTTTTTTTTTCCCAGAATTAGCTGAACCCCTGGAATACCTGCATTCTTTTTATTTTCCCTGCTCTGTATCAGGAAATTGTTCTGCTTAAGAGTATTAACTTCTCCCTTAGCTTCATTTGCAATACTCCCACCTTGTTATCCTTGTTGTTAGTTCAGTGCTGAAAATGGCTTTTTTTCTTTAACTCAGAAGGATGTAGGTGCCTCCTGTTTATGAGTTAATATATGAGCTAATTTTAATTAGGAGTAACTATCCCCTGCTGATTCATAGGTTTCAACATCCCTGAAAGATCTATGCATTTTGTTCCTGTGATTGATGCTACTTCTAGCATGTGACAGAAATCTCATTTTCATCCTAAAGAAAAAATCAATTCCATTTAATTTTGCATACTCTGTTTCAAGCTTCAGATAATTTTGAATTCTAATAGTCCTTTGATAGTATTACAGCCCTCTAGGGCTGCTATTTCTAGCAATAATAATAAACATTCCCTGAAAGATGGAAAGCATTATTTCACTGATACTGTGTTAGCCAATAAGTCACTTGAAACCTAAACAAACCCCCCAAAACACAATATGTTAACATTTGAGCTGTATTGACAATAACACAGATAGTATGTTGGAGGAAGTTTTAAGGACTTTTTAGGAGCATGTTTTTAGGACTTTTTAGAATGTTTCTGGAATATTCTATCTGGTTTCAGGCACCCTAAAAGAAGAAAAATGTTAATAAATTTGAATAACCTGCAATTTAGTGGAGGACCAAAGCAATGTTCAACTAGGAGAAGATGGCTACAGAGGAACATATTGAAAGAAACAATCTAATCTCTCTACTATGGTGCATTTCCAGGAAAAAAAAAGTGAGATTACATTTGTAAATTTAAAGCAGTAGGTTCAGACCAGGCATAAAAACAGATTGGATATATTCTCCTGAGGCCAGACTGGCTGTTTTGGAACTTTTGGAGAATGCTGCACTTAAGACCTTCCAGGTGCCCTTGTCTTTGCTCTTCAGACTTGTTCCTATTTGATTCCACCTGCCTGCTCTCTGAACAAGCCTCAGGCTGTTTCCTTGATGCCTGAGGTCTGGGATCTGCTCTTTTATTTCTTCTTTGCCCTTGGGATCTTCATATCAATTCTTCATGCTAACTATGGCCAAGGTTGCTGCAGATTGCTGCATCCTCACGGTATCACTATTCAACTTTAAACTGGAGCTCATCATTGCTGATGACCTTTGTGCTTTTAAAATTTGCACTCACAACAGAAGGAATAACCTGGAGAGTATTTTCTACACAATTTAATATTTCTTTGGGGCGTATTTATTCATTTGTAGAAAAGAGAAAAAAGTAAGAAAGCGACTGGAATCTAGATGTACACTTGTGGGTTAATTATTTTTTATTTGGTTTGTAGTGGGTTTTTTATTGTTTTCTGTTAGGGTTTTTTTAATTGGAAGATACTCGATGAATATTTCTTGTAGCTGATGTAAATTTATCCATTTTTCTCCAGCTTTCAAAGCTATGAATTAGTAAGGCTCAGAAGTGTATGCCTGTGCTGTTTCAATGCAGAGGGTCTCTGGCCTCTACAGTCCTGTAAAATCCTTAAATCATGTCTCCTTTAGACTGTGTGGCCTGGCTCTGAAATAAATTGGTTTGTGTGACACGTAAAGCATGCTTGACATTGTTAATGATACATGGGAAGGCCATTAAAAAAGATAAGCATTAACTGTTAAATAGACTCATAAATGGGTCTATTTCATCCCTCTCTCTAATTTTATTGACGTGTCAAGGCAGGAAACAATCTCGTACATAAAGCAGTGAGTCACAGATCATAGAATGCTAAGAGCTTGGAATGGACTTGAAGATCACCTGGTTCCCACCCCCCCTGCAATGGCTGAGATGCTCATTATGAATCATTTACTTTCCTGTTATATAAAATTAAAACCATAAAAGTATCAAAATAGAAAGGTTTGGAAAATCATTAATTATAATGAATGTAATGTGGTTAGAGAATAGTATGTAACTAAACCAGCTTCATGGCCACTTGAATCAGTCCAACAATTCTCAGCAATGTAGACAAATTGAGGGCAAAGTTAAGTTTCTTTCTGCAATGTTAACTTATACTGAGCTGTAACAGAATCTCTCTTATATGTTGAAGATCACTGTTGTGAGTTGAAGAAGTTCTATATCATTAATTTCCTACAAAAAAGTACTCTAGAAAACTTTTGCTATTTAATTGCAGAATTTATTATAAATTCACATGAAATACCCAGCTGATATAGGTTCTTTCATGGTACCAAAACATCTCAGAATTCCTGATAAGATTTACTTCTTTAAAACTCTGGAAATAAATGAAAACTATTCTCATTTTACAAGGGAAGTTCTGACTGACAGAAAAGTAAAGGAACTTACCACATTTTATATTAATAGGCCACGGATGAACAGCCAGCTAAGCCAAGTTTTCTATGGAATACCAGTGCACAACAGAGAAAAAGAACAGATCTTTGAACCATGAAAGGGTCCTTAGCAATATAGGATGGCATGCTGTAGTAATTTTGTAGGTATATTGGCCTATATTTTCTGCATTTTGCTAAAACTGCTCAGTGCCCCATTCTGCTACTGCACACACCTACATGGTGGTTCAGCTAAATGGTTGCCTATCATAGGAGTGCATTTAGCTAGTGTAAAGGAATTGTACTGGTTTTAGTAGTAAAGTCTTCCACAAGCAACTCTTGGAGCAAGAAAGAATATTTCTTTCATGGCAAAACAGTCCTGTACATCTACCAGCTTGCTCTGAGTGCACTTCTGCCTTTCTGAACCAACATAATTAATCCTTCACTGAGAACAGCCTACATGAAAATATTCTGTGCAAATTGCCCTACTCCATGGTGAATCCTTTGTGAACAGATGCTAAGTTATTCATCCGTGGACAGCACTTTTCCCTCCAAGGTATTTCCTGATGATTTATGCATATTTGCCAGCATAATGCCACCTGCTTTCCTTGTATGCAGAGGGTAGATAGGTAGGGTAGGCAGGCCCCCAACTCTTTTCTCCACTACAACCAGGATATTCATAACTATTTATTATTACTTTTGTATCTCTGACCCTCCTTAAAATTGCCACAGATGATCCAAAAAAAGTCAATCTGATGTTTAGGAGAGTATTCATGGAATGGAATGTGAGGAATTCTGTTTATGCACAGGCCACTCTGTTTTTCCTTGGTATGGCCAAAGGTAATAAATGAGGTAATTTTAAATTGTTTGCATATCATGGAGGCAAGGGGACTAGAGTAAGCAACCAGTGTGTAATAGGAGTTATTTTATATAATATTTTATGTTATATCAATTTTTATATCCTGTTTTCCACTGACAAATTGTATGTGAAAGTGTTGGTAGGAATGAGGTATTTAGTCAAAAGTAAACTGTGGTGTCAGAGGGTCGTCATTAGCAGTGACAATTTTGTTTTATTCTTGTTTTCAAATTTTTTCAGGAGTGGAGAGTGCAAGAATGTTTCTTAGGGAATAGTAGGACTGCCAGCCATGGATCATGTGCTAACTGTTAGGCTGGAATAAAAATATGCTTCCATTGATGATACCTATGTGTTTTCATTCTAATACTAAGGTCGAATTTTCTGAATTTTCTGAGTTTTTGAGTTTCATTTTCCATTTCCATCACCCGATTAAATACTCTTCAAGAAAGCAAATGGCTATGGTGGACTGGGGTATTGCAGCAAGTTTAATCTTTCAATTGGGAAGGGAAAAATCAGGGGGATTTAAGCTCACTAAACATAATTAAAAGAATAAAATAACATAGAGGGAAATATCAGACAGCTAATAATGTAATATTTGCATTCTAGATTATTTAGTGATTTTAAGCACTTTAAATTACATAATAAGTAGCAGACCCATTTTTTGATAGATGACAAGGAGTAATTATATTACTTCACTTTGTCCCTTTAGCTAGGTAGTGACAGTGGGCAGTCACAGCTTATTTAGTTACTCAGCTTGTCCTGTGTATGAAGATAATTGCTTTTCAATGTGTAGGAATGTTGATTCTACTTCTGTTGGCTTTGCACCACTGGTAAGTGCCCTGAGAATCTCTTTTCTTTGGCAACCTATATACTGACAGAGTTTGCCACATTGCCATGTTTATACAGTCTCTATTTTCAGTCTTAACTTTCTGGAAGATGGGAAGTGAAGTCTGAAAAAAAAGGTGTAGGAGGGTCACTGCTAATGAACACATTATAAAGACAATCTCTGCTATGTCAGAAGTCTCTTACTTGCCTCTAATGTCTCACATGTGCTTTGCTTCCATGGGTTAATGAAAAATATTTTGCTGTAGTTGCTGAGCCTCAGTTGTGAGGTGTTTTTTATCACTGTTTCCATACAGTGTAATGCTTTATAACATTAGAATACTGAAAATATCCCTCTAATGCTATCTGTATGTTCTCTACTATCTGTAGATATACTAAATTCTTTTGTCTTTAGCTTAAAAAATCAGTGGTTTTTTGTAAATATTTCATAGCAGGGAGTTGAGAATTATCCAAATGCACATTGGAATCATCCATCACTGGGTTCAGCACTTGCTATCTGTAGAAGCTGGCTGTCTTATCTTTGAACTTTAAGGAGTAAAACAGTTTAAGCAAACTGCTTCCTGAGATTTAATCAGTTTCCAGTGGAGCTTTCCAAATTTCAGCCATGTCTTCCATTTTCTTCATGTTAATTTAACTGTGGAAACTGGCTATACCAGAGAGAAAATAAGGACATAAATCCTTCTTCTATTACATCTCCGGCTCATTTACTATTTCATTCACAAGGCTATTTCCCCTGCCTTCTCTGCTGTGTTTTGTTCAACTGTTCCTGGTTTAAAGTCCCTCAGAAGTGCATGTGCCAGAACTTTTGAAAAGCAACTGTGAGAGGTTTACACATCTTTCAGAGGAGCACAGTATCCACCAAAAGAATCTCAGAGACCAGCTGCATATTTGTGAAATCAAACATCACTCCCCCTTTGAAGGTTCCTGAAGCTTATATCAGGGAATATTATCTCATTAGATGGCTGCTTTGCAATTGGTAATTGCCTCCACAAACAACAGAAATGTCAGATGAGGCAGAAAAGGTGTCAATAGAATTTCTCTTTAAAGGAAACAGAAAATTAAAGCAAACTGGACAAACTAGTCAACATCCCTTAACCTTTTCTACTTAAGATTAAGGCACTGAACAAATACTTTTCTTGTCTTTCACAGTTATTTGCAAAGCAGAATATTTTCCCTTGTCTTGTGGATCTTGGTGTTATTAAAAGTGAGAAAGCAAAGCACAAGAAGTGAACAGTGTTTTCTCCTTAGATCTTATTGTTATGATGTGTTGTATTGGGGTTTTTTATCATATACTGTTAAAGAATTTTAAACAAGGGGAAATGTCTCAGTGACTACGGTATAGTTATCTCTTTCAGGGGAAGAAATTGCACTTCATCAAATACTTTCTCATGGGTTTAGGGTATGTCTCACATTCTTGTCCTTCAGCCTCTTTAGCTGGTAGTGAAATGATATGTCTGGAGAGATGGAGGGCTTAAAGATATTTGTTTCTAAGCTTTTGTTTAAATACGAAAACAGAGGGAGAAAAAAATTGAAAGCTACTTTGTGTTTCTGTTATCTTCAACATGAAGAGCTACATCCTTTTTCTTCTCCGTCTTATTTGTTTTCTACACAGAGGAAAAGCTATTAAGAAGCTGGAGACGTACCAATGTTTTTGCTGAAATAAGTTTGCATGGTACATTTGGCAAATGTATTCAAATTTTCCATTCCCTATGTAACATTCTGTTGTGTTTATCCTGTTTCTAACTAACACGTAATATTGTTCAATCTTTTTCTGAAAGTAGAATGAAAATTGTAGGAGAGGCGAATTAAGAAATGTGACTACTTATAATTTCATGTTGTTTAAGCATAAGCTAATTAGATCTTACTGTGCTTAATCCATCCATAAATGTGAGACCATTCACTGTTGATTAATTGCATCTCATAAGCATTTGGTTGCTGCATATTTCTTTTAAAATGTCAGGGAACACAGTAAACATTTGTAAGTTTTCTTTTTTAGAACACATATGCAATCCTTCTATAGAAACAGCCAGAAGTTCCCTCCCATAGATAAAAAAGACTATAATAAATATGTTTAGAAATAATTTTGAGTATTATTCTAGTCCTATCCTCTTTGATTAGCATATTGAAAGACTGCTACCTTTGAAATATTTTTTAATTTTGTGATGGACAAAATACTGACTATACTAATCTAATCTCCTTTTTATATTTTAATGAAGTTTTAGAGTGAGAGAGGTAGTAGAATAACATGGACATTCCTTCTTTATCTTTAGAATAGCATATGAAATTGCTCAGATTGACTTTCTTATTCTGCTCTTGGGAATATAATCCTTTGTGAACACCTCCAGAAGTGGTAAAATAGTGATTTACACATACATTCAACTCTTAGATAAACCATGTCTCCCAAGTTAATGGACTTCACTGTAGGAACTCCATAAAATATGAATTCAGCTGAGATGACTGAAAGTTCATTGGTTAGTGGCTCTCTGAATGATTCTTACTGATTTTTAACAAACACTACTCAAGAACAAACCTGTTTACATATTAGAGATAAAGTATTTTTTGGTTCTGTGTTGGGTTTGTTTTATTTTTTTTATTTTTTTTCTTTAGAGCTAGTATGCAGTGTTTGTGAACAGTAAGGTTTATATCCCAATTATAAGTGATGGCTAGTACCTCTCCATTTCCCTGGTTCTGATGAAAAGAACCCCATCCTTCTGAGAGTGCTACACATGAATGAATTCCAATTCAGAGATATAACTAAAAATAGTGATGAAAATCACTCTGTGGCCATATTTTCCTTACATACATTCAAGTGGAAAAAAAAAAAAAGAAAAGTGTGCTTCTAGAATTTTTAGATATTGCCATAGACTATAGAGTTATTGTGGTAAAGAATGCAGAAGCTGAGGCATTTTTCCTCATCATAGTATTAAAATGTGTGGAACATAATATCTGATTATTTATTTACTAAAGACAGTGTTTTATTCTGCCAGACATGAAACTATTTCTTACTCTCAAATAACTTATTTACCCTGATTTCATAGATTAAAAATTCAGGAAAAAGGTCATTGGACAGTTAAAATTAAATTTACAAAAATAATAAATTTAATTATATGAAAGTATGCATGCTCTTAGAAGAAAGTATGAGCAGCTGTTGAGATTTTCACTGATTTATATGCATGCTTGCAATGAAGTTTTCAAGAAAATTAAGTCAAATTAATCATAAAATTATAAAATTATTTGGGTTGAAAGGGACTTTAAAGATCATATAGTTCCAATCCCCTACCTTAGGCAAGAATATCTTTCAGTAGACCAGTTCACTCAAAATTTTTAACAGAGAACACTTACAAGGGTGGGGCACTTACAGCCTCTCTAAGCAACCTGTTCCAGTGCCTGACCATCTTTACAGTGAAGAATTTCTTCCTAATATCCAATCTAAACCTGCCCTCTTTCAATTTCAAGCCATTACCCTTGTCCTATTACTACGTATCCTTGTGAAAAATCTATCTCCAGCCTTCCTGCAGGCCCCCTGCAGGTACTGGGAGACCACAATAAAGTCTCCCCAGAGCCTCCTCTTCTCCAGGCTAAATAACCCCAGCTCTGTCAGCCTGTATTCATAGGAGAAGTGCTCCAGCAGTTCGATCATCTTTGTCAGCCTCCTCTGGATTCATTCCAACCAGCCCACATCATACCTGTGTTGTGGTTCCCAGAGCTGGACACATTTCTCCAGCTGGAGTCTCACGAGATGGGAGTAGTGTTGTGAAAATCACCTCCTTCAACTTGCTGGACAGCCCCAGCCTGTATTTATGCTTGGGACGGCCCTGATTCAGGTGCAGCATCTCACACTCAGCCTGGCTGAACTTCTTGAGGTTCATATGGGTCTACCTCTCAAACCTGTCATGATCCTTCTGGAAAAGGGAACATCTAGGATCTCACATGCTCTTAGAAGAGAGAACAGGTGTCAAAGTGTCTTGCATGTTATTTCTAAAGGAAATTAAATGGGAATAAATCATGTGTCTCTATATTCAGTGTGAAGTCCAGGGCATGGTCTCCAGACAGAAGTTTCATAATTGTGTTACCTCTTTTACTCCCCTGTTTTCATGAAAGTTGTGTAAAACAGGAGGTAGATGCTGGCTTTTTGTCCTGCTTATGATCATTGACAAGACAAGCTCAACAAAAGCACTTCTGGCAGTGTTAGTTTATTTAATAGAGAAAAATTTGATAAATAATGTGTTTGCACAGAAAATAAATATTTGTGGAAGCTATTGTTTTGAAGGTTTTAAGTTGGAAAAAAACTCCCATGTAATGAATAGAGAGAAAAAGGAAGTTGTGTGGATAAAAGAGAAAAAAATACTTTTACATCTGTTATGAATATATTACCAGAGCAAAAGGTTTTATGGATAATGCAGAAAAATAACTTTTTGATGTGTAGGCTGTTGTCAAATTGTGAACCAGCACTATAAAATAATTTATTTTGAGCTAACATTTTTATTTTTAAAGTAAATGGCTGAAGGAAATACTTTAGGAGAGTAAATGACAAATAGTGTAAAAATGCAGTCTAAATGGGTTTCAGCTTTCAATGTGGATACTCAAAATGTCTGTGTGAATTAAATCCTATTCTTGCAAACCTATAGAATAGACAATTAGACTGAGTAGGAGTAAATTTCTTTGAGGAAATCTTTATGAACATTCATGGGTTTATGTGAAAGTTTTAAACTAACCAACCTCACTCTCAGCTGCAGAATGGCATAAGAAACATTACAAAACTCATGGTATCTGGCAAAGTACAACCTAAATTGACAGTGCTGCTCTTCCTTAAATATATTAAAAATTTTATGCAGTAAAGCTTCCATTTCTGAAGTTCTGAGTAACAGATTTTAAATCTGGAGCTGAACACAAGCATTTCCTTGAAGACTGCAAAAATCTTACTGACGTTTAGATCTATTCATGTTGAAAAGAAATAAGGAGGGAGAATATGAGAAACAATTTAACTCTGGTTCACTGTTTGAAATGTTATCCCTCTTAAGTGATGCAAAGTGGTGGAAAAGACAAAAAAAATATCAATGTCAGACATGTTTCATCATAGCAAAATTTTCTGGAAAAGGTGTTTTTGCCTTTCCTTGAGAGTAACTCAGCAGGCTTGTCTCAGGTGGACAAACAGGCTAATCTGGAGCTGGAAGAAGGAGTTAAGGAAATGGTTTTGTAGTAAGCAACATATTATCTGTGGTAACCAGATGGTAGCCAGTTTTTCTACAGTCATTGAAGGGTAGACTTGATTTTCAGTTTTCTATTTGGTATTTTCACTCTCATTAGATTTTGATAGTCTCACTCTTAGCTATTTAATTACTTATTCAGGAAATCCATTATCTTTGAAAATTATCTCACCCTCTAAACTCCTTGTGGAGTGACGTGGAAGCTTTCAAAAGAAACGTTCAGACAACTGCTCCTCAGGCCCTGAAGCTGTGAGTCTGTATTGCTACGTTTGTTAGTCAAATCATCCAGAACGGCTTCAAGCAAGTTAATAAAAAATCTAAAAAACAACAGAGGAATATTTTTATTTATGTTGCTATTTGCAAACATATTAAAGAATTGTTCAATCACAGACAATAATTGTTTATCACAGACAACAGTAAGCACTTTAGAAGAGTAGAAGAAAGGGGAGCATCATCTTCAGCTTGGGAAAGAGCTCCAGGGAGAAGTGAAGAAAATTCTCCTTCTTTGATTCTTCATGAAAGAAACAGAGTTTCACAAATCTACTTTTTCTTGTCTAATCAATGTTTCCATACACACAGTGTTTGTGGGGTTTTTGTTAACAGACTTCTTGTTTCATGAGACTTCTGATAAAATTTTTTCAGCCATAATTAATCCTATTTCTGTTTTCATGTTGTGGAGTTCTGGGCCTTGCTACTCTTTGTGGCTAGCTCTTAAATTTACAAGAAGTTATACCATCACAGCTAGGCTGTCTTCAATAATGTTGAAAAATACTGCCTGCCACTTCTTAGTTTAAAAAGTTGTTATAGTATCTGCCCAGTTGTTGAAAACAATGAAGAAGTATGTAAGCAAATAATAAGATAATAAACCCTACAGTGTTTACTTTAAAACAAGTGTAGATATTTTTACCATCTTGGCTGACGGTAAACTAAATTGGATAAAACTAGATTTCCACTTTCCAAAACTAGATTTGGGAAAAATGTCAACAGTGTCCCTCACACACTTTTCATTCACTAAGAGTAACCCTAATTTCCAGAAGTCAGGGTACCTTTATCTTATCGCCTGGAAGAGCAGCAGTTTTTCTGACATCATGTTTACCTTGACTTCCTGTATTGCCTCTTCTAAAAATTTCAAAGTGATTTTATGTAGGAGACCAACATGCACTTTATTATTGTTATCGTCCCTGTATTGGTGGTCTGTATAAAGAGCTAAGGACATTTATTGGGCAGCCTTTCCTTCTTCTGACTGTGACAGTGGTCATTTCAGTCTATTGTTGCTCTTGAAGGATGTCTGAGTCAAAAGGTGCTGCTATTTACCAAATTTAAGCATCTTACTTGTGGGCTTTTAAGGCTTAATCATAGACTTTAAGTCTTCAGATGTCTTTGCGCCTTTGGTAATTTCTACAATTGGAGCAGCTGAATGATAGATAAAACTGACCTGTGAATACACAGGAAAGGTTTTTTGTCACCCTGTGTCACATAATTACTCTTTAAGTAGTTTCTGGGAGATGCCCATCGTAAAAAAAACAAATAACAAAAAACCCACAAAAGTTTCACAAATAACTAAATTTTGGTTATCTCAATCAAACTTTGAACTTTACCAAGTTTTTTTCTTTCTTTTTTTTTTTTTTTGAAGTTCAGTAGAAGAGGAAGTCAAATACAATTTAACATACAACAGTATTAAAATACAACAGATTAAAGATCTTTGAGACCTAGTTAAGCATTATCTTTTTGTTTTGGAGATTTTTCTGATAGTGACAGCTGAGGTTCAGCCTTGAGAGAAAGAATAAAAGCTGAACTACAAAGGTGAGTTTTGTTCACTGCCACAGAATCAGTTAATGTTGGCATTTTAAAGTAACTGATGAAGTAATATGATGAAGAAATAGGTAGAAAGTACTTTACAAGTTTACAAGGCACCTGTTCTATCATTTTTAACTCTGATTTTATTAAGATATCCTTTCTATCTGTAACTTGTCCCTATGTATTTCTAAGGTTTAGCTGTGATTTTATATCAGACCTTGTCAACATAAAGTTTTGGAAATGCTGTAACACTATAGTATGAGCTTAAACTCTTCAGGATGGCTGCAGTTTTACTGATAATGATATTTTTAATAGATGCCTGAGATACTAGTATGGAGAGATAACAGGTGTGCATAAGAGGTCTGTACTTCTTTGACTACATCTGAGATATTTGTGAAAATAGGGCGTGGGTCAATTGCTTTGTACACAACAGACAATTAATATGTATTAGCAAAACATAGGTTTTCCATTTTGGTTCTCCTCACACAAGTTTCTAGCTCTACAGAAGTCTGCTGTTTTACCAATAGGTCTTGTCAATATATCTGAAGTGAAGCCTTAAAGGATGAGCTAAAAACATAGTCTGGAATTTACAAGCCTATACATAAAAAAGCCGGCGTGCAAAGGAGTGAGGATCTCTTGTACTAAGTAAAGATTTAGTAGTATGGTCTTAAAGGTTGTAAGGCTACACTGACTCTGGCACCTCAGCCAGCTTAATTCAAGTTACAAGGATGTGCTGGTGGTTGGAGTGTCTTGTGCCGGAGTATTACTGAAAAAACAGCCTAACACACACAGAGTACAAGGAAGGGTGTTAAAAGGAAGCAGTTAAAACAAATTTATTGAGAAATCACTGTTTTACCATTACTGTGTAAAGCTCAGTCCAGCTCCAGCTCATGTCTGTGTTTCACTTCGGATTTCTGCTGCATCTCTCAAAATAACAAGTGCACGAAGTGTTATTTCATATCATTTTGTGTCCCAGTTCATGACCTAGACCACATGACTAGTCTAGAAACAAAATAACTTTCTCAACTGTGCCTCTCACATACTGGCTGAGCTGGAACATTATACGTTTTCCCTCTCATCTCATTTTTGGCAAGTAATATTACTTTTGCATATTATTATTTTCCTTTATAAAATGTTTTATCACACCTCAGTGAATTTTTCTAGAATCACTGAAAAGTGTGTGAGGATCCATGTATTAATGTTGGATTATAAATATCAAAAGTGAATTTTGTTTTAGTTTGTAATGTAGGTTTAAGACACATATTGAAAATGCTGTAAAGCGAGGCCTGGTTTTCAACCCTATAGTTGTGAAAAATTGCAAATCACTTGAAGTTAGGTTCTTGGAGTCTTTTTGTTTGTTTGTTTTTATTTTAGGCCACTTAGAAAGTTTTAAAGGATTTTATTGCATTAACTTCTATTACCTTTCTAAAAAAATCATCAGTTAATTTATATACTGATTAAACATCTTCCATGCCTTTCTGAATCATTCTTAATTACAAAGTCTGTTTCCATAGTTACAATTTATATCTTAATTTCATAGTAGATTTCTTTCCATTTATTCACCTCATTCCATTTATCTACCTTATTTTTTATTTGAACTACACATAAACTTCAGAGGTGCTTATCTCTTACAGCTTTTAGGAAGGAAAAACTGTATTAAGGCAGAGATAAAACTATTTAGTATGCAGCAAGTTCAATTACCATGGATAGACTTCTCTCCTTAATAGAAATACAGGCCTTTGAAGAGAGTCTATGAGAAAATAAGCCAAAGAATCAATTAGATTCTCCTAGAATTGAATAAAGAGCCATAAGCACCATTTAAAAAGTGTTACAGTTTTTAACAAACAGCCACAATTTTTACTGTTTGTGAAAAATGGATAAGTCATGAAAACATTTAAAGCATTTCTAAACAACGGTAATGCTTAAAGAAGCCCATTAATATTTTAATTCAAGTTGAAAAATATTGTTCTTTTCCCCTTATTAAGCTTATTTCTTCACAGATGGCAAACATTGGGAGCAAACCTGAGGAGAAAGAGTTGAGGGCATTTGTTGACAAAAGCTCACCATGATCCAGCAAAATATGCCCACAGCCCAAGAGAGCCAACAATATCCTGGGCATGACCAGCAGGGTGAGGGAGGGGATTCTGCCCCTCTAATCCACTCTGGTGACACCCCACCAGGAGTGCTGCATCCAGCTTTGGAATCTTCAGTACAGGAAAGACATGGACCTGTTGAAGCAGGTCCAGTGGAGGGACACGAAGCTGGGGGCTGCAATCCCTCAAAAGATGAACAGAATTCTGGAATAAATCTGCTAGATCAAGACTTTTTAGTGCAAAGTCCATAGACATTTAATAGAAATGATCTAGCAGCTCACTTCTGAATAAAATATTTATTTTATGACTGCACACAAAACCTTTAAATTCTGCTTCATCCTTATTGTTACAGAGTCATAGCCAAAAGGCCTTAAGGTTATTTATTCTCTAAGTTTTTATACACAGAATTCAGCTTCTGGCAGTCCCTGCTGTTTGTTAGTACAATGCTGAATTAGTCAAGAATGCTGGGAAAAAAGAGAAATGCCAAACTTGCAACCGACCTCAGACATTTTTAAGTGACAATTTGTGACCAGTCTCATACTTGGCCAAAAAAATAGACTGTGAAAACAATTTCCCACCAGCCATCTTAGTTTGAAAGTAGAATTATATCCTGAATATCAAAACCTGCTGGGGCTAACCTTTTTTCAATTTCTTGCTTAGATAGTGCTGAAATGATTTATGTCCTCCAATATATCTGAAAGAGGGTACAAAGGAATTCTTTGATTGCTAAGTTTAAGGTATGAATTCTACATTTTCCCCTTACTGCTCAGCCAGTTCATGGGGATCTCCTGTGCCCTGAAGCTTAGACTTTAGGAAAGGTAAAGACTGAGCATTCACTGCAATCGGCAAACTGGCAAAACTGTGTAGTTCCAGAAGTCATATCAATCTAGCCATCGCTAGAATGTATCCAAGCTGGATCAATAAATGGCATGCTAGATTTTTTTTGTTTTCATGGCATGAAGTGACTGCATGATGTCAAAAAGGGTATTCTGCACATTGATTGCAGACAATGCCATTATGATATTGTCTAAACTGCTTTAGTTTCCAGCACAGAAAAAAACATTTATTGACTCTGTCTTCATTTTCCTCTTTATTCAGGTAGTTCGTTCTGTGATACATTTAAGAGAGCTTTCCTTCTTTGAAGTACCTAGATTTTGCTTTAGAATATATCCCAATAAAAGAGTAAAGCAGTCTGACCCTTAAACTGTTTTCTAGTCAACAGGGAGTAAAGGTGAGGAAAAAGATTCTATTTAGGATTGGCCAAAGGCAATGAAGAAAAAACAGTCCATGCATGTTTCATTTTCACAGCATCCATGGCATTCTCAGAATTGCATATTTGCTGTCATTTCATAATTTTTTGTCAACAGTGATATGTGTTCTGAAACTTTCTGGAGACAAATGACGGAATTCCCATCAATTTTGATGGCATTTTAAATGCTTATATTTTCAGTTATGCTTGTGACTACATCACAAAAAGATGTAGTCTCCTTCTCTTGATCTTTCTTTTCCTGAAAAGTAAAAAAGAAGTAGGTTTCTCCAGGGTAAAAGACTATGATTGATAACTTTCCAGAGTAAAGCTTTGAAGCTGATATTTTTCTCCTCAGATTTTCATATGACCACTGTGAGTATATAGCTTATAATGTATAGCTTATAAGTGAGGTTAAATTCTATTAATTTACTCCTCCTTGAGATTTTACTCCCAGATAATATTTTCTTTATATTGATAGGGTTTGAAAGACATTATATTGAATTGTCTGTGGCATGAATTTTAGGCAACACCCCATACTCTTTATCTTTCTAAATCTAGGATGACTTTCCATAATGAAGAGACACTCTAAATCACCCCTCTTCATACATCTCATCTGTGTGTTCATGTGTTTCTGCTCTCTATGGATTCACTTAAGAGTGAGTGATGTACTGGCAATGGACTATGCCAGTGGGCCACAAACTACTTATATTGCCTGAGTCACCACTGAACATTGTTTTTATTGACTCGCAGTGAGGCTCTCTGATTGACAAAATGCAGGATACGTGACTCAAATGTTCCTTAAAATAAAATAATCCAATGTAGGATAATCCATCAAATAGAATATTTGTTTTAAATCCTCCAGAACTTGATTTCTTTTGTTTTGGTTTTAATGCCTTAAGAAAAACAAGAGAAGAGCAATATTCCAAATTTGACTCTAGCACTGCAAAAATCCTTAGCTTTGATACTGATTTCCATGAGTAATAATTAATTATCGTTCTTTAAAATTATTTTTCCAATGTAGAGTCGAGTTTGAATGTTACGTGTGGAATACATATTTATTAAGGCAAGAGCTAACATCTTGAAACACATAGATTGGATCTATAAACTTTTAGCTTTCCAGCTTCCTTTTCATTACTGATTTCATGTAAGTGTAGAATGTGTGGAAATTTATCTGGTATTGTAATGAAACTTAAAAGGAGACTGGACTGGAGAAAAATGCAATAGCATTTTTGAGATGTTAATATGTGATGTGGGTTAATCCCTCTGATAGTTAAAACCCACATAGCTGATTGCTCACTCCCCCTACTGTAGGATGTGGGAGAGAATGGGAAGGGTAAATAAGAAAACTTGTGGGTTAAGGTAAAGATAGCATTTAATAGAGAAAGCAAAAACTGTGTGTGGGTCAAAGCAAAATAAGGAATTTATTCACTACTTCACATCATCATATAACTCCAAAATAGCAGGGCTTTATCATCCATAACAGTTAATTACGGAGGCAAATGCCATAACACCTAATACACCCCCCTTCCTTCTTTTTCCAACTTTTATTGCTGAGCATGATGCCATTTGGTGTGTGATGTCCCTGGAATAAAGCCTGGCTGCATAAATGGAAGTACTGAAGCATGATCCTAAACCAATGTAATTCTCCCAAGGCACATCTGTAGCCTCTTCAGCAAACCAGGTGGACCCAGGTGGGCATCTGAGGTACAAAGTGGCTACTGAGTGCTGGGCGTGTCCCTCGGAGTGGGGGCAGAGTGTGACAGTATCCTTGCTTGGAGGAGGTGTGGGCTGGCTCACTGTGGCAGGGAGCTGCAGGAGCAGGTATCGAGCCTCAGGGAGAGCGAAGGGCTCAGGACCAACACAGCAGCCCCAAGGAGATGAACTCCTTAATCCTCAGCATCACCACACAGGCACAACCAGTCTTGGGCCCAGGTCCCTGCTGGTGTTCCCTGTACCAACAAGGATATGAATATGACTAAGCTGCAATGTGCGCCCAGCTGCACAAGCAGATGGAACAAAGGACCACCTGTCCCAGCTGTGTCCTCTTCTAACTTCTTGCACACCTCCAGCCTACTCTATGATGGGGCAACATGAGAAACTGAAGAAGATTGATGGTCTGTGAACACAGCTCAGAAATAGCTAAAATATCAATGCGCTAACAAAATTACTAACAAAGCCAAACCACTACTATATCAGTGATATGAAGAATACTAGCTCCATCCCAGCCAAAACCAGTAGAATCTTGTCCATAATATTGTATTTAATGTCTTGCAAGTAAAGTGCTTTCTTAACCCAGCAAAACATTCCCAAAATCTCTACCAATTATGCCTGAAAAATTGCAATCAGGCAGGGCATCAAAGCTGGTGAAAGGGCTGGAGAAAATGTCCTGTGAAGAGCAGCTGAGGACTCTGAGCTTGTCTAGTTTGAGGAGAAGGAGGCTGAGGGAAGCACTTCTTTGCTCTTCCTGACAAGGGGAAGGGGAAATGCTTATCTCTCCTCCCTGGTATCCAGTGGCAGGACACATGTGAATGGCTCAGAAAGGGGGAGGTTCAGATTAGATAGTAGGAAACATTTCTTTACCTATGGGGTTGGTGAACCACTGGAACAGGTTTCCTGGAGAGGTGACTGATGTCCCATGATTGTCAGTGTTGAACAGGCATTTCAACAATATCCTTAACTAATGTATGCTGGTCAGCCCTGAAGTGTCAGGCAGTTGGACTATTTAATATTTGTAGGTTTTCTCTGGAACTATTAAGTTCTGTTCTGCTCTGTGAGTTCTTTTATTGGGAATGGCACCTTTTATTTTCTCATACAATGGTTTGTGGGGGTGGGCGGAGCCCCAGTGGCTCTGCCTTGGAGGGAAGGAGAATTTCGCAACCTCACCCAGACCCTGAAGTAACAAAGCAACCCCTTGCTCACAGCGACCTTTCTGAAGACCCACAAGCACCCTCGGGACCTTATGTAGATCTGTTGTAACCGATTGGCTTTTGTACCCTTCCCCCCTCCCACCGGTTTCCCTATAAAACCCCCTAAAATCGCCCTAAGAGCCAGGGCACTCCGTCCTCGGCTCCCTTTGCTGATGCCTCTACAATAAAGCTGCTTCTGTGGAACCGCCGAAACAAGGCCCTCTCTCTCACACCCGAGGCCGGCTACAGGGGAAGCAAAGCTAGCAGGGGGCAGGAGCTGAAATCACAAGCTGAAATCTCTAAGAGCTGAACTACTGCCCCTCTGCTGAGTCACTACCCGCCAGCTGAGAGGAGTGCTTTCTACCTAGGGAGTGTCTCAGAGGAGATGCTTTGTGGGGTGGCTCGGCCCTCCTGGAGTCCAGAGCTGAGGACTCCCCCACCAGCTGGAATAATAATGGTTCATTATTATTTATCTACATTATAAGAATGCTCAAAGCTCTTATATTATAAAACATTTCCCTCTAAATCAGCCTTAATTATGATTAATGGACATTAAGGCAAAGACAAGTCCACACCTTGGGTCTCAGTTTTAACTCTACAAGTCTGCAACACTCAGTTCTTCCTGCTCTCCGGGGCTGGAGTGTATGGAGTTATGTGTTCAGTTCATAAACCCCTGGTCTGTCCTACCACCTGATAAAGCAGGGCAGGCTCAGTAAGAGAAAGTTTTCAGTAATTCTTTGTTTCTCAACTCAAGCATGTCTTGATAGCTTTCAAATGTATGCATTTGTAATGAACATGGAGATTTCAGATGACATGAAAGGCTAAAGTTCAAAGGCTAAATTTCAGTCCCTATACCAAAAGTCAGATTTGTTCTAATGGAGGCCTTCCAGTATTTATCAATCTTCCTTCTTGCCCCCGCAGCTCAACCTTGTTCTTGACAACCTGAATTCTAAAAAATTAATGAAGATGAGTGCCTCTCTTTCCTTCACAGACCTATGCCTGGTCCCACTTCCCCTGGCTGCCCCCAAATTATCTTAGTCAATATAAACAGAAGGCCCAAAACATGTCAAAATCATTACCAAACAGAAATAAAACCCTGTAATGAAAAACATTAGACAATACTAATACATGGTCTAGCTCTTTTTTTTTTTTTTTCTTTTGGAAATCTATTTGAAAATCTGTATTTGAACTGCTGTCTTGTAGCCACGTCATGTTCTTTGCCATTCTGTTATGACTTCCTTTATCTTTTTCCCACAGGAATAAATGTGTGTAATTCTTTGTCCAGTTCTGTCAGTTCATTACTTAAAAAGTAATTTATGTCAACAAGTTATGTATTTCAAAATACCAAGCCTCTGCCTCAGATTGTACGCACTTTTCTGATCACAGTCATCTTATGCTACTTGCTAAGAAAAACTTTTCATATTGATCCAACATGCTGTGATTGAAGTTGAAATATTACTTTAAGAGGCTACTTTAAGAGGAATGAATATGGCCTTATTGAGTTGCAAGTAGCAATTATGAACTGTCTTTACTTGTTTGAGCAGAATATAGTATCAGAAGAAAAACTGAGTCTTGGCCTCAAAGCAACAACCATTAAAGTTTACTTCAAGGAAACAAACTTTCTGTTACCTGCTTCAGAGTGATGGTTGTAGCCTTCATTACATTTAACTGCAGTCTTTCAAATTCAATTGACAAAAGTGATGTCAAAATGACAGAGAGTACTTTATCTATTTTGAGATGTAAGTAAGGATTTTTTTTTTGGTCTTATAAAAAAGACCTACTTTATGCTAAACGATCTCATAAATTCACTTTGCCCTATTCATCTTCTACTATAATATTTTAAGCAAAGTGACATTTAAGGAGTCATATCTTACCTGCCAGCACAGATGAATTAGTTTAGAATGTACATTGAGCAGTTAATTTATAAAGGACTGCCTGTCCTGAAGAAAGTTGACTATCATCCAGAAGCTCTGCTCCTAGTGTTAACCTGTACATGATGAAGTGTCTCATATTCTTAGCACATTCAGTTTCAGATATCATTCAACCTAATTCTCTTTTTCCTAACTTTTATAAGGATGTTTATAGGCTTTCAAGGTATAGCTGTCAATGTTCTTAAACATGCAATGAATGGAAGAATAAAATGGAAATGTGTGGCTTGACTGAAATCTCGGTCACTTGCACGGTTCAGAGTAAGGATGTTCAGGCAGCTGATGGGTCTGGATCAGAAGGAACAATAGGAAAATTTTGCATACAAATTCCATATATAGGAAGTGCTTTTGTATGTCTGGTTTTCTACTCCACATTGTAGAATAAAAAATTGACATTATTTTTACTTGGATGGCCTCTACAGCAATTTGTGTATTATTTGGTAGTATAAACCCAGGAAGAAAAAATGAACTAGGGTCATGCCTGAAGTTTTTCCTACTCAAGTGTATGTGAGGGTTGAAGTATAATCTTGTCTATATTCTATAGAATATTATTCTATTCTATTCTGTTCTATATTATATGTGTATATGTGTATTAGCAATGAGAAAAATAGTCACACCAATCCTAAAGTATTACACAACATTTCTTTCAAATGTGGAGTGATATTTACATGACACTATTTGTCTGCTTTGGCTTACACACAGTAATTGAGCTGCTTATTATCTATAGAGTCTTCACCAACACAAAATAAAACATGTTTATTTGTTAATGCATTAAAGTTCAGCTGACTATTAAAAACTCATTAAGATGCCTGCAACATAACACTTCATTAATACAGACATAGAAAATCTGATACTTCATGGAAGGGACTATGGGTTTAAGGGACTGATTGTTGAACTTCGTCATCAACTTCCTCATCCTTATATATTGTCATTTTTTTTCTTGTTAAAATAAAATAAAATGCTACGTTCCAACACACCTCTTGCATGACTTTGAAAATGTGTTATCGACAACTGAATTCAGCCCAAAATTTATCATTTCATAACTGAGTCTTTTTTGCTGCCTCTCTCTTTCAATAATGTATTGAAATTGTGTTAAAGGTTCCTTCTTTTCGCTGTTTACATATATTCCTGAAGAGAAAATTATTGTTCCAGAAGAATTACTGTTTAAGATTCTAAATGGTCAAAAAATGACACAAATGCAAAAGTAAGAATTTGATGAGAACAATAGAGACAAAAGTTCCATTAGAAATATAATTCTTTAATGTTACTCCAAGAAGAGAATAAGTGCACACTTTTGCTTGAAACCCAGTAAGAGTTTCATTATTTTTCAGGATTTCTCTGATATGTCAGTTCTCAAGGCAAAAGTGCCATGTGGAAAAGCATTATAATTTTTTCTTAGGTTGCTGAAGTGAGAGCTCTACATCTTGGAGTTTTCATTTCATGGTAGCTGTCCCAAAGTGTTTATTTGGCATGCTAGTACATATAAGGCAAGTATCTAGTCTAGTAAGAAGGATTGTGAAGACCATTTGACTCCTATTTCTGCTATGTTTTTTAGACCTGCATTGTCTTTTTGGCTAGTTATTTCCCTTTGCTTCCCAGTCTTCTCTACCCACTCATGCACTTGGTGTTATTTTGGGTGTGCTCACAACTTGCAGTGTTATTGAAAGACAGGATGTATAACTGGGCACTGAGCAGAAGGTTAATTTTTTTTCACCACATACGCATACACCACATTCACCATACAAAATCACTTAATAACTGATGTTTTATTTTTCCACCTGAAAGTTTTGAGTTTCAAGCAGAAAAAAAAAATGTTATTTTGTTCCCTAACTGAATATAATTTGCTACTGGCTAACAGGAAACCTATCTACTGGGAAATAAACCCATCTTTATTACCTTATTTTATGTTTTAGCCATACTACTTGATGATTTTTTTTTTTTTAGTATAATGAAATTATATACTAAATAGTCTGTAGTAATGAATTTTTTGGTGGTACATATTTTGACTGCCCCAACAGAGGTCACACCGTTGGGTCACAGAATAAATAATAATCAAACCACTTCAATATTGGCCTTCGACACAGTAATATTAAGTGACCAGGTTTCTGAGACTGTAGATTACTTGTGTAGTCTAAATGAAGGGAGATGAAATTTTCCAGTGCAAGGTGCCATCCATGTTTTGGTCTCTTGTGATGGTTTTATCACGTTCTATATTTCATTTGACTGGAAGAATATAAAAGCAAACAGGCTTATCTTTAAATTACAAAGATAGTTTATTAATACACACAAAAACAACAAAAAAAGGGAAAAAAACCCAACAACAACAACAAATGAAACTTCTAAAACATCTTTCTTTCTCTTTCTAAGTTTTTTACCTTTCTTCACTCAACATAAAAAGACATGACCTGCAACTTCAGCCAGTTTTACCATTTTAAAAATAACCTTTTATCGGTTCTTTTAGGAAAGGAGTCTCTCTGAGTTCTATATAGACATCCCATGCTCTACATCTGCGAGGATTTTAAAAGAACTCCTGCAAACTGCAAAATCCTACCCATTAGCAGCTCTCTCAACACTGCACATAGGCCATATTTGCTTATTGGGGTACTGTTTAAGGATGCCTCTTCTAGTATGACACAAAGATTCTCTTCTTCTATTTTCAAAATCATCTCAAGACCCAAAAACAAATCTCCTCTTTCTTTAGGAGCAAAAAGCTTCATATCACTTTTAACTAGAACCTTACATCCCCCCAAAAGCATTTATATGTTACAGGAAAAAAACTAGTTCAGTCTCTATAGTTTACCAGAAATGTCCAGCCAAAATTAGGCCACTCCTTTGTCCTTTGCCTTAAAGTCTTTTTCACTCTCCCTTCACCGACTGTAGCTTCATGCTGTGTCTTTCTATGGTTCATTCGCTATAGTTGTTCTTCTTCCGGAGAAAGATGATGTTTAGGAAAGTCCATCTGCTAGCAACAAAAGGTTAAACTTTTCGGGCTGCCGGGCTGCCCACGTGGCTCTGCGGCGGGAAACTGAGTCATTTAGAAGCCATGCGCTGGTTTCTTCGGCTTGAAAAGAAGAGCAAGGGCGAAGGGGCACTCCGTCCGAGCTCTCTCTCCTCTCCATGCTGCTTGCTTCTCTGCGAGACAGCGGCTCCTAAAGCTCCGGCCCGGCCTGCCCCAGCTCCGGCGGCATCGGGGCCCGGCCCGGCCCGCCGCAGCCGCCCGGAGTGGGGGGGCACCGAGGCCGGCCCGGCCCCGGCGGCTCCCCGTCCTCAGTCTGCCACCCCAAGGACAAAGAGAGAGATCGCTCCTCCCCCCACCCAGCCTCTTTAAGCATTCCGCCAAAAGTCGCAGCCCGTCCTCTACTGGATAAATTGCCTGTCAATCAAAAAAGCTGACCCCGATTGGAACAAAATCAGGCCCTTCCTAGCCCATGACATCTCTGAACACTGCAGGGAAGTCTGGGAGTGCACCTGCCAATGTTAAATACCTTATGCCAGTCTGAACCTACATTGAGCCAATGTGTGCCAAGGCCCTTCCTGTCATTATTAAATTTTCCATGCAACTGCTGGCAGTGCAGTGTCTGAGGTACCTCCCCTAATTTCTAAGGAGCCAGCTCAAGAATGAGAAGCTGAGGTCTGTGCACATAATCTGTGGTTAAATTGCCCAGGATCTATGTTCAGACAGCCATGGATAAACTATTTCTCTCTTTCAAGACATCTGGTTTACAGCAAACACTGGTATTTCTGTGCTACACTTAAAATTACTGTGTGAGGCCATTAAGAGATGACAAGCTGAGCATTAAGGTAGCAATTTGCATCAAAGATTGAAAAATTTTCATGACCTGGGTTTTGCATAATACTACTTGGAACAAACTGAAAATAAAGCCCAGGCTATGTGAAATAATTAAGAAAAAATGTGAAAAAAACCCACAAACCAACCAAAACCAATATTGTGATTTACTCAAATCTCTATAAAATGCTATTTGTTAATCATCTTATTTTTTGCAGTTCTTCTGAGAGGCTTTACATTTACATGCATTCACGTTTAATTACATAAATCAGTAGTATTTTATTAAGTCATTTCCAATTTCAACCACTTGACAGCTTCTCTTTTGCTGACAAGAAGATTTTTTTTTTCTGAATAGTCCGTAGCCATATTGGTGCAAAACTGCTTCTATTTCCAGGTGTGTAAAGGTCAATCCGTAGATGCTCAGAAAGGTGGGAAGGGTACTGGCTTTTTAAACGTGTATTGCAGACAAGTGGAGGTGTATTGCTTACAACACTGATCATACAGCCTGTTTAATGTATCCTGTTTTTTCTCTTGTATGTTTTTTTGGGGGTTTGTTTTTTTGGTTTGGTTTGGTTTGGGTTTTTTTTCTGCATCATTTTATTATCTGCATGTGTCTTTTAATTCGTTGGCCGTACTTTCTAGATTCACTGTCTGCTTTTAAATTATGTTTGTCTCAGAAAAATAAAGCAACTTGAAAATATCTAGAGACTCAAATTTTAAAACTGTACAGAGTAATTCTACTTATTATAGCCCTGATGCTGTATGTCACTTTTCAATATTGGAAGTGATATTTCTGATGTTAGCAATGTTTTCTTTATTTTGGGAGTTTTTTCATTGTGTTTCATTTGAGTCTAGTGCACCAAAAATTTTTCATGTTGTAAGGAAGTCTCTTCATTTTTTGTTATGTTTATTTAGGAGATGTTTTTTCATCATATGGGGTTATATTATATTATATTATATTATATTATATTATATTATATTATATTATATTATATTATATTATATTATATATCAATTTTGTGTACTACCTTTTTAAATATCATTAACTGCTGGTCTTCTTGATGTGTGTAATTACTGATCTGATTCCACTGGTGAGAACCACAGTGGCCATTAGGTTTTTTGTTGTACTGATGTCTATTGTACTTAGAAACACTAAGGATTTCTTTAGATAGATCTATGATACTTGTCTTCCAGAATTTCAGTTGCTGCACCTCTGCTGTTGATTCCTGTTTAGTATGCATGAAGTGAGGAACAGCTTTTATTTTCCCCTTGTTTCTAGTTTTTCTCTTAAACTGCAAACACCTGCTCCTAAGTGAGGTTTTATAAATTGAGGGAACTGAGGGGAAGAATGAATTTTGTGATCGTTATTACTGGAATGAACATTGCTGCTAAGTTTTTATTTATTTATTTATTTAGTCTTTCATTTATTATTTATTTATTTTATTATTATGTTGAATGGAATATAACAGGATTTTTTGATGGCTCCGCATTATTCTAGGGGTTTTCAATTTTGTTTTGGGATGGTTTTGTTTGGCTGTTTTTGTTGTTTTTGTTTTAAATGCTTATTTTAAATTAAACTGAGAATCATTGAGTTTGGACATCTGTAATACACAATTTAGACTAGTAACTGACCAGCCAACCAACCCTGTTTTAAGGCAGAGGTCTATTTTGAGCTGTTCATTGATGTGTTTGCCAATTGCATGTTCAAAAACTAACATTTTATACTTGGTGGTGACCACAGGTAACAAGAGAATGTTTTTCCACACAATTATTATTTGGAAATGCTTCTTAAGGATCCACTCATCTCCACAATCTTTAGAGGTTTAACAAATTAGCATATTTAACAAATATTGTCCAATTAGAACAGCACTTGGTTATGTAATTTTCCCCTGGGTACTGCCCCACTGGAGTTGGTCCAGGGCTTCTTTCTTGTGTCTTCTTGCGTCATTTCTTGTGTCTTGTCAGATTCTGATTGGGAAACAAAATGTTCTTTTTGTGGTTTCTCTTCTTGAAAATAAGACTAAACGGTATTTCAGGAATGTGTTAGAAGGTTAACTTATTACTCTAAAATCTAAGAAAAATGGTAGGAGAAATACCAACAGCTATATAACCCCATATCAATAATCTACAAAGCTAAAAATATATGAAAAATATATAAAAGCTGAAATCTTTAGTCATCAACAGAATCTCTTCCAACTTTGGCTATCCTTTTTCCACTCTTCTGTAAGCTTTATCTGCTCTGCTGCATCCTTTTGAAGGTTGGGAAGAGATTATTCACAGTTTAGAGATTACTAAACTTAAGCAAGTCCATAATAATATTCTATCTCTTACAAAGTTCTTTCCTAATTGTCCCTAAAACCTCATTTGCTTCTTAGACCACTGCTGGATCCTGAATTGATATTTCCATTAATATCAAGGGCTATCTAAGAGAACATGATCTTATTCCAGGGTAACATGACTTGGTTTTTTGGGGTGTGGGTGTTCCTTTCACATTTAGGTATTTAGTCTTCTACTGAATCCTCCAGAGGTTCCTTGCTGTTCTTCAGGGATGCCTTGTAATTTCCCTCTTCTGAACTACCTTGCTTTATCAGCAATCGTGATCTTACTCTTCTTCTTTCTCAGTTTCTTTATAGTCTATGCAACAGTACTTATCCTAGCATAAATTTGTAACTCACTGGTGACACTCTCCATGGTGAAAACAGACAGTTTACCCTCATTTTCTGTCTTTTCACCAATTATTTATTCATGCAAGATCCTTTCTTTCCAGGTTAAAGGCCCTTTACTTCCTAAAGAACACTAAATGAAAGCTTTCAACTACAGTCTCTTATAAATTCAGTCTGCCTCTATTCATTTTGATCTTCATTATTCCTAGGCTTGCTGAAATTTGTAGAGGAAGCCAGTGATTCTGTGACAAAATAGTTTTCCTTTTTTTACAAAAACTTGTGGTCTCTTCACTAAAATATAATTTTTAGTTAGGTGACCAGACTTCTAGTGTCTTTATTTATGTCTTCTATTATGATTTGTCTACTGTGAATGTAAGGCTTAGAAACCTAAAGTTTCTTGAGTCTCTTTGGCTATTTTCCTCTTCTCTGCTCTGAAAAGGAAAAGGTTTCATTTTTAAGATCCCTAGGTAATTACCACTTGACCTTGACAGTTTGTTTCCTTTTTACTGATTTCTTCTACAACCTCTCCTGCCACCACTTCATCTTCTATTCTGCCCCTGCACATAAGGAAAAACTCAACAAGAACAAATAACAGAAAAGTCCCTTTCTGGTATGTATTTTCTTCTTACACAGCAGCTTTTATATTGGGATTTTTTACTACTCTTCCAGGTTATTTGGCATGTTTCCCTAGTAATTTTTCTCACCTGGCAACCATAAAATATGTGAATTTGCCCAGAAATAAAAGAAACTTTTAACAGCCTCTGACATTTTATTCTGGGAAAGTGTAAGAACTCGACCAACACATAAGTCTATATCTCCACTCTCCATAGTTACTTTAGTATTACTGATTTAAGGTACAAAAATAAGTTTCTATATAGAGGTCTGAGAAATTTATTTTGCACGTGTTGTGGCTGAACTCCAGCTGGAGGCTAAATACCCCTCAGCTGCTCAATCACTTCCCCCACCCTCACCCATGTTGGGATGGGGAAGAGACTCAGAAAAAGGTAAAACACATAGGTTGACATAAGAACAGTTTAACAATAAAAATATCAAAAGCAGGGGCAGCAATAATAATAACAATACCAAATAAGAATATTTAAATAGTGCTTTCATTAAAGTCCTTTGGATAATATTACATATGTGTTTAAAAATGTAAATAAATTATTCTTTGTGTGCACAACTTGGAGTATGTCTACATAAGGAATTTTTGGTAAAAACATTTTAAGCTTAAAAAAAATGGGAAACTAACAGTGGTGACAGCATTAACTAGTGGAAGTTTTGTCATCTTGCAGGAAATCCTGTCAAAATGTAAGAAGAAAAAAACCAAACAACCCTGGTCAAATACTGCTACAAGTTTCTCAGGAAGGTTTTGGAATCTTCGTCCTTGGATATATTCATAGCTTGAGTGAACATGGTACTTGTCAACCTGCCCTGGATGATCATCTTCTCAGTAGCAGGATTGGGCTGAAGGATCTCCAGAGGTCCCTTCCAACCTCAACAATTGTGTGCTTCTGTAGCAGAAGGTGAGATCACATTTCTTACTACAGTAGGCACCATGTGTTGTTTGTCTGATTCCTGTTATTGGGACTTCAGTTTCAGAATTAATTAAGAAGAGGAAATACAATTAAATGTCTAAATAGGAGAATATAGTTTTTGAAAATGAGACGTCTAATTGAGAGAGCTTCCAGCAAATCTAAAATTAAACAAATTTTGAACCTGTATTTTAATTGTAAATCTAAAATATAATATAAATTTGACCTAAATCATGGAGGATTCATGTTTGATATTTTAATTCAAATATTGTAAACAATATTATAGCTTTGGGCAAAAGCTTTCAACCTAGCATTTTTATGCATGTTGTTTATTTTGGTATGGAAATACAGGTTCTGGTGTTATTTTCTGCCTTTGAAAACCTGAAATTTAGGTTCAGAAATTTATTTAAGATTTATTTAACCAACTGAGGCTTTAAAATTATTTTTCCCTTCTCTTTTTTCACCTCAATAAATCACCATAGGCAGTTTGTGTTTTAATGTGCCTTTCTACCGAATCTGGATTTTTGGGGTTTTTTTTAAGAGGAGGAAGGGAGAAAAGTGCCTCTAAGAAGGAGGGCTAAGTGGATTAGTGAATGGTAGTTTCTCCTTAATGATGTGCTGTTTTTGAAAGTAAAAGGAACAAGGCAAGGGAACTAGCATGAAATTGAAATAAAATAAAAGTTTAAAATAAAACCTTTGGAAAAGCTGAGATTTTATTTTTTTATGTGTGTTGTGTTTTTTTGTTGTTTTTTTTTTTTTTTACCAACCTTGATCATAACTGATGTTGGATTATTTTTTTTTTCTTCTTTTTTTTTAATCTGTGTCTGAAAAGCACTTTGCTATGCAATTGATGCTTTATGTGTGCCCTCTGCCCTTACACAAACTGAAGTAGTTGCATTAAAAGCTTTGAGTACTGTTAAGTTCTAATGGCAGGACAGGAAACATTTTCTTCTTTTGCAATCATGATATTTTTGTTACAGTGATAATGAACGTTTCTCATGAGAGATTCAAAATTCAAATCAGAAGAACAAAAATGTGAAATCTTGTCATTTATATTTTAAACCACTTTGATCATAAATATTAGGCAAGGGCTCGAAACTTAAATACCTTAAATTCCAATTGGATAATGGAGTTAGATTTGTTACTGTAGTAAGCATATTTGAGTGGTTTCTATACTTTTTCTTTAGATAATGATGATATGCTTCATTTTTTCCCTCAAGCAATGGGAACTTTTTGAACTCCTTGATTAGCTGAGTAGGTGTCTATAATGATAAAATGGTAGGTGTTAAGTGTATATTAAATGTATAACAATTAGCGTGTAGGAGTGAAGTAGATTAAAATATGAAATTTGAAATGCTCTGATGTGGAAAAATCTTATTCATCTGTATTATCATCATATTTAACATCAGAACTCAGCTGACGATGGTTTGTTTTAAAAATAAATATAAGGAAGTATTAAACTAAAATATTTGAAGTCAAGTTCTAACATTCTCTCCATTTGCCGCTTCTGTCTTTTAGACAGGCTTCTGTGGACAAAGTCTTGTTTGCTTCATGGTAGCAGAAAGGATGTGAAAAGAAAGAAGAGAACACATCAGTGATCCTTCCCCTGGGCTAGGAAGCAGATGAGAGTGCATCTGGTGTTCACAGGAATACTTCCTGTGTACTTCCTGAATACTTCCTTCGAATATCCTGATGGTGAAGCAAACTCTTGTTTCAATATATTTTGGTGAAGGCACCTACCCACAAATCTAGATGTGATTCCAGAAGTGATTTTCACTTCTATGTGGCAGGCTGTTAATATATTAAGACAGACAGGATCTTGGCTTGACTGTTAGTTCAGGACCAACAGACCTTTATTTTTAAAAGAGCCTTAGAAGATATTTATTCTCACATAAGTAATAGATTGTTATTTAAGAGTATTTCTTTACAGTCTCGATTCGAAACTGAATTTTACCTAGCTCTTGAATTGGATGCCCTTGACATATCTTGGAAAAGTTCAAACAGATTCCCTTTAGAACCATGTAAAAATTGTTTGAGATGAAGTAATGAAAAACAAAGAACAAACATAATGAAAATCACAGGCACTTTGATATTTCTTGTTAGTTGCAGGCCGAATAGTAGTGAATTTAAGTAACCATAAAATCTTTGGAATTCTTTCCGTATATTAGGCGCCACTCTTGACAGCAGGTTGGGCTGTGCCGGGGCTGCTCCAGCGCAGGGCACGGCTGAGCCCCTCAGCCACGGGCGGGCGTGACAGAGCCCCGGGGAAAGCCTGGGCAAGGGAGGGCAAAACGCTGCCCGGCAGCCAGGGCTGAGCCAGGGGAACCCAGCCAGGAACAGCCCTGCCAGCCCCGAGGGGACAGCGGGAGCAGGGACGGGAGCAGCAGAGACCCGGCAGGGATGGATGGCCCTGCGGCCAGGGAGAGAGCCCGGGGGGGCAGGGACGGACCTGCGGCTCCTGGAAGGGAGCATTCCTGCGGCTAAAGCAGCTTTGCTGGGGCAGTCCTGAAAATTGGATGGTGTTCATGATGCACTTCTGGATGTTTGGAAACTATGTACATAGTTCTGTTGTCCTAAACTGGGTGAACAGTAATGTAAAGTAAAAGTAAAAGTAAAGCAAAGACCCTTCTTCAGAAATACGTGTTTTCTGAGGAAGGGAGAACAAAGTTAAATGAGGGACAGAACATGAAATGAAATGTCAAAATAACATCTTGCGGTGTTTGATGACCATTTCTGCAGCAGCTGTATCCAGCTCTGTTTCAAGGCAACATGCTCCCAATGTCAATATTCCATTCTGCAATGCTTTTTTGCTGCACATAGCACTGGTTAATTTTTTTTTTTCTTATTGTGTCAATTGAGTAATTTGCTTTGCTGTCTCTCTTGCAGAATTATGACTAGTGATGAATTAATGGATTTTTTTTCAAATTAAGCAGCATTTGAGAAACCATTAAATGGTAACCTTTACCTGGGAGGAAAGCAGGGCACTTCCTGTACTGAGGAAAGTGTACTCAATGCTTTCAGATGTGGCTTTCCCTTAACAAAAAAAAACATCAAGGAAATTACACTAGCGTCAGTGGGGCTGGAATCCCAGAGGAACAGGGTCTCATACATTAAATTTTATGGGAAAAAATACGCCCAAACTAAAAAACCAAAAAACCACCAAATACCAAACCACGGCCAAACAATAAATAAAAACCAAAACAAGACTCAAGTTTTTGAGCTACTGCTGGGAAAATTACTGCTTAAGCTTTTTCTTGTATAACTCCTGTAGTTCTATGAAGAGCATATTTGGTTTTCCATTCCTGAAAAGTAGGAGTTCTGTCATTGAATGTGGGCAGCATTTTTGGTAGAGAAGTCATCAGTTGTAAAGTATGTACTTTTACAGGGAGAACAGTCCTAGCTAGACCTAGTCCATTATCCAATGGATGAAATGGAGGGAATAGCAACCTTTTGCATTTGGGATTCATGTAATTTTTCTGTCTTAAATAATTTCACTATGGAAAATTCATGAAAACAGCTAAAGATTTAGAAAATTTGTCTAATAATTCAGCCTTTAAAAATTAAGCAAATATGTTTCCTAAGAAAATTAGTGGGTGATTTGATGATAGTCAGCACTTCCGTGGGGGAAAAAAATCATTTAAGAGCTCCCCATTCCACCAGGAAAGAACATAAAAGAGCCAGTAATGAAATTAATGTTAGTCGATGTTTCACATCAATATAGGGTAGAAAAATTTAAAGATGAAAGGAATAAAAAGAGCAATATTTAGTCAGTTGTGTTTCCTTTTGACTAACGGCTGAATTGGAAGAAAATACTGCATTGAGACAGTTGCACTGTGACATTGATGTCTGGTATAGCAGAAATAGGTCCCAATTCCTTAAGCAGAAATTGGTCTTGAAACAATCCAAATCTTAAACAGTTAAAATGATGCAGACAATTGGTTGAAGTAGAGCTTAGGAAAATACCAAAACATTCAGATTTTCTGTTAGTCTGGAACAATTTTTTTTTGACAAAACTTGTTTGTGCAAACCCATTCAAAATGAAAAAAAAATGTTTTTCAGGTATCTGTGCCAGAGGAATATTTAAAATTTTATTATAATTACAGCAACATAACAAAAATAAATTAGTCACTGAGGGATCTTAGGTTTCTTGCAAAGATAATATTTCTCGAGTTAAAATTTTATTTTGCATTACTAATTTAGTCAAAATCTATTAAAACTAATGAGCATTCAGCATGGATTTTATTTTAGAACTGGATCAAGAGTTTATGAACATTGATTGTGACTTTTGTAGCAAAGAGTGCTCTCCCAAAGAGTTGTTAATAACATAGCAACATTTTTTTTTAAATTATTTAATACATGCATTTCCCAAAGCAGACATTCTGTGAAGTATATTTGTCTGCAATCTTTTAATAAGTCACACAACTAGTTAGAGTCTAATGATTTTATATAAGCAAAAGTGTGCATGGAAGGTAGCCATGCCAAAGATATTTTGTCTTGCTTAATACCCATGCTTCACCAGGAAAACTTGGACTTCAAGCAGTGAAAGGAAGTGTGGCTTTTCTCAGCTGCCAATTGAAATCTATGTTCCCGGGTACATGTTAGTGTCCTCAGCAACAAAATTTTTCCTCGGGATTTATAGTCATGATACACCCCCAGACATGTAATGTGCTGAAAAAGTGTAATGTTGGAGCTATTCAGTAAACAACAATCTCGCAAAATGTACTGAAAATTCCCTATTGCTGGTAAAAGTGGGCTCTGCTGTGCCATTACTGTGTGATCCATGCAGCTCGTCAGGATGCATGAAGAGGACAACGAAGAGAACTGAGAAAAATGAGAAAAACCATAAACTGAAAATATTCTTTGCTGATAGTATTGAATTGTGGTCTCCTAATCACAAGACTAATTAGCAAAAATCAAAATCTTGACAGTGAAAATGCCTTAGATACAAATGGAGAATTACCATGGATTAGGAATCAATCAGAGTGATGGCAGAACATCTCTGCAAAAGGAAGAATGTTCCCTTGCTCAGGATGCTTTCTGTTCCCAGGCAAGGGATTTGCAGCTTATGAAGTCAGAAAGAACAATATCAGTGATCTGATTTTACCTCCCATATAATGCTTGATATAGAAATGTCAAATACTAACTTTTTGAAGTTGAGCATATTTGAAAAGTTTAAATATCTAGACTTATTTTAAAAGTCTGCAGCAGTAGAAAAGTTTGTGGCGGTCACTACCAAATTCAGGATTCTATCAGAAAAGTTAACATAACTGTTTAAATCTGCCTTTGCTATCCCTTGATTAATTTGTTAGATCCCTTTGTTGGAAACATGCCTCTCCCTTCACTTAGGTTTGCACCTGAAGCTCCTTACTGGCTCTATGTCTTGGAAAACAGATTATGTTTTCCCTTTTCTATTTTTTTTTTATTTGACCTCAGATTAAAAGTGGGCTAATTTGATTTCTACCTCTACCTCTAATTGGAAAAGAAGTCATCAAAATGACACATTCTTTTTAGTTAATACCTCATAAAATTTTTATATTCTTTTAAATTCTTTGATAATTCATGCATAGCTATTCACCTCTCCATTAATGATGGAAAGCAGGCTCGAACATCAAATGAACCATTTGCTCTTTCCCAATTAAAATTTCTAGACAAATGTTACCAAACTACTTACATGAAGTTTTGTTTACATGGAAGTAAAAATAATTACACCCGAAGTTGCTTGAAAATATTTTTAGTTTTAAGTATAATCAGTAGATTTTAGACAGATTTTTACTATAGAGTGCAATGAGTATCAAAATATTTTAAACATACTTGCCTTCCATTAATTCTTTCAAATACAACATCAGCAGAGAAGTGTGTATATATCTGTCAGAAATACCAGAAGAAAAAAACATTGTATATTTTTAATGAATGACAGTGATTTAACACACTTTTAATTTATTAGATATGAGTAATAGAAATCTTAAAGTTCACATAAGCAAGATGTGTCATTTTTCTGATAAATTATAAATCATTTAGGGTGTAAATCTACTTCTCATGTCTTGAGAAGCATTTAGGGCAAGTATTCAAACCTTTAGTTTTAGGGGAGCACAGCAGGAAAAGATAGTCAAATATGCATTTTAACTGTAAGAAATTAGTACAGAAAATGTAATAATCTAGCAATACAAAAATACCATAAAAACAGGTGAGAAAAAAATAAATTATTTGGTGCTATTGCAAAAATGTATTTCATAAATAATTTGGAGTCCAGGCATAATTAATTCAGAATATGTATTCAGATGAAGATTAGAGAAAAAATATTTAGAAGAATTGTAAAGAATTGGATTGTTTTACACTTTCTTAGATATGTCTTATGAAAGCACATATAGATCTATGCTAATTTATTGTGCTTTGATTTCACTGCATGTCAAAAAGAAAAGGAGGGGGAAATATTTGAGCTTATTCAGGTTCTGATTCCTCTTTTTTCTTTCTTTTAAGGATATATATCTGAAATTAGCACATAGGTATACGTATAATTCACATTATACGGAGTGAATTATCCCAAATTTTCTTACCCCTGACCTGCAAGGAGTGGCTGAAAAGCTGTTCTGCAGAATTATGTATTTTTTGGGTACCACTGGGACTGCTTAGCAGACATTTTGATGTAAAGGTCAGGAAAGTTCTCAGTTATTAAATATTAAGCAAATATTTATTATGTAGTCTTCTGTGATCAAAATAGATTTAATTCCTCTATAATCTTAAATTAGTCAGCTTTCTAAGCCTTTGCATGGCACTTACAGAAGACAGCTTATGATTTTTATATCTTTTAAAATTAATATTCCACGCTATCTCCCTGACAGTTCAGAATAGGGATTGCTAGTGCATATGAAGTGGAAGTGATATTAAGATTTCAGTTTTCCAGCAATATGTCATATAGGCCACTTCTTAAACTTAGCAAGTTCCAAAGAGCACTCAGCTTTCTGCATGTCATTCACTCCTGCCTTTCTAGGTTAGAGGTTACGTACCCCTTCTGTGCTTAGACCTATTTCTGCCATATTTCTGTGTAGTAATTCTTCCCTGTCACCTTTTGTTTTTCCAGGTGAAAACAGTCTTGTTTTTCTGGTCTTCACTTACAGGATAAGATTTCCATTTTCCATATTTGTCTTTGATGGACACGCATACCTACAGTTGGACCTGATATTCCAAATAAAACTCTCTAAAACCTTCTGCACTTAGTGATTCTTGCTCTATGATGACAATAATTATCCTGATATTAGGATATTGTCTTCTTTGCAAATGCACCAAAACGTTAATTTATGGTCATCCTATGCCACGTACTATGTTCAGTGCTTTTCTGTAATTTTTAACTCCAGAAATTCATATCTGAAGGGTTTTGTGTTAACAAGAAAAATGATTTTAAAATTATTGTAGTAGCTTTTTTTTTTCTTTTCTTTTTTTTTTCATTTCAGTCCCTGACAGAAGGAGATACAAGAAATTTTGTGGCTTGCCATTTTCCCCAACAAAGGCCCAAGCAAAGGCAGGAATGTACAACACAAAGTCTAAATACATTCAATTGTTACTAGCGAAGTAACATGGAGTTTTCCATTTAATGCTGCTATGATAGACCAATAAACAAAATAACTATATCTGATTAGGGATGAAGATGTACAAACCAAAAAATGCTTTTATAATACTGTATAACTGTAAATATATATGTAGAATGAAATGGTCCAACAATGCTAAAGACTGAGTGCTGAGTGCTTCTTTGGATATGAGTGGAGTAAATAATCTAGAAGAGTTTATCTGGTGCTGACAAAAAAGGTATTTTCAGAAACTAGTGTTGATTCTCTAAGTTCAGGCTTAGAGACAGTTTTATGCTGACAGTTTTATGCTCTAGACCTACCATGGTTCACTGATAAAGATTTGGTTTTTTCAGGCAATGCTTAATTCAAGAGATCTAACAGATTAATTTAGCATTATATGTAAAACTTTAATGCATTATGTTATGTTGTTTTCTACATATTTTTATATTTTTTGCAGAAAATATTTGAAAATATTTCGTGTCTTCAGTTTTCCCCTACTCCCCCTTTATTTTTTTTCTTCAGTCACCTCTTGGTGACAAGTTGTATTCTTTCCAGATTATTTTCTCAATATTTGTTCCTGAAGCACGTATTCTATGCAAAGGATACAAAGTGAAAACTTCTTTAATTAATGTTTTCTTAATTTGTAGTTGCAACATGCTTCAGTAACCAGCATCAGTGGTCTCCTCCTAACATTCCTAAATTATGACATTCTAAAACTCTGTTCCACATCCTATTAAAGTACTCATGTATATCCTCACTGGACAATTTTAAATAGGTTAATTTAGAAATAAGGCTTATCAAATATGGGGCAAAATGTCTTATCCCTTGACTATTTAGAAAGGAGTAGAGGAGAAAAAAGAAATAATGAATATGTCCATAAGATTTTCCTTTAAGATTCTCTTTAAATCTTCTGTAACACCTTATAACATCCTTATTTCATCTGATTTAAAATTTAATGTCAATATAAAATGCCTAAATGTCAAGTCATGGCCAGCCATATTTAACAACTGCACAATTGGCCACTAGAAGACATTCATATTTCAGCTCATTCTGAATAAACAGTCATCTGCAGGTCATAAACCAGAATCTCAGCAGGAAACAAAACAAGCATGAATATATCTGTAGCTGTATCCTCAGAAGGTTTTTGAGCAAATAACAACACTGTGACAGAAGTGTGTAGTGTTTTCACGACTTAAATATGTGGTGTGCCTTGTAACTGAGTGCATGTGTGTATGTATATATAAATATATATAACGTTTGTGTATGTATGTATGAATATATACATCAGAGAATTAGGGATTGCCTTGATGGGGGTGCCTGGAAGACTGACAGACAAACCAGTTAAAAAAAGTTAGAACAGTGTTTTACAGGATTGATGTTCATTAAGAGTACACATGGGCAGCGGTTTGTTTTTAACGATCCTCCATCCTTAAACACTCAAGAGAATCAGTCCTTAACTATCTTGTTTTGACCAGTACTAAGCTCACCAGGACTGATGCTGGCTCTCAATGCTGGCTGTTGTCTTTGGTCCTCATTGGTCTTAGCCATTAAGTTTGAGGTCATCAGGCCTGAGAGCAGGAAACAAAATGCACATGAATTTCCTTATTTTTCTTCCCTCAGCCAGTGTGTGGTTTTTGTTTGGTTGGGTTTTTTTGCTTAGTTTGTTTTTTGGGGGGTGTATTTTTTCTTTTTTTCTTTTTTCTTTTTTCTTTTTTCTTTTTCTTTTTCTTTTTCTTTTTTCTTTTTCTTTTTCTTTTTCTTTTTCTTTTTCTTTTTCTTTTTCTATTTCTTTTTCTTTTTCTTTGGGTGGTTTTTTGGTTGGTTGGGTTTTTTATACTTCTTGCATCCTCAAAAGAAAAGAGGAAGATCCACCTGTTCCAGGCCTGGCTCCTTTCCTTTTTTTGCTTTTGCCAGATGTCTTTCTTGCTTCTTCCAACTTTTTAGTTCTTGAATTGCACATTTTACAGCATACACATTTTTCTGTATTCTGTGCAGCTCTACTGCTTTTTAATTCAAGTTACTATGAACTTGCTTATCAACATCTGCTTTAGAGCGACACCAACATCCTGACTTGTCTGCGTGTGCATTATGGAACTCCTGGAGATCATTCTCTGTGCTAAGGACAACAAGGGACTACTGATGTGCCCAGCATGCTGTGCTGACCTTGTCCATCTCTCCCAGGTCATGGCTACTTGGAGTGTTGAAACAGAGGAAGTTTTAATTCAGTAAGGAAATACGCTCAAAATCATCCACAGATTTTGAAACTGGACAAGAATTTCTCCTACATAATTTCAATAGAAAGAAAGAAAGAAAGATTTTTCTGCCTTCACATGCATACCTAATTCCATGCTTTTTCTTCTTAAATGGTTTTTGTATTTATGTATCCCCCTGCATTTAATGTGGCATTTGATGAAAGTTGCAAATAGATCTTATTTAGATATGTAAGATATTCCTCCCCTGTCGCGGTGCCTGCTCGAGCGTGTCCTCTCTGCCAGCCCGGGCTAACCCCGGCACCACGGACGGCACCCGGTACAGCTCAGTTTGTCACGCAGATCAAGATGATCCGGTGGGTTCCAAACAACACCCAAACCACAGCACAGATGTGTTGGCGACAACAGCGAGGGAGAAGATAGACTCTGTTGAGGGGTTGCCACTCGAGTTTATGGGAGCCCCAATAGGGGCTTCCTCACCTCGGGGAATCTGCCTCAGCAGAGCCCCGAATACCAATATACAGTAACTTTTATAAGGAGGTGAGGAGAGGGGAAGGAACAAAGAGTCCACCAACAGGATAAAACCAGGGAGTGGCTTGTGGGATGAGGGACACCCCTAGAAACCAGTCCCATACAGGAGAGAGGGACTTCCTCTGGCCTCGTCCTGTCATTTGACACTCTTTGTAGACCTTTCTAGTAACAGGGAAGGGCCCCAACCTGACAAGCAGGTCACAGAGGAGGGGAGCAGGAGATTAACATAACTGAGGGCAGAGAACAACAGGGTACAACCAAGTACAGATGACACCGGGGTACATGGGTCAAACCATTTAACAGACATAGACACACCAAGGTCAAACAAATAGGAAACACACCACTACACTCCCTCAAAACACATTTCGTATTTAAGAAATGTTTTATCTATAGAAGTTAATCTGCTACTATTGGTATTAATGGTAGCTGTGTTTCCTCTTTTTTTTTCCCCTTTTCTCTCGTCCTACTCCTACTGATCATTATCTGTGGTTAGTATCTAAGAAAGATTAAAAGGTACTTTATAGTAGTGTATTCATACATAAGTTCTTCTATAAAGTAGAGACAGTAGTATGCATTAAATAATTATCTTGATTTAAAGAACATTAGGCTGATTAAATACTGATGTCATTTTCTTCACTCAGGAAAGCATAATAAGCTTTTTATATAAGACCAACTTTTTAATGTCTGCTTGAATTTTTTTCCAGTCTAATCTGGTCTGTTGGAAACGTCTGACTCCTTCAAAGAGAAATGTATGTTGGATAATTTTTGCTGACTTCCATGGTTCCATCTCATCTGTAAAACAGGAGTGTTGCTTCTCTAGTACAACATTTTGCCAGAAACTTACTTTTCTACATTTTTAACTTGCTGTGGTGCTACTCACTGCCAGAATTTTGCTGTGGATTTTTAAAGACCGCCAGTGTCGCTTGTGGTTCTAGAAGCTAATTGTTATTTCATGAGTGAACAGTAGAGAAAATATTTTAGATGTTTCAGCCTTCGGAATCCAGTATTGTTGGTATGCATATTGTGGTGATGTTGAGGTTACACTAAAATTCTTTGGAAAGGCATATGGATAGATACAGTAAATTGGGTAATGGGAAGGAATGTCAGGAATTACAGTGCTCTAGATAAGCAGAAAGTAGAACCTGCCTTTTTCAAAATATATTCAGAGAGCTTTCAAGGCTTTTTCAGACATGTTATACATGGTAAATGCTAAATAAGAAGCATGGAAAACTCTGGATCCTGTCAACAATATTAACCTAAGAGAAGATAGTAACCTGTGGAAGACTTTTGTGAGGAATCATAGTGTTATAATCAGGTTAGCTGACAGTGACATGTTTTGATTTATCCCAAGCTGTGAAAGGATGGGTTTTAGCCTATCAGTGCTTAGGGCATTCCTGTTTTCCTTCTGTTCTAGTAATAATTCTACATCATGCATAATGCATTAAATCTGTCCAATCAGCTGTATGAAAATTTAAATAAGGAAAGGAAACAAAAAAAAGGAAAAAAAACCCAAAAAACTTAGACTGTGTTGTCATTTGGAAACTGTTCACGATTGGCTTTGGCAGACAGTGAAATTAGTGTGTCAAAATGTTATCTGAATTTTTCAAAGCATTGTTAAAGTGGCGTCTAGCTTTAAATCCCAAGAAGTGCAATTTAAACCTCTAAGTGGTTCACTTTTAAAACTGACAGTTGGGAGTATGAATGAATTAAAATTCAAATATACTGAAGCTTTCCGCATGGCTTGGAATTTTTTCGATTCTCCTATGAAAATACACAAATTTCAGAGATGAACAAGAAGGTTTGATAATGCTAAGCATTTTTTTAAAAAAAGAGGTAGGTTTAATAAATGAAAATCTACATGGTTAAAATCAAAAGACCAAGGATAAAATCCAAGAGGGATTTATTTCCCATTACCTAGAACTCTAAAGGATTGTATGTAGAAATTCCTTTTCAAAATGATTTTTAAAGATTGATCATTCAGTCCTTTAGCTGGCATTGTAACTGATTGTGTACTTTAATAGCATTGCTATTCTCCCCATTTTTGCTGGTTTTATTCTTAGCTTTATCTACTGTTTCCTGTCATCCACTGTACTTATTATTTTTTTTCCCACAGAAACAGGCTTTTTAAATTGAATAGTAATCATAACTATTATATGTTATCATAATTTATTCTTCTCCTAAAGAAACAGAATTGGAACTACCATTGTTGAAGAGGCAGTGGTTGTGTATTTCTAAAGATAACATCACAACGTATATACTTAAAAACTATTTGTGTCTGTAATTATCTACAAGACTAATCCAGAAAAATGTGGCTTATTTTCCTCATTTCTCTGTTTAGAAGTATTCTCATGTGGAATAGCTACAGAAATGCCCTAAATAATGAGGGAGATATGTTCAGTCTGGATTATTTTCATCCCAAAGTATGCACTTTCTACTGTTGTCTTTCCAAGTGTGCCCTCAGCATTTCTGGTTTTGCAGCAGATTGTGTTATTCAATGGTGAGACAGGATACAGTTAACTATCAGTTTGAATTGCAACATTACAGATTTGTCACATGTCTCTCCTGATAATTCATTGCTCATATTTGTTTTCTCCTGCTATTACTAAATGGCAAATGCAAAATGATAGAACAAAGATTAGAAACATAGGCACTGTATGCCTAATTCTAAAAAACCTAATTCTTTGGTTTATTATGACATGAACATGTAAAAAGAGCATAAATAATCTTTTAAAAAGTCTACATTTCTGAATGAATACAATATTCTATGCTACCTAGATCTTAAACTGAGACAACAGTCTTTCATACTCCATCTTTAAAAGGAAAAAATAGAGGACACTGAAAATCTTAAAATTATTAACTGTTGTTAACTGTTAGTCCAGATGTAATTTCAGTATACTTAATTTTCAAATTCAATTCCATACAACACATACTTGCATTCTGTATGATCCTAAGGAATCAAGATAATATTTGGTGTAGCTGGCGAGACTTTAAATCAGTAAAAAAAAAAACAAAAAACACCAAAACAAGCCAAAACAAACAAACCACAAAAAAACCAAAACAAAACACACATCAAAATTTGTATTGTTGGACGAGATATAATAGTAGAATAAATGGATGCCATTGATGTCAAGTCAGGAAAACGTCCTAGGACAAGTAGATAACCATATTTATATTGAAGTATGTATAATAATGTTTTTATTAAAATGTCACGCTTCTTATAATAATTGTCTGTCTGTAGTGCTTTCCCCTCGCTTTTAATGAATAAACATCAAAAAGTGTGCACTGTAGCATGTAACAGCTAACAAAGTTTCATGTAATTTCTTTTAAATCAGGGAGGTGAGTTTTTCAAAAACATTTTTACACTAGGAAAAAGTGTTTTCAATGAATTGTCTTTATATATTCGGTTATCTTTTTAAATACAATTTATTGCTGAAAATTACATTAACAAATATGTCACTAGAACCTCTGATACAATCTTATACTCGCTTGGTTCATTTGGATTCTGACTGTTTATAAATTCTATTTTTCTGTAGAGCAAAAACCTCTGTGCGAAGCCCAAATCTGTTAGGTTTTATTTCTTAAATACTACCAAAATTAATCCTTTCCCCCCTTAAAATAGTTTCCCTATAGAATTCTACATGGAATTGCTCAAGTATATTTCAGTAACACTTTCAATCTCACTCAGATGAATTTATTTGCAGTTTCTTTATAAGGTAATGACTGCAAGATAAAGGAGATAGTTGGATATAAACTTTATTCTTAATCTGTCCATAGGGGTACTATATTATTTCTTTTGAAAAAAATTATATTACAGTTATATTAGAATTATGCTACAGTTTCAGTACCGTTTATAACAATGAAAAAAGTACAATAATCAGAATAATTTTTAACAGATGTCTTTTTCTTTTACAATAACTGCATCTGTCAACTGTTGTCTGATTTAGAGATCAGCACAGTTTGAAATTTATTCAATATATTGGATTTACCAAACAACAAATGATTCAAGGACTTACTCCATTATCCTCAGAATCAGTAATCTCTATTTACACAGAAGAAACAGATATGATTAATAATATATGTTTCTTAATGTAGTTTTCTGCCTCAGTGTGTTTAGGTGTGTATTACATTTTTGCAAATACCTTTACATGTATCTGAAATTATATCAGAAGGCTGGTGTGAATTTACATGCATCATTATAGGATTGGTGAGAGTTGAGTAGCCGTGCAAGGCTTAATTTTCAGTAGGGACCCAGTACACTGCCCTTGCTATCTATAGAAACAGACGTAGACATAGATGTACATATCTCCAAGCCAAATAATAATGACGGATGGGGAAGAGTGATATGGAAATTAAGATGCAGAACACTGAAAGAAGTTATCGAGGTGACAATGAATCTTCCCCTGTGTCTTGGGTTATGGAACCTAAAATGTGCATTCTATTTCATCTGCTGAAAGCAGTTGAGGAATTGTTCTTCTTTATCTCTTGTAACTCTGGAAGGAGGGGGGCGGATGCCTTTTGATAATGGGCCAACTGTTAAAACCAGGTGGGGCAGTGTTCCTTATCTCTTTCACTGCCTGTCCTCCCTCCAGGGGAATATTTTCTGCTAATGGACCATTAAGACATCCCCAAAGCACACACATCCACAATCCCCTCCCCAAACTATACCCGCCCCAAAATAGAACATCCACATTCCATCATCCCATTGTGAGATGCTCCACCCAGTGAGGGGAGCCAACCATTCCTACCTGGATAAAACTGAGAGTCAGGAACACAGAAGGCATCTAGCTTCACCTGGTTCCCAGAGGAAGACTGGACCCCTTCTCACCATCACTGGACCCCCTTTCTTCAAGATCATCTCCAGTTCAACAGAACCACATCTGCCACTCCAGGAGGACTCACTTTTGGACTGCTTCCAACACCCTGACCAACAGGCTGTCAGGTTGTAGCTCTGACCCTGTCAGGGTTTTCCAGGATTGCTTGTTTGTTTGCTTGCTTGTTTCGTTGGGTGGTTTTGTTGTCTACTACATTTGTATTGTTAATATTCCTAGTAAAGAACTGTTATTCCTATTCCCAAATCTTTGCCTGAAAGCCCTTAATTGCAAAATTATAATTGGCAGGGGTGAGGGGCTTACATTCTCCATTCTAAGGGAAATTCCAGCTTTGCCTGGCTGATACCTGTCTTTCCAAACCAAGACACCCTGTAAAAAGGAAGAGGGCAAGGGACTAGTGTCATCTGGTGATGAAGCACCCATCCTCTCACTCTTAAACCCTCACATTATTAAAACAGCTATTGCTGTGGCAGCAGCTGAATACTGTCAGTGGTGAGGCAGGTCTAGATCTGGAAAAGACTCTTGTCCCCAGGAATATTGCTGCTCTAAATGGCATCATCCTCCCATTTAGGTACCTCTTTTTCTGCACCCTAGATTGTGTTATCCTCTTTGTGCTCTTATTCCATCACCATTATCTCAATATTGAGGAAAATGCCTGTAATATGCGTGCTACAAGCATCGAACAGTCTTTCTGAACCATCAGAAACTCAGTGGAAAACTCGTAGTTTAAAAGAATGTGATGGTTTTCATCTGCAGGCAAAACAGAATTGTAAAGGTAATGTATGTCTTTGAATATAATATTAAAATTAACAGAAAAACATTGCAACTGTTCAAAAAAGAATGTCAAATAAATGCCTTTTAGTGGAAACTGCTACTGACACATCATTTTTATTTTACTCTTCTTGAGGTACACAGAATCATAGAATGATTTGGTTTGGAAGGGGCATTAAAGATCATGTAGTTCCAAATATTCTGCCACATGAAGGGGCACTTCCACTAAACCTGGTTGCTTAAACTCGCATCCAACCTGACTTGGAACTCTTCCAGGGACAGGACATCTACAGCTCATTTGAGCAACCTGTTCCAGTGCCTCAAAACCCTCACAGCAAAGAATTTCTTTCTAATATTCAACCTAAATCCATCCTCTTTCAATTTACTATTTAGTTTATGCTCTTTCAGTCATCCTTTAAAGTTTATTAATGTTACATTTTAGTGGGTTTTAGTGGGAAAGTCTCACAGGGATGTTTGGTTTATTTTTGTCAGTTTGTTCTCTGAATGTTTTATACTTTGTGGCTGAAAACCCAGAAAGAAAGTCAAATCTATCAAAAAGATAATAGAAATAAATTACTCATTGAGCAGCTTGCTCTTCCTTAAAGACTTCAAAGAACATTTTGCATCTAGCCAGAAACTTTTGCTTGGAAATGGTCCCCAATATCATACTCCTATTAACTATTCCAGTCTTAATAACTCAGTCATTATTGCTTGTGGCCTTTACACCTTTTACTGCCTGATATGACTCTTTATAATTCTTTTGGCTTTAGAGAACTCCAGGGAATCCTAATTTCTTTGCAATTTGGAAGAAATGACACACTCTTGTTGCCTGCTTCTACCTTTGAAGAAAAAAAACTGGTTAAACATACATTTCTATAATGCTTCATGCTTTGGAAACTCATGGATAACACCTCTATTGAGGATTCATATAATGCCCATATGTTTGATTCTTTTAAAAGGCGAAGTACTCTTGAAATTTCACACAAAACCATGCCTCTTATATTTGTTAATTGGAGTATCTATGAAAATATTAAAATATGTGAACTAGAGTTAACAGGAATAAACCTTATCATCTACTTAACAACACAAAGTTTTATTCTCACAGTCTTCCCCGGAAAAAGACATATTGCATGACTATACATGTCATCCTTAATCTTAATTTGATCCAAGGACAAAAATAGGATTTGTTCCACATGCAAGTTGTATTGCATACCATCGTAGCCTGCAATATCCTTATTCTGTAAAGCTGTCATCCTGTTACTCTGAGAAAGTTTCTAAACTGTCCTTTCTATTCATTTCTACTCTTTTATTGTCTCCATATCAGTGTTTTTCTTTTTTTTATTGGTTTTACATTTTCTCCTTAGACGTATAATAAGTATTTTGAGATCGAAGTAACCGTGTAATAGAAGTCTGATTTGATTTATATTTTTTTTTTTTGGATTGTGCCTGACTCGCAGAATAATTTGATTTGACTTAAAATAAGTACTTCTAGGAAAAGCAAATGTCTCCTAGGAGTGCTTTCTTCTCCAGATTTGAATATTCATAGCAAAATTCTGAATAAATTACCAATATTCTATTAGTACTACAAAATTTGAGTGTTTTAATTATATGGATTCTTTAACAGAAAATAGCGGTGGTGGGTAAAAATGTTAAACATTCAAATCCTACAAAACAAAAGTAGCAACGTGTCCTTGAATCAAGGGAATAGATTTATGGATCTGTGTCTTTTTTTGCTGATATTTAGGGATTCTGTATCGTTTGTATTTAGTCACTTTAGTATCTAACAAATTGAGAAGCAAAGCTTAGACTATTGAAGCTGAACCTACAGTACTTGCAGTGCTTGCAAAAAAAAAGTGTAAACAATGTGATGTGGGATCTGTGACTCCACTGTCCTTCTGCAGTAGCTGTTTTCCCAAGAGAAAAGTTGTGGTGAACTATTCTAATTAGTTGTTCTATTACTTTTTCCTTGTACTGCAGTCAGGAACTGACAATTCTCAATTGTTTGCTCCATATGCAGTCATAAGGCTTCACAGTAAGTACAGGGAGCTTTCATTTTCTGGGACCTTATGTAAGGAATTCAAGGACAGGAAGTCTGAAAGTTTCATTAGAGGGTTTTTTTGCCTCCCCATTAAAATCATCTGTGAGAATATAGCCTAAATGCAAGTCCTAAAAGGAGAAAATAGCACTCTTTTGTATAAGCAAAAGCTTGTTAAAAATCAGACTCCCAGTCTTAGCTGTATCCGTATATTCTCTGCTGCTGTTGAATCTGTAGTAACTCTTTTTCACAAATGCCTACTGGTGCATGTATAAATGTATTTGGACACACTTTCTTTCGTTGTAGTTACCTTTGTAGCTTTAGAATCTTGACTGAGGTGAGAGACTTTAAAGAATATTTTGAAGAGGAAAAAAGTTTTTAGGAATCTCATATACTAGATAGGAAATAAGATAGTCATATTGAACCTGGGCATTTAGTATTAAACATTATTCTTACCTATTGTGATGTAGACTATGAAAACAAAATATATTGGGTTTTCTTCTTGACACACAGGGAGAGGTAATAACTTTGGTGCTTCTTCTGGCTGTAGCTTTTTATTAGTGAATATCATGAGAATCACCAATCCAATATACAGCTTAACTCAGGGGAAAGGAAGAAAAAAAAAACTGTCTTGTTTAAAGTCTCTTTTTATTTCTTTCCTTGTTGAAAAATATAATTTGAACATAGCTGTCTGTGTAATCTCAGCTGAAGGTATCTAGATGAAATACTCAGGAAACACTGAGTTTCATTTTGGGAGTCCATTCATGCAAGCTGACATACATAAGTTATTTTTCATATAAATGAGAAACCCTGTGAGCACAGAAAATATTTCCATTTTTCACGGGAATTCTCTAACTTCTGATTTGTAGTACAGAGTGGTAACATTGCATGTCATCTACTGTAAGATAAGCAACTGCTCAGCTTTGGCATGAAAGAAGTATACTTGTTTTAAATTATCAAACACCTTGTAAACTGCAGTCTATTTGAAGTTGTCTTGTGTGCATTAGCAGCATTTACACAGCATTGCCTATAATGATTTTCCCTTGGCATTTTGCCACTGTAAACTATTTTGTAATTCTCCCTCTTAACTCTTTGCCAATGGCAGCTGTCATGCTAATTTACTGTAGACATAAGCTCCTAAAAGTTAATTCTAAAAGTTAAGTTGGTTCACCTCCTTGAGCTATTGAACAATCATAGACAAAATTCCTCTTCCAAGAGCTTTGGTTCAGGTTCTGCACCACCTTTCCACCTGATGGTGGAAACCATCAGCATCTAGGCCTGTGCTTTAAAACTACAGTGTCTGTTTCTGGTTTAGGTAAATTTAACTTGTAATTATTGCTTCCATTCTTTACCTTCCTTGTGCTTTCTATTTGAGTCTTAAAGTAATTTCTAACTTATTAGCTGAGTATTTTCAGGTGGGGTGGAGAGAAAGGTATAAGGGAAAAATAGAAAGAACTCAACTGTCTTCCTGATCCAGAGAGGCATCAGGTGGTGAGACAGTCTAAAATAGCCAAGAGCAAAGGAGAAAGCCAGGAAAATTCAGACACTTTGAAATACATTTTTTTTAGCTTAAAATTGAAAAATTGCCTTTAGGTTCATACAACAACATCATGGGGGGTTTAGGTTTTCTTTTCTTTTTTTTTTTTTTTAATATTTTTCCCCCAAGTTACAAGAATTTGACAGTTTTTAAAGCTGAAATTTTGGTTATCTGTGGTTGTTTTTACAATGGGGTCTGTTGATCAATGTTCAAATGGCAACCTCACTCTTCTGTCCTTCTTTTTAAAAATGACATTGAGAAGGCAGAGGAAAAAAGTACTGAGGGAATAGTTTAAGAAAAATATTTTATAATTGCTTTGGCGAATGACTTCAAATCACCTTCTCAGACTTGACAATTTTCTTGAGGACTCAGAATTGCTACAGCACATTAAATGCTGATTGTATTTACAATATATTAAAGCTTGATTTCTTTTTTGTCTGGAAGACATGGTACTAACACAATTGGAAATGTTTTAGGTTATTAATCTTTGATAGTAAGTAATTTCCTCACTAGTAAGATTAATTACTTAGCATCTCCACTGCTCAACATAAACTTTTCTGATCATATCATGATCTTTTTCTGAGTTTTACTAAATTACTGAATCTAGAATTACTTGGAATATTTTAGTAATGCTTCTACAGGCATTTAAGGAGTATATATATTGTGCTCCCTTTTGATACTTTTCCCTACTATTCAATAATACTCAATTAATCACTGAAGGGGCAGTCTCCAAAAAAAATTTGCTGGTCAAATTTTCATATATGTTCCAAAGTTATGTAGATTTGAGGGAGCTGTAAGCATGTAGTAAAAGTCAGCTGGTGATATGAATATGGACATTAAAAGTTTTGTCTAGTGAAATGATTTTTCTTTCTACTTTTTCTAGTAGACTAGAAAATATTAGACTTTGTACCCAAAAGCAAATGTGTCGTGGAGGAGGAATTCTCGGACTTTTCTATCTTGACAATGGGCAGCTGTTAGAAATTTCAGTGAAGTCAGAGAAGTTTCTTGGTCTCTTTTAGGTTTTCTAAACTTCCTTCCTTATGATTTTCTTAGGCTAGGAGCTGTGTATGCTTTTTTTTTTTTTTTTCACCTGTATTCTGTAGTAAGAGACAGATTTTTTGTTTCACCATGAATGAAGTCTGGAATAAAGAAACTGAACAGGAAAAGCCCAAATGTGTTAGCAGTAATGTGGAAATCAGGCAGCAGGTAATAAAACTGAGCTATCAGCACCTATAAAAGTGGAAGAAATGTGTATGTTTTTCAGTTACTCTCAGATTATATCGGACTCAAGGAAATGACATGAGAAACAAAGCAATTATTAGCCTATAAAATCATATAGAGTTGGAAAAAATGCAGCAGGGTGTTGTTATTTCTGTTCAGCCTAGAGCTGAACAGTTTTTGGTTGTTGCTAAGAGTCAAAGGAAGTTGATGAAGAAGCAGAGTACTGGAAAAGTTCAAATATTTCTACAACTGACAGTGTACAATATCATGTAACAATAAGAAAAATGTGTTTGTTATGTTGCTGGACCTTCATCTCAGCATCCTCACTCCTTTGGTGACCCAGATGAAGTGTTAACAGAATATATTGATCATTCACTAAACGTGTGAGAAGCCACACTGCATCTGTCACTGTCACTGAAAGAAGGTGTTGAGGGAAAGGGGTGGGGGTGAGGACTTGTCTTGCGAGCAGGCACTGAGCGAGTGAGGCAGCCTTGCTACACCACTGGCGGCTGTTCAGGTTTGTTCCTCAGCTGCAGAGAGCTTTTCCAATCAAAGCAGTTACAGGCAGCTGACTCACAATATAGATTTCGTAGAGCTGATAGCCATCAGTTTTCCAAAAGCTTGTTCCAAAATTCAGTGGCCATTTATTAAAAAAAAAACAAACAACAAAACAACAAAAAACCCCAAAAAACCCACAAAACAAACAAAAAACCAAACCAAAACAAAAAAACCCCAAAACCAAAAACCCAGGAAGAATTTGTTGGAAGAAAGATTGCAGGTATTAGAATGGGACATTTTGAAAGAGTCTATCTGTGTCTCAAGACCAAATATCTGATTCAGATTAAATTATTGCACCTGCTTATACAGTTAAAAGTCCAAAGATAATCAGTTTCTTGATAATTGTATATTAAGTGCTATTGGAATACCCTGGTTTTCTGTAGTTGTCAGCAGTGGAATGGGTTCATTAATTTAATTCATTTTTATAGTATAACTAACTTTGAACAGTATTGGTTTTGTATAAGATTCACCTATTTGATATTATGAAATACATAATATGATACCGAAGTTTATCCAAGTATTTTAGTTGTGCATCTTTTAAAAATATAATCTTTTAATTTTTTAGACATAGTAAGAATCCTTGTCTCCTCTAGAACTAATTCTAGTTATGAATGTGAAAAAAAATTCTTCAAAAGAATGGCTTATTCTCAGATAAAACTTTCTTGAACTCACAATTAAAAAAAAAAAAAATCCTGGAATGATGGCATCACAAGAGACTTTAAAAGCTGACAATGTTTATTGAATTGAGCTGCTTCTGAAGCTGACAGAAATGAGGCCTTACTCCTACCAAAAAAGGTAATAACTGTTACCATAAGATTTTGTCCCACAAAATCTACCTGATTGTAACTACTTGCAAGAAAAATAAATACATGTGGGGAAACCTCAATCTAAAATATTTACTACAGCAGACAGCTAAGAGAAGTTACTAAGAAGAGCAGTCCCAGGGTTTTGCTCCATATAATTTTATAGATGAGACTAATCTTTTTTTTACTGACTGTGTGGGGAGCCTGCAAAATTCTGGATGGTTCAGTAAGGTGCATAAAATTGAGTAACATGAAACTCCTGATTAAAAAAGAAAAAGGTAAAAGTGCAATTAAACAATGTCATTATGGAAGTCACAGACATTTCTAAGTGTTTGATATAGCAAGGAAGGATGGAAAGGTCAGTAATAAAAATCAGTACATTTGAATGGTCTTTTAAAATTCTGAGTTATGTTCATTAATGTTTCTAAAAATCATAGAATCCTAGAACAGTTTGGGCAGAAAGAGAACCTTAAAAGTCATCTACTCCAACTGCCCTGCAATGAGCAGGGACAGGGTATTCACTGTTTCTCTGGGAAACCTGTTCCAGTCTTTTACCACCCTCTCTGTAAAGAACTTCCCTATATATAACCTATATTTTAGTTTAAAATATTTACCTCTACTGCTGTCACAACAAGCCCTGATAAAATGTTTGTCCCCATCTTTCTTATAGCCCCCCTTTAAGTAGTGAGAGGATGAATTAGCCACATTAAAGCCTTCTCAAGTCTCAACAATCCCAATTCCTTTAACATTTTCTTGTAGGAGAGGTGCTTCAGCCTCTGATTTTTACAGCCCTCCTCTGGACTCAGACCTACAGATCGATGTCCTTCCAGTGCTGGGGAACCCAGAGCTGGATGCAGCACTGCAGAGGGGGTCTCACCAGAGCAGAGAGGCAGAATCCCCTCCCTCACCCACCTGGCCAGACTGCTTTGGATGCAGTCAGGACACATTTGGCTTTCTGGGCTGTGAGAGCACATTGCTGAGTCATGACCAGTCTCTCCTCCGTTTTCGTCCCCAAGTTCCTCTTGGCAGGGCTGCTCTTCATCCTGCAACCCCTATTGATACCAGGGGTACCCCAACCCAGGAGCAATACCTTGATAAACGTCAAGAGATTCCCATGTGCCCACTTCTCAAGCTTGTCTAGGTCCTTCTGGATGGTATCCCATCCTTCAGGCTTGTCAGCTGCACCACTCAGCTTGGTGTCATCTGCAAACTCGCTGAGGCTGTGCTCTGTCCCACTGCCAATACCACTGATGAAGGCATTAAACTGTTCTGGTCCCGGTACTGACCCCTGACAGACACCACTTGTCACTGATGTACAGTGGGACATTGCAACTATGCCCTAGATGTGACCATCCAACCAATTCCTCATCCACCAAGCAGTCAATATTCAACAATAATTCCTGATTCTTCAGTCCTGCAGTGAACTGATATTTTTAAGCTTCCTTCCCCCAGCCAAAGAATATTCTCCTAAGATTTTGTTCATATCTTGCAAATTAAAGTTAAATAAGTGCATTTTCCATTAGTAAAAAATTGTTATTACATTGCACAAGTGGATCTGAAGGTACTCCTACAGGAACCCTTTTTATTTACATGTCAGGAAAGAGGGTTACAATTTTTCTTGTGTATTCTGATGGCTTGTCGTAGCTGAAGCTCTGACCCTGTCAGAGTTATATTTGGACTTAGTCCTAGAAGCAATGTTTTATAATCTTGCAGGCAATACTGAAGAATCTACTGCACATTTATTGCTTTCACGTCTTCATCGTAGCTAATACTTTTTGTCTTCACCCCTACTGAAAAGTGCATTGCTCTGACAATGACAATAAAAACAGACATTGGTGTGTCAGTGTTGTGAATATGTACACTGTCTCGTTGGCTGCAACACAATTCTTAACATTTCTTTTGTAATTTATTTTACATGCCCTTAATGTGACCTCGGTAGAGGCTGAATTCTTTACACCTCGTGAACAGGGTGCATAAAAGAGTGGTTGCTATCCACATACTGCAGTCAACAGGAGAAGCAGAGAAAATGGAGTTGAGACACAGTGCCACTCTGACCCAAATCACCAAACAAACACAGCTAAACTAACATCATAATTTGTGCCACTTAGAGGTCACAGCAAATTTAGTACTTGCCCAGAGCAAAAGGAAATCAGAGAAATAAATTTCAGAGAAAATTCTTCTCCTACTCTCTTTTCAGGATGGCACAACTACTTGCAGACAATTCGTAATTGGTTTGCTGCCATAGCCTCAGACTAATCATGTTGGGAGAAAAAGGAAAAAAGAAAGAAGTACTCACCTTCTATTTCAGAAATAGAATACCAAATTGACATGAAGAAAAATGTTACAGTGTTAATTAGGGTGCTTTGGTATTTGGCCTTTATTATGCAACCTGAATAACTCAGAACTATAACGGAAAAATTGATCAAAAGACAGTTTTCTTCATGTCTTTATAACAGTTCTAATTTTGTTTTTAACTTAACTCTGTTTGACTTTACTCTAATGAAATGTGATCAGGCTGTTTTTCTGTAATATTTGAGTTTAATTATTATGGAAATCTGATGCAAAAAAGGACCATTCTGGGTCCTTTAAAATTGACTAAAAAAATAAATTAAGTTTTCTATTAAAAGGTGAGCCTTTAGGTTCAGTTGTTTCTATTCTTTGTTTTCTGCCATCCCTCTATGTAGTCTGGCAGGACCTACCATAAAGTAATAATATGCTTTCAGTTAATGGAAGCTCAGTAATTGAAAACTGATTTCACTTTTCCTTTGCATCACAAAATGATCTGGGATGGAGTTGGTTAACATTCTATATCTACTGCACACCAAAATTTCAATGTTAGTAGAAGTTACAAGATAAAAACCTCATACCTTGAGAAGAGACTAAATGTTTCTGTGGAGCAGAAGGAAACATGAACATGTTGGTCTTGAGGTTGTCTAATTTGCCCTTAAGGCCATGGATTTAGAGAGGTCTCAGTACTGTACAGCACCACAAAAAAGTCAGTGGACAAATGAAAGAACCTCAGCATAGGAGGTGTGCTTGATAAGCTTGTAAAAAACTAGCTCCTATACAGGGAATTAAGCTTTGTTTTACTTGACAGTTTTGAATTTTTCTTTAATATTCATCTCAGTAATCCCTTATTATCTGCCTCAGCCGTGATTGCTAAATACGTATTTCTACTTCTCCACACCAAACAGATTTTAACTGTCAGATAAAAAACAGAAGAAGACCCCTCACACATTAAAAATATGGTGCAAAAATATGTTATAAATAACCAGAACAATTCATACCATTTGACTTGGCAAATCCAGTCTCTGCATTATATAAAGTTTATACTTCAGAGAAAATTTTGTGCCTTTAGGAAATTACAGTCTAGAATTTCCCTCTTTTCTCTAACTATTAACTAACTTTTCCCTTTGTTGATATTTTGGGACAAGTGGATAATATATAAAATACACATTTTAATATCAAACAGAATATCCTTAGGCTAGTATTATTTAGCTTCAAGTTTTGCCATTCCCATGTGCCTATCAAAACATGGAATATTCAGCTTGTTCTTAATTTTCTTCTGACTCTTAAGTTTCACTATGCAGGACAATGAAGACACCTCAATGTGATAATCTTTATTATGTTCACAAGGTGAAATTTTTGATCTCTGGAATACGGCAGGTCTAGAAAACTATTGATTAAAGTGGAACCCTAGAGAGAAAAAATTACTTGTTTATACAGAAAAAAAAAAAAAAAGCTATGACTGCATTGGGCTGGAATACTTTTTCTTATTTTTATGATCCTTTAAAATGCACCAGTATTAACCTAATAAATGTATACATAGTTATGTACATAATAATGTAAATATGTCATATTAACATAAACCTATTATTTCTGTGATCTATTGAGAATCATAAAATGAGAACTTGAGAGATAATCCTCATAATTGCTAACAATAAAAATCTATAATGTTTTCTGAATAATGCTGTCTTCCAGGCTTTTTCACTATTCCTTTCAACTGTTTAATGTGCTAAATTATAGACCATCTCCATTTTTCCTATTTGGTGGGTTGTGCACTGCTATGCAGCAGATTTTTTTTTTTGAAACCTAAACTACAGAAATGTTTACCATACAACATAGTAGCCCAATATGTATTATGCAAAAATGGCTTGTTGAATGACTTTGTTTAGGATAAATGTTACTTTAGTATCTTCTCCCTGTGATAGATTCAATGGAGGATAAAAGATGTGTGTAGCTAAGCAGTAGCATCTGCATGCATATGCACACTTCTATTTCAAACATGATGGGTGATTACAAAACATTCTGATGTTGGAATCCAAGGCATAGCTTGTTCTTCTAGAGCTTTGTATATTTGCTTTTAGTGTATTTTCAGTATTGTAACCAAATCTTTCCTATACACAACATTTTTTATGAACTGAAAAAAGTCCTCTTTCTGTTATGACTGAAAAGTTTCATGTGGTTTTATAAGGATAACATTGATCAGAGAAATATAATTGATTCATCACAGGGCCTGCCCTCCAACTATGGCAATGGAATTTTCTCACCTCCCAGCATGAAATGTGTCTGAGGCTCATAACATTGAGAAGTACCATAACTGTCTGGTGAAAGGTTTAAAATATTTTGTGTCATAGAAGAATGAAACAATTTCAGAAAGGAATTAAATATTTTAAATAAATGTGGAAAAAAACTACTATAGAAACATTTGAAATTAAGAATTACAGCTGGGCTTGCTGTTGGAGGTAATCTTCAAGCATACATTGAAGAAGGGCATGGTGTGTTAAGTACTGAGATTCAAAGAGTAATGATAAATGAAATGTTAAATTGGTTATGTGTTTATGGAAATCTTTCTTCAGATTTTTCAGATAGTAATATAGGCACATTTCCTGGCTATAAACATGAAGGACATTTAATAGAAGATTAACATGTATTTGTGCTTGTGTGATCAGTTTTCCAGTAGAAAAATCCAAAAGAAAAGAAAAAAAGAAATGTAGAAGGCTAGCTGTCTTGTATTTAAATATGATCCTAAGCCTATGACGTTTATAACTGCACATGCAGTTTAGGTTGGCAGTAATGTCATGGCTGAAATACCTTTGTGAAAATTTGGTAGAAACAGTTCTGAGTAAATATTTTATACAGAGATCAATATAAAATAATAATAAATCAGTCTATAGTAAGGGAAAGCCAAAGATGATAAACCTCCAGCTCCACCACTGATTTTTTGGAATGAGGTATTGTACATTCCCTTGTGCCCAACCTCTTTTTTTTTGAGGAGAAAACCAGCTGACTTCCTCAGAAAGGCAATTATTTCTTTTTCTGATTTAAGAAAATGAAAAGAGTAAGAATTTTAAAGAAAATTTGGAGGTATAAAATTCTGCTGCTTGTTTAAAATTTAGAATAGTATGTGGGCTGACATTGATTGACAGGATTTTTGTTTCAGCTGGTGAATTTGCAACTTTCAAAATTGATAAAGTTAAAGGAAGAATGGAAATGCATTCCTGCATATAAACATGGCATGAATGAGGCAGATTCTTTTAGGAGATATCTACCTGTTGTTGCTTTTATGCATGTGAGCTTTTTGCAAAGAATTGTAGCTCATTCCAAAACATATATGTAACTTTCCCTCTTCCACTTGCTTCCCTGACATATATATTCTATATACGCAAATGTACTCACACATGTTAAACCCACATCTGCGTTTCTGAGTTAGGTATTCATAAAGTAACTCTCAGTGCATGCAGGAACTGATGCAGATTGTAAACCCAAACAAACAGATGACCCTCAAAATGTCTTGTGCCCAAGAATTCTGCTTCATCAACATGTTGCCTGCAGAATAATTTCATTTTTCTTCAAGTTGGATCTTAGTGGCTTAATGCAATAAATTCTATTAGATGAGAGACAGAAAACCAATTGTCTTCAATCTATTGTTTATTTAGGATTCAGCCCTTTTACAGGTGAAAAAGTACAGTCCACTTAGCCATTCCCAGTGAGAATATATTCCATAACTTTGATCATTCTTCTTGCCCTGAGTTTACCTCTCTGAGGTTTTGCACAAGTTTTGAGATGGAGCCAAGCTACACAAATTATTCAGGAGGCAGGTAAATGAGGGATTTACTATAAAGCATAATAACATTCTGTTTTTTCCCTCTGTCTTTTGAAATACTTCATAGGATTCGATTTGGTTGTTTTGATTGATGTTAAACAGTAAGTTGACGTTTCTCACAGAGCTCTATTTTATAATTGTATTTCCAAGGTGGTCTCAGAGTTGCCTTTTTCTTCATGAAGTAAATACTTTTTTCCCCCCCAGGATGGAATTTTTTCATATATGATGACTTTTACTTGAAGCTTTATTGCGTTGTCATTCACTCCGTATGTCTCTCACCTTTAGCTGTTCTCATTTTTTCTTGTCCATTCCGTTCTGAAAAAGAAAATAATCAGTAGAACACTTCATCACTCTGTTCCTCACCCTGTTTTCCAAGTGCTAAACACAACAAATCAAAATGAAAATTGCCCAGTGGCCCTTCTTCGCTCCTGCACTTTATTTCCCTACCTCCTAATCAATTATTTATCTGTGTAGTGACATTTCTTTTATAAGAGGGCTGTTTAGTTCCTTTCAAAGCCTTTCATGAGCAAGTTGTGAAGGCATTTTAGAAAAACCAGGTAGATCATGTGAAAAGGATGATCTTTGCTCCTGCATCTGTCAGACCCCTCAGAGAATTCTAGTAGGTCTGTAACGATGACTTCCTTTTATGAAAGTCGTGATGTTTCCTTTATGACCATTTTCATAGCACCTCTTAAAGATGTCAAGCCAGTTGTTACATGTCTCTCATGCCTAAATCTAGGGTCTCATTTGATCTCTTTAACCTAAATATTTCTTTAAAAAGTCATTACTGTTTTCTAATACTCTGGTCTTCTCACTATGTTTATTATACTTGTTCAGTCTAAATAGGATAATGAAGGTTCCTTCTTTACAGTTAAAGTTTCCTCTTTATAATTGAAGTCTCTTTGATATGCCTACAGTAGAAACTGCTGCCCTTTTCACATGGGCAGTAAAGAAGAGTTAGTATTGCATTGTTCCCATTTAAACCCAGAATTTCCATCCCTGTGGATTCTGAGTTGCTTGTTGAGTTGTTAGTCTTCTCACTGAACTTGATTTAAATCTCTGTTTTAAAATGCAACAATCAAATGCTTAATGTATTTCTAATCTCTGTTTAGACATATGGTTTAACACATTAGCCCTTATGTATGTCTTTAAGCAGGAGGTTTGTTCAGATCACCAGGTCATGGGCTTAGTGAAGAAGAAAAAAAAATGGGTTTTGTGCTGATACTGCTTCTTCTGTCTTTATAATATTACAATTCAGTCACCACATTTATCCCAGAGAATTACTAAACAAGCACTCCTTGCGAAAGAAAACCCTCACCTTGTTCTCCAGTAGCACCTATCACCTAATTAAGAACAAGTCTTGAAGGTGGACTTTTTTGGTGAAAGTAGGCTTATTTTGTTGATGAAGCTGTGCTATTAAGACTATCAGACTGATGGACCCAAAATAAAATTTGTGATCTAGTGATGTTTTTTCAGAGCATTTGGCCAGCAAAAGTAATGTTCAGTTCTAGTGCTTGCTTACATATATTGCACTTTACCCCGTGGATGATAAGTACAAGATGTATAAGCACTCCCTGAAGCAAACATTTTTTTCTATTTACAGCAGAGATGATGTCAGTGGGCCACAGAGTCAGGTTCTGTGTGTTTCGCTTCTCTTTCTTTGCTGTGCTTTGAAATGACTGGGGCTGCTCCTCTTATGCACGATACCATAATCTGTGTTGTCTTTATACACTAATTTCGCTCTGAATACATTTTCTAAATAGGGCCCTGTGGGGGACTTATCTAAGTGGAGGCTTGTTTTGTGCATTTTGAATGATTTTACTTATGCCTAATATGCTCACAACAGCAAAAGTAACATTACCTTCAATATATCCAGTAGTGCAGCTTTACTTGCTTACATAATTGACACAAATAGAGGCAGCAGTGGTTTTTAAAGCACCTAAGTTTCCAAGAGGGGATTCTGCGTTTGCTTGTTTGCTTTTTTCCCTTTAGACTTTGTCTAAACTCCCTATTTATATCTGTTGAAATTTTTTCCTATCATCATCAATTAAATTCAATTTTAGCCTCCAATTTCCTGCTGTATTTTTGAAAACCTAACTTATCATGCTTCAGTTACCCATTTAGCAAATGAATGCACCATACAAATGCCCAGATTCTTTGCATCTAATTGTTTATTACCAGAATATAATGCAAATACTATAATATTTGTTGTTTTACACAATATAAAACTTGTGACAGTTCAGAATTTTTAATGCATTGGTTTTACTGTTTAGAAAACAAAATTTATGCTAAAAGTGCTGTTCTATTAGTTTTGTCATAGAGGGACAAAACTATCATAATGTGATCTTGAGGTGAACTTTTCCTTGTCTTGCACCAACAATTTCATAGAAATAGCTGATGTTGCAGAACCTAGAACACTTGTTTCTGTCCAGTATCTATGCCAGACATCTCTCATATTCTTCTGTACACACATTTCTAGCATTCTCTTCTGGTCCTCCTCTAATTTAAAACTTTATTCATACTCATACCCTGAACGGTCTGATGATATGTGTTGATGTTTATCAAATTCATTGTCTCTTACATGACAATCTCTGCAGAAGAAATTGCTTCAGAAATTGCTTTTAGATGGTACTGATTTTCTTTGTGTATCTCTCCCCTTGGGTGATGAAACATTACAGATGCTGTGAATTAATTTGGTGCTCTGCTGTGTGTACAACCACTGTGATACTGCAACACTACTTTAACATTATTTTTTCTTCATCACAGCATGAATGGAAAAATCCAAACTATTTTTAAAAACCTCAGGAAGAGAGTAGGAATAAAAATATGTATTAGATATGATGAATCCTGTGTCCTAACAAAGGTAAGGTTTGAAGTTGAGGAAAACTAAAGGGAGGGACTTTACAGCTTTTTTCCATGTTAAAGATGCTGAATTAGCCTGACTCAAGCTAAATATTTCTATACATCAAAAATTGTGGGGAATAGTAATATGGAGAACAAAATGATAATTAAGGCAGCTCTGCGTGAGCTGATCTGTTTTCAAGCCCTCACTTAGCACATATTCATTCTGGACTGTGTAGTGCTGCATTAATCTGCACTGCCTCATTCTGAATGAGTTTCTACCTTTAACCCAAGGAGCAAGATGTCATGGCCGTGGTCATCTTGCTTCCACCACCTACATGCTCACAACCCCTTCTGGGGAATGTCTTTGTGATAATGCATTGCTGAGTGTGCCCTTGGGTGTCATTTTTCCTTTGAGGTAGAAATATGAGTTATGACCTTCCGGGCATTTCTCTGCCTTACTACAGATCACAATCTATTCTGTTTAGTCTCTCTCTCTCCTTTTGACTTCCTGCACTTTGTCCTCACCCTAGTGATGAGGGCTGCCATTGGCCTTTGCAGATGAAAGAGATGTTATGAAGCAATGAACCCCTGGAAGATATTACTTTTACATTTGCAAGGTGGGGATCTGCTGGAATTCATGCCTAGCCTTTGGTTCACCTCTGTCCTACATTTAATGGAATCCTTCTCAACTGATTGATTGCCTTTAAAACTTGTATTTTCTCCTCAGAATGGGAAGTCACAAACTGTGACCTGCTAAGGACAAAGTTTCTCCAAACATTTACAGATGCATAGGCACACAGAGGTGTATATGTATTCTTGTACTTTCCAGATTAATGGCAGACCAACCAAATTTCCAGAGAACATCAAATCAAAATATAAACGTACAAGGCAGCTCATAGCTGCATCAAGGGAGAACAGAATCCTTCTGCTTTATTTTGTGTCATTTTCTAGTGTTTCCATAATCAATTACCACCTTCATTGTCCCAAATTCTTCTCAAATTGTTCAAAATGAAAGGTACATTTCAACATTCAATGAACTACAGTGTTCCATTTAAAATCTCTAGGTCTCAGAGATTAAGACATCATTTCTGTATTATTCATATAATTCTAAGTAAGAATACCTTTGACACACTATGATAAAACAGAAAAAAAAAGATTACATTCTGAAAAAATATGTATGACTGTGTCTGAGTACAGTCATATTAAGAATAAAAATGAACAGGAATATATTAATAGGCTTACCCTGAAGGAAATCCTTATTACTAGTTATTTTTAAGAGGGTTTTCTGTTACGTATTTGATGATAAGATGGTAAAATTATACAATCTTTTCCAAGAATTTCCTCTACACTCAAGAACCACATAGAAAATTGGTAAGCCTATGCTTTAATGCTTTGCTAAATCTCTTTTGTATCAAAATCAGAGCCTCTCTCATATTTGCAATCCAGTTAGTTCCCTTTTCCCTGAAGAGACAAAAATTAAACAAAACACTCTGCATTTAGATTTTCATTTGTTTTGAATTTTCAGTACTTATAATTGTCTCCCCATCTCTGTCCATTTGTCCTTTATGAGTTTGAGTTGATCGAAACATTGTACCCTCCATCCTTGTTCCGTGTAAGTTAAAGCTGGATCAGCACTATTCTTAAAATTTTGAATATTCTATTCTATTGCTTCTTTTTCATGTTAGTAAGACATAATGCTTATAGATCAGGAATTTTTAAAAACTGTCTCTTTCATTTCAGATCATAATTCTACATAAGAATAAAGAAACAAATATAACCAAATTAGCATTACACAGGCTGGATTATTTTAAGTTCTAATTTTGCAGAACTGAAAATAATTGTGGATAACCATTTAAAATCTGAAGCTGACTGGAATAATGATATCTTTTTAAAGAATATTTTCCTAGTAAATCTCAAAAATCTGCTTTCTGGATCATTAAAATAAGAGTGGTTAAACACTCTCCCGTGCATTCAGTCCCCCAAAACCAGGAGAATCTGAAGGTAAAGCAGAAATTTAACCAGCAGGATTGAGAAGAACAGGAGAACAGTTATAAAAGGCTCAGAACAATAAAGAGGGACAAATTATGACATCGCTTAATGGTTTTTAAATTTTCTGTTAGGTTTTTGTTGACTTTGTTGTTAGCTGTTTACTAAGTTGACAAAAAAGTTGGAAAAAAAAAGTCTTAATACTGCTGTAGATTCTTTTCTTGAGTGAGTTGAACAATTCAATCAAAAAGAACAAGATTTTTCAATAAATTTTGATTTCGAGAAAACCAAATGACACTGTCATAATGAAAGATCATTCAATGTTTTCTATTTCTATTTCTGAAACAATATTTCAGAATGTTCAACAGCTATATTTCAACATAGAAAAAATCAGGACGCAAAGAGGATTTCTATCTACAGTGATTTAAGCAACTTTATAATTTAAAAAAGACCTGCAATTAATTAAAACTTATTTTAATAACTTTGAAACCAATGAATAACAAAGGATATCTGTATTCCTGGTGGATGTCAAACCATGAAGTCCTTTTCTGATGTTCATATAGGATAGGCGCAAGAAGACCTGAAATAAGGGAAAATATTCAATTCAGTGAATAGATCAAGAATTTCAATAATCTTAGAAAATTAAAACTCATTTGTCTGATGTTTAATGCTGAAGAGCTAAGTTTGGATGATAGGCTGAACATGCTAGGAGATAGCTTCTGTTTTCCTTGGATACAAAAATATCACTTACAGGACATCAGTGACAGAATAAGGTTCATCTTTTCAACACTGGAGCAATATAATATTTGTCAGAGCTGAATAATATTTAGTGTGTTCGCAGCTTTTATAATCTACTGGAATAATGTTAGGATCCCACTCCAGAAATAGTATTAGAGCTTGGTTATTAAGAGATGCTTCTGCCTGATCTAAGGTGCAAACAAAGTCTTATGCCAAAGTCAATAGTATGGATTTCATTTAACAGTATGTGAGAGAGAGAGGCTGGGAGAGAGAGATAGAGAGATTATAAGTCACCAGCATGTGAGTTTCAGCAGCATCCTGATGGCTCCTCTTCCTCTTGTGTCCTCAGTGGTGGGGGTCTCCAGAGAGTTCTTCTGGAGGTAGCACTTTTATACAGTCCACATCCTGTGTATCCAGAGCCCTACATAAAGTTCTCACAACATGGAATGGCATGTGCGTAAGCAGTTGCTTTCTTTCCTACATTTTGCCATGGTGGGAATTTTTGCCTGAATAGATTACCAAGATCTGCTTCACCATGCCTCACATCGTTCTCTTGTGTCTCAGCTTTTCCTACTGTCTGCACAGTGGAATCTTGTCCAGTGTGCTGATTCCAAACCTTTCACCTCCGTATAGGCCTGAAATTAACACCTTCGTGTTTGCCATCTGGGACTGTTGGGGTAGCTTATCTTGTGGGAACTTCTCCTTTGTCATTTTTTGAGACAATTCATTGCATTCTTTAAGTGTAAGAGTGACAGCTATTACTAGCTCTTAGCCAATGTGTTTCAGTTTCCATGAAGATTTCTTTTGTTTAAAGGCATGAGAGAATCACTATTTTTTTTGTTGTTTTCTACTTTGATCTACTTTTTCTTCTTATGCTACCCTTCCAATTTCTTCTCCTCTGTTTTGACTCTGCAGAAGCAGTACAAGATCCTGTTATGCAGCAGTCTCAATCACTAGCGTCTCCATAGCTTTCATGTCTCAAACAGAACCAAGAATGATGATGTACTTCAGAAGTTCAAAAATTAGAAAAGATAGGTTGACAATGTCTGGTTTTAATTCAGCATCTTAGTCTGTTTTAATTTAATCCACCTGCTTAATTTGCTTAGATTTTTTTACCTTAACTTACTTTCTCAAATATCCTAGAAGTGCAACTTGCGTCAAATTTTGAATCACAGCAATGTTGAAAATCATGATTTTGCAAATGTCCTTTAAAAAGAAAATGAAGAAAATCTCTTGAAAATTTCACTGGATTCTCAGGAAATAGTGCTGAAGTATTTATACTTACACTTTCCCTGTATCATTCAATAGGCTTTTTCAAACACAACAGAGGCTTTATTCAGTAAAGATTTTTGTGATTACTACCTAAGGCACCACAGAAAAATTAATATAATCTGTTAGAAGTTGCTGGTCATAATTGTCAAGTAAAGGGAGGATAGATAACTCTTACATTTTTGCCAGTTAACTCCCTGCTACAATAATTTAAGACACACCATAAACATACTGTGCCAAGAGCACCATTTGTTGTGAAACACTGTGGAGAGGAGGACTTACTAAAGGCAATAGATAAACTCATGTCAGGTTTTTTAACGTAATTGCCTTGTCCTCATGAAGACTTTTAATCAAATCTCTGTTACTCTCTTCTTCTAATGGGAGGAAAATCACAGACTTTTGGTCTTTCCCAGAACTGTTCATGGCAACTTAAATAGATGATTAACTTTTCCTTTGAATGCCCATGATTTATTTTCAGCTTGGATTGAGTTTCTTCTTAGCTTCTAGAAAACAAGAAAAAAGGCAGCTTGGTTTAGCTTTGACTATTTTTTTAAACTCTTTTATCAGCTAGTTCTACTTTTCTTGCATCACAAATCATATTAAAAAACCCAGCTATTGTAGATTAAAATCTAAAATCACACGCCAAAAAATACTAAGAAGTTTTTGTCTTTTTTTCTAGATTACTCATTGTTCTGCAGTATTGTAGATCTTATTGTGGAACTAATTTTGCTCTTGTCAAATCTTAGGAACAAATTGGATTTGGAAAAGTGTTTAAAATAGTTTCACATAAGACATTCCTATATATATATTTTCTTCAAACAGAAAAAGATTATAAAAACTAGGACTTTTTTTTTTTTTTTCCTTTTTCAAGGTCCCTCACTTCTTCTGAAAATTATTCTTGGGTAAAGTTATAAAAGCATATTATTAACATGGCATTTATTTTACAATGAGCACACTGTATCATTAACACATTATCAAAAGCATTTGTCTATAAGTTTTTAAAGAGTTAAAGATATTAAAGTTCAAAGTCCATGGATTTCTTGATATTTTATTTCATTTTCCTGATTCCTTGAGAGCTCAGAATGGAAATATTTGCATTTAAATATATAAAATTACTTTTGAGATACTGATATCTTATTTTCTCAAAACACTTTCAATTATGTTTTTTTCCTTTGAAAAATCTGTATCTGACAATTGAAACAATTTGAAATACATCTTGAAATATCTTTTTTGTAGATTGTTTACCCATTTCTGCCAAGATGAATGGTCAGTTTGAAATAAAAAGCTCAGTTTACACAGTTGGAATAAATGAAGTATATTATAGAAAGACAGCTATTGGAGTTTTTTCTGAATGATCAGAGCTCAGTCCTTGGTCTCTATTTTTTTCCCCCTATACACTGACCATATACCTGTGTTTGTAGATAGGTGTCAGTTCTCACTTTGTTCTTATGACTGTTCTGTGCAACAACCTGGACTCATTTTTGTAGTACCTATGGAGTAATGTAGCTCCACCCATTTCACTACCAGTTGAATGATACATGAGTATTTTCTTCCATCTGTCCATTTATTCATTCTCTTCTTTGCTTCCTTATTTGTACTCTGAATGTATTGGAAAAATCAAGCAGGTGACATTTTCAAAAAGTCAAAAATTTGATGAATGTATAATAACAACTATAACAACAATTCTTTCATTACGTCATAACCAGCCACTTCATGTTTTATTTTGTTATCAGAGGACTTCGTCAATTCTCCTATTCAGAAAACATGTACATATTGAAGTCCAGTCTTTCTCCATTTTATTTTCACTGGTCTGATCTCACAAATAACAGAGAATCATAGAGTCATTTAGGTAGGAAAAGAAATTTGAGATTATCAGGTCTAACCATTAATCCAGCACTGCCAAATCCACCACTAAATCATGTCCTTAATAGCCACATCTACATGTTTTTCTAACTTTCGAGAATGGTGACTCCACCATTCTCTTTGGGCATCCTGTTCTGATGCTCAGCAATCATTTCTGTGTGGAATTTTTTTCCTACTATTCAATCTAAACCTTCCCTTGAGCAACTAGATCTCATTTGCTCTTGTCCTCTAGCTTATTACCTGGAAGAAGAGACCAAAACCCACCTTTTGACAGCCTTCTTTCAGGTAGTTGTAAAGAGTAATAGTAATAATAATAGTAAAAATAATAGTAAAAATAATACTCTCCTTTCCTCCAGGCTAAACAATCCCAACTCCTTCAGCTGCTCCTTATAAGACTTGTGCTCCTGATCCTTCACCAGATCTTCTGCCATTCTCTGGAAAAGCTCCAGCACCTCAAAATCTTTCTTTCAGTGAGGGGCCCAAAACTGAACACAGGGTTTGAGGTGTGGCCTCACCCTATTAACAAAAGCTAGTGAGAAACGCAGACATTCTGTAGTTTGATCTAGATAGTTTAGAGAAACAGGTTAAAACTGAAGATTAATTCTAAATTTGATCCACATATGCTAGTTTGGGAGTTGCCCTCAACTAATTGAGGAATACTGGGACAATTGAGCCATGAATAACTTCTATGACACTTTGACTTACTCTAATGTTCTTTTCAGATCAATTCTCAAGCCTTTAAGAAATAATTTGTCCTTAAGGCTCATGTGCAAGAGTACAATGAAGTATGAATACACTGTAACTAAATAGAATCAGGGAAGAAATTATAACAAAAAATAGTGGAAAATTTCCTGAGATTTCAAAAATAATTTTAAATTGTGTAAGAATTGATTTCTTGTTCAGAGCTTTTTTCCTTGAACTCATTAACTTGGAAGAAAGTGAACCATGGGTCTTGAGAGTGATTTTATAGAATTGTAGTGAATACGAACAAAACCCCCACAATAAACCAGACTGGTTTTCAGAAGAGATATGTCAAGCTGTCTGTATTCTAAGTCAGCTTGGTGAAAACACCAAGATGAGAACACTATAGTGATAACTAAATACTAGAAGTAGAGGGGTATATCGATATAATAAAACCTTCTGAGCAATGTGGATTAATTCCTATTAGCAGTGCACAGAATTATATTCTTTTTGCTGTACTTTTTTGAGATAAATCAAGTATTTTTTGTTATTAATTGGCCTGTTGTCTTGGTTTGGAAAGACAGGTATCTGCCAGGGAAAGTTGAGTTTCCCTTGGAATGGAGAATGTAAATCCCTCACACCCTCCAAATTATAATTTTGCAATTAAGGGCTTTCAGGTAAATATTTGGGAATAGGAATAATAGTTCTTTACTAGGAATAGTAACAATACAAATGTAATAGTAAAAAAACCCACACACACACGAAACAACAAGAACAAAAAACCCCACAAGCAAACAAACAACAATCCTAGAAACGCTGACAGAGTCAGAGTTACAACCTGACACCCTGTTGGTCAGGATGTTGGAAGCAGTCCAAAAGTGAGTCCTCCTGAAGTGGCAGATGTGGTTCTGTTAGAGTAGAGATGATCCTGAGAGAAAAAGGGTCCAGTGATGGTGAGAAGGGTCCAGTCTTCCTCAGGGAATCCAGTGGAACCAGATACTTTGGGTTCCTGAGTCTCAGTTTTTTATCCAGGTAGGAATGGTTGGCTCCCCCCACTGGGTGGAGCATCTCACAGTGGGATGCTGGAATATGTCCTGTCATTAGTGAGCCTTAATGGTCCATTAGCAGAAGATCCCCAGGAGGGTGGAGGGGTGGTGAAAGAGATAAGAAACACTGCCCCACCTGGTTTTAACAGTTGGCTCATTATCAGAAGGCACCCGCCCCCCTCCCCCCAGAGTTACAAGAGATAAAGAAAAACATCTCTCCAGCTGCTTTCAACAGATGAAATAGAATACACATTTTAGGTTCCATAACCCAAGACATGCCACATTTTATATCTAAGTGACTCAGTGATAGGGTTCTCTGTTCCGAGTGACATTACATTACCTTGACTATTTCTTAGAAAACTACTTTTGCTTTTTGGTTTAGATTAGAACAATTTTCAGTTCTTTCTGCATAATTTCTGGGTAATAGAATATTTTGTGACAAAAACTGTGATAACAGGTTTTATCTATACTTCCACACAAACCTAATTATAAATACGTGAGGGAAATGAGGGTTACTGTTCATGAACCTGAAGAATGGTGATGTGAAAGGAAAAATGCAGGAGGACACTGGCAATGTTTTTGCCCAAATGTTTGATATTTCCTTGCTATAAGAGCAACGACAGTCTAGGGTATATATTTCCAGTAGGAAAAGTAGTACTGGGAAGCCTTTAAATTTGGCCTTGAATAGAGGTCAACTAGTTCTCCAAAGTGATTTTATAAATCAGTCTTGCAGGAGTATATTTCAAAGACTCAGGTGTTCTGGAATACTAAAACTTCATTTTCCAAACAAGCTGTTTAGTTAATTACCTTATTTTTAGCAGAGATTTTTTATTAGAATTGTAGTAATATGGGAAATGAACAACACCACAGAAATGCAAATACTATTTAAACATTTGGGAGAGAAAAAATGAGATGATGCAACAAAGTTATTTTGTAATCTCAGTTTTGCAGCTTACTTTATCTAAATTCTGTTAATAATGCTGTTCTCAGTGATCCTGAATGTCGTCACCATTACTTTGATAACTAAGATTGGCAGTTCTAAAAAAAAGCTGAGAGATGTATGCTTAACGAGACTAAACTTTTTCCATCTCTGGAAAGGTGGTATTCCCCTTCAGGTCAGGACTGAGACACATGGATTGGTTAGTCTAAGGGAGCTTCAATTGTTTCTAATATAATATTCATTCCCTGGATTTACTAGTGCAGAAATTATTCTTCCAGGCCTTCAATGTGGCAAACCTCACTAGTACTAAAGATTTTCTAGCATGTATAGGAAAAAATAAATCTTTTTTTTTGTTTACCCTCTTGGTAATGTAAGACAGAGCACGGTAAATACTACAGACAAGAATTTCCTCTCATCCTTTTCATGATGAGTGAAGCTAAAATTGGTAAGAGACTCCTAAAATCCTTCTGTTCTTTTCTGGTCAATCCTGCAGCTACATCCTGGCAGAACTCTTTCACATAAAAACAATTTATTCTCTTTTTTAATTATTTGAGATCAAGTGGTGACTTATGATATTATTTATCTGCCCAGTCCTACCCTATGATTCCCACAATTGCCACCTTCTAGCTCTTGAGGATCTCACTGACACATTTCTCTCCCACAACCTTTACAATCTATTTTCATGCATTTTGTAAAGCACCCCTGAGTTATTGCATGCTTTACTAAATTTACAGTGTCCTCAGTACAAACTTACTCCATGCAAATGTATTAAAACTGCTCATTGTACGTTTACCTGGCTGAGGACAACAGTTTCACCAAAATTCTTTGAAAAAGAAATTAAATACATTAATTCCAATTCAGTTCTGTCTTTAATATATACATATTAATTTTTATCCCTGAAATGTCTGCAGTAGACAGAGATGAAAATCACATCTCATTTAATACTTTCTCCATATTAACTTTATTGACCTAGAACTATTGACCTTAAGAAGGGGAATGGATGCACGTCTTTTAAGAAGTTTGAGGTGACTGGTTGCAGGCACAATTAGAAAACTGGGAGAAAAAATATTTCACTAATCTCTGAGGCCTCCGCAATGGAATGAAATTGGTTGACTGGTGTTGTCCCAACCAATTCTAGTAAACCACTTCTATTCTTAGTACCGAGAGCACTGTGGGAGGCAAGCTGCTGCAGTGAATTCACCTGTGTGACCTGGCAGTCAATTTTCAATAAAGTCCTCAGGTATCCTCAAGGTAAACACTAATAATCACAGGTACTTAGTGTCATCTTACTGGCTTCATCTTTTTTAGCATCCTGTTGTAGCTGTGAGCAGAATCCTGTGTTTAAAGCCAGACAAGAGATGAACGAGATAGAATCTGTGAATCCATATTGAATTGCAGGGAGAAATGTCCTTACTGATCTACGGTGGTACCTGCCTAAATCTGAAGTATGTAGTATCTGACTGGGTTTATTTTCATCTCAACTGCTGACAAATCCTTTCTCCTTCAATCACAAAGTAGTACAAGTATTAGAAAGGACACAGTTTCATTTTGTCTGCTACTATCTTTCTGTGAGTAATTTTATTTATATTTTACTTTCTGATGAAACTGCAGAATGCATAACAGTCCAGTGACAGTGGATAAAATCATTCAGTGCTACTATGTACCATTCTTATTAATGTGCAAGAGTATTTTAGTGCATAAGCAACACCACACAAATTGCCTCTCCTAAGAAGTAGGACACCATTAACTACATTTAAGCTTCAGCACAGGAGTAATGACACATTGACAGAATGGAGTAAATTATTTTTGGAAGTTGGATTACCTCAGGATGCCTTATGGTCTCTTTAAATGTAGTTGTCCTATTGCGTCTTTTTTTACTCTTCCTTCCTTCCTACCTTCCTACCTTCTCCCCTCTCTTTTTGCTTATGAATTATGAGAAGTATAGTTATAAAAAACAAAACTACCTCTGTTTTAGTGCTGACTGTACCAGATGCTTCCTAGTTTTCCATCTGATCCTAGTGGAGGGAGAAAAAAAGTAGAAAAGTCCTGTAAGATACCAAAAGTCTTTGTAGCTTTCCACTTATTTATTCTTTCAATTATTCTATTATGAACTCCTTGAACTTTGCTGTTTTTATCTGAAAACTACAAGGATTTACACTGTCTTTATTTGTTTTATAATGTTCTAGGGATTGCATTATACTAAACACATTTGAGAAGAGACAGTACAGTTCAGAGTAAGATCTGGGGCTCAAAGAAACGGTGGAGATTGTTAGAATGTTAGATTTTGATAAAATCAAGGCCAAACATAACAAAGATTAAAGCATGATGGAAATCAACTGAAGAATGTAGATCTCAGCGTCAGCCTACAAACACATGCAGTCTGTGCTGCATCTGGATTTCCAATTGTCCCAGTTAAATAAAATGGTTTAAAAACCCAAGAATGGACTAGAATGGTCTGCTACTTCTCAGCGCAGGAACTTCCACTAACCTGTACAATTGTCGTTCATGTTCACTCATAAACATTTCATTTAAATGTATCACCTACTGAAAATCAGGCAGTTGGTGAAGGAGAGGAAGGCAACTCTTAAGGAACAAATACAGGAAATGATGTTATGAAGCTCCATGGACAACTGAATATCTCCCTGAGCCACGAACAACAAAACTGGACAAGACCTGGGCACTGCTTCCTTTATCCATTCTATTTTCAAATCTTCTCAGTTCTGGCCATGCACCTCCCCTCCCCTCCCCTCCCCTCCCGTCCCCTCCCTCCCCTCCCCTCCCCTCCCCTCCCCTCCCCTCCCCTCCCCTCCCCATTTCCCTTTATTTTCTTCATTCCTTGAGCAGGCATTTAAATATTTCTGTATTTTCCAATGTTTCTGGACTATTCTTGAACCTGGTCATCTTTGATGACAAAGAACAAATTAAACTTTCTGCTTTTTGAGTCAATATCAAGTAACTTCTGTGCACACTGTGTGACATTTTCCCTGCATGTCTGCATGCCATCTCCCCATATGTGACAGGAGCTGCTCACATATTAAAACTCTCATCTGCCCTGCTGACAACCTTTTTGTGCTGTATCTTTTACTACTGAGCACTGCTTTGTCTTTGGGGGCCATTATTCTCTTTGATTCCTGTTGCTAAGAAGTGGCTGTAGTAACCAAGCTGTTTATGTACTTGTGCTTTGAAAGGGAATCAGAACTGTTAAAAGTCTTTATTGCTTAAATCCTCCTGTGTAATATCATTCATGTCCCCTCATAATAGTGAGGATTATGGGATCTAATCATAACTCTATGGGCATGAGTCTCAGCCTTGATATATCTTGTAGCTGAGCTGCATAATGTCTAAGAAGCATTTAGCTCCTGCTGTGCTCAACATCTGAGCAACAAGAGAATTCTTCCCATAACTCATATTGCTATTGTTATCATTATTGATATTAAGACTTCAATATTTTAATGCTCAGGTAATGATTATTTTTCATTATATTGCTGCTCAATATACAGTTTCTGTCATCATGGAGTTAATGTTTTTAACAAATAAAAAATTCTCATCTGCTGATTTTGGTATAATTAAGTAGTATATTTGTCTTTGGATGTTTTACTGCAAAAATGTGGCAGGCAGTCAAGTGTGTCACTTAGGAACATTAAATAATTCACTCCTCTGAAATTTTATCTAACAGCAGTCATTTTGAAACCCATTAGAATGGGCTTCATCAATAAATAAATAGCATATCAGCCAGTTTCCTATTATGCCAAAGTAACAATGTTATATTTTAAAATGTTCAGATATATCTGCTTTCTGAATTTCATACATCAGAGATCTTTATGCTTCTCCATAACCTAGACTGCATTTTAATTTATTACATTTCTTAAAAACAGAGTACTTTTCCTATGCTTTGTCTTTACAGACTCTTCCTTGACTGTTAGAACTATACAGTTGCCATTTCCAAATAGTCTATTAAAATTATTATAGGCGAAAACAAAAATCTAACTATTATGGAGCCCTAGACAAAATGATCAAAAGCAGCTTTGAAAGGTTAGCCAGTGCAGTCTTTCTTCACTAGGAAAAGGTTTTCATAAGTTTTCACTGATGCTCCTTTCAGTTATGAATTTTACCCTGAATCTTTACTGAAGCGAAACTGGTCTTTTCAGCAGTCTGTTCTTGTCCTCCTCACACACACACACACACACAGACACACACACACACATACAGAGAGTTTGAACCAGAGTTTCAGAAGCTGTAAAAGAGCTTCTGAGCAGAACTTATTCTGAGCAGGACCACAGCCTGGATGTTTGGAGCCTAAGCCTCCAGGATATGCTGTGGCATTTGTATGCTTTCAGTCAACATGCTTCTTGGAAAGGGAATGACAGAATCAGACACAGCACTTCCCCACCCACCTACCATTCATTTTCTCTTTTCTTTGTCTATCAAGACAGTATCTGTTGTAAAAGAAACGAAGTGGGACCTGGCTAGCCTATCTCTTTTTTTGCACTGGAAAATTATTTCATCTGCGTTGAGGTAGGGTGGCAGCTCTCCTGTACAAGAAACAAATAAGGGAATGAGGAATATGTGACCACTAGTCCTGAGCTGAACAAGTGTTGTCAGAAATTTAAATATCATCAGAGGAGGAGAAAACCGAATTAAGCTTGTCTACTTGACAACCTGTCTTCTGCATTTTGCTTCACCAGGAGATGGATGTCCAGGTCTAGGGTATTACTTTACAAGTATTTGCAGTATGAAGCTGCAAATCAACAGTGAGCAGAAACCTCTATTGAAAGTACAGTGAGATTTTTTAAGGTAAGAGGTAGATAGTAAACTTCGGTCAAAATTTCCACTTCTCTACCCTATCAAAAAGATATACTATACTGGTCCTCTTGAAGATTAAGTTCCTTTACTTCTGTCCTTGAAAATGGTGGTTCATGAAAAATACAACAGTCCTTTAAAAACAAGAATAAAGTTTTGGCACCTATGACACATAATCTTGTATTCCTGTAGTAATGACTAGAAAACTGAAATGTGCTAAATGTTCTTCTTTTCCTAAATATGTTGGTAGGTTTCCAGAATATGGTTGTGGATTTCTGGGACTTATATATTTTTGTAGAAAATCAAATAACAATTTTTTAAGTTTGCAACAGTGTCTTTGAAGTAAAGCAATACTCTGCACATTGCGAACTGACAAGAACAAACTGGGTTGTCACAGCTTTTATTAGCCTTTCTCCTTGACAGCACATCTCACTGACTGTTAGGCAACCTCCAAAATAATTTTGTGCATGATCTGAGATGTGATAAACTATCTCTCCCTGTTATTGATGTTCTCTCTCCGCTCAGAAGGGTGGCATTAAATCAGATGGAATCTGAAAGGCAGGTTATTCTTTAGCAGTACTAACATTCGGTGTGTCAAACAGTGCAAATCATGAGGTATGGAGAAGAGCATAACAAAAGGGAGTAAAAAGCATATGCAAGGGAGAGAAGATTTGTTGATCACTCAGTAAAATCTCATGCAGCTGCTGGTGGTCTGTTTCTGTGGAATCACTGAAAAGGGTATGAACTCTGAAGAAAATGACAATTATGCATTGAATGATGTTTTGAAGTAAAAAAAAAAATGTATAGAGCATTCAGGCTTTTTACTGGAGACAGCCTGATATACATTGGCTATATATAGATATATATTATAGCTTAATGACCAGTCATCTCTATTGCTGTAAATCAAGCGCTCCATTCAGACTGAAATCGATTGCCTTCTTTGGGGGAAAGTAGGGATAGGAATACCAGGAAATTTCTTTCTCTCCTGTCTTCTATTTTTTAGATGGTGGTAACATTCCCACCCAAGACTTTGCAATTTTACTCTCCACTTTTAAAAACTGGTAGCATTGCCTTACCAATTTCCAGAAAGAAGATTTGCATATGATCTGCAAGTTATCACAATGTGCCGGTCATTTGGAAATTGGCCACGCTTTACTCCTACACTGATTAGTGCTGCTTTTGCTGCTTTTGCCATGGCTGTGCCATCCTTGCTGTGTTGATAAATACATTTGGGCATACATGGAATATACCAATCAGTGTCACTCTGCTAATGTGGTTTATACCAACTTTCACAGTGATATACATTAAACCAACAATCTGCTTCACTTGTAAGCTGATCTCTTTACACATAAGTATGTTTTCCAGAATTAGCATGCATGAACGTCTCACATCTGCAGTAGCTGAGTTTCATATCCTCAAAATTTCATATTCCAGAGAGCACATTGCACAAATAGCCTTTGAGAAACTAGGACTCATTCTATCTGATGGATTAGGGCAGTAAATCCAATGTTGCCACTTCTGAACTCCTGGAAGGACCAGAAACACGCAGCTTATGGTCACAAGTATTTGCTTCAGTGAATCTGATCCAGCACTTCTGTAGCTGATAAGCTAAGACGTGATATGTCACAGTTTGCTTTTTTTCTCTTGTTTAAACAACATTCAATTGTGAGATTATAACACCAATAATTCTGTTACGAAAGTAGGGTTTTGTCTTTCTTAATTATTACTGACAATGTGATACATTGTGCCATTGATTTTTGCAAAGATCTCCAAAAAAGTGTTTTTGTTAAAATAGTTAGCTTCATATGACTTAAAAAAAATCTTCCCAGATGCAATTAAAAAAAAAACAAATGGAATTTTAAGGAAATGATTTTTTTTAATGGTAAAAAAAAATTAATCTAAAATTTTATTTTCCTTATAAAAGTCCTAGGGATGCCAGGTGTAAATAGAACTAATCTAACTTATTAAAATATGCTTCTTACAGGTAAAACTGTTTCCCATTATGGCATTATTTTTATCACATTAAGGAAAAGATCACAGAAATATTGTAAATACAACGATTGAAAATGGCAACAGAATCAAAACTTTGATTTTTTGGCCCATTCTTGCTAAATTTCTTTCCATGTCTCCTTATAAAAACAGTATTCAGGTGATTGAAGAGACGGTTTGCATCATGAAGCCAATTTTATTAAACACTCTGCTTGTTTATATACCTTTCCAGCATAACAACAATACCTACGTCTCTTAGTAAAATTGCTTAACTATGGGCTAGTGCAGACTTGTACAGGCCTGTACTGTCTTGCACACAAACATACATACATACCTTGATCTCTTCCTTCTTCAGGGTCTTGCCTCAACTTGCCAGGGATTGTATCCTTCTAGCACATCTACTTCTGTAATGAGCTCAGCAGCGCCTTGAGTCCTGCTTCCAAGCTGTATTCCACAAACAGTCAAAAGAAAATTAATCTTACTTTACTGCTCTTGTAGTTAAGCAATTAATTAGAAATATCCATAAAATTCCAGAGCCCTAAATAAATCTTTTAAATACAAATCCATTTATTTTCCCAGTCTTCATGACTGTGATATATACTGGGTTGAAATGAAAATGTGCATGATTTTCATAAATACTCCTGTTGTCTCTCTTTCTGTCCTGATGCGTTCAACAACAGGAAATGACAAATCTTCTTTTAAGATTCATCTCATTTAATATCATATCTGTTTGAAGATCACTGTATGCATGTTTACACTAAAGATATATCCTCTGTAAGATCCAAATTTTCTACAATATTAACTTTTTCTTTGAGCTCTGTAGGCAAATCAGCAAAATACCAGTTACTCAGGAGAAAATTTTGAGGAAAAACAAAATCTTCAAATTTCAAAAGCTATAATTCTCATGTGCAGTAATACAATATTCCTGCGCTGAAGGTTTTAGACAGCCTGATCCTACAAGTCTGATCAAACGAAATCACCAGTATGCTTATCTTACACTCAAAAATTCAACACTGAATCCAAAATGGGATTTCCCTTGGTTGTGCAGTGACTTACAACAATTCAGCAGAACTGGTCGTAAGAGCAGAGTTAGAGATCTTAAAAGACAAGCTGGTAACATAAATGGGGTCCTAGAGTGTAATGAATTTAAAGAGCCAATAAAACGAAAACGATTTATTTGTCAGAGAATTTGGGCAGTGAAATTGACAAATCAAGTAAACGCTGACGGTCCCGGGATTTCGTCACTGGGTGAAATCATGAATGCAGCCTCTGTCGCACTGGAGTTTCAGGAAGTGTGCCTTGTGCTGCTGGTTTTTATACAGTGTTTCGCTGTACAGTAGGTGATCTCAGTCCTGTCCAAGATACATATTCATGTATCTTTGTTTCCCTGCTGCTGGCCTTGTTGAATAGATTTCCGGGCAGGCAGACGCCCCTGAGTAGATTTACTAGAATTGGGCATTGGGATTCACCATCTTGATGATGCTGATAAGATACATATCGGTTGCTAATTGCTGGGTCGTTGGCAGACTCATCAATGGTGAAGGTCCATCTCCTCCGAGCTGCACCCTCTTTTCTTCTGGTAATGTGGTTTTCTCCTTTGCTGGCAGTGATGTCACAATCTTTCAAGGGTATTGTTTGCAGGACAAGTTTTTCAAGGCGTTTGGGCCTTTGGCTTTAAGGTTACAGTGTAGATTTTTATAAAACATATTTACCATAAAACCGAATTACATACCATATTTATCACATCACACAAACATTATGAAAACATGAATTACTATCTACTACATAGAGTGATTGAGTGCTGCTCAGTGGTTGCATCTTTCCTTTATTCTGTAGGCATGACCATCCAAAATCATCCCTTCGATGAATTTTTGCTACTATTTTCTGCATGTAGCTTAGTCACAGCTTCTAGCAGTTTGTTAACAGTGAATACAAAATTAACGGCTGACAGAAATAAGCAAACTTAAACAGCCTGAAAGGCCATGTGCAGAAAAATGTACCTCTGTAGTATATGTGTCTGTAGAGGGCACTTCATAAAGCCAAATCAAGGAAGCAAAATGTTTTTAACTAGGCATTTTGCAAACATGTGCATAGTCATTGACTTCCAGTATATCTTTAACAGATATTAAAGAAGTGTGTCTTAATTAAACTCTTTTTCATGACCACATTTGCATTTTAGTGTCTGTGTTCCTGCTTATGAAATAAAACAAAGGATGTTTAATGTATTGTAGTTCTACAGATGCACCCTGGTAGCTCTCTTGTATTCCTGTAGTTAAAATTCCATTACCGGTTCTAATGTAATCTAGTTTATACAAATGTTCACAGGACAAAATGTTGCAGTCTAGTATGCTGTGAATTAAAGTAAACACAAACTCAGTAAAAATTGTAATTGAATTCGCAGATTATTCCCGTTGCTGGGGTTTTATTTTTGGTAGTTTGCATAAAAAAACAAGTAGAGTAGTAGAGCTTCACTGTTAATACTTTTTGCCTAACAATTTGAGCAGCTCTTTTTTGAGGGTGAAGAACAGTTGTCATACTCTGTTGTGTAATCCTGATTATGTATGAGAAGTATAAATGCCTTTTATTTCCAGGAATGCCAGAAGACCGAGAAGGCACTAGGCAGTTACTGACTTGGATCAGCTATTAACAATGTCGTCCCTGTCTGCTGCTTCTCTTCTTGTTTACAACAGTTTCTTCATGTTTTCTAGTGTCTATCACACAAAGATTTTATCCCTTATAGAAATCACTATTATTGTGTGTTCATTTGAGTACTGTACAGTACTACCCTGTCATGTTTATCAATATTTTTTGTTGCTCTGAGTTCATTATCTGAAAAATACTTCAGGACTTTAAAGAGAAGCATGATTCATTTTCAGATCAAAATTAAGATTTTTCATGCATACACTATATATATCACATATGTATTTCATAAAATATACTTATTGCATATTATGTAAAATACAATAACACTAATCATTATATAAAATATATTCTAATATTTAATAAATCGTGTAATAATCATGACATTGATAAATTATTATCAGATACATTATTATATGTTTTTATAGATCATATATTAATATATTATGAACCCTATGTTTCCAAGATGTGATTCACAAGAGATTCACACAAGAATTTGAATTTTTTTGTCAGATGCTTAATGCTGTAGAACACGCAAAAAAAATGAAATATATAAACAGTGGTCTCTGATTATAGTATTAAATATTTGAACAGAAATTTAGTTCAAAATGTAATATGTTTGACTGCAACTCTTAAAAAAAACCTTCTCAGTGTTTCAGAGAAATAGGAAAAAAGTGAACTTTAGCCAAGAGATAATTAATTATTCAGAACTTAAATGAGGCAGCTATGTTTTCTCTTTCTATATTTTTCCATATTTCTTCTTTCTCTAAGTTTATTATATTTTTTACGTTCTTCTGTTACATATGGTTTATACAAGAAGCAGTATGTTGCGATTTCAGAGTGTTCAGCTGCTAGATAGTGATGTGTCCTAGGCACTTTCACTCTTTCATTTTTTCACCCTTTTTTTTCATATCAGTGACTCGTGTGTTTCCAGTGCTTTTCTTTTAAGAGAGAAACAAACAAGCATCCGTTTCCAGGGAAATGTGGTTCTCCTTTTCATTCATCCATTTCTTAAGGACAAGGAATCAGCCATTCAAACCTGTCATGGGTGGCCTTTTTCTAGTTTTTTTTTATATTTTAGAGTGAGACACATGTTTTCAGCAGATATTCTCAGCAGCTTCCTCATTTATATTGGTCTGTTCCAATGCAACCAGAGGCTTGAAATTCCTCTTCTATGAAAAAAAAAAAAAAAAAAAAATTGTGTTTGGATTTAATGTGGGGTTTTAAACAATAATATATATTATTTCTTTTTAAGTAATATTTGTTTCCCAAATGTTGTCCAAATGGCTAGATTCAGTAGATTCTTTCTTGTAGAGAAGTTACAAAAGGAAGAAAAGCATCTAAAGTATTTTGTTTGGAAAAGCTTCAAGTATGGGATTACACATTTCAAAAAAAGAGAAGCTACAACTTCACAGGTGCAGAAAGCAAGAGGCACACAGAACAGTTTCGCCAGGAGGTGAAGAAAAGAGGTTCAAGGAAGGAATGCCAATCCACATAAAAATAACTTCTTGTGTCTCTCTTGTTGATTGTATTGAAACTGATTAATTCAGCTCTATTTTTCAATTTAATTATTAACCCTGTTCATGCTATGGAATGACAAAAAAGTTATTTTCTTTGTTGCAGTGTTATGCGTTGCATTTCCAGGAGATTCATCTGAGTCACCAATGCTCTTATTGATGTCTTTATTAGGGCTGCCAACATTGCTGCTTCCTTTCAAGACTTTCAGGCTGAGGGAACTCGGCACCTTTTATCTTTTCCTGTCTGCTGAGCATGGGCATGGGTCTTTGTGGTATGGTGGTTTAGTCCTGGCTAACAGCCAAATGCCCACCCAGTCACTTCCTCAGTCCCCTCCTCAGAGGAACCTGTGCAGGAAACAAGATGAGCACAGGAAGATCACTTAGCAATTGTCATGGGGAAAACAGGCTCAGCTTGGGAAAATTTGATTTACTTGAGCAAAATTGATTTAATTTATTGACAACTGAAATAGAGTCAGGTGGTGCAAAACACCTTTTCCCCCATCTTCCATTTTTTTCCTATGCTGAGCTTCATTTCTTCATTCTCAATTCCTCTACTTTTTTCTCCCAAAACAACACAAAGGGAGGACTGAGGCTAGAAGGAACACTTGGAGATCCTTTAGCTAAATATACCACAAACTTGTGGAAAAAAAGGAACTAATTACTGAATCAATATTTGATATCTGTGAGTCATAAATAGAGACCAAAATAAAACATAAACAGTTGGAGTGTGGTGGGGGGAGGCTGTGAGCTATACTTGCGTGGTTGGGGTTTTTTTTGGAATGGGGTTGTATTTGTGGGATGGGTTTTGGGGGCGTAGTTGACAGGGAGGGGTGCTATTCTGAAAATATTAACAGATGTGTTCTTCTCTTTGACTTTTTTTCTGCTTGTATTGTCCTAGCACCATGCTGACTTTAGCAACCGCACAGTGCTTACAGTTCTTGCAGATCTGCTTTGCTCTGTATGGTGCCATGTGGAAAAATACGCTGATTTTTTACAGTATCCACCCAAGAATATGTATTCTAAGCTGAATTATTAGAGGCTTAGCCACCAGTGCAGTAGGAAAAAAGGAGAAACTGGGAAAAGAAAGGTGGAGAGACAGTGAAATAGCATGTAACTGAATGATAAATAAGTAGCATAGCTAAATCTGAAGAGTCATATATTGTAGATATATTGGAGAAAAGCAGAACTGGGAAGCCAAAAGCTCTTGGCTTTCATAATGAAGCATTTCTGGTGAAGCATCATCCTGGTGCTCAGGAAAAAGTTGTTGGTATCAAGCCCTCTGATTCTCAGGGACACTGCTGGCACTGTGCTGACCCTCCAGTCTCAAGCCATGCTGGGAGTCAGCTTCAATGGTTAGAAAAAAGATATCATACCAATTTCTGTTCACTGTGATATAAAAAGTCATCCCTATACAATCCCTTTCATCATAAAAACATGAGTACTATGAAGTGACAAATCAAGCAGAAATCTGACTGTCCCACTTTCCCTCATCTGATATAATTAATATGTCTCTAACTGGGGCCAGTAGATTACATGAAATGAGAAAAGAACACAATTCAGACAAATGTTGCCATGTTTTAGTAGTAATAATTTTCTTTTCACCAACAAATCCAGATTTGAAACTACACATAGTTTCATAATTCCTTGTTGATATATTTGGTCTATTCATTCTTTACTCATCCACTGCAGTGACATATCATTCATGTTGTTATCTCAAGAAAACTGGTCCTCCATCAATATTGGTTTCATGCTAAGTGTTTGTAGATTTTTTTCTTGACATTGAATATATAACTTATGACATGTTTCCAAATAATTTTATAATGATTTTTTGACTATGCTAACTATATATAAACTATATATAAGATTAACTTTTTTATAATCTCAAGTGTTTTAAAGGACTTTTCAATTGTAGCTGAATTTCCAAGTTATTGATATAATAAGTTGCCTGTATAATATTCATCCAGGTGAATGAGCACAGATTAGTTATATTTAAGTCACTCATTTTAGAGGTTGTCAAATGTGGGGAAATTTCCTTGAATAATTGTTTGCGACAAAGTTGCTGAAATTGTCAATTGAACGTTTCTCACAACTAATTGCTTATTAGTTGTACTTTATGCTTAATTTCAATATTCCTGCTGTAGGCAATAAAAAGCATGGCCCACCATAATTTGTGACACTTCTCCCAAAATACACAGAAATACACAACATCAGAATGTGTTCTCACATATGATAGAGTCAAGGATATGTCTGGATTTTCATTCATTATAGATTTTACAAATGCAAGCAGCTAGAATTTCCCTGGCACAATCTCCACTTAACTGCTAGATCAAGACTTGGGAAAAGGAATAGACAGTTTAAATTAATTTTCTCTGTGATCTCGGGCTTCATTCACCTTTGTCACTGTCCAGTAACTTTCTGGGTTTTATTCTCAAAGGAGAACTCTTCTTCCCTTTTTGCCGCGGATGTCATACACTTAAAATGGGAAACATTCCTCTGGAATGAATTAAGCACACTCTGTTAAGTTACCACAGTTTCTACATTTGAAACCTAAATTTTAAGTGAGTGCAATGAGGTTGCTGATTTATATTACCAGAGGAGAAAACAATTATGATCAATGACCTCCCTAGGGCAACCTGCAAATGGGGAATCAATCAGTCATGACTACTGGGAGAAGAAGAAAGATATTCTCTGATTCTCAGGAGGATCTCGAACAGAACAGAAATAAAGGAAAAAGAGACAAGACTCATTACTAGCCTTTTTTTTTTTTTTTACCAGGTTGGCTCATTTCAAATTCATGGGTCAGTTTCTGTGCTCCTTACTTGCTTCTTCTTTCCCACAAGTATCTCAGAAACAGAGAAGAGGAACCACAGTGCTGCCTGCATCGTACTGCAGGTTTGGGGAGAAGGAGGATAAATGTATAAAGACACAGAAGCAAAGTCTTAGATATGAAAGGAAAGGTATGGAATATATCTGACACATGAAGGTAAAATTGTCTGAGGTAGAGCAAACGTTGATTTAAAACTGTGATGATCACGGCACATATAACTTTCCATTTTCTTTAAGCATTAAGAACAGAATAACTTTTCTGCTTTAATTAGCCTTATGTTTTCCGTTTTTAATGAAAATAAATGCAGTAAATAGGGGTATGGCCTTGAAACAAGCCACAGATTTTTCCCAACTTCATTTCTATTCTTAGAAAAACTGACATAAATGAAGAAATGAGACATTGATCACTACCCACTATATATTAATTTTCTAAAGTAAGTTGTACTGAGTCTAAAATGTTGCTTTTGCCTCTCAATGTTTTTGGTAGTGTGAAATTGAGCTGTCCTGAATCCTGACTTGTTTTTTATTTATAAGCCTCTAAGATATATAATACAAAATGTTCTGGAGAAAGCTTTCCTCTCAGCTGTCATTAAAGAAAGCACTAGGACAATCTGACTTAGTCTAACTTTTAAATGTTAATGCAAACCGTGGTGTGATCCACTCCACCTCTTTCAAGACATCTAAGCAGACACCAAATTTTCTTTTCGGCTGACTATTTCATTGTGTACATTAAATCATTACTGTGGGGGAAAAAATCTTAGAATTATTAAGAAAAAAAAAAAAGTTAGTTACTGGGTGACTGCTTCCCTAATTTTGTGCCTTTACTGAGGATGAGTTCTGATATTGTTGTAAAATAAGTATCAGTAGGTTTCAATTCTGAGGGAAAAAATAGCCTGTTAGGAGTTACTTCTCAACTCTAAATGGGAGGCAAGTGGAAACTTTTTTTCCCCCTCAATTAAATTCACTCTAAATTTTAGAAAGCTAAAAACCCCCATCTTTTTCTATGAGTAGCGTACTTTACCTTTTTAAGCTTCTTTTGCTGTTTTGGCTTTTTGATTTTTTTTTCAATTGCATAGAACTAGAATTTATAGATTGTGGTTTAGATTTTTGTACCATTCGTATTTTTAATTAAGTATGGGATTCATCATCAAGATCACATTACAGTCTGCCTTTCTTATGAGAAGTGACAAAGATTGATTTAGGTGTGTCATTTTATATCATATGCTATCTTTATAAAATGCTAAGGTAATTAGACTTTAATGTTTCCTTTAGAATGTACAGGATAAGAAAATCTAAAAACACTGGCTTTTGTTCTAGGGAAAAAAACTGAGGAGGTGTCACAGTAGACTGAAAAAAAACTTCTCTTGCCCTACAAAAAATACATGCAGTAATTATTCAGATTCATATCTCTGAAGCCCTAATAAATTGAACACAAAAATAACAATTTCCCTCACATTGCAGGATTACAGATTTATTGAACTCTTAACAGTTAACAATCTTCTTGTTTTAGTCAACATGATAATTCTACTTGTTGATCTTGGCATGCAATATAGTTCTTCCAGGTAGATGATAATGACAGTTTTATCTACCTTACTTTTGCTATAAATCTTTTATTTATATTCCAAATATAGTACCTGTGCATTTATCTCTGAATGGTAGTGCAAAAATGTAATTTATTTGACTCAGTTTGTGATTTATAACTCTGTACTACTTCACTGGAATTTCTTTTTCCTTGTCATGAAAGTTGGTTGGCTGTAGTAAGAATTCCTGTACTTACAAGGAAGAGTCAGAGGCACCAAATAGAAGAGTCATACACTAAACCAAAGCTCAGATGAGATATAGCAAGAATAAAACTTGCTTTTTGGAACATAATAAAGTGAACAATAATATATTTGTTCTGTGCAGCATATCATCTTTTTATTTCTATAATGTTTCTTTCTCTTTTATTATTTTTTTCCATTTTATGTAGAAGGAAATGAAAATAAAAAAAAATATGCAGGCAAGAATTTTGAATCCTCTAGCAAATCAGCAAGCAGATGTATCTCATTTGGAATTTTAAAGTCAAATTGAAAAAGAAAGTAAAGACAAAATTTCTGTGATGATTTAGTTGGAAGTTCTGCTTCCATACTTCTATAATCCTGTTCTACTTTCAGGTTTCTTGCACAGGTGAAATAATAAAATGAGCATACTCTAGGCTGGATACACATAAAGATATGGATACATGTTACCTTACCTTTTTTTTTTTACCCAGTTGATATTCCTATCCCACTAACAATAAGTTTCCCCATTTTCTGAGTATAGCTGAATCTTTTTCAATGGATGTATTGTCTGACTCCACTGCTGAAAAGCTGAACCTCTCTTTTTTAAATGCTTGAGTCAACATGGATATAACACAGGAAGTTTAAGAGCTACTTCCACTGTGATTAATAAAATCAAAGCTTTTTGAAATGTGCTATTCTCTGTGCAAATCATCAGACAGCAAATGAAGAGGAAGTGGCAGCACCATCTGCCATGTTGTAAGCAGCATCAAACAGAGGTGACTAAAGAGAGTGAAAAGCAATTCATTTGTTCATTTCATCTTACCTCCCCTCCTTCTGCTGAGCAAAGTTGTTGGATCAAACAATGCAGCTAGAAGAATTAGGTGAAAGCCCGGTCTTTTCTCACTTGTCTTATATTTCTGTACAAATTTTTGGTTATTTTATTTATACTGGAATTTGACATGGTGAAAACAGTGGGAATGGGCACCTTCCTTCTTATCTGTTCCCAGTGAATTTCTGTTATTTTTTATTATTTAAGATAGGCCAGTCCTCTTAAATTAATGGCAAATGACTACAATTAATACAGACCTCCTTGGAATTTTACATAATGAAGTACTAGAAGAAGTTTTACTAATGCCTTAGAATACTGTAAGAAAGAATTCACAGATCTTGGAATTCATTATCATGAAGAAAAGTTTTCAAGGGTACAGGAATCCTCCCAGGGATAGCTTATGCAATTAAATACAGAAGGAAATCAGGATCACATGTCAGGTGGGGCTGAAATGAGTTCTTGTATGAGTCAAATGTGCATTTGTACTGGCACATTTTAAATACTGTTACATTTCTTAGGAGTGTAAGGCTCTGCAATTCTTGATTTTAATGTGGATAGCAGGATTTATTGCAAGGAATCTTGATTAATACTGATGATCAGATCAGGAGGCATTTTTAGAAGGGACACTTTTGGCTCCTCTATTACAGATATAACCACCAAATTGTTGTTCAGAAGCCTATTGACTAGAGAAATGATTGTGAGAGAGTGGACATAAAAAGCAAAATAAATGCTGATCTCAGATTTGGTTCAAGGCTTGAGATTCAAGGGAAGGTTTCTGTTGACATAAGAAATGAGAACATAGCTATTCATACTGTTTATGATGAGCAGCAGAATTTTAAGGCTGACTGATAGCCTTGATGTGAAGCTGAAGGTTTAAAATTTGAAATCTGTCAAGGAGAAGGTTAAGGCTTACGCTTTATTAGGATGAGGACAAGATGGTTCTAGAAAATATTATGTGTACATATAGTGAGCCTATGCCTGCCTGTCTGTCCCATTGAACATGTTTTTCTGCATAACTTTTGCAGAAGTCTGACATCATATTTTAGGGTAAAATAAAATGTGCCAGCTATTCTTTTCAATAATAAACAGCATAAAAGCTGTCAGAAAAAAAATGAATAGTGTGACAAAGATCTTCAATGAGATACCATTAGATAACAAAATTTTGAAATTCCTTGTTAATTTTTTTGAGTTACTGCTGTGGGGTTTTTGGTTGTTGGTTTTGTTGTTGTTGTTGTTGTTGTTGTTGTTTTGGTTTGGTTTGGTTTGGTTTTGGTTTTGGTTTTGTTTTATTTGGGCTTTATTTTAAGAGTAATGCACTATTTTTTCCATTAGTTGTCACTGAGTTAATGTATAGAAATAAATATATAAAAAGTGAGCTCTCCACATTATACACTTTTCACAATGGCAAACTCAGTAACTTTAAAAATTCCTAAAAATTCTTTTAGGGGGCACAGCATGTATAACATTCACTGTCCATAATTAGTACTTTTTCTGTTTCATAGAATTAGCATTTTTCATTGGTAGAATACCAAGTTGTTGTGCTGAAAATTAAAGTTGATTAGAAAGGAGGATAAAATATCTGAAGCTCTTCAGCCATGCAGCTGTCAAATCTGAAGATCTGGTGGAAAGTATTGTACAATCCCTGCATTTAAAAGAAATAAATAAAACAATGTTGTTTGCATTGTCATCTTTACTGCTATCCAGATGAACAGACAGTATTTCAATTATAAATCCATTTCAACAACAATAGCTATTCATTTTTATTCATTAAAATAAAAAAGGGTAAATAACATACGATGTGACACTTGGATTTTTCTATAATTGCATATTTATTCATGAGGGACAATGCATATGCCAGATGTACAAATAATAGGACTTTCTTTTTTTTTTTTCCACGGGTTTGAAAAAATGTTTCTATAAATATAATGCATGCCCATGTGTGTTTTTGTTTGTCACTTGTGTGTGTGCAAATACAGCGTGAGAATATTCTAAACACATTTATGTGTGCCTGCTGTCTGTTCATGTATTTTTAAACTATTGTGATAATAGAGCCTTGTATATATTTAAAGCTTTATAAATACAGCTTTGAAAGCAGTTAGCTGGACAGGTGGCACAACAGCTGAAAGGTGTTGTTATAGGATGTGAATAAACAAGGTGTTCTTCAAGTTGATACTTAAAATCATACTCTAATGGTGCATCATATTAACTATTCCAAAAAATCTGTGGTAGCTATTATGTTATAGTTCTTAGTGCTTCAGCCTTCTCATCAGGGATTCAGAACTTTAGGTTGAATGTCAGATATGTAGAAGTGGTGAGAACAGCAATGAGTTTAAAAGTCTGAGCTCACATTATCTATGTAGCGGCTACTCTTCCAGTATACAGAACCTCTGCCCTGAAAAACCACACAAGAACTATAAAAAGCTGTATCATTCATGCCTTAATGGACTGTAAGGCATCAGAATAACAACATTAAACACAGTATGCTTCCTGAGCAAATGGCTTAAGCCTTCACTGATGGAGTTAGTTCCTTTCACTAGCAGAGGAAGCTGCCCATAAACTGTGAATTTCTCCTTGCCTTTTATAACATATTAGTGGTTGTAATAGATTGATGGAAGAAACATTACAGCAGTATACGGCTACATTTTCCATCACTTTCACAGTAAGAAATTGGAAATCTGAATTTTGAACTTCTTTTCGGAATAGACTACAACAAGCCATCTTTGCTTCTTTCTCACACATTTGGTTTTGAGTGTGCCACATGCTGACTGCTTGGATTTGATATTTGTCCCTTAGCCTGAAAGGATAAGCTACAGAAATATATTAATATGGGATATCATGGAACAAGGTGGAAGATGAATGCATTATGCTTTAAGAGTCTATACATCATTGAAATTGTTACTGTTCCTGTTGTGTGTTGTTTTACCCACAGATAATGGTAGCAGACATTTGGAGATTCCTTAGAAGTATAAAAACTCAACAGCTGAATTAACCTTAATTGTCCATTTCACCGGTTAAGAATTCAACATTGTTTTGATTTTATTTGGCAGTGGTCTAGATGTTATTTTAGATATTCTGCAAGAGATAATCTCTGACATAATATAAACTAGTTCTTTCTTGTTCTAAATAGCTCTAAAATGTTACTTCAGAAGTCTCCTAAGACTTCAGTTGTTTCTTTCAGCCCTGGCTGATATTAGCAACTAGATAGATGTGGAAAATGTACTTGGAATATTTTTAATCCTAAATGCATTTTTACTTGGTGAATTTGTTTTGATTACATATTAAATTGTTCCCTACCTTATCAGTAATAGTATCTTAGCTTCACTACCTACCTAGCTCATTTCAGAAGCTTCACAGACTAGTGACTACTGTAGAATATGCCCAAGTGTACCCATCCTACGCTCCTTCTGTGCACTTATTTCTCACCACATATTTGCAGAGCTGAAGAGACTCTGTTCTCAAATGGGGAATTCTTTGTGATGTACAGTCTTTGACTTTCCTTGGAACACTCTTGTCATGTTACTCATTAGGTTCCTGGCAGTCCCTCTAGCTCACACAACATATCTCTGGTGAACTGACCTACACTGGAATGAGGCATGCCTTGCTCAAGTCTCTCATAGCATTGGTTTTGCAAAGCAGCTCCATCTAATTTTCTTCACTTTGTGTGCAGCTGAAGCTCTGAGTGCAGCTGTAAGAACTCTCTGGACCATAAATCTTTTTTAACATGCCTGCTTTTAACAGCAAGATCCTTACTGACTGTTTTCCATATCATCTGCCAGCTGAGAAAAGGTAAAATTGTCTTGTAATAATGATTTGTTTACTTTATCCACATATTAATCTACCTTCTGCAATCAGAAGAGTAGATGAAGTGGCAGATGGACAGGGAAGGCAAGGGTACAGAATAGCTCTGGGCATTTGTGATCTTTAAAGTAGAGCCAATATTTTCCTCTGCAAATTTCTTCAGAGTCCCTGAGCTGTAACGCCTTCCTTCACTGGAACTTCTGCTGCAAACCTTCCTTCAGTAAGTGCACAGAATACCATGGCAAAGTATGGCTAGTTGCCACAGAATGAATACTTACTGCTTTCTTGTTTTAATGCTTATATGGTGTCCTGGTTTAGGGCAAATTTGGGGAAAACCTCCGAAGGGGTTCCTCTGGAAGAGCAAACCCAAACAGCCCCTCCCCCCAGCCGGTCCGGGAAAAGAACTTCCTCGGAGAAAAGTGGAAAAAACTATTTATTTAACAAACAAAATGCCCACAAATGCAAAGAATTAATAATATGAAACAATAAAACCTCTGCCCGCTCCGAAGAGAGATGGCAAACAGAGACAGTCTTTGCCGTGGGTGTAGCTCAGCTCACTCAGTCTCTCCGAAGGTCCAGGCCCGGCGGGCCGCAGGTGCCAGCCCTCGCTGCTCCTCTGGGTTTTTCAGTCCTGAGCAGATTTAAACAGTCCCAAGAAAAAGGAAAAAAAACAGTCCAGGGAGTCTTCTCTGCCTAGCTAGCTAGCTAAAACTAACTAAAAGCACAGGAGATCTCTGTCCCACCGCTGTCCGTGCCTCGGACGAACACCGGAGAGCAGCAACGTGGGGGAGTCAGGCAGTTTCCTCAAAACGAACTGCGCGCTGTTCTTTCTCCCCCTTCACTCCCAGAACAAGTTTTAAAGGTACAGAACACAATATACAGCACAAACAGAACAGACGATTGGGGATACAAGCAGCATAAAGTCACCCTACCACATATGGGAATTCCCGTCTTGGATGTGAAGGTACATTAGTACCTTGCTGAAGACAGGAAATGTTACCAGTCACATATTTCCAGGTTATAAGGAAGAAGAGCAATTAGACATTTTTCTGTCACTGCAAGGTTCAGCATCAATAAAAGCTTTATCTGTGGTAGTTTATGGGTATGATCACATAAATACTTTGCAGGCTTATTACATTATCAGGTTCTAGCTGCTTGCACAGCCCTCTTCCTGGTAGGTGCAGAGTGAAAAGGCAATGGGATTTTTCTCATGCATTTCATTTGGTAATCTGGAAGTTTACTCTGAGTTATCACAAAGCCTTCACTTTCTCTAACAGAAATTTGCTGACTTCATACTAAGAAATTAAAACAGATACTAGTTAACGTTTACCTGGGAGCCTAAGAGTTGATGTTAGCAGCAATAAAATCCACCAGAAAGCCAGGATATGCAGCTATAAGCATCACCATGAGATGGTGTTCTGAGTATGGAGGATTATGCAGCATGAACCTGAGGATTTCTGAGCAGGAAAGCTGGGGCTGCTTCTGTTTAGTGCTTGTTAGCATTCAGGGAATCATTTGTCTGTGCTTCCTTTACTCGACTCTCCCTTAATACCCGAAACTGCTACTTGCAAAGAGTCCCAACACCAATAATAACCACCTACTAATATTTTCTCATTTATATTATAAGCTATTCCAGGAGGGTGTCAAATATTGACTAACTTCTTGGTTCTAGGAGTACCAATACTAACAGTTGTTCCTAATTAGCCAGGCAGAAAAAGACAGGAGATTGGCTTGCAAATAATGAAAAGATGGGGGTATTTGTTTTCAGAAATATGACTGATGATGCATTCTTTTCATCCAACCTATCCATGTAACTCCTCTCAGCTTGAGTTATTCAGGTTTATGTTTTTTTCAGGTTTGTTTTTTTTTCTTCTCTAGAAAAATATATTCTTCTGTTTAATTGTTCCGTTGTTCATCCACATCAAATGGAAAACTTTATATAATTAATTAATCTAAAAATACTCTTTAAGATGCTTGCCTTTAGTGGTTACTACACATTATGTCAACAAAGCAATACAAAGAGATCTCATAGATCTCATTGACATGTGTGCTTATGTTTCATTATGTTGTCAAAAAAATGTAATCACAAACTTATTCTTGACTCATAACTTTAGGTAGCTGTTAACACCCAGTATTATTAATACAGTGCCACATATCTAGTTTGTTCCTCCCACTGTTTCACCTACCACTGTGTTTATCACTCTTAAGGGGCTTAAATTGCTTTTGATTCCTGTGTCATCTCATCTGTCAGTGCAATAATTGTTTATTTCTCTATTTGGATTAATTACAAATTTTCACCAAAAGATCCTCTAAATGGTTTCATCATTCAAATATTTTCTGTGTTTTCAAATATTTTATACAAATTTTTACTGAATTAAGCATGTTTTGATGTTAAAGCTTCAGCCATCTTTATGTATTTTAATAAAACTCTCAACAACAAAGATTGATCATAAAATGTAAAACATATGCCAAAAGATACAACACCATTTCTAAATGAATAGTGAACGTTTGGTTTCTAGTCTCTGATTTATTAATTTATATTCCATCTTATCTTTTGTAAAAACAAAGAGAAAAAAATAGAGCAACAAGGGCTTAAGCAAATTATTTTCATAGCTTTGCTGTATCTTTTTTGGATAATAAAGCAATTCAAACAGCCATGAAGAATAATTTTTTTTATAAATATTGTCTCATGGAGCCAAAAATTCTTTATAATGTATTCTATATTCATTACTGATGTTTTTAATTTATTAAATAAACAAGAGATATAAACAAGATTAAGAAAGGTAAAAACAAAGCCACTATATGTTTTTTCTACATATTCTATATAATTAGCGTTCATTATTTTTGTGTTGTCTCATTCTAGATATACTGGTCATTCTATTAAATCTGACAGTGTAAAAATTTAAAAAATAAATATCTGTACTGCATTTTTGCCTTTGTAGATCATATCACAGGATCTGAGAGTCTTATGATCTTTTGTTGAGTCTTGTGACTTTTAGAAGAAGCTTCTCCCAATCCAGATGTTGTATGACAGTCATGTTACTTGAAGAGAGGGAAGGGCAATATTATCACTGACTGTTTTGTATATAGAAAAGTATTTATTCAGATTCACACAGTAATCCTATTATGTAACCAAATCTATATACTATGTGGGGTATCAATGATAGGTGATGTATAAACAATAAACTGATTTATTCATGTTTTTTTAATTCCAATAAACCTGGTGCATGAAACTTTTTTTCTTCTCAAAAGGTTATACATTGAAGAAAATGTCAGTAATCCTGGCTTGCAGGCATATGTTATTCAGCTTTTCCTCAAAGGTAATCCTTTCTTAAAATTCTTCCTCCAGGATGGCCAGACAATTAGTTCAAGTGATTCTGGATTCTCAAGTGATGAACAACTGGAAGGTATTATGTTTCATGGAGTTTCTTTTTCTGCTAGCTATAAAAATTCACCTTATATTGAGATTCAGTGGGAAAAATGAGTGCAGAAGAAAGACTTGAGGATATTTGTAGATGAAAAATTAGACATCAGCTTGCAATGTGCACTTGCAGCCCAGAAAGCCAAATGCATTCTGGGCTGCATCAAAAAAGTGGCCAGTAGGTCAAGGGAGGTGATTTTCCCACTTTGCTCTCATGTGAGACCCCACCTGGAGTGCTGCATCTAGTTCTGGAGTCCTCAGTGCAGGAAAGACATGGACCTGATGGAATGGGTCCAGAGGAAGGCCACAAAAAATAGTCAGAAGGATGGATCACCTCCTTATAAAGAAAAGCTAAAAGAGTCGCAGTTGTTCAGCCTGATCAAGCAAAGGGTCCAGGGAGACCTTATTGCAGCCTTTCAGTACTTGAAGGAGACTTATAAGAAAGATGAAGAGGGACCTTTTAACCAGGGTCTATAGGAACAGGACAAGGCACAACTGTTTTAAACGGAAAGAGGGTAGTTTTAAATTGAATATAATGAAGAATGTTTTTACTATGAGAGAGATGAGACACTGGAAGAGATTGCCCAGAGATATTGGGGATTTTCTTACTTTGGAGGTGTTCTAGGTCAGGCTGGATGGAGCTGTAAGCAATCTGATATAGTGAAAGATATCAGTGGCCATGGCAAGGGTTTTGGAACAAATGGGGACCTACAGGTTTGTCCGTGTGAGCTTGGTGTTGGGAAGGGCCATATGGCAGAAGATCTTCGTGCCGTCATATGGCACGTACAGGATAACCAGGTGATCAAGTCCACTCAGCATGGGTTTATGAGAAGCAGCTGCTGCTTGACTATCCTGACCTTTTTCTATCACAGAATCACAGAATCATCAAGGTTGGAAGCGACCTTCAAGTTCATCTAATCTAACCATCAACCTGGCACTATCACAGTCACCCTTGGATGACCTACATCTCCCACACAGTGGACGAGAGAAAGGCTGTGGATGTAATTTACCTGGACTTTACTAAAATGTTCTTCAAGAATAAGTATTTTAGGGTACAAAGCTGTTGAAAAGGAACCATCCAGATTAAGTTTTTCTCTACTCTTCTGTGGATAATAACTTGTAAGCAAAAAGGAACCTTTCCCTCACTACAGTATCAAATTCATATTTGAAACCTTGAGTTTTTCTTTCCTGTGATACCTTTCACAGTAAATGGGAACTTTATAAAGAAGTAATAAGGCAGGGTGTATTATATGAGGTATGTATATAACATGTTCCTTAGTAGATGCCATTTTATTTCACTGCAGTACAAGGGACAGAAATGGACATTTTCCTACAGATTGGGATATGAATTATGAAATTGTGGGTTTTATTTTAGGGTTTCATTTCAGGCTCATTTTTAAGTTACCTACTGTTTCCTTTCTTTCTCTCTCTCTCTCTCTCTTTATTTATTAATTTATTTATTTATTTATCTATTTATGCTGGTTTTCCATTTGGTTAGCTAATGAGATACCACAGACATCTCAATATGAGTTTACTTCAGAACCTCATCCACACTCTGGGAAGGTCTCGGCCAAAGCTAACTGTACCAGCTCTGAGGGAGGGTGAGAGACAGCAGGAAAATGTGGACTGTGAATAGGCACTTTCTATTCAGGTTGAAGAGATGGCCATGCGTGATTTAAAAAATATTCAGACCTAAACACTGTCTTGAAAAAGTGTCTCTTTCCTCCTGAACTCCTTTTAAGGGCTATATTTTTTTGATTTTTTTAATAAGAAGCAGCTTTCTCTTTTTCAACTCTGTGTTGCGTTGCTCTTTGACAAAGAATTGAGTACTTTCCAGAATTTGTTTTCCTGCCAGCAAAATAAAGTAATATTTACTTCCTGCTGGCCTTACTGTTATATTTTTGGATACACCTGTCTGAGTCATAAACCAAATTTCATGTTTCTCTGCTACTACTTCAAAATTATAGTGGTCTCAATGACACGTACGCAGCCTCCTAGATAACTTGACATCTTCCATTTTCTACTCGCTCAGCACATGTCTTCCAGTTACTTTTTTACAATTTTCAGTTTATTCCATCTTGTGCAGAAACTTTCACTCCCAGGGAGGGTTCAATAGTTTTTCACAGCTGTGAATGTGTCTCCCTGCTGATGACAGAAATTCACCCAGTTAGGGATGTGCTTCACTGACCTAAGCAATGCTAGCAACCAGGCTAGCATGAAACTCCATATTCCAGAGCATTTCAGAAGCCTTATGCTTTTGATGATAGATAAAGCAGAGGAAGGACAGAAATCGCCAGTATCAGCAAGAGTAAAAAATATGTTAATGAGACAGATGCAAGAAGAAATACTGAGCAGCTCCAGCATGATCTGTCAGTGAAAGAAGCTAACAAGTAGGCTGAATATGGACTTTCCACAAGGGCATGTAGTCATAGGACAAGAGGAAATGGCCTTTAGCTGAAGGATGGTCAATGGAGATTAGATATTAGGAAGAAGTTTTTTTTCTGTGAGGTTGGTGAGGCACTGGAACAGGTTTTTGGGAGAAGTTGTGGAATCCCCATCTCTGGAAGTGTTCAAGGTCAGGCTGGATGGGGCTTTGAGCAACTGGATTTAGCAGAAAGTGTCCCTGCCCACAGCAGAGGGGGTTGGAATTAGATTATCTTTGAAGTCTATTGGAACTCAGACCGTTCTATGATTCTTTGAAAGCTGAAAAGACTTCATGGCTCTCACTGATCTAGGTTTAAGCTAGAGAAAAATTCTTCCCTGTCCCCAAAGCTATTGATCAGGCTCTCATCGAGAAGGACACTGTGAAAAATATTACTGCAAGTCCTATGCCTCAGACCTATTCATATATCAGACCACCTGCATGTCATTTCCTGGTCCTTCATCCAACTCTGCTAAACACCTTTTCCTTCACAAGAAGATGACTGATTTCCCTAATCTTCCCCTACTCATTTGAATAAGTCAACATCACAACTTCAAATGTAGAAGATAAGAATACCCTTCCTTGTCCTTGTAGAAGCAGCTGAAGTCTTGAAGTGTGACATGAAAATACCATTTCCTTCTATATACCAGGATGTTCAGTTTTCTTTTCCTGGGTTGGAATGGATGGGTGAACAAAAGAAATAGCACAGCTCTGTCTTTGTCCTTACTTTGGTTAAAAAAAAAAAAAAAAAAAAAAATTAATCTATTACACTATCAAAGAGAGTATTTTGTTAGAAGTTCATGAGTTATCGTGGACCATTTGATGCTTAACAGCTGGATTAAGGGTTAATAAGATTCCGAACTCAGTGCCAGACTTCAGTACATTAGGTATTGTATTACCCAGTGCATTTTGCAAAAAACAGCTAAAATTTTTACCCTCTGCTCACGAGGTCAGGTCCCTAGGGACAGAGGAAATGGAAAGGGCTTAGATGGTGGTTGATTTCTTTGCCTTCATTTTGACAGGAAAATTGTGGCTGGTCAGAGCCTTTTGACAGAAGCTGTGGGAATGCAACACTCCCCAGAGCAGCAGGAGAAAGGGATACAGTACCCAAGAAAGTTGAACATACACATATGGGACCAAGTGAAATGCTGGCAGAGCTCACTGAGGTTGATGTGAGGCTCCTGCTGCTTAAAAGGTTACTTGTAATGAAGGGAGGTTTGTGATGGCTGGTAAAAAGCAAATATCTCATCCTCTTCAAGACAGGCCAAGAGGGTGGGCAAAGAGACTACAAGACAGGAAGTTTTTACTGAAAGGTTTCTTTCAGTTCATTTATTATGTGATGCAGGATTGAATAGGGTTCCAACTGGTCATACTCCTGCTACTTAAGAGGTAGGTATGTGTGTGAGAATTAACATGCATGCATTCTGTTTTGCTCAAACACAAACTCAAGTAAACTAGTGAGGTCTTCTGAAAATGTACTCATTCTAAACAAGACAAGCAGTACTCTTTTCTGGATTGTATTCCTAGCACACCTCTACTCTTCTTTTGGGAGCAGGGGAGACAGAAGAGTTGTTGCTAAGCAGCAGCTGTCACCAGAAAGGTCTATATTGTGGTAGTGGATTAAGTGCCACTGAAGTACCTCTCTTTTGAAGACTTTCTGTCTGTTAACTGTTGAAATAATTTATAGCCATAGTATTCAGCCCAACGTGTATATCCACTTTCCCCTTTCCACCCATCCATATTGACTGTGATGTCTGGTAACTTAAGAGTGGTCTATATTTCTTGATGTTAGTATTCTGAGGAAGTCTGGCCCTAGAGCCTGGCTGGACAGTGCTGAAGTAAAAGTCTACCTGTACTGACTTGCTACTCGCTAATATGATCCCCATTCCTCCCATTTTGTTAAGAAAAACAAAGTTAGCTGTATGAATAACTCTTTAATCTTTGTCTTCATTTCCCATAAAAAATATCTTTTCTTCCTCACAGACATAGTTGTTATGACCAACTCTCAAAATACTGCTTGCAGAAAATACTTTTGAGAACAATTTTTTCCACTCATGAGGAAGTTATTTCAATAAATACATTTAATGAAAACTCAAATCAGAAGTACCATCTTTCCCACAGGAAATTAGCCTTGATTGGGTACCACCCACTTTTCTTAAACTTTGAGGACTAATACAGACGTATTACTGCTGCACAGACATCATTAAAAGATCATTTTAAAAGCTACAAAAGGTATGATGTTATTTCTTGCATAGCCTTTGTTCTAGCTTTGAATTACTGACTACAAGAAATTCAGAGATTTTATGACATTCTGATGGGCAGAAATTATAGAAACAGACATGTAAGATGTCATAATATAACTTTGGAAAGACAAACAACACCTCCTCATGTATATGGATAGTTGTGACCGAGGAAAACCCTTCTCCACTTGGAGACTTTTTGAGTTATATTTAACCTTCATATTTGGCAGTGTATCTTGGAAAGATGTGTTAGCTATGCACCATAGCACAGATAAAATCTTGGAAAGAGATGAAATGTAGAAAAAAAAAAAAAATCACACCCATAGAGGTTGTAGCTGCCTGAAATTTACCTGGAGATATGGTCCAGATGACTATGGCAGTGATACTGTTCTCTGACATGAAAAAGCTTGTCTTGCATTAATTGGTATTGGGTGGTACAGACTGCAGATGTGAATCTGTTTTCTAGACACCTTCATATGATATATGTTTTTTTAACCCTGAATGTCTTCAACTATTGTTGAATTCTACAACCCTCATTATGGACACTTTAATGAGGATTGATTTTTGTATTCTTCTTCATCAGAGAATTTTTAACCTGATCAGCTTTATCCTGGGATACCCTAAATTGCAGTACAAATTCCTCTGGAGTATGTCTGGCCACTGAAAAAAAACCCCACAAAATATGAATACAGACAGAAAACTAGGCTCTGAAGTCTAAATTGATTTTACAGTTTAGTGTCCAGGTGCCAGTGCATAAAAACCTTGCACTAAGTGATTACAGTAGTTTAAACATTTTAAGACTGGTCTCCTGATTGATTTTGTTAGAACTTGGGGTGTACTGTTCCTCAGTACATGTTTCTGGAGGACAACAGAATGCAAGATATGTGTATTTGGTTCCACTCCTGAGACACTGATACAAAAGGTGTAATATTTCAGTCAAAACTTGCATCCTAACACAAGTGCAAAGTGTATGTAAACTCTCTCATTTTTAATGTCAGGGCAGTGAGAAATGGAAAAACTGCATAGGGCCCAAAACAGAAAAAATACGTATTATAGCATCTATCCTTAGTTAAATAAATAGTTCTATTGTCCTGAGGCAAACTTAACCTGATTGAAGGCAACTGTAGTTGTACATATGCCTGGAAAAGGGAAAAGAGATAAAGAAATCTGATGTGTGGAAAATATGTGTTAAATTACAGTACATTAGATTCTGCAGTCCCCAGAGCTTTTTTTTTTTTTTTCCGCTATGCAAACCAATGTTTATTAATCAAAGTCCACATAAACAGTTTGCTGATTATGATACCTTGTTACAGCCTGCCTGTGCTCCCAAACATCAATCACCTTGACAGCCTTTAAGAAGATATTGTGGTAAGGACCACTGAACAAATGTATGGACAACCAGAACCTTCCTTTCTGATTACTGAGGTGGCTCAGGCAGTGCTGGAGTGCACAGGAATAAGACCAAGGGGGACTGATACTCAGTGATATAGGAAATGTCTACTCCAATGCATACCTCCTGTTTTAGTGTGCAATCTATCATGTTCTAGTACAACTTAGGGTTTTTTCAACACTTTGTATATTGGTATATTCACATTTTCTTAAATTTGGGAAATTGTGCTTTAGTCCCTTTTAAGACCACAGGGACTCATGGGCTATGAAAGCTGATCTTCCTTTTTCTAACTTTTTATTGAATAGAGCCTACACATTTCTTCTAATTTAAGCTGTAACTAGTATTGGGATCAACTTATCATTTAAATTTGAATTAAAGATTTAAACAATTTCTCAGCTGACCAATTTCATTTTTGCCCTAGGGACTGGGGGTTAAGAAATGCTTTAGAACTCAAAATGGAGAAAAAATTGAACCGAGCTCATGTAAAATAAGCTGAAGTTTTTACTTAAGATTTAACTTTTGTATTTAAAATAGTATAGTTTTAACAAAAAATGGCTACAGGTTTCTAATACTCCTTTTAGGGATTGCAGAGATACAGGACTAGCATATGAAAGACTGGCAGATTAGGATATTTTGAAATTACAACTATGTTAGTGTGAATATTATTTATTTTGTAATGCATTATGCATGTATATAGTAATCTTACTTTTTATTCCTCATTTTGTGGTTTCATATTTAGATATTTATTTCTGAAGTTATATAATAAAAATATTTTGGTGTAGAACCAACACATCTCAAAATGAAAAATCATTCACCAAAGTAGGAAACCAAAATAGCAATTTTCTCCTTTTCAACAACCAATTAAAATCTTTTTACTTTCATTAATTTCAATAAATTAATTGAATTTCAATTAAATATTTTAAAAATAATTTCAATAAGATCTTGCATCAATAAACTTCCTATGATTTTCTCTCTTCAAATTTGGAGGGAAAAACTTTTTTACTTTCATTAGAGTTTGACTTAAAAGCTTTTATTTAAATTAATTTCAGTAATTTAGAACCTTTTTTGTCATATTGATCCATTTAATATTTACTTGTTCTTGATTATTGGATATTCAGACTTGGATGTCTGAATATTTGAGACTTGGAGCTCTCATATTGAATATGAGTGATGGGGCTGTGAAACATCCTGGAGTATAAGTCTTCTTTTGGTAGGGAAGGTGGGTTCCTTGAGGCTAGAGGTTACTAAGATTTTGACATCTGTTGGAAAACTATTGAAAAACCACTAATAAACCCAAAACAATTATACAATGAAAATTGTTTGACAGAAAAAAACTAAATTCTTTAGTTTTTACCACTGATCATTTGTGATAATTTCCTCATGTATATTTTGATGCACATGATAAGGACAAGAGACCTCTGACTGCCCTGTAGTGTCTTGAATGCTGTGGTAAATCAGAGACATTGAAAGTTATTCTGTGAGAAAGGTTAAACAGTACTTAATAAAACCCTTCCTAACTGAGGTTTGGGAGGGGTGTGGGGGTGTGTGTGTGTCTGTGTGTATTATTAATAACTCTGCAATATCTCTGTCTTTGCTTTAATTTCTCTGGAACCAGTGCAGCTCCTGGTAGTTGTGTGGAGACATTTTATTGTTGCTGCTTTTGAGAGAAAACCTGGGATAAAAAAGCCTTGCTGCACAGTTCTTTTCAAGGAGATAATTTAGTTTGTTGCCAAACCAAACAAAGTGGAAAATGACACAGCATCAACACTATGCTGAGCTCATCAGAATGATATAGACTGTGCTCCAGATTCAGACACATGTATCTGCCAATAAATGCTACTGAAAGCAGAAAAATGAAAGTAATAATACTAGATTTGATTTGAAAAATATTAACAATTCTTCTTCTGGTATCTTTACACTATCCAAGGCATAATTTTAAGGTGCTCTATGCTAGCATGCAACATTACCACATGATTCTAGCAAAGCACCAAAGCTATTCATTGCTTTATTTCAGGAAGATGGTTTGAAATAAGATGATTAAGGAGCTTCCTTGCTCTGCAAAATTTAAACTATGATTCTTATGTTCCTCTGTTTTTTCCCTGGTCTAAAAATTCTTCCCGTGCTCTTGCAAGCCCCTGTATATTCTTCCTTGGTGCAGTAGGATCTCTGCTTAAGCATTTTGTCTTGCATTTCTGGGAGGGGCACTTGTTTCTCCTGTGAGACCTGATGTTCAGGAGCAGTCAGACAGAATTCCCCGGACCAGAATTACTAACATTTTCACCTTCATCTCCTGTTCATGGAAATCTTTGGAAAGACTTGACTACCTCATGTGAAGTAGTGGTACGTGGACTGTGGGAGTTTGACAACAGTGCATTGCACGGAGATTTGAAATCCTGTGAGAACTGTGGTGGTTCATCCATTGAAAAGATGCATCTGCTTATTTTGCAAAGATTAAGGAACTGGAACTCCTCAGATATTAAGAAATTGACTTAAATAAATGTAATATATTGATTTTAGACTGAGAGGGTGATTAGAAGATGTAGTAAAAGCTAATCCACTTATTCTCAGAGAAGAGGTCTGTGTACAGTTTATGACACTTTCACATTTGGAAAAGAAAATATAAATTCAACTGCTTAGCTCAGCTTCAAATAAACAGGTATGTGTGGCTGCTTGCACTTAGCTAAAATGCTATAGCCCTCTTTTCTGATCCCCGGCATATTTCATGGTTATGTTCTCTCTTGCAATATTGTGAAACTGTAATGCAACCTCTGTGATCCATATGTTGATTTTCAAAGTGAAAGATTCTTCCTGTGCAATTACATTTTCCACAAATAAAACATTAAATCTATCCTGCAAGTTGTGTGCTACCTATTCATTCACTGTCTAGATATCTGAAGATGTTAGGGCTAGAAAAAAGTCCTTATATGTCAGATATCCAGCAGTTCATTGTTTTGGATGTTTCTATTAGTCTGTGAACTGGACCGTGAATTTAAAAATCAGCACTACTGGGTAACTGATGAAAGTTAGTGAAAATCCCTTTTTAAGCTCTTTGTGGTCATGGTCTTTCCCCAGGTGCTATAACAATTCTGTTCAAAGGTGTTATTTTTTTAAGCTTGTATTCCCACGAGGTGTCAGTGTCCTGTAGTGGAAGTTGCTGAGAGAGTGTTTTCAAGTTTAATCCCTCACCATGGAAAGCATTGTCATTCTTACATCTGGCATTCAGAACAGATTAGGAGGTCTGCATTTCCAAAAGCTTCCCAAAAAGAGGGAAATTACCGAGAGTAGAATTTACAGGATTAAGGAAAAATATAAAGCAAACCTGGCAAGGATTAACAGACTTTATAATGTAACTTTGGGTCATTTCACGTGCTTTGTGTTTGCAAGCGTAAATAAAAATGATGGGGTGTTCATTTATTCAGGTTTGGAGATTTTTAAAAGAATGGAATGTAATCAGCAAATGGATCTTAGAATTATTGTTTAGTACACGCAGAATACATCTGGAGATTTTGTAAGCCTCATTCAAAGTAATTTTGAGCAGTTACAGAGAAAATAAACCCTTCCAAGAATTTCTCTGTTGACTTTGTTTAGAAAATAAAATTATGAAGGAATGAGAAGAGAATATGGTGCAGTGGGATATGTAATTTACATCTACATTTTTTTGTAGAAGCATTTATGAAAGTAGTTTGGTACCAAAAAGCAGCTAAAACTTTGATTATGTCTCAAGTGGTTTTCAAATTAAGTCTAGATGACAAACTTGAAGTTGTCCACAAGGCTTGTTAAGGTAAATACAATATTAAACAATTCAAGATTAATGTCCCCACAGTCTTCTGATAACACTTTTTTTTTTTTTTTAACTAGGCAAAATAGTTTTTGTTTTCTTTTTCTACTTTCACATAAAGATTTTTTCACAGGAACAGGATAAAGTAGAATTACTTAAGGAGTAGTTGAAAAGCAAGATAATTACAGTTTAGAGAAAGCAAAAATGTATTAATATGATCCATGTAGTAGAATTACTTACTATGTCAGAAAATATAGTGTCTCCATCAGTATGAATATGAATAGTGTCACTGACATGAACGACAACACACAGTAGAAGATATATTGGGTGCTGGACATTAGGTTCAACCTATTCTCACGTGGTTGCTTTCATTGGTGCAACTCTGGTGATTCAGGACAGACACCAGTAATTGTAGCACCAGAGCTGGAAAGGGGGGAACTCCTGCTGCTCTTAGATGTAGAATGATGATACATCAGTGCATTCGGTCTGGCTGAGCTGGAGTTCCTTTCCCCATAGCTGCCCTCACAGTGCTGTGCTCTGCATTGGTGGCTGGAAAGGTGTTGATAACACACCAGAGTTTTGGGCACTGCTGAGCAGCACTGGGACAGCATCAGCGCTGTCTCTCAGCATTCCACAAATCAAGGGGCTGGGGGTGAGCAAGATCCTGGGAGGGGGCACAACCAGGCCATCTGGCCCAAATGAACCCAAGTGATATTCCTTACCATATATCAGCTCAGATATAAAAGTTAACAAAAGGAGGAGGAAGTGTGGGTATTCTTTATTTACAGTGTTTGCTTTCCAGAGCAACCTCTACGTGAAACCCTGTTTCCTGAGAAGCGGCTGAACATCACTTGGAGAATAAACCCATTTTTCTGGTCTTTTATTTTGTGTGTGCAAATGTTCAATTTTTCTTAAGTAAACTGTTCTAATCTCAACCTACGATTTGTTTTTCATCTAATTTTCTCTCTTTCTTCTGGGAAGAGGATTGATAGAGCAACTTCATGGGCACCAGGAATCCAGCTGACGTCAGCACACCACAGCATGGCAGAAAGGACAACCCTAAGTCTCCTATTTCTTCTCATATTTCAAAGAGTGCAATATGAGAACATAAAAGAACAAGCTTAAATTTGGAAAAAAACACTTGGGGAAAAAAAAATTTGCAAGTGAAGCATACTGACGGTGTGTCCAATTCATTAATCTGAGCTGATTAAATGTAATAGTTAAAAACAGTAATAAATCCAAAATTCAAAGCTATCATGCAACAAAAATGCAGTTAGAATTTTCTTCTGTTTAAACAGAAACAATGTTCATATAGGAGAAGTATAAGAAGATGTTATTACAAGTCAACCGTAAGAAAATTGTATCCATTTTGACATTTACAAAAGATAAATAAATTACAGAAAAAAAAAATTAAAAAGCCTTTAAAACACTTTGAAGTCATCAGTTTATCTGGAATACTACTCCATTACTTAAAGGAAATGATAAAGCAAAATGGACCACACTAATCTTTCATGAAAAATAATAGAATTAAATTAATTTAAAATAAAATACTTTTTTCTTTCATAAAGAGACAGATTATCTTATTTGCAAAAATAAAACACAGATATTGTTCTGAAACCATTAGCACAAACTTTACAAAAACGTGGTAGATCTTGTGTCATTATCAGAAAAAAGAACACATTACATTGATCTGCCAATTTCTGTCAAATTATGACTATTTGTCTTCCAGTGATAAGAAAAAGCAAAATAATTATTAAAAAAAAAATAAAAATTGAAGTTATTGAACTGCATAAACAACTTTTACTACTGTAATGTATTTGAAGAATTTTGAACTTACTGGGTCCCATAAGCCAGTAATTCCGAGAGAAAAAATTTGAATGTGTTTTTGATTTAAATAACCCTTTGGGTTTTAATGTATTAATAAGACAGGAGAAGACATATATGAATTCCCAAACATAAATAACAAGCGGGTAGAAAAAAAGAACAAGGAATTATATTTATAAATGTAGTGAAAAGAAGGTGGATTGTAGGATGTGATTTCTGAAAGCATAAATTTAGCAATTCGAGGCATAAAGATTTACCTGCAGGCATTCCCACAAAACAGTAAGCACTGTATTTCAGCCAGAGGGATTACTTATTTTCCCCCATGAAGATGCACATCAGTGAAAATACAGAACACAAGATTTGCATAGTTGTGATACTTAGTATTTTTAACAAAGACTTCAAAAAACAAATAAAAATAATAATAAGAAAAAGTAATAAATTCTTTACTTTCCCTCCTTTAGTTTTAGCATCCCTTGAGTACTGCTCAGAGTGCCTAGTCTCCATGATCCCCCTCACAACCAGGCTGGCTTTGCTCACCCTCCTTCTCTAAACTGGTTAGGATAAGAATTTTCTTCTATAAAATTCCAGTTTACTCTTATCTCTGACAGAGGATTTCCTTCAGTTATTTCAAATACTTTTTAGGCAGGACATGGCTTAAATGAAAGCCCCCTTAGGACAACTGGTTCCTCCAGCACTCTAAGCTCACTCATTGATTTGTTTTGGTCAAACTGCAGCCTGTCCACTCTTTGGGGTCCACGTGCAGTTTCCCTAGTGGATCTCAACAACTTTATGTCGTCTGTACCACAGTCTGAACTCCTTTAAGTGTTTACAAGACGAAAATGGTTGAAGACTGCTGGAGGACTTTGACTCAAATAAGGAAAAGGTAAAAATGCAGGTATTAGTTTGATTTAGTGTCCCATTAATATGCATTGCTGTGTTTACAGATCTGAAATGACACTGACAAACACTATTCTAAAAATCAGTTTTTGAACCAATTATGTAATACAGTTCTGAATGGTATTCAAGTATGACCATTTCTTTCAGTGGAAGCTGAGGTTTGTTTTGCTGATTTCCTCAGACCAGAAGAAAATGTACAAATGCTAAAATCATGTTAAAACTTATCAAATTAGTATCCTTAAAAGTTTGTCAGAAACTAAATAGTTTCACACAACCTCTTCATTGCAGTATTAAACAGAAAAGTTCAGTCATTCTAATGGTGAACGTATCTTAAAATAAAAAAAAAATAAAATCTATTCTGGTGCATATTTTACTGCCTATTACATTCCAGAAGTACAGGCATAAGCACTAATAAGTTGAAATCCTGTCACCTTAAGGGCTTTCAGATGACATTTTAATACTGTTATCCAAATTAAGTTCTGAAATTAATAGGGTTTTTTATTTTTTTTCTTTCCTGAGATCACATTAGGAATCCACTTTCCCACTTGAATCTTTAGAGTATTTACAGCTTTTGCATGTCAATATTTTTATTTGATTAGTAAAGGTTTTAATATTAGTGCCAGAGGAAAACAATTCCTTGTTTCTTTCTTGCCTTGAGTAGTCTTTTCTTCACTTTGAGAAAAGTTTGTTTTCCTCCTCTGTCTGTAATAGAATTGCAATAGAGCAGCACTGAACTGTCTTTCTTATTTTGCCCCTTGAATAGTCAATGTAAGATAAAAACTATCCTTACAGATTTTCTCTTCCTTTTGCCTCTGTTGAATTTTTATGAATAAAAACTCTCTATTGCCTTTCACTCTTGAATTTTTATGAATGAAAACAAATTCCTGCACCTTTCTATGACCCAGGGTATTGACCCAGTGTGTTTTTGTTTTCTTTCTTTCATGCAACTATAAACGCCATCTTCTATGTAGGGCCAAAAAAATAACCAACAAAAAAAGAAGTGGCAATAATGTCTTCATAAAAACAGCAATAGAAATTAACTATACATGCAATTTTCAAATCCTTTTGACTAAGAATCCATTCAAACACGACCTTGACTCTCAGCAGCACAGAAATTTCGACAAAACCATACCAGCCTACTGCTGCTTTGTGATCCATTATGTCTGTACTTGCCTAAAGTCTCAATCAAAAGCCATCATTATAAGGAGCTGTTGGGGTTTGATTCTGACATACATCCATTCTTGCTTTGAATTCCGGAAGTTCTTCATGTAGTAGTATGTTAGCCAAGACAATAGCTCCTTTGTATTAAGTATTATTTTTGGTTTCCAAAAGACTTCCTGTAACACCAAGGAAAGAACAGCTATTAAAACATGAACTTGCTTGTATTTTGAATGTGATATTTCAGTAATTCATTATGCCTTCAAAGTGTGGAATGAGAAATATTACTCCTGTCCTATTTTTATTCTTAGTTTACACTACAACAGTTTTTTTCTATTAAAAATTACAGCTTCAATCCTTAGGTTTTTTTAAAGTCAAATAACTGCACAGAGAAAATATTTATGGTAATAAGCTTCTTGCCTCTATACAAAAATTTTGCCTGAAATGCAAAGGTCTGCTTTTGTCACATTAAAACACTTTTTGTGACTATCATCCTGACACAGCAAATGACAGCTTTTACTCAGAGATCTAAAGCTGACTGACCAAATTCAGCTGTCTGAACAAATTCTATTCACAGGAAAATCATTCCATTACTGCACATGACATCTTTATTGAAATAATCAGTCACTATGAGGCCAAACAATCCATAGGTGGAGGTGATGGACAGCAGAAAAGCATAACTATATGGAAGAAATGAAAATATAACAATAGCTTTTAAAAGAAAAGGACAACTTTTAGTTGAACATATATGTTTGAAAAAGTTTTTCTACATTCTTGAGGGATAAAAGGAACAAGCAGTAGAGAAGGTGCATTAACTGGTGGATTAAGGTCACAAATAAATACATGCTCTAAGCCTACTCTTAGACACGTGCATCTTATAAACAGATATATAAAGGACATCTTACAGCTGAGAGAATGTATATATTATAATAGGACACGTCTCCTGTCAGTTTTTGTTCAACAATTAAACAATTTCTGCTTTGTAAATTTCATAAAGTACTTGCTGCAGACAACTGCTAATGAGAATTACATATGAATATATGAAAACCTGAATGACAATAGATGTTTATAACAGTTCTTGACATTTTTTTCCTCCCCAATTTCCCTTGCCTGTTTCTGAGGATATGTTTGTATTTCTGAACATCTGTAAATTAATGCTCTGTATGCAAGTCAAAATCTGACAGATTTGCCTTCCGTTTTACTGAGAGTAATATCTTAGCTGCAGGGTAACTTACTTTATCAAGTTTAGAAATGCACTGGTTACATATCAGGTATAGGAAGCAACATTTAGGGTACAGATTAAAAACATGATAAAAAACAAGTATATCTTTCTTCTTCTTCTTCTTCTTCTTCTTCTTCTTCTTCTTCTTCCTCTTCTTCTTCTTCTTCCTCTTCTTCTTCTTCTTCTTCTTCTTCTTCTTCTTCTTCTTCTTCTTCTTCTTCTATTCCTTCCTAGATTCTCTTACATGATTTGCTGAATGCCCTCTTAAACTATCTATAAAAATATTAGCAACTCTAAGTTAGTTGTTTTCTCTGTCAAGTCGTCCCGGTTCCAGCTGGGACAGGGTTAATTTTTGCAATATCCAGTAAGGGAAATGACCAAGATCCAGAGATTATTTTATGCCACCTTGCATCATTTTCTGGGGACAGGGAAACGTTGAATTTCCTTCTTGCTAGGGTAACGTGGAGAAGGGAGCAGTGAGGGAATTTCCAGGGAGCGTGAGCCATCACATGTGAATCATTCACCTCTTTTCTTGTACACTGTGCCATTAGTAGGGTTGCTGTTACTGTTATTTTCTTAACTCATTTCTGTTTCCAGTAAATTGTTATGTCAACCCATGATCTTTCCCTTTTGTGATTCCAATCTTCCCTTCCAGCCCACCACAGGGGGAGGGGGAACTGGGTAGTGAGCAAATGGTGCATGGTTTTGAGTGTTTCAGAGGGAATGTTAAATTGGGGACTAAATCAGGATGTAATGGAAACACTTAAGAACACTCAGATTTCATCTTTCTTGCCTAACAGAGCAATTTCTCTCCAAAACAAGTCAAGTAAGGTCAGTTCAGTAATGTTTTTCTGAGATGCTTTTCATTCTCACAAAAGAGAACAAGCATTGTCATTACCATGGTCAGGTGTGGTGAACAATTTCCCATCAAAACTGTCTTTCTAAGGCCTTTAAAAAAGTGAACTGTTCATGTGAGACAGAATAACAGCACATATGCACACGCAAAGAAAAAAAAATCCAAAATAATATTTTTTTGTGTTTGGAAGTCAGTTTCTCATTGAACTCTTTCAGACTTAATTGCATCAAAAAAGTATTTGCATGCTTGAGAAAGCTTGTCCAAATCAATTGAGTGTAGAAATAAGAGGATGTCTTGGGTTGTGGAGCCAGGGGTGTGTATTCTATTTCATCTGTTAAAAGCAGCTGGGGAGATGTTTTTTTCTTTATCTCTTGTAACTCAAGGGGGAAGGGATGCCTTCTGATAATGGGCCATTAACACCTCCCCGGACTATACCCTCCCCAGAGTGGTGCATCTGCATTCCATCATCCTATTGTGAGATGCCCCACCCAGTGGGGGGAGCCAACCATTCCTGCCTGGAAAAAAAACCTGAGACTCAGGAACAGGAGCTCTCTGGCTTCACCCCGATTTCTGGGAGGAAGACCGGACCCCATCTCACCATCACCAGACCCCATCTCACCATCACCAGCCCCTTCTCACCACCCCTGGACTCTTTTGGCTACAGGATCATCTCTACTTCAACAGAACCACATCTGCCACTCCAGGAGGACTCACTTTTGGACTGCTCCCAACACCCTGACTAACGGGGTGTCAGGTTGTAACTCTGACTCTGTCAGGGTTTCTAGGATTGTTGTTTGTTTGCTTGCTAGTTTTTTGTACTACTACATTTGTATCCTTTTTTTTTTTTTTTAATATTCCTAGTAAAAAACTGTTATTCTTATTCCCAAATCTTTGCCTGAAAGCCCTTAATTGCAAAATTATAATTTGGCGGGGGTGAGGGGTTTACATTCTCCATTCTAAGGGAAAGCCCGGTTTCCCCGGCAGATACCTGTCTTTCCAAACCAAGACAGAGGGACATACCCAAAAAAGTGAGATATGAATAAATGACCAGCATGTCCCATCTCCTCGCAGAACAAGAATATCTTACATTAAACCATGTCTGGAGAAAGTATGTGAGCACTGGCAGCTATTATGAATTAAGTAATTCACTGCAGGGATTTTTTTACAGTTTCTGCAATCCCATGCATGTTAAATGTTAAAAATGTTAAAGTGCATTAGTCCCAATGTAGACACATATGCAGAATTAAAATGTCCCTAACTTAATTCCGTTTAATTCATTTTGAAGTTTGAAGTAGACTACATTGAATTAAAGCCATTGAAAATCTGAATAAAAGGATCAATATGTGTCTTTAATTCATTTAATTAATCCACTTTAAAAGTTACTTCAGATTAACTTTCTTAATGTTTCTGCACTGACAAATTCAATAGGTCTTGAGTCTTTAGATTGGAGCTTATCATTAATTATGAAATTATCTGTTCCTTCCTCTGCAACCTAAAGAGCTTGTGGCATAAAGTGTAGTTGTTCTGAAACCAACTCAAAGCATACAGAATAAAAGCACAGAATTTTTTAGACCCTGGCATTCTTTTTCCCTGAAGCTTTTTTAATCACTGAAAAGACAGTAAATTTATTTGATAATTAAAAAATAATCTATTAGTAGTAAGAGTGGTGCAAGTCATTAAAAGTGTTTATTCTATCATCTTTTAAAATGGGCTGTATTTCACATGAATAAAAGAAAATGTATTTTTTATAATTCTTTTCTTTCAGCAGATAAGGTTGTTTCTAAGTTTAGGGTGAGAAGGAATAGTTGATTTACTAAATGTAGTATCAATATTTAGACCTGGGGCATAAAGGGGTCTTTTAATTTTTTTTTCAAGCACACTAGGAATTATTTTAACATTTCACATGACAAAATTGGAATAAAATCTGTGTTACTAAAGCAGTGTCACATGAGTAGCAGAAGAATCCAGAATCATACCTCTTTTCAGGCTTTTGTTCAACCACAATTTCAAGGAAACATATTTTCCCCTTATTTGAATATATTTGAAAGACCTCATAATTCAGTTAAGTGACAGAGCTGAACCTTGTGGCAAGTTATATATAAAACCACTGTTGTAAGCATGTTTCCCTTATGCCAAGGTAAGTCTCCAAAGCAATGGTTAAATGCAATTCAGAGAGATGTTCATCGGTTTTTCTTGTAGGATCTCCTTTTCTTTTGTTTCCACCATCACAAAACAACCAAATCTTGACCTTAAATAGTGCTTCTGTAGGTGTCTCAGAGGATATTCTTGTGGAAAAGACGTTTTCTATTGGTTGGCTTTATAATATGGAGGCAGCACTTGTTGGAAAAAGTAATTTCCAGAGAGTTAATAGGCATCACTGTCAAAAGAGAAGGCTTTGTTGAATTCATTCTCTGCACATGTATTATTCTTCATTAGTATTAATGGCCAGGTTGAAACATAAGCGAAATATAAAATATGCTTACTAAATTTGAAGTTGAAACAAGCCTGGAGAAAGCTGCAGGTGTGAAGGAGAGCAAGATTAGAATTCAAAGCAGTCTGGATAGTTTGGGAAATGGCCTGGAAAACTGGATGAATGCACAAAGTACTTCACACAGGGATAATTAATAGCACATATACAGAAATGAGAGAAACAGCTTGAGCAATAGTTATTTACAAAAACATCAGAAAAATAAGATGTCACAAGGAGGTGAATGAATGCCAGATAAATTGAAAGAGCCACAAAGACTGTATTATGAAGAATATAAACAATAAGATACTCTACAAGAAATTTGAAATAAAGCTCCTATGGAAAAGAGATGTATGTAGAGCCCTTCTACAGAGACTGTCTCCCTTCTGAAAAGCCTAGAAAGTCTCCCCTTTGCAGATCTCATCCTGACCTGACTGTGCATGGGGGTCACACATAGCAGAGCAATGTTACTGTTGAGTACATTTTCTTTTGATTTGCTCTGGATTGGTAAGGCTTTCCTGAGAACACTACTGAAAGTACTGAGCACTGCCCATTGAGAAAGAAGAGATTTGGACATTCCTTGGAAAATGTCCAATGACTCACTAAAAAGGATGCTTCATGTGTTTGAGAGCACATGAAGAATTAAATTTGTTACAAGATTAAAAGGACTTCAGAAGAGATGAAACAGTCTTCAAGCATATTAGAAGCTGATGCAAAAGGGAAAGGAAGGAAAAGGTCTATCCCCCACATCTGCCATAGCTAGAATCATAGAATAATGGACTTCTGTTGCAACAAAACAAAGTCAAGTAAAATATTTGGAAAAAAAAATATTAGTGAAATGCAGAAAATGCTTGGTGAAGGGGCAGTGTCATCTCCATCACTAGTCATCCCAAGAACAGGTTAGAAAAGCATCTGTGAGTACTGATGCTGCCTCATCTGGTATGGGGGAGGGAGTAATGCTGTCTCATTGGAATGGGAGGAAGGAGTAATGCAATACACTTGCAATTTTTCATGTAATTTACTGGAACTTGCTGACACTTGCTTTGAAGCATACAGCAAAATGTTTAGGTTATTAAGTTTTTAAAAAGAATTTTTGTTTCATTCAGGAATGGTACTCAGCATTTTCTTAATTTTTTTAACTCTTTTCTTCTCTGTACATTGTAGATATTTGGGACATATTCTCCACTTTTTTTTTTTTTTTTCCCCACTTTCAAGTGAAAATATTGGTGGAACAAAAAAGGATTATTCTTCAACAGAGCCTTGCATTATTATAAACATGAGTTTTTTTCTAAGGTCTCTTTTGAAATTTTTAGATGAATTCAACAGAAAGACACATAATTATAAATTAAAACTAAACACTGAGAGACCTGCCTCAGGAGTAAGGATGTTCTGCATTTTTTCTTATTGTTTTTTCCATCTTCATTTAGATAACTTAGATAATACATTGTTAGCTTTATTTACAAAATTCTGAAGCCATTGAAACACTTTTTCATTTGAAAGTGTCAGTGTATGGAATGATTTGGTTATGGATGAAGTTTTTGAAAATATATTACTGATATTTTCTTGTGTTTGGATTCCATTCTTTGACTTTGTCTTCTTTTAAATTAATTTCTAAAAGTAAAAGAACCCTTTTTTACACTAATGCCCATTTTGTTCAAATAATTCAAGTGCTTATGCATCAAGATTATATTTTATTGAGAAATTGGGTTTTATGAATAGGCAGATAAATTATTTTAAATATCTTTGCCTGAATTAACTTTATTTCATTATATAAGTCATAATTTGAGAGATCATTTACTTTTATTAAAAATATTATGATGGGGAAGTAGAAACATGTAGAAAATTAACACACACAGTTATAGATCACCTGAAATGAGTATAGTTTCCTGAAAGGTATAAAACGCTGAAGTTGTGTCTGGTAGCTCTAAAGAGAATAACTTCTGTTTCCTCTGATGTAACGTACAAGGTGCTTATTTCATAGGAAACTAATGACATGATGGAACACTATTTCTTTTGAAATTTCTCTTGTAATTTGAGATTACATTGTCTTCTATTGAAAAGTTATATTAGATCAGAAGATCAGAAACACAGTTATAAGGCACTCCTTCTCCACAATACTTACGCTTCCAGTTTAATATTAATGCAGATAAGTTTGAGTACCAATCTGAGTCATAGAATCTTTAATATGTCCTTTGTTTTCATCCAACCCAAGATGCTATCTGTCTGTGAAAAAGACACTGGGTCTCCAACAGAAACCACAGATGTGATTATATGCCTCATTTTTGGTGTTAGTTTCCAGAAAAAAAGCAAGCCCAAGTGCCAAACACAGCTCCATAAACATAAAGTAAATATTCTTCACAGGCATGTATTGCACCACACAAAGCAACAGAAGAATTATTCTCCTTGGTATTTTTATTTAACAATCCATATACTAATAAGTATTTTTAGTCTTCATGAATCCATTCCCAGCCCATGAAATTGAGATGTTGCTATCAATTTATGCTTTATACACTAACAACACTCTAAAGTTAAGTGTTCATTGACTTTGAATAGGAATTTTTCACAATCATTCACTTGTGGGGAAAAACAGCACACGACTTTTTGAGCTGTAGCTGTAGCTGAATGCAGTTCCAGTGGAGCCATAACTCTGTCACCTTCTAAATGACATTTCTTTTGAGTGTTTGCTTTATGTCCCTATTCCTCTGCAACATTTCTGTGTTCTGAAACTTTTTTACTGTCATATATAATAAGCTAAATGTCTGCATCAATCCTCCTGGTCAGAGGAAAAGAGTTTGAAAATTAACCATTAACAATTTGTTTGTTAACCATTAACAAATGGTTAAAAAAAACACAGCCAGGAGTTTGACTAATTAACCATAGGACTTGTTTTGAGAAACCTGGTCTACAGCAGGCTGGTGGGGTTCATCTGCCAGAGAAGAAGAGCATCTTCAGCCATGGGCTTGGCAAGGTGGTGAAGTGGGCTCTATCCATCCCACTCCTACCAGTTTGATGTTATTGCCAGAAAGTGATGCCTTGAGCCTGGAAAGGGATCACAGGTCAGGGGGGAAACACCTGGAGGGCAGTAGCAAAAGAATTCCAGCCAACTCATCCAAAAAGTCATTTCACTGGGGTTCAACTTAAATTCATCTATGTAAACATATATCATGGGAAAAAAAACCAAAAAAGTTAGAGCTATATACATGCCTGCAGGGCTGTAATCTTACTGGCATTATAGAGACATCATGGAATGGTTCTTATGAATGATGGCATTCAAGATTCTCAGGACAGGGAGGAAGGTGCACAGCAAGCTCACTCGCTGGACTTCAAGAGAGAAGACCTTTGCCTCTTTGGGATCTGTTTGGTAGAGTACAATGGACTAAAGCCCTGCAAGGAAGAGAGGTCCAAGGAATCTGGTTACTGTTCAAGGATCACCTTTTCCAAGCTCAGGAGTGATGAATTCAAGAAAAGAGGAAGAAAGAGAAAAACACCAGGAGGTCTGCATGAATTGACAAGGAGCTCCTGGACAAATATAAACACTAAAAAGAAGCCTACAGAGGAAGCAAGGACAGGTAGCCTAGGAGGAAGGAATACAGAGAGATTTTGTGAGCCATCAAGGATCAGGTTAGGAAAGCAAAAGTCCTGATAGAACTAAACTTGGCCATCCAGGTCAAGGACAAAAGAAAAGCTTCTATAGTTAAGCTGGTGATAAAAGGAAAACTGGGGAAAATATAGGCTTTCTTTGAAAGAAAACACGAGATCTGGTGACCTGGGACATAGGCAAGGCTGAGGTAATCAATAACTTTTTTGCCTCAGTCTTCACCGGTAAGTTCTACAGCCACACTACCTGAATCACAGAAAGTAAAGGCAGGGACTGGAAGAATGAAAAACCACACGTTGCAGAAGATCAGGTTCTTCACTATCTAAAAGAACTCAAAGCTGCACAAGTCCACTGCACCTGCTGAGATGCACACATTGGTGCAATGATACCCATAGGTACCTCACGGTCCTGAGGGAACAAGCTGAGGAAGTGACTAAACCAGTCACCTTGGTATTTGAAAAGTTGTGGTAGTCCACCATGAAAGACTTTTTTCCCCCTTGTCCCATGCTCTGTCATTGAGGAAGGAAGTGCACAAAAGTAACTGGAAGGCACCACACCTAATGTGGCACAGGTGATCCAAACTTACCAAAGGGATATTCCACACCACAGAACACCATAACGGACATTTTTGTGCCCAGAAGTCTATTTTCATAAAAATGTGAGATGTTATTTTTGAATTTCCTATGTGTTATTCCAGTATTATTATAATCATCAGACATCAATACTATAGGAAATGGATGGATAAGCAGGCATGCTTTGATAAATGGCACATACAGAGAAACACAAGATTAACCTCCAGCCCCTTTACAGATAGGAAATATCAGTTTAAGCAAAGTGGATTAAATTAATGAAGTGCATCAGAATTTTAAGACAACATGAAATATATACCATGCAATGCATGTATTGCTGCAGAAAAGGATATCACTATGATTTCTGTCTTAGTCTGCAGAAGTCACAAAATTCAGAGCTTTCTAAGAGAATTAGAATGAAAACTTATCATGCCGTAACACAGAAATTCCTACTAATACTTTGCTGTTTAAGTTTTGGAGGGAATATTTCATCTCACTTTATTCTATACCTGCAGTGAACTTCTGTGCAAAGACCACAGGAGGCTTCTAGAGTGCTTAAAATAGCTATTTCTGCATAAATGCTATTGTTTCATGCATGTAAGTGAAATATTTGGAGGTCTGGAAGGAAATCCTTTTATGGATTATTCAAAACCTGAGCTGCCTCTCCTTTTTCTGTAGGAAAGCTATATTTACCAAGCAAAGAGGTAATACATCTCTGGCTTTGAACAGAAACTTTGGTGTCTTAGAAACACCTTCTATTTTTTCTGCTTGGTTGGTTGGCTGGCTGGTTGGTTGATCGGGTTTTAAATGCATAAAGGAAGATAATAAATGCACTTCTTGATTTAACTTGCTTTGGTAGTTGATTTGCTATCAGCTGAACTGCTCAAAATCACTCAGCTTCTCAACATATCTCAGTGTTAGGTGTTAGTACAAAGACATGGTTTCTGAGCAGCCTTCCACCATATTTATACACAGGTTTAATCTATTTATACTTAGATTGCTAACGTGGTTATATTTTATCATACAGACTTGAAACTTCATAAAAATGCAACAAAAGTGAAACATGGAAAAATTTAGGAGATTTTTCATTGTGTGAACATAAAGGCAAGTATGCAAATCTGTGCTTCCACCTACACACTCAAATAACCCATCCCAGGACAGATCTGGCCTGAAACTTGCATAAGTAGATTAACATTCCTCTATCACTGAAACAGTTGTCACTTTCCAACATACTGAGCTTATTAATGTAGATATAATACCTTCATTTAATGTGTGTCCTGATGGCATGACATTAACTTCCCAGCTCAGTTTTAACCTTTTAAAGGTGGAAAGTTTTCTGTTTTGAGTAAAAAATTAGCCTAGCAATAGGCTGGCAAATGTTATCTTATTTTTGCATAGGGCATTAAGTTAAAGATACAGAAGTATTCAGGATACAAAAAGGGGATATTTACAGGACAAAAAATCTACTAATAATGAAAAACTATTTTTAGATTTTGTCAAGGGCTTAGCCATATTTATGTATGTCTATAATATGAGAAATTTCATGTACTATAGTTCTTTCTCAGTTAATTTTTTAAATTCCTCAAGACCATCTGCAAAAAATTGCTATTCTGAAGAATTTTCCTTAAAATGCTATTTTCCTTAGTAGTATTGATAGCTCTGATTTGGTTTTTTTTGATCAGATTTCTACAGGAGTTTAGGTGATTTTTGCTTATTCAAAGTTCAATGAGAATACTAATACCATTGCCAATTTTAAATGTTAAGCTTGAAAAGACAAACATGATTTACATTAGTTTTGCCCTCCTCGTAACTAACTAGAATCTCAGTGTTGTGGGTCTGCTTTCAGACATCTTTGCATTTCCATTCGACAGCAAAAGGCTGTTTGTCATTCTCTTGAGTGAAATTTGTTTCTTATTTACTGACTTTATAAGAGGGCCTTATAATCTGAAGACTAATCAACCTTAACTACAGATTTTATACTCTGCATGGCCCAAAGCTTTAATTAAATGGCTTGCTAAAAATTATGGTGTATCACTGAGATTTTTCTCTATTCCTCCTTCGTATTGGTTCTGTGTTAGGCCAATTACTACTGGTGCATTGGACAAGAATTTTATGTATTAAAAAAATACTTGATAAAGATTACAAAATTTCTGTTAATATAAATGCGTGTAAATAATGCAAGATAGCTTAAGTGGCAGTTAACTTTTCTTTCAAATATCTTCTATTCTCACGGCATTCATGTACATTCTAGCAGAAAGGAAAAATTACCATGGATAGTTTCTGCACAGTTAACCCACTGAGAATCTGCTACTATTGCTTGCAAAAAAAAAAGCAAAAAAAATATTTAGAAAAAATGAACTCACATTATAGGTATGATTTTAACAATAAACACTAGAATAAGGATAGTTGAGGCAACTTGTGGGTGGAGATAAACAGAGATGCCTAAGAGGGGAAGGGAGAAGTGTTAGAGCCTTAACTCAAGATGGAACAAACAAGAAAGGGACTGTAAGGAAGCTGGAAATAACATGGTGCATGTGTGATACCATAGCTGATAGTATGGAAAGAAACAGTATCTCTTACACCTCTATTCTGATATGTGCATTTTTGATCCTATATTTTGGAGGAGCTTTTAGATGGACCAGATAAAAAAGTGTTCTTGCAGATCTAATATTTTCGTGCTGATTTCATTTTTATCCTTTCTCTCCCAGAGAAGGTGGAAACTGGATGTCTCTGCTTCCATGATTGTGTCTGAGCCCATTTCCCCTTTTAGTGATACAGTCTGGGAATTCAGCATCTATGATTCTTTCCTCTTCCATGGCTGTATCATCAATATCATCTTACTGACCTCTTCTCAGGAAGAAGATTTCAGGTGTAGAGTAAATATGACTTTCCTGGAACTTACAGTTATTTTTATCACTTCCTAAGCAGCAGATGTGACCAGGAATCCTTTCCTTTTAAACCTTGCATAAGTAGCTCTGCATAAAAGAACCCATATAACCTGAGGAAATTACCATAAATGAGGTAGATTCTATTAAATTTGGCAATTAAGCCTGAGTAACTGAGGAAAGGCATGGTGCAAAAGAGGAAAAAAAGTAACTGAAGTCAGCTGCTAGTCTTTCAGATTTGCATCTGTGCTAACACAGAGGGAGGGATATACTGAGCTAATAACTCCATGATCACTCTATGATCTTCATAGCAGCCTAGCAATTTAAATAATTGGCTGTAGCACTAAATCAATATAATCTGCAATTCTGTAATGGAACCTAGACTCCAAGAAGACTGACACAGCAAGGTTCTTGGGATTTGGTTGGTTGGTTGGGTTTGTTTGTTTTTAATATTAATGAAAGAAATCCAATCTTTCCCATATAGTAAATAAATAATTGAAATAGAATGTTGCTTACTTTGATGAGTGACTTTATAAATAAATATTCAGCAGAAAAAAAGACATTTTCTGCATAAATTCTTACAACAGCTAAACATGTTGTTAGGATGTGGGAAAAAATTAAGATTAAGGGCCTTTAATAGTATGCAATTTTATTTGCTATTTCTTTTTATTTGTCACTCACTTTCTTAAATAAGCATTTGTCACTTTACCGTTCTCGTATCTGACCATTTCGATCATTTATATTTATGTACTCTTTTATTTCACTAAAAAAAAGATTACATTTATCCCCTTATCTTTTTTCAAATCCTTCTCAATGAGAATCCTTATTTGCTCATTATTCCTTAATATTTTATCTTCAGACATTCTCATGACACTGTCTTAAATTACAAAATCTTCCTGTTGTCACATTTCTGTGGTTTATTTAATCTTTCAGCTGCCCCTTTGTACCTTTGGTCCTGTGTCCTTGTTTCTGTGTTTCTCATGTGATTTCACAGCTTCTTCCAACCTCACATTCTCTCTTGTTAGTGCTCCTTTCAGACTCTTTCTCATCTACCCTTTTGCCCTGCCTATTGCCTTAATTTTGTAGTTTTTCTTAATTTTTTCTTAGATACTGTCCCAAATTTCAAACACAGCCTTCATAGAAATTATGCATTTATCGATCTGTGTTTAAAATTCCAACAGACTAAAAATCTTTTGGAGAATGCTGTAAGTTTTCTCTCTCCATATTTCATTATAATTTGCAGCCAATGGCAAATTTCCTGAGGGGGGGTATTCTCTGATGCATGGCTTGTGTGTTTATGCATTGTCTGCATATGTTATGCCAAGTCCACATCATTGACTTCATGAAAGGGTAAAATCATAGAGTTGTAGAATCATTAGGTTTAAATCATACATTAAGTGCCATGTACAGTCTTTTCTTGAACACCTTCAGGGTGATGACTCCACCACCTCCCTGGAGAATCCATTCCAGTGCTGAACCACCATTCCAGTGAAGTTGATGTCCAACTTGAGCCTCCCTTGGTACAATTTGAGGTTGTGTTCTCTTGTCCTGTTGCTTGTTGCCTGGGAAAGACACTGAAACTCAGCTGGCTAGAACCTCCTTGCAGGTAGTTGTAGAGAAAGATAAAGTACCCCCTGAGCCTCGAGTCTTCTCCAAGCTAAACAAACTCAACTCCCTCAGCTGCTCCTCACAGAACTTAGTGCTGCATGCCCATCACTCAAATCTAGGGATAAACCAAGGTTCTTCTGCTCTGGGGAGACACAGAGAAAAATCCAACCAAACATTCTCATGAAGTAAAAATACACAAAAGTTTACTGGCAAACTGTAAAAAATTAAAGAAATTTTCCAAAAGAATAAATACTGCATAACATCAATTATTACAGCATAGACTAAGCCCATTCAACATAGCAAATCTTATAACCCATTTGATGTTAATGTTCTGTGAGAAGAAAGATGAAAAAGAAAGGGAGAAAACCAGAATGATGAGAAGGCTATAGAAAAACAGACATATAGCTATCAACTCCTGGTTTCCATCAACTCCTCGATGAAGGTAGGGTTAAAGGACAACATGCTCACCTCATGGTGATACTTCTTAAACCTTTTTGACCCATCCTGGGCCTTCCTCCCAGGAAGGATTTACAGTCTCTTGGTCACTCAGGGACTGGGTTATGCAAAACTAGGGCTGCCTCAAGTGTGCCATGATTGACAGACACTGTGGGGCTGGGGGTCATGGGGGGCAGGGTACTACTTCACCAGAGCAAGATTGTCTCACCCTCTGCTACACTTTCCAAGACCTTGAGACTTCTTGAAACAGATCAGCTTTTCCAGTCCCTGAAGCTTACCCCCTAGACTCCTCACCAGCTCTGTTGCCCTTCTCTGGACATGCTCCAGCACCTCAAGGTCTGTCTTGCTGTGAGGGGCCCAGAACTGGACACAGAATTTGAGGTGTGGCCTCAGCAGTGCTGAGTACATCATCGGGGGAAAATCACTACCCTGGTCCTGCTGCCCACACTATTGCTGATACAGACCAGGATGCCATTGGCCTTCTTGACCACCTGGGCACACGCTGAATCATGTTCATCTGCCTGTTGATCAGCAGCCCCAGGTCCTTTTCCACTGGGCCATTTTCCAGTCAGTCTTCCCCCAGCCTGTAGCACTGAAAGAATTGCTGTGACCCAAATCCAGGACCCAGCATTTCACCTTGTTGTACAATTGGCCTTGGCCAATTGATCCATCCTGTCCAGATCCCTCTGCAAAGCCTTCCTACCATCTACCAGAGCCACACTCCTGCCCAGCTTATGCCATCTGTGAACTTAATGAGGGTGCACTCCATCTCCTCATCTAGATCACTGATAAAAATATTTAACAGGACTGGCCTCAGTGCTGAGCCCTGGGGAAGACTACTGATGCCCAGCCACAACGGGATGTAAGTACGTTCACCACTACTCTCTGTGCCAAGCAATCCAGCAAGTTTTTAACCCAGCCAAGGAAAACATAGAATAAAAAGGAAGAGACTGGAAGAATCTTTCAAGTAAAGGTGTCTTTACAGAGCAGTATAAAAATCTAAATGAAAGAGAACATGGGCAATAATACAGCAGCTTTTGTGATTGTAAAATATCTATTTTTAAAAATAATATGGACGAGTATATTGACCCACTAAAAATTACAGAAAAGCTCTATGTGATTGGATTCATATGTGCTTAAAAATTAAGCAAAGGTAATGAGTCTATACAGTTCATATGTCTAACTTACAACAGAGATACAATGTTGCAATCATTTCTAATACTTGTCTTTAAAGGATTTGCAGTGCTTTCTATCATTAAAAGGTTTTTTAACCTAGGATGCTGGATTTAATATCTATATATGTCTTGTTATCAATACATATGGCTTAGTATAGAGAAAAAAATCTTAAGCTGTTTCAAGTTGTTCTGATGAATGGTTGGTATCCTGGGTAACTTTTATGTGTTCTTAAAGATACCACTTTGATTTATCACTAACTGAAGTGGCATATGCACACACCCTGGAAAAAATTAATTTCTTTTTGACAAGGAAATATAGAACAAATTAAAGCATAAGAAAAGCAGGCATATTTTGAAATATATATGTAAGTATTCCTCAGGCAATATAATCGTAATCATACTTCTAAACCAATTAAAAACAAATTATATAGTTACATATTTGGTGCATGGATATATTTTTCTGTATCAATGGACTATGAATTTGGCAACAGCTCAGTAGCTATTCTCTTTTGACTGGTGAAACTGTAGGCAGTGCTGCAGGAAAGATTTGAACACAAGCAAAAAATGTTCTGCTTTAATGGGGTTGTGCCTGTCTAATGAAAGACACTTCAGCATTAATACAGATAGCTTCACATTCAGCTACTTTGTTTGGTGATTAGAATCTATAGCTCTAATTGGTTGTGCAGGACAGTTATCCTCCATTAACATTAGCCTGCACATTCCTCTGATATCCCGCACAAATGAAAACTACAAGAGCTGCTGTTTCTTATCATCCTGCCTACAGACTCTAAATTGGAATGGGTTGTATTATTTAATGAGTTGCACAAAGAAGTCAACAGTCCACTTTCTCAAAGCTCAGTATATCTTCCACAAAGCTTTGGATAATTTAAGTTTACCATTTCTGCTTAGATTTTGCATATGTTGGAAATTTACTTTGAATTTAATTCTTGAGCAGCAGATGTACTTTAGATTAAAATGAGGAGAAAAGTAGAAAATTATAGCCATATAAAGGACTAAAAAATGAACACATTTGTTGTTTTTTTTCTCCAACTGGTCAACATTCTACATTGATCCTACAATTGTACACAACTGTAGCATTCTGTATCCCAGTCATTAAGAAAAACAGATTTGTTTGCCCCCTTTTGTTTTGCATTTGAATGGAAAACCTCTGCAATTACAGTCACAGATGTGTGCTTAGTTTTGTCAGTTAAAAAGGAGAATATCTTTCTGTAAAGGATCGTTGTTGGGGGGAGAAACAGCAAAAACAAGTATTGTCAATGCCGCCTATTCAACTTCTAGAGTAGGTCTGTGAGCCTGATATTTCTGGGTCTGAGAGATTTTAGCCTGCTAGCAGCTGCTAACTTTTCCCAAAGAAAAGTTTTTCAAGAAAGCTTCTTCTCAAAACAATCTTGGTAAACAACTATCCTTTCTCAAAACAATCTTTCCCCAGGTGGTGTTTTGCTGTTTCTCTAGTTTAACCAATGGGATTAGAGAGGCGTCATTCTTACTCACCAACCATGTTAAGTCTGTATCAGAACACCTTATAAAAGGTAGTAAGAATTAGACAATAAAGCCTTTTTTCTGTGCTCTTTGCCTTCTGAATTATTTGGAGTCTCTCATCTTTCTTTCGTGTCCTACAGCAACATAGGTTGTTTGAATTATCATCAGTCTTTTATACTCAAAATCTCTTTAAAAAAACTGTTTGCACTAATAGAAACACAAGAATTTATCATTAGAATTAAAATCTCATCTGTATAAAAAAAGAATTATTATGAGTTTGGCTACAGTGATAACAGCATTTCATGGTCAAATTATGCAAAGTTATAAACAGATGTACATGAAGTTCCTAGCAAATTTTCCTTTCTCTCTTGTCAAGATCATTTCACGTAGGTGGGAGCCATAAGTTTGAGGGAGCTTTCTCAGCATCCTACATATTTCATGAGAGGAATATGATGATGTTGTTAATGGTTTATCCTTCTCACTGCAGGACATATTGGAGGACATTTTTATTTTTGCTACCACAAAATATCTTGGTCTTTCTTCATTGGTGTGCAAGTCCACATCATATTTAAATCTACCATCTGTGACATGTTTTTTATGTGAAACTGGTGCTGCAAGTCTCCCAAGGGTGCCTTCCTTTTACCATTGATTAGCTCCTGGTGAATTGTTTAAAACCCTGCAGACACTTCATGCCTGTAAATTCAGGTCTCCTGCTGTAATCTCATGCTGGTTTTCTTCCATATTGTATTTTATCAGCATCATAAATAGCTGTTCTTCTCAGAAAAGCTGCTGACAACAAATAGGCCTGACATAAGACAACTGTACTAATCTAGACAAAAGCTAAAGAAAAATAATAGTAGCTGGTCATTAGATAACTGCTAGTGCAGCCTAAAATAAATCTTCTGACAAACAGAAAATTCTGGACAAAACTTGACGAATCCTAAGTCCTTTCTGTTAGCCTATCACATTGCCTGTGTCCTGCTACAAGCAATGTCAAAAAAAACCCCAACAAAACAAAACAAAACAAAACAATAAAACAAACTACCTAACAAAACCCCCACAGACGGGCTATTTTTTTAATTCATTGCCTACATCAGGGCATGGTGAGCTGTAAATTTGCTTCTTGTCTACTCCAGATTTTACAAGTACTGTCTAAACATCAAACTGACCATATTTATCACCAGAGTGAAGATTGCATGAGTGTTTCATCATTTTGCAGAAGCTGTGATGTGTACCTGACTTCAGTGTCAGAGTAAGTATATGGATGAGGGGAGAGCACAAGGTATAATTTTCCTTTACTTGAGGGAAATTTTACTTTACTTTCAACACCATCTCCCACAATTATTGTTTTAATTTAAGTTTTCACTGTAGGGTCTGGATTTCTAGACAGTAAGAGGCATAAAAGATGTTTTAGATTATTGGACTCAGGGGGCAGTGGTAAATAGGGGATGCTGGTGACATATAGAGTACAAAAATGACATATCCAATTTGATAGTGTTATCAGGGACTTGGAGGAGGTTACAGACAGCACAATTATCAAGTAGGTGAAAAATGGAAAGTTCTGCCCCTGTGGAGCACCAGTGCAACAACACAGGCTTGTGCCTGCCTGTCTGGGAACTGCTCTGCCGGAAGGGACCTGGAGGCCTTGGCCAATAGTGTGCCCTGGCTGCAGAAAGGGACAACAAATGGCATCCTGGACAGTATTCACAGAGGTACAGCCAGGACACTGAGAAGAATTTTTTCCTCTACTTGGCACCTATGGGATGCTATCTAGGTACTGCATCCTGTCTTGACACCCCGATCCCGGCCCCTCCCAAGAAAGACATGGGTAAACTGAATCAGGCTTGGCAGAGAGACCTTAAACTGGTCAAGGTTGGAGAAGTTTCTCTGGGAGAAGAGGCTGAGAGACTAGGGCTTACTCATACTGAAGAAGGATGAACCTAACAGCAGCTTCTCAGCAGCAGTAAAGAGTTCATCAGAGATAAACTCAGGCTCTTTACTGAGGTAAGTGATGGGAGAATGATACTCAGTGGGCACGAGAAGAAACAGGTAAATTTTAGACTGGATAGAAGAGAAAACCTTTTCTCCTCAAGGATATCAAACAACAAAGGTTTTCCGGAGATTTTGTTCTTGAGAGTCTGTCCTTGGCGATGTTAATATGAAGTTGGATAAGCCCTGAGCAACATGTTCTGACCTCAGATCTATGAAGCTATGAGAAGGAGGTTGGACAAGACACCTCCTGAAGTAATTTCCAACCCGAAGTTTCCTATGATTTCTGTATCTACTGTCTGAAAGAACAGAACTAGAACAGCATTTACAGAAAACATTGTTATTAAACCTCATATTTTTAGCCAAAATAAAAGTTATATCCTTAAAATTTGTATATAGAATGATATCTGTTGGCACAGATATATTAGCTCCATGGAATTCTAGTAATGGTCTGCAAAATACGTGGTTTAAGACATGAATAAGACTTTTATATTCTCTTCAGTCACTACAGAATGAAGTAATTAAAATCCATGCAAAATACCTGAGAGTAAAGTTCAATGAATATTCATAGCTTGATAATAAAGTCATTATATCTACAAGTTCTCAAAAGGGTTTGGCCTGTAGTAACATCATGTAGTTTTGGTAATCTGGAATTTTATCCTATTTCTGTGCATACATTTAAACTTTTGCACTAATTTTGGATGCTGTTTTTAACTAAAAGCATTCTTTCTTCATGGACTGTTCAGAAGCACGAACAGGTGATTTTTATATGCAGATTTCAGCTTGTTACAGTTTTCTAATTTTACGGAATTAAACTAAAATTTAATATAAACTACTACTATTAAGATCTGTATATGGAGAGCTATTAAAAGCTAGGTATTCATTTGCCTGTGTACCATTGTAGTGGAATCAGCTATGCAATAGTAACCAGATTACTACTCATACAGCTGTTGGGAGGAAAGGGTTAGAAGTGAAAGATTTGGTGAGGATGAAACAGTTTCATTCAAAGGGGTCTTGCAGCTAGGAGTGCTAAGAATATCAGTGTGGGAAGACACATATTATGCCTATTGCTGATTATCCTCTGTCTGTTTTGAGAAGTAGAATTTCTGCAGAGATAACATAAATGTTATCAGATACTTGAGAGGCATTTTCACAGACAGGCTTGAGCCTCCTGCTGAGAGAGAAAGCTCAAAAGCCCAGTGATTGTAAAAAGCACAGAAACCTTTTGATATATTGGAGCAGGCAGTGAGTCCCCCACCTCTGCTCAGGGCTAAGATGAAATAAGTCTAAGGGAGCTTGTGCCCCCCGAGTGTCTCTGCTGTCCAGCATTGTTAGCAAGGTAATGAAACAAATCTGCTCTCTGCTTTCCATTTGTGGCTTGGTGGTCACCCCAGTTACCTGCATGTGTTGGTTCACACAATAAGCAAATCAGCCGTATGGGAGAAAGGACCTGGTGTTAGACACCTGCATAGGAGCCTATCTAAATTCATAAAATACATGTATGTTGAACGTAGGCTTCACAAATGCATTTGCATATACTGCAGCACTGAAAAAAAAATTAGAAGTTGTCAGCCTTCAGTAACCCTAAGTGATGATATTTATGATCTTTTGAGTTGAAAATTATTGATGGTCAAGAAAATAATTGCAGTATTAAATTATTGTGTTTAACAGTTCATTTCTGGCAGAAACAAAAGGCAAATGCATTAGGTTGAGGTGGAGCTCTTGAAATACTTTGCTTGTGAATAGGGTTTGTATTGATGGGCAAATCAATACAAATTGTAAAATAAGTATGCAATATTCTTAGTATAATGTCCTTTATTTATGTATTTTTATTCAGCCTGTGTTTGGTCCATCATAAATGCAGGCAGACAGTTCTTCCTTTCACAATTTTAGGCTGCAGGCCAATGTTAAGTTCACAGGTCCCCAGCTTAATTAGAAATATGTCTGATTATAATAACTGTGAAGTTTGATTATGGCTGTTTGCGGCTGTGGACCACACAGTAAACCTGTCAGTAGAAACAGGGCAAGTAAGCACCCCGAGCTTCTAGTTCAGTGCTGAGATTTGATCACAGCTACCAAATGTTATTTCAAAATTTGCAGCAATCCTGCTGTTGAGTAGCTTATGCTCTAATTATTAACACAAACCATCCACACATTGAAGTACTTACTATGCTGTAGGTACATAACTCGTTTGCATACAACATTTGTATGTGCTTCCCTCCCAGGAGTTATGGAGTACCTCATACTCCATATGTGTGGTGGGGTTGGTAGCACAGTTAAGTGGAAAATAATACTGGAGATAGGTACAAGTTAAATCTCAGAATAAAAAAGCAAAACAAAACAAAACAAAAACAAACAAAACAACAACAACAAAAAAAAAACCTTTAGAATACAAAACAGTCTAGAAGCCATTGTGTTAGAGTGTATTGCTGAGGAGAAAGATGCTGTGAGACATTGCTAAATTTTTAGCTCTGTTTGCTGAGGGTTTATCTGATTTGGTGTAAGGAGTACAACTTTAGTTTCCTTTCCTTCAAACATATTAGTTATTCAAAGAGGAGTAGATAGAAGAAAAAAAATATCTGTGAAACACTGGTTGGTTTATCAAATCTAAACTCTGAAATAGAGGTAATTGAAGATTTTGATCCTTACTCAAGAAGTTTATTATCTAGTCCTGAAGGGAAAAACTTCAGTTATGACACTAGCTTTACCTCTTGATTTCACAAATAGATTAATTTTTTCCAAAATTAGGTGTCTGCAGCCTAGATGGTGGCATAAATGCCACCTTTGGCTCTCCTGTAATGGAATGAAAATTATATTCCAAGAGAAAGTCTTTTATTTCCTGTCTTGTAATGACGCCTCTATGATATCATGGAGTTATTTCCCAGAGTTGAATTTCATGTCCCTGATATTTTCTTACCCAAAATCCTGAACTAATTTTTTTAGCCTATTTAACTAATTTTCCAGTAGTGCAGGTATTCCCAGACTGGTTTGCTAATTTCATTTTTTGTTACTGCCTAGTGACTGTTTAGTCCCAGCTTGCTATGCTAAAGGAGTACAAACAATAGTGGTAATGTAATCAGTAAACAGTAAAGTAATGAAAGAACTCATCTTTGAGTTTCATAGTGGGAAATGTAACCTTTAAAATCAAAAAATGCCGCTAGGGTTTTCTTCATAAGATACGCCTGAAAGAGTAAACAGGTATAAAACAATGGCTAGACTTGAAGTTATTAATGAACAAGAGCTGAAGACTCAGTGCAGAGGTAAAACACATGCACATTTACTTACAGACAGAGCATCAGTTACTTTTGACAGCTAGGCTGCAAAAATCACCACACCAAACTCACTGCGGGTACTGAAGGCAGACACACACATTGGGGTGCAGTGCTGGTAGATTAATGTCTCTTGAAGGAATGACCAAAAAATTATTATTTCTGAGGCTAAATCAAGGTATGCTTTGCTCATTGAACAGGATTGACGATACAGTGCTCAACACCTCACATCAGCTGTTGCCAGGGAAAACTTGTTGTTAAGAGACAGAGACAGTATATTGTGCTGGATGGGAACACAGCAGAGCTGACCAAATGTATTTCCATGAACACATTTCCTAGCCTTACATTTCTGTTGTTTGTGTGATAAAGTATGCAAAATGATGCAGCTTGAAAGAAACTAATGAGCAGGCACACAAACTGAATTACAAAGCAAATTTCAGGAAATAACTTCTTTCAAACACAGGCAGAATTGGGTAATCAGTCACAGATGACAAAAGCAATATTGCTTTTCAGAGTATGTACTGCATTGCAGCACATAATTAACACCTAACATTACAGAGCTCTGGAGGCAATTTTGCTACAGTCAGAGGAAAAGAAAAAATCGGTGATTTCAGACCTGGTTTGTGAACCTGAAATCTAATAGTATTTCTTCAGTGCAATAAGAAAACAAAAAGAAAGAGAATGCCTAGTTCCTTTGTGCTAGTTCACTTTTTCTGTAAGCTTGCTTAAAGTCATGAAATTGTAATCCCTTCCAATTCCTATTCTAATCTTAAAAGTTTCTATATACATTTTATATGTAACCTGTCTTTCTCTAAAATTATTCTAGGCCATTTACATCACAATATATAATTTAAGAAAAATGCTTCATTTTCTCTTCATTTGGACTCTGACATTTGTCCGTTTATTTGCCAGTTTGATTCCTGGGTCAGTTATGAGGTGTCCCTTGGAAAGTTCCTAATTTTTAACAGCTAAATTCTTTTGAGGGGTTATCCATCTTACTCAAAAGAGAAGTTCACAACTTCAGAGAAACTGGAATATCTGACTATAAGTCAAACTGCAACCTAGCGAGTAAGGGGTGAATTTCTCTAGTGTAACATTTCTTTAAAATTTTAATAGAAACTCATATAAATACGTGTCAAATGAAATTGATCCTAAAGTTGTGATGGTCTAAGAGGTCAAATATTTCAAACCATTTATGGTGCTCTTGTTGGTAGATGGCAATATCTTAAACCTACGAATGTACCTATGATGTGAAATACAATACGTATGATTTCTTCTTTGAAGTAAAAACACATATTGCATGTCTACAGTGGAGTCTCCTGTGAAATTTAATGAAAATACTCACTTGCATTTATACACCAAAATCTCATTCTGAGTCATGAAGACATATACATGGAGACTCAAATTTTGGTACACTTCTTGCATTTACAAAGACCCTGAAGAAACAGAATAAATGACTTTTGTTTTTATTTTAGGTGATTTCCAAAACATTTCTAAAGAAGTTATGTTGCCAAAAATTCTGTTTAGTATCTTAAATATTTAAGATAATAATCTGAGTATTTTAAATAGTTAGACATTAATATTAACAAATCCTATCAACAAATAGAATTTGTTAGGACAACCCCTCAGAGTTTACATTTTCATCTATTAAAAATTGACCTAGATCATGTCTAGTCATGCATCTGGTTTGAATTATTTCAAGGTCTTAGACTTTTGGGTGTTCAGATGGCCATCTTTGGGACTGATTCTTGTTTATCTAAACAATTTTCTTTGTATATTTCAAGAAAGAAAAGACAAAGAAGAAAAACGAAAACAAAAAAAAAGTTGCTGTCAGGGAAAGTAGGTTTAGACCCATTCAACCTGGAGGGCAGGTAACCTCTCTCAAATGACTTTCTACCTTTTGTTGTCAATGTATTGACATGTTGCCAATTTGTGCCAATAGCACGCCTCTGTAGTTAACATTGCCTCTACTACAGAACTGACTCAAAACATTTTTGTGTGAATATTTACACAGATATGTATGCATGTCTTTATAAATATATGACTAAATTTACTTAACCTGCACACAGTTAAGAGCTGGGAGACCATTTGATAGTGGGATCCAAAGCCTTCTCCAATTGATACTCAAGCATGAATGTTGATTAAACATAGTTTTTAAGGGTTGTTCATCAAGCTACCTTTCTATTTTAACTGTTCTCAACGATATATGAACAGAATGCAAAGTTCTGAAAAAAAAAATGAAGAAAAAATTAAAGCTATACACCTGTTTGTATTTTATTCATAGGGTGAAGAACAGGACGTAAGGGTAAGCTGCTTCTCCATCACATCTATCCATTCAAGGACCTTTTGTAGTGCCGAAGGCAACAAGTAAAGAGGGAGGTGATAACCAAAAGCATATAGAGACATAAGCTTGGAAAACCAGGGATAAAGGATACATAGCCAAACATTTAAGTCTCCAGTTACTAAGTGATAGGCCATTAAGAAACTCAACACAAAGCTTTGGAGAGGGCCACCTGATCCTTTTGACTGATAAGAAGAGGGAAATGAAAGGAATATGGGGGTTTGAGATATTCAGGTGGCATCTGTGGGTTCATGCAAAACTTAGGAAAAAATTTCTAAGTGAAGGGTCATGAGGAAGAAAAAATTTGCAGCAGTTTGGTGAAAACTTCTTATCTCTAATGCTGTAGCTTTTGAAGAACAACTCTCTTTCTAACCAAAATATCAAAGGCCAAACCAAAATTTTCTGGAGGAAGTACCTTTTCTCATAAGAAAAACATTTTTTCTGATTTAATATATTTGGTAGTGAAAAATAATGAAAATAAAACAATTCAGTGTCATGAAGAGAAGCACTGTTTAAGTTCATTGAAAGAAAATATTTAATTTTTTGGTAGATAACAAAGTATCAAAGGTCTTTATCTCTTCTGACTCTTTTATTATAGGTAAAAATGGACATATATTAGTATCCAAAATATGCAATTTAAAAAACTATATAGTATCAGGGAGTTTTGTTCCTGTGTTGAAGAATGTATTTCTCTTTGTATTTAAGACTCATCATTTGTATCCTAGTGCAGGAATCAATAAGTTCCGTAAAATTTAGAGTTTTCATATAAAAGAGCAATGGGCCTACTGTAAAATTATATTCCTGAAAGTTGAGACAAAGATAGTGTTGCAATAGTTGTGGGGTTTTTTTGGCTTTTTGTGTTTTTTGGTTTTTGTGGTTTTTTTTTTTTTTTTTTTTTTTTTTTTGTTTTTGTTTTTGTTTTTGTTTTTGTTTGTGTTTTTTTTTGTGTGTGTGGTTTTTTTTGTTTGTTTGGTTTTTTTGGGTTTTTTTTGGGTTTTTTTTTGGTTTTTTTTGTGGGTTTTTTTTGGTTTTTTTTTTAGAAGTTCTAAGTAAACATTTTTTGGGACAAACTGAGATAGGTCATGTTTTACAGTCTTTCAGACTTTGAACAGAACATGTTGCTTATAGCACATCTTTCATGCTTTGATTTTTGGTGTTGAGCCTGTAAAGTATTCCAGTGGAAAGCTTTTAAAAAAACATTTACAACATTAAGAAAAATTCTAGAAGATAGTTTATAAAAAAGATATGTCACATAGTATTCAATTAGAATTTTGCAACAATGGCTAGAATTTCAAAAATTTGCCATTTTACTCCATCTTCAAACTCCTTTGAATTTGCAGTTCTAAGTTTTCCCTATCTTTCTCATTATCAATTACTTTATTGATACTGAAAATCGACTTTCTCAAGTTTTTTTTTATGTGTCATATAACACCATTTTGGGTTAGAGTAAATATCCACCTTTTCAGATTTTCAAATTGGTAGGTGTGTGAGGTTGAACTCTGTCTCTCTCATGTTCTTTGTCCTGGACTTTAGATGCAAATGAAAGTTTTATTATAAAAATAATTCTCCTCCTACAGTGTAACTAATTTTTTTTTTCTGGATCTTGTCAAAGTTATTGATGGCTTTATTTCTGAAAATGTTCATTATGTCTGCTGGTTGAACAACCTTGGAGGCAGTAAACAAATATCTAATGTGCAATTTCTGTTGCAAGCATTTTTCTTCCACTATATTTTTTAAATAATGGAATCATTATTAATCCAATTGTGCAAAATTGGACACCTTACAAAATCTCCCTGGAGGTTTCTTCTTTCTATACATCCTGTTAATCCTGTTTGTGCAGTAAAAGGTGAATTACGCCTACAACCCTGATGTTACTTAACCATGAGTAGAATCTATTTCAATATTATGAAAACAAATGCTCCTTTTGAGAGTCAAAAGTGATCAAAATTTAGTTTCCCTCATCTCTCCTTTTCTTTGTTGGGAAGTGGCCTATGCTATCATGAGAAATACTAACAGTGAAGCCAGTGACACGAAAAGGAAGCGTAATTAAAAGACACCGATAAGTAACGAAGCATTTACAGTACATATATCTTTTATGTTAGTTATACCAGCTGGAAAGATGAGATAAATTCTTTGCCAGAAGCCTGTGCACATTTATTTTAGTTTTATTGAAAAATCACTTAATGTGGTAAAAAACCAAACCAAACCAAACACTTATTGTAACTAAGTTCTTCTATTATTTATGATCAGTACTTGTCTGCTGTGAGAGAACTGGGCTACTACATTAGTAAAAATATTTTGATTCTATTAAATATTTCTAAAGCCATACAGAAGATTACATGGACAAAGTCATTTTTCCAATTAAACAGATTTGTAAGTTTTCTTATTCTTTCATTTTAAAGAGCATCTAGGTCATCCTGAAATAAAAGGTGAAGATGGGATCAGTTGCCTAGTCTGCAGATGAGTATTTTTCACACCCTTGAAAGACCCATGAGATTCCCTCACTATCTATAATTGATTTGCATATAATTGGCAACATTCATGGTTACAGATCTCCATATGAATTGCAATTTGTACTTTTGGTATGAATTTCAATGCTTCCCTGTTTTAGCGTCTCAAGTTATAACGTGGAGACAACCTTCAAAGTGTTTTGTGAGGAAAAGTTCGCTTGGTTACTAATTTAGTATGCTACTGTGAGTTGAAATAACTTTCGTTCACAAGTTCCTATTGTGAATGTTTTAATTGTTTAACTCTGTTGAAAGGCATTTGGTGTTTTAAGGGATTGAGGGGAAACTAATGAAACACCAGTGAGACCAAAGGAAGAGAAGTTTTAATTAGTACTTTTATCCCCATATTTGAGTATGTTCTGTCATGCTGTTGAATGTGACACTTTACCAAACACTAGAATATTTTTGTTGAGTAAAATGTGAATGTTCATTTTGATGCTCCACCTCATAGCTTTCAGCCTTCTGAACAAACTATACACTGACTGAAGGACATTTATCTTTATGCTTGCAGTATTTTCCATTGTCATTATTAACCTTCACTTGGAGTTTGGCAGTGAGTCTATGGAGCAGCAGTTAATAAAATAACTTATTTCTTCAGTGTCATAATCCTAGATTCATTTTCTCTCACAGTGAACAAAAATTAAAGAATCAACATTTAGCAACTCATAAGAACATCTATAATTGTAATATTAGTTTTATGTGATGTACCTGTTGCTTACTTTCCAGTTATTATTGCTTGTTTCCTGCAAATAGACTCCAGTTGTACTACTGTTCTAAATGTAGCACTCTCATAGATGTTATATAATTTCAAGTCTGTTTATTCACAGAATGAGTTCATTCCACTTTAGTGAAATATGAAATGGCTGATCATTTATTTTCAAACCTATTTCAGGACTCCAGTTAATTAGCAATATGAGTTCTTGTGAACACTTTATACCCATACCTCAAAGCTTGTTCCTCACTGACATCCCATTCATGTCCATGTGTTTAGTGTCTACCTTTTCTAAAGCTGTCTATGGTCTTTAAAGTGCTATTCCATCAGTTCACAGAGCATTGTGGATTCCACAGCTACAAGAAAAATGAAGGCAAGGCTCAGGTTTCAATTAATTTAAATTTCATTAATAACAACAAAAAAAAAATTACTGGAGTGAAGATAATAAGTATAAAAAGCAATTCATTTTGGAGATGGTAGGCAACACGGTGACAGTCCTTTGTGGTTGTTTTGTCTGTTTAACATGTAGACTAATGTTAGAAAATAATACAATTTGGATTGAATATGTCACTGGAACCATACCTAACATTTTGAATAATGAGCTAGAGCCTCTATAGTGTAGATCACAATCATCATGTCCCGAGCAAAAATAGGCATTGGTCTCTCATTTGAAGATTCATCATGTAAGACTCAAGAATGCTCAGATTATAGATGAATCACAATATAAAACATAAGAACATATGTTACACTGAAATCTAACAGACTCTTAAATATTTCAGAGAAACCTATAACCATGAATACTTTCTGGCATTTATATTTACTATCTCATTCCTTCTGCTCCATTACTTTGAGATACAGCCCTATAATAGATATTCTGGAAAACAGAGCTTTAAGAATCCAGCATGAGCTGCTTGCACCAGGTTATTACATTTTTTCAGCAACTCATTCCTTATCAGACTAATGACACCAGATTCAGACATTTCAGGTATGCCTAAACCATAGAAAGCAAGGCTAACACTCTGGGGGGTACTACTTTGCATGCTCCTCTATGGTTTCTCTGCTTGCACCCCAGCTGGAAACATGGATTAGTTATGTCTGTCTGTTGTAGAAGGGGAAGGTGTGTAATTATATGAAGACAAATTCAATTTCACTATTTGGCTTTATAGGCAGAGAACAGTTGCTGGCTTGTTGTACTCAGTAGCATAATTTGCAGCCTTAGAGACATAAAGCAGTGGAGACATATTGATAAATTCCTTTGAGCAATATATTTCACAATTTATCTTTTTGTCCCACAGTAGATTTTTAATCTGTTTGAAAAGACAATCCTTGTGCCCTCTCCATTCCTTCCTCCTCATGTTAAAAAAAGGATTCCATCGTTTACAGAAGACGATTTTCTTGCTTCTCTCTTTTCATTGTTTCCAAGGGTGGCAGATCTATAGCCTCTCTGGGCTACCTGTTCCAATAACTCACCATCCTCATCATAAAAATATCTTCCTTTATATATAATCTCAATCTACCTTCTTCTATCTTCTATCTTCTTTGTCTGATCATAAGAGGTCCTGCTAATAGATTTCATCTTTTTTACCGGGCCCCTTTAAACATCAAAAAGACACCATAAGGTCATCCCAGAGGCTCCTTCTCTTCCCCTCCTCTGCCCTAACAGACAGGCCTAGGCAGTATGCAAAGATAGAAAGACCTGCTTCTTCCCTTCCAGTGTGAACAGCCACTCTTAAGACTTTGCAGTTGAGGTAAAAAAAGTATGGACATGTTGGAAGCTCTTTGATAGAATCTCCTACTTGAAATCTCCACTCTACTAAGGCTTTGTGCTGCAGAACTGTAAAAATGCTCATTGGCACTGGTATTCAAGAAACAAGTGTCCATAACCTGCAAAAGGTAAAACCTTCTTTGCAAAGTCTGATATGGATTATTTTATGGGTGTTCTTGCCATGGATGCACAAATGTAAACCTCCTAGACTTAGAGATTTGATCAAAGGAAATGTTCTTATGTAAAACTATTTTTTTTTTAATTGTATTAACTGATTCTCATGGGTTATTGGTAGTCTCATTGCCCAAGGAAAAAAATATACCAGAAAACTCATGGGGAGAGGGCCTTGAGGAAAAAGTAGTTTTATGTTGATACTTATTGGACAGCAGACACCAAGGAATTGATGAATGAATATTATGAGATAAAACTTCAGAGAGGAGAAGCAAATTAGCACAGAAAGAGACAAGTTAGAGAAATGTGATTATATATTGCCTGAAGAACATATAGGCTTGAGAGATGTCAGGATAAAAAACAACTTTTAGAAATAAATAGAACAATGTCTGAGCAATAGAAACCATAGCATATAAAGTAAATTTGAGCAGGAAAGTAGTTGAATTTAATTAGCCTATTTGGATGAACAACTGATGAAATCTGAGAAAAAAAAATACCCGAAATAAAATCTGCCATTGACAGAAGCTAGACAAAAACAACTTCAAGAAGTAAAGCATAGCCCTTAACTTGTTAGTAATGTCTAACCACATCAATTAGGAATGGATGCCAGCATTTATGAAATTAAAATGTTCAGTAGTAAGTGTGAATGAAAAATCCAATCACTAATTCAGATTTACGCACTTGCATATTAGCGAATCAGCTCATAACAAGGGCTATCAGTTTAAATATAAGTAAATTATGCTCAGATTTAAAATATACTGCCTTGGCATTCACAGGAAATCAACTGACAATGCATTTAGTGAACTGGAAAATTCTTAATATTTTAAGAAGAATTATTTTAGAAAAATTGCCTTCATATGTCTAGTATTTCTCTCCTGAAAGGTAGGTATGAAGAACACTGCAAAAGTACAAGGTTTAAAATATCTGACTGTGTGGTGAGGTGATACTCTTAGGATCTATCTAGCTGCATAAACCACAAGCACATCCAAGACCCAGGTGCAGACTCTACATACTGACTTTTGTCAGGATGGGATCTGAGCATATTTTTCTCTATGATTTAGAGAAATAAAACTGATAGCCTGCTAGGGGCAAGTTCCCAAACATGGACTCCTGGGAATGTTAGAGATTTATGTGTCCTGTCTGAACAGCATTCTTAAAATAGCTGTTTGAGCATAATACACAGGCTTTCTAGTCTTTGGTAGCAGTAACATCAAAAAATTTAGTGTGGCGACGCGGGCAGGGACTGGACCGGACTGCTGTGGTAGCTGTTTTCTTTTAATGAAGCATCAGTCTCATCACAGAAGTAAAGGCGAAGTAGCAGCTTACAGCACCCATGTAGCAGCCAGCAGTAGCAGCAGTAGCAGCCCCCAGCAGCCCCAGTAGCAGCCCACAATCGCCCCAAAAGCTGCCCACAATAGCCGCTGCCCCGATTTCTCTGTTACAAAGCATCTTAAGGACTTTTCAGCCAATAGTATATTACTAAAACTTACAGCCAGTTGTTTTAACCAATCAATTGTAACACACGTACACCTATTTCAAACAATAGTCATTTGTATGCTTCTCTATTAACAATACACAATACCCTTATTAAGCTTAAGATCTTCTACTATCTTGTCTCTCATATGTTTTCTGCAGTGTTATAACTTATTCAAGCCAAACCTAAAACTCGGTCTTTGTTTTCCATGTCCTTGTTTGCTATACTATTATATACTACTGTATCTTTCCTAGTTCCAAACTTTTCTCAGTTGCTGCAAATTCTGAGATCTCAGCTTTTTCTGTTTGAGGCCTGCTTTTTCAGCTCCTAAAAATCCTCTTTTGATTTTAGTGTTTCCCACATTTAGTACATTAAAGACCACTTTATTAAAAGTACCAGGGAAATAATTTCAAATAAAGAGGAAACAGGAAAGACAGCTGGACAAGGGAGGGGAAAACCTGGGGTAGAACCAAACCATCAGGGGGGTAACAGGAACAAACCATTGGGATAATAACAATAACTTAACAAAAACACACCACCTCACTGGTGATAATTTGCCATTAGTACAGCAATATGAAGCAAGATTTATTTATCCACGTGTCCAAAGACATACCTTCAACATGAACTAGCATAAGCAAAGTGCTAGAAAATAGTAAACACTACATCTACATGATACTTTTTCAGATATTAATCTATTTTTTCCTTCTAATGGCTGTTGTTGTTGTTAGGCTTTTTGTTCATCTAGACAGGTGATAAAGATGTTCGAAAACTGGTGTAATGGGCTTTAGTTTCTGAGTGCAAAATTTACCAACTTCAATAAATAGCTGTTTTAATTAACACCTTCTTGAAATTAAAGCAGTTTCTCAATGTTCCCAGCATATGGAAATGAAAACATGCATAAAAAATTACCTCAAGAAAATTACAGAGAAGAGTGAATTCAGAGTAGTGCTAGAAGAAGAGTAAAATTCTCTGTGGTGACTATATGAGACATATAGCCTACTTGTTTGTTTTTGGTTTTTTTGCAGAGGAACCAATTCCAGAGAATGAAAGGAGATATTATTGTATCTTAATAAGGTAATAATACTCAGGTTTTTTTTTCATTATACTAGATAGTATTTAACTGTTCTCAGAAACTTTCTGTCTTGCATAAACACACGTGTACACTCTCCTCCTTTGAAAGAAAGTAATATGTAACCTAATTCTGATCCATCAATCTGCTTTGTGCAACTGCATCTAAGAAGAAAAACCTTCAAAAAGCAACACATCTGCCTACTGGTTTACTGAAGGATCCATCTTCAAAAAGAATCTTCAAATGTTTTTTACAATTGCCAAGCAATTTGTATCCTGTTTATTTTCCTGTTCATTTTTTTTTTTACTTTTCTCGGCAGGTTGCCACAATCTAAACCACCTTTTGGTTAATGAGGTAAAGCTGATTTTCAAATATGGAAAAGTACTTGCATAAATATTCAGAAGAGGGAAATGTTGATTAAAGAGGAATTTGGTAATCTACTCCATTGCCTCCTATTGGAAACTGTAATCCTAACATCTACCTTTTTTTGAAGACCCGTCAGTTAGAGTTCAGTTTGTGACTTCAATACTCAGGCTCTGCTGTCTTTGCTGTTAAATTAGGCAGCGCATGAAGTCAGTATATTTTGAAGTCAGTACATTTTAGCCATGTAACCTAATTAATATAGCGACATTTTAGTGGTACTTTTTTTGCTTTGTTGAAAAAATGTCACATGAATCTAGAGCAAGGAATCAACAAGATATTTAAGATAAAATGTTCAAATATAATTAGAAAATAAATTTAATGTCATAGAATGGTAGAATTTTAGGGTTTGAAGAGTCCTTAAAGATTATTTCATTACTTGTATTTTCTCCTTCCTTGAAGTGTTGTGTCACAAATAATTCTGTTGTAATTAAATACAGGGGATTATATGTTTTGGAAAAAAAAAAAAAAGATTGATCTATATTGTTCATATATAATGGTAATTATGTGGAAACATGGAAAAATAATTAGAATTAATTAAGGTATATTCAACTGTGATTTTTGTGCAATTGTGTCAAATGTAATACATTTAAAATTGCACTGTATATAAAAAGAAAATTTTACATAGCCTTTTGGAAAGGTCTATGATAAGTAAATAAAGCTTACTTAGTGTTTTAAAATTGCATTTCTTCTGAAATAAACTTAAGTAGCTAGTGTGTTGTCACTGACTTCTAGTTAGATATCAAATTTGTACTTGGAACTATTTCAATATTAGTATTCTGTGCATTCAGTAGTCACATGCATATATAAATGAGCATTTGTAAATGCATCATGTATAGTAACTGTATCTTAAATGTGTCTTTACATTTTTTAGCTACTAGTTTATAAAAAAAACAATGTGTGTCTGTACAGAGAATGACAGAATCCTAGTGACATCTTGAAAATCATTAAGATTTTTTTTGCAATTGAAGCAGTTTTTTCTCATTTCCAAATACCTGTTTTTCCTGACTCCAGAGCTGAACTGCATTAGCCAAGACAGATAGAAGCCAGATAGTCACCAGCTTTATATATATATAATGATACCTTTTTTTCAGCTGTAACTGCTGGTCAGATTGTTCTGCTCTGCTGAGAGCCATTTCTCTTCCCATAGCTTGAAAATCACCTCTTTGATTTTCAAGCAGTTCCATTTCCAAGTTCCAAAGTGATAGGAACATAGAAAAATGTAGGAATGGCCATGATTAAAAGTTTATTTTTTCAGGTGGACTTACTGGCATTGGATCTGCATTTAAAAATGCATCTCCATGATTCAGATCAGAAATGGTTTGTGCCCCACTGGCTCAGAGCAGAGGTGAAATTAGTATGACAGCTTCCACATAACCATACGTCAAGGTCTTTTTTCTTTTCTGGCTGTAAATCTTTCTACTATTTTCGGTGATTTTTTAAAGTCCACAGCATCTATTGTCTCCCACTGAATTTGTTTTTGCAGATAGCACAACACATTTTGGAAATACTATTTACTAATTTGAAATGAACCTACAATGGACGAGGGAAATGTGAGAACTTTTAAAGTTTGAAAGTCTTAATTTTTTTCTCACTTTTGATTAGAGTCCCTAGTGAAAAAGTTGCACAAAGTTGCTACTGACTTTCTAACAGCTCTGTGCTGAAATCCAGTGTGTAGGCACTGAAGGTACCCACTGGATAATTGCAGGTATCAAGCACTGATACATCTTGTGGTGTACAGAGTTATGAATTTTTTTTTTTTTTTGGGGTTTATACACAATTTTTTGATCAAAGAAACTTAAAGAAGACTTGGTGTACCTGCTGTCTTCCCAAACTTTTTTCCTGACATTCAGAAGCCAAAGGTATTTAGAAAATTTTTGTTACTCTGGATGCCTGGATGAATGTCATCAATGAAGTCATCAATTTTTGTGTATTTTTCCCTAATAGCCAAGAAGAAGTATCATAACTGTTTTCTTGAGTTATGATGTTAACAGTGACAGCATCTAAATTGCATCACTAATAGTAATTATCTGAAGATTTCATTATTTTAACCACTTTTTATAACAAAAATGATAAGTAGACAATTACAATTGTATGCTGGCACCTCATTTTGTATTTCCTTTTTATTTTCTTCTTCTATTTTTTCCTTTATCTGATTTTAAAGTTTCTTTCACTGCAGGATCTTATTGAAATTCATTTTTTGACATAAACCTGCATTATCGGAAGGTCACATTTTGAATTTTGGAGAGATTTTTCTGGCCATAAAATGTAATCTGCCATATTAAGGAAAGATCATGGCAGATGTTATTGCATGATTTTTTTTTTTACTTCATTATAAGTTAATTTTCTGAATTTCAAAGGATTATATCAGGTTCTGATGGCTCCAATTTAATATTTATCACAGCAGTAAAGGTGCACTGAAGTTCCTTATACATGAGAAGAATTTATTCATAACTGATTTCTGCCCTAATAAAAATGTTATCTAGTATTAGTACCCTTATATTTTGGATTCAAGGAGTCTAAAAATGCTTCTTGTGTGTTCTCCAAAACCAAAATGAGACAAACTAAGTCAGTGTTTTTCTACATTTGTGCAGAATTTCCTGAGTTTGTTATCACAGAAGAATGCTTGTCCTTCTATTCTCTAATTACATTAGAGAATTTAAAAGTGCTGAGGCATTTACTGAACCAAAACCATGCACACTTGAAGAAATGCAGCATCTCTGCTCATTTTAACTGATACCAGCCTTCTCTCAATAAAAGAGCAGTCTACAGAGAGATAAGACCTTTTTTTTACCTTGCCTCTCATCTCCCAGTATGAAAATGTGGTGTCTGTAGAGGCTATGGGGGATTATGACAGAAGTCTTTGTAAATAACACAATCTCCATTTTAATAACTCCTTCGAGCAAGGCCTGCTTGTTCTCTCATTTGGGGCACTCACTTTTTGGATTTGTTTTTTATGTCCTACTCATCTGAAGCTAAACTGACTTCAGATTTTAGTTGGTGATTTTTGGGAAACTGGAAGGATAACAATAGTTGTAATATGCAGACTTAATTTTAAACTGTGTAGGAAGGTTGTGACAGGAAAGAAAGAGTCAAGGGGAATGAAAATGGCTCTGAAAAAACAAAGGAAAGGAGGAAATAAGGAGGAAATTCTGTCTGTTATAGATAATTTAATCAAAGTCAGAAAAAATATAAAACTTCTTAAATACTTAGGTGTAAAATGCACAATTAAAAAGTTTTTAAGGGGATGTATCTCAAGAGAAAGATTGTGGACTTTCTCCAGACAAATAACACTTGCCTTTTTTAATATTCTGTCATGAATTTCCAAATAAAATATGTACAAAAAGATCTGTAAGCAGGACATAGCAGGCTGTCAAGGGACTAGAGAGATCTTCATCTAATTGCATTTAGAGACAGCAGAAGGAGAAAGGCATTACTAGTAATACTTCAATGTATACTCTCAAATCCACAAAGGATTTAGGATAGATGCAAGAACTTGGTTTAAATATCAGACACAGTCCTCAAAACCACAATGTAAATCTTCAGGCATCTAATACCTACCTGTAGGCACTTGAAATTTTGTCAGTGAGTTACTACTAGTCCAGACAATTTGCTTTCAAATCTTTTTCTATTTGGTAACACTGAGTGGCTTAATGAGTCCTGAACATTTGCCTTCAGCTGGAAATATCTGCATAGGCATTTCACACAGACCAATCCAGAAAGTGTGCCCAGAGAGAAGCAATGTGAATACTTCCTTTTACTAAAAACAGCCAGTGGTGCTGCTTTCCCCTCCCAGATATCTGCTCCCACCTATACAAAATACACGAATGGACATTTAAAATCAGAAACAATCCTTGTCTGCTCATTTTCAGTGTTCTCCTTGACTTGTTTGGACATTTTCAAATTTTTTTTTGTTCTTAAAATTACTCTCAAGTGGCTTTGAGAGCAAAATTGAACTCTGACTAATGTTAATTAGTCTAGCAATATAAAAAAAAAATACTGTAAATATTTGCTGTATGTTTTATAGTCACAAGAAAAGAAAATAATTTAGCTCCACAAATAATGCCTAGGAGCAGAACTCTGATGATCCACATGCAAAATTATGATGTAATATGAGGATGGTTGAGATACATCCATGGATGTTATTTATCTGAGATCATGTCAAGCACAAAATGAGTTTACATCACTCCGACTCTGAATTACTGTTATTTACTGCAATATCCTTTTGTAAGATTTTGTGGATTCAAAGGAACATATAGGCCTTTAGAAAGGGCATGGTAATGGAGAGTTATCTGTTATATAATTGCAGTCCTTTACAATAAAATGAACAAAATTTTTTAGTTGTGTTTTAACATATGGGATTGGAGCTTTTGAGAATACATAGCTTTTCTAACTTTCCTGATAGGTTTAGAGGCAGTTCTACACATAATTATTATCAAAATATTTCTACCTAAATGTTTTATTACTACAGAAAATTGTTATTTATATGGATCTGGAGAATGATCCTAGCCTACACAATTTATCTCTTGAGCTTGTTGGATACGCTTTGTACTCTGTCGATTTATTCCACCAGGCAATTCTCCGGAATATCTTCCAGTTAAAATTCCAAGAACAGAAATGGTCCAGAGCATGCCTCTATCTACAGTGGATCTCTGTCATTTTCATATGCAAAGCTACAGGTGTACTCACCAAAAATCCCATGCACTTTGTAAATTGTTACTCTACTTTTGGCTGATGAAGAGCATTATTTGGAGGGCAGATATTCCTATGACAACCATTTGTGTTGTTGCTGGTAATTTCACTGGGATTTTGCAGAATGATTCTAATCAAATTTATTAATCCAAAGCTGAAAAAACTTTTAAATGGGAAAAAATATAAAAAATTTAATAGATTAGAGAAATATGATTAGTAATTTCTGGTCATTCTCATGCTCTTCTTCTTCTACTGCATTTTATCAAATTACATCAATGTTTTCTGTTTACTAACATTGGGGAAATCACAACCTCCCACTCCAAACTGAATCTTGAAGCAAATAAGAAGCAATCAAAATTGAGAAGAGTTCTCATGCTATTTTAAACTAGAAAAAAACTTAATTATCACAAATTAATTACTTTTTGCTAATTGCTTCCTTAGATGCTTTTGTTTCCTGTAATTTTTAAAAAATATAATTAAATATTCAAATACTGACTTAGCTTGCTCCAGTTTTAGTGTTTCTTTATTAAAATGTGCATCTTTACCAATTGTGACAATTCCTCTAGAGTGTCTTGGTGGCTTTAGTATTGAGTGTCCTTGTTACAGCCCAAAGGCATAACACTTAAACATATAAAATTACATAGTTCATTAAGATAGCTGCTTCCATCAGCAGAAATTTTTAATTGTATGTATCTTAAGTACTCTTAAATTCTTTGAAATACTGTATCAGGATAGAAAGAAGAAGAAGCAAGTGAAAAAATTGCATTGGTCCTTGTAGCTTTATTTTGTGTGCTATGTATGACAAATGTTTTGTGGTTTTGCAAGGAAATAATGGCATGACAAATAATTATACTCATTCTATTTTTAAAGTCACATTCATTTCAGCAGATGTGCCTGTCAGGATATATTTCTGGTTTTCCTCTCTGAATTTCTCATTCAAACCCTTCCATTCCCCTGATCTGACCCTTTATTGTCATTTCCTTTCTCCCTGATGTTGCAAGCAAAGAAGTTATTGAGTTGTTGTACAAAAGATATCTCTTTGTGGTCACTCTAAATATTAATTTGCTGCTCACAAGAAAACTACCACTCGACAGTGAACGGTTCAAGCAACACAGGATTTGGGAGACCAAATGAATCAAGTACAAGAGGAGGACAACAAACTAAAAATAACCTGCCTAAGAACTGTCCCCACATCCATCTGAATAATTACAGTCTTCCAGGGCAACATAACCATTGGCTAGAAATATGTTTATAACAATTATGTGAAGGATTACCTATTAACCTACCAGGAAAGTTAGGAATGTTCTGTATGTATTTCTGCTTGTTATCACTATGATTTCAGAAATTATATTGCTTGTGAAGTAATATATATCCATCTAGTCACCTGGGTGTGCAGCTGCTGGTTTGCATGAAGGACTCTACCTTAATAAACACTGAAATTAAATGTGGGAAGTGTGTTTTACCCAGAAAACCAGGTTTTACCTGGTTCAGTATGAATCCTGGGTGAAGACTGACAAGTTAACACTTGAATTTGCTCTATATTGAACATGCAATTAGCAATAGCCCTTCTCTGAAATGCTAATAAAATTTACAGATTAAATACTTACTAGTTATTTTTCTTAAAAAATATGTGTTGCACATTGCAAGGGTAAAATCTCATACATGAGTAGCAACCTCGGCCTTGTCTGATTTTGGGAAAAAAAAAAAAAAAAAAAAAAAAAGCGCATCTTGCTCTTTCAGTGGTAAGACTTTTACTCTGTCTTAAGCTCAGTGTCTACAAGCACAGGCACCCAGTTACTCGTTTTATAATTTTGTTATTTAGAATTACTTTACAGTACCTAGTTTGGAGAATTCTGCAAAGCTTATATTTGGTTTTTATTGTTTCTCTGGGTATATTGCTGTTCTCTTTTTGAGATATAATTTATACCACATCACATCAGTAGTATTTTCAGAAACATAGAAACTATACAAAATGAAGTTGTGTTTGCTTTTAAGAAAGAAATCTGTCATCTTATTGTAATGAGAACTCAATATGAAAGGGAAGGCCACATTTTTGCAGACAGAAATAACATTTTCTTTTCTGATAGTTCTCAGGCAAAGATTTAACTTTAATGGTATCTGTTTTATGTTTTAAAACTTTCCTATGTGGGTAGAAAAAGATACTTGCACAGGAAATTTCTTTCTTTCATTGTGATAAAGCTACTGAAATAAACCTTCAGCTGGCACCAGTAAAGGTTTTCTAATACTCATACTCCCTATCAATTGCTGCATATTTTATCATTGAACTTCAGACCAATTAAACAGGGCTGATATTTCTGCTCTTTCTAGAATTAGTCAAACAGTGGAATTCTGCCAGAAAAGACTAACACTGGGAAGTTGATCTCAATCATCACTGAGAAGGAAAAAATCATTTTTTGCTGTAGTTTCATGAACTCAAATGTTTTCATTGAGTTTAAGGTGTTTTTGCAACATTTGAGCACTGTATTTCGGAATTATTTTAGTGTGTCAGAAATTTAAACCTATACAGAATAATTACAAACTTCATAAAATTTCCAATTATCCTCTTCATATAATAGAAGATAGAAAACAATATAAATAATACAGTTGAAACAATAATAGTAATTAATTGCAATTCAATTTTGCAAATTTTATTACTGTATTTCTTTTATTTTCATTCCTTTTTGGAAGGCAGTTATTAAAATGATCCAATGTGTCTAACTGTAAATTGAAGTTTGCTTGTGTATTCAGACTCAGACATGTATGCAGTGACTCTTCAGGGTTGCAAGGAGGTTGATTTCTCTGTTTAACATAAGACATGTTAACACAATAATTTTTCAAGCATTCATGAAGATGCAATCACTAATAAGACAGGATCTCTGATGTCCATGTAAAATGAAATCAGCATATCAGTTCTAGAGAAACCATTTCTGAAGAGGAGTGAAATGTTTCCAACAAATCCCAAATTGTATTCTGAAAGTGCTAAAATAGAATTTTTACCTAAATTTTCAGAACTGAATTAATTTCTTGGTCATGGATATATATGTATTAAGGAGAGGTAACCAAAATAATTTCTAAAATTATTTTAAAGGTTGAATACATGCAAATACTGAAATATAAAATACATTCCAGTAACAATACAAGGATAGAGAGAGTAATATAGAGGAAAACAGAGTTTTGAAAAGAAAAAACAAATCTGTCAGCCCAGGTCTCCAGGAGCTGTCTTTCTTATTTATTTTACTATGTAAGGTATAAAAAAAAAAAAAAGTAGCTGTAAATTTTTTTGGTATTTATTATTATTTTTTTATTATTTAGCAAGATGTTCTTGTCATTTCCCTCAGGAAAGTAATATTGCTGCTTTAATAGAACTTGGGATATGTTTGAAATAGCCAGTTCAAATTTTTTTATTGTTATTCAACATCATAACAACACTATTTCTTTTTACACTCACTTGCATTCTTTAAAATAACAATTTTGTCTTTTGGGTTTTCATCCTTCAAATGCTTATTGATTTCTTGTTTCACTCCAGGCATTAGACAAGCCAGAGATGTGTAATTTTCTAGAATTGTCATGGCTGTTTCTCAATTCCTTACAGTTTACAAATGTTTATCTGGAAGATAGTTTCTTGAACTGAATCCCATATTCCAAGTATTACTTCACCAGAAATTCCCAGAGAAAAGTTATGCCTGTAGAGATGTCTCTGCATATTTAGCCCTAAACTGGAAAGATTTGGCTTTCCTTTTCCATCATCTCATATTGAAAACTTATAATTCATTATCATTTCCATTATTGAGGCTGTCCATCACGGACGTCTCCCTATTACACTGATAATTTGTTCTTCACATGATTGTCTCCTCTTACCCTTTCAGCTCTTTGTTTCCAAGGTTGCCTCTCCAGATTTCAAACATAAAATTAATCAAAAAATAACAATTGTCAGAAATTGCAATACTCTAGATCATATGTTGTCATACTGTAGCCATCATATGGACTCATTCACATAGTACATTGTGAATAGCTTGAACAAAAATATGGGAAGAACTCTACCTATGTGCCAAAGAAAGAGATATTAAGCACCATTGAGCTGATTCACTAAACCTGGAAATTTCTCTTGCTACTCTACAAGGTAGGTAAAATTTCTTTCTGATTTCTTCTGATTGTGAAATAAAGAAAATACATCCATTACAGAAACAGCATGATCTACTACAAGAATTTCTCTCTGACAGATTTTTTGGCAAGATAAAGTGGATAAGCAAAGATAACATCTTTTATCATATCAACTACTGGACTTCTCACAAGTTAGAAAGGGTCCATAAATTTCAAAAGCATGCAGGCAGAAAGCAGTGATGGGAGCAGGATTGCACATTTGTTAAGGGAGTTACAGGTATTTTGCAGGTCTGAGTTCCTGTAAAGCAACAGAAACATAAACTGAACAGCAAACACCCACAAAGCATTTAAGAGCCTTTCATGGAAAACAGAAGTTTTAATAGATTGCAGGAGTAAAAAAGGGTCTGCCCTGGTTCAATTTCTTGTGATGTATGGTTCAACTGTGCTGATTACTGAGCAAAGCCTAAACCCAGAGAAGTAATTTGTAACTGTAGTTGTGACATAGAATGAAATTATAATAGAAAAGTGGTGATTTCCTGGGAAACTGAATTTAATAAATAAATTGTATGAACCTAGATATCTCCCGTGCAAAAAAGATACTTTTTATCTATTAACAGTCATGGGCAATACAGATAAAACTATCCTAAATACCAGAGATTTTACAGACTTTTCTACTTGTAATGTTGCCAATTGAAAAGAAATACCAAGTACAGTTGCAGGCCTGTCTGAAAACACCAAAAAACAAAGTGCTATTTTCTACTTACATACTTAAAAAACTAGTAGCACCTAACCTCATGCATCCTAAATTTGTTACGTGACATGTCTACTGAAGTTTTCCAAATTAATATTTCACTCTATTTCACATGGAGAAATTTTATTTGCATAGGTAATTTTGGAAATTAAAGGCAGATGTTTTTGCCAGTGGCCTCAATAAAAGGGCTATTATTGATGTGTTGAAGTTTTTGTTAGATTTTAGCTTACATGAAACAACAGCCTCAGGTGACAAAATACAGCTTTTTTGAGACGTTTACAAGATTTTGCCATGTTGCATAGTACAATCCAAAGGCATCTTACTACCAAGCAAATGTGAGAAATTAAACATTGATTTTTGTTCAATTTGGAAAGAAGATGTCATTTATTCACTAGAACGTTGAGTGTGGGGTATGAGTACTAAAGGTCTGGTATAAGTCTCTCCCATTGACTTCAGGTGAAATTTTGTCTGTGCTTTGCATTTCATCAGTTTCAAAATGAATGTAGTGTAATAATCACATGTAAAAGTAAGAGTGAGACTTAATGCATATTTAATGAAATGTTTCCACAGACAAATAAGAATTTCACATTTGCCTGGATTTGAATTAGTTTTGGATTAGAATGCATAGCTTAACAAATATGTGCAAAAGCTCTGAACAAATTGCTTCTTGAAATAAGGACAAAATAAAGATAACTCTTAAATTTCCTTTTGTAAGATCCTTTACTCTCAAGAATATGGTTGTAACTTTTATATGAAGGAAATATTACTCCTCCTGACACATATGTACAAACAAATCAGAATTTCTACTTCCTTACATGTTAATGAGAAAGATTAATTTAATACACTTGAGGAGTTGAACAGCTCTGTGCTTATCTCAGGACTCATGGAAGCCTTTTCACATTATGCAGTTGGTGATCTGGCAGTTTTTGTGATTGGTAGATCCCTCGCAAAGGCAACTGTAAGGCAGATAGAAAGGTTTTAACACCCTTCTGACAAACAAACAGCTGACAGCATCCCTTGATGGTGTTGTTTGTGACATAGATTCGCCAAACACTGTCTCATTTACTTGAAAATGTCAGCAGCTGGAACAGAGAACAAGATGGTGACTAATAATCCTGAATTAATTGCAGCCATTAATTTTAATTGGGATTCAAAATGTTCCAATTTGGTGTACATTTAAATTACTAATTAAGTTTCACTCTGTGTATATCTCATATGAAGCAATTACTGATACTTCTCTCTGAGATAAATGTTTCAAAAGCAAACTGAAGAAAGATTGTTACTTTCATCATAAACTGTATGCACTTAAATTTAGCATTCCCTTTGTTAGTCATATCTAATATGTAAGATTCTGTAAGGACCGGAAGGATTAAAAAAAACTCAACCCAATTGTTTTAAGAAAACGCACATTTTATGGAGAAAAAAAGAAATACTTAGAACATTCAGTACACTATACAATAATGCTTAGAATTTTAGGATTCTGGGGTTAGGTTTGTTCATTAGTTCATTTGTTTGTAAAACAACGTTGCACAAAAGGATGTCTCCTAATTGCCTAAAACCACAATAGTATTTTTTCACCATTTTGGAAAAGTCAACCATCCAACCACGGAGAATACTCTGTTATCTAGATGATTACTCCATGCACTTTGAACAATAAAAAGGAGGTTGTTAAAAAGGGATTGTTTGTGAACTGGATGAATTATGCCCAGAAAAAAAAGTCTGATAAAAATACTTACATAAGAAGTAAAGCAATAATAATTAAATAAAAATAATAAATAACAAAAATAAATATATAAAAATAACAAGGACTGACATTATCTAAAGACTCTAGAGGCCCTAATAAAATGCTTTTCAAAAACTGTTGAAGTATAAGTAATAACACAATTAACCACTATAAGCAGCTCATCATATTATGCAGTAATATGGAGAAATGGATCACTCTGAAAACAACCAACTGAGATTAAAAAGATCTATGTCAAAATATACAAAGTTAATCTGGTGACACTGAGTAGAGATAGAAAACGAAAGTCTTCCTTTCAGATCCTAGTAATCTAGTAGTAAAATCGAAATAACAGTCAGATGTTCTGTATGACACAGCCCATCATACAACTTACATGTGAGATTTTTAATTTATAGTAATATACATTAGTCAATCAGTTAGTCCTTCTCTTCAGGTGACCACCTACTCATTTTACTATGTTGAAAACAAATTTCTTTTCATTTAAAAATTCTATTTTTGCTAGGACCTCAGCTAAAAAAAAAAAAAAAAAAAAAAAAAGTTGGGAGTCAAAAGAGGGAAGTTTACTTCAAATTTTTTTTCTTTCTCTCACAAAGAATGAATTCTATATCTACTCCCGAGTCGCTTATTAATTTTTTCTCTTTTATTTCTAAATTTACTAAAAACATGGTTGCAGAAGCCTTACAGCTCATCTTCTGATTCTGGGTTACTTACATCTAGCAATATATTTTTGTTGTGCAGGTTTTGGCTTGGGTGGAGTCAATTTTCTTCGCAGTAGCTCTTATGGGGTCATGTTCTGTGTTTGTGCTGAAAACAGCATTGGTAACAGGGATGTTTCAGTTCCTGCTGAGCAGTGTTTGCACAGTGTCAGGGCCTTTTTGGCTCCTCACAGAACCCCATCAGCCAGGAGGTTGGGAGTGCAGAGGAGCTGGGAGGGGACCCAGCCAGGACAGCCAACCCCAGCTGACCAAAGGCGTATTCCAGACCATATGGCACCGTGCTCGGCATACAAAGGTAGGAGAAAAAGGAGAAAGGAAGGAAGTTTGGAGTGATGATGCTTGCCTTCTCGAATCACAATTTTGTGTGATGGAGCCCTGCTCTCCTAAAATGGCAGAACACCTGCCTGCCTGTGGGAATTGGTGAATGGATTCCTTGTTTCACTTTGTTCGTGCATGTTTCTTTCTTTCCCTATTAAACTGTCTTTATCTCAACCCATGAGTTTCCCACTTTTCTGATTCCCTCTCCATCTCACTGAAGGGGTCAGTGAACGAGTGGCTGCATAGGGCTTAGTTACTTACTGGAGTCAAACCACTACAAACTTAACAGAGAGTTGTGCAGTTATGTTAATCTGTATATTTTGTTCCAATTATTTTATTATTTCATTTTGTTTTGTTTCATTTCATTTCATTTCATTTCATTTCATTTAATCTTATTTTTTATCATTTTTAATGAAGCTTTGATTATTTAATTCTGTACTGATTATTTAATTTGCTTATGTTCCTTATTTTTCATGCTGTAAGTGAAAACTTGGTGAACCAGTTAGGAAGATCATTGTGAACAGCTGAATTCATTTAAGAGCTTCTTATGCAAATTGTGAACAAGAGCACACTGCCATGCTTAGGTTAAAGAAAAAAGAATTATATTTTCTTTCCTTTCCATCTTAGAGTGGAAGTAGAAAAATATGGATATATAATAAGTAGGAAATTACAACCCAGCTCTACCCCTACAGAACAAGTTTTTAAGAGACTGTGAGACTAGTGCTGTAGGCATCACCAATAGTATAGAATATTTTGTGATTGCAGGAGAAAATCTGATTTCCCTTTGCCTGCAACATAGATTGATAATTTTTGTTTGCTTGTTTCCTTGTGGTTTTAATAAGGGTAATAAATGTGGGAGTAAAAGTGTGATGGTGGCATAATGCTGAAATTGCAGGAATTTACTTATTACTTGGCATGTAACTAATAGGATTAAAAGAAATGAAGAAGGTAAAACGAATTCTGTTGAGAGAATGCAAAGTGTCCAGAGAAACCTAGAGAGAACTTGCTGATTCTAAAAGACAAAAAATATAACCAGCTTACTTCTCTGTGAAGTTGAGTGGGTAATGACAGAATCAAATATAAAACTCCTGTTGTGCTACCGTGGGAGAAACCAGGCAAAACTAATTCAAGAAGGGCAGGTTTGATGAGGCAGAAGAGATCACAGATCTTTCCCTCAAACTGCTGTGTCAATAAAATATCCCCCCATGAAAATGGACCTGAATTTCAAAGAAGAAAAATCAAGGAAATACAGATGTTGAATTAGAACACAAACATGAATAGCACCACTTAAGTATCAAACTTTGCATTAATAATATCTCAAACCACAAGTGAATAAATATTTATCATTTTAGGATTATAATTTGTATAATTTTGATTTTTGTGTTCTACATAGATTGTAAGGTTCATCTTATCATTATCATTATTATCATTATCATTATCATTATCATTATCATTATTCAATCCTTTTCTGATGGGCACCAAATAAAAAGCACTTTTTCTAAGGACAGCATTAAATTATGAATGAATCAATATTTTATAAAAATATTTTGCGCTGAGAGACATTAGGACCCAACTAAGTCTCCTCCATCATTATGTATTTTATAAACATTTTTGTATCACCAAAATATTATACCAATTTCTATTTTCAATGGATAATTTTGGTTTATGAATTACCTTGGCTGAGCAGTCTCTTTCTTGGAATAGCTTCTATAAATCTGGCAGAGATTCAACAATCTCTCTTTTTTTTTTTTTTTTTTTTTTTTTTACAGTAATCAGTTTTCTTCACATCTCTATAGGACTTCAACACTTCCAAAATATTTTAAAACATCATAGAAATAATTTTTAATTAATGCGGTTTCCCTGTGCAGTATTCTATAAATAAATCTTTTTGCCTGTGTACCTAAGAAGTCTATTTACAATACTAAAAAAAAAAAAAAAAGCTCTCTTATTGTGATGGCAAAAGTTAGAGGCTGTAAATAGGGTCCTGCAACAATTTAGTTCAATGAATAAATATGAATAGTTACAAAAATGTTATAAAAATATTAGAAAAATGAATAGAAATATGAATAAGTAAGGAAATGCACAGCTTACAAAGTTTTCTCAAAGGAAAGCAAAATTATCTTGTGATCAAGTGTATAGCAAAGTAAATAGAAATTCTCATAATCTCTTTTTTCTTCTTAGAGCATGCCTCATAAAGGCAGTGCTCTTTAGTTAGAATACATGTAGTTTTTGGTAAGTATGAAAATGGGAATAAGAGGACCCAGAACAACAACAAAACAATTTAGGTAGTTGCAGATTTTATTTTTTTTTTCACAGAATATCAGAAATTCCAAGCTTCAGAAAATTCTGGGCAAAAAATGCATTCTACGACATAAATAAGGGGAGATCACACTCACACTCACAAATAGAAATTTCCGTATTTGCCTGGAAAGAGATATGGACAGAAGTACAGTCTGGAAGAAGAGGTTTCACAAAGCCTAGAGGTAGAGAGAGAAGTGACTACCCTTATACCTACAGTTGAACTAACCAAAGCTGAAGTAACTGAAATATTTTAGTGTTTTCACCAAAAAAGTGACAGATGTTTCAGCTCATTAAATTATTTTTGTCTTGAGTGAACAATCCAACATAGAACATCACTAATTATTTCTCTACTATACTCATTTGTACTAGAAATAAATTAAAAATAAATTAAATTAAAAATTTTATTGGGAACCAGATGAAAATAATTTCATGTGAATTAATATTTCATTCTAGCTGCAATAAGATATTCTGACACAATCATTATGTTAGATCTACTGCTGTTTGTGAACTCAGAATAATGATGCAAAAATCAATAAAAGTTTCTGAAGAGATGCAGACCACATTAGGTACAAAAAACCCAAAACAACCCACTGAGTATAATAGAAACTCCTGCTTGTTGCATATTGCACCTGATTTAATTTTGATTATAATAAATACAAAATTACTTTTAAGTGATTTATATGTAAAAAGTTCAGCAGAAGATAAATCTTCCTAGGACTTACAATGCCATAAGGTAATTTAGATCAAAGTTGTATTATTGGTACTAATTAATTCAAATAGTGACAGTGATGACAGAGAATGGATTTTTTCATCATTCCCATTATAGAGTTCAATAAATGTCATTTCATTATTGTGTATAAAGCAGGCTTTTAAGGCTTAATGATCATCATTTTGAGGGTATGTAAATATTACTTTACTTAGTACTGCAACGTCTGAATCAAGGTCTGGCATTTCATTTTTGATCATGGAGAGCAACCTAATATTTTTATGTTGTCATACCAGTTTGAAAATAAAAAAGAGAAAAAAAAAAAAAAAAGAAATGTAATTACTTTTGACCAAAAGTGCAGTGCTTTAAATCTTAATAAATCTGCACCCAGAACTCTTGATTTCTTCAATAATACAGTGGTAATGGGAAGTCATTAAGGAAATTACGTCAGAATTCTTCCAAACATGGGTAGAGGTAATTGAGAAAAGCTATGGTCTCAATGATCCATATGATCATATCTTCATTGAAGCAATGAAGATTACTGCTTCAAGTTTGGCACTGGCTGCAGTTATCTTGAGAAAGACATTTAACTACTAAACCACTAAGACTTAATGTTGGCTTTTCTGGTATACACCACTTGATGCTGGAAATACTCTTAATTTAACTATGTGATCATTGAATGTGTTAACTAGAAATAACATTTATTATATTTTATTTCAACATATATATCAAAAAGCAGTCAGAATTCATATATAGATTCATCTACTTTTTATGGACAACACCAAAATATTCTTTCCTGTGCACAAGAGGCCTGTGGAGATATGCTGCTGAAGATGCTTGAACAATTTATGCAGTTCTTGGTTTGGTGCTTTTTTTGTGTCTTGACAAGATTGTGCCTCCAGCAAAGCAAGGGCATGCTTTCTGGAGGCAGGGGCAGGAGTGAGGGGAAAGGCAAGCAGAATACGGAGATATTAATATTTTAGTAGTGGGGTATTATTGTGGGGTTTATGTCTACTTTTGAAAAATATCATTTTGAGGTGCCAAAGCAAAGGGTAAGTGCCTTTATTTACTCAGATAAATATTGGATAACTCATTATTAAACAAGTTATGGGCTATAAGAACCCTTCTGGCAGACCCAGCCCAGCCCAGATGTCACTGGAAGCATATCATAAAACATTGTCTGTTGCATGTAACAGCAGAGTTATTGGGCCCATTTAGCTCAGCTGTGGAGAGCAGAGCTATGGAGTTTTGCTTTCCAATTTCTTTGTTTTCCCACTGACTCATCAACTGTCATGTTGTCTGTCTTACTTTTCTTTAAGTTCAGCCCTTTCCTTGAGACTTTGTTCCTCCCATCTCTCAGCTACAGCATACCTGTGCAAAGATGATCCTCTCAGTCTTTGAAACCTGCATTTGGAGTGGGAGACAAAATTGGTTGTAGGGATGATGACACTTCTGACATTTCCCTTTCCCACCTTCCAGGATGGAAGATAATTTTCTGCCAAAATTTGACAGAATAGTACTTTTTTTCTTAAATGGTAAAAACAACTTCACTTCCATAGGGGGAAAAAATATCCTTAGGATTCATCTATGCATTAACTGGTCTTAATATCTCAAGCTTTAAGTTCCCTGATGGTCTCTTCCAAAGCTCTGAGAATGTATGCAAATATTTACTTCTTTTCTTACTTCCTTTGGCAGTTTTCTAGAGTTTTAATCAACATGTTGAGTAAGAGTTGTTGGATAACAGAATTAACTAATTTCATTGCAATTCATTATTTCTTTTTCCTGAATTATGGAGAAAATATCACTACGTCATAAATTGACAATTCAGTTTTAACTTTGATATTTATTTTCCTATAAGACATCTTTGACATCACTATTATTGACCTAATTTAAAAATAGAGATATATATTTTTTGTGGGAAGTGCACTTATTTTAGAAGACACCTCAAAAGAGATTCATGTGTGAAAATATAGAGAGAAGCATAATAATTCATCATTATATTTCATAAATAACTGGCAGCAGGATGGAAAGGATGATAAAAATGCCAGCTGTTCCCAATTAAGCATTTCATATGGGTTGAATTTCTGTTGATTTATTTATTCTGTAATTCATTTTTTTCTCAAAGTTTTGCAGTAACAGGAGCTGTAGTCCAACCTGAGGAGCAAGGTGGGACTCTGCAATGCAAGTTTTCTTTTGTGGCTGTGAACCAGGTACACAGTATGTTCTCATGATAACTATCATACTGATTAAAATTTAATCCTCCAGCCAGGATCATACTCAAGGGTTTGGAATCCTTTCAAAGTATAGGGATATATCTGAAGATTTGATATCCTATGAACTTTTTCTGACAGGGTCACATTTTAGTGACTGATGAATCTCAAACATTTCAGATAAGGTAATGATGTAAATCTATTCGTAGTTAACTAAACAATTTAAACTAGCTGTCCCTGCAAAAAATTAATAAAACTCTACAGAGTATTTTTTTCTTTTGATATTTCTGTTGGGGGTTTTTTGGTTGGTTGGTTGATTTTGGTTTTTGTTTATTTTTAAATGCTTCTTTGTTTGTTTTAGATTTTTTTTTAAGTTCAGTGAAAATATAAAATTATGTATAGAGTTTAAAATTTAAAGCATTTCTGACTTACTTTTTTATGGAGTTCAATGTACAACTATTGTAGAACAGGCTAATTGCATATCTCTTGGAACTGAAAAATATATATGTGAGTATATTTTTACAACTAAGGGAATGATCAAGGTGACTTATGATACTTGGTGGGAAAATACCCCCTCCCCCCCAAAAAAAGGATAAACACCAAGTAGGAGGAGTTTAGAAGTATATAAAGGCATGTAATCACAACAACTGAGATTCTGTATTTTAAGATTTATTTTGCAATTAAAAAAATATTTTAGAATACAGAAAAATTAATTCTGCATTTTTGCATCTCATCTGTAATCCAATCAAATTCCTCACCCAGGAATTAAATGAAATAAAATTCTTAAATTATTTTAAAAATGTATTTCTGAGGTATGTATGCTATGTACAGTCAAGATTAGTTTAATGGCTATCGAACATTGTAAAAATGCTTGACATTAATAGCACCTTCCATGGCCCCAACTGGTTTTAAAGCAAAATGGTTTTATAACAACAATACCACCTTCTTGACTAAAATTCTACAAGATTTTTATATTGGATTAATGCTAAATGTATAAGCATATTTCAATCATCAGTCAAGTTCCAGGCAGCTAATTCAATATTAGCGTTGTCAAAGAGTGTCACATGCTGTTGCTCCGTAGAGCACTCTGCATTTCTAGTAATGTAAATCATTTATATGTGCTGGCATCACAGTTGGTCAGCTAACTGAGGCCCAGATTCTTATTTTCATGCAATGACCTAATGTCTTAGCATGTTTAACCATCAAGTTTTGAGCACAGCATATGGCGAGAAACTACTGCCAGTTTGAGTTTTTAACTGCTTAATTTATATGTTCTGGTTTTCTATTCTTGAGTATATTCATTTCCCTTCAGAAGTCTCATCAAGAATAAGAATCCTGTATGCTATCCAGTGTAGAGGTATATTGCATGCTTGGTGGATAACGCATTTGAATTGAAATCAGAATTGTTTAGTGTTAGGTGCAACTTTTTATGAATCCATTTCATCTTGCATCAAAAATACTAAATTTTATCTCCTTTTTTAAAGAACACTGAGGTCTATGACTAGAAACATTTTCCAAGACTTATAATCACAGTTGTCATTCTTTGTTCTTAAGACATTAAGAAAGAGTGGAATAGATACAATGTAGGCATGAATGTTAACGTGTCTATACTCAAAAACTTGCTCACTGGCAGAAGAAAGATAATTTTACCTTGATCCTGGATTAATTTACAAGAAAATACACTGTATTTCTCTTAGATGTAGCACCTTCTCAGAGTACGTCAAGAGTTTTATTGTGCATCCTCCAGTAATACTTCTGAAAACAGGTATGTGTACCACTAGCTGGTTACTTCCCAATAGAAAGGAAGCTTGATATTTAGAACTGAAATGTTCTTCATATTTTGTAGTATTTGTCCTTTGTGTCTTTCCAGCATGTGTATCTTCTTTCAGTGATATTTTCAAGGAGTTGTAATATTCAGTTACATTTTCTGGTGTCTTTTTGTTAGGTCATTGCTTCCCTAACAAGCACTGAACCAGCACATCTATTGTCCTATGTCTTGGGTTATGGAATCAAAAATGTGTATTCTATTTCATCTGTTGAAAGCAGTTAGGGAGATGTTTTCCTTTATCTCTTGTAACTCTTGGGGGAAGGGGGCGGGTGCCTTCTGATAATGGGCCAACTGTTAAAACCAGGTGGGGCAGTGTTTCCCCTCTCTTTCACCACCCATCCTCCCTCCAGGGGGATATCTTCTGCTAATGGGCCATTAAGGCTCACCAATGACATGACACATTCCATCATCCCATTGTGAGATGCTCCACCCAGTGGGGGGAGCCAACCATTCCTACCTGGATAAAAACTGAGACGTAGGAACACGAGATAGCTGGTTCCACTGGATTCCCTGAGGAAGAGTGGACCCTTCTCACCATCACTGGACCCTTTTCTCTCAGGATCATCTCTACTCCAACAGCACCGCGTCTGCCACTCCAGAAGGACTTGCTTTGGAGTATTTCCAACACCCTGACCAACAGGGTGTCAGGTTGCAGCTCTGACTCTGTCAGGGTTTCTAGGATTGTTGTTTGTTTGCTTGCTCGTTTTTTGTACTACTACATTTGTATCTTTTTTTTAATATTCCTAGTAAAGAACTGTTGTTCCTATACCCAAATCATTGCCTGAAAGCCCTTAATTGCAAAATTATAATAATTTGGAGGGGGTGAGGGGTTTACATTCTCCATTCCAAGGGAAACTCAGCTTTCCCTTGCAGATACCTGTCTTTCCAAACCAAGACATCCTACAGCTCCAGGTCTGCTCCTTACACTGTCAAGTCAGGCCACAGATACTCATAGTTCAGTGAGTTCTTTACAGCAACTATTCTGTTCTTTTAAAAATTCAGAATTTTTAAAAGATTTGGGAAATGCTGATATATTCTTATCAGCATTTCCCAAATCTTTTAAAAATTCTGAATTCAGAACAGTATCAGTTCCAGAAGATTTATAGAGGTGATCAGGTAGTCTCTGATCAAATCAATATTTGACTTTTATTTAAAAGTTGGCTTTCTCTGGAAGGGCGTTTTTAATTTTCCTTGGCTAACATAAGGTTCAGGAGCCCAGTCAATTCAAAATCTCTCATATTATGAAATGGCTCTTTATAACACATCCACACACTTTACCAGTGCTTTTTAATACTTAGATTTTTTAATTTTTTTTTTTACTTGCTATGTTCCTACTCCCAATTTAAGGTCTTAAGGTGACCTTTTCCCAATAAATAACTGACCCTTTAAGCTCTTGAATGCAAATACAAAAAAAGACTAAGTATCCTCCCTTGCTTCCTGAATAGGCAATTTAATTTGGAAGGGATGTTTATGTAGAGAAGTGATACTTAACTGTAAATTTCAGGTTAAGCGACCATATATTTTGTTTTTCTGTCTACTTCTATTCCTCCTTCCATGAAATATATATATAATATATAATTGCAGTTTTATTTGTTTTGTAGTGGCCTTGCCGTGGTGTACTCTTAGGGGTTTTCACTGAATTAAAAAGTTATAAGTAATATGAAGATGTAAGAATTTATTTTCTACTTAAAATTTCACTTTGGAAATACAGAAGATGTTTTTCATACTTTGCTAAAAAAATTGTCTAAAAGCTACTCAAACATTTATCCATATTTGTTGTCAACCAAAATGAAGCAATAAAAATTGTATTTTTACCCTAAATACATATACAGGTGTAAGCTAAGCAAATACTAATGCAAACACAGAAACAGTCTATTTGAGGAAGAAATAGGACCCAAATATTTTTTCTTCTAGTTGTATTGCTAAATTTCCAGTAAATTAAACAATATTTCATACAGCGTATTCAAGTGCCAATTAGTTCACTCCTAGACTGAAATAATGCTTATCAAAAAACTTTAGTTCAAGAAATTGCAATTGGCCATTTTCTATAAATAATGATGCCTTGATGCATCAGCAGCTTATTGACAGCTTTGTCATTTTTTGTGGAATAAGACGTTCTAATACAAAGCTTCAGGCTGAGCCAAAATTTCTCACCAAAAAAAAAGCTTTTACAGTCATTAGAGACTGCTAAGAAATTCAGTCAATGAGTAAGTGGTAGACCATCAAGGAATAAGGAGATTAGATTGGAGGGCTTATCAAGCACCTCTTTTTAACTTCATTTTTTATTACAATGAAGACCTAGCTGCTTTGATATGGTTCTCTCATGGTGTCACATGCTTTCTCTGATTCTCTTGCATTTTGAGCTAGGAGATCAGAAAGGACTTTTTGGACAGATGGTGATGTTGTCTCTGAGCTGTAATTCAAATGCAGTCTCTGTTCAGAATTACATTTGTGCCATATGCACTGACTTTTTCATTCCCTTTGGAAATGGTTTTAAGAGCAGGAACAAGCAAGATCTCAAAATATATCATTTCTCTTCTCCCTATGGTTATACTAAATGCACTTCTGCAAGTTGCTAATGGACAAGGTGTCTCACACCTCACATCAGGTTTCTGTAGCGTTAGGCCAGTCTCAGTTGCTGAGGACAGGTCTCCTAGGATAACTAGTTGTGCAAAAGATGGAAATTAATTTATAGTGAGAGATTAAAATTAAATGAATTGTTAAAATTTCAGCAAATATTTGGAGCCTGAAACACTGTATCAATTGATTTCCAAAAATCTTTCCCTTTCAAAAGTATAATTGAACAGAAAGGAGGAATGTTTTCCTCTTTATAAGGTGTAACATAAGACTACTTCCTTTACCTTTTAGTAACATGGAATATGGTAGTTGTGCTTATAGCAACTCATTTTACACAAAAATACAGAAGGAAAATATATTCAAATGGTGCTTGTGTAGTGCAGTTTACATTGAAAGGATAAAAGGTAGGGTTCTAGTATAATAGCAAAACCAACCATAGGCAGGGCAGAAAAGTTAAATTAATTATTGTGAAGGTATAAGCAGGCTACAAAATACAAGGCATTCATTAACTGGTGTAATCAGGAAGAAAGTTCCTTTGTGCAGATTATGCCATATTTTACCTCTAGAGATGGTTTTTCAGTTTCCATGAAGTTCAACTGAAGAAGTAAAACCAGGCAGACAAGACTATCAGGTGAGAGTAATCTTACTCATATTTTTAAAATATATTGTTTTAGAAGAAAGATGTCATTTGTTAAATTTCTTGCAGTTTATGGGTCAAGTCCTTGACTCTTAAAAGAGGATTAGGTAGGCCAATGCTGACAGTTTTACAGGTCATTCAAGGATTTCCCTGTTATGCATAAGCTTCATATGTTAAAACTTAACTGCTCTTTTTTCACCACCTTCTTCCACAAATGTCTCTCATAGCAGAAATATAGCTACAGCATCTCAGGGAGAATTAGCCAGGAATAACCTGTTGGAATTATATTGTTACACAAAATATCTTATTCATTTTCCAGTCAGAAGATTGCAATGCTATAATTTTCCTATTAAGAAAATTGAAATGATGGCCCCTTGGGTGTCTGCTTTGGAAGTACTAAGTTTTACTTCCTTTTAGAGCAAAAAAAGATAATGCATTGGAGGACAGACAATTTGATCAGCATCCAGGTTGTTCCATATTAAGCAACCTATTATCTGCTAGACCTAGACACAGAAAAATGTTAAGTCTCTTCTTTGGGCTTCCTGCAACATGCCAATGCACCATAAGCTGCAAAAAAATACCAAAAGGTTGTGTTAGCATGTCAATTCTCTTGATAATTCATTCTGTGCATTTGGAGACCTTATTGCAGATTGTCATGGGTTAACAGATCTTGGTTTTTAGTTAAAGTGGAAACAGATCCCTGTCAGGACCTTGGAATTGTTTTAGAAAAGACAGGGACCTATCAGAAACCAACTCCTAGATACTGACATATTGTTTAACCACTGAGGAAGCTGGATGCGACCTTGTGAATGCACATATAAAGCTGAGACTGTCCGAGCCGATCTTTTTCCTTCCAGCTTGGCAGCAGGTAACACCGGCCATGTGGCAGCTGGGTGGGCCGGGCCAGGCCCTGCTGCCCCACTGGGCTTGCAGGGCCAGGCCATGGCTGGGCTGGTGGCAGCTGGCAGCAGGGGAGGGGAGAAAAAGACCTAGCTACCAATATCCAGCCAGTTTTAAACTTGACCCAGCAGCTGCCTGTGCTGCCACCAGGGCCGAGGGGAGATCTTTCCTCACTGGGCCCCAGGGAGCAGCTCCGAGCTGGCCCACCCTGGATGAGACCGAGGAGTGAAGGGGGCGGCATCCATCAGCCTACCCAGCTACTGAGATCCTGGCCTCTGAGCCTCCCCCACCGTCATGGCTTTGAAATCCTAGTGGCTGCCGCCTGGCAGAAGTCACATAACCACTGCAGGCCTGTGTTGAAGTCCTCTGGGGAAATGGTTTTCCCCAGAGTACCCCTGAAGTCTGTACCTATTAGTTTGACCCTGTTCTCCCCTTATCTCTGACCTATTGGCTTGGTGCCAGCTACCTATCTCGAGACTGAGAATAGATAAAAACCCATGTTCTTCCTCTTTCGGCCTCTTTGACCTGGGGAACTCCTTCAAGAATAAAGCCTTGGAATATTGCCCTGAGGTAGGAGCCTCTTTTAAATCTTTTACCCTATTCCTGTTGTACTCTCCCCAAAGGCTCCCCAGAATCTGAGCTAGCACAGGAACCCAGGGGGGAAGGGGGGAGTACTTCAGGCCTGGGCAAGCTTTAGCTCTTTCCTGGCACAAAATGAAACTTCCAGAGCTCTAACCCTTCCCTGAGAAAGAGGAAAAGGACAAAGTGATTGAACTATAGGGAAACACAGCATGGAAGTCAGTGAAGAGAGAGTGAAAAGACTATTGGGAGAAAGGATTGAGGAGTTGTCATTTTAGACTAGACTTCTCTAATTGAGCCATGGTAATGAATTCTATGTGTAGATTTTCCCTTTAAATCATGGGAAAATATGCATTTGGGGAGATGATTGTTTACATTGGCGGATTTGAGCAAAGGTATCTGCGATGGACTGAGTGAAGTAGTTGTGATTCTTGTGATCCCATGACACATCTGGACAGAGAGAGATGAGAAGCCCTCTGTGCCACTGAAGAAGTGAGAAGACATCTCTGTTCCCTGAGATGAAGAATCCTTTGCCTTTGAAGTTTATCATTAAAAAGTGACACCCCAGTATGCTTGAGCCCATGACCCATAAGCAGCTTGGGAAACTGCTAATGGGAAAGGACCTTTGTAGAATTTCTGGGTTGCTGCAGAATTGTGACATGGGAGCCACCAGAGGACAGTTTTCTTGTGGTGATGTTTCCATGGAAGTTCTAAGAGAGACTCCTCTCCCTACAAAACTGATGAAAGATTTGTTTTCAAATGGTGGAACTGACTGAAAATCACAGGTTTTGTCTCTTTATTGTGTGTGGGAAAGTGAACAGTTTGTGAGTGAGGAAGAGTGTTTTGGAAGTTTCATTTTGATTCTCATTTTTCCTTCTTTTAGTGTGCGTTAATAAATCTATCTTTGAACCTTTAAGTCAGGCCTGCTTGCTTTTCTCCTTATCCTATCTCACAGTAGAAAAGACACTTAGACCACTACACTAAATTTGGCAAACAGAATTCGGCGAACATGAAACCACTACACAGATTTCCAGTACCAAAAGGACATAGAGGAGGGGTATGCAGTGACAGGACAAGGGGGAATGGCTTCAAACTGAAAGAGGGTAGATTCAGATTGGATATTAAGAATAAATAAATTACTGTGAAGGTGGCGAGGCACTGAAAGATGTTGCCTAGAGAAGCTGTGGTTGCCCTGCTCCTGGAAGTGTTTAAGACCAGGCTGAATGAAGCTCTGAGCAACCTGGTCTAGTGGAAGGTGTCCCTGCCCCCGGCAGGAAGGTTGGGACTAGGTGATCTTCACAATTCCTCCCAACATACACCAATATGATTTTCAAAAAAAAGAAAATGTGTATAGTAATGTGAAATGTACTTGAGTACTATATTAGGTACTTGAGGCAATGATTTAAAGCTTCCAGAAGAAAAATAAATGTGTTAAGAATGAGCAGATGAGAATAAAATAATGCTTTCATTTCTTAAAAAAAAAGAAGAAACAATTAACTTATTTTTGTCTTTTGTTTCCCCCACACATGGATTTTAATTGCCTCTGAAAACAGCAGATCAGTATAAAGGAGAATGCCATTTCCTTTATTTGAATATTGTAAGGTTAAAAATGTTATTTGCAATGTCTTGTAGGACACTTTCTACCAGTGGAAAACATAGAACAATTTCATTCTCATGTGATAAAACATCAGGGCCATAAAATATAATCCTGGATTCACCTAATAACATTTTTTCTGGTATTCAGATTAAATGTTTCTTTCAGGGTCTTGTTGAAGGGAAATTTTGCTATATGTATAGCAGGTAAGAAAGAAATTCAATTCATAGAAATAAATGTGACCTATGGATGTGATAACAAATATATTATGTGAAAACTGCCAGACTAAAGTCTATGCTATATTTTTTTTTTCCTGGAGTGCAGTGAGAAAGCTGAAACTTTTATGTGCTATATACATTTTGGATGGTAAGGACAGTCAATAAATCAATGAGAAGTCTCTAAAAAGCACAAATGGTAAATTTTTATCAAATTTTTAATCCTATTACAGCAATTTTATTTATTACCTTTTAATAATCATCAGGATCTCTAAGGGTTGGCATTTTTTTTTGATTTGTGGTCATATGCTTTTTGGGGGATTGTGTATTTATCCCTGGTTTGTTTTTCTTATTTGTTTTGTGGGAGTTTTGCACCAAACTCAGCACGTAGGACCTTATCTCACCCTGGCCAGCCTCATTGAATCTGATTTTCTCTCTCATTGAGTTGATATGTTTGAACTATTGCCAAGCCAACTTGATCATTAATTATTATGGATAGCAATGCTAGCATTATCCTGATTATGCATTTTGGGAGGAGGGATTGTGTTTATATGTTATATTTAAATTACTTCAATTAAATGAAGAGAAAATGTATTCTTAATAATACAAGCTGCCAAAATCTATAAACACAGAAACAAAGAAGGGATAAAACAAGGTGACATTACTTCCAGGCAGTCATCTTTTGTTATGCAGTTTGTTGTAAATACCATGGACTTTGCAAACATTTGTTTACATGTGTTTTGACCGCACATTTTTCCATCCCCTTTCTTCCTTCTTGGAAAGGAGAAGGAATTTAATAAACTTTGATCTCTGAAGTGAAAATATTAAAGCAAATCCATACTTCATTCTTTTATACAAGACTTTTCAAAATTTTCAGTAATATCTGCAAAAGATCTAAAGAATCAAGGAAAATTATGCCTTTTCATTAATGAAAAATTATCTTAGCAGACCATTTATTTTTTGCCAAGTTAGAACAATGTGTTCTGTAATTCTAAATATTCTCTAAGTTTGATGAAAATGTCCAACATAATTTCACAAAAAAGTAAATTCATCATCATATTAATGATATAGTTCAAACTAATATCTAATACTGTTTCTGCAATGAAGAAATAAAATGCACATATTCTAGTTGCCTAAGTTTTCCAAAGCCATCTTAGAATTATTTCTTAAAAAAATAATGGCAAAATCTGGGAAATATTGCAATCTACTAGATTGTTACAAGTTATCTAGAGAAAACTGATACTAGTATGACACCTATAACTCAATGGTAGAAATATCACCAGAGACAATACTAGATATTATTACCAGAGCAATAAACTTACCAGAGTGCCACGGCTGAAACAGAATTTCGTATCTTGCGTGTTGTGGTAAATTCCACCTTCATTGTTGGAAGCATGCTGTTAGACAAACTCAGAGCAAATACTACATTATAACAATGACATATGGACTAACAAAGTTGGGAACTGGGAGCAAACAGTAATGAGAAGCTAATGAAGAAACTAAAGCTTAATATACATTCATAAATTGTGCTTTTGTGAACAGGATTAACCCACAGAACAGTACTGTAAATGATGCACAGAGTTATGTTTTAAAGCATCAGCCAAATTGCCTTTATTTAAATCAGAAGCTTTCTAAATGCAAGGAAATGTAAATAAAGTTGTCATGAGCAATGTGTTGCAGTAGTCAAGATTAATTGGATTTCTGTTTGATGAACAACAGTTCAGATTTAAGATTATGAAAAGCTTTCTATCTGCTTTCTCTGTTGTGTTCCTTTAAGATAGCATACTGGCAAAATTAATACTGAGAATTGAAATGGTAATGCAATAAATAAATGATGGTTAATATAAACCCATGCATTGTATTTTAGGTGGGTAAAAAAGATATTTTTTATTAGGGATGTAATTGAATAGTCAGTGTCTTGAATGTTAATTCAGAAGATTCATAAGCATACTGTAGCTGTATAAAGACATAGGTGTTGATAGGAAGATGTGGATATTTGAGAAGTGAAGTGTCGTTTCTTATTGTATGCAATATTGTCTTTACAGCATTATTATACTGGCAATAGTGATAAGCCATATCCTTCACACATTCTTGTAGAGAAAGTAAGAGTATTTCTAGTACTCAGCTTGCTGTTTTTCTGAAGGAGAAAGAAGAATCTTAGATTCATAGTTTTACATATTTAATATGTTGGGGGTTTAATCTTGATAAGACTACATAGAAATATATCTGCACAAAATGTGTCCCATTTTGAGAAATGAAAATTTTATTTTAAATTTTTCTTTCTCCCCTAACTTGGCTGAATTGTACTGTACACCCGAATAGCTCTGTCAGCTGCAAAATATATACAGAGTAAAACTTTTTTAGTCCAAATAAAGTTTCCAAATCATATGCTTTCTCTGTATTCAGGTTGATACGATACTTTGCAGGTAAGCATTAATAATCAGCTTTTGCCCCTAATGACTGCAAATTTATGCTAGGCATGCCAGAGAACATCAAACTCTACAAAGAGAAGAAGCAAGGACAAGAAGGTGGCAGATATGTCACAGAATAAATGGTAGAGTAATTTGTCAAAACTTTTTTGTCACACTCAAAATATATGGATTTTAAGAGAAGGTCTCAGATGTGGGGTGTTTTGCCAAATAAGCAAGCTTTAACTGTGGCACTTTATAATCAATTTCTTCAGCATTGCAGTAAGGCATTCTAATTATGTTTGGATAGAAAAAAACCCTACAATGTCTATTATTTCTCTTGCTAATGCATAATAAACTCTTGGTGTAAATTTGCATAATTTTAACCAACAAAGTGAACCAAACTTTTTTGACAAAGACGGTTGCATAGGATGTATAAATTATTGGAATATAAAGACAGAAAAAAAAAGTAATAATCAATAGAAAGCATAAAATATCCTCAGATTAATTATTTAAAATAATTAATAAATTAATGATATATTTTCTATAAATGCAAGTATTTTAGAACTTTGATGTGGAAATTTGGTGCAAAGAACAATAGCAATGAATAGGAAAAAAAGGCAGATGAAATTAAGCCATAAAAGAAAATATGTTCCGAGCAAACGAGTGAGTCACTGAAACTAGTTTCATCAAAACATGTATAAATATCAAGTCTTGAAAAAAACGCTAAGGAAGTAATACTTATTTTGAATTGATAGAATTTCACATCTCATTTGGCTTTGATATATTTTATTTTTAATTTGTAAAAATTTTTTTTCTTTTTTTTTTTTTCTTTATAGAAAAGTCAGATATTGAGAGATTTCACACTGTTCTTGGTAAATTCTTGCACACTGTGGAAAATTTTGGAAGTAAAAACACATTTCAGAACTTTATGAAAAAAATATTCTCCCTTTGCAATCATTTTGCTAAAACTGACCTCTTTCCTCTAAAGACATGAGTCCAGTCATTCCCCTGATGAACCTTCTTCCTTTTTTTCATGGAGAGTTAAGAGGAAAAAAGAGTCTTTTTTTTTCTCACAGTGCTGAATATTAGTACTCCTGCCCTTAGGCCAACCTTCTCACAAATAGTCATTCACAGATCCACACAAATGACATCTTGCCCTATTACCGTTACATCCTCAAATTAATTTCAATTAAGGTAGTACTGCAGTAGTTTTTCTAAGAAGTCTTTGGTCTGGAGGAGGAGTTGAAATCTGTTGGAGATGGGCGCATGATTGGTTTTGTCTCTAAAGTACCACACAGTAAGGTATACAGCATGAGGAACAAATAGGAGAAATTTGAGATATGCATGCTATGTTTGCTTTGAGGTGAAAGAGATGTGTTGGGATAGGTCACACAACTGGAATGCTACACTGAGTGGATATAACATTTTTTAGAAAGAACACAATGAAGAAGCAAGAATGGGGTGTCATCCTTTTGGAAAAGAGAGCAGGCATTTATGGAGCTCTACCTTGGATTGGATGATGAGTCACGAGTTCAGGATTAGTGGGCAGACCAAAATGGTAATCTTGTGGTGGGTACATCAGTGACAACAACCTGACACAGATTATTAAGGATCAGATGGTAAAAGATGCTCCTCTGAACTTGGTATTAAAATAAAAAAAAACATGACCAGAAAGTTCTGATGGGAAATCAAAAGGTTGGGGAAGCCTTGGCTGTGGTGTTTAAGAGATGATGCAGTTTAAAATTCTGGGATAAGGTGGGGAAATGGGAGTGGAAAACGAAGGTAACAAAAGCAGGATCACAGCCTTAAGCTTTGTACAAGTAGATTTAGGCTTCTTTGGAGAATTTAATGATATAAATTTGTGAAGAGGTGTCCAGGAGAATCAGTGGATTTTCAAGAGTCACCTCCTCTAAACTCAAGAGTGGTCCTTCCTGAGCAAATAACATCAAGCAAACGTGACACAAGGCTTACAGAAATGAACAAACAGCTCCTAAAAATGCTCACATATAAAACTGGAAGTGTAGAGAAGCTGGAAGAAGAACCTGGTGACCCAGAAAGAATTTATTCACTCTGAAGGTGTGAGGGTGTTGGGGGGGTCAGTTTCTTTCTTTTTGTTCCTTTTTACTTAGGGATTTTTTCCCCCATAAGTTTTTAGGAAACACTAACAACAGGGTACTTAAGAAAAACAAAAGTGGCCAGGCTCAGGGGAGGAGAGCATCTGGTTGCACTTTTCTTATCTGTGAGTTTCTCTCTGAGGGGCAGAGATACCATGAGGATTGAGCAGGTAAAAGATGGAGCAGGGGCAGCTGCTGGCTCTCTCTCTCTTGGCTTTGGAGGAGGATGGTCAGAGCTGCTGCTTCAGGAAGGGAACTCACTGCTGCAGCCAGAGCCCAGCCCAGAGCTGCTTTTTTTTGCCTGTGGTGAGCCTTTGCTTGTGAGAGCAGCCACTGAACTGGGACCTTATTAGCACCCACCTCACTAAAAGAGGGACCTATCACCATGTGGTTGGGTGTCTGGGATCCTGAGCTCGCCTCTCCCTGCCCTGCTGAGAGCCGGGCCACCACTGTCCCACCCCTGCTGCTTCCTCAGCACTGCTTCGAGTCTTTGCTGCACTGTAGCCCCACACCTCCTGCCTGCCGAGACATCCTGCCATCCCCAGCTTGCTGCTGGGACACTGGGATCAGCTGCCCCAGGGGGTTAGTGAAACAAAGACTCTCTTCCATCCCTCCCTGTCTCGGCCAAACCGCCATTGCTGCATGCTCCCCGAGCCTGCGCCACAGCGCCCCCTGCAGCCTTGGGGGAATCATCGCACCTGCCCTGCCCGCCGGGAGCCACCAGCGCTCCTGCCGGCTGTGACTGGATCTGCATCGAAAGGGGAAAGTGCCTGCAGCTGAGAAGGCTGTCACTGGGATTGTGGTTCTGTTTGTTGTCAGAGCTGTTGTGGGTTGATGGCTTTATTATACATACTGGTAAAGAACTGTTATTCCTATTCGCATATCTGTGCCTGAGAGCCCCTTAATTTCAAAATTATAATAATTCAGAGGGAAGGTGTTTACGTTTTCCAAGGGAGGCTCCTGCCTTCCTTAGCAGACACCTGTCTTTCAAACCAAGAGAGAGGGATAGGTTTAGGAAGTCAAAGCCCATCTGGGGTTGTAGATGGCAAGGGGCATGAAGGGTAAAATGAGGGGCTTCTACAGGTATATCAAAATAAAATGTCTTCAAAAATGAATGCCACTGAACTTCAAGTTATGTTAATTTTCAGATGTTATTTGACTGTAGTCATACATATGGCATATAACACATTGTTTTGCTTAACTATTCTGAAAATGTTTTAGTAACAGGAAGTGAAACTGTTTTCTAGACGTTGAATTAATTGTAAGTAATAAGAAGGAAAGAAAACTAAGTTCAAAGATCTGGTGATTTTACCTTTTGTTGTTCTCTGGCAGATTGGTGGATGAATCAGTAGTTCTGACTGAAACTTGTGTAACTTTTTTTTAGAAATTATGTATTTAATGCTAGAAATAGAATGCCAACTGTTTTCTAGAAGATGAAAAAATTATAAGCCCTAGTTTAAATGAAGGGCTATTTTATTTTATGTGTTCCAAATGTTTGGGGGTTTTCTTAGTCTGTTCTATCACAAACCCACACATGCAAACAAAATATACTGCGAAATTCAGTGACTCAGAGGTATAACCCAGTCTTGTTGTAATGTGTTGTAGGGTGTGTACATTTGCTGTTTCATAAACAAATCATAAACAAAACATAAACTTGGTATCTGAAAGGATGATAAAGGGTGAATTAACAAACCTTTTTTTATGCATGACATTTAGAGATATAAAATTCAGATGCTTTAAGCAGTTTTCCCATCGTGATTGCATATACACTTGGAGACTGTACTATAAAACAAAAAAGGATTGTATATTCATAACACAGTGAATAGCTGAATGTTACTGTGTTATGTCACCATTCTTGCACACAGCAATGTTCTCAGAATGATATGCAGTACTTTCTTTGCTGTTAACCAGACTGATCATATATACGTTCATTCTTGCAGTGCTCAAGATCCGCAAAATTTATGGGTAATTTATTACATTTTGAATGACTCAACTAAGGACACTATTCAGGAGAAAAGAGAGATTTGCCACAGGTGAAACTGACTCTCAGAATCATCTAAGATTGCCTGAGAAATGTGGAATTATGTCCAGTAATCTCAGGTAGTAGCGATGAAGCTGATACAAAAATGGAAAAAGTAAATTTAACACACAAAACTAAACAAAGAACTCCCCATATAAAGAAAAAAAAATCATTAAAAAATAATTACAAGACAGCATTTGAAAAATCAAATTTTATCGGGTGCCTTTTGCAATCAAAATTGAGGTCTTGATTTGAGGCAACAGTATTATCAACATGAGAGAGGACAAGGAACTTTTGTGACAATGAGCAAACAATGCCTGTCTAACCTGACAATAAATTAATTAAAAGTAAAAATTATGATGTGACTACAGTCAAGGAATTTATTACAAGTTATGTTAATAATTAATAAAAATGAGAAAAAATGAACCAAAATATACAAAGGAAAATATAAAAGGGAGCTAGAACATCATTGTAAAAGTACTGTTAAAAGTGATTTGAACAGTGATAAAAAGGCTTTAGAAGAACACTTATTGCTTAGGAATTGAAAATTTTCTGAATTGCCAAAAAAATTCTAAGGGATTTTGAATTGTTTCAGTCGTATCAGAAGTTCTTAAGAAATGGAAGAAAAGAGATCTACTAATGGTAAAATAAAAGGTCTGTATTTTGACATTTGATTTTACAGACAATCACCAAGCTGAAAAGTTAATAAGGGTCAAAACACGCACATTAAAAAACCACACCTCTCAACAGTAGGAAAAATATGCCCTTAGCATCAGAGGGCAAAAAATACGTGGCCACCCAAAAAGATATTATTAGTAGAGAACAGCTGAGTCAGCATAGATTTCCCTAAAGTACAAATGTGTGAACTTCTGTATAAGGAGAAATCAGAATTGCCAAGCTTTTGCTCCTGATGACCCAGGCTGGTTTTGCTTTCATTACACTGAAAGGAAAGCAGAGCAGGAAAACACCTGTTGAGCGAGTCCATGTCATCTTCCACAATTTAAGTGAGATGGAACCAATCACAAAAAGCACCTGAAGAGCTCATCTCCTACTGGGATTGTTGTTTTGAAGTCCTTTAAAGTTTTCTTTAAAATTGTCATACTAGACAGCTTCTTCAGACCTGAATAAACCTGGTGAGTTTACGTATAGTGATGAAAGTCACAATACTCTGTCTTCAGTCTGTCTTATATTATCCACGATTTTGTTCTGGGTTAACTTGCTTAGTGTGATGCAAGAACTGCTATGTCCAGAAAGATATGTAGGCTACAGTGAGAAGGGATGGAAAAATAATTTATTTAGTTAGTTAGTTAGTTAGTTAGTTACATTGAGAAGGTTCTCCTAATGGTGCTGAAAAAGATGTTGAAAGCGATGTATTCCAAGTGTCATTTCAGTTATACCCCAGAAGAAACTTATGTTTCCTGTCAGACAAAGAGTTTTCACATTGAATAGTACTGTTTTGTTCTAGGGAGACACAGGGTTTCTATGTTCACAGATAGTATAATTCTGTGTCAACAGAATTAGTTGTCATAGATATCTCCAGCAAGACAAGTTAGTTTCAAGTGCTCTGAGAAGCTTAGTTTTGTACACATCTTGCTTCCGAAATGAAATTTCAGTAGCTTATTTTTATATATGTTCCCAATGAGCAAAGAAGCAGACAATGGTAGAAAAGCTCCCGCCCTCTGGGGTGGCAGTGGTCCTGGCGGGCACTGTGACTCTCAACAGGAATGGCACCAGTAGCAGCAGCAGTAGCAGCAGTAGCAGCTGCCTCTTCTTCTACGACTTCAGCAAGAATAGCAACAATTGCAGTTCGATGCGTGTTAAAAGGAGGAGACTTTTTTTTTCCCATAAGGGAGGTAAGATTGACTCCACTTCCGGCTTCTGAGGACTTGGTATTGTCTGCTGAAACCGTGCCCCCTGCCATGATGTGAGGGGTATGGAAACTCCACAGTTTTTTTCCTCTCTACCCAAGACAACAGAGCAAAGTACTAATGTGTCATTCTGTGATTCAGTTTTTATAGCACTTCTCCCTTAAACTTGTGTAATGGGACTGTACTCTAGAACAACATATTTCAGTAAAATGGTTCAGAAATATAAAGTGAAAGTTAGATACATTCCACATGTTTTGTGCACTTGAACATCACCTGGAGAGTCTCTCCAGAAGCCACCACTTACTGCAGTAAGAAAAGACTAATTGTATTGCTTCCTGGTCTTGTGCAATAGAGAGAGTTAAAAAAATAAGCTCAGTTGATGAAGTATGCTCATTACATATGAAATCAGAGAAATCAAACTAGTAGACAAATCTATGAAGTAAGCACCTAAAATTTAATTTTCTTTGTGTAACTTTTCTTTTAGGAGAAAAAAAGGTATGATCTACTAAGAAATGTTATATAAAGAAAACACTATTCACAATTTTTCCATAAAATATTTCCATCTTACCCTGGGAGCCTCTGCCAGTCATCGACACAAACTGTGAAGGGTCACAGATCACCACAATAATGAAATCTGAGCTCAACAGGAGCTGTGTCATTCAGAGAAACAAACTCTTACCTTGCCCTCAAGAACAGTAGCTGTTGCAAAACAGAAGAATTTAGGGAGTGCAGAAATGATGAGGTGTTCTGTAATCTTATGGGCTGTAGGCAGGGCCGCAGGGTCATGCCACTCTTACCCATTTACCAGAGGAAGACAGCTTTGAACACATTGGTGGTATCTCAAGACCCTCTGCTGTAACTCTAACAATTTGTTCTCTGACCCTTCCAAGGACTCAGAAACAGGCACCTGCTGAGAGCATTCCCTTTGGAACTAGGAACATGAATCAAGAAATAACCTGCATTCTGGATCATGTCATCTGATAAGGAAACCTAATGGATTTGTGGCTTCCTCCTGTGCATAAGGTCATCATAGAATTTTTTTCTCTTATTCTAGATGCCAGTGAGATGTGCTGCACTATTTAAACTCAGAATGCATCTCTTCACAAACATAAATACTTCAAAATGTCCTGTCTTTTTGAAGCAAAAATAGTCAGAACAAAAAGCAGCAAACTTTATGCAAGTATGATGACCACTTTTTTTTTACTGCCTAAAGGGGTAAAAAGAGCAATAAATCTTTTACAGTTTCTCTCAAACCATAACAACTAGCACTTCAAGTGCTTTTTATTCAATGAAAAGCTTTTGCAGTGTGAGCATCCAGAGCAGTTCATGTGTTTAACTTACTCATTAGGCTGTGCTGGAGGGTGAGAAAAAGTGCCTTGAGAGGAAGCTAAAGGCATTCCATGATCATGGCATAATGTCAGAATATTCACACTATTGTTTTAAATTGAACTAAATTAGATCAAATTATACTGTTGAAGTAAAATGGGACTCAATTATACTTTTTTTTTCTGACTTTTTAAAACTATTTTCTTTATACAAAGTAACCATGACTTCAGGACAATTAGTTAAAATTTTGGATTTACCAGAAAATATAATTTATTGGAAAATGTTTAAAATCTTCAAGGTTAGGAAAGGATGGATTTTTGAACATTTGGAAGCCAACCATTGAAAGGGAGGGACCAAAAGGGAACTTGAAGCCAGAGAATCCAAACTGCTGCTAAAAGCTGGTCAACTTGAATCAGATTGCTCAAGGCTTTATTTGCCTGGATGTGGAAAATCTCCTGTTTATTCCTATAAATTTTGAAACTCGAAAAGCAATCAGAATTTTAAAGACTTTTTACTCCAAGTTATAGCGTCTTCTAGTGTCATCAAATTTAACTGGCAAACTAAACCTTTGGAGTCCCACCAATGTAGCTGAATGGCTTCTCTGCTGAATGGAGAGCTCTCTTCAACAGATGTTCTCTCCTAAAAAGAACCCCACAAAGAGTTGAACTGTTCCATTAAAACTGTCACAAAAAAAAAACCCAAATCAAAATGAAAATGAAAACCAAAACCCAACCCAAACCCAAACCCAAAAACAAAAACAAATCCCAAAACAAAAGACAACCAAAACCAACAAGCCCCCCAAAACCAAACAAAACCAAACCAAAACCAAAACCCAAAACAAAAACAAACCCCAAACCAAAAACAACCAAAACCAACAACAAGCCCCCCAAAACCAAACCAAACCAACCAAAAACTTCAAACCCTAAAAAACCAGGCAGTAATACTTTATTTGAATGAAAAAGAGAACACCAAAACCCACTAAAACATACATGTTTCTGTAGATAAAAAAAATTAAATTAATTTCTTTGTTAACATGTTAACACCTTTTTTTCTGCAGCAATGCTGAATATGACTTAACATCTACTGTAGATAAATACATACAATATTAAAAAAAAATAAAACTTCTGGCATGTTGACACAGCTGTGTAGACTTACCGCTGACCAGCGGTACATTTATACATTTTGAAAACATCAGTAATTTTTTTTAGAATAAAACTAAACCAAAACCAAACAACGAGCATAACAAAACTAGACAATTAACATAACAAAACAAAACTAAACATGAACACTGAATTAATTCAGTAGTGACCCATACTAACAATCTATTTGGGCCATGTAACTGAACCCCCTTTTAAGAGTTTCTTCTTTTTGGTCTAAACTGATTTTTTTTTTTTTTCCTTGTAGGTCATGTAATAAATGATCTGCAAGATATATGACTTCTGATAATGATGTGTGCCTCCAGTTGACAATCAGAGAAGTTCTGTTTCATGTAGTCGTAGTTTGCCCGGTTGGATGGAAGTGATTCAGGCATAAAGACTGGTCACCATTTGGGGAAAATTATGATTGGGATGTATAGTTGTATGATGTGTGAACAAATGATAATTCTCAACAGAAAACCTAAGACTTTGTTGATCGTGTATTTACTAAAGGTATCTAAAGTCATGTGTCTTCCTGCTGTATTTATTTCAATTATTTCTTTATAAATGTATTAAAAGAGGACAAGAATTCACTTAGTGGCTTGATTGCCTTGATAGCTTATCAGTAAGAAATACATTAATTAAATGAATAGCAATCTTCATGGATATTAATTTAAACTATGATGCACATGAATGAATCTACCCTTTCATTTGTCATTTAACATTTACCATTTTCTTTGATAGTTTCTGAAGTTGTTCCTGAATATCAATTCTAGCATCTTAAATATAATTATATCTGTGTCAGAATGCTACTGTCAGTAATATGAGCTTGTGTGAAAGGGTTTTTTTCTTTTATTTTTACTTAATGTCCATTTCCAGTTATCAACTGTTAGAAAGAAAATACCTTGGGAGAAATAAGAGTTCAAATTGCCATTGTAGATGACAGTATAAAGAGTGAGACTTCTTCTCACCTAAAATATGAATAACAATTTTTCTCCTGGAAAGTTTCAATCACATCACCTTTGCCTCAGTCCTGAATTTCCTTGGGAAAAACCAGTAATTTCCCATTAACTTTTCCTATAGCTTTGATTCAAGTATTTCATAATCCAGAGGGAGACCACAAATATCTGCCAACACAGAAGAGGTTTGATTCTTGTTTCAGATAGAGGATGAACCATTTAGAATATAAATATATTTACTATACAGTAAAACTTTACAAGCATTATGGTAGACTTTTAAATTGTATGTATTATGAGCTTGATAACTGATAGAAACACTTGAAAACTTTCACATTTTTATATTTTTTAATTTAAAGGATTTATTTTTCTTTTTTTTTAAACTCCATGAAATATACAGCTTTCTGGTCAGGAAAGTATTGTTGGTATCCACAGGGAAAAGAGAAATGTCTATTTATACCTTTCACATGTGTTTCTAACCAAAAGTTTTCTTTGTGAGTTTTAGTTAAGAATCTGTCCTAGGGTGACCCTATGATGCTTATATCCCCAATTGTCTGTTCTGCCTATGCTGGATATTGAGTTCTGTGCTTTTAAGAGAAGATCTGAGAGCGAAGAGAGGGAGAAGGACAAGTGGTGGATTTTTTCACAGCTGTATTCAAAAACATAGAGGTAAGAGCTTCAGCTTTCTCTCTCTCGGTGCGTGTTGTCTGCAGCATGGACAGACAGTGGGAGAGAGCTCTCCTCTGCTTTTAGTTAGGTTTTTTTAGCTAGCTGAGGCAGAGAAGTTCCCTGGACTGCGGCTTTTCTTTTCCTGGAACTGCCCAAATCTGCTCTGGACTGAAAACCCAGAAAAAACACTGTGATCTCACACCTGTGGCCCACCAGGTCCCAGGATGCTTCATTCCAGCACCGGTGGAACTGAGAGACACTCGTTCTCAGCCGAGAAGCACCCACAGAGAACTGTCTCTGAACTACAGAAGGACTTTCTGAATTTGCCATTCCTTCAGAACAGCGAGAGTTTTTATTGTTTAGAATTATTTGTTTCTTATGATTGTGAATACTTTGTTTGTTAAATAAACAGGTTTTTTCCACTTTTCTCAAAGGAGATTTATGTCTCCCAAACCAATGGGAGGAGGGGCTGCTTGAATTTGCTTTCTAGAGGGATCCCTTTGGAGGTTTCTTTCCAAATTTGTCCCAAACCAGGCCAGAAACTTACAAAATTCTTTTCTCTCTCAATGAAATAATACAAACAATACCCAGCTAACTAACTGCAATAATTTAGGAAAACATACTGACATCTCTTTGTGGTGTCTCTTCATAAAAACACAAGTCTATGATCTGTAATGTGAGAAATGTCAAGTAATATATTTGTATTAATGAGAAGTTTGTTGGAAAGAGGCAAGGGCAAAGATGAGGATGATTTTTTTTTTTTTTTTGTGTGACATTGTTCTTCACATAGTTCTCCACATGGTCATGTAACTATGACCACAAATAACAGAATGTCACATTCATTCCTGTTTGTGCCCGAAGTAATATAACCATTCTGATGATAACTGTACAGACAAGAGCCATCCAATACAAGACATAAACATCAGGTAGCTGAATTCTGTGGGACAATGGCTTAGATTCTACAGCACCAAGTAGGGTACGACAAAATCATAAAAAATAGTAATAATTCCAGAGAATATAAAACTGCTAGAAACTGGATAATGTATGATTGTTTTAAAAGGAACATCCAGCTCAACAACATGAGTCAGTCTCCTCAGATCAAGGACAGACTTTTCACTGATTTTGATAGGAGTTGAGTAAAGGACATATAGGATGTTTTTTTTTGCTAGTAGAAGTATGAAACATAAAAACATAAATGGTAAAAATAAGGAAAAAAGATGAAGGTCTTGTGCCCTTAGAAGCAAAAATAAGTGTCTCACTGAAACAAAAGACAGTATTGTATGATGTTAAAATTTGCTCACTTAGTTAAAAGCCACACTAGTTTGGAAATCAAGCCTTTGCTGCCCTTTCAATTGAGTAGGAAATGCTGGATGCAGTACTTAAGAGAAAATAATTGACATAATTGTTAAATTTATGACTGGAAGCCAACATCTTTTAAAATAATGAATGGAATTTGACAGCTCTTACTGTCTGTGCCTTGTTTGTGTGTGTGTATTGCATTTTAGAGAAGTTCAGTGAATTCATAGTCTTCTGAGAGAGCTCAGTCTTCCTTTTTTGTGTAATGAGGACATTGGCACTAAACAGAAAAGTACTTTGACATTAGTTTTTAGATAAGCCATTTCTATATGTGTATGTTTTAATATGCTTATCATAGTTTTATGGGTGAGTAGACTGGATAGTGCCAACATTATCTAACTTAAAAATTATATTCAGTGAAGAAGGAAGCATGCAGATAATTTTAAAGTATTCATTAGGTAGAACAAAAAAAAAAAAAACAAAAAACCAAGAGATATGGATTACAAATAGAAGTGTTTAAAAATGGTTATTTTTTTAGTTAGACAAATTCAGGTTTTGAAACTTTGAATCCTGAATTTTATTTAAAATGTAAATACCTGTAGTAATATAGGTTAACTAAAATCCTTGCAAAACATTTCTTATTTACTTCAATAGCATCTAGAACAATGAACCTATTTCTTCAAATGGCATCAGCATTTTTATATTTAATAGATATTATCAAAGAACTGTAGACACTGATAAATGAAAAACAGAATTATTTTGATGTTTATGTGAGTTCATGTTAAGTTTCTGAATAATTAATAGGAGCTTAAAAAAGTACAAAGATCTCTAAATGTAGGCTTTATTTTTATATTGGGATACATACTTTTGCCATGTATCTTTGAAGGGATTTTGTCATCTAGAATTTGTTTTAAAACCAAGCCAGGTCATTAATGACTAAAAATATGCTGTCTGTGATCAGACTTTAGTGAAGACTTAAATGTGAGTGTTTCCAAATCCTGACTTTTCCAGGGATTAAATAATACTAAGCTAGTATGATCACTTGCTCTTTAAAGATGATCCCACTAATACCTCAGATGAATTGGCAAGACTTCCAATGTTCTACCATTCCTTTTATCTCTTTTGTGAACAGATGTATAATTTCTTGCCTATGAGACAAGTGTGCAATTTGTCAGGACCACTGGATTCAGCCGAAATACAGAAACAGGGAAGTTCAGAGCACAAAAAGATTTTAACTTCAAATATCTTTTAAGTGTAGTGTGTTTTCCTAGCATTTTAAGAAAGGCATTGTAACATTGAAATAATAGAAAAAACCCACAAATTCATAAGCATATGGTAATTAATATGTTCTGAAACTGATCAGTAATGTGTGTTTTCTGTGTAAAAATTTTGATTCTCCAAAGAAAACAGATAATATCTGTATAAGGTTAATTTATGGAATATCCATTATAAATGCATTGCAGTGGTGGTTCAATGTGGGGGATGATTACATGTGAAACTGTTAATCTTGAACTAAATTTTTGAAGCCCCAACACTGGTAGTATTAAAAGCCAGGTTGGATAAACCCTGGAGCAACCTTGTCTAATGGGAGGTGTCCCTGCCTATGGCAACAGGGATTGGGACTAGATGGTCTTTAAGATCCATTCCAGACCCCAGATATTCTATAATTCTAAGATGCTAGAAACAGTGACATAATTCATTAGATTATAAAATATGATGAGTTGGAAGGGATCCACAAAGATCATCAAAGTCCAACACTTGTCCCTGCACAGGACCAAGAGTCATAGCACGTGCATGAGTGTGTTGTCCAAATGTTTCTTGTACTTTGACAGGATTGGTGCTGTGACCAATTGGTGTTTTCTGGGGCAGTCTGTTCCAGTGTTCAACCACCCTCTTGGGGGAAAAAAATCTTTCCCTAATATCCAACCCAAACTTTCCCTGACTCAACTTCATATTGTTTCCTCAAGTCCTGTCACTGGTCATAACAGTGAAGAGATTGGTAATTGCCCCTCTGTTTCCCCATGTGAAGACATTGAAAGCTGCAAGGTCTCCCCTCAGTCTCCCCCAGGCCAAACAGACCAAGTGAATTCAGCTGCTACTCATACTCATAGCTTCCCTTCCAGGCCCTTCACTTTCTTCTTGCCCCTCCTTTGGATGCTCCTTAAGAGCTTAATGCCATTTTTATATTATGGCACACAAAACTGGATTAAAGAGTAGCACAAAGAATTTTCTGGAGAGAAAATCTGAATATAACTATGAATAGTTTTATGAGTAGGACCGCCCAGTGTGGAGAGAAACAAACTTGTTATCTTAGTTCATAAGCAAAGGAAGGTTTCACATCCCACCAGGACCCCTTACTGAATTACATCTTTGAATTTCTTACCAGAAAAAAGGCGACTACCTCAACAACTATTTTTTAAATGTAATTACACTAATTATTGTATTTATAAGCTTTCAGATCTAGTCTTGTAGTTGACATTAATTCTTCTGGAATAAATCCTTTTCTTGTTTTACCAAGATGTGTGATGCTGAAGACATAGTGCTGTATGTCATGATGCTGTATGGCCACAAACTTAACCTGATGTGTCTTCTTAAGGAAAGGAAATTGCACAGATAAAATATCATGAAAGGGATCTCTCAAGAGAACTATATCTGCTAATATGTTTAACATAGGCAGAAGCAGGCAAATATTTTCTACACTTCAGAGAATCACTGATGGATGGAAGAGAGATGGTATAGACAAGTATATGCATTGGGCAGGAACTCTATTTAAAAAATGCATTAACTCTCACACTTTTCCTGCAAAAGCAGATGGCTGTGTAACATATTGCAGTCCAAAGAAAACTCAGAGTGCCACAGGAGGGTGTTCCCTTGAGTAATGAAGCTGGTTATATAAAATAAAAATAAAAATAAAATGGGTACCTTATCAGTTGCCTGAAATAAAGCTGGAGTGAGCAATAGGCCTTATTAAAGAGACTGACCAACCTCATGTATTTGATAATGTATTTATAAGTGGCATTAAAGATAATAGTGGATTGCAAACCTGCAACCTTGTGTTGCAATTTTATCTGTAATTTAACATTGCTGTGTCTGAAGCCTGATAGAATCTGCGTCCTCCCTAAAATGCACTTTCAAGTTACATGTAATTTCTTATTGAATAGATAAATAGAAAATAACGTGCATTTTTTAAAAGACAAAAAATATATTCATAAAAATTCCATTATATTGAATTTAAAAGAGCAGGTGAAATGATGTGAAGCTGAGTTAGTAATTGAATATACAAAAGCAAGATTAATAAGAAGATTTAGATTGACAGCCTTGAAAATAACAGAGGTGCCTGTTCACAATGTAAAGGGTCACTGGCTGTATTTATTGTAAACATAATTGTTTTGCTCTATGAAGCAAAGAAGTAACTTTGTTTATGAGTGTGTCTGCATATTTGGCAGCATTGTCTATGAACATACCAATAAAGAGCACATGACACGTGACTTCCTTTTATATGTAAAAACTTTTTTCACAAGTTTTGTTATCTATAAGATAATAAAAATAACACAAATAACTGAAGATAACATTTGCCAGACAATGTAAAAGAACAATGGTTCCCACATTTTCTGCTTCACATTCCATGATCATTTTTGAATATATGTGTTTGCAAAACTCCAGGATGCATAAAAGCATGCTGAGTGACTTTTAAAAAAAGTCAGGGCAGTCAGGTGGCACCCCCAATGACTGAAGAAAATGGAAATTGTGAAATGATGTTTGAAAATATTTGAAAATGTAAACATTTTCAAAAAGGATGATACAGAGAACCCTGGGAACTACTGACCTTCAAGGCTCATCTTTGAACCCAGTGACGTGAAACAGGTTGTCCTGGAAGACATGTTGAAGCATATGGAAAATAAGGAGATGATTACCTTCAAGGCTCATCTTTGAACCCAGTGATGTGAAACAGGTTGTCCTGGAAGACATGTTGAAGCATATGGAAAATAAGGAGATGATTAGAGAGATCCAAGACGGTTTCACCAAGGGCAAATTATGCCTGAGTAACCAAGGCCTTCAACAATGGAGTGACTGCATCCCTGGACAAGGGAAGAGCTAGTAACGTCATTTACCTGGACTTCTGTAAGGCCACACATATGGTCTCACAGAAAGAGAAGACTCCAGGAAGACTTTATTGTGGTCTTTGAATACTTACAGGGGGATTACAAGAAATACAGACAAAGACTTTTTGCTAGGACATTTAATGACAAGATAGAATGTTTTTTAAATAGAAAGAGAGTAGATTTATATTGGATATAAGGAAGAATTTATTTTTTTTTTAATCGTAAGAGTGGTGAGCCACTGGAACAGATTGTCCAGAGAAGAAATTAAAAATTTATTTGGGAAAAAATACATAATTGTTTTTTCCTCTAACAGAATAAACAAAACTTTCTTTTACCCTCTGTAGAATCTAGACAGCTCTTGTCACAAGAGATGATTGTTCACTAAGTGTTTAGTCCACTTAAAATGTTTTCATGCCTGTTTATTAAGTAATTAAGCAGAATTTTTACTCCTTAGACATTTTTTAACTGTTAATTTAATGCAAATTGCTCCCATAATGTATTACTATTTGCCACAGGTAAAGTTGAGCATGTGATCATTAATTCTTTATAAAGTGGCCACAATTCTTGATAAAGTGGTTAAAAGCTGTGCTCCATTTCTCTAGGGTTTAGTTGTGTCTGTTTTTTTTTAACTTCATTAACAATTTAGTTTTTCACAGAATCTGTGGTTTTACTATTATTTAATGTTTGTTCCTATTCATCATAATTGATACTTCAGTAAAAGACCCTTTCCTATCTCACTAGATATTTGCTTTGTCACTGTGGATGGAAAGCACTTCAGTATCATCTCAATGACTTTTACATGAATAGCTGAGACAACAACCAGTAGTGCACTCAGCAAGGAATGCCATTTGTTGTTTAAAATACAATAAATTATACCAAGTCAGAGGTATGACAGAAATTCACTAGCAGTACAAAATTCATTAACTCAGACTGAGACCTGGCTTATTTCCAGCAATTTGAGTGGAATTAAGCCAATGCTAAATTTGGCCCATTAACTTCTGTATGGTTTCTGCTATACATAAGTTTGTTCATTCTGTATTCAAACATTTTATTACCAAGATTAATAGCCTCTTTCCTATTGCATTAATAATCCAATAGCATGACAAGGAATGGCTAGCACAATGCAAAATGCATAAACTCATTAAAAATAATTACTTTGACACAGTGGGTTGTGCTACTCAGCTACTGATTTCAAATCCTGGCTGAAGTGTATTGCTGCATTGGCAAAATGTCAAAGAATCATGGGATGTACAATAGACCCTGTAAACCATCTGAACATCCTCATACATATTATCTGTAAAGATTGTCCATAGAATATAATTCTTATTCTAAGAAATTACAACTTTTATGTTATAAAAATTAACATATTAATATTACTGGATGGCTCTAAAATTTTTTGTTAGGTTATAAAATACTTAGCTTTTTATGCTATTTGACCCAAAAGCTAAGAAGATGTTAATCTTCACTGGATTAGATGAAGAATTACTTGAATTAAATGTACACTTTTTCCTTCTTCATTATATAATGTTTCTACTAATACTTTTTCACGAACAAGTATGGTCCATCTTGAGAGAAAGTAATTGTTTTAATAGACTTCAGGAACATATGGAGTATTTTGCCTGTGTTGATGTCGTTTTCCAGTACTATTAAGTTTGCTCTTTTTTATTTTTTTTTCCAAAAAATGTCACCTTCATTTAGTTTTGAAAATTACTTATCTCCATTTATGCAGATCTTGTATTTCTGAGCAGAACAATGCACAGCTGTAATGATTATCAGGGAAAGAAAATAATCCCAAGGGTTCTGCATAACGTATGTTGCTGAGGTAAAACATAGGGTGAAAATTTGTGCAACCAAATCTTGCTTGGAGATGAATCTGGCCAGAAATGTAGAGTCAATAAAAAAGAGTTTTTTTCAAATATATTAACTGCAAAAGGCAGTGTAGAAATAACATCTGCCTATTACAGGAGGAGTGTTGGCACCTCACAAATAGGGTCATAGACAACGCAGAGCTGTCTAAAGCTGTCTTTGCCTCTGTCTTCAACACAGAGGACAGACCAAGGACATCTCGGTGCCCTGGGCTGGAGGACCCATGGCTATGAGAATGATCAATTCCCAGTTGATCCTGAATTTGTATGTGATCTGCTGCACTAGCTGGATCCCTGCAAATCTATGGACCCTGATAGAATTCATCCAAGAATCCTCAAAGACCTAGCTGATGTCATTGCAAGACCTCTCACAATGATGACTCTGATGGAAGCCTTCTAACTCAGCATATTTTATGATCACTGTTCCTGTTCTATATTAATTTTGCTTATCGGTATAGAGGATCCAGAACAAGGGCAAATCAAGTCTGTTTAATAATTCCTGATTACATTCTTATGCACTGGTCATAAGCAGACATTTTCTTATAGCTAGTTATTTGGCTAAGAAGTAATGCAGCTGGTGTTCTCATTTGTGATATTGCAACAAAGGAAGAAATGTATTGATTCTTTACCTGTTCACCAGAGTATAATTTGTGAATGTCTATTCAATTGCAATAGTGTAATGAATGTGACAGTGCAGTTTATCACTGAGTTCTACAATAATTGTTTGCTTCTGTGAAATATAAAGGACCCAATAATTGATTGCCAATTAGATAAACTTTATTAAAGCAAGAAGCCGAAGCAAGCAGCGCGCTGGGAAAGCCGGAGAGCACAAATCTCAACTCGTGGTCCATGCACAGCTTTCAAAGCTTTTCCCACAATTTCCCAATTTTATAACTTTTTGGTTACACATACCCCTTGGTCCCTCCCCAGTCCATGTTTTCCCATATTTGGTCATAGTTGGGTCTTCCGATTCTGGGAGTCTGGGGTCTTCTGCCCTCTCACGGTGGTCGATGGATGAAGTGTCTCCTCTTCCTCGCAGCATGTCCCTGGGAACCTTCCACCATGGTCACCATGGTTTCACCATATATCTCGTTCCTCCCTTTCTTCATGTCTTATGATACAAAGTATCCTGAACTAAGGCCAGGCTGTCTGTGACTTCTTTGTTTCTGAAGTTTCTGCAACTTACAGTTATTGCTTAATGTCTTCTATGTATCAATTAACCATAACATTTAACACAAATTACCTAAATCATTAATATCATCTATAACACTTCTCATCACTTCAATGAAAGTAGAAATGTTAAGACCTCAGCTGACAAAAAGACTGTTGTAGATTGTGCAAAGCAGTTGACTTTCATGAACTTGCATAGTAATTCATCAAAACCTCTAAAAATCTTGGGACTTCTTTTCCACTTCCCCAGCTGTGTTGGAATAAAATACTTAAAATAACAAGTCTTAGGTTATATACTATAAATGCAGTTCTTTTTCATGCAGTGATCACTACGATTCCTTTACTAGAAAATCATAAGGGTTTGTTAATAGAGGAAAGGGTTCAAGAAAAGGAAAAACCTCAGCAGACAGAGAAAACATGACATAACTACATAATGCCTGTGCTCGATAGTGCTTCACATAGTTTAACAAATTATGAAAACAGTCAAAGGGTCATTAGTTTTTTAAAAAATCAATGACCTAGCATACAACCCCTAGATGACTGGTCAGTCTGCATGTCCAAATTCTTTACTGTCAGTAAAAGAGCTGAATTCAGCATAATTAATTTCAAAAGCATTCTAGATGACTGTTAATTAGTTGTAGTATGCCTTTTACTCATCTGTCAGTGTTTCCTTTCTTTTTGATTAATAGACTATGATGATAAACAGCATGTTTTACCCCACATTTTGCCAACTATGCTTTTTAAAATTTTAGTAATTTATTATTTGTATACATTTACATTCCAGAGACACACATGTCATCTTGACAACTATTTTTCAGGATATAGCTGTTGTTTAGAAGGTAGACTTTACATTTGCAAATGTTTGTCCTCTTCAATACATTTTTTAGATAACATGAAAACTTGAATCTCAACTCTTCTGAAATTGATGGATCTTCAATTGTGTCTGAAAAAGTATCATGTGGGGTTTGTGACATCAAAGACATTCTTAAGAAGTATATTCATGTAACGTTTGTGTGTGAAGAATTCAAGTGCCATATCTAGAGTTTTTGGCATGACTGATAGCCCAATATGTGTGTGAATAGACACAGAGTCCTGTGAAATAGATTCTGACCCAACCATTGCCCTGTCTACTGTTATTTGTGGGCAGAATCTGTCCGCATTACAGGTGGCTGGCCACGAGCATGATGAATATAAGCTAACCGGTTGGAAGAATAGGGAATGTTCTCCAAAGGTTAGCTGAAGTCATAAGTAACAAGACTGTTGAAATGCTCAGATACACTTTCAAACTGTGATGAGACTTTGGGTTGAAAAAGTAGAATGTGGATGATGGTTGGAAACAGTGAATGTCTCAGTGTTTTGAGGCATAACTCACTGGCTTTGGCCAATATGAAGAACAGTTATTTTATTTAAACAGATTGTATTAAAATATTTGGATAATCAGCCAATTTATTTGCTAAGATCAGCTTGCTCCTGATTTTGACTTCCATTTATCATAGTATAAATATGGGCAGAGGAGAATGGGGTTTTTTTGTATTTCACTGGTCACGTTGCATTATGTTTTATGACAAGCATTTGCACTTAAAATAGTTTTCATCAAGGATGCTAGCTACTCTACATGCAAAGTTCAAGCGGAGTATGTGACCTGTGGTACAAATACTATTCTGTTAATGGGACTTTTAACAGTAAGGAGAAAAACTGCATTTAGAAACATGATGACTATTAAAAGAAATCTCAGGGAGATAAAGAGTATATCTAATAATTCACATCTTTCTTATGTGACAGTGAAGAAGTGTGCGAGGCATAACTAAATGAAATTGACGTAATGAAGACGATCATTGAAGGTTTTCTATAGCCAGATGCTTAATTTGATTTTTTTTGGCTTTGTTTTCTAGATGTCTTTCCCTAATTAGACATCCAAAAATACATTTCAAATTTGAGTACGAGACAAAGATTTAAGGTTGATTATGAGCGTATTATGTATGAACAGTAAAACATTTTGTTCACACATTTTGAAAATATGCATCACTGCACTTGTTTCTAAAAAGGGTAAAAAAGGGTAAAAAGGGTAAAAAAGAGGAAGACTCTAGGAAGTATTGACCAATCATCCTCAACTCCATGCCCAATAACATAATGGAACAGATCTTTCTGGAAGACACGTTGAAATATATGATGGAAGATAGGGAAATAATTAGAGACAGGCTTTTAACTAAGAGTAGGTTTAGATTTCACACAAACAAGAAATTTTTTGCGACACAGGTGGTGAGATGGTAGAGAAGCTGTGAATGCTGGGTTATCAAAAGAGTTCAGTCAGGCTGGATAGGGCTTTGAGCAACTTGATCTAGTGAATGGTATTCCTGGTCATAGCAAATGGTTGAACTACATGCTCTTTAAAGGCTGTTTTCAACTCAAACCATTCTGTCACTTTATATTATTCCCCAAAATTATATTTTTGTGTAGAAAGAAATTGAGCTATTTAATGAATCTCCAGAATTTTTACTACTATAATTCAATCTAACTGCTAAGCACTGTAAAGCAGAATCTTGCTATCACTGGGGATAAAAGGAAATTAATACATTATCTTCTACAAGTAGAGAGTGCAATAAAGAGTGATTTGAAGTTGTTAAAAAAAAAAACTCTTTCAGCTGGTCAAAATTAATAGTTTATAACATCATCTTTTCTAATAATGATTGAGGAAGTTACTGAGCAGCAAATAAAATGTAATTTCTGACTACAATAGATAGAAAAATGTAGGAGAGTAATGGTCCCCTGATAATAATTTTGACATTGTTATTGTTGCAAATTAGGATTGAACTCGCTTTTCCTGGCACACCATTGCAGCGGTACTATAAATCCTTGCATTCTTACAAAGCCAATCAATTTTTATAGTTTAAAAGAATTATTCAATCTTATCAGGGAATGCCCTGAAATAAATTTAACACTGTAGTTTCATAAAGATTAACAATTAATTTCCTTTTTGTGGTATGGTAAAAGAAGACAGACTTTGGTCCTTATGAAAACCATAGAAAAGACATATATGTTTACAGACAAAACAAACAAACAAACAGAACAAAAACCAACCATACCAAACAAAAAAACCCACTCTGAGCAGAATTTTCTAGTCTGATGTCATGGCTCAATATCATAAAAACATGGAATCATATAGAACGGTTTCTGTTGGAAGGGACCTTAAAGGCCATTTCCCCAGTTCTGTGGGCAGGGACATCTTCAACTAGAACAGATTGTTCAATGATCCATCCAAACTGGCCCTAAACACTTCCAAGGATGGAACATCTACAGTTTTTCTGGGCAACCTAGTCCAGTACTTCACCATCCTTATAGTAAAAATTTCTTCACTATATCTAATGTAAGCCTATTCTCTTTCAGTTTGAAGCCATTCCCCTTTGTTCTGTTACTGCATGCCCTTGTCAAAGCTCTCCAACTTTCTTTTGGGACCCTTTCAGGTACTGGAAGGCTGCTCCAAGGTTTCCCAGAGCCTTGTGTTTTCCAAGCTGAACTTCCCCAACTCTCTCAGTCTATCTTCATAGCTCTTTGATCATCTTCATGGCTTTCCTCTGAACTCATTTCAAGATATCCACATCCCTCTTATGCTGGTGGCCCCAAAGCTGAACACAGTACTCCATATGGAGAGTGGAGAGGGAGAATCACCTCCCTTGACCTGTTAGTTGGGTTTCTTTTGATGGATCCTAATATATGGTTGGCTTTCTGGTCTGAAAACCTACATTACCTGGTCATGTTGAATTTCTTTTCAAATCACACATCCAAGTCTTTCTCTGCAGAACTTCTCTCAAACCATTTTCTGCCCAGTTTGGGATTTGTGATTGGGATTGCCCTGACCTGCATGCAGGATATTGCACTTGCCTTGTTGAACTTCATGAAGTTCACTCAGGCTCGTCTCTGAAACCTGACAAGGTCTCTCTGGATGGCATCCCTTCCTTCCAGCATGTCAGTGAACTGATTTTGGGACTGTCAATAAATCTGATGAAGCTGCACTCAATCTCACTGTCCATGTCAACAACACAGATATTAAACAGCACTGGTCCCAACACAGATCTCTAAGGAACACCACCCATCACTCCCTACTCCCCACTTGGACATTGAGATTTGACTGCAATTTTTTAAATGTGACCACACAGCCAATTCATTATCTACCAAGTGAATAATCCATGTCTCTCCAGTTTACAGACAAGGATGTCATGCAGGGGAGTGTCAAATGCTATGCACAAGTGCAGGTAGATGATATCAGTTGCTCTTCCCTTATCCACCAACAATTTCACCCTCGTGTACAAGGCCACTAAAAATTTCAAACACAGTAATTGCTGCAGACCAGCTTCTGTCTTATAGCCCTCTAAATAACACATTTTCCATATGTTCAAAGTCCTTCTCTTTAAGTGAAAAAAAAATTGTCATATGCCTTCCTTTCCTATACCAAAATAATTCCTTAAGTACTAGAGAAATTAGTTCTGTGTAAGATATTTTTGTCAGTGTTTGCACTAAATATGGAAACTTAAGGTGTGCATTTAGATGTTAACAAATGTTTAAGTAAATGACTCCCCTATAAAATTATGGCTTACCTAAATACATAGGGTATTATTATTTTGTTCTGGGGAAAAAAAAAAAAAATTAGTACAGAAACTTGAATTTTGCAATTGAAGTTAAAATTTTGGAAAAAAAAATTGAATTTCTGTTAGAAATTTGTCTGCATGTGCTGCCTGTCATGTAAGATATGTGTCCTGAAAGTACGTTTCCTGAATCCTGTACAAATGTTGTTCTTAGCACTATCTCCCTTAATATTTGCCTCAGAACCATATATTAAGTGAAACTGAGGTCAAAATTGGGAGATAGATTCTGCCTTCTGATATACATGATATAGTTTCATTACTATTATGTTGGTCATCTACATACCTCTGAGGAGATTTTACTTAATCAAGTAACTTCACACAATATTACAAGAGAAGAAAATTTCCAAAATTTCAGGTACCAGAAATCACTGATTAAACTCAGAAGAAAAGGACCTAGAGGAAAGAACAGAGAGGGAACATAAAACTGTGATACCCAGCTAATATGTGAGTGAGAAGTAAATCTGATGACCAAGGGGATACATTAACTTCAGTAAGCAAAGTTTCAAACCTGAAAACTAATGGATTGACAGTTTGGCAGTGAAAAAGGAGAAGAAAGAAAAATGTTGATGAACAGACTGCCTGATGCATGTATGCTGCATGTTATACAATGAAAGTCATTAGAAGGAAGTTTGGAGTAAAGAGAAATCTATTGCTTGTGATGAAAGCACGGGCAAGAATAGTTTGTCTTGATTGAATGGAGTACCTTGAAAATATTTTTTTATTAGAACCTGACTGAGTGATGACAACACTATGTCAAACAGATAAAAGCTTCATTACTCTTGAGGAACTGAAAAAAATCTATTAGTCACAATCTTCCAAAGGAATGACTTTCTGATGGATTCCCCACAAGTATTTTCAAGGAGTCACATATAGATTTTTAATCAACAGATAGATTTTCATAAATTTTGACCAACTGAATTGCTGACTTTTTGCAATATAATGTACTATAAAATGTAATGTTGGAATCTGGAATTACTTTTCCTTGGTGAAGTATCACAAACTTGATAATATTTCTCCATGCAAAAATTTCAAGTTCTTGTTTTTTGATCAACATTTAAAAACTAATTGAGTTAATATAGGCAGAAATTCAAAAACTGTAGACAAATACACATTCATACATTCATACCAGCATCTTCTGGTTGGTTTTACTTCTGTCTCTTTCAAAACAGAAGCAATTTTCAGGCTGTTTTGTGCCTACATGCAGTCTTGGGAACTCCATTCAACAACACATGCTTATGATCTGTTTACTCAGTCCTCAGCAAGCTGAAACTCCTATCTCTGTCTGCCAAATAGGGAATAATTCCCTAAAAGTAAAATTATGAAATGCATATTGCAAACTGCTTTCTCTTAGGAGAAAGTGTAGCAAATAATGTCTGTTTCAAAGTCTGTTTGACATTTTTCATTATAAAATATCACATTCAGTTGCTTAGATAAAGTTCAAATGAGTACATGGATAATCACATTTCTAAGAACTTGGTAAATTAATTCACCAAAGTGATGCTCTGTCTAAACAGGACCTCCAGGTTTACAGAGAAGCAGTACATTTCAGGGATACAAGAATTGAGCAAAACTTCTCTATTGACATGGATGATTCCCTGATGAACTTTGTATAAAGTTCAGTCTAGCTTTTGATTGTGTCAACAGAATGTGCTGGAGAAGCATCAAAAAATAACCTCATCTGCAATGTTGGGTGGGAAGAGGATAAAATAATAAATGCAAGAGCTAAAAGCAAAAATAAAGGGAAGGAAGGCAGAACTATAGAAACACTGTGGGATGCCACTGGCAGAGACAAGATGAGGAGCAAGAAGAGGGAACTTTGGATTATATGAAAGGAAAAAGTAGCTGTGTGGTCTTGATATATAGAAGTTAAGGGAGCTCTGTGTGTTGGCATGACAACAAGAAACGGCTTAGGAATTAATTTTCTTACAGCATATCTTTCTACCCTCATTCTTAAGTGGCTATTGGTATAGATGGCTGTAGTATGTCTATTTGCAGTCCTGAATGTGAAATGTGTTTGGAGATTTGAATCTATCCTTGTAAGCTGTTCCAGTACCTGGAATACATTTTCATATTATTTCGTTTGTATTGAGGAAATAGCTGTGAAATCCTTTTCTAAAAGCATTCCTCTTGTGTGCCCTTTCAAAGTCAAATTGCTCAGAGAGTCATTCAATGCTTGGAGGTATTAAGGTTTTTCATCATAAAAGTCCGCATCATTGCACTTAAACTCTTAACCTTAATGACAACCCAGACAAAAATCTGGGGGTTTGGGTTTTTTTGGTTTTGTTTTTGTTCTTTTTTTTTTTTTTTTTGGAGGGGGTTTGGTTTTTTTTGAAATGCATTATTGAGTATGAGAAATCACATTAAGAATCTGTCATAACTGAATTTTGAGAACATGAACTTAACCACTCTAAAGATGAGATATAAAGCTATCTGTGCATTATAACTTTATTTTTTCTTCCCTGTAAAGTGCATTCTACATTGGGAAATGTCAGGTAGCTATAGATCAGACATGTAAAAATATCCTCAGTGAAAGCCTTGCAGTTTTGATGCCTCATAATTACTCTGCAGGAAAGAAATATGATTTCCATTTTACAGGTAACACATTAAAGCATAGAGATGAGTGTCTTGCCCAAAGCTGTAGAGGAAATTTGTGTTACAGCAGATAATTAAATGTCCCAAAACAGCTACTGGGAAGATGAATATTCTTCTATTAACATTGTACAATATAATACTTGGATAGGTTCAGATATTTACACACAAATCCTTGTGCACATACAGACAGGACCTCTGGAAAGACTTATGTGCTGTTTAATATCAGTAAGCAAAAATTCAAAAAGTTAAAAATTAAGTGTAACAGAAACTGAGGAATTTAATATCTTGTCCTATTGTCCCACTTTTGAAACCTATGCTTTTAAAACTATGGCACCACTTAACTAAAAGTCTCCTGTTGAAACTTCATACATGAATACTGAGGGATATAACATTTGAATCTCTTTAGACAATAAAGTCAAAATATGTCTCATGAGAAATGTGTCAAGCAGATACTTTGGTCCTTCATTGTCTTAAAGAGAACAACTAAGATCACTTTCTGAATTGCAAATTTGCAGTAAATGTTACCAAGTTAAACTAAAAATTTGTGTTCTCGTATTTAAAGAATACCCTCAGTTTCATTGATACAAGTTTTTTGGGGGGCAATATTGATTGTTTAGGGAACAGTTTAAACATTTTAGAAAGCAGAAATTACAAGAGGACAATTCTTAGTTTAAACATTGCTACAGAACAGAAAATAGTTGTTCTTGTGTATGATAGTCTCTTGCTTATGTCAATAAAACTATACCACCTCAGTGTTCAGGAAGCAATTTTGGCTCACACAAAATAGAAAAAACTTGTCATATTTAAAACAGATAGTAGTTCAAAATTTGCTCTGCTCCCTAGTCTACCCTGCCTGAGAGATAATTCAATTAATTTTGTCTTTTTTGTCGGCGGTGGCCAATATTGACTGAAACAAGTTGGCTGAGACTGAGATTCCATCACCTACATTTATGTGTCTGCAGTGCAGGCAATTGCATGCGAGCTAATTGTGACTAAGCTCCTGCTGCAGTCCAACAGCAATAGAGTTAACACAGTCAATGAAGCAAAGAGAACTAGTCAAATATAGACATCTAAGTTAGGATGAGATAAGCAGTTCCTCATTGTCCCCAGTTGACAAGATCTGCATCTGTAACAAGCAGCTAGCCCGCTAAAACTTATATTGTACGTACCTAAACTTGTCTGTCTGGATGCAGAGCTGAATACTGCTCCAGGAGCTAGGCTCATAAGTTACTAGGAGGCAAAGATTCCTCTAGTGGTGCATACTTCAGTCTGTTGTGCATTTACATCCATCTTAGCCACTGGCCAGATGATTCATTGCCAGAGGAAGCAAAATCCCTGATGTTAATCACTCTTGGAAGGTCTACATGTAATGCTACTGTTGGAGCATCAGAAAAGTAAAGCAAGGCTCTAGTAAGTCCAGCCCTAAGGACACCACATTGCTTGAAGCAGCAGAAGTTCATAGGTCTGTCAGGACTCGGGCCTTGAGTGACTTCTTTTTCAGACAGTGGCCGGATTTGAATGCTGTAAACTGTCTTCAGAAGTCCAAGGAAAGATGAATACTGAATATATCTTTGTCCCTTCTCATATGTAGTGTTTCTTCCTTTTCTGTGAGACTGAGGCAGCAGACACCTGCACTTTTCAGCCATTTTCAGCCCAGACACAGTCAATACTGAAGCATCATCTGTCGCCAAGGATCAGCATTTTGTTACAAATGTTCTGTTTCTTTTTCAAAGAAAGGGAGTGTAAATCTTACTTGTCAAAACCAGGTTGGTACATAAGGTTTTTTTATTATCTAACAACTTTCAGTGCAGTACAGTTAAAAACATGAAAGTGAATACAGTCAAGTCCTATTGATATATTAATACTAAGGAGTGGAATAGAAAAAGAAGATGCCACAACACTCACAAAAACCTTTAATAGATACAAAAACACAACAATTATTCTATTATATATATTATCAATGTGGACATAGAAAATATTAAAATTAATTGAAATGATTGAATCTCTTTACACAAGTCAAGGGATTTTAATCGTACTATTTTTATAACAATATGAGATATCTGATTTTACCTTTGATTTTGTAGGAGTATTCTAGAGAAAGGCCAAACATGTCAATTGCTATGTAGGCAGCAGTATTTTCAGCTCTGAATATTTAATCTGGTTTCCTGGTCTTTATATTTCTTCAGATACTTCTCAGCATGTAGAATTTATACCTAGCAGTGTGCTGCTCTATCAGGATATCTTTGAAGTGAATCTAGAGTCATGTCATCATAATTTAGAGCAAAAAGTGCTTCACTATGCTCTCACAGAGGTTTTAAAAGGTCAGAATTCTCCATTAATTTATAAGAAATATGGTCATTCTAATTTGTGCAAATAAAGGTCTTTTTATTTCCATGTCCCAGTCTTATGCCATACAATAAGATTCTCTTAAATGTGAATTTATGGAGTAATAATTTATGCCTATATACTGTCATAGCTGTTGACCTTCAGTCTTACACTCAACACATTAAGCCTGGATTACTAGGTAGTATGTTGAGCTTTATAGTGATTCATTCCTCAGCCATGGTGGTGTAGGTGAGGGAAGGACCCAGATAACATCATTGCAATAAATTACTTCTCTAAAGGAAAAAAAATTACTCATTGTTCTAGTAAATCCTTATCATTTCCTATAAAACTTCATGCATATAGAGAATATAAGAAAAGATTTGTTGGGAATATAAAAAAAAGATTTGTTCCAGTGGTAAATGAAAATGTAAAATAAAATCTTTTTGTTTAAGGCTTATACTCCTGTTTTGATCCCATCTGGGAGCTGAATGCTTCTCTGTGCTGATCCCACATGGGAAATGTCTTCCATCTTTACATGCATCAACAACAAAACCATTTTCTTTTTAAAAAACATGTTATCAGCCAGAATTTTTATTTTAGATGCAACTTCGTTCTCAGAAAAGACAATTTCCACAGGTCCTACAAACATTTGTGTAACATTACTGAACTTTTAAAAGCACCACCACAGGAATTTCTTCACCACTAATTCTGGAAAACTATTTCCTGCTATCTTATGTTGAATAATTTTACATTTATATATTAAGTTTTCTGAAGTGAGTGATCATCTTTATATATCAACTACATCTCCAAATATGTTTTCCTTCATATCTAAAATTTTTTGGTCTCATATGTTGAAGCATAAACCAGATTCACCATGGATCATGGCGCTTTAGGCAGTATAGGATACAGGATAGCTATGTCCGTTTCTGTTCTCCTGTCTGATATTTGGAAAACTCTCTCTCATGAATGACATTTCCTCTATCTCCACAGTAAAGTTAATGGCAGAGCCCTGAGAGTACCAACAGGTTCTGCAGACATTCTCTACTGTAGATTTAGCCACCTGTGCTCCAGGCTAGCTCTGACCTGGTGCAGCTGTTGGACTCTGACTTCTGGGAAAGCGCTGTGAGAATAAAATATTTACCCCCATCTCATGGGGTCTATATGGAGTCAAGTGCCCAGATTTTTTCTTGAACTGAGCTAGGCTGTGTGAGTTGGCTTCACTTTTCCAACCTGCTGCGCTGATCACCTACAATGAGATTTGCCTCGTTGGTGTTGCTTCTCCTGGCCTGTGGCCACTCTAGGCAAAGCTCAGGAGGACTTGCTGGGACACAACGAAACTACACCCAGTTAGGGAGAGGAGGGTGATGTGGGCATTTGTGTAGCCCTTTTCATGAGCCAATTTAGCATAGCTGTTAACAAAAACCTTGGAGCTGTAACCAACATCTTCTTAAGCAGAAGAGACAAAATGTGACTAACACCTTTTCCCAAACATATTGACTATATTTTGTGTATTCAGTGAAATCGAAAGCTGAGCTATACAACCTACCAATCCTTAAGTCTAAACATGACCAGAAATGTCCTGATCATCTTGATGATGGTACTGACAATGGAAAGTACATGAGAACACAACAATACCAGCTGAAAACACTGAGCATATGAGAGACTGGACTGCCAGTGTTCAGTGACTCAATGAACCAAAATATTCTCAACTCAACCCCATAACTTGGAAAACTAAAGAGATTTAAGGGACACTACAGGGAGAGAGGCTGTGGAGGGAATCCAGAATCAAGGAGAACCTGAGGAACCTTGGGGGAGCACCGGGGCCCCCATTACTTCACTCAGAATGATTTTTAGAAACAGTTGTGCAATGTCCTTGTTTAGAGACTCATAGCAGATTGTCATAGCGAAATATATAGAATTTCTTAGTAGTTTTAACTCTGCATTGCTTTTTCTTGTTGATACTAAGATCATTCTTACTCTAGAAAAAATACAACTTAATTGGTGTTGCAATAAATGTTTTTAGTAAAGTCATTTTTATAAATCTTATGAATTTCCGTTTCAACTAATAGCTAGCATGGAGCTGTGTTTCATTTGGGAATGCATGAAATGAAAGTACAGTTCTTCAAGGAAAGCATACTACTGGCTTTAAAGTGGGTAGGCTGCTATGCTTCAAGGCCTTGAATACTCATTTTAATTCTTTCTACAAGATATTTTTTTATAGCAAAGGATATTGAATTAGGCTACGCTTAAAGCAAAAACCAGAACTCTGTATTTTAGAACAAGTAAGATATGTTAGTAGTGAAAGGACCTTTACATATTTTTCAATTGCTTAAATTGAATTACACGTGCATTTGAGATACCATTTTGCAAATTCTGTATTTCAGGAGAGTGAAATAAATGTTACTCTACATTAATTTACCTTTGTCTTTTAGTGACAGCAATGCATTTAATTGTCACAAGAAGTAGCAACCCCTGGTTATATTTTTGTTTTAAGTGTAGATGAACTTGTAGATTTTCCCCAAGGGTTATATTTGCTGTGAGGATATATGCACCTTTTTAAAAACTCTGCTTCGGTAGTTTGATGGTATCTCGCAGAAACTGCATAAATCTTATGTGTGCCTAGAACTTCCTTGCTATTCATTTGAGAAGGTTCAAAGACTAGATTAAATTATTACAGACCACTGGATGATTAATGTCTTTGCAAAAGCAGCAGTTTCTCTCCCAGAAACACCTCTGCGGGGACACCCTGCTCCTGCTGTCCCCTCGGGGCTGGCAGGGCTGTTCCTGGCTGGGTTCCCCTGGCTCAGCCCTGGCTGCCGGGCAGCGTTTTGCCCTCCCTTGCCCAGGCTTTCCCCGGGGCTCTGTCCCGCCCGCCCGTGGCTGGGGGGCTCAGCCGTGCCCTGCGCTGGGGCCGCTGCAGCCGCTGGCACCGCCTGGGGCCGGCCCGGGCAGCCCCGGCAGCCGCCTGGCCAGAGCCCGAGCACTGGCGTTTGGTACAGAGCCAAACACCGAACGCCACTTGTTTTGAAAGTCCGGGTAGACTGGTTCAGATACCTTCTATCGCCGCCTCGAAAACACCCCCAGCCCAGGCTGCCCCTGCTGAGCCCCGCCTCGGGGGCCCTAGGTCTAGTTTTACCACACAAGTTCAAAAACTCCCATGGGTACATCATCAAAGCTGGAAAGGGGCTGTAGGTTACCTGGTGTAACTACTGTCACTGATACCCAATTATAGATGGGATCAGCTAAATTTCTTCATGAAAATCTGCATTTTCATTTTCACTTTGAAAGACATATATAGATATAAATTCAGTCTTTAAATTTTCTTTATCATCCAATACCCAGCTGTGCCTGACACATTTCTACTTTTTTTTTTTCCTTTTCTTTTTTTTTTTTTTCCCTGAAGGAAGCAATGAGCTATTCAGTGAAATTTCTTGATTTCACAGCATAATCTCTGAAGGATTTTTTTTCCTTTTTATTTTTCTTTTTTCTTTTTTTTTTTTCTTTTTTAATGGGGAAACTGTCCTTCAGTGCTCCCCATGATATGCTTTGCACCAGAGATGCATTTACTGTACAGTTTTGTAATTATAAATATTTATAAGGCCATGAGAATTACCAACATTCCATGGGGTGTCTGATTTCCAAGTTCTTTAGATTGCTTTTTTAGAGTATTTCAACAGACTAGTGAGCAAGCTAGTGTGACTGGATCTACCTGAAAGATTTTTGTATGAAACAAAGCTGATATCAAAATGTTATGTGGGATGAACTACTTCCCCCTCTTTATTTCTTCTGCGTGATAAAAAGGAGTAAAACCAGAAGTACTATTAATATGTACAGGAATAATGAAGCTTCAAGGAGGGAAACTCTATCACCCAAACAGAAGTAAATGTGGTTTTCTTACCGAGTAATTAATATTTGAACAATATAAATGAAAGACAAGAAGAGTTAATTTGAGTTGCTCTACCTTCCTGATTATAAATAGAACAGACAAATAGAGAACTTAATAGCAATGTCAAGGTGCAGTGGGAAAAAACATTAAAGGATATTAAGCTGTCTCTGTGCTGAGCAAATCAAAATACAGCAAAATCATGAAGTGAAAACCCATGCTGACACAATAGTGTTGAAGGGATTTGAAGCTCTGATTTTGTATCACTACAAAACATTCTAGATGACTTTTGGAAAACCTACGTTTTTTCAAAGCCCTTGGAAGTTTAAAAACAAGCTAAGGAAAGCCCACTCTACAGAGTGAGACTTTACATGAGACTTTACATTCTTCCAAGCTGATATCTCATATACATGATAAGCAAAAGGAGGCAGATACTGCTAATGAAAAAAACCCAAATGAATAAATTTCAGTTCTCCTGTCAGATCTAGAAGAACTGTTAATTATTCATATTCTTATCTTTGATCTTCATTGAACCTTTTAGTGGTTAATTATATTATGATTAACAAAGACTAATTAATTACAAATCAGCCGTTGTTTTTAATTCTTCCTGCTAAAGCTGTTCCACTGATTCCGTTTTCTAAGGAACAATGATTGAGTAGAGGGTAAACTGACATTGAAACGTAGAACTGAACTGAGCAGCTGTTGGTTGTTCTGAAGTCATGTGAACACCCATTGTGTTTAGAAAGTATAACCCAAGATAAAGATTAACCATATAGAGAGAAACTGATGTTTTTGACAATGATTCTAAGTGGAAAGGTGTGATCTTTTGATACTATTTTGATGTAGCATTCATGCAGGTATTGTAAGCAGCCTCCACTCCAAAGACCTGGGAAGAACAGACGATCCCTCTGGGTGTCTGTTCCATCCCTTTTAAAGCTATCCTGAGCCAACCACCTCCATTAACCTGGGGTAACATATCCCAGTTCTGCTCTGAAAGAGACAGTGATGAGCTTGGGCAGGTTGGCATAGGAAATGTATAGAATACAATACACATTTTTTTGGGTTACCCAGGACAAATGCCCTTGATGAATAAAAAAAATATTTTTTAGTGAGCTAAAACACTAATTTTTTTCAGTCCTCTATTGAAGTTTTAAGAAAATGAAATCTGTAAGAATCACCTTTAATAGCATGCTTTAATCTGTACTGTAAAGTACTTACCATCTGGGAGTGAAAGCTGCTAGCCTTGTTAAAAAACAAATAAATTTCCTTTGTTGTTCTAGAGGACCTAGAGTGTTCCATAGCTCACATAAAGTGAGCAAGTAGAACTTGCAAAACACCTCAGACAGTGAGTTTCCTAAGTTGAAATCCGTCTCTGGGGAATTCCTTGAAAAATCACAGCCTTTGTGTCAATGTGCATAGATGTTCCCAGTATTTCATTAGATGTGTGATAAAATCATCACATCTGATAAAGAGAACTGATTATGTTTTAAAGAGAGTAGCAATTCCAATCTTATAGAGAAAAACAAATACACAGACAGTGAAATCCTTCTGCTTCTGTTGTTCGTGTAGGAAAACTCAGCAAAGCATCTGCCCATGCTATTGTAACTGCTTTGAAAAGATAAAACTGCTACGCCTGTTGCTTCTTGGACTTTTTTCCTTATTTAGGAAACTGACTGTTCATCTCTTCCACTTTCCTTTCTCACTTTAGTTCAGACACAAAATATGTTGTTACTCTGTTTTTATTTTAATTCAAAGAAAGACAGAAGAAATTTATATTACTTCATAGCTTGTGTTGTGTCATAGAAAACCCTGTCATACAAAAGAAAAGTGGAGGAACAATAATTTGGACTCACTTGAACTCTCCCATTACCTGAACTTTTATTATAGTATCCTAGAACCAGTAATTTCTGCCTTATCCTTTCATCATGTAGAAGATGAAAATAAAGCTATAAAAAAAAATATATAACATATACATTATACATATACATGTGTATAACATGTAACATATACACCAACATTAATACTTTTCATTATTATTTTTTAAAGTATTGTTCTTATCTTCAGGATGCTGGTAATGTTGAGCTGCACATTGTGAAAGGAGCATGTGGTAGCATTAAGTGCACTTCATGGAACAGCAGAAAACTCAGTAAAGATCAACCCTAATTAGATAAGAGGTGAAAAATGTCACCATCACTACTAGGGGTGAAAATTCTGTTAAAAGTTTTCTGCAGTTGTTATGTTAACTTGCAACTTGTATTGACTAATTAATTTTCCGTTCTCGTTATTGTCTTGTTAAGTGTTCACTAAGTATACTTCCTAAAAAGATAACAACTCCTATCTCTTTCAAAAGAAGTCTGATGTCTAAAGAGTTGCCTAACTGGGAAATTGCCAATCGTACCGATACTGTGTTCTTGCAATGACCATAACTGGATGATTGCTTCCTCTGTGGATAGATAGAAAAAAGAAAGACGTAATCTTTTTGGATTTCACCAAAGCTTTTGATATTGTCTCTCACAAGATCCTTCTGGAGAAATGTCCATCAAACAGCTGTAAACCACATCATACGGTGGGCATGCAACTGACTCATGGGTGAAACACAAAGGGTTATAGTGAGTAGGGTTCTGTGAAGTCTGGCAGGCAGTCATCAGTGGGGTTCCTCAGCACTCCATTTTAGGTCCTGTGCTCTTTAACATCTTCAGATGTGATTTGGATGCAAAACTCAAAAGAAAATCAAGAAAATTTGCTGAAAATAATAAGTTGGGAGGAGCTGTTGATTCCCTTAAAATCAGAAAGGTACTGCAGAAACCTCAACAATTTAAAGGGCTCAACAACTACCAACCACATGAAGTTTAACAAGGGTAAGTGCCAGATTCCACAGCTGGAACAGGGAACCATGAATGGATGGACTGATTGGGAAAGAAGAGTCTCATAAGTGCTGCAGAAAAGGACCTGGGTGTCCTGGTCATGAGTGAGTTGAACATGAGTGAGCAATGCCCTACAGGAGGGACAACCCTGTCCTGGGGGGCATCAGGCACAGCATGGCCAGCCAGGCAAGGAAGGGGATTGTCCTGCTCTTCCCTGCACTGGGATGGCCTCACCTCAAGTGCTGGGAGCAGTTGTCGTAAATATAAAATTATTGTAATGGATCTACTGTTACACAATAATTATGTATGTATTGCTAATAGATATTTCTTTTAGCAATTAAATAGAAATTAGCTATTAAATCAGCCAGTTTGAAATTCTCTGGAATTCTATTCACTTATTTCCAACTATCATAATTAAAATTAAAATGAATGTATGCTGCCTGAAGTTGTTTCTCTGTTTGCTAAGTTACTGTTTTTTGTCTTACCGTCTCTTGATCTGTTTTTAAACATATTATGCTATGTAATTTACTAGAGATTAGAAGAAAAGTTAGGATTACATTTCTGCTTCACACCTCCATCAATGTATCCTTCCAACTGGCCTGTGAGACACCTGCAATCTTTTTCTCAAGCAGCAACAGTCACTCGTTTTGAGTAATTGATCTTCTCTGCCACAGAAAATACTGGATTTAGATGCTGCTATTTTGTTTAAGATCACATCAGTGACAGTCACAGTTTCTTCTGTACAAAGTCTGTGAGCTCACATCAGGCATATGAAGCAGCAATATAAAGACATCAAGGCTTTATATATCACTGCAGGTATCCCTCTCCACAGCATCTATGCTGGCTGGTACGCTGTACTGCAGTTCTAAGGAACCTGGGAATCTGGCATGATCTTGAGGTCATCTCAAGATCAGTGTCATCTCCTAGTCTTTCTCCAACACTGCTGTTTTCTTTTTGTTCTTCCTGCCAGTTTTTAAATGCCTGCAGCTTGTCATGATTTCTGTGCTACTCAGCCGAATTTCTAAAATATCTTCCCTTATAGATGAATCCTTCCTGTTTTAAGCCATTTCTACCACCTCTCTGAGCATGAGGATAGGAAACAGAGATGCCAGAAGGCTTCAGATGAAGAGATGTATGCCAAAACCACGAATAGCTGCCTCAGCAAATGGGTAGTAGGAACCATGGTAGCAATCACAGGTTGACAGAAGCACCCACGGATCCTTTTAACATAATTTTTGGACTCACGCATTTTTAGAAGACTTTGATACTCAACAGCAGCCATATAATTTTTACATATAGCAAGCAGCTTTTCCCATAAGCTTGCCTGTCTGTTTCAGCTCACAGACTCATGAGTGTGATCACTTCAATACAGTCAGGGATAGGTTAAAGCTGTTCTGGACTGACACTACCTTTAGGAAAAAATATGATATTTCTGACTCATAGCATGGAAATTAAGGACAATAGAAACTAAGATCATATTTAAATCTGTAGATTAAGAAAATGACAACATTATATAAAAGAATCCCTCTTGAAATTAACCTCAAATACAGAGGATTTTGAATTATTTAGCTGAAATATAAGTCAGAAGATAAAAAAGGGCTTATGATAGTTTATTTTCTGTCCATGGGACTGTCTTTCATTAACTGATTTTTATTTCTTTAAACTAAAGAAACTTTAAATCAATAAAGCACCCAACCCCAAATTTTGCAGAGCACTGAGTATATAATAATGGTAGCCTGGTTTACCTTTTGACTTATACTTTTCTGAAAATATCTGATCTACACAGTGAAACTGTAAAAAACCAAATCAACCCAAAATTATCAGAAGTAGAAATGTATCTCTTTTTAAACCATGACTGTCCCATAGACATAGGTTTAATATAAACTGAATAAGTGCCTTTACCATTTTGTACTCAGATTATTAGAATCCATTTAATCTCATTTGAAAATTACTTCAAATATAAATACAAATTATATTATATATAATAGCCCAGGCAGCCAGGATGGCCAACCATGTCTCGGGCATCAGGCACAGCATGGCCAGCCAGGCAAGGGAGAGGATTGTCCTGCTCTACTCTGAGCTGGGACAGCCTCACCTTGAGTCCAGAGGGCAGTTTTGGGTGCTAGAATATAAGTCATTGGGCTGTTAGAGGGTGCCCAAGGGAGGGCAAAAAGGATGATGAAGGGTCTAGAGTGAAAACTGTGGGGACTGGCTGAAGTCACTTGAGGTTCAGCCAGGGGAGACCTCATTGTGGTCTTTGACATCCTCACAAAAGGAATCAGAGGGGCAGACACTGATCTCTTCACTGTTGTCACCTATGATAGGACTTGATGACACAGCATGAAGCTGATTCATTGGACGTTTAAGTTGGCTATTAGAAAAAAATTCTTCACCCAGAGGGTGTTTGAGCACTGGAACAGGGTCTCCAGGGAAGTGGTCACAGCAGCAAGCACGACAGAGCTCAAGAAGTATTTGGACAATGCTCTCAGGAGCATTGTGAGATTCTTGTGGCATCCTGCATAGGATGAGGAGTTGAACTTGATGATCCTGATGAGTGCATTCTAACACAGCATATTCTTTAATTTTATAAATCTGTGATTCTATTTCAAACATGTAGGATTTGACTGTTATTGTGTTTATCTTCTGCATAAAAGAGATTGGGATAAAGAGGGCAGGAGAATTTTTTTTTTTTTTTTTTTTTTTTTTTAAGTAGAGTAAGACTATAAATGAGCATGAGAAGTCCAAGTGCTGACTCAGACTGTGTTGGGTACCGTTGACCAGAAGAACAGGCAGCTAGTTTTCTCTTTTCATAGGTTGTAAAACTGCAGCAGAAACACTAGTATTTCCTTAAATAATGCACTTATGGCAAAGAAATATCATTGTGCGAATCTGCTCCTTTCCTAGTGTCCCTTGAATTCTTAAAATTGCCCCATTAATGCTTCTATCTGTCTTAAGCTCATTGACAGCATGCCAGAAGAGAGAAAAGATTAATATTTTCTAATGAAACAAGAAGGACTATATCTAGGATGTATTTACCATATGTTCTGCAAGGAAAACTTTTCACAACAATTTTTTAGAACATGGGAAAGCTGAAAAAGCATTTTAATTTTAATTGCTATAGAATTTAAATTAGCATCCCAAAGTATGCCTTTTCAATATTTAAACACTTTAGTGTTTACACAGTAGACACAAATTAGGCAATTTTGATCTGTTAAGTTGATGAAGTTGTAGTGATGCACACATTTTCATGTTCATTCACTTCCTAAATGCCTTTGAAGGAATACATATGGGAAAGGTGAGAAATAATGTTTTATCCTTCCCAGAAAAGTACCATACCCTTTTAGAGAAGAAAGTTTTGTTGCTGCTAAGCAACTATTTCTGTATCTTTGTCTCAATTTCTTTCTCTGCTACAAGTTTTCTGCATAATTTTGGATATGCCAAAGAAAGATAGATCAAAAGTTCTTCCAGCAATAGTCTCTCTGGTGAAACTATACTGCCTCCACATTCAATACAAAATTACAAAAGTCATTTTTTAAGAGGGTCACTGCTTCAGTTAACCATTAAGCAATGTTGTTTGTTTCTTAAGGTGTAGTTTACTTAAATACCAGCAGTTGTGTTAGAAGGGCCATGTCTCAAAGCAATACTCTTAAGGACCTCTGGGATCTGATGTCAGAACAACTTTCTTGGGGCTTCCCAGCTCCAAACTACAGTTGTTGAAGTCTCAATGGCCAGGCAACTGATCATTCAGATGGGATTGCTAAAGGTTCCAGAGCCAAGCTGCAGTGCAGTTCTCTGCACTAGTCCCAATTACAGGTGGGACTCTGCACTTTAGGCTAACCAACTGAAGCCTTAGCAAATGTGACGACTCCATGACTGCAGAGTCAGAAACACAAATTCTCTGGCAGTGATGTATTTGATCAAGAATCCACACAGCATTTCCCTGGATGTAGCTGAGTAAGTCAGAGTAGTCGAAAAACTGAAATTATGTGTTTATGATACCACAAAGATGACTTCCCGGACCTATGACTTCCTGACCTAAATCTCTAAATTTTTTTTACTAGTTTAATTCCCAGACTTGGTAATTTTTCTTACCTCTTTTCTTACCTTTTTTCCTTACCCGTTCTTGTCTTAACAAGCGTTATTGTTCCTTTTTTGTTCTGGGTCAGAAATGAACTCCTACTGTTTTTTATTGGAGTATCACAATGGAATGTTTTGCCTGCAGTTGTATTGCATCATTCATTTTAAAGCAATGGCTTTTAGAACTTTGTTCTTTATTAATAATAAAAAAAAATCTGAAACAATATTCAGAATCCATCATAAGAGATATTTATGCATAAAATATGCAAGCAGTAATATTTGTTCCTGAGACATAATCACCCATAGTTGATTACATTGCAAATAAAAATGTACTTTTTTCAATAACAAGAAATTATTTATTATGAATGTACATTACATTTTATCAGTGAGACTCTTATTTCAGTTACATAATAAAGGAAAATTCGTTTTATGGGTAGAATAGAAATGGAACATCGTTTTAATTTCTTCCCCTATAAGGGAGGTTTCTTCTGTGCTCCTCCTGGTTTACTCTGACTTTGCCCAGAGATATCCTTTGCTGCAGAATTTGGTGTGAGTAGTTGAAGAATAGACTTAAAAGGAAGAAGAATGATTACTTCAGAAGGGGTAGTCTTCTGAGGAAGCACAGAAGTTTTGGAATGAAGTTATTCTTTTATGTCATATTCAAAATAATTTTGAAACAATATTGTTTCTTTCAGAATAGCCAGATGCACCTAAATTTGTATTGTGGCATATCTAAAACTTTAAGTTTATTTTGTATATCTTGTTTTGGTAAAGTTTATAGAATCATAGAATATGCTGAGTTGGAATGGACTCATCAGGATCAAGTCCAGCTCCTGGCCCTCTGCAGAACACCCCAGGAGTCACACTATGTGCCTGAGAGCATTGTCCAAATGCTTCTTGAACTCTGTCTGGCTTGGTGCTATGACCACTTCCCTGGGGAGCTGTTCCAGTGTTCAACCACCATCTGGGTGAGGAACATCTTTTTAATATCCAGCCTAAGTTTTCCCCAACACAGCTTCAAGTCATTCCCTTGGGTTCTGTCACTGGTCACCACAGAAGAGATTCAGGGATTTCTCAATGTGTGGAGTAAGGAAAATGTTGCCCACATCTTCAAAATAAAGGCCAAAAGGATGATCTGGGGATCTGTGGGCCATCAGCCTCACTTCAGCTCTTAGGAACATCTTGGAGCAAGTCCTCTTGGAGGTCATTTCAGGGCACATGCAGAAGGAAAAGTGACTAGGAAGATTTAGCATGGATTTACCAAGGGTAAATCATATGTGGTTTATTGCCTTCTGAGATTTATATTGTCTTTAGCAGAACCGTTGCAGTGTCTGCCTCTTCTCTTCCCCTCATGAGGAAGCTGTAGACTTGATGAGGTGTCCCCTCAGTCTCCTCTTCTCCAGCCTGAACAGACTAAGTGACCTCAGCCACTCCTCATACGCCTTCCTTTCAAGGCCCTTCACCATCTTTGTTGCCCTCCTTTGAACACTCTCTAATGGCTTTATACCTTTCATACATTGTGGCACCCAAAGCTGCCCCCAGCACTCGAGGTGAGGCCGCCCCAGTGCAGAGCAAAGCAGGACAATCCCCTCCCTTGCCCAGCTGGCCATGCTGTGCCTGATGCCCCCCAGGACAGGGCTGTCCCTCCTGGCTGCCAGGGCACTGCTGACACATCTTTCACTTGCCACCGACCAGGACCCCCAGGTCCCTTCCCATAGCATTGGTCTCCAGCCTCTCATTCTCTAGTCTATACACACTACCAGAGTTGCCCCATTCCAGGTGCAGAATCCAGAATTTGCCCTTGTTGAACTATATAGTATATCCCTATTATTATGTAGTATATAAGTTTTATATTAGTGCTGTGATTTACATCTAGGTAAAGATGCGAATGTAGAGGATACGATTCATGTACTATAAAAATTGAGTGGCACAGTGTGTTCTGTAAAATTAGAAAAGGATATAAAAGTTCAACAGAATTGTGAATGCACTTTTGATATTCCCCTAGTTGTAGCTATAACAGTGTTGTTAATTAAAAATGTAAGCTGCAGGTACTCAGTGCCACAACTAACAGATGAATGTGTGATTAGAATCAAATGAAGGCAAATTGAATTAATTCCTCCTGGGTAGTATGGTGTACCTGGCATATACTCCATACTCCCAAAGCTTAGACCATTGTCTGTTGCACTCTGTGAGACATCCCTGAAATGAAAGAATGTTTGGCAGAGGACCAGAAAGCCACAGGAGAACTTCTAGATTTAACACTCAAAGAATGCTTGTGGTGCATAACTTTTTAGTATGCTTACAAATTCTTTTATGCTTATGACAAGGAGTATGATGTTTTCCTCTGAAAAATCTGTTCCAACTTTTTTTTTCCTTTTTTTTTCTTTTTTTTGTTTTTTTTTTTGTCAATATGAGGGAAGACGAGGGGAGTACTAAACCTTTGCAACAATTCTGCTTAGCCCAGTGTGATGGTTTTATCACATTTTATATTTCATTTGACTGGGAGAATATAAAGCGAAACAGGCTCATCTTTAAATTACAAAGATAGTTTATTTACACACACTGAAAGGATGAAAATAGGAAGGAAAAAAAACAAATGGAACTTTCAAAACATCTTTCCCTCCCTCTCTAAGTTTTCACTTTTCTACACTCAACATAAAAAGACATAACTTGCAACCTTAGCCAGTTTACCATTTTAAGATAATCTTTCATCAATTCTTCAGGAAAGGAGTCTTTCTGTTTCAATAGAGACTTTTCTTTACAAGGAGTCCAAAGAACTCAATCTTACCCACTTACAGTATTCTCAATACTGAACACGTGGGCCTTGTACTCAAATACACTGCAACATTGGGGTGTCGCTTTTTAAAGGTGTCTCATCCAAGGCAAAGGGTTTTTTTTCATTAAATCAATTTTCTTCAGTCTATCACACAATACCTTTGCTCAAAAATCTACACATAAAACAATTACTTCTCCAAATTACACATCTTTCTATGGTTTAAAGGAATAACTCAGTTCAGTCTCTATGTTTCAGAGAAGTCTAGCTAGAATTTTCAGCCACTCTTCCTCCTGCACCTTAAAAGCTTTTTTACTTTCTTTCTACTGACTTTAGCTCTATGCTGTGTTTCTTTATAGTCTAATTACTGTATCTGTCCTTCGTTCAGAGAAAAGGCCGGTGCTCAGAAGAAATCTATTTGCTAGCAGAGAAAGAGTTAAACTTGTCAGGCTTGTCGGGCTGCTCACGTGATCTTGTTGCAGCGGGAACTAAAAAAGTCTGAAGGCCGCGCTGTTCTTTTCGGCCTGAGGGGGGGGGAGGGAAGAAGCATTCTGCAGCTTTCAGGGCTTCTCCTCCCCTTCCCCGCTGCTGCTGCTGTTCCCGGGGGCCACGCCTGGGGGGGGGGGGGGGGAGCAATGGTGGAACGCTCCTCAGTCCCGGCCCCGGTGACAGAAGCTGCCGCCGGGGCTTCTCTTCCCTTCCCCCGCTGCTGCTGTTCCCGGGAGGCAGGCACAGCCGAACTGCGCTCTCAGGGGGCCCAGGCCGGGCCCGGCCAGGGGCCGCAGCCTGGGCCGAGCCCGGCCAGGCTCTGTGCTGCCCGATGTTACCTGTGATCTAGCCGGAAGAAAAGAAGGGAGCTCCTCCCCACACTCTCGGCTTATATGAGTATTACCCAAAAGTCGTAACCTACTTTTGAATGGTCAAACTATCTGCCAATTAAATAAAAATAATTTTGATTGGACTATTCTTAACCCATGACAACATCCACCTCTCGACTTTTGTGGAATACTCATACAAACTTATTATTAAAATTACATACAACTCTCATATACTAAAATTATTCTACTCTATGATAATTCACTATAATTTTACTTAACATACTAATTCTTGCTCTGCCTTTATATCTTCTCAGTTAATTTATTTTACTTCTTCTCGGCATTTCTACCAGATTTTGTGATAGGTTTTAGTTTACTTTTCCCCGTACGGGCCACCAAATTAGATGTGATGGTTTTATCACATTTTATATTTCATTTGACTGGGAGAATATAAAGCGAAACAGGCTCATCTTTAAATTACAAAGATAGTTTATTTACACACACTGAAAGGATGAAAATAGGAAGGAAAAAAAACAAATGGAACCTTCAAAACATCTTTCCCTCCCTCTCTAAGTTTTCACTTTTCTACACTCAACATAAAAAGACATAACTTGCAACCTTAGCCAGTTTACCATTTTAAGATAATCTTTCATCAATTCTTCAAGAAAGGAGTCTTTCTGTTTCAATAGAGACTTTTCTTTACAAGGAGTCCAAAGAACTCAATCTTACCCACTTACAGTATTCTCAATACTGAACACGTGGGCCTTGTACTCAAATACACTGCAACATTGGGGTGTCGCTTTTTAAAGGTGTCTCATCCAAGGCAAAGGGTTTTTTTTCATTAAATCAATTTTCTTCAGTCTATCACACAATACCTTTGCTCAAAAATCTACACATAAAACAATTACTTCTCCAAATTACACATCTTTCTATAGTTTAAAGGAATAACTCAGTTCAGTCTCTATGTTTCAGAAAAGTCTAGCTAGAATTTTCAGCCACTCTTCCTCCTGCACCTTAAAAGCTTTTTTACTTTCTTTCTACTGACTTTAGCTCTATGCTGTGTTTCTTTATAGTCTAATTACTGTATCTGTCCTTCGTTCAGAGAAAAGGCCGGTGCTCAAAAGAAATCTATTTGCTAGCAGAGAAAGAGTTAAACTTGTCAGGCTTGTCGGGCTGCTCACGTGATCTTGTTGCAGCGAGAACTAAAAAAGTCTGAAAGCCGCGCTGTTCTTTTCGGCCTGAGGGGGGGGGAGGGAAGAAGCATTCTGCAGCTTTCAGGGCTTCTCCTCCCCTTCCCCGCTGCTGCTGCTGTTCCCGGGGGCCACGCCTGGGGGGAGAGGGGAAAGCAATGGTAGAACGCTCCTCAGTCCCGGCCCCGGTGACAGAAGCTGCCGCCGGGGCTTCTCTTCCCTTCCCCCGCTGCTGCTGTTCTCGGGGGGCAGGCACAGCCGAACTGCGCTCTCAGGGGGCCCAGGCCGGGCCCGGCCAGGGGCCGCAGCCTGGGCCGAGCCTGGCCAGGCTCGGTGCTGCTCGATGTTACCTGTGATCTAGCCGGAAGAAAAGAAGAGAGCTCCTCCCCACACTCTCGGCTTATATGAGTATTACCCAAAAGTCGTAACCTACTTTTGAATGGTCAAACTATCTGCCAATTAAATAAAAATAATTTTGATTGGACTATTCTTAACCCATGACACCCAGCAAAACAGAAGAAATGCTGGCAGGCTGAACATAGACTTTATGTCACTATGAACATACACTTTAAGCCACTATTCACATGTAGTGATCACAGTAGTTTTTGGGATGATGGAAAAGTAGGTCAGATGTAAGTGTTGTTAAATCACAATTGGTAGTGAGGCTACACAAAAAGATAATCTGCTGATAAATCCTTGCCTCTGTAAAGAAATGAAATGTGGCCACATGGCTGGTAAGCCATGTGATGGTGTCGCTCTATAATCCAGTTCTGTATCCAGCTAAGCATCTTATCGCCAAGCCATGTCTTGGAGAGCCTCCTTCATTTCTATCTCTGAGGTAGGGAGTATCCATTTTCTGCCTCACAGCTAGACAAGATTTTAAGTCAGAAAAGCTGGCCATCTTATTGATTCATTGATCTAATGAGATATGAGTCAATACTGCAGGTCTGGAGCCAAATTCTAAGTTGACTGAATGTCACTTCAGTGTAAATTTGCTGAAGCACTGCTGCTACTCTCTATTTACAAGACATAGCAGGACATGATAACATTATCATGTCAGGAGTGAAACTCTGGTTGTATCCTGATAGTTTTCTGCAGCTTGGACTTAGCAAGAAAGAAAATACAATGATATGGTTCCAAAGGAAGTAAACTACTTTACTAGTGTGCACTTTTTATCTTTTTTCTTTAGAAGATATGTCATTCAGTGGTCAATCAGCCCGTGATGATTATTCAGCATGATCAGGATTCATTATTTGTCCCATTGTTTTCTTTCTATATTTAAAGAAAAGGAAAAATGAAAGACAGAAAATGAGAGAAAAAACCCCAAACAGTTAATGTTACATGTTGCAACATATATCTGAATATCACATGACTGAGGTGCTCAACTATTTTTTGTCTCAGTATTCAATGGCAACCTCTCTCCCCACACTTCATGAGTGCATGGAGAGCAGGGTGGGCTTTGGGGGAGCAAGTGCTTCCCACTGTAAGTAAAGATCAGTCTTATGATAACCTGAAGACTCAGAAGGTACATAAGTGTTTAGGACCCAGAGTCTTGAGGGACATGGTTGATGTAGTTGCCAAGCCATTTCTATAATATTTGAAAAGTCCCAGTCATCAGCTGAAGTCATCAGGTGAAGTCCCAGGTGACTGGAAAAAGGGAAGCTTAAAAAGAGTAGTAGGGAGGACCTGGGTTGGGGCAGTCCGCAGTATCTATACAGGATGGGGGATGAACAGATCAAGACTACCCTTGAAAGAAGGACTTGGGGTTGCTGGTGGATGTGAGGCTGAATGTGCACCATCAATGAGAGCTTCCAGCCTAGAAAGACAACCTTGTTCTGGGATCCATCAAAAGAAGTGTGGCCAGAGGGTAGAGGGAGCTGATCATGCTCCTCTGCTCTGGTGAGACCCCCACCTGGAGTGCTGCATGCAGCTCTAGGATCCCTGCACAGGAGGGACATGGATCTTTTGGAATGAGTCCAGAGGACGGATACCAAAATGATTAGATGAATGGAAAATCTCTCCTTCAAGGAAAGGCTGAGAGAACTGGGATTGTTCAGCCTGGAAAAGGGAAGCCTTGGAGTGACCAAATTGCAGCCTTTCAATACCTGGGGGAATCCTACAAGAAAGCAGGAGAAGAGCTTTTGGCAAGGGTGTGTAGTGACAAGACAAGGAGGAGTGGCTCCAAACTGAAAGGAGTAGGTTTAGATTAGATATTAGGAAGAAATGTTTCACTGTGAGGATGGTAAAACACTGGAACCTCTTGCTTGGAGCAGTTGTGGATGCCTCATCACTGAATTGTTCAAGGCCAGTTTGCATGGGTCATTGAGCAACCTGGTCTAATAGCAGGTGTCCTTGCCCATGACAGGGGTGTTGGATCTAGATGATCTTTAAGATCCCATCTAACCCAAGCCACTCTATGGTCTCTTTCATACCTATTGGTAGTATTTGGACAAGCCATATGCTACCACTGTCTAACAAAATTTTTGTTTTTCGACGACGTAGGATTCATATACCAGTGAGTGATTTAATACCTTTGTGACTGAAGGAAAGTTTAATTTTTAGTTTAATATATTTTTTGCCTCTGGCAGTTTGTTCTGAAATTAGAAGGCAGCAAATGTCAAACAAACCTACTTACCTGATTTGTTATCACGAGAGAAAATTGTGACTCACATTGCTATAATTTTCCCATTGAGTTTTTCTCGGATTGTTATGACAGCTATGAAAATGAATCAGTTATATGACTTGTAAGTCTAATGGGTTTGATAATATAATCCTGTGTAGTACTAATGTTCTGTTGCTCTTCTATCTATTCAAACTGCTGCTGTTAAACTTCTGTTTTATTTCTAGTGCATGCTTGGCTTCCACAGGAAATTCAGATGGGTAAAACCGCAGGTAGTGTGCTGGCGAGATTGCTATCTACAATCTTTGACAGATTGTGGACATCCATGGATTTCTCAATGTATGGAGGTAGGAAAATGTCTTCAAAATAAAGGCCAAAAGGATGATTTGGGGATCTCTGGGCCATCAGCCTCACTTCAGCTCTTGGGAACATCTTGGAGCAAGTCCTCTTGGAGGTCATTTCAGGGCACATGCAGAAGGGAAAAGTGACTGGGAAGATTCAGCACGGACTTACTAAGGGTAAATCATATGTGGTTTATTGCATTCTGAGATTCATATTGTCTTTAGCAGAGCTGTTGCAGTCTGGAGGACTAGACAATTAGGTGAGTCAAAAACTGGGTGGATAATTGGGCCACAAGAGTAGTGGTTAATGGGTCATACTCTGCATCTTTGGCAAGTGGAATACTATGGAGGTCTATGCTGAGACCTTTGTTGTTCAGTGTCTTTGTCAACAGCCTCTATTTTTTCAGCGCAGAATCACTGAACCAGATGTGGATTTATCAATAAAGCTAACTTCATGGGTCAGAGAACATTCACATTATCAAGGACCAGTGTCATCTCTGGTAAGTGTGGCAAGTGATTTCAGAGACTGGTTTTACTGCAGACTATTAAGTTATGGTATCAGACTAACGGGAGGTGTCTCACATCTCATAACAAATAGATGAAAGTCAGGAAATCCAGCTGTTGTGTTTTGTTTGCCCACTATCTTTTCTGAAGTGTAGTAGTTGCATCTATGATTTAGTGGGTTTCAGTGAAGTTAATGTTGTCATATAGTAAATTTTAAAGGATGTAGGTGTGCTTCTTTTGCTCATGATTATTTGTTAACTGAAAATAAAATTGCAAAGCTCTCAGCAAGATGAAATTGGTGTCAGAGTCTGAGATGTCCAGCTGTGTAATGTGCCCAGACCTGCACCCTAAAGAATTTTTTTTAATGGGAATATATTTTTCTTCACTCCTTTCTTTCTTTCCTATTGATTAATTTGAAGATAAATTACTTTTCAGGTACAGTCTGTCAGTGCAGTGTGGTGAAAATGAAGCTGGTGCAGCCAGCAGTAGACACTACAGAAATTAAAAAGATAAATTAGTTAACAAACAGAAGGCTTTACTTCTTTTCTGATTTTCTAAGTGAGAACTATATGAGAGAGTCCAAACAGATTTGGATAAAATTGAAGGCATTCTTTTTTTGTGTCCTACATTAACAGGAAAATAATCAAGAGACCTATGCATGCAAAAAGAAACTTGAGATAAAATATTTTTTTTGTAGAAGAATGATTTTAGGCTATCTTTCTAACTCTGTATGAAAACTTATGAGTCACTGACTTTGTGCAGTGCTTAGCTACAAGTACAGTGACCACACATTTTGCTTTTAGTTATTTTGTTTAGTTTCCCCATGAATTCTACAGAAAACCAAAAAAAAAAAAAAAAAAATTAAGGAAGTTTTAATTCAAAGATCCCATGGGTTTAAAAAAGATGGAAGTTATAGATGGAAATTCACTAATCTAATTCCAATTCTGTGTTGTAACTATGCAATATCTCTAGGCACTATATAATATTATTTCCACCAAAATATGTTCTTTTACGTGCTTAGTTCTTGTTCTTTCAAAGCTGAGTTGAGTGCTACCACTCTCTTCTTGTGATATCAGCCATTTTTCATCACTGGAAGATTTTCTCACTATTCCTGAGAGGTTTTTTTCAAGTCATGAGACTGAATCTGAACAGATACTATCTTTAATACAGTTTTGGTACGATATTTATAAACTTGTTCCTCCTTCAGGTCACTTCCACTGACAAAAAGCTTCTGCTTCCAGTCTGTGGACTTTTTTCCTATCTCACTCCAACTTTTTTATTGTCTTAGACCTATTTTACTGCACCACCACTTCAGACTGTTTTCCAAATCTGGAAAAAAAGATGTCCACAATACCTTTCAGTGTTTTTTTCTTCCAAGGTTTGTTTTAGGATTATTAAGGCATGATCATCAGGTTTCAATAATGAATACTATGTATTCTTGTGAGGCTGTTAATAGATTCCTTACTTTTTCTAAGAGAGACATCATCTATAGTTCTCACATGGATAAGGAAGAATATCAAGAATAAGGATTTTTTCATCTTGCTACTATGTGGAAATGATAAAATATGTTACTGTAATTTACCTATGGTATACATTCCATGGTACCATTACCTGCAGCCACTGGAGAAAAGCCCTTTACTGCTTGATCATAGTTACTCTTATTTTCAAAGGCCTTGCTGGAGAGAAAACTCTTCCACTTACTATATGAAGTAATGTAGAGAAGTTCCTTCCTTGACCAGATGAATTTTGCCTTTTCTCTCACTTAATTAATTGAACCACTCACACCTTCTATGTCTATTTAAAAGCTTTTTTGCCTAGTGTTTCCAAAGAAGCAACTAACGTCCTTCTGTTAAGTACTTACTAGTTAATTGACATTGAGCAGTGGAAGTTTTTCCCAGTAAGAAGATTTTCATATATTAAAGTATGGACCAACTCACTATGACTGTTGTACTAAAAAAGCCAATTTCAAACTCGGATTTTAGTGTTATTTATGTTCATTCAACCATGATTACCTGGTAACTGGCAAATGTTAACAGGGTAGAGTGTACCAGCAGCAAATGTAGTCTGCAACACAGATACATCTATAGTCCACAGAGATTAACAGCCTCTTTGAGAAAACATGCAAGCAGTTCAACATAAAAAAGCTGCCAGAAGGTCATGGCACTGCTGCTGCTGTCTGACACTCTATGTCATTACCTGTTTGACCTTTCCTAACTGGCACTATTAGAACACCTTAAGTTCTAAGATTTCTCGATCTATTGACCTGTTTTTCATGTGGGTAATGCTCAACACCAATTCAGCAGGTGAAGAGCTCCTATACAAACCTTATACAAACCTTAAACAACAAAGATTTTTTTTTTTCTTTTGCTCAGAAAAATTCTACAGCTTCAAGATGAATTACATTTTCACAGAATAAAAAGTTTTTCCTCCTGCCCTTAACTTGCAGAGGCATACTTTTTTTGAAAATCGCATTCCATTGGGCCTAGAAACTTCATATTATCTCCCTGGTTTATGATTGTTAGTTCACATGTAGAGATGCTCGAATCTCTCCTGATAGAATTATTTTTTAGTGTTAATGCCTCAAACTGCTCCACTGAAACTGCGACATTTTGTTGACACTATTAAAATAAATGAATAAGAAAATTTCAGGCAGGTGAAACAATTTCATCATTGTGGAACTAAGGTTTTAAAGAAACAAATCAAAAGGGAAATTTTGATTATAACTTTTTTTGCTCACAGAAATCATAATTTTTACTAAATCTCAGTGTAAACAGATCTATTGGAGTGTTTGAAAAATAAACAAAATTATTTGGTTTTTAAAATTATTTTATAAAATTATAAATTAACTTGTGTGCTTTCCTAGTGCATAGATAGTATTCTACATGTCAAGTAAAATTAATTCTGCATAGCAATTTTTACCATTGAGATTTAAAATCTACCATCTCCTAATTTCACAGGAAACAGCTACAAGTGCAAGACAAGTGCCTCTGTTATGTAAAGGTTGTGGCATTTCCCAGTTTCTGCAGACATTATGAATACTAAAAGTTCTTGGCTCCATTTTATTCGTAATGAAACACATAACTTGATTTCTCTCAGTATTAAATCTAATTTACATAACATAAAGGGAACCATCTCTTAATTAGTTCATTTAATGGCTCACACTATTGTTTCCAAGGAGCCCAGTTCAATGAAATTAAACAAAAGTTGCTTTTATCTTGCAATAGGTTGTCCTGTTTTTTAGTAGGTGGTTAAAGATTGTTGAACAATGATAGTATCTCAGCATATCTGTCCACAAGGAAACCCTGCTGTTATGGGCGTAAAAGAATACATCAAAATGTCTATTTTTGACATTTTTTCCCTTTTGCATAATTTCTCTCTTCATTTGATTTTTATTGATTTTTCAAATTTTGTGATGTAATTAAAGTTATGTGCCACAGAAAAACAAATTTCATGCCTAGAACAACTTCACTGATTTCCACTGCTTTCCAATTGAGGTATTAATGATATTAGTTGAATTTATGAGATTTATCTCTACTCTGACTTGTATTACTTTTTTTTCTATAAGCAATATCAAAATTTGTTCAAAACATGAAAAATAAACTGCAATTTCTGAAATATGTCAGGATCAGTATGACTCAGCTTTTAAAGATGAAGTGTTTTCTTTGAAGCACATGCAGATGTCTACATGAAAAATAAACTTTAAAGAAGCATAGTTGTTTAATTTTGACAGTATAAATTATGATTCAAATCAGCTACTAGATGAACTGTATTAAAATAACTTTTAAATTTCTACTTTTCATAGTATGAATGCTTAACAGTTCTATTTTAAGCAGCTCTTTGGATTTCTTCAAGTTGTCTTGGGAAGTGGCCTGTACATCAAAATAGTGAAGAGATTTTACACGTATGAAGTCTGTCGGATTAGATCATAGTTCTTACAGTATGACCCAAAGTTGCACATCAAAGCAGTGAAAGACAGAGCAATATCTACACCTGTAAAAGAGGTTAACAAAAGACAAATATTTGACCTTTAATTAAATTTAATATTAGTTATATGTAACAAAATATTGTTAAAAAGTAGAACAGTAAAGGAACTGAAAATATTTTTTTTCCAAGAAAATTATAGGCAGAGCTAAAATGGTATGAAATGAAGAAGACCAGATTTTAAAAATGAGTAGGCTAAACACATGAAAGGAGCTCAAAATGGTCTCAGGATATATGTAAATGATTACAAGAATTTATTATGTATTTAAAAAATGTAAGGATGAGTTCTATTTAATCCCTTTGTTGAGTGCTTTTCTTCCACAGCATTAGTTTTAGTGTCCTCACTTGACTTGATGTTGTTTTACAGTGGTATTCCATGCTGATTTCAGTAGATTTATTCTGTTTCATGCCATGGTTAATTAAATCAAAATCTATCTCACTAAGCTTCTTCATTGCAAGTAAGGATACTAAAGAAGCAGTGCCCTTTTGCAAGTTATTTTAAATTTTTATCTAGCATGTATTATGTATGTCAGTAACTTTTTTCTAATCTGAGTGTCACTGTTTATCTGTAAAAATAAATTAGTCATGTTGTGTATATTATTTTCTTATAGAATTATTAAACTGGTTGCATAGGATCAATATTGTCATCCATATCACGTTGCAGCTTAGATTTTAACTAAATATTTCTTTTTCGTATTTCCCTAAAGGATCTTTCTGTACTAAGGAAATAACTAGTTTTATTAACCATTTTTTTGTATGTACCAAGAGGAAAACCCAAATTATTTATTTGAGTCAAGTCCTATTAATTACATGTTTTTCTTTTCTGATTATGTTATGTGCCGTTGCCACTTTTGATTTCTGATCCAATAGTAATGGTGAACTAAGTAAATATTTGCATCTTCTCGTAGCAACCACAAATTGCATTCTAATTATGCTCTGCATTTATAAGACTTGAGAAGGATGCTAATGCATGAATCTATATCAAGCCTGTTTCAACAGAAACTTTTCACCACATAAAGACATAAATAACATTTTGTTTATTGTGCTTTGGAGGATTTTTTTTAAAATTATGATGAAATTGAAATAAATGAGAAATCCAGTTGGGGGTGCATAGAATGATTCCTCAAAAAAAAAAAAAAAAATTAGGAAGAAATCTTCACAGAAAGGGTGGTTAAGCACTGGAAGAAGCTTCCCTGGGAAGTGGTGGATTCATTATCCCTGGAAGTGTCCAGAAAACTTGTGGATGTGGCACTCAGGGATATGGTTTAGTAGTGAATATGGTGGATAATGGTCGGACTCAAGAATCTCAGAGGTCTTTTTCAACTTTAATGATTCTATGATTTTATGAAATGTAGATCCAGAAGACTTTGCAAATATCTAAAATTGTGATAATTGTAGATATAGAATGATTTATCAACACTCTTCACTTGAGATTGGTTTAGACTAGAGTCTGGCAGTTAATCAACATAAAAAAAAAAAACTTTACTATCTGCTTTCATTGAAGAGCCCTAATATGAGTTGTTCCCTCTGATTCTATGATTTAAATCTTAAATTACTAGTGAAATAAAGCTCACAGTATTCATAACAGAACGGAAATTATTCCAGCTTATTTGGATTTTTCACTAGCTTTTTGCTTGTTTAGTTGGTCGACTTTTTTACTAGATTTAGAGATTACAACATTTAAATTTATTTTTTTCATTTACTCTTTATAGTCTTTGTAACATTACCCTTTGAAACATGTAATATATAGTTGTAAATAGATTTCATGTAAGCCTCTTAGAAAGAGTGATACAGTCATAATGGCCGGAATTAATATGAAAGTAATCCTTATTAAACTGTAAAGAAATCATGAATCCTTGATGTAAAATGATCTGAAATAGAAGGAATTAGCAAGATTTCCAAGGGCTTTTTCCAGTTAACTGTTGTGTCATGTCAAATGTATAATTTTGTTTTCCATTGCAACAAAACATTGGACTTTAAGGTTTGAATAGTTACTAAAGCAGTACTATTTTTTCAAGATGCACCAGTGAGTAGGCATGTTTTGACTCTCCCCCAGGAAAATATTCTGCGGCTTCTAACATTTTCTTTTCTTTTTCTTTTTTTTTTTTTTTTCTTTTTAAAATTTATTTGGAAGCACTGTTTTTTGGGCACACCTAGAGAAGCAGACAAAATAGACCAAGGTTCAGGTATCAGGCAAGTTAGAACTTGCATGGACTTTTCCTATTTTTCTTGTCCAGAAATGTCAGTAACACAGAGCCTACATACTTATTATGCTTTTCTTGTTTTTATTTTTATTTTTTCTGGCCATCTGAACCAGCAGCAGCTCAGCTGGTCTTACTGCATGTTTAATCTGACCAGGAGTCTGACCTTTTCTGGTGGTTTAACTCCAGCCAGCTGCCAGGCCCCCCACAGTCGCTCCCTCGCTCTCCCACCAGGGGGATCAGGGAGAGAACTGGGAGGGTAAAAGGTAGAAAACTTGTGGATTGAGATAAAAGACAGTTTTATGGGAAAAGCAAACATTGCACACACAAGCAGAGTAAAACAAGGAATTAATTCACTGCTTCCCATGGTCAGGCGGGGGCTCAACCATCTCCTGTAGAGCAGGGTCCCATCAGGTGTAACTGTGACTTGGGAAGAAAAATGCCATCAGTCTTAATGCTCCCCCCTTCCTCCTTCCTTCCAATTTATATATTGAGCATGAGGTCATATGGTTTGGAATATCCCTTTGGTCAGTTTGGGTCACCTGTCCTGGCTGTGTCTCCTCCCAACCTCCCAAGCACCCACAACTCCCTTGCAAATGTGGCAGGATAAAAAGCAAAAAAGGCCTTGGCTCTGTGTGAGCCCTGCTCAGCAATAACAAGAACATATCTGTCTCAGTTATGATCACTCTGTTCAAATCAAAAGCACAGCCCCATGCCAGCCACTGTGAAAAAAAATAACTCTACCCCAGCCAGATCAAACACATCTGTACAATAATCTTGGAGGTACCTTCAGTATTTGAGGATTTACTTAGACATATTGTACATGAAATAATCCATTTTATTTAGGTGAAATTTACATGCCCAGCACAATTCTGTGAAAAAGTAGATCTGTGGGTAACTGTCATATGTAGAGAGAATAATGAGACAGTGCCAAGGTAAGCCTAGTAGGAAGAGCCTTAGTCTAGATTTTCTCAACTGGTCTAATAGAGTCAGAGGATTTGTAACCTCTTTATAACATGAGATTGATTAGACAGTCTGATAGTATAAACACCCTTTGACTCAGGTTTATTATGAAGTTATGTAACTTTTATTTAATAAAATAATTGAAAAATAGGACAAATTCATGTTTAACAAATATCTTCAGACTACATTGTCTCTCTTTATGTTAATGAATAGTGATAACTTTGCTCTTTTCATCTCAAACCTGAAGTATTAATAAGCAAAAGGATTACAGCTTTGTAAATTTTATGATGCTAAAATAGTTTTATCAATATTGCAAAATAATGAAGAAAACCCCCTAGGATTATATGAAATTCCTGAACTATTGAAAAAAGTATGAACATTTCCTGATATGTTTGACATCAGCATTTGTGGAAGCAAATTAATATGTACATATGCGAGGCCTAAATCTGTGAAATAGGTGACATTTCTGAATTTGAGAAAAGAGCAAGTACTAGCAGTTAGAATTATGCATTTTTTTCCTTTATTTTCATCTGCATTACAGACAGTTTTAGCTGTTTTCGATAATTATGGTGCTTGACTCATAAAACAGAGAAATTAGAATATTAAAAAATTCTTTGGAGAAATATTTATATGCTAAACAAAATTACAAAAAGTTCTACTGCACAGTGGAAAGAAGTGGATCACTTTAATAATGTAGACATAAGCATTGTTTATTGAAGGAAACTACCTACTGAGAAATTTGTTTTCACTCGAATAGTTGCACACAGCTTTAAGCTCACTTTGATGAGAGTGCCATTGAGAGATCTTCATACGCTAAAAATAATTAGATTTGCATGGCTTTGAGATCATCAAATAATAGGAAAATTCTCTCATTTTCAGTGCCAGTTTTCAAGTTGTTGACTTTACCAAGATCAACTGTAACATTATCAAATTATAATAGAAGTACAGAAAGAATAATAAAACACCCTAGATTTAACATACATTATATTGTAGAGCATAAGTAAAAATACATTCTTTACCAATTCAGACTTGAAATACTGGCTAGATGAAGTGCTTAGACATAGTGGGTAATTATGGACTATATATATAATATAGAAAAAAATCTAACTTCTCAGCAAGACTTCTTTTTCCAAGTGGAGATTTTTTGAACATAAATACTGTTTAGTAGACTTCATTGCAACTCAACTCACTATTAATGAATCACACTTTCAGATGCTCAGTTGGTCTGTCACCTTTACCACTACCTTTACGAGCTAGCAGTGAATGCAGCCTCCTGGCTCCTTCCATCCTGACAGACCATCTGATTTAACTCATGATGTTAATCACATGATCTCTAAGTTTTTGCATGATTATGTATACTGCAGCATTAAATAGTAGATTAATTTTCCAAGACTGGAAATTACTGCCTGCTTTGCCATATAAAGGGTAGAATGTTTATATGTTTACCAGACAAGCAAGCAGAATGGATATGAATTTTGCATATGTCTATTTTTTCTTGATCCTTGTGTTCTCATTTTAATCTGTTTAATGATCATATGAATTCAGCTCTATGAACTGGGAAATCCTACTGAATTTTTTCAGAAGCAGAAAATAAATACAAATGGATTACTGCTGCATTCAGACAATGTTTTTTTTTTTATTTATCCAATCTTTGAGGAAACTGAGTTGTTCAAATGAATTACTGAATATTTCAGATGAAGATATTATAAATATTTTCCCACTGTTATTCTGTGATGTCTTTTATAGACTTGCAGCACTAGCTATTTTCTTGGTGGTATTGTCAAATTTATTATAGTGTGTGTTACATTAATAAATATTTAACTTATTGTCTTTAATTGCTTATTAGTTATTAAAATAATAGTATCTCACTTAAGATTTGGTACAACCACTAAGCAGAATATTGAAACATCATATCTAATTTTAACAAATAAAATCAAACACCTGTGTGGCAGGATTATCACAACTTGAACAGACGCATGTCTGATCTAAATCAGAAAATCTGAAAAATATACCTTGAAACTGACTATGGAGCACTTCTTTATTCCCCATTAATTTGAAAAATTTCTTCAAAGATTAGCATTATAATTAAAAACATGGAAGATTTCTCTACAAATTTCTGTTTACTTCCAAATGAGGTTTAGTGAAGTCAAGTCAGGGCTTTTCTGTTTTCTTTACATATTATTTGTGAATAAATGTATGCTGTGATCCAGTAGTTACTGTCACCGGAGAGATGCTAATCTCCAGCAGCCTATGACAGATAACCAGTCATCAATTGATTGTTGTCTTTCTTGTGGAAAATCAATTTTTCTATAAGCTGCTTAGTTCTTTTCTTCCCAAGCTATAAGGCTGCCATGCTCAAACAGAATCAGTCACATCAGTGCAGTTAGGTAGTTCATACTTACTTTAAAATTTAAGTTCTGCACAACAAAATGTGATATGTGCTTTATCTCTGTTGCATCTATTTTTTCCATCAAGTGATTTGTAAATGTTGTAACGCACTTGGTCTCTTGTTCCTACATATGTCACAGGAATGAAAGAAAAAATGTTTGAATGTCACAAGAAAAAAGCAGCATCAACCAACCAACCAACCAACCCACTCCTCAAACTCCCCTACTTCACTCTGCTATTACAGCTAGTGAGAGTGAAAACTCTTTTTTTTTCTGCATCACTGAGGAACAAAAACAGCAAAGATGCCTTACTGCAGAGGGAATTCTAGGAATTGCAAGACTTTTTGTCTATCTTGTGCATGGGGAAGAATATAAAAGTGATGAATCAAGGTGTATAATGTATTGGTGTATACTAATGTATATGCTTTATAATGTATTGACGTTGGAAGTTTTTGATCTTAGCATTAATTTTCAAGACTTTTTCTTCCTAAAACTTTGCTCAGTGAAAGTCCCAAGAGAAAAGTCTTCCCTTCCTCTTGCCTCCTTCAAAACAGCTACACTTGGCTTGTGTTATTTTAAAGTATGTAACAGAACTGCATAGCATAACCAAAATTCTTTTAGAAAAGATTCTACCATTGGGGATCAAATTCAACAATGTTTTTCTGTTAGTAATTCATACATTTTGCAACAGGCAATTGTTTGTAAAGTTCATTTGCATACCAGAAAGACTAACATTCCTTCAAGCTATTCCATTTTCCATGTCTTTCATTTTTGTATTGCTACTATTGCACCTTGAGTGCAACTGGTATTCTGTCATGATTATAATCACTAATCAAATATGGTTATACCAAGTATTTTTGATGAAAAAAATGGGATAGAATGAAGACATGCATCCAAAGGAGTATAAAAGAATAACTTGAAATTAACAAACTTGGAAAGTTTATTTTTTACTCTGAAAAGAGTAAGCCCAAGGCACACATTTTTAATTTATAATATTCACTGAGGCAGGAAAGACATTCAGCATGATTTCTCTCCTGACACCACATAATCTCCAGGTGGTAGATCCCTTCAAATTACAACTGCAAGATTGCCAGTGTGCATATGCCCCAGGCTTGGAAATATCTGAGTAAATTGGGCATACTCTAGAGATGAGCTTGCACATCAAGTTAACTCTGAGGTTTCATTATTTATTTGTGCCTGACTTGTCTTTGCTCAGCTGCTTCCCATGCCTCCAGCCTTTGCTTCAGTTCTCCAAAGCTGACATACTTATCTATGGCTTTTTAAAATATACATATTTTAACCAGAAGGGAGGAAAAGTCATTTAGGATTCCATCCCCTGTTTCTAATATTCTTAAAAAGCAAGTGTGTGAAAAGTTGCAGAGATGCTATAGTGTGTTTTCTGCCTTCAAATAGGGAGGAGAAGGGTAAGAATAGTGCCTCATCCCACGGAGTTCTCTCCCATGTGTTTGATGTACAAGAAGATTTGATCTGTTGCCCTTTGTCAGCAGAAGTGGCAATAGAAAGGGCTTCTGTAGAACTGCACAGAATGCTTGGCAGTTCAGTATTTTAAGATAACAAATAAAAGTGCTGCAGACATAGCAGAAATTCAGGTTCAGATTGAAGCTTTGTTAAGTACCAAATCATGTGAAAATAAAATTACCTGCTGTCTTGGGGTGTGGAACCTAGGATGTGTATTCTATTTTCATCTGCTGAAAGCAGCTAGGGAGCTGTTTTGTTTTATCTCTTGTTTACTCTGGAAGGGGTGGGGCGGGTGCCTTTTGATAATGGCCCAACTGTTAAAACCAGGTAGGGCATTGTTTCTTATCTTTTTCCTGCTAATGGACCATTTAAACACCCCTAAAAGCACACATCACAAAACTTACCCTCCCCAAGGTAGTACATTCACATTCCATCATTCTATTGTGAGATGCTCCACCCAGTGGGGGGAGCCAACCATTCCTACCTGGATAAAACTGGGACTCTGGAAGAGGAACGCTCTCTTGCTTCACCCGATTACCGGAGGAAGACAGGACCCTTCTCACCATCACCGGACTCCCTCTCACCACCTTGGACCCTTTTGGCTTCAGGATCATCTCCACTCCAACAGAACCACATCTGCCACTCCAGGAGGACTTTTGGACTGCTACCAACGTCCTGACCAACAGGGCATCAGGTTGTAGCTGACTCTGTCAGGGCTTTCCAAAATTGTTTTTTGTTTGTTTGCTGGTTTGGTGGGGTGGTTTTGTTTTTCTACCACATTTGTATTATTGATATTACTAGTAAAGAACTGTTATTCCTATTCCCAAATCTTTGCCTGAGAGCCTTGATTGCAAAATTATAATTTGGCAGGGGGTGAGGGGTTTGCATTCTCTATTCTAAGGGAAACCCCAGTTTCCCTGGCAGATACCTGTCTTTCCAAACCAAGACACCTGCATACTCCTTTCCAGTAAAATAAACTGGGGTTTCGTCTGCAGTCTAAGGATCCAGCTTAGTGATGTGCTCGGAACCCTCAAAGATCCCTTTGAATCAGCAGCTCATCAGATCCACATGGCTAAAGCATGTCAGCTTCTGTAACCTGCAGTATACTATCAATATTCTCCTGATCCTGGATCAGGACAAGTATTTTTGAGGTCTGACAGATGAAGAAATTTACAAATGTACATCAGCAGCAGAATGAATATGAGGAACGGTAGAGTTAAGAAAAGTGGGATTTCCTACACTATTGTCTTATTCCATGTTTACTGAAATACACGAGGAATAGCTTCCCATCTTGACCTCAGGTCACAGCACAAATACCCACAGGAAGGAGATAGAAAAGGAAAGAAAGGGATGGGAAATCACTCAGCAGGCATTACTGCCCTAAGTCTTAAGAAATGCCCTTAAAATGCTGTTCACAACATATCTCATTTTTATCCCCAAGGCTGCACATTTCATTCATTTTACAATTGGTAGAAATTGGGAATACTGTTTTTTCCACAAAGCTGCTTTATTTTTGTTCCCTTACATACAATTAGTTGTTTAGCAGATGTACTAAATTTTTTTGGCTTTTGAAGAACAAACATATAAGATCTTTTTTTAAGTGTAACTCTTTTTTTTAATTTTATTTGTTCTATAAATTCTTTTAATTTGTTAGGATTTTTTCTCTTTGCTATCCATGCTTGATTTATAAATGTATTCAACTTAATAACTGAGCTGTTAGAAGTATATATTTACTGTCCAATTCTGATAAGAAACTTCAGCCTGGTAAACTACAAGTCCTACTCAAGAAATACAAAGATAAAAGAGCACACACAGTCTGTGTATTAATGATACATTAGAACAAACTATTACAAAATTCCATACAATACAAAAAAAAAAAAAATTGAAACAAGAGCATTTGAAGGTACACAGCTGGAGAGTTTAACCCTTTCTTCCCTGATTGCTGTGAACCTGCTCTTGTAGTTGGCCAGGTCCTGTTTCCTCTTTGCTTAGGGGTCCAGACTGCACGTGCACTATCTGAGGTTCTAAAACTGAGATCTAAACCAGGAATCACCTTCTCCTTCAGACTTGTGTTAGATTTTAAATGCTCAAATCTCAGCAGACATGTTTCAGACAGTGTGGCTGCATAATTCTCCAACAGCATCATCCCAGTAGTTGTCTTCTAGAGAACTGATTAGCTATAGCTTAGTAGAAACCTGGGCTTTTTGACTCTGCAGCCTCTGCTGCCCATTCCTTTATTGCTGATTTCCCTAACAGTGGCATTGGAAGATTTGTGCAAGCCTTTTGGTTAGATGGATGTGTTTCTTCACACAGAAATTCAGTGTGATCATCATGTGCTTGCAGATATAGCACATCCTTCTACCTTATGTAGCTTTTCTAGATGAGAATTGCCACTTTGCAGCAGTTGCTAGAACAGGAGAGCTATAGGAATCCAAAATACAGGAAGCTTACTATACATGTTTTTGCTTCTACAGCAGGAAGCCTGACAGTCATGGCTGTGACGGTGCTGGACGTATTAACTTCCCTTTGACCTCCATCCCAGAAGCCCTGAAGGTACCAAAACCTCTCCTGCTGTATTCTCAATTCTTTCATGATGCCAAGGCCATTCCACAGCTTTGAAAGGACTCATGGCTTGTGACTGAACTTTCAGATGACAGAGAAGTGTCAAGTACAAACTCAATCATAGGAAGGTTCCACCTTCATAATGTATGTAGCCACACCTGGGAAACAGAGCTCCAACCTGGACACATTTGACAAGAGTCACATCATGGTCTAGAAATAGAGAAAGAGAAATGTCTAAGATTGAGATTGTTTCAAGTGACTTTGTGTCTATACTAAATAATTATGATAGATAAGCTTTTGTTTGTTTGTTTGTTTTTGTTGTTTTGGTTTTTTTTAAGACAACTTTTATTTCCCATTTTGTAATGAGCTGTGATTGAAGCAGATTTGTTTGAATTAAGGTTTATCAATTTCTGTCTCTTCCCACACTTTTTAGATCCTTAAACACTGAATCCTGGAGAGAATTTTGTGAAAATATCTTTCCTTTCTGAAGCATCTTAAGTTTAAATTGGAGGACAGGCAGTATTATGTAACAACCACTTTATGAAAAGTATGCAAAGTTATTTTTGCATTATAACAACTAGGTACACTTCTATCCTTTCTGCACTGCCAGCATGAGTTGGAGGCATGAAAGACTTGAGATGTGCAAAAATTTTCCTGAAGAAAAATAGGTACGCATATCAAAACCCAAAAAGATTAAAAAAATAGTTTTAAAAAATCATTACTGAGCATAAGTAAACTTCCTCCTCCATACACACTGTGTTTTTAACCTTAACCTTTTTACAAATAATTTTGAAGTAGGTGTATGTAGAAGTAAAATATGTTTGCATTTTGCATATGCCTAGCAGAAGCAGGAAATCATTTACTTTAACTTATCTGCTATTTACCTGCAAAAATAATAAAACTCATGCGTTTGAAATACAAATTCCCCAAAGTAATCTTCTGGGGCTTAGACCAATTTTAAGTTCATTAGCATTTGTCTTCAGTCTCATAAAACTAAGGTGATAGGTAAGAAGAAGAAAAAAGTAAGAGACAAAGAAATCAGTAAAGCCAAGAAGTTTCTCAGATGTGTGTTGGACTTGCTCTGTCAAATCATTAATAATTCTATTCCTTCTTGTTCCCCTCCTCCCTGTCTTTCCAGTAATCCTTATAACTAGTGATTATTTCTGTGGGAAGTCTAATGATGACAGAAATTATCTACAAAATCCCTTAGACCTCATGCACTTGCAGCAAAATGAATACTATGTAATAAACCTTAGTTCTCAAAGAATTAATGTAAAATATAAAGTTTTTAATAAAAAAACCAAGAATGAACTTTCCAGTATACATGCAACTGGGAGGAGAAGGTTAGCATTTGGTAAAAAAACACTGACTACAAAATGTTACAAAAAATCAAAAGTTTAAATTAATAGTATTATTTTAGACTAGTTTTTATTTTACTTCAGTGGTTTTGTCAGTTTGCAGCAATCATGTGCCAGTTTGAAAGTACCTGTCTTATTTGCTTAGGCTAACTGACTGACTGTCTGAAGATAGTGCCTGGCAGGAATAAACCATTTTCACATCATTTGGTTTCAGTCTCTCAATACAATGTAAGATGTTATTTCCCTTTGCAAGTGAAATACATTTAAGATGTAGTCCTGATCAAAGAACCGTCAGCTCTAAGGGATTTTTGATGCCCCAAAATTTTTTGTCAGCATGGTAGGTCTCTCTATAATTCTGTGGTACAAAATATCATGTTACTAAGGAGATAATCCCCAATAGATTTGCTAAACCAAAACAGCAGAACCTTATCTTTACCTGAACATGGTATATGGAAAAGAAAAATAAAAAAACAGGGGGAAACAGAAACACAGTTAAAAAAATTGAAAATAAATTTCATTATGTGTCACGGAATATTTCAGGTGGCAGCTTAGTAGCTGAAAACATAGCATGCAAAATAAGTGATTTGCTTTACAAAAGTCTGCAGAAAAGAGATATACCTCAGCTGAAGTTTGGAGTTTCCCACATGTTAATTTTTAAAAACCCAATAAGGTTCAGATTTTGCTTATATATTGAAAGTAAAATACCATTAAAACCACAATTTCATAGCTTTCTCTATTTAGAATAAAAGATAAAATGTTTTGTAACATAGCATGTTCATTAACCCATAAAAAAAGAGCAAAGTATAGCTGCCAACGAGGTTCAAGATACAGAGTAGCTTTAACACTTCCCAATCAGGATTTGTTGAGAGTGATGCCAGTATATGATTTTCAGTTCTCAGCTATTTTGTTGACTGAATAATTCACTCTTAAATCTCTCTATCTGAAAAGTGAGAATTATTCTGTTCCTACTGGTCTTCCTAAGTCTGTAGAATTCAAGTCATGACTGACAGAGTCCATAGGGATGGGTATGTACTTATTAAGAGATAGATAAGAATAAAAATAATTCATGGTTAAATTGCTGTGGACAGAACAAGATCTCCCTAATCTGTGGCCATTCTTAATTTAACTAAAATTCAGTCATTTAAAGGAAACAAATGCTTGTATATGTTTAGTATCTTTTATTTTCGAGACACAGGAGAATTTGAATACTGTAAAGGACCCTCCCCTCCTCTCTAAGTGAGCACTTCTCTTTCCTGAACACTTAGGAAAATCATTCAGAATGGCAGACCTTGTTAGTTTAACAGTGTCTATCCCTTATTTCGAAACTTGGGAGTTAAATCAAATCCGTGTCCACACAAAAATTTAGTGCAGATAACTAATGAATTTTAAATTCACCATTCAATTTAATTCAGGTTGATTTTACCAAGTGTCTCTGAAGATAGTAGGCATGTTATAAATCCGTGTTAAGAACCTAATCTGATATTTTCAGCTTGTAGTACAAAAATGTGTTTAGGCAAAAATCTTGATTCCTGTTATATTGACTGTGGTCTGAGTGTTAAACTTTTGAGGGCCAAAACTTTTTTATCCTGTTAAAAAAAAAAAAAAAAAACCAACAAAAAAAAAGAAAAACAAAACAAAACAAAAAACCCACACAAAACAAAAAACAAAAACAAAAGCAAAAACAAAACAAAAAAACACCACACCACCAAAAAAACCCAACACCCAAAAAACCCCAAACCATCAAAAAAAGGCAAATCAAACCTTTTTAAGGCTATGAGACAATTTGAGACCATCCAAACATATAGCCTTACTTTGTTTTGTTTGCTTTGCCTTGTTTTTTTTTTCAATCTAAATTTTCTTTAATCTCATAGAAAATCAATACTTGCTTCTTTAAGAGAACCCTGAGTGTTTGCCATTCACTTGAACTCTGTAAACTACACATAGACTACACACTAGAAGTGAAAGTTAAGAGTGTTAGGAAAATTTAAACTCTAGAGTTCAACTGTTGTAGAAATATTCCTCTGCATGTGTCAATTATTTGAATTAGAAGTACTGATCCTGTTGAAAAATCAATATTTCTGCCAGATACTATCATGTAAAAATAAATATTAAACACTGTTTCCACATAGGATTCAATATTTTACTTACTAACTTGGGAACATGAAGACATATAAGGGTAAACTGCCAACTTATTTGAAGATGTGGTTAAAACAGAGGTTTCCTTCCTAGTTTTGTAAGTGTGCTGTAATTTAAATATTTAAATACATGCAGGGGAGATAGAGTTGTACATATATCTAGTTCACACTTCAATACAGAAGACATAATACTAAATTCATCCAGAATTAATGCTCTAATTGTCACTTTGTGTCATCTATAATATAGGACTGGATTTCTGTTTAAGAGAGAAAAATAATGATTGTATAGAAGAGGTGATGGTAGAAGTCACGTGGCTCAGCAAGAAGGTGGAAGAAAAGCAAGGAGGCTGGACTATCAAGAAATAGTTTCCTATCCAGGAGAAAATATGGGATATAGCCTTAGACATTATGCCTCAGAAATATAAGCTTTAGTGCATAAATATGATTACGATAGTTTCACTAAATTTAAAGAACTTCAGGAATGTGGGAGGATTAGAAATGGGAAATAAGAAATGAGAAATGAGAAATAAGACTGATTTCAGGTATCCTTGCAGCATAACTGTTTTTATGCATCTCCAAACTTTCACCAAGTTAGCAACAGAAGCGTAACCAGAGATACCATCTCTATACTATTATTGAACATTGACATATTTGGACACTTGATATTCTTTGGTCAAAAAGAGAAAACATGGAAACTTTTATAGAAAACTCAATCCAATCTTTACATGTTGCATTAATTAAAAAAAAAAAAAAGGCAAGGGTAAATAATTTAGCAAAATATTCTTTATTAAGGAAAATACTGGTTTTTTTTAAAAAAAGCAACATAACCATTAAACAAAACAATCATTAAACAAAAATACTAATTTATCCATTCTCAGTGTCTCAAATTTATGTAATTATTGCTGAAAATGTTTTTGTAGAATCAGAGAAAATTTAACAATTTAGCACTTTGAATCCAGTGAAAAACTCCTTTCAAATTCTTGAAAATAGAAATGCTTCAACCAAATTAAGATGGATTTGAGTAATCATTGTCCCAAGAGTAGAAAGATGTAAGAATCAGGACATATTAAGGCTTAAATAAATGATGTTTGCTGATGGTGATCTTTGCTTTAGTTCTGCTATTTATGAACTTTTCAACAGAAAGTACTTCAGTTTAAAGAGAAGGGTTTGTATTACTTTAGTTTTACTTTACTAAAATGGTGAAGGTCTCCAAACAGTAAAGTAGTTGATAATAAAGTGCTTTCTGCAACCACAATAGAGTTCAGAAGTACCAGTAATCATTATGAATTTATAGTCCCTGTGTTCAGTGTAGGAAATATGAATTTTATGTAGCAGAAAAATATTCATCCGTGTGGTATACAATCATCTTTACTATCTGCCATAAACTTTATATGCAATCATAATGCTTAAAAAAAAAATAAAAAACAACAAAGAAAACAAAAGAACACTTGAGCACTCTGCAAGTTTTCTAAATCTACTTTTAAAGAAAGCTCAGAAAGCTAGGAGTACTAGTCTAGCCTTGACTACAGAAAGGTTATAAAATATAAAGTGTTCTTGGAGAATAAAAGGAAAAGGAAAAGAAAGGGTTTTTTTGCTCCTTTCCCTTTTCCTGGATTCACTAAGGATGTATGCATTGGTACATAACCAAAGAGAAGACATCTGAATTAAGTAATGGTATGTAAATATATTTACACAATATTTATTGAACCTGAGGAACTCATTGAGTGCTCCCATGGCCCAAAATGGAGTCTAGATCTCATTGCTTCCTGTTCTTTACCGGTCCTTTCCCATTGCTTTGTAGAAAGCCAGTCCTACTGCCCTGAGATGTCCCTGAGGAGTGCCTTCTCTTCTGAGGGTAAGCCTGCTTTGGAAAGTAGACCCACCAGTTCATTCCCCTGCACTCTAATACCACCACTGCTACAAGGAATAAAGTACGTTCCACAGGCACATGGATTCAGCCCAGACCACAAACTGTTGGCACTATCATTTCCCAAAAGACCATGGTAATAATGCAAGTTTTGAAATTTCCTCATACTGTATGAACCACAGAGTTTCATAGCCTTGAGGTCTGCATAAGAGAAGACATCCTGAGAATACTTGAGATAGGGTTAGTGACTGGAAAAATGTCTTAACCTTTAGCAGATGATGATGATGATGATGATGATGATGATGATGGAAGAGACATAGAATATGACCTGGATGTGCGGACAGATTAATGGCTGATGGGAATGGACTCATACTTTGTGCAAAATGGCAACAGAAAGAGAACTGATTTCAGCCATGGCTTATAATGGGCAATCCAGTGGTATCAAATCTGTGCCATTTGGGTTGTGCATGACGTCTTTGGTTTTGAAACAGCTTGCTACATTTCCTGTGATGATGAGGATTTTTGGTGCTTATTCCTTGGGAAATGAAGAGAATGATTGTATCAGCACCAGGGATGCACCAGTATTTTACCTTCACAGTTGGATTCTTAAAGATGTTCAAGTACAATCTCATATTACAATGTTATTCTGCTTAATGAAAAACTATCAAAAACAGTGCATCTGCAGTTAACAAATGGTTATTCTGAAAGGTTTGTTACACTTCTGAGATCTTGACTTTATTTTCTGCAGAAGTATCTCAACATGACCACCGTCCTGCCTAAGGCCTGTCAATAATTTTTCCTTTTATAGCCTAGCAAATACCTTTACAGTCCACCTTATCCCATCACTCCAGAAACATTAGCAAAATAACATTTTTAGTTGAAAGAAACATGCAACATGCATGCTGGGAAATGGTGAAAAGTGCCGGATAAAAGATTTCTGGGGGAACTATGCATAAGGTGCTACAATTTAGATACCAGCTGTTGTGACACCCCACATAAAGTAAGAGAAATGTCTTTGTAAGTAGAGCAAATGAAAATGTGTCATGAGTTTCAATCCTGGAAAAAGTGTGACAGTCCACCCCTTCCTATTACCTAGGAAGGTTTTGATATAAAATTCTTTGTCAAATATTTGAACACAAATTTCTTCCTCTCTCCAAAAGTCCTTGTTCTCTAGGAACATTGACGTGAACAATTATTTTCCCAATGACACTAAAAACATGTTGGAGTGGTCACGGAAGAACATATGTAATGGGCGGAAGAATAAATGGGGGTCAGATGGTTACAGAATGTATAGAAGTTGTCAGTTTTCCATTTCACTTTTTTTATTGTGATCAATTATTATTATTTGGAGTAGAGGAATGTGAAGAAATCTGGACATAAATTTGTTTATCAAAGATATCCAGGGACATGATATTTGGAGTGTTAAAGATTAAAACAATGAAATAGGGAATAAAGGTCTGGAAAATTGGAAGGACTATTCAGATCAGCTGCCATGAGGAAGGAATAAAAAATCTAAAATGCAACTATGTCATTCTGGTTTGAGCTTAGCTGCACAATTATTCACATTATTTTTAAGGTGTATCTAGATTTGGTCAGGACTATGCCTGAAAGTAATATATAAGTTTTAATTTTAATTAAATTTACTTTTTAAAATTTTAATATGTAAATTTTAAATTTCAACTTGCATTAGTATCCTCCGTGTATCTTCTGGCCTATCGAACACTATTACTTAATTCTGCTCAAACACTCTTTCTGTTATCTGAAAAAATGAGACTCAACTGCTGTCCTGGAAAAGGACTAAGAGTTATTATCCCCATAGAATTCAAACAATTATGTCAGGTGAAAAGGGTCAAGGGGAGAGTTTTCTGCATATTTCCAACTTTTTCCTTTCATAACAATAAAACATTTTTCTTTAGAAGATTAGGATAATAGACAGAGGTGAATCTGGGATTCTTTTGTATATCACAACTGCTATGTAAATCAGATTCTGTGAATCTTTCCCTAGAGAGGTTTATTTCACTGAATATGAGAGTATAAACTTTTAAGTATTCTAGTGTTAGGCACTTTAATACCACTAACACTCTCCCACTACCCTCCAGTTCATTAAGCGCAGAACAAAACTTAGAAAAAACAAATGAAAATTTATGTAAACATGAAAAAAATGGTAGCAAGCAAAACTAAGATCTTGCTATGAATAATATAATTTCACTCAGTAGCATCTTTGACACTTTAAAATTGAAATGTTCGTCTGCTGCAAAGTCATTTTCAGAGTAACAAAACCAATGTTTGGTATTTTCCCATCTGGAAGGGAATAACAATTTGCTCCTCTATCTTATCTGTTTGGATTAGTGCCCTGCATACCTCATTGGAAACAGTTAACACCTTCAGTCAAAGCTCTGTTAACCTACTGCCCAGGGATTCAGTGAGTTCGAGTTTCCTATAACCTACTTTCTCAGTCTCTTCATCATACTGTACTAAATATGCACATCTTTCAAACCCTTCCTAAATACTTGTTTGACTGAGAGGTGATTATAGTCATGACAACAGTTGGAAGTCTTCTGGGCTTTGATACTACTACCATCTGCCTCAAGTAACAACAGTTTCTGAGATTGTTCACTTATTCGTGCCATAGCAGCAAGCCAATTTTGGATAAATATTCAGAGAAGGCAGCTTAAGTGATATGCCTGTATTTCACTCACTGATTTTGATTGAGACAACAGGTATTCTCAGGACACAAATAGCAGAATGATGTCCAGATTGTGCTTTTATTGTTTCAAGGGAGTTTCCAAAACAATAAAAGTCTTCTGCTAGTCTGGAATGCTGTAATAAACTAACAGCCTCTTCACAATGGTTTGGCTCCAAACTTGACTGAAAAACTGAAAGCAATTCTGAGTGAGTGAGCAGCTGAAATTTAATCAACAAAAAAAATCAGCTACCATGTGAATCCAAATGCCAAGCTGTATACATCTGAGGGTTAATTAAAATAAAAGGAACAGAATGACAAGAACAACATAAAAATTGTTTGCAAAGTCAGTTGTTGAAAATGAAAAAGAATAGAGTAAGAAATATTTATGAAAAATGCAGCTATCCAAAAGCAGTAAGTTAAAAACTTTATGTAAAGACTGGCAGAGATGAGTACAGTTTAAGGATTCAGAAAGGTTTGTGCATGTCAAAGGTGCTATATCCCAGAAAATTAATTTATTTTTCTGAAGTAATATTAAAACTATAAAACCCCTAAAAATATAGAATCATTGTCTTTTATTTGTATAGCAGCTAACATCTGATGGACATAGGTTCCTACAACAATGTAGCTACAAAAATAACTTGGATATAAGTGATATGAATAACAGAAATTTCTAGTTTCTGTATGCAGATAGCAGAGAAACAGAGAGTGTCTAATTCAGTACAAAGCTCCAATTTGACTTTGTATCCCCTTGTCTAAAGTTTTCAAATTGTATATTATTTTATTTGTTTGTTTGTAAGTTTGTTTAATTTTTATTTGCTCTCATACTGCTCCTACATTTCACCTAATTCCTGCTGAGTTTATGAGCCAGAAACCTGTGAGAAGGCTCCTGGGCACCTAGGAACCTACATGCCAATCCACTAACAGGTTTTACTTTACAGAATCCTCAAAGAGTATTTCAGTCCTTTTTTGTCCACTGATGCAATCTACTTATGCTAGGCTCTTATACATGAAGATGGAACATTTCAGTGTTTGGGGATTAATCTGGGGTTTGGGAATTGAGCTTGCAGTTTCTTTCTTCATCCTGTTAATATCTGAAGCAAAGCAGTCGGTCTTCCTGTGACCCAGGGGATTAAAATAATCATCTGGATGCTACACTCCAATCCTTTCATATTTAAGTGTCTCAAAGAATGAAGCTATTATATTGTGAGGATAATTCAGCATCAGATAGGAAGCATCTAATATTTCAGAAGAATCTGATGATTTCCTGCAGAATTTTTTCATGCTGTAAGAAAGGATGCAGACTTCCCTCATAAACCTTACCTTCTCCTGTCCTTCTTCATCTGGTGGTAATATTAAGGGAAGTGGTTGGGGGAATTCAGTGTGAAGAGAGAAAACAAAATGGTGATCACAAAAATTACTTCAGAAAAAACCCAAGCCTTTCTGTTACTTACAGTAAAACAACACAGAAAGAAAGACGTTTATGAGAAGACAGGCTTTGCAACATAAAGAGGGTGCAACTGTGTTTCAAGCTTTCTAAACTATTCTTTTATTATGGTAACCCAAGACATGAATAGAATTTGTGGTCAACCTTAACAGAACATGCTGATGTTATGCCACATATAAGCACTGTAATGCTTTTCATCAGAAGGTGAGCAGGACTTTCTTGGATTACAGTACCTCTCTCCTAAGGTAATTTCACTGCAAGCCTGCCCCATAACCAAACTGCAGAAGTTCCTATCATGTGATGATAGCCAATCTAAAGGAGGAAAAAAAAAAAAAAAAAGAGGAAGCCTAAGCTGTAAAAACAATCCACTTTATTTCATCAAGGTCCAAATATTGTCCACTGCATGCATAGAGCTTAGTCATTGCAGCTATATACAGTACACTGGACAGCATGGTGGAAAGGTAAATCTACCTCCCTGTCATAACATGATTTTAACATTTATTGTCAAATTGCAAATTGTCTTTCAATAATATAGTATGGGTGGCAATAACAAACTAGCTGAAAGACCAGAGAACTCAACATGAGCTGGAAAAACATCCTTAGGATCCTGAGCAGTGCATGAGTGTCTTGTCCCCATCAAGTTGTGTTCTGTCATGTCCATACTGCGCTGGGTCACTGGGCCAGGTAGTGAAAAACTAGCTAAGTATGTCTGTGCATTTTCCATTACACATTGAAATCATCAGTCTGCTCATTCAGAAGAAAAGAAATATACATTATGGTTTCTAGGAAGATAAAGCTTACTTTGTCCCACGTCTCTGTCCTCTTAGCACCCATAAATAACTAGCAACACTAAAAAGCAAAAAATAATATGTTGTCAAGATGCCATTTCCATATTCCCCCTGAAGAAAATATTTCAAATCACTGTGGTCTCTCAGTCTGCTGAAGTATAAAATTAAGGAATGATTTTTGACAAAACATCCATCATAAGTTGGAGAATAAAGCAAAATCCGATGGATTGAGTTTATTGGATTTTCTTTAAAAAAATTGTCATTCAATATATTTGAAATGAAAATAACCCATATTTTATGTGTGTTAGATCCAAAGATTAAATGAAAATAAAGTTTAAGGGGTCATATGTTATATTCATTTATACTGTCTGTTTTTACTATCTGGTAGCTCTCTACTACTTTTTAGGTATGCTGGCTAATTGCAAACAAACCTCAGAAAGAGGAGGAAAGGCATTAATTTTCTATTAGGTTTGTGTGAACAGGCAAGGGGAAATGGAAAGTTACATGCTGCAGAAAAAGATATGCTTGAGGAATTTCCTCCTGATTATATGTCAAGCAGTACACACAGAGTTCATCCTTGAAACAAAAATAGAGGAAAAATATGTTCACATGGGTGGAATTTTTGACTTCAAAATTTATTTAAATATTTACATTTAAGCCTTTTTAAGATATTTGTTGTGTAATGTGCAGTCTCTTAAAATTATATCAGTTTAAAACATTACTCTCTAGAATAGCATCACTGATTTAACTTTCATAATTGCAGCTCTCTGTAACATTTAATGTTTAGCTGACTTTTTTTTTAATAGCACCATGTTCAGTAACAGATTGCAGTGTGGATTGCACGGCTGCTCTACAGCCAGTTAAACACTGATTAGCTCACAGCTGAAAGTTTTTAATAACATTTGCTCATTTGTCTGATTTTAATTTCAAAAATAAACTGTGTGATTTCAACCCAGTTATTTGCCCTTTTTTTTTTTTTTTGAAATATCTTAATTGTTTTAGAGAGATTAATGTATTGGTTAATTGAAATATTACTTCATGTTAACAATTCTATCAAATGCCCAAGAAGGCATTATTACACCATGTAAAAACAAAACAGAACAAAAAAACTAAGCAAAGATCTGTAGAATGTGCATTTTGTATCTTACAGATATTCCTAGGTTATCCAAAATTTATAAGCACCTTTCAGCCAGGCTATGAAACCCATGGGATTTTATCCATGTTAGCAACAAGAAATCTGAAAATTATTATATTCCTAGGTTTTCAGAGGTCTGTTATCAGTTGTTGCTAACTGATATAGAAGCTTTTTTTCTGGCTCGTCTATGCACATGTTCCTAATTCTGAGATTATTAGATTCTAAAAAAATACTTGCTGTATGGTTATATTTATGGAATGCTAGGATCCAGGTTTCTGATCCTACAAATAAATGTGCAGTGTTGTACATGCCTGCTGGCATGTAGCTCAAGAGGGCTTATGAAGTGCACTCCATACTGCTAGTATAATGAAAACTCCATGTAGTCCCAACAGTGCCCCGGGTTTTTGGCCACCTAGATCTCTTGTCCCTTCTGCAAGCCTGGCTAGGTCAGTAATGTACCAATGTATTTTCTCAGGTTCAAAGATGCCAGTGGTTAAAAGATGTCAGTGGTTTATCTAAACACCAGAGTTGTGGGTTTCACATACAGTTGCAGTAGCAGAAATTTTTTAATGTTGTCTTTCAAAGCAGTTGCAACTCTGTAGTTACTTTAACTCCATAACCATAGAAAAAAGTCCTGAGTTTGGGTGTAGTCCATACCATCACAGGAAACCAGGATCTTTTTTCTTGCAGACATTTGAACATCTTATTAACTTTACTGACCTGATTGATTTCTTGATTTCAATGCACTTATTGTAAGAAGATATTGTGAGTATCTAACAACTTTGTTACACTGTTTCCACAAGTGTCCCATATAACTGCTGCACACAAAGATATATTTCCGACAGCCTTAGTCCGCTTAATTCCAGGGAATGAATGTAGGGGAATGGCACCAGCCTAGTCATCCTCTCCCTAGCCAGTGCCCTACATTTGGAAATACCTGCTAGTGTCTTCTGGGAAAACTGAATGCTTGGTTAAGAAACAGGAAAAAATTCTGTAAGCTCTTTAGTTAATGACATCTGATACGATCAAAAATGAAGGGTGAATTTCCTCATGCCACATAATTAACACTGTAATTTCCATTGAACTTCAAATATTCAGCAACTTAAAAAGAAGATAAGCAGATGTTATTTGTCTAATATGAATATACCTTTGGGTTTTCACAAGTGCTTTCAACCTTGAAATGTTTTTACCTCTCAGTATGGGGGGACAAAAAGCAGAAATTCATTAACTAAATCTATATAAAGAGGCAAACAACAAAAAGAGAGAGAAACTGCTGATTGTGGTTTTGTGGGGGATGAATATTTATAACTAAGCAAAAAATTAATAAATATCATAAACAAAGTTATCCCCTGAGGACAATGTATGGAAGAAGGAATAGAAAGTCAGAGCTGGAGAAGAAGAGGCTGAGATGCAGAAACTGATAAAAGCATTTAATCAATTGCCAAACAATGAGACCAGTTCCCAGAGTATTTTGCAAGCTCTGATTTAGGTAACTGTTACATAACTCAATAGCTATTTAAATTGCAAAGAACAGAATGAGAAAGGATTAGGAACTGATTAGTAAAACCAAAGTAATATAAATTATACATATCACAATTAAGCATCAGTCCAATTATCATAATAAAAAAAATCTTGTGAATCAGCTGACAAGCACAAGAAAAGATTGAAATATCTCTCACTGTCTTCAAGAAGACGAAGCACTCAACTGGTTTCTGTTACAAAACTGAAACTGTATAGTTAATAGTTTAACAACTACATGTTTACATAGTTTCAGCATATATTCAAAAATATATATATAAATAAACACATTTCAATTCGTGTTTAAGAATATCAAAGGGATAAATAGACAATTTTAAAATAATATATTAATGAAAAATCTTATTTAAAATCAGTATAATTTGAATTATATTTTCCTATATTTCCTACTCTTAAAGAATATTCCCATCTTTCTTAACAGCACTTACACTAATATTACTGTGGAGGAGCACAGGCAGAAAAGCCAAGAATTTTAAAAATAGATTCCTACAACATGATGAAATATGTCCTTATTTAAACACGGCCATTTTCTCAGTCTAAAGGTTTTTCTTCACGTTCATGATCTCAAGATTTGTTATTGCCAGTATAAAGAGATAGACATTTATAGGGCAAGTTCATCTCATGCTAAAGGAAATGTCTAAAATAGGTCAAATGGCGCATACCTTATTGTCATTGCATTTGGGGCTGCTGAAATAACTCCAGTCTTCTTGAAGGGCATTGTCTTGGGTTATGGAACCAAAAATGTGTATTCTATTTCATCTGCTGAAAGCAGTTGGTAAGATGTTCTTCTTTATTTCTTGTAACTCTGGGAGGAGGGGGGGAGTGGGGGGCGGATGCCTTTTGATAATGGACCAACTGTTAAAACCAGGTAGGGCTTTGTTTCTTATCTCTATTCACAATGGGCCATTAAGACTCCCCAAGCTGTTTTCTTCCTCAAGCTGTTCCCCTTCCCAAAACAGGACATCCACATTCCATCATCCCATTGTGAGATGCCCCACCCAGTGAGGGGAGCCAACCATTCCTACCTAGACAAAACTGAGACTCAGGAACAGAAGGTATCTAGCTTCACCCGATTCCCAGAGGAAGACTGGACCCCTTCTCACCATCACTGGACCCCCTTTCACCATCACTGGACCCCTTTTCTTCAGGATCATCTCTACTCCAACAGAACCACATCTGCCACTCCAGGAGGACTTACCTTTGGACTGCTTCCAACACCCTGACCAACAGGGTGTCAGGTTGTAGCTCTGACTCTGTCAGGGTTCTCCAGGATTGTTGTTTGTTTGTTTGCTTGTTTGATTGGGTGGTTTTGTTTTCTACTACATTTGTATTGTTAATATTCCTAGTAAAGAACTGTTATTCCTATTCCCAAATCTTTGCCTAAAAGCTCTTAATTGCAAAATTGTAATTGGCGAGGGTGAGGGGTTTACATTCTCCATTCTAAAGGAAACTCCAGCTTTCCCTGGCAGATACCTGTCTTTCCAAACCAAGACAGGCATATAGCAATGTTTATTAAAAGGCACATCCTTTTTATACCCTGTTCTGATACAACTGGACATGAATGGTCATTCAAACATAATTGCAAGTAAACAAGTTGGCAAAGCAGCAGGTACAAAGATTAGAAATTGTTTAGAATGTCTTCTCCCAGCTCCTCCAGAGCAATCCCTGGGAAAGTCTATCTGATTTGCTTTCGCACAGGCTCTGCAGCTGCCTGATGCCTAAAAATTTCTCTTTGACCAGGATGTCAGCATCCACAATACCTTAAGAACTTTTTTCCTCTGTTGACTGTGATCTTTCAGATGTATAGGCTTGGTTTAAGTCTAACAGCCACCACAATTAGCCTAGCTGTTAGGAATACATGGAAGCACAGAACATATTTTCTTCCCCAAAATCTTTTCTCAGAAATGCAAAAAACCCTGAAACTCAAGCAAATCACAAAACCAGACAAATAGCCCCAAAACCCCAAAAACAAACAGAAGGAAAAGCATGTTTACAGCTGTTTTTTTTCTATTTATCAAAAGGGAGAAAAGAAAGAATAAAAAAAAGGAGAGAATTAAAAAAAACCTGAGGCATTCTAATATCTTACTTGCAGTATTTTTGCTACTATTCTGCCACTACGATTTTATTTTAATAATTATTGCTTCTAATTTTATATTTTTATAACAGCATTAGTTTTGTTGTTAAAGCATAAGATCTTTTATAAACACTGTTGGTTGGTATTACATGGATTTATTGAATTTTTAAATAAACATTAAACAAAAATAATTTGTGAATGCGTGTATACAAAGCTGAACATGAAAGAAGCCTGTAGCCAAACACAATAAAATATATGCTGAAGTTTATGCAATGTTTCTTTGTTCCCAAGAAAGGACCACACTAAACACAGTGGGCTTTTTGGTTGGTCTAGAACAGGACAATACCTTACCTATCTTTGGTCTGGAAACAGATGGAATTTGATTCTTTACAGGTCTGTTCCAATGAGATATTCTGTGACTCAATGAATTACTTGCATGTATTCATTAGTTACAAAAGAAGCGTGACCACATCAAATTATACAAGAATCTTTTCAAAATAATGGTTAGCTTCTTTATCTTGTGTTCTCAAAAGTTCATTCTTTTTGAATCCATATTTTCAAGCTTTTTTATTACTATGATGGCTAGAAATGTCTTTTTGTTAAGGTGAAAGGAAAGAGGTTTTGGTATTGAAAACCCTGTGTTTCTTGCCAGACAGAAGGAAAACAATTTGGGAAGAGGGGCCTGTGAACCATGTTGGACTCCTCTCCACCCAAGTAAAACTTTTCTCTTGCAGGGGGTTTGCTCTAGAAGTCTCTAGGCACTGTTGGCACATTGTCAGTGGCTAATAGTATGGTGTATTCCAGTACTTAATCTCCACTGTGGAATCCCATGATATCTTGAACACTCTTGATCACAGGAATGAAAAGGAAATCAAATGAGAAAAATATCACCCAGAAATGAAAAATGTTTCATTCAGAAAGAGTATTTTGCTCTTTCAGGACATAACAAAGAAATAAAAATAATACATATAAACAGAGAATATTTAATGAAAGAAATAAAAACAAAGTGTCTGCTTTTATTTTTTTTCTTGTATTGACTTAGATGTAAAAGTAACAATTAAATTCTTAATGAATTTTAAACTTTGATATCGTCAGCCTGGAATAGATTAATTTCACTCAAGTTTTAAATGCTGAGTTGTGATGACATGAAAACCATCTTACATATCCCAGTGGAAATCTCAAAATTAGCTTATTATTAGAGGAGCTAACCTCAGGACAGACCTCTTAATTTATTTTCTAACCACATTGTTTGCTAGCATGATGGAGTCTCAATGCAAGACTCAAAATCTTGCATCTCAGGGTTTGCTGAAAGGTCTACAGGTAAGTCTTCAAAAAATCTTCCAGGATGCTTATAAGCAGTCTGTCTCAGGGTGTGTGGCAGCATCCTAAGTGCCTGGCAGTGGCTGAGTTGGTGGACAAGCTGGTATTCCCTTTGGAGCAGACGGTAGCTCAGTTGCACTTGGGCTGCCCTTCCCCATGTGCTGTGTGGAGGACATGAAGGACAAATATACTACTCTGCACTTAAATCCACTCTCAGGACACAGGACAGCATAGCCAAAGTCACAAGTTCTGTTTACCAAAGCATCAGCTTTCACACATATAAAAGTGAAAGATGTGCTTCAAGTGGCATAAGAATAACACTGAAAGCCAACCAAGTAATCTAGAAATGAGATATTCAAGTTGTCTGGGGGAAAAAAAATAGCCAGATTAAGAAGCCTATACATCATCCAGGGAAGAAGTGGAGCACAAAGGGTATTATCAACATTTAACAAACATATTTGAGTGGCACAGGCAACAGAACAGAAATAAATTTGATTCTTTTGTTAGTGCCAATTTAATCTTTTTTATGGATCTATAGCTTTTGCGTTGTTTCCAGCCATGCATCAAGAATTGATGCCAGATAGCCCCTTTAAGAACACTGTTAAAATCATATCCTTGCTCTAGGTGTTAGGTACCCCAAAGTGATAAATGTGCCTCTATTTTTAGCACTTATGAAAAGATATTTGTAAACAAGATTATGTCTGAGAGCTATTTGGGCAAAAGATGTGCAAATTGGTGTATCTCAACTTCTTTTGTGAGAACATTGCTGAATGCTGGTGAAGTGGAAAATTGATAAAAATGCAAATTATGTAAAATATTTCCTTACATCTGCTTGAACCAGCAGCAGAGCCTTCAGTGGTTAAATATGTCTACTGTCACTGAATGTCAATGGGAATGCTCTGTGATTTGTTTGCACTTGTGAAATAAAATTTAAATTTTTGGAATAAGAAGTGAATTCTATTGTTCTTTTAAGATAAGATCCCAGTTATGAATTACAACTCCACAAGGTATAATTCTGCCTAGACTCTTTTCGATGCTGATGTGCAACTTGCAAGAAATTCAAAGGTACTGATTACAAAAGCAACAACACAAATCCTTAAACCTCTATATACACTTCTTTCTAGAGCTGAAAGATATCTGCCAGTAGTTCTGAAAGAGATGGAAAACTGCATCCTGGGGTGCATCAAACACAGTGTAACCAGTGGTCAACAAAGTTGATTATCCCTCTCTATTCGGCGTTGGCGCATCCTCATCTTGAGTAATGTGTGCAAGTCTGGGCCCCACAATTTAAGAAAGATGTGCAAGTCCTTGAAGGTGTCCCAAGGAAGGCAACAATGCTGGTAAAAAGGTTGGAAAGAATGTCCTGTGAGGAGCAGATAAAGACTCTGAGCTTGTCTAGTTTGGAAGAAAGGAGGCTAAGGGATGACCTCATAGCTCTCTGCAGCTTCTTGAGAAGAGGGAGGGGAGAGGGAGGTGTTGAGATCTTCTCCCTAGTATCCAGTGACAGGATGTGTGGATATGGTTCAAAGTGTGCCAGTGGAGGCTTAGACTAGACACAAGGAAGCATTTATTTACTGAGAGGATGGTCAAGCCATGGAGCAGGTTTCTTAAAGAGGTGGTGAATGCCCCAAGATTGCCAGTGCTGAAAAAGCATTTGGATAATGATTAAATTGCATCCTTTAACTTTTGGATAATGATGAAGTGGTAAGACAGTTGGACTAGATGATCATTGTCCCATTCCAACTGAAGTATTTTATTATATTCTAAATAATATTAAGGAATATGATTAAGTTGTTCATAGTCACTTATGCTCTGGTATCTTTGACAAGAGTATTCATCTACATCAACTTGTTTCCTTTAAATTGCATGATGTACATGTAAAAGTCATATAAGGTTATAGTTAGTAATTATGTAGATCAACACATTTTTCGCCTCAGGTACAAAGACTTTGACATTTTAAGCAGACTTATAACATTAAAAATAATTTATTAAGGTAATTTAAGGTTGCAAGCCTATGTACAGTACAAGGTTTTCATGCTTTGCAATGGTCTCAGTAACTGGTGTTTCAAGGAGCTAAAATAATTTTACTGTACAGAGCAGCCAATGTGAGACTCATTTGTTACAGGGAAGAAGACACAGATTGAAAGATGTGTTGCATAATCAGAAAGAAAGATGATATCAGTGTTCTGAAGTGAGTGGAAGTTACATGTTTTTGTTTTCATGAGGACACTGTTCAGGTTTTTCTGTGAAAGCCTTCATCATTTTTTTGTATTAAATTAAATTATCATGTTTGAGACAATGTTCCTTCATATATGCCCATATAAAAGGACATATAAAAGACTCAGAAAATATTTGAAGAAGATTGACCATCAGAGAGACAGAAAAAATAGTTATTTACCTTTGTTTTTATAGAAAAAAAGAAAGAAGTAGATTTGTTTTATTTTAGGCAAACTGAAAAATTAAGCCATATAAGGTTATATCATGCAGGCTGAAGGTATGTAAAATGAACCAGTGATTTCTTTCCTGTAACAGGAAGCATCACTTTCAAAAAATCTACTCTGACAGACTAAAAGGGAATTTCTTAGCCATTTTTAGTGTCCATTTGTCACCATATTGAAAAATTTCAATCACACTGTATTTTGAAAAGTTCTGTTTCTCTTTAACTGTTGCAGCTCTCTTGCCTTCACTAGAACTATATGACCAATAAGGATTTGAATTAACTTTATTATTTACTTCTTAGGACCTCTGGCCAGGAGACATGTACAAAATCCTTAAAGAACTATAGGGATATTTTTATTTTTAATTATTAGGGATATTTTAAAACAGCTTAAATATTTAAGAATTCTTAAAATTAAGTATTTAATTATAATTTTATAAATATATATATATATTCCAAATACTTATGTACATATTACAGTACATTCATGTTTCCCAAAATAAGTAAATATTATTTTTATTTCAGGGCTAAATTATATACTTAGTTTGCTTGTTACAATCAGAGAGGAAAGAAGAGAGCAAATACACACTCCATGGCTGAACCATTTTTATCAGTATGTACCTGTAGGCTTACCCTGTGTAGACTATGAAATCTAATCTTATTATACAAAATGACAAATGAAAAACCTGAAAAGCTAAGTCTAGAAGATATTTTCTGCATTATGGGAGTGGAGATGGTGATGGGAGGAGAAAGGAGAGAAAAAGGCAGGGGAAAAATGCTGTAGGAGGGAAAGATAATTATAGTGTGTAGACAGTGAAAGAAATGTCAAAAAGCATACTATCAGTCCAAGATTAATAATTGTAGTTTAAAAAAACCCAAACAACATCTATCTTTTTTTTTCTTCTTGGCTTATCACTCCTAGCTACAGTGAGTTCTGATTATTTTCTTAATCTGCCAAGAAAAAAAAATAATCGTGTTTGTATCCCTAATCTGCAAAGAAAAGAGGAAAACAAATACTTATATTGCCCTTCCAAAGGAGAGGCTAGGCAAGGCTGGAAAGCAGAAATACAGCAATCATGCTACTACAAGGTTTTCTGTGTTTAAAAAAAATTACTTACAGCAACACTTGGGAAAAGCGTAGCAAGCTTGTTTCAAGTGGATTGTAGTGAGTTGTTTTTAATTTATACCTATACTGGGATCCAATTCTCAAGTTTCACACAAGATAATACAATTACATTACAAAACCAGCAGGATCCACAATTTTGACTTACGTCCACAAGGTTCAGCTTGTCTTGAAAGCAAACTGTAATATATTTTTTCTTCTACATAAGAAAAGCCCCGGACAAACAAAATAAACCCAGATGACTCAGATCTACATAAAGGGATAACTCATTTAACAAAAGTGATGAATGCAGTTTGCATAATCAAGCAATTGTTCCACCAATATATGGATGTACTCTTCTTTTTGCAAATGGATCTCAGTTTATTTTACTTATTTGACACAGGCATATTTGTGAAGTTGTTAACATGTGCATTGATTATAAACAGTGAGAGCATTTAAGACTTTAAATATTTAGGAAAGATAATATGGGAACAGTGTTGGCTAATGATGTCTGTTCATTCGTATGTAGCTTTATTTCTTGACTGGATGAACATGAAGATCTAGGAGGAACTCAGAGGGTCTCTAGAGAGCTTGAAATTATTAACTGCAAAGGAGAAAGTAATTTAAGAAATGTTTGTTTTCTTTTCTGGGTCAAAATCAGAAAGGTCTGCTTCCTCTTTAGACATGCCAAGCTGTTGCGAACTCACTTGCTTAGTTACATTTCACATCTTACCTACTTTATCAAAGACCAAAGTGTTTGAGAAATAAGCATTTGAGATCTGTCCCTAAAGTGCCTTTCTGAGGTCTTAGAAACCCCTCAGGTTAGGCCGTACCTTAATTTCAGTCAAATATGACCTCATCCTGACAAAAACATTTATATTTAAGAAAAACATTGACATTTTTAGTTTCAAAATTCTTTTTCCAAATGTGTGTGGTTTTGACTGCATAATGGGCTTGTGAGCACTAAATACCCACCCCTCCCCCCCACACACATATATGTACATACATGTGTAATTCATTCTGCAAATATGAGGGTATGAACTGTTTGCCTTGTACATTTAGTGTACAGGCATCCAAAACCAGCTCATTACTTCTTAAGTCAGTGACAGGCTTATCTGGAAGAGGTGATTATTCAATGCTTCCTGAGCTTTCTCTCTCTATATATAGGCAGAGATACTGTGTACTAGGTAACATTTATTGGAACACCATGTTCTGTGTGCTGCCCAGAATTATTTACTGTATTAAAGTACCACATTTTCAGCATTCACAGTGTTTGTGAGGTATCTGAGCTGTAGTATTATCAAGACGTGTGATTTTGTTCACCACTGTAAGCCTGGCTAACTGCAGTGAAGCATCTCACCACTGTTTTTACAAACTGGTCAAAGCTCAACAGCAGGGAGAGATGAATCTCAATTTTGGACTCCCCTCCCCTGCCTGAGAGGAGGGGCAGTACTTGATGCTGTGCCGGGCTGTGCAGGCTTGGGAGGAGTTGTGTCTGCAGGCCTGTGATGCCCACTCCTGTTACATCTGCAACTTGCTCATTGCCAAGCCATTCACGAGGAAAGAATTTGGCTTTCAGTGTGAAATCTGTTTTCCAAACACCTGTTACAAATTTTTCCAGAAAACCAGCAGCCAGGTGGATGCTTATATGTTGTGGATGGGCTACAGCCTTCAAGTCACCTGATGGGTGTCACTGAAAAATACCAGCCTCTGATGTCCAGCAAAATATTCTGAATTTCTCAGATGTTAAGAAAGAGCATAATTCCTCCCAATCCAAACTTCCTTTATTATCATGGATTGTGTGAACAAAAATTAAATAATAGCCAAAAAAATGATGGACTTATAGGAAGAAAATGGCTACTGATATTAGAAAAAAAGAAGTGATTCTAGCTTGTGAGTATTGTGGTCAGAACAATGATGATTTATAGTGTAAGTGAGAACAGAAGGGAGAGGAGTACATACAAATAAAAATCTTACAGAATTGTGATCTCTGAAACATTTCCTGTAAACAACTGTTCATGAACAGTCTTGCATATAAAACTATGAGGAGGACAAGCAAACCAAAAATTATTAGCATTTCAATCAGATTTCAATTAGTTTCAACTCAGCTCAATCTATTTTTGTGTAATTACTTTGAAACCTGCTCAAGTACAATAAACTGTCTACTTGGTCAGCTTCTCTGAAAATTACCCTCTCTGCCCTCCCATAATGCTGTGTATGATCACAGGAATTATTTTCACATCAAAAATAATTTTTAAAGCCGATTTTTAATGTTGGATTTGATTACCTGTGCAATTCCTACTTTCCTAGCCTGATCTCACAGACATTGCATCAGCTCTTGTGTCTGTCCTTCATTTCTCTGTCAAGGCAGTGAAAATCACAACCACCAGAATGCTTTGCACCTGGCAGCTCACCAGTGGTTTGCTTCAATCCCCCAACAGAAGCAACTCCCAGAACAACTGAAATGAACTGATCTGATACTACTTTCATTTCACCACTTGAGCTACACTGAAATCACCTCTCCTGCTTTGAATTTTCAGGCTGCAGTGTGGGATGCACTCCCTCTGGACAGGTGAGATGTACTCAAGGCAGAAGGTAAGTGTGATAACTCCCCTGTACAAGCACAGGCAGCTCTCTCTGTACACGTCAGTAAGCAGCCTAGCTGACACCTGACCCATGACAAGGTTGTGCCTTTCTACCCACTCCTTGTAATCCAGTGCTTGCATTAGAAGCTTAAGGACACAGTTAGTGTTTGCTGATCTAAACAGACTTCATATACACCCTTTATTATTCCAAAAGGACAAGCCACTTTAGATTAAATTCCCCAGCTGAAACCTCACCGTTCTCACGGACAGAGAAAGTGTCCTTTCAGCAGCTGTTGCATGACAAACTCTGTTCTGAGAAATTTTGCAGCCCCAGTTTAGAAAATGGCAAAAGTAGCAAAATGGAACTCAGTCCAGCATATATGGCCTTTGTTTAAAGGTTTATTTCTTAACTCCTACTCTTGCTATTAAAAAAAAAAAAAAAAAGAAAAACACGCCACAGGATCACCAAAAATCCATAATTTTTTCAAATGGTTCACAATGGGCATAGGATTTGAAAAATTAAATTTGACATATGGTCCAATACTCAAAAAAAAAACTACAGAAAGAAAACCTTAATCCCACATGTGCCCTTCAAATGCTGGCACTAGGGCAGAAAACATTCCAGTCAACACATTGCACAACAGTCTCCAATTTATTGTTTTATAACCTTTGCAGAGGATCAATGTTATTTAATGTATTGTTGGCCTATGTTATTTAATGTATTTAGGGCTGCTGAGTGCTAAGAATGTGAGGAGTCACATTCAACTCTTCTCTTGCTTAGTTGCATAAGGTGTGTTGCTCAGGGTACAATGCGTTTGGGCAACCTCCACAGCACGCCGTTAGCATACCTAAAAATACATCAACTGGCAGAAAGATGTATGCTTGTCCTCTTTCTGTGCTGGTTGTTTATGACATTATTTAGAAATCAAAACTTGGAAGCTTGCATTTTGCATTTATTTTTTTTTCCAGATTTGCTGTATTATTACAGGATTATTATCTACTGTAGTATGCCAAGGAATCCTTTTCTTGTTGTTCTGTATTTCTTTAACCTGAATTTGTTCCTGGCTCAGTCTGGAACAGAACTTGCTTTCAGAAATTCCTCAGGAGACTTTGTTGCAGTGGCCTTTTCTTGCTCATACAGCTAGGCTGCAGGTGTCTGTACTGTCACTTTACTGTCACTGACATGCCAGCAGACACATTCAGCCCATTTTGATATTTCTTTGAAAGGCAGGAGTAAAATCCTCCAAAATAAAAACAGCTTTTTTGCCCCTGACTACAGCAAATTGATTATTTCTTTAAATAATACTGGTGGGTTTTTCCTTTAAAAAATTTATAATCAGCAACACCACCAAAAAGGAAGAGAGTAAAGAAAGATAACTAGCTAATTGTGAGGTTACAAATGCTGATTGTTATTTTTTTTTTAATTTTCCCTTTTTTTGTTTCTTTTTCCCCACTAAATGCATTTGCAGTAAATACAAGCTGTGATACATTTAGCTTGCTGGTAATAATCCAGTCATGATTTGCTTGAATGAACCAACCTATTTCTAGGACTTTCTGTCCTCACATATTCCTAGCATTTATGCCCTGGGAATTCTGTACTTAAAAAAACCCCTTTCATATAACTACATTAATACACTTTTCTCCAGAGATCTCACCTTAAGCATTTTTAGTAGATAGATAGAGAGACAACTTTTCTATACACCCTTGGATTTTTCCCTATACCACGTTTACTTCCATTTGAAGCTAGATCTGGGGATAGATAGTGCCTTTGAATTTCTAAATCCAATATTCTGCAAATTAACCTGTCATTTTTGATGCCTTTAAATACATCTGGGAGAATGGTCTTCTGTCTTTCCACAGAATCCCAAAGGACTTAAACCACATTTATACTACCTCTACATACAGACTGGAAATATAAGTTAGACTCCTTTGAAATCTCAGGTCTTTATAAACTTTCCAGATTAGGACATTAAAGGAAAACAAAACAAAACAAAACAACAGAAAAGAGAGCTACCTGTGAACATGTAGTCATATATACATTCTGATAAAAAACGTATTTCATTTGATACTTGTAAAATAATGCTCCACAGGCATTAATGCATTTCATTTTCTTAGCCAGCATGCTGGTAGAGAAAGAGAAAGACAGGATAACTCCTGGTGAAAAAGTTTTTCTTTCTGGAGGAAATGGAAATACAGGCTACTACTTAGAGTTAAAACAGCCCTTTTTTTTTTTTGCCCAAAGGCTGCTCCTATTCTTCTTGTATTGTGTTAGTCCCCAGACCAGGTAAAATGTTTTTATATAGGTTGAAAGTCTCCGTGCATGCCAAGCTGCAGATGATTCCCTGTGTCCCAGACAGGTGCTGCACAGACTCACACCATGAGATCTTAGTGTCCGTGCCCAAGCCTATGGCAATTGTGTGGAATTAGATAAAGAAAAATCAGAAAACCAACCTGGACCTGAGCAGTCATTCAATTATCCACTCACACAGCACACAAATCCTTTCACAGTATATTTTTCATGCTGAGTCCTGAAAAATGCAATAGTTTTTTTTAAGCATGTGTTCATTATCCTTGCAATGGACTGATACAACAAAAGTGTGTGGGAGGGATGGTTTCTAAAAAACAAAGTATCCTTCACCTAATAAGTAGCCATAGTCAGGCAAAAAGATGTTTAAAGTGCTAAAATTGCATGAGGGTTCAAAAGGTGAACCAAACCCAAACAACCAAGTCACCAAAAAACCAAATTAAATAAAAACAAATCATACACACACGTAACACAAGCAACGACCAGCAACAACAAAAACACAGCAGGGAATGTGGGGAAGAAAGAATTGTTAGATCACTAAAATGTGGATAGGATTCAGGCAGTCACAGCCATATATCACTAGAGATCAGTAAAATACACTGGAGAAATGTCACTAGATATTTCCCAGGTTCCTCTTTCTTCCAAAAGGTGCTCATTCTTCGTAAGTGAGATAAAAAGAATAACAGGCCAGACCTCTAACCTACTACAGCATGAGAAGACTAAGAAAAGAGAGATATAGGTCACAAATGGCAGTTTGGATTGCAAACTGAGATTATTGTTTAAAGAATTAAACCAGTGATGAAGTAAAGAATAGCATTAGGGATGTGTAGCCACACTTGCTCTCACTGATATATGTTGCAAGTCTTAACCTCATCTATTTTAAGGTGGGCTCCTGGTTTTCAGGTGGAGTTTCAGTGTAAGGACTGCCATTTAGCTTTGAAGCCACAATCTATAACGGAGACTTTTTCTCTCCCTTACAACTTCAAAGAGGAAAAATGCTTTAAAGTACCTTGCATACCATAATAGAGGACCATGAAAACACAGTTTTATTTGAAGGTAGACAAATAAATTGGCAACAAATAGATTGTTTTCAAAAATAATCCAGAATATATTGTACTTTTATTTTATTTTCCAAACTTAAATCAGTATTCATGGGCATTTTTGCCTCTGTTATCTATAAAACTTCTTGAATCAGATTAATGAAATAAGACAATTAGGAAAGACAACCCAGACACAGTATAGCATTTTCCTCCAGAGTGTTACATGCTTTGAAAGACGCTTCTTGTCTTAGGTTACAATGTAAAATGTACCCGAAGGCATGTATTCTATCATCATCTTCATAAACTGTTAAAACCATTTGGGGCAGTGTTCCTTATGTCCTTTGTGACTCATCTCTGATAACTCCAAGGGACATCCTCTGTTAATGGGCCATTGAGTCTCACTGCATGACTCTTAAAATTGCATCATCCTATTGTGAGATGGTCCACCCAGGGGGAGGAACCAAGCATTCCTACCTGGATACAATCCAGGAACACCACAGTCAGTTTGTTTCCACTGGATTCCCAGAGAAAGACCAGACGCTTCCACACCACCATTGGACCTTCAGAGAAAGACTGCACCCTTGTACAGGATCACTGCTTCAACAGAATCACATCTGTCACTCCATGAGGACTGCAGCCACCATTTAATTGGACTGCTACCAGCACCCTAATAGACAGGGTGTCAGGTTGTATTCTGTCCCTGTCAGATTTTTTTGTGCTATTGCATTTAATTTAATTTTCCTATTAAATTGTAGTTCTGACTTGGAGTCTCTCACCAGTTTGTTTTCAAACTAGCACACTGCCTAATATATTTTTCTCTTTATAATACAATTTTTTAACTGAAGCAACTTGCAACAACAGAAACATGTATTTTAAACTTTTGAAAACCTTAACTAACCACCTAGCTACTTAAACTGCACAGTAATGCTCACAGGAATCAGGAGGATTCTATTCTTATCAGGTGTAAGTGCAGTCATCTCCCCTACAGAGTTACCCTGTTCTACCTGCACATTCCATTTTTGCAGTGCAATACATTAATAGTTTCCTTAGTCACACAGGATGAAATAGGGATCTGAAAATATGCCAACAGTTTAAACTGTCCTTGCAATTTGGTACAACTGCTAACTCTGCACTTAATTGTTGCCTGGGAAGAGTATTCCCAGGAGCACTATTTAAAAGGAGTTTGAATAGTTTATGTCATTACCATGTCTCCCTAAAGCTGCTCGTTAGTTGGACCAAAATGTTTTCAGCAGTGAGAGCAAATAAAATTCTCTTAAGAAACTCATTCATGAAGCCAGAGTGCTAGGTAAAGATCCAGAAATATATTGTTTATTTGCCCTTAGTAAAGAAAAGTTAAGAGGAGATTTCACTGGGCCAGAATTTCTCTTTCCAGTTTCTTAACAGCTTAAAGATCTGCTAAAAGTAGGTGAGGTTTGTAAAAGGAAAGTTATCACAAGGGATATCTTTCCTCTCTCTACCTTTCCAGCTCTGTGTTCTGCTAATCAGATCTCACATACGAAAAATAGTCATATAAAGATGATGGCAAACAAAATCTATGCCCTAAACTGAGGTACATTGCTTGCCTTTTTCCTTAAAAGCAGACCTCTTTCTTTCATAATCTTGACAGGAATTTTTATATTAGAAAAACTAAGTCATTCACAAAAGGCTTAGCATATGGAAAGATAGCAGTGAGGAGTATGGAAGATGCAGGTGGCTGAGTTGCACAGATAAAATGGAAGAAGAGTAATACAAAAAAATTCCAGCAAGCGTAAAAGATACAGCACAGAAGAAATGCAGATATATAATCAAATGGGGAAAAAAGGAAAAGTGAAAAACCCTTCTTCAAATATGTTTTTTGGGACCAAATCTTCCTGGTGTGCCTACTTATTTACTTGTATCTCACAATATCAGACTGGATTATTTCAGTGATCAATCATCAGTGTACATAAATTTGTATTCCCATATTCAATAGGGTCAAAAGGATGAAATACCTAAATAATTGGTATTAAACTTTACAAATTTTTAGCAAACCAGATTCATTGTAACCTCCAGTACATTAAAGGGAAATCAGGGAATTCATCAAAAGGTGCTTTTTTGTGGTTGTTGGTTTGGGGTTGGTTTTTGTTGGTTTGGTTGTTTTTTCTGTTTAGTCTTTTTTGTTGTTGTTTTTGTTTGTTTATTTGTTTGTTTGTTAGCTTTGTCCATGAAGAAAAGAAAAAAAAAAGTGGGAACATTTGTTTATGCGGTGATGCTCTGAGTGCTACTGGACAAGGAGCAACTAGACTAGCTGGAAGATAACACCTCTGTTTGCAGCAATATTTTTCAACTGTATGAGATGAGGCCACACCCTGAGTGCTGTGTCCAGCTCTGGCCCCTCAGTTTAGGAAGGACATTGAGACGTTTTAGTGCGTCCAGAGGAGGCAACGAGGCTGGTGGGAGGCTTGGAACACAAACCCTGTGAGGAAAGACTGAGGGAGCTGGGGTTGTTTAGCCTGGAGAAAAGGAGGCTCAAGGGTGACCTTATCACTCTCTACAGCTCCCTGAAAGGTGGTTGTGGTGAGGTGGGAGTTGGTCTCTTTCTCCAGGCAGCAACTGACAGAATGAGAGGACACAGCCTTAAGCTGCACCAAGGGAAATTTAGGTTGGATATTAGGAAAAAGTTTTTATAAAAAGAGGCTACTGTGGATTTAATTAGCATAGTCGGTTTGAGAACCAGGATGCCTTGGCAAGAACAAACAGAGCTTTGAAGATTACATGAAGATTGGATCAAGTCTGGCAGAAAGGAAAAGAAGATTGAATCAAACTTCTACAAGCAAGAGATGTTGTAAAATGTGTAAGTTTGTTTGATGTTTTACCTAATCATTGTAGTAAAAAATTACTAGCCTCCCTAGAATAGTATATAAACATTTGGAAATCTGAGTAAAAATGAATTCTGATCACTGAATCAGTCTTCCTGTCTCTCTCTCAGTCATCCATAATAGTGGACCCACCATCCCTGGATGTGTTTAAAAAAAAAAAAAAGACTGGATGTGGCACTTGGTGCCATGGTTTACTTGAAGTGTTAGGGCATGGGTTAGATTTGATGATCTTAAATGTCTCTTCCAGACTTGTGGTTCTGTGTGGAATCTCCAGACTGTTTCATCATATTACTACTTGTGCTGACAGCAGTCAATGAGTACTTGATGAAGACAGTGGTTGTTTAAGCGAAAACAGAAACTTACATGTAAACACCAATTTTAAGGTTCTAATTCTTTCCTATTTGTAGCCCTAGCATGATTTTATGTAGTCAACACACCTATACCTGTAACAGTGTCACTACAGAAAATTTATGAAATTAGGGAAGATGAATGGAAGATTGTCTTAAGTCTTGTTATTTTATTCCTTTTGCATCATCATGTGTTTCCCCTATTCCTATTCCTGTCACATTTTGTTGCACTACATTTTAACATATTTGCTTTGGATTGTAACTGGTGTGCAAAAAGTTCTTTGTTTCATCTCTTGAGATACCTGTTTCTTTAAAAGAAAAATAAAATCCTGTCTAGGATTTGAAAATAAATGAATAGATATTTTTATTTATTTAAAGATTTTATCAATATAGAAAAAAATCACTTGGAAACTTAAATTGAGTAGAAAAGCCTGAATCACTACAGAACACAAAGATTTTGGATAACATTTATTGCAAGAGGCAACCAGCTAAACAGGTAACAGATGAAATAAAAACAAAAATACACAAAGTACAATTTATTCCTCAGTGATTACAGCAGACTTTTCTCAGCAGTGCAAACAGTAGTTCACAGATCAGGGATCATTAGGAAGGGTTTAGCCAGCTAAAGTGCCTGAACATAGTGCCAGTATGATTCTCTGCACCCTTAGTGTACGACCAGCTGGTTCTCCACAAGGATGTGGGTCTTCTCTTGGCTATGTCTGGCAGCCTTGTGAGGATTTTTCAGATAACCTAGTGCACCTTAAGTGGCACTGGATATCTGTGTTTGGGCAAGAGAATTGTTGCCCTCTTTCATAAAGCATATCACAGATATGCTTTTACAACAGATGATGGCATCTAATCACATCGACTGGATTTGCATTCTTCGGAAAAAGCAATGTAAACAGCAGCTGTGCTTATAGCAAACGCAGCCTTCATCACACAGCCCTAGATATGCTATATATTCTCAGAAATCTTCCATGTTGTAGCCCAGGGACTATGCTCCAGAGCCTGACTAAGGTCTCCTCAGAAAGCTCTACAGCCCCAGCTACAGAAGAAATGGTGAAGAGTAGAGCACTATCAGATGGTTTCTTACAAAACTACCAGTTTCTTTTCTCTCTGCATCCTCCCTTCCTGCCCTCACAGAGTCAGCAAAAGGTTTAAGGAAATAATCTTTAATTAGTGGGAGCAAGAAAGTGTCAAGTGTGGAAGAGGGGAAGAATCAGAAAGTATCTAAGGAGACAAAATGGAAAAGACATCTAAAATAGACAGCCTTAATGGACAGTTAGGAGATCTGGTGGATATTTAGTAAGGGAAAATCTGAGACCAGGAGTATGATCTAGTGCTGAGAAGTGGCTGGAAATTGACAGTGAAATTAAACTACTTGAAATTCCAGTCAGAAAAGCAGAATGCAAGGTGTAGTGGGGAGATGTTCAGAGAAACTATGCTAATGTTTGGCAGAGTGACATGGTCTTCTTACTTACCCACTGTATATACTAGTGAAAAAATAATTATTCTCTGCTTTAAATTGTTTCCATCCTGCTGAATCTCTTTCATGGAATAAAAGACAGCTGGAAAAAGTGACCCAGTGAAGGAGAGTCATTCTTCTTTCTCTGTTTCCATCACCACTATCACTTCCTTTTTTACAGGTTGCCATGTGTGCCAGCATCCTTTTGGAGACTTTCTGGTTTACAGAAGACATTACATACATCTTTCCTCATCCCCTGGTGGCATTTTTCTGATTTTGCTGAGACTTTATTGTTCTCTACTGTGCTGTTAAGTCAGTGCTGACTGTGTTTCTTACACACTGAATATCATCTCTTCATGGATATCCTACCCTCATGCTCTAGAAGCTTCTCTGCACAAACAATTGTTATTTCTTTTCTCAGATGCAATTTCTTGTTCCTTCATATGCTTATACCCCCCTCTGTGCAGCTACCAGGAGAGCTGTCCTGGCTCTGGCCTAGATAGGGTTAATTTTGCAGTAGCTGGTAAAGAAAATATGGTGAGGCATCCACCCAGTATTGTTTTATTGTCATGGGTTTTGCATGTATATATTTTTCTTTTCTTATACATTTTGTTAATTAATATTGTTGCTGCTATTGTTCATTTTCTTACATTGTTGTTTCCAGTAAATTGTGCTTATATCAACCTGTGATCTTTTTGTGCCTTTTACTCCTCCAGTTCTCCTCTCCAGCCACCTGTGGAAGGGGTGAGAGTAGAAAAGAAGAGAAGTGGGGAAGGGACTGAGTGGCTGCATAGATTTGGAGAGCCTTGGGAAAACTAAATTGAGGAGTACCATTCCTAAATCAAGAAAACAACACAAAGAAGCAATATTTAGAAAAGAACAGAACTTAGCATACATTGTAAAGCACAAAGAAAAAGTTGAATGTTTTCCATTACATTTGTTAAGGATTGGATGAATCCTTAGATTTCTGTTGTGGCAATTCTAACCTGAAGTAATTTGTTTCCTCACCTTTGTGTTTCCATATGCATGTCAGCATTTTTGCTACTGATCCAATACAGCCTATTGCAAAAGGCTTGTGTAACTTCTCTGCATCATTAAGCTTTTTATATCAAGAGATGGATAAGAGCTAACAGCATCAAAAATGAATATTCGCTTCCGTAAAAATCCTGGCATCTTATTAATATTTTTTCTTTAGAGACCATTATATTTTGAAATGGCTGTTCATTTAATATGACATTTTCTGTATGTTTCATTGTTTTTGGTCATTGAAAAGTATGTGTGCATAAGAAGAGTTTATTTTTCTTGTGTTCATTTGCTTCTACTGTCTCATAATCATAACAAAACAATAAAATAGACAAGCATCATGTTAGCAGGTAAAAGAAATTTTAAAATCTCCCATATAGTTCCCATTTCTTCTTAGAAACATGCTGAAACACAGAAGAAGATATTCTTGTTGGCCATAGAAAATGTATGGGAATGTTCACAGTCATTCTGGAGTGCTGCCTTTGGTGTTCTGCGTGTCTGAATCTCACACTGCAGGGCCCAACCCATCCAGGTGATTCATTTCCATAGCAGACAACACGGTGGTGTATGCAGGATCCTCCTGCTTGTGGGAACCATCTTCAGTCAGGTGTGCTTTCCCTGCCTTCCTGAACAGAGGCTTCTATCAATTTCATAACATTCCTCGTAGCCTAAAAAGATTCCTTAAAAGAAAAGGAAGATGCTCTAGTGGCACAGAATCAGGTAGCAGTATGCTGAGATGTTTGTAAGTAGAAAATGTTTGTTAGCTCACTGCTACTGGATCTGATGGAATCAAGGCAAGCTGATGCTTCAAATATGAAAAAGTGAACAATAAAATATCTGGGGCAGCTCATCAAATACTTTGTAATACTGTATTCTAAAAACCTGAACAAAACTTTTCCCTGAAAAAAAGTCATAGTATCACCATGTTATCTGTGACCATCTGGGTCTCAAAACTGGCCTGCGTGTGAACCACAAATGGCTAAATATTTTAAAGGAAATCTCTGGGTGTTGGGCTGTCTCTGTTATTTGGTGTCAAGGACAATCTGTGCTGAAGAGGCCTTCCTGCAAGACTGCTATATGGCTCCTTAATTATTTTCTGTATACAAGTCAAATCCTTGCTACTGGACAGGAGCCAGCTCTGTGAATGAACGGCTCTGATAACAGCTTCCCAAACCCGAGAGCTCGAGCAGAAAGGTGAGGGTAGAGATATGGGTTACGGGGTGTGGACATAGAACGGATGCCATTCTATGCTGAGAGAAGCATCACAAATAATTTTGGTAACCATTCTAGATTGAGTTGTCTTTTGCTAAGTGGGAGTAAGGGTAGCCTCCAATTTTAATTTTATTCTAACACTGAAATAGGAGTAGTGGAATGGTTAGTGGTTAAAATCCTCCCATCTCCAGTACTTAGAAAGATTTATTTCTGACATTATTTACATAATCTAGCAAAGGATTGAAGATTTATCCCATAGCTGCAGTTAAAATAAGAGTTGTGAAGTTCCTTGTCTGCCTACTTCTTCAACAGTAATTGAAGTAACTGACCTCTAAATCTGGAGCTCCTGCTATATTTCAGTATAAGCAAAGGCTTTTTTATCCATCCGTCCCAGAGCTAGTATTTGAAAGTCTCATCATGTACAACAACTGTTCAACTCCACTTTCCAGTTAGTCCTTTGCTCTAGCCTTTCCACAAAAAATATAAAGATACCAGTAGCTGTACATGAAGTTTAATCTCCATTAGAAAGAATAATCAAAGACATCCTGAGAACTCTTTTTAAAGTATTTATTACATGTTATCCACCGTGATTGTGCTTTTTTTGTAATAAAGCCTTCATTGGCATTAGTTGCTGACTTGGTAATTACATAGATACAATTCCAGAGATTGAACTTCACAGCATTTTCCTCTTATGTGATTTATGATCATTGATCATTTCAGTTAGCAAAGGCTCTTCATCTTGAAAGTGATCAGGAGAGAAAATTCCAGTCATTTTAATCAAGGAAATTGCCAAAAAAGAAAGAAAATTACCCTCTACTTCTCATGTCTGATCACGAGATAACCACAGGGCATCACATTTCAGGTTATCCTATTGCATTATTATCATCTTCATGCATCAGATTGCTTGGGCACCCTTGTGAGTAACAAGAAGTCAGTGATGGTCTTGTAATCTAACTTATTTTTCATTCAGGTAATAGCTCATAGTTGCTTTGAGTAAATAATAATGTCCATTGGATTTCAGCCCATATAAAATGCAATAAGACACATGCTGTTGTGGAGAAAAAATAAAGATTGTCTACTACCAGGTTCAAAAACATTTTTATTACCAGGCTGATTTGATTTATGTCTAAAAGATTTTTTTAACATTTGCACAATTTTTTTCATATTTACAGTTAGCAATGTTTATAAAGAGGTGAATAAGAACTTTGACACTTGTGTTTTTGGAGGATTTTTGTATTTTTATTTCTTTGTTTTTCTTGGGGCAGTTTTACCAACCTGTTCATACTGATTTATAGCCCATCAAAAGACAATGAACTGTAACGTAAGAAATCTTGCTGTAATATAAATCTGCCTGTTTTTTAAAACTACATTGAAATGTGATAATTACAATGAATATTAGGCTAATTAGACTTCTTGTTCTATGTTTACAAGTAATATTTTTCTTCTGTGACTGTCATTATCAGTAAAGGCATAGACAGTTCATCTGTTGAGTATCTTTCCACTTCAGTAAAAATACAAAGCATGACAAATTACACAAGACCAAAATATCTTGAGCTATGATTTATAGACAATCATTTAAAAAGTAAGTAGAAATATGAAATAGTTTGTAATAATTAAACAACCATGATTTAATTAAATAAGGGACTGGATTGTCACATTCATAGTCAGATATTAATCCTCCTCACTAGACTCCTGAGCCCAGAAATTTGATTTAGAAATTTCCCCAAATTCAGATTTGTCTTTAGAAAAGGATAAGAGGAGTGGGAGAGAGAGGAAAATTATAGGCAACCCTTCTAGATTGGTCAACAGCAACAGTAAAGAAAATTTTTCTCACATTTCAGTTCATCCACTTACTCTCATGATCAGAAAGAGATACAGCTGGATGAAAAACTGAGTACCAGTCAGTATTGTGGGTTCAGCTTTCTGGGTGTGCTTTCGTATTTCAGTAAAAAAAAAAAAAAAATCTGTTACAGGAGTTCTGGCAGTACACAAATTCCAGCATCTCAAATATTGACAAATTACCAAATTTGGGAGAGCAGTATTTTACCACTTGCAGGTATCCAAGGTGGCAGCGATGGAGCTGCCCCATGCCCTGCAGAGTTGGTTCCAGTGGCTCCAGTGACCCCACCACAGGCCACAGCTGAACATGTCAAAAATATATTCGAAGAAACTCAAGCATCAAATTTAAAAATAACATATTTAATAAGTATTCATGGGAAAGATACCTTTTCTTGTGGTTAGAATGTAATTTCATTGCCTCTTGAGCACATTACAAACTTCTACCAGACAATTTTATAGAAGTTCCTATCAAGTTTATCTAGCCAGTGGGTGGTGCACTTTTTTTCTCATCTTTTAAGATTAATAAGTTTTTATGCACAGGTTACTGCTTAAGTAGATCTAATAAGGCCACTTAGTGGCAGAAAGGTCTGTGTTCTGGAAATGAGGTAAGTGGGAGCCCCTTCTGTTCATTACAAAAGGTGAGCAACAATTAGCAGACAGAACTCATATTTTCTTTGAATTCATGTTATTTCTTAATGAATAAAGCATTTTAGAATAAGTAGGAAAATGTTTGAAACTTTTCTTTCCATCCTGAAATTTAAGATCATAGGATGAGAAGTTCATTCAGTTTTGACCAAAATGAAAGTAGTGTTACATGACAGCAGAATCAGGAGCTGCTCGCTGTAGACTGTGCAAAGCTGTCACTCAGGGTACATCGTTCAGGACACAACCCCACATAGCTCTTCGGGGTTTTACTGCTGGTAGGTGACTGTGGAACTTGAGTGAGATCACAGGGCTTCTTGTCATAGGAAGGATCACAGTGAGCATTGCCCTGGTCCACTTAGAACACAGAGAGAGTGCTGCACTGATCAGTTCTCACTTTTAGTTGTTTTTACAAACATTCAAATTGTCACTATTGAATTGTGAAATAAACTTTCCACTGCTGTTTAGGTGAATTGCAGGTTGCTGTATCTCTACACTCTTTTCAGATGCTTGCTTTGTAAGTAACTATTTATGGTGCTCTGGGTGGGTTTGTTTGTTTGTTTGCTTGCTTGCTTGCTTGCCTGTTTCCTGAGGAGCTGTAAAATGAGAATTGCAAGAGTGCTTGAGAAGCACAGGCTGCTACGCAAACACTGACTGTTTCTGAACACTGCTTCTGTTCCAGGACAGTTCTGCTTTATTTTGACAGCCAAATTCTTGTTTACTATTTTGACAGGTTTTGTGTATGCACGTAGTATATCCTGCTTGCTAGCAAGAGTTCTTTGATAGAAGAAATGCAAAGCACAAAGGAAGGATGAACATCTGTCAGGTGTAGTCTGCTAGTGTAACTTTCACTATTAAGTTTAAAATTATATGTAATAGACATATTAAATATTTCATACACACATAGTACATTTATTCATCTTATCCTCTTCTGTGTTCAAGAAGATATTAATATTTGCATTTGCACTTTGCCATTATCTGCATATCTGTCTATGTATCTATCTATGTAGCTATCTATGTATGTATGTATGTATCTATCTATCTATCTATCTATCTAACTCAACATACTATTGGCTATTTCCAAAACCATATGGATATATCAATACGTATGGGTATGTCTACACCCTCTTTGTCATATTGTGCTTCTAGATGTTTACTCCCAGAATTTTATTTCAATGGCTGAATATAATATCTATATACCTGTGTGTGAACAAAACACCATTTAATTAGTCAAATTTATGTTTAACATGTCTAATTTATCTGAGCATTTACAAAAATTTATTTTGGTAACTCCTTCACTCCTTAGAAAATCATGTGCAGCACTAGAAATTGCCAGAGAAAATCTTTTTTTTGAAAATCCTTTTAAAACTATGGCAATGGCAGTGTACCACTCTCTTGCTTTTATGCTGACTGACAGCACAGTCCCATGATCTACTTGTTCACCCTCCCCACAGTGGGATGGGGGAAAGACAAGGGTAAAACAGAGAAAACCTAAGTGTTGAAATAAAAACTGCACATGCAGACAAAGCAAAAAAAAAGGAATTCATCTATCAGTTCTCATGGTCAGGCAGGTGCTCAGCCATACCCAGGAAAGCAGTGCCCATTACTCATTACAGTGACTTGGGAAAACAAATGCCATCACCCTGAACATCCTCCTTTCCTTCTTCCACCAGCTTTATATGCTGAGCATGATGCCCCATGGCCTGGAATGTGCTATGGTCTAGTTGAAAAGGTGGTGCTAAGTCACAGGTTGGACTCAATGATCTCAAAGGACTTTTTTTCACTGATTCTGTGATTTTGTGAATGTCTCTTGGGGCATTTGGTGTCAGCTGCCCTGGCAGTGTCCATTCCCACCATCTTGTGCATTCCTGGCTCCTTCACTGGTGGGTGGTGAGAGGAGCAGAAAAGGCCTTGAATCTGTGTAAGCCCTGCTCAGCAATACCTGAAACATCTTTGTGTTATCATCACTGTTTTCAGATCCAATCTAAAACACAGCCCCACACAAGCCACTATGAACAAAATAAACTCTATCTCAGCTGAATCCAATACAGTCACAAAATTCTTACCTTAGTGTACCATATTCAGCCATGAGAGATTTTTTTTTTTTTTTTTTGCTTTAAAAGAAAATGCAAAGTTTGATCATATTTAACAAGCAGGACATATTTTTGCCTTTTAAGAATTCCAAAACTTAATTTCTAGGTGTCTAACTTTGAGGATTCTTTTTTTTTTTTTTTTGACAGCATATTCCATTTTATATGGAAAAATCATGGACCCTGCAGAATGCTTAGTGTTCATAAACACCACCTGTTATCAGTGACAGTCATATTGCAAATTGGATCATGAGAATGCTGACCAAAAAGAAGTCCAACTCAAATAATCAAAAATAAAAATAAGATGTGAGTTCTGGGTTTTGATAAGTTTGGTTTCATTTTATTTTGGAGGCGTTCGTACTTCTGGTTTGTTTTTTTTTATTTTCCCCAACAAAATCTACCTTCCAAATTTTTCAGTGGGAAAATGAATACGAAGGAAGATGAAAAAAAAATAAAAATGTATGTGTCTTTTTGCCTTCCAAGATCAATTCTGGTGTTCCAAGATCACATTCAGTAAGGCACATTCCATTGTCAGAGTAACGATTTTCTTATTCTTTGTTCGTATACAATCTCTTCTTTTTTTTTCTTTTTTTCATTAAGTTTTCCTTTTTAAGTAGGGGTCAAAAGTAATTACTCAGTGATCGAGGACTGGTTGGTTTCACAACTTGTGAATTTAATGATGATCCATATGAGAAATTATGGTATAACAGTTATTAATTGTTTGTAATTTGCTGTTCACTCATTCAAACAAACATTGCAGTGCATGGCAGTGTCTCCTGTCCATTTCAAAATGGAGAAAGGGGACTTGATGGTGGTTGGACTTTAGCTGGGTGCCAGTTGCCCACCAAGCTGCTCTATCCACTCTCTGGCTAACACATCCACCACTGTCTATTTCAAGGAAATTTCACTTGCATGGCTCTCAATTGAAGGATGATTCTCATTCATGGATAACCTGTGTGATGGCCTCCATGGTCAGGCCCACCTTTTGATCACAAGCCCATCTCCACGTGGCATGAAGTAAAGTAGCAGGAATGACAGGAGTCCACAAAGAACAAATTTTATAAGGAGCAAAGAGAGCATGATGATGACCCCAGCTGGGCCAGTGTCGGTGGCCAAGGCCCCAGTGTGGTGCTTTTCCTGTCCTGACCACCCATCCTGATGGAATGCAAGTCATGGCCTGCTTTTGAATATCTGGTGATGTGGAGGAAGCCCATGTAATGGGAAAATAATATCTATCTGTATAAGGGTGGATGATAGTAGTTAATGCATATGTATAAATCTGTATGTTGGGTAGAGAATAAGCCTTTTTTTTTCCTCTTTATTTGTGCTAATGCAAATTTTGCTTTCTCTTTCATAAACTGCTTTATCTCAGCCTATGAGTCATTTTCCATCTCTCCCCTGTCCAGCTGGGAAGGGAAGTAATAGAGCAGCTTGGTGGGCACCTGGTGTCCAGCCAAGGTCAAACTAACACAATTGTATGGAAAAGACTATCTTGACAGCTTTTCCATTTGTCAAAAAGACCCAGAAATTGATTATTTTTTGGTCTTAAAATGAAAATGCCAATTATATCTGATGATCTCTAATAAAATAATAATCTTTTTTCTAAGGAAAACCAACTACATTATATATTAAGTCAGGGAGTTTATGTCTTTCTATGATGAACACAAAGTAGGATTCTGTACTGAAAAGACTGTATTTCTTATAAAATAACATTTCTTATGAATGTGGCAATTTCTTGTGCATGTCTGTTGTTGTAAATGAAGAAGAAACATTTAATCAACCTATAAATAATTAGAATGACACACAAATCACACCAGTCTCAATGAATGTAATGCATTTTTCCCAAAATAAAATTCATATGTGTCAGGTTGCACCTAAATTGCATTTCAATGCTTGAGATAGAAAACCTTGAAACAAGCTTTTATTATGGGAATACACAGTGCTACTCTGTGCTGCATTAACAGGGTCAATATTTATGGTCCAAATTAATTTTAAAATAAAATAAAAATTGTGCATTTCTCATAAATGTGGCAAAATTCCAACCCCTTCTGTTACATTTGAAAAGCAGTATCCTTCTTGGGTTGATGAAGAGGGTAGATTGGGGAGGACAGCTTATCCAGTCTTTACTTACATTTTGTGAGCTCTGAGAGGGGGTACTTTATGTGGATTATGGCATGTGCTGAAAATCACAGTCTGCACTGTGTTGGAAATGCTTTTGTATCCAAACCCACAGTAAGATGAATACGTGAAATTAATATTATAGGGAAGTCTTGGAATCAGGCTTCCAGACCTGCTTCACTGCAAGTACTTTAGCTCTTAGGTGTCTATTCCTGATCCCTAAACACTTCCCAGAGAGATATTTTTCTGTTTTCTTTTCTAGGACATAGGTTATGTTTTTTCTCCAAATATAGGTTCTATTTGATTGTAGAAAATTACTAAGTAAGGTTTTGGTATTTGAGCCTGTCATGCTTCAGAACAAAAGAAAACAGTTAGGAAAGGACCTTTTAGTAAGTGAAAGGTATCCATGTGGGACTCAGAGCAACCTCAAAAACAAAGAGAAAAATCTGCTCAGATTGACAAACAAGTGTTGCTTGACTCCAACTGATCTAAACCCAATCTTTTCTTTGCAGATATCAGGTCAGACTCTGCTTCACTGAACTTCTGATAAAACAGCACAGTGCAGGGGAAAGAATATTGTCAAGAGGCTGTTAAAATTCTCTGTTTTCAGAATGGATCTCCTGCTCCCTGAACCTTGGCAAAGATTAAGGCTGATTACAGTGAAGTAAGTCACAGCAGAATCAGTGAGATAAATATAAACAAATGTGCTGGTTTGGGCTGGCATAGAGTTAATTTTCTTCACAGTGGCTGCTATGGGCCTGAGTTTTTGATTTGTGATGAAGACAGGGTTGATAGAGATGTTTGTGCTGTTGCTGAGCAGGGCTTACACAGAGCCAAGGCCTCTTTTGCTTCCTGTACTTGCCACACAAATACTTGTCAAGGACTTTGTGGGTGGTGGGAGTTTGAGGGAGACACAGTCAGGACAGGTGACCCAAACTGCCCAAAGAGATACTCCAGACCACATAACATCATATTCAGTATATATAATGGGGGGAAGAAGGAGGAAGGGGAAATGTGTGAAGTAATGGTATTTGTCTCCCCAAATAACTGCTATATGTGATGGGGTCCTGCTTTCCCAGAGATGGCTGAACACCTGCCCACCTGTGGGAAGCAGTGAATTAACTCCTTTTTGATTTACTTTCCCTGTTAAACTGCCTTTATCTGAAACCATAAGTTTTCTAACTTTTACCCTTCAAATTCTCTCTCTGATCCTACTGGCAGGGTGAATGAGTGATGGTGTGGTGCTTGGCTGCTGGCTGGGGTGAAACCATGACAATAATAAGTCATAAAAATAATAGCAAATGTCAAGAAAAACACAGAGATTTTGTTTTGAAAAATACTCCTATGTTAATGCAAAATTGCAAAATCAAAACTTGTATGACATTTGATGAATTATGTACAGGTTAAGAAAACCCCAAAACATTGCAACAAAAATTTGAGGTGGTGAACTAAGAAACTTGTTCGACTGACTGCCTAAAGAAAACCTACAGAGCTGTTTTCTATTATATTGATTAAATTACAGTTTAGATTAATCAAATCATTAAAAAAAAAGAAAATAAGAGAATCATAGCATCTCATAAAAGGCTGAGAAATAAAATGTTTTGGAATTCAACTTCAAAAGCAGGCTGCTTTGATGGTCAAAGCTGTTTTTGAACTACTCTTGTTGTGGCTTAATGCATTCCTGTGTAGGAACTGAAGAGTAAATGGTGATTAAAGGTGACTGAGACATTTTTCAGTTCATTGTTTTCCTCAGCAAAAGGTTATCACAGATAACAGTTTCAGTCCCATGCTGACAGTCATGCCCAAGTTGGAACAGATGATCATTTCTAAAAATCAATAAAAGTAGAAATCTGGGCATTGACTCGACTAATATTGCAGGCTTGGCCTGCAGTTCCTTTGGTATTTCCAGTCGATTTATTAGCAGGTAATGACACTGTATTCTCTGCAGCTCTCCTGAGCAATTTCACCATATCTCATCAATCAATCTGTCAATGCATTTTAAAAATTCTACATATTTCTCATACGATTGCCCTTCACAATGAAGTTGCTAGAACATGCATTCATTGTCTTCCATTAAAGTCTAAGGACGTCATTAGGATAACTTCTGAAATCCTTCAAGATATTTGCTTTCAGATAATGCGTATTAAATGCCAGCAGACATCCAACACGATAAAAATTCTGGGCTGTGGAAAGAATGCAGAGGGGATAATGGATTTTAGAGAACGATTCCTGTGAGCATCGTTCATTTTCTTAGCTTCTAATGAAAGAACATAGAGATGGCTAAAGCTGTTTTGCATGGAACTCGAATAGTTTTATTAAAGTAATATTTTAAAATATATTGACTCTGCATGAATCAAAATACTAGTTCTTTTTGAACCAATTTAGGATATTATGTATTTAAATTTTTCTGGACTAGTATTTTCACTTAAAATTGGAATCAACTTTTGGCTGCATGATTTATTTATATGTTTTTCTTTTTCTTTTTAGAGGAAAACAATGTTAGTTTAGGCAGTGTACCAGACAGATTTAATGACTTCTCAGCTATAACTGATTCACATTCAAGTGAGCAGAAGCTCACACCTGCCCCTAACCAGTCTGCATAGATGAGTCAATACTTCCCAGAACCATGCTCTATGTAAGACATCTTTTTCATGAATTATGAAGTCTGCCTTCCAGCCCCCATGGAGGCAGCCGTAGTGGAGTATACGCGCTTCTCTTACTGCTCATGCTACTGAGGAAGCTGTACTTTTCCTACAGAAATAACAATACTGAGAAACACACAGCAAAATAACTTTTTATGCTATACATTTGGAATTAAAAGGGACCTGAAAGTTAAAGATGTATTAAAAAATGTATAAACAATGTATCAAGATATCTTGAAGGTATTATTAAACAATTAAGAGCAATTTAAGCTGAAACTGATTTCATAGTTTTTATGAGCCCAGGGATATAAGTTTTTTAAAAATAAGTTCTTTCAGTTTATCACCTTCTCTGTCTTCTGATTCCCAAAGAAAAATACGATTATATCTTTTAGTCTCAAAATTATTGTTATTGTCATTAAATAGCTATGACCTGGCACTCTAAGTTTTTAAATAATATTTTAAGTTGTCAGATTACCAGTGTTCTTCTCTGGCAGTTTATAAAAAGAGACATTCAGGTAACCTAGAGGTCAACCTGGTCCAGAAATACTTTTCCCCAGTTAATAAATAGGTCTCTCTGCATTTTCTCACTAGGACATGGCCAAAACCCTTAACATTTCATTTTCTAGAGCAGGTTGCCCTTATTAAGCCTTTTTTTAATGACTGAAATACATCTTTCCTTGCTAAATACAGACTCAGTGGTGAAAAGGCTCTGGTATTTTACAGAATAGTGAGGGCAAATCAGTTTTCCTTTCACCCTGAAGTCTTGTTTTTTGTGTTATCATAGTTTCCAACACTTCAATAATGGCACTGGTCTGGTGTGCCTTAAGAGCTAACTATTTTTTTTTATCTTGAATGAAAATAGAAAAGGCTACAGATTTACACTGATGATAAATATAATCCTGCAAACTTAAATACTGTCTTTAACAGGTCTTCTAAATACAATCTGAGCATAAGGCTATCGGATATCCTTCTCCTTTTTTTTCCTTTTTTTTTTTACTTCAAAAGAACATGTTCATTAGTTGAACTGAAGCATTTGGTTACATCTTTTACTGAATGCAGTCATAATTAATGATCTGGATAAGGGGACTGAGTGCACCCTTTTTAAGTTTGCAAATGAGAACATGTTATTTGGAACTATTAATCTGCTTGAGGGTAGGAAAGCTCTGCAGAGGGATCTAGACAGACTGGATCAACAGGTTGAGATAGAAAAGGACTTGGAGGTGCTGGTTGAAAGTGGCTGAACAGCCTGTGCCCAGATGGCTAAGAAGGCTAATGGTCTCCTGACCTGCATCAGCGATAGTGTGGTCCGCAGGACCAGGGTGTGGTTGTCCTCCTGTACTCAGCCCTGGTGAGGGCACACCTCAGATCCTGGGTTCAGTTTTTGCCCCTCACTATGAGAAAGACATTGAGGGACTCAAATGAGTCCAAGGAAGAGCAACAGAGCTGGTGAAAGTCTGAAGCACAAGTCTGATGAGGTGCATCTGAGGGAGCTGGGGGTGTTTAGCCTGGAGAAAAGGAGGCTCAGGGGAGATCTTATTGCTCTCTACAACTGCCTGAAAGGAGGACATAGTGAGGTGGGGGGTCAGTCCCTTCTCCCAAGCAACAAGCAAAAAACCAAGAGAAATATCTTCAAGTTGCACCAGGGGAGATTTAGTTTGGATATTAGGAAAAATTTCTTCACTGAAATAGTGGTCAGGCATTACGACATGTTGCCCAGGGAAGTGGTTGAATCACAGCCACTGGTAAGATGTTTAACTTAGCAAGCTATTTGCCTGATGACAGGTAGGCCAGTTTTCATTTTAGTGGAACCACAATAATACACTGACCTCATATACCACAGAGAAAATGGAGAAAATTGTTTTAAACCTTTGGGTAGTCAGTGACTTAATTTTCCCCTCTTAAAATACAAATTATTTAATTTCAAGAAGAGCATTTCATTACAGAGAGAAATTCAGTAGCACAGATTAACTGGGAAACATCCAATGTCTACTGAGTTCTTTTCTTGATATTTCACTATTTACAGCCCTCTTGCCTGACTGTTTTTTCATGGAGTAAATGCTGCACCAGCTACATGCTTCTGATTTCTAGTAACAGCTTGCACGTGGAGAACTCTGACCTACTGTGCCTTGTTGAAGTTGAAAGATAATTTAGAAGACAGCTCTCTAACTTGATGACAAGGAAGTACTGCTTCTTGCTAGTAATTATATCTTATGGAAAATGTATGATTCTAAATTACCTGTAAAAGAAAACCTAATAAGAAGGCCCAGAACAATCACTGTGACTGTAGACCCAAGTCCAGTCTCTTCCTCAATGTGAAAAACATCCACTTTGCACACTGGGTTTAGATTCCCCAATCTGTTTTTGTAAGCATCACATCAGTCCCCAATTCTATTAATAAATATAACATTTGATACGTTAGAAATACAACTTCAGAACAGCCTGCAAAAAATAAATTAAAAGCTATTAAATTACAGGGATCCCTAATAAAATCTCTTTTGTTATGTGTCTTGAGAGGTGCAAACCTTTCTGAAATTTGTAAACCTCTGTTTCAAAGATCATGATTACCTTTAGCTTCTAGAATAAAGTTTCTAATACTAATTTTTTACAGCAAACAATGACCCATTTTGGCAGACAGTACATATCCACCTCTGCAATTAGCCAAACATAGATATTTCCAAGTGAGTCCTTATGTTCACGTGAATCTTTGGAAGTGACAATAAGCACTGAAAACATGATAGCAATAGTCATCACACCTCACAAAACCAAAAAACTCTTTAGAGCAAGACAGTAGAGGAGGGATATTAGCAATGATATGAGGGGATAGGATTCCTGTGCTACAAGAGAAGAGCACTGAATAAAATTTGGTGACACAGAAATGAGAAAGCTATTTTAAAGCAAGCGAATTACCAGTAAAGGAGTAAAGGAGAAATCAGCAGTATCTGCCAAGCTTGGGAGTGATTATTGACAGGGGCAGAGAGGACTGGGATGCCATAGGCTAGCTGATGTGTATGAGCATCCACCTGCCAAAAGCCAGGAACTGACAAGTCATTTAAAGACCTGAGAGAAAAAATATCAGGACTGAAATCTGTCAGGATTCTATTTGAACAGCTATTCACTCTTCGTAGATCCTGTCTTTCTAAAGATAATCTCACCACACAAAAAATTCTGAAAGAAGCTTCCCTTTCCAAATAACTTTGATTTGTGCCTTGCAACACAGACTGAATGCGTGTGACCCTGTATGGGAATTCTTCATCATATTGTTCCACTTGTATAAGCCATCATTTGTTCAGTTAGAGGATTCCAGCTAACACAGTCTCCTTAGAATCTCTCTCTGTTTTATTTTGTACTTTGCCATAGCAAAAACATTTATGATCTTGTACAATTTATAAGATAAGGCATTTGAAAAAAAGAAGACTTATTATGAGACATGAATTACAGAGCAAAATGTACTTAGCCGGTGGTATCGGCATAGTCAAGCTATATGTTTGCAAATATTTAGTGAAAAGGAGAGCTCTGCCCTGATCCTGCAATATTTGATCATGAATTGAGAAAGTTTATGTTGATTTTCATGTTTTCTTTGGTAGTCTGGCATAATGAAATATATTTATTTTTTCCCCTGAGAAAAATTTCACATAAAAAATTTATTTTCATATTTATTTTCATATTTCTTTGTTAGTTTTCTAAACAATTTTGATCAACAAATTCAGGAGAAAAATGAAAGAAAAATAAAAATTATTTTCAGGGATATGTTAAAAAATTAATTTAAGAAATTAATTTGGGCTTTACCAATTGTAAGCTAGATTTAGAAATGATTCCTAAGTTGGAACAAGACTAAATATGACTTGGTGACCTCCAATTAACATTTCTCAAGGTCTCCTTTGTGAGTATTTAAACCTTCTTATTTTCAGGGTAAGACTTATAAAGGTCCTTCTCTCATTTATTTCCACTGTAAATATTGAATCATGAAGACGTAAAGAGGAATGGTAAATGGCGTCTATTTTGCAAGGTATACTGTGGTAACATGTATCCACTGAATAATATTTATGAAAAAATATTTGGGAAAAAAGTTATTTTAGTTTAATTTTTATTATATCCTTGGAATTCTGTAATACAACTAACAGGATACTGTTGTCTGGGTTTTTGCTGTTCTCCTCTGTCTCTTTAAGAAGTTTTTCTAAAGTTCTATTTTAGCCTTCTGTGTTTACCTTTTGCAATGGAGTCAGACATGATTTTACACAAACAACCTTTCTTGTTATTGTAACAGTATAGCCATGTTTATATTCTTCTCATAAGGAGGAAACTGTTGAAGAACTGCTGGGTTGCCCAGTGTGGTTGAAGAGGAAGATTTTCTTCTTCCAATCCACAGTCACTGCTAGAATTCTATAAATGTTAAAGTTTGTAAATAAATTGCCTCTTTTCTACCTTAGATATCTCAGTGTGTGTCATTTCTTTGTGTCATGTGCGACAGATACAATAGTTGTCTTAGAGCAAGCTATGGGATTTTTAAAATCCTCCTCAAACTAATTTTGTATTTCATATGATACATCTACCTAACTGGGTTGCTCATAAAGCAATGATCGTGAAGTGTCAGATATTACCGACTTCAGTATACTGAGACATGCATGACTCTAAACAAATCTGCAGATGTGATCCTGAATTTGGTGCAGAGTATGTTGTATGTATTAACAAAAGAATTTGTTTCCACATTTCTTCATGACTTTTGTGTGATATACTTTATTTAGTTACAGTAAAAGGTAGGAGATACCTCAACAGCTACAATAGGTTCCATAATAGGTGTTCTGTGCAGTAAGATAACATGGTGTTCTAGGCAACCTGACATCAGCATTCAGAAAAGCTCCTAGAGCTCACATGTGCACTCCCTTGGAATCAAAGACAATATGAAAAATTCTCGATGATTGAAGTGGTACCTGGTTATCTTTAGAAGTCCCAAAACGAGCATTCTTTATAGGTGCATAGTGTTCCCTTCAAACTGACAGGCTGTATTTATGTTGAAAAGTAGAAAATACTAATTCGATATATCATGTCAAGGAAAAATGTAACAAAACTGGTAATGGGCATGAGGCTAGAGGGGGGAGGATTACATTCCAAGAAGTTTAAAGCCATTTTGCTTTTAAGTTATGTAAAGTGTACACAACATCCTACAGCTGAGACAAAAGCTTGGTTCAAATGCTGCAACATTCACAAGTCAAAGCTAGATGTTTTCCATAAACACAAAGAAATACTGTGCTATTAAGAACCACAGGTATACAAGCATCAGATAATATACTGCACGTCTGTGAATACACTCTTCAGAGGAACTAATGCTTAAGAATAATGTTTCATAGTACATTAAGAAACATAGTAGTAAGAAAACAGTCTATATGTGGTGAAGTATTTAAAACTGATCAATACTTGCTGAGACAATTGTACAGAGAATTCTGTAGAGAGGTCTAAAAATCTTATGTTTCATTTGCTGATAGGTATCGAGTTGATGCATATTTTAATTTTTAAAAATCCAGGTATTTTCTATTTGGTTCACGTTTATTTGAACACTCCTGTGACATGGCGTCATGACTTATAGACATATAGGATGACAAGGTAAAATCTTCAGAAGGCTCTCTTTATTATGGTGGCATGCTGTCTTTTATACCGTTTTTACAAACCTCATGGGCAACTTTAATTGGTTAATAGCTTTCTTGTTAATTATTCTACTGGTTAATAAAAGGTATTCTACTTGTCCATCAAATCTATCTGTTCTTGGATTGTTTACATATTTTCTTTACTGATTCTCATGGGATAAATCTTTTGTGCATTTGTTTTTCAGGTGCATTTGTTTTTCACCCTCCAAATAGATTGTTGTGTTAAGGAACTTCTCATTCTCAAAATAGCTTCATATGTGAACTTGTAAATTGCTTGTTAGCTGCACTAAAAAGAAATGACAAGCCAGCTTTGGCTCCTTCCACAACATGGAGTTTGCAATATCTGAGCAGTGTAAAAAAAATAAATTGATAGAAAATGTAACCAGCCTGAGAAGACTAACCAAGTTCCAAACCTTAGCTCTTTTATGGTCATTTTCTTAAACTTGTTTTGTCATTCATAAGCACCATCATAAAACAAATAAATTTAAAAAGACCAGGAAATAAACATGATTTCTAGGCAACTGAAGCACTGCAGAATGTATCATTTCATCATTCATCCTTCTCGTCTTACTTTGGCAATAAATCGAACCTTCCTGTATTTGCAACATTCCTCATCTTGCTGGACTACTTGACACACATTTCTGCAGAGTTAATAGGTGTTGTCTACAATAATTTTCTCTTTATATGTATGGAGAGGTACATATGTACATTTTTTGGGCTGTGTTTTGTTCCGGATATAAAGTACAGTAAATGAATGCTCTTAAATTCCCTAAATTAACTCTATTTTAGTAAACTGGATTAGGAGAGTGAAAGTGAGGTAAAAGAAAACTAGCCAAAGGACAAAAGTAATTCCTGAATAGCTTCCAAATTGTTAATGCTTTTAACCAGCCCAGTTGTAATTTTTTTTTTCTTTTTAGATGTACTGATTCCTAATAGAACCAATGGCCTTTCTGGTAGAAGAACCACAGGAGAAGATTGGCACTAGAAGGTCTCCACTGTTCCTTTTGATCTGAAGGCTCTGTGAATGATAATTATACCACAACTCATTAAGTTAAAGAACTGTGAATGCAAGAGGTTAGGAAGACACAGTTTTAAGACTAGCTATCAAATGGAGTTTTGTCACATATCCACAGAATGGTTGACATTGGAAGGGAGCTCTGGAATTCATCTGATTAAACCCCCCCTTAGGCCTAGAGGCATTTGCCACATCCAGATGGGTTTTTTAATACGTTCAAGGATGCTACCTCCACAACCTCTTGGTGGATTCAGCAGGGGTCTCCTATGATTCAGTTTGTGATCCTTGAAAGTCCCAATCATAAATGTGACTGGGAAAGTATTAATCACAAATACTCAGGAATTTGCACCCCTTTATAATGCAATTTTCCTCAGTTATCATTGATCAACATATATAATACACAGAAACACACACACACATATACATATACACATATATACCAGTATATATGTGTATATAATATTGTACTTATATGTGTACCTGTATATACATATATTTAAGTGTACATATAGGATGCATGCATACATCAGATATTTACAAATATGTACATGACCCAAAAAGTCCACAGCAGTGTGAGGCTAATGCAAAGGGGTGAACTGAAGACTGAGATACTGGTATCAGATATTGAAGAAGGTTTTTATATAAATTCCTGGGTACCCATACAGATTTCATGACAATCCATTTCTAAGGGTGCCACACCAGTTTAAATGTATTTGATGGTATTAGAGTCAGGTAAAAAACTTTTAAGTGGATGAAGACTCTTTAAAATCCTGGATTACTGTTAGCAGCAACTGTGAACCTGGGCATATTAACACACACACACACACACACACACAAAAAAAAAAAAAAAAAAAAAAAAGGGAGGTAAGAAAAACTGAAAAACTCATTGGTGAATGCATCTTTTTATTGGAATATAAATTTTATTTAAGCTATTTTAATTATAGCTAAATGAACACCGCATAAATGTGTCATCAGTAACAAGTAAGAAAAACCAAGTCTGTTAAACTTAGTGTGAATTATGTTAACTGCTGTGCATTATTTTTATACATTTACTTCAAAAAATAATCTATAAAATGTTTATGAAATCCATTAAAATATATAAAGATGTACCGTATGATCTAAACAGCAATAAAAGGAGGCTGCCTGTTGAAAATATATATATTTCAGTTTTATAAACCATATTTCCAAGGAGAAATTAAAAAATCCATAATAAACATAATTTAGTTGCACTTTGTGAATAAACTTGTCAGTATTTATTGCTCTATTGGCAACCATGTTTGTTAAAATGCAAGAAAGAACCCATAACTATGATCTATGCAAATAAGTAATTATGTATTATTTAAACAAAGTTGAGAACTCACTTTCATTCAAAGACTTTTTGTATTTGCTGTGTCTCTGTGTAGCTATGTATTTAATGCTCAAAAGAAAATTTGTTTTTCTTATATGTTATTAATTAATTTGTTTTATGTCTTACTCCATACACAGTAAATACACAATAAATTTCTGTGAAAATAGTCTCAGTAGGCACATTAAATATGAGGCTAAACCAGATCATTAACCTTATCTAATTTTGCCAGATATTTAATTTAATCATTAAATGAATTATTTTCCATTTGTGCTAGCGTCAATCACATAAAAAGTGAAATTAAATCCAATTTTTACTTGATGTGAAGTAGAGTTTTTTTCAATTTGCTGAAAACATCTCAAAGACTTGGTTCTCAAGAGATCTGATTGCTATATAAGAAGCTGCATTTGATTCTCCAAAACAAAGAGCAAAGACACTGAGGAATACTGAGATCTATCCAGCCTTTGAAAAATATACTAAATGTGACTTTTCTAATATATCATCAATCTAATTTCATGACATTTTACAACTATCAAATCACAGCATTAGCCTGTTTCACAATAATTGCAGTTATGCAAATCATTTAAATGGCCAAAAATAACAAAAACTAGACAGAAACATCAGAAATGGAACCCAGAATTTCTAAGCTTCTGAGTAGAATCTCTGGCAGCATTATAGGGTCAGAATCTTGCTGTGATGTTCTGCAATTCAAAGATGCTTAGATTTCTCTTGTCTGAAGGCATCAAACTCTCTCTGCTTCAAATTTCTTTAACTAATCTTAACTCTTTAATTTGACAAGGCTTTCTATAATACAAAGATGTTTCAACAATTTTTTTTTTGCATTACTTGAAATGTCACATTTGAAGGTACAAACATTTTACAGCTTCTTACTGTGCAGCAGTCTTGGGTCCAACTGAGTCAAGGCTACTAAATAAATGTGAAATCCAGACTTGTTCTTAATGTGATGACACAAGCAGAAACAAAGGTAATAGGAAGCAGAAACTGAAGGCTTACAAAAATGGAACATAAAATTAGAAAAAAGGTAAAAATTTAAATGCTTGGTTTGAATCCCAGGTGTAAGCATAAATTTCATACTGTTTAAGTTTTTTTTAGACTGTAGGATTTATACAAATGCAATGACATAAGTTTTGCTGCAATTATTCCTGTTAAGACTGTTTGTCAGTATTGAAGATACAGCCTTCTAAGACGTTTCCAGCTTCTGATTGCTGTCTGAGAAAACCCAGATTTTGGCAGGTTTTTCCAGTGGACTCCGAATTGGAACATGTTCTGCAGAGCCAGCAGGTAGCACTGTTGTTCAGCTTAGGTTTTAGGCTTTGGAAAACCAGTCACAAGAAAGATGGCAACTTTGTACATGAGGATGTGGCATTTGAATTTAACCTAACTCAGTGTTGTAAATTTCGAGAGCCAATTTCAACGAAAACAATTTATTGCCAATGAAAATCTCGGACAAGAAATTGACAAAGCCAACAAATCAAGGAAACAGTGCGCACATGGGGTGAAACCCCAGACGTGACCTCTGCCGCCTCACGTCTCTCCGAGGTTTCACAAAGTGTGTCCTGAAGTCAGTTAGCTTTATACCCCTCTTGGTTTGGACTCCGTGTACATGTCCTGACTTGTTTCTCGGGTCCAGGCATTGGGGGAAGCTTGAAACTTCCAGCAACCAGATTTGCTGTTCAGTTCCAAAATTTCAATAAGTTCTTTTGTCCCTTGGTGTCGTGGTTGATAGGATTTGGAAAACAGAGGCCGTGTCTGAAAGGATTTCCTGGGTGCGGGAGGGTTCTCAAGTACCCTTAATGTCCCAGATAAGGTACCATCTCCGGGCCATTAGTCCTTATCAGATGCTGATCATCCCCCTTTCTGGTTGCTCTCCAACTTTCATTGTAATTCTCTGACTCCCTTTTCGGAGGCGAGGGAAACCTCTTGCGAAGTTTCCAGCCCTGCACTTGTCTGGGGCTTTTTGGGTTCTCGAACACTGTAAGTTTTATTCCTTGCTTATTACAACACTGTTATTATAAAAATATAATTCACCCTCCACCAAAACTACATTATCACAAAAACATGAATTAACTAATCACCACACTCAGCAATAGCATAAACTAGACCAAACTCATTGAACACTGCACAAGCAGGAGAAAATGTGAAGACAGATTTGACTGCCCATGACAGACAAGATAATTCTTCTTTTTGGCTGGAAGAGATTAGTCCTAGATCTCATCTGGGAACAAGGAAGTGACTGGTGAGGGCAGGAGAGTATTGTAAACAAAACTGAGAAGGTCTTGACCTAGCAACAAAGAATGACAAGAACCTGCACTTAAACTGTTTTAAATGCTGTCTTGCTTATTTTCAGTTGATAGTGGGATAATGTGAAATGAAAATTCTGTTTGTTGACTATGAAATAATACATTAAGTAATTGGTCAACAATGTGTCACTGTACTTTAAAGTGTCAGTCACTTCAATGTTGGGATAGCTGTTCCCACCTCCTAAGAGTGGTAGTCCACAGACACCACCAAGAGACGTCCAAGAACAGACTAAAATTGTTGTAAGCTGATGCACACCAGTGCTCAGGCAACAAGGGCTCCTTTTACCTCACCAATCAGGGAAGTCTGAAATTCATCACAGATCCATTTACTCAGTGAAAGGTTACTCTCTTGAAAACCTGTGGCCATTTCTTTCAGTTTCAATCTCTTTTTCTGATAAACAGTATTATTTCTGAACCAAACTGTACCATAGTTCTTTACAGCAGAAACGTGAGTACTCCAGGTAGAATCATACTGAAAATACTTTACATTTGATGGCAGTTTTGTGAACCTGAAATATTTGATGTCTCTATACTATGTTGCATTATTGAATGTGATATGGTGAAAGGTGGACAACTCCAGACGGCTGCTCCTTCCTAGTTTAGCCAAAGCACTTTTGTTCACTAACTTTGTTACCTCCACTTCTAACCTAATCATTTGCTTTGGATAAATGTTAAAATCAAAAGATATATAAATACAAAATTTCCTTTTTACTTTAATTTAAAAAGACGTACTCGATGATACACTAGAAAAGCACTATAAAATTTAACTGAGAGGAAACTTGTTAATTCTTAGCTTTTCAAGTTAAAATTAGATCATGATGCGAATAAGGACTTTTCTTTCCACATACGGCAGATATAATCAATGATTATTAAATTAAAAAAAAAATCAAAGAAGGCACTATTAAACTGCCAAATTGCCCTTAACACTCACAATTTTTTTTACAATCTGTTTTAAAAACTACATTTCAGTGCAAATCTCAAAAGACTAAAATATGCAACATACAGTGTTAGGAGAAGAGACAAGATAGCTTACTGACCTGTCATATACAGGAAATTACATCAATATTTTCCCAGTTATTCTTCTCCATCAGTGCACATGAAGACATGTGCTTGACATATGCTCGATGGAGCAGAAAGTACTCATTTACTTTTCTGATTTTGAAACTATTCATATCTTTTATTTATGTATATATCCCATATATATCTACTTTGTATTTCAGATTTGTCACCTCTTCTTTTTGTGACTATCCATAGCGGTTTCATGTCTTATAACATCTGTTTTTTTGATTATGTGCTTGTGGGGTTTTGTTGTTGTGGTTGGTTGGTTGGTTGGTTGGTTGGTTGGTTGGTTTTTTTGTGGATTGATGTATTCTGCTCAGAATCTTCTAAACAAACCACCTTAAAAGCATTTTTGTGGGTACTGTATGGCCTCTTCCATCCAAAGCAAAATCTAAGTGTGGACACCATGAAGTCACTAGGCCAGTTGACATCCCTAATTTTTACTGCTATTGGTTTGTCTGTGAAAAGGTACTGTATTTTACTTGTCCTCTTATACATTTAGATGTTTGACTGTGCAGCAAGAACCGAGAGACAGTCTCATCTAACTAATGAATGGACATTCTTGAAATAGTTCAAATACATTGTTCTAGTCTAACCCTGTATGTCCAGTCTCTCGCTCACTCTTGCCATTGTGAGATGGGGGGAGAATCAAAAATAAAAAAATAAGAAAGCCTCATAAGTTAAGGAAAATACAGTTTCTGGAGAAAAAATACCCAAACATGCACACAAACAAATCAAAATATGGAATTCTTTAACTATTTCTCATGGACAAACAAGTGTTCAGCCATCCCCAGGAAACAAGGACAAATTACATTTACTTGGGAAGGCAAATATCATCTCTACTAATGTCCTCCTGTTCTTATTTTCCCAGCTTTATGTTGTTGAACACTTGGTATGGAATATACCTTTGGTCACTTGGGGTCACCTGTCTTAGCTGTGTCCCTTTCTAACACCGTGTGTGCCCCCAGCCTACTCCATGTTGGGATAATATTTAATAATTATTCTACATTAAAATATTGCCACCATTTTGTCAAGCAGTAGAAAAATGTGTTATTAATCCCATCCCCAAAAATCTCAACAAAAATCCACAGAGCCCAAACAGTAAAAAAATATTTACAAATAAATAGTCATCTATTCAAAGGAATTGATGAAATAACTAAAGATAATAAATATGACCAAAATGATCAAGATGGATTCCTGGGTTATCTATGAACAAAAAACTACTGCTCTTTTTTATAAGGAAATCGAGATTGTTGTTACCATCTTCAAACTTAATTACAACACAATTTAAAGCAAAATATTTTATAAGACCAGTAGAGCTATATTATAGACTACATTTTCTGTCTAAAAATATAATCTCCATCTGAATGGCTACGAGTTTATGTTTTCAATGTCTATGAACCAAATAATTTAAGTTGGTGATTATTTTTTTAAGACACAATATTGCAGACCTATTGCTTTTTCAGTTAGTACAGCCTTATGATTCAATTTCAAGCTTTATTGTGAAAGTAGAAATAAACTTAAATGAAGAGATCTATGCAGCTCAATGCCTTTTCCATACTTGCCACCTTCTATGTGATTTCTGTACATTTTATGAATTAGTTATTTTTATGTAGCTGTGCGATGACTCACATCAACTTTCAACCTTTGAAGAATATTCAGCAAAACAAAACCATCCCTGGATGTTTTCATAGTTTCACAGAGAAAAATCTGCAAGGAGATACAGCAAAATGCTTTTACTTTTCATCACATCATGCTTAAATGCAACCAGAAGTTATTTGAGGTGATACAGCATGAAGCTACTAGAATAAAAGTGTGTGTCTTCATCAAGTTCTGTGTTATTACAACTGGACTGTTTCTGGTACTCAAGCATGACTAAATCTATCTATTTTAAAGATCTATGCATAAAGGAGATATGCCTTTCTTATCATGGGTTACATATAACCTCCATCCTCACCTGTATCTCACAGGTGTACGCCATAGATAAAGAACAGTTAAAACATCCATCTATGTAGATATACACTAGCATTTACTATTCCCAAAACTAAATGAAAATGTTTTCCTCAAAGCAATGCTACCTTATGAACAAAACTAAGCAGAAATTGAAATATGCTTTATAAAAAATGCTCCTCTGTGTTGCAGTACATATCCATGATTTCTGTAGGAGTCTCTGTGGTTAATAATGAGCTCATGCAGCATCTCTACAATCAACTAGACACATGAAGTCTTTCTTCTCTACCTAATTCTTATCTTCAGGAAAAACTCCAAACACCATAACTTTGTTTGATACCCTTTTTACCCCCAAAAGTTTCATCAATTAAAAAAAGTTTCTGGAAGGAGCTCAGAGGCTGAGAAATCCACACACCCGAGGCTGTGTCTGCATAAATGTAGTTGCAAGGGTACTGTGTTCTAGATCTGAGATCAAGTACCACAAACTTCCAAACCTTTCTTATTACTGTCTGGAATGCAGCCTAGGGAGCATTAACAGGAGTTATCTAATATGTATTTTCCCTTTTGTCTACATAATAAACTGTTCATAAATCTACTGGGCAGTCCTTTTAAAGTAGAAGAGTGATAAGACAAACAGACTGTTGCTAAATAAAAAGCTCAAGAAAATAAGACTTATAGTCAGTAAAGTCTCTTCAAACAGGAGCGAAACCGGCAAGAAAAGCATCTTCCTTCACTGCCTACACCTTGTACTCAGGAGGGAGGAAAGACTACTGCAGTGGAGATGTTTTCTGTCCCTATTTTAACTTACTGCAAGTGAAAACCAGCTCAGCAACTGCTATGTCCTGAACTGACTCGAGCCTCCAGAAATTGTCACCAGAGGGTGTTTCTTCTCTTGCTCATCATTTGAATATTGAGCTGTAAAAAGTCTTAAAATGAACACTGTGTATTTTACTTCAAGATTTGAATCTTGAATATCATTTTTGTCTGTTGGCTTTTGGAAAATTGATTTTGAGCACTAAAGCAGTATTCCACGTAGATGAATATAGGCACAGTAAAACAATTTTTGAAGTTTTTAAAAATATGCTGAAGCTGTTCAGGACATATAGTTAAAAATCATGTGGTTTTTTTCTGCAACATGGAAAAAAAGGTAAAAAAAATCCATAATATATTTATAAAAAATAATGAGTTTTCACATGTTTTATCTTGTGTACTAAAATTGGTGTGTCAGAACTTACAATGCATTGTGGTTTCCACCAGGTCTGTGGAATGGTGTTCCCCAATTTAGTGTTCTTATTGAAACACCTCAAACTGTGCTCTGTTCGCTCACTCACTGTATCCTTTCTCTTCCCCTGTGGCGGGATGGAGAAGAGAACAGGAGGCACAAAAGGTGAAGGTTGCAGGCTGAGATGAGAACAATTTACTGGAAACAGCAATGAGATAAGACAGAGGATAACAGCAACAATGTTGATAAAAACGCTCACCAGAAAGGCTCCCCATGCGGAAACTGGTGATGTGCAAACTGCTGCCACTCTACATGCCAGAGACTCTTCCCTCTTCCCCCATCAGTGATGTGAGGTTGTATAGAATAGCCTCTTCTGGCTATATCAAATATTCACCCTGTCCTGGCTGGAACCAGGACAAGATATTGTCCTGAACATTGTAAATCTAGATTCTTCTTGAAGACCTGTATCCTACATGTTTCAAATGGGTAGCCTATATATTTCTATGTTCTTGTTTCCTATGGGATTAAAAAAAAAACCAAAAACCAAAAAAACCACAAACGTGATACAGAAGAACAAAATTGAAATGCAAAACGTATTTGCAAATTATCTCTACATTATCTTTAAGGGTTTATTATGGATTTTACTTTTAAAGGTAAGAATAATTTCTGGTAATACCTGGGAACCAAACAGACATGACAGTGAAATATACACAAAAACCAATACTTTTATAGAGTAGCCCATGATTGTGGTTGTTTTTTTTTTTTTTTCCATTTTGTTCTTTTATTGAAACGTTGTTCTTTTGTTTTCCTATACATTTTTCACTAAAAGCATACTTCCCTAGCTCCCTGAAGCATCCAGAAAAGATAATAAAATGCATCATCTGAAACAAGCCTGTCAGTTCTAGCTGAAAATCTATTATCAGTTTCTACAACACTTTTTGTTGTAAAAAAAAAAAAAGATTCTTTCCACATTTCCCACATACAGCTTTGTAAGCTAATGTCAATAAATTTTGTATTTAGCTCATTGATATCTATAAAAAATAAATGAAAAAAAATCTCTATATACACAACCTTGATACTTTATTTATCTTACAGGAGAACAGAACATACTGAGAGAACTCCACTTTGGCAATTAGCTTCTTGCAAACATTTTCACCCCAGCTATATTTTGCCTGATTATTCAAGAGTAATAAATTATTTCATATACCTCCCTGACTAATTTATTTCTGAATACATGTTCTGTTTCGAAGATGGTAGTAAGAATACTTTCCTCAGTGGTTTTTTTTTGGGGGGTTTTTTTTTGGTTGTTTTTATTTTGGCACTTGTGAATTTTAGGGAAGTTTTCTGCTTAAGCAGGTAGACAAGGAAGTATGTCTGTGTAATAGGGATATAATATCCTCATAGGGATATAATATAATTTTCTTCTGTAATGTTCCTGGAGAATAAAAGGTCTGTTTGTTTGCAGAAAAGAAAAAAAACAAACCTCACATATTTTGTCCACAGCTTTCCTTCCCAGTTATGTACTTGAATATCAAATTACTATGATGTCTCTTCAAACTATAAGCTAGCAGTAGAAAGTTCTTAATGTATTCTGCGTTGTGTCATATATTCACAAGTGTTTTAATTGTCTCCTAGTGAGTTTGTGATTGTGATTCCCCATTTGTTGGCATGTGTGCAAATTCTCAATAATGTCAGGGACCTGTCATTTCTTGTAAAATGGTTGGAATGTTCTTGTTAGTAAAAGTTAGAAATTTCTTCAAATGCTATAAATACCTATCGTGTACATCAGAAGACCTTGGCCTATTTTTCCTGATAAAACTTTATTTACTTGGTATTCTTAAGAAGTAATCCGATGTTTAAGTGTACAAAGTGAAGACTTCCATATATGAGTTATATGCTTTTTACCTTTCAGGGCCTTATTTTTTTCTCAACTAGTTGGATTAGAAACCTTGCAATAAGTAAGAGATAGATTAAAGGAAGGAAGCTTTCCAGTGCTCTGAAAGCTGTATTATTATTTTTTGTGAAAATTGAAGTCATGCTGCTCTGCGCACTCTGATTTTAGCAAAATTCAAACTACTCTGAAAAAGGTAAAGAGAAAAAGGTAGCTGGTGACCATGCAGGTTTGCTTCCACAAAGCCATTTTCTTGACTATTTTGCTCGTGCTGGAATTTTGTTAGTACTGCAACAAATTAATTAGTGAAAGAAGATAGTTCTCAATTTTACAAAGGGAATTTCATCTTGTTCAGTTATTTTGAGAGTTTTTTGGGCTTCTTGGGCTTTAATGATTCAAGAATGCAATTTTAGGACAGAGGTTGAAATCAGAAAATTAGAGCTCAATGGACTGTTTCAGAAAAATATGAGCTGATTTGAATAAGCCACAATTAATTCTGCTGAACAAAACGTAGGTATCATTAATTTAAGTGTTCTGATTTACACTCCTGCAATCAGCATGCCACATGCTAGGTAATCCCAGCTCTCACCTACATAAGAGCACCACAAGCTGCAGGAGAGGGGGGCATGGCTGTTTTCTCAGCTGCCACAGCTCACAGTTCACAGTTATCTTAAGGTAATACGGCATGAGTGCCAGTGCAAGCTAATATTCTGGATTGTCATTTGTGTCTGCTGCAGATGGACATTTTAACTCCTTGGCTAATATGGAGACTAGTCTGTTGGAGAGAGTGGGCAGGTAGGGAAATATACTGTTTATAAAACCTTTGCAAGATTGTCTGAGGTTGGGACTCAAAGCCTCTCATGCAAGAACAGGTTGACATTTGCATTATCACATTACAAGTGCACCCAAGAAAGCTTTATCATCCTAAAGGCAGCCTGTTTATCATGAGAGAAAAAACAGCCCGGGGAAGTCAGGATACTGGTGATACCTTTGATGAGCAAGCAGCAGATCTTTGTATGTAGTTCCCTCTCCATTCAGAGCAGAAATTTGAAGTTAATGTAACTGAGACATTTATTTGATTGCAAAATATATTGTAATCCCATTGACAGAAATTAGAAGTAGTCAATAAATATTCAAATATAATTATGTTAGTTATGAAGTAAGTTCAAAGTAAAATAAGTGTCAAAAATGAAAATATATTTCATAGATTCATACCTCTTTCATTCTTGCTCCTGTCCCTATAGGACATACAGTATGAAAATAACAAAGCCTATGTAATTAATGACTTTAACTGTTTTAATAGCTATTTATTCCATTTTAATCTGACACTGTGAAGAGTGCAACAAGAGAAACACTCACAATTTGTCAGAAAATAACATAGAAAATGTCTGCAGTGTAGAGGCAAAAACATTAACCTTAACAAAATGTTTGGGAGATTTCCTTGTAAAATTATGCTGATGTAAAATTCAATTAAAAAATAAACTTAAAATAGCTCATATTCAGTGTGTAGATCTGCCAGTAAGAGAAGAGGGCTCCAGCCCCATGCATTCACAAATTCCCCATTGTTGGTGGAAGGATACTGGAACAAATGTCACACTGTGATAACTATCGTGATATGTCTGGGTTTGGGCCAGTGGTGTTAGAGCATTTTGTCTGTTGAATCATTTTTAAATGGGGGTATGAATGACCATGCAGTAAGCAGGAACTGGCAGGAAATATTTGCTGTCTTCTTGGCATCCCTGAATTGTGATGGGAATGTAATTCCTATGTGATAAGAACATAATTCCTAATAAACAAGAATGCAAACCTGTCTTCATTAGCCATGACCCTTTAACTTAACTCATCCTTGAGAAGTCCATCAGAGCAATTACTAACCAGCAAAGAGTGATATATACCCAAGTCCTAAGCTGTTTGCTAAATATGTTAAATATGTAACAAATGCCACTGATTCCACATTTCTGGAAAAACATCTTCTGATATGAATTCATGCATCTCTCATGCTTTGAGTCTGCAAAAAATATTATGTTTCAAAGGTTAATAACTGAAAACAATGCATTAAAATTTGTATTTCAAGAGAATTGTGTATATTCATGCTTCAGTTGAATGCAGCTTCCAAAAGCACATACATATAAATATATGTATATATATTGTATATATACATGTATTTATATTGTATATAAAACATAGTTGGCCTCTTGACAGACAGTAAGTATAGACTTCATGTTACTGCATTCTTAGGTTTATTTTTCGTTCTGAATCGTGTCAGCACAGCCTGTGAAAGAAGAATAGGCTTTGGCCTTTGCAAAAGGTTTTTCTGTGTCTGTGGAAGCTCTTGATGTGCAGTTCAGCAGCAGCTACTGGGAAAAATGTTGTTATGCTTTGCTTATACTTTCTTGCCTGAGGAGTACAGAAGCCTCTCAGAGTGGTGTCAACAGAGTGGCTTTCAAGTTAATTGAAAAGTATAGTCAATCTGCTTGGTATTTTTGTCACAGAGCAAAGGGTAGAATTGTATTTAACCAAGCCTCTGTAGCATTTATGCATGGTGTGTTCTAAGTGTCAAGACCTAGATGAAAAGTAAACAGAAAGGTAAATGAAAAGGAATTCCTTAGAAAGAGTGCAAAAACATTCTGATTAAAAGCATTACCTGCAGGACCTTGACAATGCGGTGCTGGGATGAAGCCTTTTAGGGCTCCTCTTAGGCAAATTCAAAAGTGTTCAGCTGACATTGATGAAATTGTTGTCATCCTCAGACATCTTTCTAGGCTGCTAGCTAAACAATCTCCAATGAAGTCACTCACAGCATTCAAAAATATTACTGATCTCACCAATCTGAAAAAGTCATCTATCTTTAGCATTTTAGGGCAACTTGGGACTGTTAATATATGATTGCTGAGCTAGTTTTCATGTGCAGATAGTTTGAATGACAACGAGTAATTGTGTAATTGTTGAGGTACAGTGTACCTCTGTCTAAAATTGTCTTATGAATAAATATCCTTTCTGGTCTCTTTGAAGATTGCATACTGCAGCTAGATAACAAAGAATACTTTGGTAAAATTTACCAAATAGCAAAACCTCTGTTCTCTTTTTACTTTTTTTTTTCTCCTATACTACATAATCCAAATAATGTGTGTCATGCTAAATATTGTAATTTGAATTTTTTATTTTACAGCCTTCAAATTTTGTTCTATTTTTCTTTCACTAAGGCATGCTGTGAACACCTTAATTTTACTAGAATATACTTATTTTTCTGAACTGTGATCAAAATTGCTGCTTTAGCTGTATATGCATTTGCTTTTATTTTCTGTGTGTCTCTTTTATAAGCAGGAATTGGGGTTTTTATGGAGGCATACAGAGTTCACCTCAGTAAAGTTTTACTTGTGTGTCTTAGTCCACTAAATCAAATTCTATCAACGGACAAATGAAATTATCTTCTTGACAGCAGTGTATCTACTATTTTACACATTCTTTTAATGAGAGGCATAAATGCAAATAATTCAGTCATTTCCTTTATTAACAAAAGTATTTATTTAGCTCATAAAATTTTAAATACCGAGTGCATTATTGGCTTGCATTAACTCTACTATTCTGTTGCAGTGGATGCACTATATGTGAGACCTAAGTGAAAAATAGTTGTAGTTTAAGTAAATCTATGGCAAAGCATGAAAAACCTGGAAATATCGCACAGCATTTCTGGACACTGTTAAATAAAATTTTTAAGATTTTTCACATTTGCCAACACACAGAAGTATGGGAGAAAAAATATTTAAATTACAAATAGAATATAATTATTACAGATGCAAATATATTGTCATAAAATTATGCATATGGGTGATAGATATATGAGAACAGGAATATGCATGTACAGTGTTGAATGAAGAAAAATGGACTCATATATTTGTCCTTAAATACTTTTAAAATCTTGAAAATTGACATGGAAAACATAAATGGCTAAAAAGCAGCTTCTACCTTCTCCCAAAACATTGTGGGTGATATCTACTATCCATATTTTATTTGAACTTGACACCTGCAATAGGAAGTTTGGATCACTGCTGTTATCTTTCTCAGGGAAAAAAAGATTGTGTTCTGGCTGGCTTATACACTCTACTCAAGGCAACAAGCAATGGGCTATGACACAGATCGATAGAGAACATTTTATTGCACTCACCAATTGTCCTACAGTGTGGAAAGCTTTACACAACACAAAGGTATTTATAAAAAAAAAGTTTTGAAATACTGTTTTTGTGTATCTGTAGATAATCTTATTTTTAATAAAGCAAAATTATTGTTTAAATAAAAATGAAACCAAGAATATCTGTGATAATTCTCATTTGTTTGGTTATTCATGACTCACAGTGCAATTGGAAGTATGCTGTCTTGCTTTCATCAGATTGAAAAGTTGTTTTATCAAAGTTACCAGAATTTTTACACTTGCCCCATTATCAAGTAGGTTTTATAGATATTACTAGCAGCATAGAATGTCTTTAAAGTCTGTGAGAAAGACATTTAAAAAACCAAGGCCTTACAGACTTTTGTAGGGATTCTTTCATGTGCACAAACAGTAATAAGCCAAAGGAAAGAAGAAAATGTGCAACCATTTAGATCTACATGACTGTAAGCTTGCACAATCAAAACAAGCATAAATCTTGTACTAAGCTAAATTACAAACTGTGCTAATGTCATTAGGTCTGCATAATTAACATGACGTGTGAAATTCATGGAGCTCTCCATGGTACCTCTTTTCAAAACATTATTTGCAATCTCCAAATAAAGAACACTACTGTCAGACAAACAGGAATTATATTCACAGCTGTGCAATATTATATGTGTAAAAGACTTTATAGATTGCAGTCCTTTCACATTGATGGTAGCTAGCTAGTCCCTAGCATGTTGCGCTTTAATACACTAGGGTTAGGTGCTGCAGTGCATTCACTGAATGAATGCATCTTAAATGAACTCTTAACATTGAATTTACTAAAAACTTTATATGGCCATCACCATTCTTTGCATCTTTATAGTGGCTTGAGTTGCCAATAGTAAATAACATGACAGGCAAGACCAGTGTCAGAAAAGCTAGGGAAACTGCCACAGCCAAGTGAAGGAAAAACAATAAGATAGAGAATTATGGTATGCAATGATTTAAAGTCTGTAGTCATCCATGTTTTCTTAGGAGAACCTGAGGTGCTTTAGATGATCTTCTTGTGCAACTGAGTTCATAATGCTTGCCTTTTCATAGTCAAATTCGAAAGGATAAATGAATAAAAGTAACAGTGGCATTTAATTTAAAAGATGCAAAGGAATTACTGCAAAGGCAATTTTATGTGCTTGTCTCCAACATGACAGAAAATTTGCTCTGTCAAAATTTGGATTATGAGAAAAAAAGTGACATTTTCTAAATTATTTGATATAAGAGTGAAAGACAAAAACAGTCAAATTCTGACAAGGAAAAATGTTGATGAAGGAAAAGCTGATGTCTTAGAATCTATGTGTTCTCCATATATAAGCCACTGATAAGGTAGTCAGGAATTTAATAATTTTCATTATTTTAACAATGAAATCAAGGATTGTCAAGCTGAATTCATGAGGGGGAAAGAGTTCCCCTAGTGTATATGTACATGTGTGTGTGTACGTATTATTCCCCTGATGCATTTTTCAACTTAGAAATGAAACAACACACACTTTTGAGATAATATTAATATTAATATTAGAGGTAATATAAAAATGGATTTTTACTGATGACCTCCAGGGACAGTTATGGAAAGATGTTCACAAAAGCCCACCCCCCACAGGGGTGCATACAGATTTATAAGTTTGGTAAATTAGCATAAATGACAAAAAAGCACCAATTAGGAGCACAAGTGGTGATACAATTCCCTCTCCCCTGGTCAAGCACCTTCTACGTCTTCCCCCCCCTTGGATGGGACTGTACTTTGTTGATGAATATGTGTCTGAAGAACTGTTTTGCAACCTTGGTAGCCAGGGAAAACTGAGATAGGACAGGGACCCTTGGAATACATTTTGTCTTTCTGCCTAGGGAAGAGCATGGAAAAGTAGTGGGACACCAAGCTGGAATACATTATACATAATACTATTATTAATAGGCTACAGGGCTCTAAATATATGTGTAAAGAATACAGAGAATACATAAAAGAAAAAAAGACAAAAATCAAAACAGCATCACCCCTGCTGCCACTGTTAAACTTCTAGTCAGTCAGTTTCCACTACATTTGTTAGACAAAGCTCTCAAACATAGCCAGGTTTTCAAAAATTCCTTGGTGAGTTTCTGTAAATTATTGAATTGAGAGAAAACCAAGTTCTGTTTATTCCAGTGTTCATGGACCTAGTTGCTTTGGAAATATTTTTGGGCTTTTTTAAATTTTGAATTGTGTCTTCAAGACTAAATCAATTTGATTGAGGTTGGATAGGTACTGTGTACAGGATTTGAAATCTAGAGCCTAGTATAAGAAAGAGTAAATCATGTTAACTGCTTTGGTAGGATTGAATAGTCTCAGCCAAGAGAAACTTGGGAGACAGTCTATCAACAGAGGTGAATTTTCACTCAGAATTTCACACTTGTCTGAGATCCAAGGCTGCCACTCCTCCTGAGTGTCTGTACCATCTACTCTGGTGGCTGAAGACTCTACCCAGAGAGAGCTGCTGAAGGGAGAGGCTGCAGTGCAGACCTCAGACTACAGGAAGTGCTAAGGCACTTCTCCTGGGACGGGGACAAGCAGCAGATCTGCCACCAAAAGATGTACCCAAGTCAGGTACCTTCTGTAGCAAGTGGCTGAGCAGCAGGAGGCAGTGAGAAGACTGTGCAGGACCAAGGAGGCTGAGGTGGAGTTGGATAGCTGGTTCCAAGTGCAATCTGCAGTGGACCCACAGTCCATAGCCAAACAGCCAAAAAACTCTTCCATCGAAACACACCGACGGCAGGGGGTTAGTAATGTAGAAGAATTGTAGCTTATATTGATTGGCAAGGAGTTGCGGGAGGGAAGAACCTCTTCACCATTCTGCAGACTGAAAATGAGAGACTTGTCACATCAGGAGAGCCACTGGAGCTGAGTAAGGCAGCTCAATCTTCTCCCTATATAACAACCAATGCAACTAAGGAAAGCTGACAGTTAATAGTAGCAGGCAACTCTCTTCCGAGAGGTTTGCTGACCTGATGTAATTTCTGGAGAGGTGTTCTGCTTACCAGGGGCTTGTATCAGGGATATCACCATGAGACTACTAAACTCACTACAGTCTGTTATTAGCCACTGCTGTTCTTTATTTTACACTTCTCTTCAAGATACTTTTGTACTGTAATGTATTTTCCCCAAATGTAAGATTATTGTCCTTTGCTAGTTAGGAGTGTTCCCTAACACCTGAGGTGTCAGAATTCATCTGACACCATTCAGCAGACAATGCAGGTTATGATGCTTTGAACATTTAGGAGGAACAGGTACAAAAGACTGCAGTTCCCATTCTTTTACAAGTCAAATCACTTTATATTACAATGCGGCATCAGCTCTCTTCCACTCCTGAGCTGAAGACAAAGTATATTTTTCTCAGCCGTGCTGCATTTGTGCTCTGGCTTGTATTTTACCTAGTTAGTTTTGATTGACATCCACCTTATTGGAGAAAACCCTGCAATTAGTTTAAATTTGCTGCAGGCCAGGCCAGGGCAACAACAGATGGTCCCAGAGATTTTCCGCCTGAAAAAGTCACAAGTCAAAACTGGAGTTTAAACTATTATTCTAAAAAAGTCGATGTACATCTTTGACGTTGGGAAGGAAGAGCTGGATGTTCACTTGTGGCAATGGGCAAGATGGTTTATTCTTTGAACAAACATGGAAAAGTAAAGCACAATTAAAAAGGGATTGAACTATGTTTACTAATACTTCTTTGGTTACAGATTTATAGCACTGATGTATGCAATCATAGAGTGACTTGGGTTGGAAGGGACTTTAAATATCATTTGCTTCCAATCTCTGTGTCATGGGACATATTCAACCAGACCAGGTTCCTCAAAGTCCCATCTGACACGGCCTTGAACTTTTCCAGGAATGGGGTATACACGGCTTCTCCCAACAACCTGTTCTAGTGCCTCTGTATCCTCACAGAGAAGGGTTATATTTAAACTAAATCCATTAGTTGAAAACTATTACCCCTCATCCTTTCACTACACTCACTGATAAAAGATCCCTCGCCCTTTTTATAAGCTCCCTTTTAAGTACTGAAAGGATGCAATAAGGGCCCTGCATGACCTCCTCTTCACCAGGCTGAACTACCTCAACACTCTTAGTCTTTCTTCAAAGGAGACGTAGGTGTGCCCAAGTCAGATACCTTCTGTTGCAAGTGGCTGAGCAGCAGGAGGCCGTGAGAAGACTGTGCAGGACCAAGGAGGCTGAGGTGGAGTTGGATAGCTGGTTCCAAGTGCAATCTGCAGTGGACCCACAGTCCATGGTCAAACAGCCAAAACCCCTTCCTCAGCCTTTGCTCATGCTCATGGCCCTCTTCTGGACCTACCCAAGCAGATCCATGTCCTTTTTATGCTGAGGTCCCTATAGCTGGATGCAGCAATCCAAGTGGTGTTTCAGGAGAATTCAGTGGAGATGGAGAATCACCTCCTTTGACTTGAAGGCCATGCTTCATGATCTTCACAAAGTACTCAATAAATGAAGAATCCAAACGTCTCAATATTCTATATTGAAAGTAATTTTTCTCATTATATTGTTATTTATAATATTCTGATACTTAATGAAAAATTCATTAAGGGAAAAGAAACTTTATAAAAAGTTCATCAAGAAAACTCCAGTTAACAGCATAAATCAAGTGGAGGACTGCAAAGTTTGAATTTAATTTCTGTTCTTTAAAATATATATATACTCCCATTTAGGTGTGCTCTATGACTTAAGCAGCAGTTTATGGAAGAAACTTTTTGTAGTGCTTTACCTCTTTGGAACAATATTCCCTCTTTATAGAGAAAAACATTTTTTCTTCAATATATTCCCTATTGTCTTTTTTCATCATTAAAAAAGAAGTGCTTGTGATACTGTATATCAAAGGCAGCATCTTTTTTTTTTTTTTTTTTTTTACACAATCATGTGAAGGATAGCTATGTCAATCTTCAATACTAATTTCTACAATAACTTTATGTTGAGCAACTTCTTGTAGTAAACAACCTACAAAGTATGGGCAAGAGGAGTTGAGAGATTCATAATGTTAAATCAAAATACAAGGAAATGGCACAGTACACAGTTAAGAAATTTATACTGAAGAAAAAGCCAATGACAAATCAAACCGTAACATTAATGCAAAATATTTCAGCAGAGCAAAAAAATCTCTTTTCAATTTTCAGGCAGGCAATGGTTGATGCAATTGCAATATGTTTATTGATGTGCATGTATATGACTGATATCCATGTCAGAAGAGTGGTTCTTATGATAGATTCACATAATATGTTTTCTAAGAACTAAAACCCAACAAAATAAATAAAGAATACGTTTCTTATGAGATGTGGAATACAGACTTCTGCATTCATTCTCTACTGTAAGTTGTAGCTCTATAGATTTTTCAAAGTGACTCTAAGACAATAAAGATTCAAACCAATATCCTAAAGGTCTCTTAAAATGGAGACCTTTCTTTCTTATTGCACTGGATTTTGTAGCAGTTTGCCTTGAAGGAAAAAAGATTATTTGCCTGGTGATTCTTGAAGACGTCAAAATATTAAAAGTGTCGAATCTTCTGCCTGCACTAAGATTTTTAATAATTGGTGCAAAGTCAAAGACATCATTAGTTTTTTCTATACCTGAGGGTTCCACCAATATTTCACTGAAACACTTTGTGTTTAAATAATTGTGGTGGCTTAGCACGGACATAAAGTTATTTTTTTCTTTCACTAAGGAAGTTAGAGCAGATGTTAACAGCTTGGTTGACTATTTAAAAAGTTAGATACGCCTCTGGAAACACCCAGGCTGGGAAGCCTAGGAAGCCGGAGAAGTTCTTTTCCTTCTTGTTTCAGAACAAGTAACAGGGCTGGTCCTGGTCTGCGATGTGGCTCCCCTGGGGTCTGGTGCCCCGGTCGGGCCCGCCGCTTCTCCCTTTGGTGGGGAGAGCAGGGCCTGGCCTGGCTGTGTCTCTGGGCTTCCCCCTCCAGCTGCCACTTGAAACCATACACAGTTACAAATTGTAATGAAACTTATAAGACACATACTCATACACCCATACTACTTAATAAAAGTTCACCTTTTCTTGTCTATAACAGTTGCAGATTTGTGACATTGAGAAACACCAGTCTTCTCTTGTAGCGAATGTCTCCATAGAACTCTAGAGAGACTCCCCTCCCAAAGTAATGAAAGATTATGTTTAAATAGTAAAACTGAAAATCACAAGTTTTGTCTCCTTGTGTTGTTTGTAAAAAAGTGAACACTTGTGGAGAGAAGAAAGAGTGTTTTGAAAGTTTCATTTTTTTCTTTTCTTCTTTTAGTGTGTGTATTAATAAAATTTATGTGTTTAGTTTTAAGTTAAGCCTGTTTTGCCTTTTTCTCCTAATTCTATCTCACAGCAAAAAAGACACTCAAACCACTACACTGAATTTGGCAAACAGAATTTAGCGAACATGAAACCACTACAATAATAAATAACCTTTCTCTGAAATAAATTGACATTAATATATCCTTGTTTGTTAATGAACATGCTACTCTGTACTCATTCATTTAGATACCTATGTGTTGCTGTGTAGATAAAGAAGATTATTAATCCTCAGTAGTGTAATTAAATTCTGTATGAAAATGTAATGCCCTATTAGCAATATCACAAGGAAACAAAGATCTCACTTCTATATTTTTTCTTTTAGATTCAGAAGGTGGTAATGGGGTAAAAGATGCATTAGAATCTACGGTCATGATTCTGCAAACTCTTTCAGATACAGACTAAATCATCATTGAGGTACATGGCAAAATCTTTTTTTTTTTCATTTTAAATGAATCAGAATGAATAAGGTTTGTTTTGATGATCAAATCCTGAGAGTTTTAACTAACCATATCTTATAAATGTTACAATTAAAAAATTAAAGAATAAATGCATGAATAAATAAATAAGCTGCATAAAACCCCTAGTGTTCCTATAAAAATAAAAACTTGTCACTCTAGATATCTAGGAAAAAATACCCTCATCATATAGATTGTGGAACTCTAAAGCAAATTTTGTCAGGCTACTCTGTGTGTAAAATGACTAGAGAATATGCAGCACAATTTCCTGATGTAGATATCTGCAATGCAGATCAGAGGAAGGAAATTCTGCCTACGTTTACTATATATATGTATGTTGATGCATGTTTATGTATTACTTACATGCCTCCTTGCAAAGAGAGCATCTTCCACATAAATAGAGTATTTTTTATTTTATCTACACCTCTAAAAATAAAAGTGTGATTATTTTGGCACATGTCCACTGCTATAATCTCTGCTAATAGTTTCTATTCTTAGGTATTAAAGGCAGGAAAAGTGGAAACAGTGTGTATTCTTCTATAAAGCTTATTTGTTGAGGAGAGGCATAGTCTTTCACAGCTTCCCTTCTTCACCAGCTGTTTTGATGATAGCTAATTCTCCCTTTCTCTGTCTATCTATCCATCCAATCAGCTATCTTCTGTAGCTCTCATATATTCAAAGGTAGTATGTTTAAAATTATTATTCCCTTGACTTACCACAACCTTTCAAAGCTAAGGTGCCAGGCAGTTATTTAAGTTTCTTGAGTATAACTATGAAAAATCAATGACGTCGAGTAGTAGATTAGGTTTCAGGATGAGTCAAAGTCTAAGCCTGGTTTAGATTGAATTTCAATAGTTTTCATTATAATGGTGACCTGAAACCCACCCCCCAAAACTCCAAAGTAAACCTCCCCCCCCAAAAAAAAAACAACAACCAAAAAAAAAAGCGCAGCCCATTTCATATATTTTCCCCTCCAGATTTTCTATTCTCTTAAAAAAAATTAAGAAATGCATGTTTCTTTCTGAAAGTTAGAACCACTCAGAAAAAAACCAAAAAACAAAAAACTTTTAATTTAGATTACATCTAACGTAAAAGCTACAACAGAGGGTCAACAATCTTTCAAGGCTGCTGTGTCAGGCTGCATTTTTTCACCCTCAAATTGGAGATTGAATGCAGTGCCTCCTCTCAGAGGAAAAGGAGTCCAAGTATCTTAATTTCTGTATTTTATCTCTGGGTAAAGCAGCAGATCCCATGGTTTTTTTGCTGAGTTTGGATCTCCTGGAAATCAGAAAAAAAACCCCAAAAAACTATTTCTCATAGATGCCACTCTCCAGATATTATGCTTCAGTGTTGAACCTCCTGTTTTCATTTAAAAATCTGCCTCAGACAAACCTCTCTGTGTTGTCTTTGGCACCTAGGCTGCCTGTCAGCAGCCTCTACTATGTCAGCTGCTTGATAATTTTCTCACCCTTATATTTAAAGGCACTTAAACAATGAACTTTATATTAACACCTTTCTCTTGTTGTTACCACTTTCTGATCCACTGGTGCCAATATAATGACATGGCTAAGTAAAGGGAGTTGTTGCAAGACAAGCAGAGAGAATTGAATTCAAATTCTTATTTGGTTGTGTTCTATATTTTCTGTATTCTAATTTCTGTATTTTCTAATAATTTCTCCATTTCTTCCTATGTCCTTAAAGCCCTATTGTTCCTCCCTTGCACAAGACTCTTTTCCCTTTTTCATTTAACAGAACAAATGCTGGGTTCAAAGCATCAAGTCTATTGATTAGGTAGCTGCTTATTTCATTCTGGAGGAAATACAGATTTACATTTGCTTTTTCTTTACTAATGTATGTCTACTCACTCAGCAATTTTTTCTAGATTAATAGTAATAGAATACCCTTGACAACTCTATGCTCAGGAAGATTTAACTGAAATGACCAACAGATTCTAAAGTTATTAGGAGATATTTACAAATACACAGATGGAGAGACAATTTGGCTGCATGCATCTCATTTCTTCAAGAAACACGGCTGAAAATGCTGTGTTAAAACAGTTCAGTATTGCAGATGGTTTACAAACCTTTTCTCCAAACTCTACTCATGGGGTTCTCTGGTGAAAACCTTACTGAAAATAGTAGATCAGAGCAACAATGAAATGAAAAATTTAAATACTATCAAATTTTAAATTTAAATTTTAGATTTTAAAATTTAAATATTTAAATTTAAATAAAAATGTAATACATACTGATCTATGGATTCCTATCCCCAATTTAGAAGTGTGTCTAGGCCTCTTATTTCTGAGAGCATTAAAACTCTCCAGAAAAGAATAAAAGGATCAAAATATCTTCTGCATATTTTTTGAAAATTCTGCTTTATACTCTTCCAGCTAGATTAATTTATACTGAATTATTAATGAAGGGTAACTGACTAAAGCTTTCTTCAGATTAAAGAAAATATTAAGCTTTATGAAGGGAAGTAGAGCACATGGTAGAAAATATCTTCTTTAGAAAATTTATGTAAAATTGGTTGCTTGGATCAGCAGCTGAAAATTCTGATTGGACATTGGTGTATCTATAGTAGGAAACAGTCCCAGGAGCTGTTCCCAAGTAAAGCAAATCTGGGGTTTTTTCTATGTTTTGAAGTTATCAAAATGGTCCATAGCATTACTGTGGCTCACTGTGATTTGCATCCTTGCAAAAAATTCCTGATTGTATCTGGGGAATCAGCACAGGTTAGAAGTAGTTGAGGACAGGCATTTTTTTAGTAGGGCCTCCTGCAACAGAACAAGGGGGGTTGATTTTTAACTAGAAAAAGGCGGATTTAGAGATTTGAGATATAAGTAAGAATTTTTTTGTACAATGATGATGGTGAAACACTGGAACAGGTGTCCCAGAGATGTGGTAGATGCCTCATCTATGGAAACACTCAAGGTCAGGTTGGTCAGGGCTCTGAACAACCTCATCTGGTTGAAGATGTCCCTGCTCACTGCAGGGGCGTGGGACTAGATGGCCTTTACGGGTCACTTCCAACCCAAACTATTCTGTGAGTATATGTCTCTTTGAAAGCAACTGTCAAAACAGAAATGAAGTATTCTTTCAAAGAAATCAAAAAATGCAAACTGATTGTTACGGGATATGCATTACATATCCATCATATGTCTGGATATGCATTACAACACTGCCCCAGCAGATTAAAATAGAACAATCTTGAAATATAAGATGACTGAAGGATCCCAACACTGGGAGACTTGTTGGAAGAAGAAATCATTATGGGGTGACTGTTTGACAAAATTTTGTAAAATGAAAGTGGCAATACTTATGAAATTAAAATGGCAGTAGCTTTGGGAAATTATTACTGACATTTGGACGAGCCAATATCACCTCTGCCAATCTCTGCTAGTGGAAATCTTTGGAGTGAAGGATGTTTGCTTTTGTTATATTTTTTATCCTCTTAAGAGAGTGAAATGATGATTTAAGAAAGAAGGGGGAGTGCAATATAAAGATGATGCCCAGCATTACACCTTCTAAAAAAACCCCAAAAAGTTTTTAGCAACATGTTTGCAGGCACTCTGTTTAAAATAAGAGAGAATTTAATAGTATAGACATGGGTCATTTTGTTCTGTAGCTGTCTATTTATGGATCAGGATATTATTTTTACCTCTGTGACTCTATGGGCTCATGAGATAGCTGTGTCAGGAACAGTCTTTTACTTACCATCATTTATCCCCAGTTCAGAACAGCAGAAAAAATGACTTTGAACAAACAGTAATAAGCAGCCATTAGGCTTTCTTGAGTCATCATGTATCTCTTTTCATTCAAAATAGCTCAAATCTGACTACTTTGAGTGATACTGTAAATCTGCTACATATAAGAATTAAAAATGAGGGGGGTGAGTATGTATATTTATAAGATTTTTAAAGATTTAGAGATATATTGATGCCTATTTCAGAAATAAATTTTCAGTATAACTACAATATTCATGTGCACCAATGGTTCACATACTATATATACTGTTTGTTTTCTAGATTTTGATAGATTTTGCTACAGCATTCCCTTTTAATAAATTAAAAATAAGCTTCCTAGTGCAGAAAGTCACATAGACCTTGATATCATACTAAAAACAGAACATAAATTATGTACTGGCCCCTAATAATAGGACAGAGTTTATGTGTGAAATGCTAAAGGAAATCGGTAACTGAATTTTAAAACAAACAAACAATCAAATAAAACCAAACAAAAACAAACAAACAAACTCAACAAAAACCCCAAACAAACAGAACAAAACAAAACAAAACACAACAAAAACCCAATCCAAACAAACAAACAAAAACAAAAACAAAACAAAACAAAACAAAACAAAACAAAACAAAACAAAACAAACAAACAAAAAAAAAAACAAACACAAAACCCTAACAAAATCAAAGCAAAAGCAAAACCAAAAATACCTAACAGAATGAAGGGCTTTGAGTCAATAACTCCTAGCCTTTATTTAAAGGTAAAATTAAGTTGTTTTGGCTTTGAAATTGAATATGCTACGGTTTCTAACTGTGAGCCAAAGAAATAAAAAATGTTACACAAAAGATGTCACTGTTTTCCAGTTACAGATCAGTAAAACAATTTTTAAGTGGAGGATATAAAGTTGAAGAAATTTAAAAATGTTAATCATTTGCATTGGCCATCCATGTTGTTAAGGAGAAATAACTTCCAAATTCATAAAGAATATGTCTTTGTGTACTAGATTTATCCTACTATGTTTGAACCCAGTACCTAATCACAGTAGAAGAAAAAAAGAAAAAAAGTCCACAAAATATTCTCCCTCTCTACAAGCTGAATGAAAATTGGTGCGAAAAAGAGACATCACTGCTTCTATGTGGGAACTGCTAAATTGTGAAGTCATTTGTAATCCTCATTATTTGACTGCTCGTATGTAGGCAAGCAGGATATATTTACCAGGCCAGGTAAGCAGAAAGTAGCTTTGCCTCAAGGACATGGCACTTACTTGACAAGCCATGCAAAGAAGGACAAAGAGTAGGAGAACAGGTGGGGGGTGGCACTGAAATTCCTGGATTTGTGGAAGTGACCAGTGGTTACTAGAGCCTGTTTAGGGTCCACAAAAAGGTATGTTCTCCACAAAGAGGGGCAAGATTGGTCTAATATCAGTGACATTGCACAGTGTCTTTGGTACTTAAGAACATCTGTAGAAAACAAAGCTTCATTAGTTCTGCTGTTTGGGGAGCAATTTTGGTTTGATATTGTTATGAACAGGGCTCAGTTAATAAACTGAAATACAGGTGTGCAAAATCAGTTAGTTTTATGGCCATCTGGCTGCAAAAATCCAGACTGTGAGCACCATTACTCCTTCCTAGGGATTTGGGTGAGTTACTACTCCCACTCTTAATGCTGGGTGTTTATAAGTAATACAAATACTGTCAAAAAATACGTTGCAATTGCTTTATCCAATAAAAGATATTTATAGAAAATATATATAAACCAAGAAAAAACAACAAAACTGACTGCCTGGAACTAAACAAGAGGAGTTAGAGACATGGGCACATCTCAGTGATCTTACTGGCATCAGTGAGACATAGTGGGATACCTCTTATTGTTGGAGTGTTGAAAGAGAAGGATACAGATCCTAGGAAGGTCAGGCAGGGAAGATGAGGAAGAATTCTTTATGACCAGATGGAGTTCATGGAGCTCTACCTGAGGATGGATGTGGAGCTGGACCAGAGCTAATGGGACAGCATTAAAGGGAGGGCAGGGGCATGTGACATTATAGTGGGGTCTTCTACAGGCTGCCCAGTCAGGAACACTGAGTATATGTGGCCCTCTACAGAGAGATATAAGCAGCCTCATGTTCATAAGCCCTGAATTCATGTGTAATTTCAATCACACCAAAATCTGCTGAAGGAAGTACACAGGAGGACACAAGTGATACAGCACATTTCTGGAATGCATGGATGACAACTTCCTTCCAAGTGATAGAGAAGCCCATGAGGAGAGATGCTGGAGCTTATCCTCAGCAGCCAGGAGGGATTTATGGGTAATGTGAAGCTTAAGGGAAGCCTTGGCTGAAGTGACAACAAAACAGTGGTGTCCATAATTCTTAAAGCAGAAAGAAGGTTTCACAACAAACTCACTGTCCTGGACTTCAGAAGAGCAGACTTTGGCCTCTTCGGGAGTCTCCTTGGTAGTGTACCATGGAATACAGCCCTGGAGAGAAGAGAGGCTCAAGAAATCCAGTTGATATTCAAGAGTTGCTCCCTCCAACCTCAGAAATGATACATCCTGGCAAAGGGAAAGTCAGGCAAAAAATACCGGGAGGCCTGCAGAAATCCTGGAAATATCCTGGAAAACACCAAAGAAAGAGGAAGACTATACAGAATGGAAGCAGAGACAGGTAACCTGTTGTTAAAATCTGACTACTGAGAGATGCTTCTACCTGAATTAAGTTGCAGAAGAGACTGTATACCAAAGTCAATAATATGGATTTTATTTAACAGTAAAATGTCAGGTAGAGAGATAGAAACAAATAGAAGCGGGGGGGGGGGGAGGGGGGTGGTGAAGAGAGAGACAGATTAAGCAGAAGATAGCTTGATCCACTCATGGATCAAGTTGCATCCTGTTGGTCCTTTTTCACCCTGAGTTTATTGGTGATGCAGGTCCCAAGGTCATTCAAAACTTTTCACTATTTAAATATTTTTGCACGAAAAGGGATTAATGCTTGTTGGCTACACACTTCTCTTATTCTCTTGGTTAAATGATTCTGTTGCTTCTAATGCTATTTAGTCTTTTTGGGTCAGGGGGTTTCTTGAGTCAGTGGGCCTCAATCTCCCCAATCACCTTTCATCTGAAATTATTTCAGTACAGTTGTTGAGTTGGTTTTCCTTGAGGATTCTTTGTGCCTATGATCAATGATACATTTTTCTCTCCCAGCTTTGTTTACCTCCCCATAGGCTTGAGATAACACCTGGACAACAGTACCATCTTTATCTTATCATAGTAGCTTAATTTACAGTCCAAGTTTCAGGTGTCTTTAGAGGAATATTCGGCAGGGGGTGAGAGCTTCAGTGGTCACAGATGAGCAGTTGTTTTTTTACACTGTTTTCCACAGTGGGAATTCTTCGCTGGTAACAATGTTTGAGACAGGTAACTGTGATTTGAGGCAGAAAACTGTGATCTTTTAAGTCCTTACACTGGGGACAAATGGAGAGAGATCATGTTCAGATGATCTCTGAACAGCCAGGGATCAGGTAAGCCCTGAGAGACTCAAACTTGGCCAGCGATATTAAGGTCAACCAGAAAAATTCAGTAGGTAACTTGGTGATAAAAGGAAGACTAGGGAAAATGTGGGATCACTTTGGAAAGAAATAGGAGACCTGTTTACCTGTAACATGGAGAAGGCTGAGGTACTCAATGACTTTTTCTCCTCAGTCTTCTCCAACCACACTACTCAAGTTGCAGAAGGAAAAGACAGGTACTGGGAGGATGAAGAACTGCACATTGTACAGGAAGATCATGTTTGAGATCATTTAAGGAGTCTGAAGGTTGACAATTCCATGGATGCTGGTCAGATAAACCCACAGATCCTGAGTGAATTGTTGAAAGAGATGGATGAACCACTGTCTATCATATTTGAGACATTTGGCATTCTGGCAAAGATCCCACTGACTTGGAAAAGAGGAAACATAATCCCAATTTTTAAAAAGGGAAAAAAGGAAGACGTGAGGAGCTACAAGCCAGTGAGTCTCATTCTCTGTGCCCGGCATGATTATGGAGCAGATCCTTCTGAAAAGTATGCTAAGGCACATGGAAAACAAGATGGTGGTCGGTCACATCCAGAATGGCTTCACTAAGGGGAAATTTTACCTGAAGAACTTATTGGCCTTCTATGATGGGGTAACAGCAGTGTTAGGGGAGGGAAAAGTGACTGACATCATCATCTATCTGGACTTGTGCAAAGCATTTGATACCGTTGCACACAACGTCCTTGTCTCTAAATTGGAGACACGTGGATTTAACAAATGGGCAATTTGGTGGATAAGGAGTTTTCTGGATGGTGACACTCAAAGAATTGTGGTCAAAGTGGAAAGCAGTAATGAGGAATTCCTCAGGGGTCGTTGTTGGGGTTCCCACTTTTTAAGATCTTTGTCAGTGACACAGGCAGTGGTATCAAGTGCACTTTCTGCAACATTTCCAACATCATCAAGCTGAGTGGTACAGTCGATGCACCGGAGGGAGGGTGCCATTCAGAGGGACCTTGACAGGCTTGAGAGGTAGGCCTGTGCAACCCTCATGAAGCTCAACAAATTCAAGTGTAGGATCCTGCACGTGGGTCTGGGCAATCCCAAGTACAAATATAGGTTGGGAGGAGAATAAAGTAGAAGTGCATTTGAGAAGGGCTTGGGTGTGTTGGTAGATGAGAAGCTTGGCATGATCTGGCAGTGCATATTCACAGCCTATAACAGCGAATTAATCACTGCTATGTTGTGGGGTCTGTGTGGTTGCTGTGCTGAGAGAGCAGCTTTGTGGTTTGTCCCAAAAGTATACTGTCCTTGCACTCCAACACAGGCACAGACCCCTCAGACAAGTCTCGGCTGTTGAGACTCCAGGCAGCGTAGGACCCAAGGTGCGGCAGCAAGATAAATGTAGCAAGATAAATCATGCGTGACTTCTTCAGAGAGGTTGGACGAATCAGTGGAAGAAGGAAACGTATCTGCTTCAGGAGTCTTGTCCAGGGATTTTATTCCAGTGCGGCAGCACTTCCGAACCGTGTGACTTCCAAAGCAGAACCCCGACCATGTGGCTGTCTGGGGTTTTTACCTGGGAGAGGGGGATGGGGGAGGGCATACAGCCTACCTATCAGAAAAGGGAGGGGTGTGACCTGAGGGCTAAAAGGCAGCTTAAACGTCAAATCACCTGTGAGGAGAGGTGGGCCCTTTCTGCCTGGGCCAATTCCTTTGATGGCCAGCCCCTGCAGAATCTGAGGTTGCTTGGTAAACCCTGTGTATTATAATCATTCCTTCAGGGTTAGCTGGGAAAACCTACCCTGGGGGAGGAGAAAAACCCCTAAAAGGGAGCCCACCTTGAAAACTTTAAAGGCACACCACAACATCAGCCCAGAAGCCAACCATATCCTGGGCTGCACCAAAAGAGGAGTGGCCAGCACATCTAAGGAGATGATTCTCCTGCTCTACTCTGCTCTGCTCCACTCTCCTCTGCTCTCAGGAGGCTCCACCTGGAGTGCTGCATCCAGCTCTGGAGTACCAAGCACTGGAAGGACATCGAACTGCTGGAGCAGATCCAGAGCAGGGCCACCAATGGAACAGCCAGAACACCTCTTCTATTGAAGGTTTGAGTGAGCTGGGGCTGTTCAGCCTGGAGAAAAGAGAGTTCCTTGAAGAACATTGTAGCAGCTGTCCAGTACCTAAAAGGGACCTTACAAGTAGCTTCAAATTGAAAGAAGGCATGCTTAAATTAGATATAAGGGAGAAATTTTTTAATGTGAGGGTGATGAGACACTGGAAGAGGTTGCCTGTCACAATGCGACATAAAAGAAACAACACTCACGCACTGAGATGTCCAAGGCAAAAAAGGGGTAGTTTATTTACAGACCTTGACATTTATACAATTCTAACAGTGCCCATGGATTGGAGGAAGAAAATTGTCCTCTCCAACCACACTGGTCAACCTAACAGTCCATTAATTCTCTCCTCCTACAGAAAGGAATGCAAAACAATCATTATTTACATGAAAAGTGCGTGAAAAACTTTATGTCAAAAGAGAAACATCAAAAAGCTAAAAAAACCGAGGTGATAGTTGCCCAGAGAAAGCCCTGCCTGGAAGTGTTCAAGGCTGATTTGATGGGTGTTTGAACAACCTGGCCCAGTGGAAGGTGTTCCTGTCCATGGTGGAGGGATTGAAATGAGATGATCTTTGGGGTCCTTTTCAACCCAAAGGGTTCCATGCTTCTAAGATTAGCACTACTGCTGAAAGTAGACTTTCATACCCTGCATTGAGGGTATATCATGTTAACAATGGTTCTTTCATGATTTCTCACAGAATGGTTGATATTTGTTTTTAAATATAGCATACACATAATAAGCAAGTTTCCAAGTTGCTTCTTAAATGATTCTGTGTTTATCACAATAATATGAATCAAATAAAATTGAATACAAATTTTTAAGCAAGGGATTTTTATCTACTTTTTAGTTTTTCCATGTAAACTTAACTCACCTTGTTGAGAGCATGGGGACTCTACTGTGTCTGTATATAAAGTCTCTGTCAATTTCATATGAATAATCACTTTTTCTAACCCTCATTTGATTAATGGACTCTGTTCAGGCATCAGAAACCTACACCATGAATGATCGCTAAGGATCAGAGCCCAGTATATCTCTGCCACTGTAATCAATTATTCTTCTTATGTTATATAAGAAAAATTAATGAATAGAGGCATATACTGGTGTAGTAAATGAGAGATTTTCCATGGAACAATAGGCTTGTGTGCTAAATCCCATGATCTTGCCTAGGCACTGATTGAAATCCTAAAATCAAATTAAATCCTAAACCAAAATTGAAATCCCAGAAACTGATCAGTCATGTCCCACCCACATATAAAACCATTATGGGTAGCTCAACACAGCCATACAAGTTTACACAGATTTATTTTTCAGCTGGTATCACAAGGTTTTGATTGTTCTTTTATTTTGGGTGAATAAATTAGTTACCTTTGTCTAGATAAAAAGGGGTTTTTCATCAAAAAGAATACAGAAATACTTTTTTCTGTGAACTGTCTTACAGGATTTAAGCTCTGAATGTTTTTAGTTAAAACTGTAGTTTCTAGATGCTTTTATCAATTGAACAAAGACAGAAAACAAATTAATTAGTTTATAACAGAAGCAACTGCTGAATGATTAATATGATATTTCCTCCAGTGTTATGCCATTCTAAGAACACTGACTGCAAGACATTTAATTAGCTTTAAGTTGAAATGAAACATTACATTTTACCTATTAATTATTCATGTATACTACTTATTTGTATTTGTTTATTTAATTACTTTAGAAAGGCATCTATTAATGAGGCAAATGGGAACCTCATATTCAATTTGAGAATTTGTTTTTCCTACTGAGGATGCATTTGGTACATGGGGAAGATTGTAATTCAGTGGAATAGAATAAGTTGATTTTCCAGCACAGGACTGGAGTGTGAGTAGGACGTAAGAGAAAAAGAGTAAGTGGAAGTTTTATGTCATAAACCAGTTTGCCATAAAATCCCTCTCATGAAAACTGGTGCTATGACTGATACAAATGGTATCCTGCAGCAGGAAAATATAGGAAAATAAATTTTCAGCTTCTTTCCAAAACATATGATCCAGTGTAACAGAGTTTGCTAAAATTGGACTCCTGAACTTTTTTTCTTAAATCCAAAAAGTACATTTAAGTGTACATTTTTGCAGTATGCTCCAAACAACATCATTTAAGCTCACTCAGCCATTCAGGCTAATCAAGTTCTATGGAAAAGATGGTAGTTTAGATAAATGCTAGATGGATGCTCTATGTATTTTGCCACTTTTTGGAATTCGGCTATCAATTCATGCAGTTAATTGGTACCAGTATACGTCATGAACAATCTCATCTGAGAACAAACTTTAATAGAACTTCCTCCCGTTCTAACTAGCCCTCTTCCTTCCAAAATTAATTTGAATTGTGTGAAACCAAATTTGCATAAAGTTTCCACAAAAGAAGAGTAGTTTCCAAGTGGATGACAAAAAATAACTGTCATCCAGGAAACTGGAATCTAGAGAAGTGGCCAGGAGTGTTTGTAAGCCACCAAATAACTAACAAAAACTTCCCAAAGAATATTGCATTATGGGTTCTAGCCATTCTTCTAACAATACAAAATTCTTAACAGCAAATTCAGTAAGTGATAATTCATATACCAATGGTCCAGAAAACCTATGGAAGAAGATGAAACCATTTATTTCCTTAAGACAATACTTGGAAAAGCAATGAGCTTGAAAACTGTATTGGAATCTGGCCTTAAAACAGGAGATATTATTTAGAATAGGCCTAGTAGCTGAGGACCATTATTTTACTTTTAATTAATATTAGCCTCTTATCACAGTAATTTCTTAAGCTTTCCATTACAGTTTTAACTTCATTTGTGCCACCGTTTATTAATAGCATAGAAAGACCAAGGGAGAAAATAAAATTCTCTCATGTAAGAGTAATTTCTATGTAACCTTGGGGTAGTTATCTTTCAAAAAGTACTTTTGTACAAAGCAAAGAAAATTGTACAGAGATTTAGTTAACTACTTCATGCAGCGCATATAAATACCCTTTAGACATAAGTATAGACTTTAATGTCTATTATCGTTACTACAGAAGCCCAAGAGTATGAGTTTGAAAGAGTTTTCACAGACTACACGCTGGGGATCCCTTCCATGCACCTCTGTGAGCAAAGCAAAAGAGAGCTTTGTAGTTTTGATCAAAAATACAAACAGAAAAACAAGCCAATTTGTAACGTCATATTGAAATTTCCCTGTGGCTCACAGAGAAAAAGCTCTGTACAGTCTATGTGGTATATGTATCTGAAGCAGCAATTAATGCAGAAAGAGAGACGCTCCACAATTTCCTCAGCTTGGCACTACCAGCATGCTCCTCTCTGGCAATTAACAGCAAGAAATGATACCTCAAAAAGTGTCAAGGGGAAACAGAGACTTTGATAAAAGCGCAAATTGTTTTTAAATGAGTTTGACACTATTCAAATAATCTTTCTCTTTTTCCCATTTTCCATACTGTTATATTTTAACACCTTTTTGGTATGTAACTGTGTCCTGTCACCTTCAAACAACTAACTAAATCTATATATGTTAAGTACCACAATTCAAACATAAACATATTTCCATCAGAAAAAAAAAAAAAAAATTTGGCATTCCCCAAACACCAGTAATGTATCTCAGGGAGGAAACTCATTCTTAAATGTTATCTAGAGCCAAAAAACCTGTAGTTTTGCTCCTTATATTTCAGGAAGAAGGTGCTTAACAGTCAAGAACATTTCAGAATCAGTGGTTAGCTCACAGAACTTTCTCACTATGGCTATTCACCATTAACATCTTCCAGATTCCAAATTGTTTATTCTGGGTTTGTCTCCTCAGCTCTTTCTCCAACAAACAGTGCTTTCTACATGTGGAAATAGCAACTGATGTAGGAATTGGAAATATAAGTAAAATTATTTTTCTGCTCCATCTTTACACCACCATAGTCACTCTAAGAGTCAACCGTATAAGGTAAGGATAATATAATTTAGGATAATTGTTCATGGGGATCCTATGGGGAATAGGTCATCATAAGTATCTTCAAAAACACAGAGCTGCTCAACCTACTCCCTGCTATGCACCACTGTAACTATAACCCTCTTGATTCCACTGTTTAGTAAAAAATAGAGTGACCGTTTATGTATGTTCAGGGAGGAGGATAAATTAGAAGGGAAAAGAAGGGAAATAAACACAAGTGGCAGGGCAAGACAAGGCAAGGGACAAAAATTACATATGTGGATCTGCTACACTGTATGGTAGCAGGACTCACTAATGTGAAAACTATATTTTCTGTCACATGATGAGTGGGAATCACAAGACTTCAGAAAGAGAGGAGGAGGTCAGGGATTGTTATCTACCAGAATAGCTTATTCAGCTTGCAAACCCATCTGGAAGATTATGAGGCATTAAGGGGTAACGAAAATCTAATTACATTCCTTCAGAAGGCAGTACCTAGTGCAATACTTAGCTCATCCTATCACGTACTATAAAGAATTATTATAAAAAAGGAGACTGCAAATTTTAAAGAAATTTGTAATAGAGTGTCCGTTCAAGTTGCTGTGGATCTTGCAATCACATTCTAAAACTGATCTATGGCCCTATAATGATATTTACATTAATATCCTCCCTTCAGCAGAAAGGGACTGAAGCTTGTTGTCCATATTTCACAGTATGTTTATTCTGAATGTAATATTATTAGACTGAGTATAACATTTTAGGGATTTTATAAAAAAAGAAAAGTCTGTAATTTTCCAATCATCATTTGCTCTGAATATTTTCATTCTTCCCTGTTTATAAAGAACTTTTTAGTACTTCACAAAAGTTAGTGGGCTAAAATATATTGTAACATTAAAAAAAAAAACAAAATGTATATGTTCCTTTTTCAGTTCTAATCACAGGAAAAAAATTACACAGCAGCTGGTTTATTAATCATCTTTTTGTCTGGGTTTTGGTCTCTTTTTTATTTAGGAGTAATTTCAATTAACATAATGAAGAACTTAAGAAAGCAATAAATTAGTATGTCTGCTTTTTCCATGAGGTTTTAAAGACACATGAGGATAAATCATGTGCATCAGTAGTTCTAAGATAATATTCAATCATCCTTTTATGGGTGCAAATTAAAGACTTTTGAAACCACAGCAAAGTGGGGGTTTTTTTTATGTTTTCCTTGTTGAATAAATCATGGCTTCAGAATGCCTTCAATGTAAACCTCGATTTTTCAAAATCATTAGAAAGCTGTACTTTGTTTCTTTTAATTTGATGATATATGTAGGTTGCCACTGAATAAGAATAAAAGTCATAAATGAAAGTTTAAAAACAAGAATATTTTTCAGTGAAAATTCTCAGAAGATTTTTTTTCCTAGACATTGCAGAGAGCACAGTTGCGAAAAAGGAAAACAAGAAAGATTCATAATGATATAAACAGGGGCTGCATGTTTCTTGGCAAAAAAACCCCAAATAAAACCCCAAAAACAAACAAACAAAACCCAAACAAATGAACAACTTGTTAAGTGCTGGCATGTCTCCCTGAAGAGAAAGAAAACTAACAGCTTCTTATGTTGGTTTGTTGGTGAGGCAGACAATGGCAATGGAAGAAAAAATCAAGTCGCAGGGGAATTTTTCTCTATTTGCATTTAGATTGTTAAAGCCTAACTTTAAGCAAGCTCTATGGACCAGCCTTATTGTCCAAACATTAAATCTGCTGCCTGTTAAGAGATGGCAAATGCATTCTTGTGCATATGGCAGCTACAATAGATAATAAGAAGTAGTACAAAGAGCCAAGAAGGTATTACCATGCTAAACTTCAAGTGAGTATGGGAAGATCTGTTTCACTTTTTCACCTAACAATAGAAATCTACAGTAAAAAAAAAAAAAATGGATAACATGGCAAGTGTAATCAATATTTCTCTGTCTGTACACCAGCAAGACAAGTTGCATCTCAAGACTGATTGTATCATTAGAATGGTAAAATACTCTGCAGTCAAGAAAAAAATTTCTTGACATTTCATTCAGTTTGCTGCTCAGTCTACAGAAGGATTGAGAGTCCAAGCATAGTCAAGTATAATTCTCCCATTTCTCCACTTAGCAGGATAAGAAACTAATTCATAATATTCCTATATAAGTAGTTTTGATATCACAAATGTTTGAAAACATTTTCTGATTTTGCAGCCAGTGGCTCTGTGGGTTTTATTTTCTAGGTTCTTAATCATCCATGCATAAATCTTGCTGTATTTCTGATGAGAATTTTCCAGCATTCATGAGTTGACAATATCACATCTTTCATTTGTACCTTGTGGAGAAAATAATGAACATGGGTTCCTCCCATGCATACTACTACTAAACCACTAAACCCAGGACTTTTAACACATTATTTCTTTTCATTAGCTATGGTCTCCCACTCTGTTTTCTCTTGGGAGTTGCTGGAAACTCCTTCTACATCAATTTTTTATCATCCTTTATGACTTGTTTTCCCTTTCCACTGTATATCAACAAGTCTAGTCATAATGATGGAATGGGGTGTACAGACAGGATCCAGGAAGGAAACTGATATTCCTCTGAGTCTCCAATTTGCTTCTTACTCTTCTACTTTCCAAACATTAGCAGAAGTTATGTCTTTGTCTCCTCTCACCATTTTTTTCCCTTCTGCCAACTAATCTGGAGCATTGTAACCCCCCCAAAATACTCTCCGTCATATTCATCTGTGATAAAGTTGTGAGCTTTTCCTCCCCATGACACTTTGAAATGTTACCTGTACCTTTGAAAGTACCTTCCTAAGAATTTGGAAGCTGTAACTCCTCTATAAACAATTTTCTGGGTTAAGAAACTTGCTGAATGTTTTAAAGGTACCATCATCATGCTGGCAAGTAAAAAAAAAAAGTCACTTTACAGTGCAATGTGAGAGAGAGAAAAGCATGAAAGGAGAATGAGAGACATATGCAGAACAAGCAGGTGTAGAAAAAGAGGGGCAGGAAGGAGTGCTGAATATACAGTGAATTATATGGGAGCATCTATACAGATAGAGAACTAGTGCCTAAGAACCATTAATCTCTTCAAAACTGGGAAATAATTATTTATTTCAAACTTGGATTTGGTCTGCTGTGTCTAGTTTTGGGTAAATAACTTGATTTCATAAATTTGGAAGTAAAAATAAGATTTTGCACATTCATTTTTATTTCAGAACAGTTAAAGGAAAATCCTGGAGGTTTTTAGAAATTTGGTTTGCGACTCCAGAATGTGTTGGATTCCTGTTCAGCTGGCAAAATGCAAGAAAATGCCAGAACTTAGTGCAAAATAGATTTTACTATTTATCTAAGGGATGGACTAAAATATCTTCCCAGTGTTCTCTCTTTTTTTTTTTTTTTTTTTTTTAGTACTTTTGTGTTTCTAAACTTATTTTCATCTACTATATCAAAGTAGATATTCTTTGTTCTTTCCAATGGAGCCCTGTAAAAACACACAAGAGGAATATGAGACTACAAAACATGTGCTTCATGGTAAGGCACAAAGTGTATGGGGTGAATATTACCAGATAGAGAAGTGACAGCTTTGTGACAGCTTGAAATGTGTCAGCATGGAAATTAATTACACTGATAATTTCCAGAAGCATAAAAAAGTATCTGGTATACATAGCCTAAACAATAGGAAGTGATTCCTCTCTCCCCTCTAGCCTTACTAAATTCAGATACCTCAGTAACAACCGAATGGATTTTTATCAAACTTTTGAGGCACTTCACCTCTGGGTTGGGCACCAGTGTAAAAAATTTCCTTCTAAGAGTAAATGGCTTGGAAAGCTATAAGCAGCAGAAATTAAGCACTTAAAATGGAAATAACATCTTAACCACAACTGCTAAACTTGTACCTCTGTCACCTCAAGCTGTGAGTTCACATCTCAGGAGATATGTGACAACAGGCTGACTCAGTGCTCAGATGAGAGCCATTTAGGAAACACCCAAGTAGAAATTCAGCAGATAGCAGCATTCCCACTGGGCTGCTAATAAAGTAGTACCCATGACAGGTGTTTAACCCTATCCAAGACAAGACATAGAATCATTGTCTTATCTGTCTAGTGACAAAGTTACTCTGACTGTACAGATGTGAAACCTAGTGTCCTGGTCTGAGGCCAATTTGCATAGTTTCTATCATCCCTCAACCTCATTTGGTTATGCAGTTCTCTGTTTCTTGCCCTGGAAGAGCCACAGTTTAGCCATCAGTGGACAGACATTCACTGGTCTTCACTGTCATTTTGCAACCATGCAGCAGGAGGCTGCTAACCACAGAAGGCACTTCTCAGCCCTTGTCTGTGTCCCTACACAAGCCGTACCAAATGGAGCTTTTAGTCTGGTAGGCATGAAGTTAGGTCTTTAAACAAGACACTTCATCCTAATTGTATGACCTCTTTGACTGAAACAGAAAGGCAGATCTGTCTCCTTTTACAATTCTATTGTTCAATAAGGAATCATATTTATATACTATTAGGTAAATGGTAGAGCTGAGCTTCAGTCAACCTGCCCAATATTAAGCCTATTAAGATGACATAAAATAATTTTCCAGTCTCCAATGAATGTTTTGATTTAACACCCATGCACATCTTTAAATATGTCAGATTGTGACAATTATTATATATGTTGCATATGTAGAAAACTGTTAAAACATGGAAGAGGTCTTGGGATCTATTTGCCTGTAACTTATTTTGTACATGAGAATATGTCATTATAGCAAACAAAAAAATAAAGGATGTTCATAGAGTCTGATTTCCCCAATACACAACAACTTAATCTGAAGTTAGTGATTTCACTCTTTGAAAATTCAAGCCTTGAATATTTAATCTTGCTCCAAAACCATCCAAAACCATCATTACTAAATTCAATTTATGTTCAGGTGAGAGGCTTAAGGCTCTTTCCACATGCCTTGTCATTTGTCCAAGCACTGGGCTTTTTTTTTTTTTCTTTCTTTTTTTTTGTATATGTTTTCTGTATCCTCTGGATGATACCAGTTTAGAATAACATTTCATAAAAATTTAATGGCCCTTGTCAAGTAAATTGTTCTACAGACACACATATTCTCTTAACATGAACAAATGCTCATGCTACTGCTAAAACTATTGGTTAGCATGCTCTTTAAAAATCTGTAGACATTCTTTAACTTTGGTTTTCTGAGGAAATTAAACTAATACATTTGCATAGTTTATTAATCTGTCTATCTATCATCCTATCCCTGATGTCTGCTCTTTGTTTAATTTATTGATCAGAGTTCAACCACACTTGGCAACTGAAAAAAACATTTCAAACATAAATAGAATTCTGAGCTCATAAACATTAGTCAGAGAGTAGAGCTGCAGTTACTGCAGGGAGAGATGAAGTCATTGTTTTACTCTTCTATTAGAGAGAGAAAGAAATACAATTTATGCACCCTACAATGTACATACCTCACCTTCATCTTCTATTGGTCCAGCAGTGGGAAGGAAATTGAGTTCAACAGGCCCTACATTTCTTCCTACCTCTGGATGGAGCAAGTTACATTCTGCTCTGCTGTTTTGCTCACCATGTTCTAAACAGAACTGCACAGTGCTAAATAGTATCTGGGACCAGGGTGGTCTTTGGAAACTGGAAGCTGGACAGGGAAACACACAGTAAAATTTTAATGTCCCAGAGAAGTTACACCTCCAGTTGATATTAACAGAACTAACCAACCATGACTCCTCCTCTTACACAAAGGATAGAGAATGAATTTTTATATATCATTAACTGTGCCACTTAAACAAGTATAAGATGTGAGAACTCTTGACAGCCAAAAGCAGGATCAGCACCCACATTTAGGATTCACAGTCACACTTCACTTACCAGGGAAGCTCCTATGGTGATAATGGTGTGTGTTCACCCATTTTTCATAGCAGGCTGGAACCCATACTTAAATAACTAAAGCTGCAATAAAGCACTTCAAGCAAGAAATATAAAACAAATCAAACAAAAACAAATCAAACAGAAATAAATCCACAAGAGAAATTTAAAAAGGTAATCATCACAAATTATTTGGCAGGCTCAGCCAAAGCACTGTGGTGCACAGCCTGCATGTCAGAGCCATATGACTTATTTTTCATGTTCTGAAGAAAAAAGCAGTGTAGCATTCAAACTGTGGAGCTTTTGTTACAAGGACTTTATCTCACCAAGTGGTCTCAGCATTTCAATTCCATCTTCTAAAAGCTAAAGTGGAATTTGATCAAATACCAAATTGATTTTAAAATCACTTTTATGACTTTTGAAAGCATTGCTCAATTTGGGATCCTCTGTTTATATTTATCTTCAGTTCCATTTCTGCACTCAAATTTGTGTTGCTGTTTGAGAATAGTTGGCCATTCTAAATAAAGGCACACACACTTGTCTTTGCAGTGTGTACTGACAAAAGGAGTGGGTTTTGGCTTCAGGCTGAAATGCTCACTAAAACAACATAAATCTAATCCTATTTTTACTTTTTGATGTCAGTTATTTAACATTATAGCAAGGTTTCCTTGGTTTGTATTTAACTTTGCTAATGATGCTAAATGATAGATATTGTGGAAAACATTTCATTACATATGTTCAAAAAAGAAGCTTTTATAATGAAAGAAAAGAGTGAGGAAGGAAGGAAGGAAGGAAGGAAGGAAGGAAGGAAGGAAGGAAGGAAGGAAGGAAGGAAGGAAGGAAGGAAGGAAGGAAGGAAGGAAGGAAGGAAGGAAGGAAGGAAGGAAGGAAGGAAGGTTGGTTTTCCCCCAGCTTCTTGGTAGGCAGATCTCCTTCCACTGAAGCTAGTGACATTGATGCAGTACAAGGAAAATTATAGCAATGTAGAATCTTTGTGGAAACATCACTCAAAGAAAATCTAGTCCCAGGATTATCCCAGCTAGTAAGAGCAAACTTTCAGACAGAGATATTCCAAGGTATCATAAAAACCACAAACCCAAGAAATTTGATTTTCATAGGCCTGGTTTAGACTGGTATGATAATGGTTCATTACATACATACTATGCAGGGATATTTTTCATGTTGATAGAAAGGTTCCTGGTAATTATAATTACTCTTGAAATCTCAGCATTTTCTGAAAATCTTCTGGAAATTAGGTATGCCAGGTGGAGAAAAGAAAGTCAGGTGCAAACATCATAGTCTTAATTTGTAAAGTGCAAAGAAAAAAAACCCAACAAAACAACAAACCAAAAACTTTAGTCTGTATCCAAAGCTATTATTTTCTTTCTAATACTTGGGTGAAATAAGTGAAATTCAAGGTATTCTCAGGAGAAATAGTAAGGCAATTAGAATGTACTTAGAAATAGCTACATAGGTACCAAAAGAGACAACTCTTGTAAGTAAAATCTTATTTCAAGAAAACAAAAAATTTCAACATCAGAAATAATGTATTTTCTTAGGCAAATAAAGAACATATGGATTTACACACATCCTGGAGCAAGAGTGAATTATGCACTCTGAAACAGTATCTAAACTCCTCTCTCACAATTGCTGCACAGTGTTTTATAATGAAATATATAATTTTATAATGAATATATTTATATATTATATATATATTATGATCTGCTGCCACCAGGCTTGCTGATGGGCTCACCTTTGGCTACCAGCAGGTCTGTTTTGGAGCCAGGTGGAACTGGCTCTGTACAACAGAGGGGCAGCTGTCTCTTGCCACAGAATCGACCTCTGCAGCCCCTTGCTAATAAAAGCTTTCTGCATAAACCCAATAAAAATATCTATAATTTAAGTTCGAAATAACTTTTTATTAAGACCATGCACCAAAAGATCCTTGGCAATGTCCTGTGTCAGGAAAGGAAACATTTCACAGGCGAACTTCCAGAAACAGCAACATAACCTAATTTTCTTGTAACAACCTACATAAAGTAAGAGGAAAGACAACTCTTGTATTGCATCTGCAAAGTCCCTCAAGACTGAGGAGACATCGAAGAACAGCAGCAATGAGAAGTATATATTCAGCCTGGTGATTCTTCCTGGGGGCCAGGGTGGCTAAACTGCTCTCTACATGTCTCTAGCAAGTTTCCTGAAGATGTGGAAAACTCTGTAGGTTACACAAAAACATCTTTCTTTATTTACTGTTTCAAGATTAAAGGGATAATATGTGCATCAGTTCACTAAAGTTCCCTGATAACTGTCTAAATTATATCATCTGGAAGACAAGAGCAACTATAAAAGAGACTATGCTTTTTTTGATTTATTACAGTGGAGGGATCAAATAATGCAGTGTGATTCAAATAGCTGAACTCCATGTAAGTTAGACTTTGCTCGCTGTTAGGGCAGTTATACAGAACCCTGCTTATACAGCTTTAATTGCAACCAAATGTAACAGCAGCCCTCAGAAAGACATCACCCACATCTATTTTTACAGATGTGAAGGATGATTATGAAAAATAAGTCAGAAATAGAACAATGTGTGAGAATAAAACAACAGGGTGTTATTGCTGAGATGGCTTGTATCCAGCAGCAGTACACACTTTCAAATTTTTCTTAAAACTATATGATGCTATTTAGCACATTTAAATATAGATGTACATTAAATTCAATATTAGGAAAGCAATACAGATTAAAATAATGCAGATTCTACTATACTAAAACATCTGTTCCATGTATTATATTAGTCTCATAAAGTCAGTTATACCCTCATGAAATTCTCAGGCTTTTTCTACCACCTGAAAATGTTTTATAGGAAAACTAGGGCCCAGGTTTCATATTATTGAAGCAAATAGAAAAATGTCTATTGACTTTGAGAGCATTTGTATGAATATTTTAAAAATACTTGTTTGAAGCTCCAGAAGTTAAACTTTTTTGAATGACACCAACATTAGGGTTAATATATTTTATTTCAGAAGAAAGGGCTGTTTTTGGATTAGCCTTGAAAAACATCAATCTTTATGATTTCTTACAGCTGAGCATACTTCAGTGTTGTTAATTACATTTGGAATTAATATTTTCAGAACTCAGATTCTGTTTTTTTCTTTTGATGTAAGGTTGATTATTGATTATCGAGTGGGTATATTAAGAAGCCTTTTTGATACTGTTAATCCACAATTTTTAGTTAAATATCATTGTCTAAATATGGTGTATTTTTAATATTCCATTAATGTATTTGGAACAGAAGAGGGAGTCATATTTACAAAAACATTGTCTGTTTTTTAAATATACATTAATATTTCATATCTGAAGGTAGTCCTAGTGGTGAAAATAGGTATAAAATTAATTCACAATACTATTTGCAATGTCAGTTCCATTTTCAGTGGTGCGGGAAGTAGGGATAAAGGAGAAAGAAGAGCTGTGTAATTGCTTTTTTTTTTTACTTTTGTCATGCAATGCAGTAATAGTGTGTGAAGTAAGATTGCCATTGCTTCCTTAATATAATTCACCCTACCTTTCACTTGCACTTCCAGAAAATCAATCTTGCTAAGTTACATAACACATAATAAGTGCTAGGCTTTTTACACAAGTAGAAAGGATGGTGATTGTCTCAGAGAATTTACTTCCTACTGTGTTTATTTCCACTGAAGCTAAAACAAAATTGATTGAAAAAATAGAAGCTGGGAAAATAGAAGAAAGGAAAGGAAACATGAATACCAAGAAGAAAAAAAACGAAAGTTAACAAGTCATGTGGTGAGAAGAAAGAAAAGCGTAAAAGAAAGACAGAATCTCGAGGTAAAGGATAATCACGGTACTGTCTCTAATGATCAAAAATTAGACAAATCTCTTTGTCTATCAAAATAAGAGGAGAGGCTGGAGAACTACCAGAGAACCAGTGTCCTTTTTGTAGCTTCTGCTCCTAGCAAGTGCTGTTCTGAGGCTTCACCTCTTTGGTGTTTCATTCAGCATCGCTGGACAAGTTACATCTCCCACAGCATCTGGGTGCTTTGCAGCATTATGTATACTGATATCTTCACAAGGCTATCTTGCCATCTTACAGATGTTGCAAAAATACAGCTGGTGATAACATAAAAAATTTGAAGCAGTTTTACCATTGAGAATGGTTGGTCTCATCATTTATGGTCAGGGGAGCCAGGGAGGAAATATATTTTCAGAGGGCTACCCAGTTATTGACTACACAAAGTAAAGTGAGTGAGGTGGATGAAGCAAGGGCAGGCACAGACAAGATGCTGGCAGCAGGTTATACAGTAATTGTCCATTCTTTCACTTGGGCAGCTTCTACTGCCCACATGGGTATCGTATACTGAATTGAAAATTCCTGGATTTTGGCATTGATAGTGAAAATAGATGAAGGGCGCACCCTTGATTTCGAGTCGGAGAGAAATTTGCGTAAAGTGATTAGTTCTCTTGAAACAATAATCACAGAAGATATCTGAACTTCTAATGATGTAGATTTCTGAGGGTAATTTGAACTGTGAGCTTTTGGGAGTGAGGGAGGGTTCCTCCTGTTGGGGCAGAATGGGAAAATAATGTTTGCATGAAGTACATTTCATTTAATTTTTATGATTTAGCCTAGAAAAGAAAAACACAATTACATCAATTATAAAGTTCAGGAAAGCTAGAAAAGTAAACTATCTCTCTGCAATTTTTCATCTCTTTATGAACTGTTATTGTGCCAGGAAGAGATACCACACAATAATCCACAAAGTAATAAGTTTCATTTCCCTCTTCCAAATTCTTCCCTCTTTGGAAACAGAAGTTATTTGTGAACAACAACATCCATTCTGTGATCTTAATAACGTATGCTTCTGTGCCAGCATGATATTATGAAAATTGCTTTCAGTTTCAGTAGGAGCTGCAATCCTGCAGCACCTCTAAAAATCCATCTGTTTTTTAACCCTAAAAGGAGAAAAAATGTGCCCACAAATATATAGCAGTGAATGAAATAGAAATCATTATTCTTTAAAGCAAAAAAAATTAGGGTCTCTATATGCTGTAAAAAACCCAACCAAATTCACTTAGTTTTCACTGCAGAAGAATAGTAACATGGGTTGAAAACTTTGTTATGAGGGAGGTTTGCATTCATAATTGACAGGCCTCCTTCTAATACCCCAGTCATAGAGGAGCATGAGAGGAGGAAAAAGACTAATATTTTTTATTTTAGAGAGAAGGCAAAGACTATGGTGGCCGATCTATTTTCGGTGGAGAGGAGATATTCATTATGCAGTCATGTTAGAATATCATTCTGGGTACAAAAGTTATGATTTTAAGTTGTCAGCAGAAACACATGCTCCCAGGAAAGATAGGGAGCAAACATGTTAGAAGCCTGAAGTAGACCTTATAAGTACAGCTTCACTTCCCACAACACTCTTCAACATCATCCAAGAAAGAAACAACTAAAAACCTAAAACAATTATGTGGGAGCATTTCAGTAATCCTTGCTTGCTGCTGTGTAATTCATACTATCCTTCCAAATATGTCCTGAAATATCAGGAATACCCATCAAAAAGTCTCCTGAATGTTTTAACCTTGTACAGTTGTTGGGACTGTCTTCAACAGTCATGACACTCTCATGTCGTGAAAAAACAGCTGTGCTATGCAGAACCAATCAAATAGATATTTGTTAATGCTAACAAAAAGGTTTTCTGTCTTCATCTGTCTATGGGCTTATTTCAGATAATTCAGGTACGTTTTGAATGATAAGGCTTAAAAATAATCAGCCAAACTACAGATCCAGTCTAGTCTAAGGTTCCCATAGCCCAGTCACATAACAAGGTTCAAATACCTTAATTGTTGCTTAGACAGGACATTGCCCTAAAAGATTCAGAAAATATCTGCCCCAGTCACTCATACACTTAGTTACTAGTTCAGCAAGTACCCAGGTCTCAGCAATCAAAAGAAATGGTTCAGTCTCTTGAAGTCCCAAAACTAAGTCAAGTTTTATTAGCCTGTATTGTGTCATGGTCTAAAATAGTGTTGATTTTACTTCCAGAGACAAAATTAATGTTGAAAAAAAGAGTAATTACAACTTAAGAGAAATAATACCCTGAGAAAAGTCTCCGAACCTGATCCTCATTTTCAGCACTCAAGCAATATTTTCCTTCCGTTTATTTTCATAATTGGATTTGTGTGTCAAGGTTTTGGTATCTGGGGCAGGGGCTGTGGGAGTGACTTCTGTAAGGAGATGATAGACACCTTCTCCATGTCCAACAGAGCCAATGCCAGCCATCTCTGAGATGGACCCACTGCTGCTCAAGACTAAGCCCTTCAGTCACAGTGATAGTGCCTCTGGGGTAACATATTTGAGTAGAGTGGAAAACAGTTGCATAACTTCAGAAGGACTTTGACAGGCTAGAGAGGTGGGCAGAGAAGAATTTTCTGGAATCCAACAAAGGCAAATGCAGGGTCTTGCACCTAGTGAAGAATTTCCCCATGCTCCAGGACAGGCTGGGGGCTGACCTGCAGGAAAGCAGCTCTGCAGAGCAGGACCTGGGTGCCATGAGCCAGAAGTGTGGCCAAGAAGGCCAACAGTGTCTTGGGATGCACTAGGAAGAGCATTGCCAGCAGACGGAGGAAGGTTTTCCAGTCCCTCTACTCAGCCCTGGTGAGGCCTTGTTTGGAGTATTGTGGGCAGTTCTAAGCTCCTCAGCACAAGAGAGGGGTGGATTTCCTAGAGTGGGCCCAGCAGAAGGTGACAAAGACAATTAAAGGACTGCAATATCTCTTTTAGAAAGACGGGCTGGGAGAGCTGGTCCTGTTCAGTCTCTTAAAACCTGCATGTCTGAACAGTTATTTTCATGAGGTTCAAGCATAAGCATTCTTTTTAATCTTAAGCTTTGCAGACAGACCATTTAAAAGAAGTCTTTCAGACATTTTGTTATGCAATGTATCATTTCACTGGAAAATAGTCTAATTTGAGGAAAGGTTTTCTTGTTTCTTTCAGTTCTGACTTTGTCATAGCAGCCCCCTGATTTGTTTGTTGGTTTACTGTAAAACAACAGTGAATGGCTGAATGCTCTTCTCCAGTAAATTTGATTTATAACAGCTATCATTTTAAACAAAGAAAGAATATTCTGGATTTTTCTCATAAACATGAAAGTATTCTCTACTAAAGCATCTCACATACATTCTAACTAAAGTACGGGAAGAATGAGAATTATTAGCACAGTTTTGTGCTAACTAAATTATTACAATGTATCAATGTGAGTAGGTTTTCATATTGAAATCTATGGTCTGAATTTGTCTTTTTAAATTTAAACAAACTAGTGCTAGTGTTATCACTCATACAGCATTCATGGTTTCAAATGCACTACTGTGCTTTGTTTTGTATAAATGTCTAACACTAGAGGAACCCTTTGGATGGAGTCCTGATATATCATTGATTACAGCATTCTGCAGGTCACATTTATTAGAGGACACCTAACACAGCATAATGAACATTAAAGGTGACTGAAAACATTTAAGCTGCAGAAGTTATTGCTGTCTTTAAGAATGGATCTCAAGTTCACTGAACATCTCTCAGCAGGGAAAGGACAATGCTCGATTTTTTTCCCTCAAACTGAGGGAAATGAAATTAAAATGACATTACAAAATATTTTGCTTGTTTCTCTTGACCTGTGCAAACATTATCCGGCATCTTCTCAGAAAATCTAAAACACTAGTATGGTTTTCTAATTTTGGCTAAAGATTGACAAATTCTTTAAATAATTATTTTCTAATTAAAATATTTTGCAAGAATTCTCTAGACGACTTAATTTTGCCTGTTTTTTTGGTCAAGTTTTGAGCTCAAAACATCTGGAATGTTTGTGAAAGGTTAATTTAAAAGTTTTGGTAAACATTCAATTTCAAACATATTAAAAAAAATCTAAAACCTTTTCCATATGCTGTACAAATCAGTGTTGATTTCAGTGGGCAAATCACATCTGACCAATATAACTTACATTGCTGGAATAAATACTTAAACAGCATTTCAGTTATCTGTGGTACACTGATATCTTTCATAGAATTGGAAACAAATATAGATACTGATTTTAATTTTTAATTCTGTAACTTATCTGTGGTAAATAAATATAGGACAATTGTCCTTGTTCTAGGTTAAGAGTTAATTTTAGCAGTAACCAGGAGGGCGTATGGCCAGGACTCTGACGTTATTCTATACTTCCTTACCTCATTTGATGGTGATGGGGGCAAGGAGTCCTTTCTGGGTCATGGAGTGTTGGGGAGGGAGTGGTTAGGGATTGTTGGGGGGTTCTGTGTGAATCATTTGCCTCTTTCATGTACCCTCTGTCATTCATATTGTTGCCGGCAATGTTCATTTTCTTATCTCTTACTCTTATGTATTACTCTTAATTATTACCTATGCAGTAAATTCTTCTTACCTCCGTGTGTGATCTTTTCCTTTTGTGCCACCAGCTCTCCTCTCCATCCGTCCACAGGGAGGAGGAGAAGGGGAGAGTGAGAGAGCAGATCATGGTTTGGAGTGTCTGGAGTATTTCAGTGGGAACACTAACTTGGGGAACACCAGCTTGGGGAACACCACCTCTAAACCATGACACCAATGAAATAAATAAAATTCTTCATGTTCAGTGTTTTTTTTTTTTGGAGTGAGAGGGAGAAATGTGGGGCTGCTGAAAATTTCTGCCAGCACGAGAATATACTTGTTTTTCCAGTGGAGTGAAGAAGGCAATTTTCTGTCCTGAGATCACATAGTAATCCTCATTAAGAGGTAACACAGCTGTTGATTTGCTAAGAAAACATGAATTAAAAGAATTAAAGGAAATGAACAACTAATGCAACCTCTCTACTAAATTATTAAGATTCATATTTAAATTGCATTTATTGATTAAATGGTAGCAAAGTGTACCAAAAACACTTCTTAATAAAAGACTAAACAAGTTAAACTGGATCAGCAATAAAACCAACTCAAAACATCACTTGATGAAAATCAAATATTATATTGCTTATTTCTGCAGTACACTAAAAATAATTGGTAAAAATTATTCTGATTTCAGCACATTTGCAAATATAAAATGTTACAAGCAGTAAGGTCAACACCAATATAGAGCACCATAAGGGTATTTCATAAAATGCAGAGAGTTATGTGAAAAATTGATGATCAGAAAAAGAACTGTTGCATTTCAGCAATATATTAATATTTTTTTTAAGAAGCAAGTTCTAAAAAGATACCTAACATCTATTACAAGAGAAATGAAAACTGTCACCAGCTCTCAAACTTCTATCTACAGTTTTCTCAAGCATAACCATCCTTTACAGTACCCTCAGTAGTCAAACAGGTGTGCTCAGCCTTGACAATCATCAGATCTGAGCTCTTCCAGGGCTTGGGTGAGGGTCTTTCCCAAGAATTTTTGCAGAAATGATTTTACTTCCTGTCTGCCTCTAAATAAGAAAATTGTTTAGCTTATACACCCCACGTACTATGCCAACAGCATCATGATGCCAGATTTCCACCGATTTGGAAAACAAACTTAAGGTACACTAATTACAAATTTCCTGGAAGTTCATCCAAACATTTTGGTGGTGAAATCAATAGCCCACCCAAAGTACATCTGCACCAGTGCAGGGGGAAGTTATTAGTGACCAGCTGTGCCACTTAGATACTCACCAGTCTGTGACTGGATGGGATTCACTTGATGGTACTGAGGGAGCTGTCAAAAGAGCTCATCAAGCCAATCTCCATCATTTATCATAGTCCTGGTTAAGTGGGGAGGTCCCAGAAGGCTGAAAGTTTGTCAGTGTGATGTCCACCTACAATTATGACCAGAAAGAAGATCTGGAGAACTACAGATCTGCCAGATTGACCTCACTACCAGGGAAGGAAGGTTACATAACAGATCATGCTGAGTGCAATCACATGGCACATACAGGACAGCCAAGGGATCAGACCCAGCCAGCATGCATTTGGGAAAGTCAGGTCCTGCTTGACCAGCCTCATCTTCTTTTATGACCAGGTGACCTGCCTAAGGGAGGAGAGGAAGGCTGTGAATGTTGCCTGTCTGGACTCCAGCAAAGCCCTTGACTTTGTTTCTCACAGGATTCTCTGTGAAAGCTGGAAGCCCATGGCTTGGACAGGTGCACCGTTCACTGGCATAAAAACTGGCTGGGTGTCCAGGCCCAGTGGTGTTGAAAGGAATTCCACCCAGTTGGTGTGCAGTCACTAGTGGTGTTGCCCAAGGCTCTATATTCTACCCAGTGCTGTTCAATAAACTTATGGATGATCTGGATGAGGGGATTGAGTGTACCCTCAGTAAGTTCACAGATGACACTAAGGGCAGAAGGGTTGATCTGCTGAAGGGCACAAAGGTTCTTCCGAAGAATCTGGACAGGTAAGATCAATGGGATGAGGCAGTGTGCTGCTCAATAAAGTGAGATGGCAGGTCCTGCCCTTGGGTCGCAACAACCTTATGCAGAGCACAGGCTGGGGACAGAGTGGCTGGGAAGCAGCCAAGTGGAAAAGGACCTGGAAGTGCTGGTCAACAGTGGCTGAACATGACTCAGCTGTGCCCAGGTGGCCAAGAAAGACAGTGGCATCCTGGCCTGTATCAGGAATACTGTGGCCAGCAGAACCAGGAAAGTGATTCTTCCCTGTATTTGGCACCGGTGAAGCCACATCTCAAATCTTTTGTAAAGTTTTGGGACCCTCAGTTCAAGGAAAATGCTGAAGTGCTGCAGTATGCACAGAGAAGGGCAACGAAGTTGGTGAAGGACCTAGAGAATGTGTTATATGAAGAATGCCTGAGGGAGCTGGGATTGTTTATCCTGCAAAAAAGGAGGCTCAAGGATGACTTTATCATTCTCTACAACTACTTGGAAGGAGGTTGTAGCAGGGTGGGGGTCAATCTCCCAGGCAATTAGCAGCAGGGTAGGAGTATGTATCCTCAGGATACATGCGGGGTGTTTCAGGTTGGAGATCAGGACGGACTATTTTTATGGAAAGGGTTGTTAAGCGTTGTAATGAGCTGCCCAGGGAGATGATAGAGTCACCATCCCTGGAAATATTCAAGACACAATTGGACTTGGTACCTAATACTAATGATTTCGTTGGTGTGATGCTGTTCACTCAAAGGCTGGGCTTGATCTTGGAAGTTTTTTACATCCTTAATATTTCTACACTGCTGTGTGAAAGAAGTAACTTATAGCCTGTAAAAAAAAAAAAACAACATGAATAGCAAATCTGACATCATTAGCTTGCTTTAGCTATAGCTCCATTTTTTGTATGCTTTCACACCACAAAGAAGAAGACAAGGAAAATAATGGGGCCTAAACACAAATCCTGGTTCCACTTGCTTGTATATCTATTTATGCTCTTTGAGGGAAAGTGAGGAAAAGGAGAAGGAATGATGACAGGCATAGCAGGTGCCCTTACTCTAGACTGAGAGCTTTGTCAATTTCAGAAATCAGTGCCTTTGGTGAGAAATTTGCATTCAGCCAAAAACCCCAAAGAGTCCTGGCAATTCTTATAAAACCTAAATGAGAAAAATATAGCACTGTAGAACTTCTAAAATTCTGGAGCTAAAACATGCTCATTTACATGCCAAAAAAAGGCAAATATCACTAGCCTGCAAAAGACAATGGAAATATAGACTATAATAAGTATTTGCTTTATAATTCACACAGATTAAATAGTCCCTGACCTTACATGATATTTAATTTGATTAGCACTATACATTTAAGTGCAGTAATTCTGTGATAAAGAGAAAACTTTTGACTTCAATACCATGGTGGAAATTAATTCTGTCCTGAGCATGACATGTCATATCATCTATATTACTCTGCTCTTTGCTTTTTAAACTGTTCATGTTCATTTGATCCAAATGAAGAAATGCAATTGGACATGCACCTTTTAAAAGAAAGAAGTGGGAAACCTTTGTCGTATTTTAGATAATACCTTTTCCCTAAATTATTTGCAATGAGCTAAGGTAATTTAGAAAACCCAAATTCTCATCATTTATAACATGCAAACATAGCAAGATGAATATAATAATGGTAAAAATAAAACACATTCTGATTATGCCAGCTTTAAGAAAGAAAGATTTGTCTCAGCTAAATTTAATAAAGCTATCTGGGGTATTCCTAACAAGTCAGACAAAGTAGTATTAGAATATAGGATAGCTTCCTGAAAGTTCATGCAGGACATTGGACAGATTTTACATATTACTTGGAATCATCTACTGCTAGAAACTATTTTTAAAACTCCTTCATGTGGTTAGCTTAACATTAAATCCCACATACCTATACAGCTTTCAGCTACACCTTTAGATTTCATTGTATTCATATCTAAAGTATGATTATTTCAGACATTTCTAGTATTTCCCAAAAGACGGCTTTCATAAAGCCATCTGATTGCAAGTATATATGGTTTTATCACGTCTGTTCTTAGGCTGATCATTTACCTTTGCCTAATAACCTTGTGGGCTACTACTGATCTGAAAAAAACAAGTTCCAGTCTGTCACGTTCGTCCCCTTGGGGTGGAACACACCAGACTTGTTGCTACCTCCCAACTGAAAATAGCACAAGCTCTTATCCAGTAGGTTGCCCCACTGCAGAGCCCTCAAGTTGTTAAAGATCATCTGCTTGACTAAGCTCTGAAACACAAATACTCACACAGTCAATAAATACCGTCCCCTTCAAAAGCTGCAGCTACCCACATCCTTTTTCAGCTTTCCAGCCTGAATCATCTCACACCTTGTCCTATAAGAGCTTTAGATGCTTTTGTGGGTACTAGAGCAGAAGTCAGAGTTTAATTTGTGTATGCACAACAAATCTGACCTCATATCCTACTTTGTGCAGGAGCGTGTCTAGAAATACAAGATGTTGTTTAATACACACAATGGTCTCATGTCATTGCTGATTTATGCTACAGCTCAACTCCTGAGACTTCAGGAGTTAAAGACCAACAAACTTCCTCCTTTTTTGTAGCACCATTTTTACACATGCTTAGGAATACAAAAGTTTTTTTTCTAGAAACTAGGTTAGAAGTTCACCCAGTCACAAGAAACTTCTCTTTCAGATTTTTCCTCCCTTTACAGTGAAATATTAAACATTCTCACCGCTTCCACCTGTTCTCATTAATGAGTCTAGCAACACCATGAGCTTCAGGCTTTGGTTTCAAAACAAAGACACTAAACAAACACCTTGACTTGACTCACAATCCCTTCTCAGATTAAAGCTACATTGTTTTCAACATCTGCATAAAAAGCAGTAAATATCAAATAGTTTGTTCTCTGAGCTTCAAACCAGTTCTAACAAAACGTCAGTACAAAACCTCAGTCCCTTTTACTAGGGCTCCAATAGATTGTTGAAAATTTCAGTTTTGACTCCTGTTCAATGCAAAATTGTTCATGACTCAGTGACCTTTTAAAAGAACCCAGAATCAAATGCAATCCTATTTTTATATTATCATCAAAACCACTGGCACATTTCAACTTTGCAAGCCGTAAACATGGAACAAAAAGAACACTGTTTAAGGGGATTGTTTTGCCTGTAAGCCTATGATTATATTCTAGTCAAAGCAGACCTCTCAGTCTACAAATTCATGTAGATAAAAATTGACAAAGGATTTGCATGGAGTCTTACGATGTAGGACTGCAGGATTTTGCATATCAAGTTCACAGGGTGTCACAGTGTGACTCATCAGGATTATGTGAAGACAACAGGCTTCCTCAGCTGCTGCAGCTCCTCTTTAGAAGTGACAGCCTGACTGAGTCATGGAAGCTACTGAAATCACAGCCTGCTTGAAGGAGGGACCTCATACTTGGTAGTAACTGGCAGGGTGAGTTGTCTGGGTGTTTTTGTTATCCTTTTGTGGAGAGCACTGCCTCCTTACATAAGCCAAAGGCACTCTACTGCTTCCCTTTCTTTGGGGCTTTTGGCAGAAGAGACCCTTCATCAAACCAGGAAGTCATCTGGGACTCAAGCAAAAACCCACTTTGAGATTTTCTACCTAGAATAATAGGTGAACATAAAATGTTAGCTTGAACTTAAATCATCTAATCATGTAGAACCTTCTACCTGAAAAAAAATCACTTGTCTGAAGGTAAGAATAGTTTACTTTGAACAAAACCAATATTTTTCTATAGTGCAGCATTGGCTAGGTTGGACGAGGCATATTTTATTTGCAAAATCTTGACAGATTAGAGGAACTAAATCCTAACTTAAAAACAATCTGAGAAGCACTTTTTCTTTTTTTAAAACACAGCTGAGTGAACTATTAATTTGAGGCATTTTATAATTTAACCGGGTATGATTTAAGAAGAAATCATAATTGTTAGTAAACCATAGTAATTATATGGGAACTTGACATCTTACCCTCCTAGAAAGGACCATATCATGAAGTAACTCTTACTATGTATATGCTATAAAGTAATAAGGAGGAATATACGTACATCTGTGACCTGAGCAACTGGCACTCAGGACTTGACATTGCCCATGCTTTAAATGATTTAAACCTACCTCAGATCAGCCTAGGTCTAGGAACAAAGCACCCTGGGGACAAAACCAGGTGCATTCCTGTGATTCATCTGCCAGTTTATTTTTTCAAGACAGGAAATAAGTCCATGTTCTTGAAGTCTATTTCATTATTGTGTCCAAAGTATGGTTCACAAGGATAGCTAGAATATTGATTTCTCCCAGTCCTAACTGTAGGTGCAGTCACTACTTACTAAAGTGATTCGGTGTTTCAGGTGTTCTCTGTTTTCCTTTTCACATAATCTGCTAGCGTTTCCACACCACTCCCATGAATACCCACTTCTAAAGCAAAAAACATCACAGACGTTAGATGGGATATAAATGTTCAGTAAGGAGGAATGAGCGAGATAACAGCTACATCTTTAATTCAGGCTTTTTTTTTAGAAAACCTGGCCTTGCTGCTGGCCTTGAAAGCCATTTTTGAAACCATTAGTGTGTTCTTCTTTCCTGTCTGCCCAGTGGTAGACTGTGCTGTAAATAAATATCTGTGTATGCATTTCTGTTTCTTCTTTCATGTGCATAAAACTTGGCTGATGAGTTTTAGTGTAACCTCCATTCTCACTGAAATCTCCTCCTTTCTGTGTCAAAGCAGCATTTTATCTCCTGTGCTCCTTTGTGTCATATGTCTTGGAGAGGTGAGGAAAAGTGGAAGTGGTAAGGCAGAGACAAGTAAAGGCACTGATTCTACACAGAATGGGAAATGAGGCTACACTCTCCTTATAGCTGTAGCTCTAGGCAGATGGACCTTTACCTTTCTTAACACTGGTTTCTGGTATAAATCATATACTGCATTGAATATGGGAAAAAAATAGATTCAGATTTGAATTCTTTCTCAGACATGTTGGCATCTATTGACAGCCACGGAGCTGAGTGAAACAATTTCCTAAATGACATAGATGGGAATATCATCATATATTTAATATTCAGCAGAGTGTTCCTTAATGCACAAAAGAATAGGAAAAAATAAACTGTGATGACATGGAAATAATTGTCTGCCTGTAGGCAGTTAATAAACTAATTCAGTTCTTATTAGGGCCTTAAACTTACAGCAAGTTTTTAATTAATTTAATTAATACTCAACAAATAGCCTACAGCTAGGCAAATCACATCCCAGAGCAGCAATGCCAACTGACATTTATTAATCTATTTGCTGATGCTTACTTAACATTTTTAAAATAATTTTGGTAAAAAAAAACATGGTGAACACAACCATCCCTTGTGGCTATTCTGATTTATCAAGAATTTTGATTCAGTGGTCCTATGCAAGTGCTTCTTTAAATTACATGTCTTCAAATTGGAGCCTTCTTGATTTTGCTCTTATACCTGTCCACTGCTAGATATGGTAACAACCTCATAAAATTACAAAAATTGGAAAATTTTATATCAGATATATTTATATGATTATTTATTATAACTTCCTAGAAAAAGCTAGTTTTAAGTTGCCCAAATATTCTTAGAGTAGGGAGCTTGATTAGCCTTTGTTTTACATTATTTTCCGCTGAGATGGAAACCACATAATTATAAAAACTTAGTTTTTCTCTGTTCTTAACATCACTTTCCTGTAATGAATTATTACTCAATGTATATATTTATATGTTGGAACCAACTCTACCTTCACTCTTTCCACAATTTTCTGCAGCATCTTGGTTAACAAGACACATTTATGACCAAGAAATCCCAGAGATGATGAAAACCTGCAAGAAGGAACAGCTAGTGCCTGTATTACAAAACCTGCCCTAGTTTAAAAAATATTTTCTATGATTGTGGCAACCAGGCAAATAGCTCTACTTAAACTAAAAGCAAGTTCAGCACTTCAGCAAGGGTTTTATTTTTTTTTTCCTTCCTTAACTGATGTAAGGCTTATCTTCAGTGAGATAAGAGATGAAAAATTGTGTTCTTGACTCAGCATATACACAGAAGTATATTAGAGAGGGAAGAAAACTGATATATATGTGGTAGATTTCCCTCCTTTAGCCTATCTCTTGCAGTTACAAGCAGTGTGTTGCATTAAAATGATTTGGGGAGGAAATTATGGTCTGGATTTTGAGAGAGCGTACACGAGGTACAGTGAAAGGTACAAAAACTGAAGTTTGGAGACAATATGTAATATATTAAAGACCAGTATCCATAGGCTGAATATCTAAATAGATCAAATCTTTTTGCATATGTTATTGATAGTTGTCTCCAGATACCACCAAATTTCTACGTTTCCACTCGTCCTGTCAGTTGAAATAAGAAAATTTGTTCTTTCATACACTACTTGTATGTGCATCTATATATCTATCTCCATGTGAATTCAATGGTTGAAATATTTGACAGAAAACAGTGTGACCATAATTCAAGAATATTCTCTGTCCTAATAATGAAAAAACACACACAAGCATTTTATATTCATATTCCTCTCTTTGCAGTAAGACACTTTGTTGAATAAAGTTTTGCCAGCTTTCTTGTGATTTTCTTCAATCATCATAGAATTATATGGACCCATTTAAACATCTGCTGCACTGACTTTTACAGGGTTATATGTATACATACAGCTTTAGGTATCTCTTAGTTAAGACTTTTTTTCCTGAGGCTCTTTTGCAAAATATAGTGTTTACAGTAGCAACTTAGGCAGATGCACTGTGATTGTTCTGCTGAATAGGATTCCTTCAGTGTGAAGATCAAGGTTTTCCTCTTCTTTTCTTCCTCCCACCCAGGCCCACTCTTGCTCACTAAATGTTAGCATACTTTTGGTGCAGATTTTATCTAGCATGGTGAGAATGGAAAAGGCTGAAGCTACAGCATATAGAAGCTCCACTAATCTCCAGTGCTACTAACAGTGCCTGTTAGTGTTTGATCAATGGTCAAGAGACTTATCTCTTCAAATGTTATGATTTATCTGCTATGATTTATCTTTTATTACTTTTCATTGCCTTCATGCAATATAATCCTGTGATTTCTGAGTGTCTTCCTACCCAGTAGAGTTACACCAGAAGTCTAGCGGGGACATCTTCTGCACTTTGCGCAGTCCCAGGATTTGATCAGGTGGTTCCAACAGGTTTTGCAACCACCCAGATGGATTTATGGCATGTTCAATCTCACCAGGAGTCTGATATGGTGTCATGGTTCAATTCCAGCCACCTGCCAAGCACCAGACAGTCACTCACTCACTTCCCCATCAGTGGGAGAGGATTGGAAGGGTAAAAGGTAGAAAACTCATGGATTGATACCAAAACAGTTTCACAGGGAAAACAAAAGCCATGCAGGCAAGCAAAGCAAAACAGGGAGTCAGTTCACCCCTTCCCATGGGCAGGGAGGTATTCAGCCATCTCCAGGAGAGCTGGGCCTCATCATACGTAATAGCTTAAAAATTACCCTCGATTTTTGTTTATTTGATTTCTTGTCACTTAAAATGAATGAAGTAAGAGCATCTATGGATCTCTCTTGGCTAAAAAGACACATGTGAATCAACAATCTCTTCTCTCACTCCCTTTTGTTGTCATGTAAGTCTTTCTCTTGAAAGCATGCTTTTGCTGCTTGACCTTAAAGACAAGCAAGCATGAAAAGAAAATAATCACAGTTGCTTTGGTGTTTACATTATCTGTAATAAATTATCTCCACATTTCAAAACATCCATGGCAACACATTAAATACTAAACGTTCAAACCATTGGTCCTTTATGTGTTCTGCATGCATAATAACACAGAGGTTTACCAAGACACTATTTCAGTTACTTTAATTAATAGCAAAGATACAAGGTATCTATAAAACTGAATATTTCAAGCCAGAAAGGAACAAAATAGCTGGAACATATCTAAAAATGTCTCATTTGCAGGAATGAAAATGGAAAAAGAAACAACCTGTCATTATTATTATTTTTTTTTTTAGAAATAAGAATGTTAGTTGTGAACATTTTACTGATTTAAAAGGCACAGACTGGAACAGATATCTCATAGGTTGTTATATTCTTAAGGGAAGATGAGAAGAATATACTTAATTGCTACTTTTTAAGTAAAAGATGACAGTGAGAAAGAAGCACTGCACATATTATGCCTCTGGTTAATGAAAGGATTTTAGCAGAGGTCTTGGAGAGCCTTTGTGAAAGTTCAACAGACTGAACTGAGAGCACTTGCAACAACATTATATCATCAGATACCCTAACTGGATATTCTGTCAATTATGTGGAAATTTCAAAACTATTTTAAAGGAAAAAGGAATGAGATTGCCTATTGTTTCATTCCTCTCTGTCATGCCTTTTAAATACAGCATTTGCTGTAAGAAACCAGAAAAGACAAAACAACAGCAACAACAAAAAAAAAAAAATTAAAAGAGAGATGAAGACAGGATGCTATCAGACATCAAATAGTGCAACCTAATAAGAAGAAGTATGTCTTAGAAGTAGTAAAGTGAAAAACAATGGAGAATAAAACAGATTGGAAAAGTGTATCAGGCTTATTTTAATGGAAACTTGAGTTTTCAACTAAACAGGATTTTCCAAAAAAATCTACTTTCTGATAAAAGTTTATCTTTTCCACTGCAAAGTCAAGTCTTTTCAATTCAAAATACTCCTTGGATACCTTATTGTTTCAATTTATCCTCCCAGAGACAATAAAACGTGTACCATGACTGCCATAACAAACTCTTCTTTCAAGGAAGGAGACGCTGCTGCTTTGGTCTGATTGCAACAAAACCTCATCCCAAAGAAGGAAAGTGGGAGCACATCTGCTTGAAAATTCCTTCAACATATCAAGGCGGGACTTCCAAATTATAACGTTCAATTTTCCTTCTGAGGTTTTAAGAAAAGAACTTGGCTTTGAGAGAAGAAAGTTTTGCTGAATAAGACTATTTGCTTTATAGAGAGAGTATCAAAAAAGGAGGAATGAAGTAGGAAACACTGTAAGTAAAACTACAGTCCTCAAAGCTTTAACCATATTGTTAATACTATTTTATTATTATTTAGTTTTACACAACTGGCTACAGTGAACTACAATCACAACAACAAAGAAACTACTAAAGGCAGAATGTTGTATCCTTACAGGTGATTCTACTATAGACCTCAGCTAAAGAGAGGAATAAATTTCTGTGAAAGACGGTAAGCAGAGAAGGAGAAAGAGAATATATTTTGAAAGTCAAATCTGGAACAATTTTAAGATAAAGATCTATTGTTGTGCATCAGAACAATATTGGAATTATTCAAAGAAAAAATTTCAGGATCTTGCAAGATGATACATCATCTAGGACTTTTTGTTCAAAGACTTATACAATCTTGATAACATTGTTATAGCAACTGCAATTCAGTTAGAAGCATCTAGAAACATTGGCAAGGTGAAAGCTTGAAATGTAAAAAATATACTTCTTCAAATGTTGGTAGAAAAACATTTGGATTTATAATTTGAATTTAATGATAAACTTCAAAAATGGTTTCGTAAAATAGAAGTTCTTTTCATTTCTCTTTTTCTCTGCAAAAAGAGAGCGCATAACCTGGCTACAGCTTCTGACCATTCTGGCTGTAAAGAGATAGCTCACACAGTGAAGCTGAGAAGACATTGTGTTAATTTCCACTCTATTTATAATGCGTGAATAATTATTGTTTACAAAGGACCTCCATATCCTCCTTCTATCTTGCTGTCACAAAGATCTAACTAACTAGAAGTCTGTGAAAGTCTAACTCTCCAGATTGCAGTGTTCACCTGTGTGTGAAGGAATGACTGACTTACTGAGCACTAAATCTACAACAGCAAGTTCTGCTTCACCCACAGTGCTATCAGAAAACCGTATTTCCTGTCTTCACCCAGGCCATTGCCTCTCGCCTCTTATGGCTGTTCATAAAAGGAAGTCTGAATAGATCATGAAACAGACCCTGATTCATTACAGCTTTCTTCTGGATTATGAAGTTTAAATAATGATCCATCACTTGTATTGTACTGAGATAAAAACTATGTTCATTCAGGAACTATTAAAGATTTCCCTTGGTCAACGCCTCAAAGCAGAGAAGAAAGTATATATGAGCAGCAGCTATTTAAATAGGAGGATTTTTATCCTCCTTTGCATCTTTAGGAGACCTTTCAAAAAGCTACTTCAATAAGTATTATCAGTGACTTCATAGTCCAGTAAGACACAATGTTTTGTACCTTGCTGTCATGTCAGCCTACTTAGCCACTGGTGAACTGACTGGTAATTTTGCTTGTACCTTCCAGATGATTTATTGGCTCAAACACTTAGTGTGTTGTTTAGAAATAAATGCCATTCTACGCTGTAGGTATTTGTGAGTTTGTTAAGAATACCAAAAGATCTTCTTCCTCCAGTATACAATATTACTGTGCTTTTGTGCATGGTTTCAAGTGGAATACAGGATGCAGAACAGAAAAGGAGCACATGAACTAAGTAGAAAACTCGGGTTGAATTGGGGACATCAGGGCAAGATTTTTCTGCCTGCCTTTATTACAAGAAAGTCAAGTTTAAAAGTGTTTGTATTGCTAATGGCTCCAGGAAAATGTAAAATTAATATTTCATATTATTGAATATTATTCATAAAATGCATTCAAGTTTAACATCGTATTGCCATATCAGTGCTCTATTTGGTTTTCTACAGCTACTAAATGTATGAAGATTAGGACTTGATAGATACTAAAGTATGATGTAATAACGTCAAGCCCCACTATATAACAATTTGGGAAAAAATACCCAAAACAAACAAACAAAAAAACCCCACAATTTAGCTTCCCCTTCCTTTCTTCCCCTTCCCTTCCCTACTCTTCTTTCTCTGCTTCACTCCTTATGCAGTGTACTTTTCCAGACTCCAAAGATCCTGAAAGTGAGAGTTAGTTGTGGGAACTTGCCTCCTGTTGACGCAGACAGGATTGATTAATAGCTGGCTCTTCTAGTTGTAATAATCTCATAAATGCACCTGTTTATGAGAAATGCATCTGTCAAAAAGGAAAGATTTTCCTACTTTCCTGGAAGTATGCAAGGGAAAAAGAAAATCAGAGGCTTTTTTACCAGTAGTTAACATAATTTGACTATACACTCAGTGCTTTTATTTCAACCCCAAAGAATATAATTGTTTATGTGACTAACAAATCCTCCTCAGAGTACTTAGGTCCAGATTGTAAATATAACAAAGATCTTCAAAGAGATTGATTTTTAGTTAGAGGTTTAGCACAACAGTGTTTCAAAATTATGCAGATTGAACAGTTTCAGACCATCAGTTCTATAGCTGAATGAATGACCTCACTAGGGGCAATGGTACAGGCCCTGTCTGATAAGCCCCTGCAGTGCCAGCCCAGGGGACACTGTGGCAACCAGCCTGTAAGGAACACCTAGCCCTGACACTAAAATATTAACTGCTGTTAATATTGACTTCCAGGTTTGGCTTTTTTCCTCCACTATCAATGTTATAAAATTTGTCACCCTTTTCAGGTACAGTTTAGCAGTAGTCCAATATAATTTTCTTGCTCTTTTCATGAAAGTCAACAGTGGTCACAGAAACTTGGCACTAAAATCTTGGCATCTTCTTGAGCAGTCAAACATAACAGCTAAGAGGTAACATTTCAGAGATGTTTAAGAGGATTTAGCTTAGCAGTTACTACTGGCTTTATCTGCAAGGTGCATGCATTAACACCTGTTCTGAGGTCTGAACATTTGTCCTTATTAATATTTAGGTTATGTTTTACACTAAGAGCTCCCAGGGTAACTGCTTACATAAAATTTCTGCTAGAAGGCCATACTCCATTTATTTCATCAGACATAACTGTATATGTAGCGTGCATATTTGGAAATGGGATATGCTTCATAAATTTGCAATAGAATTGGAAAAATGTGTAAGAGTGATATCAACATTGACATAGACTTCTTTGTTGTATTTTCATTAAGGAGTGGAGCTTCAAATTTCTGAGAATATTACCTTATTTTTCTCATCTGTTTTTCAAAGCCCCAAGTCAGCGTAAGCTGACAGAACTGTATGTGTACTCTGAAGGAATTGAACCACTACCGACAAGGCAGGTAGAATTTTCCCAGCTAAGAAAAACAGCAACTGTTTCTCTTAATTCTAGTGTTTGGGAAACTTCCCTGGAGCCAGTTTGGCAGACATGCTCACACCACCTGAGCTGGGAGCGAGGTCCCTTCACAGCCACACACCCCACACTCAGAGGCACACCAGGTCTCCTTAATGGCTAGACCCCAGGTTTCCAACAGCAGAGTCTCAGACATCCAGATCCTTTAGATGATTTCATCTTGGCCCAATAACAAAATAACAGCTCAAACTGAATGACTCCAAGGAGGGAACCTGAACAAAAGACCTCGTGGGATTTTATTCTCTTACAGTCTAAGCTCGGGAAATTCTGAGGGTTATTGGCTCCTGCCTGCCTTTGAGTGTCCAGTCACTTGGCCAGGCCACAGGTCCCTGGGATGGCAGTTCATGGCCCCTTGTCTGGGGCTCCCACCCAGAGGTCAAGCTGTAGCTCTACTGCAGCTACATCCCGAGCTACCTGCATTATATGTATTCCTCAGCACTTGTCTGTATAGAAATTAAGTAGTTAATAACTCATCCTGATTTTTCTAAAGCACAACCCTTTAAAACCCTTATGTACCATGATGCCAGGGTTAGAAAAATATGTTTAAACCCACAGAACTTGTGTTGCAGTGTGTAGAGCTGCCAGAGGAAAGCACTTAAGTGGGCGTCATTTTATCCTATCATTAGAAATGGAATTATTTTGAACTTTTTTGAAGCAGCACCATGTTAATCACCCAAGAAAAATATACAAGGGCAGATGATAGAAGTTAAATATTTGAAGTCAGTGTTGGTGAAGTAAATCAGCGTGCTTCAGAGGTGATTATCACTGTCTTCTAAAGCAAGCAATTACCCCAAATTCAGACCCCTTCATGTTGTTTTTCTACAGAGAAAATGAAACAATGTGGTTTATCTTATATAAATCTCCTTTTTAACAAATGGAATATCTAAAATCCTAGAACCTAGAGAAAAGAAAATATATCTTTGCTGCCAAGTCCAAGCTCCTTTCAAATTACACTTTACAGTTTTTCATGTCTACCATTTTTCCTTTCTCAGTCATGTTGTTGGCAACTCAGACATTTCCCTGATATATTCCAAGATGTTTGTTTTTCAATTTCATGGAATAGTTACAAAAACATGGGTCCAAAAAAATGTTGTTGACAGTTTTTGTTTTTTTTTTTTTTCTTTTGGAATTCTTCTGTTAGATGATGAACTGTACTTCTCTTTGGAACAGGGTCATCAGGCTCTGTTAGCTTGTTACAGCTGTCATAGATAAAGAAGAGTACTCCTACTTATCTGTAATCAGCAGTCCTAAATCAAGACCATTTTCACTCACCATTAAGAAGAAAAACTTGCAATAGAGAAAAGACAATGGTGTTGGTGGTATTTTCTCAGACTTAATTTTTGAAAAGTATTATTGAAGAAAGCTTAAAATACCTTAGCACTGACTTTCACAGTGATTTTCCCTCATAATGTACCTACATCTCACTAAAAATCTCACTTCTTCTTTTGGCTGGTTGCAGGCACACTGTGCATGTGTAATTATTTACATGATGGAGAGTCTGACACAACAATAGAATTACCAACATTGTATAAATTATTCAATAAGAATACAGGCAGGAATATTTTACCTGACAAGTTGATGTTGTGGAGTCCTACAACATTAGTAGGTTAGAGATTATACAGAGGAAAAGAACAGCCACAAATCAATGTACAGAAGCAAAGATAGGACTGATTAATACCAGATTAATTCAGTAGGAAACAAAGAACAGCTTTGTGTACAAGAATGAAGAAAAAGCCTGTTAATTTTATCTTCACAGTTATTTTGTGTCTTACCATCAGAGCATCTTGATGACTCAGACACCAATGCATTTATCCTCACAAAACCCCAGAGACAGATAGACAATGATTTGAAAGCCATACCTCAGACATAATGTAGAATATTTATGGTAAAAGCAGAACAGAAATGATATCATAGTGTCTTCCCTAAAAAGACCACCTCTTCTCATCCTTGTCTACTTCCACACATATATTAACATACATGGAACAGACTATTTGTTTCCTAACTGATGAGTATTAAACTCATCAATTGTTTTCCTTGTACGAGTACATAAGTGATATGTGAACAAGTGAAATAGCTTTGAATTTTGGAAAAAATTATTTTTTCTTCTATGTCTTTAGAGATGGCTACAGCAGTCATTACATAAAAACCTTTGTACAGATTTTTTTCTCTAAAAATCCCTTAAAATGAGAAATCTGATGTGCCGTTTTAGCCTTGAGAAAATAATAACTGCAAACCTTCATGGGTACCAACTTCACTGTCAGATTTGTTATTGGAAAAAGACTGTTTCAATAGCCTTGCAATATGGAATGATTTGTTTCTTCCTTGTGAAATTGTTCAGCGTTGACAAACTTATCACAAATTGTGCTTCTCATCTGTTGGAGATGGATCAGTTAATCCATGGTGTTCAGATTGTTTAGTGTGAATGCTCAGTGTGAATGTTCTCATTCTCTTGCTAGGTTAGTCCAAGGTACCTATAGCTGTGGAGTTAAACACTATGGAGACAAAATACACCTGCTGTTTCCAACAAAGACTTTCGTTGTAGCACCAGGACCTGGTACAACCATGGCGACATACCTGAAAACTCAGCGAATGTAGGCCAGCACCCCCTAATTGTTTAATTTTTCTAAAAAAACCCCTGCATTAATGTACACCAATGACTGTATGAATAAGTCTATGAGAGTACTGTAATGATTCAGTTGGTAGACAGCACGTTAACAGAACATCTAGATTGTGTGCAATGGCAATGTTGGTAAACAAGGAAAAAGGCAGCATGGATATCAAGCAAGTTACCTGCTAACTGAAACTTTTTGGAGTAAAATGTTATTACATAAAAAGAAGAGAAGGCTATGACCCATTGACTACAGTCTTCCTTTTTAATCATCTAAACTTTAGTAATTGTAGGGGGTACTTGTTTCACAGTGGAAAGAAAAACAATAAACATCACAAAATCAACAAACCAATATTTACCACACTATCTTAAAAAACAAGTAAACCAGCAAATTGAACCCTCCAAGCACTATTCAAAACTTCAAAACTTCTTTGGTTTGGAATGAAAAGGAAGCAGAATAAATATCAAAGATCTCATAGTCCGGGAGAAAAGGCACCATCTGAAACCAAATCAGGTCTCCAATTTATATTTTTATTCATGGTCACATATACACAAAACAAAGTTTGGACACATTCATATCCTTTCAACATTATCAGAAGCACTTCAGTTACTTTATGCATCACTTTGAACTCATAGCTCTCTCAAAGCATGTGGTGTGATTTCAGCCCATCTTTACAAATATTTTCTAAGGCACATCGTGCTGAACTGCATTGCCCACTGTATGAACTTCCTAGTCTAAGGAAGAGTTTCACACATTAAAAAGTGTGTGGTTTCATTATGCTCTGATGAAATAATGCTTTCTCTTTGAGGTAAAACATTTCACATTTTAGCTTCAGTTCTGATTTAAAATCCTAATAAATACAAGTAGATCCTTTTGATGGCTTCTAGTTTCTTAGTCCTTTGTGCTTTCAAATACAGAAATACTGCTGTTGAGCAGAAATTCTTATATATCTGGGGTTTTCATATAGGAATAGATATGATTGCAAATTAGACAAAGTATTATGATTAATTTCTGTTTTCAAGTAGAAAATCCTGTTTTAATACTATGCATGTCTGTCCAGTAAAAGTTACAGCTTTGTTTCAAATATTAACATAGCTGGGACCATAGCTGGGTTTATTTACTACAATGATTTTTTTTTCTGAAATAAAACCCCTATGTGCAAGAAGGAAAACTGTCAAGAGCTAAAACCAGGTAAGTTACACAAAGTGCAATTAGATTAAGTTTATAAGTGTATAATCTTTTTTTAACTTTTTCATTACAGAGTAAAGAAAATGTGATGATATCTGCTCATCAGACTTACTGACATGATAGTTGTTAATATAGTGTCTCATTCAGAACTAGAAAAAGCACAAATCCAGGGCAGTGAATCTAGATACTCAGAACTTTAAGTGGAGGTTAAATTCAAATTTCTCAATGCAAATCCTTTTTGTGTTTTCAGCTGTGTCAGAGCTAAAATCAGAAGTCCAAACATCACACAGATTGAAATGTCAATGCTTCAGTTCATCTTTTCTTAGAACAAATGAATTAGATATTAAAAGATATGAGTTATTTTAAATATCATATTTCACATTAATATGCACTCCTCACCTTTACATCAAAGTGTATTTTTCACTCTTGTTTACAAATCACTGGAAATATTGGTATTTCATGGAACAGACAGAGAAAAAAAATAGTAAAAACCGCCTCAGTGACAATGGAGTTCATCAGTTGTCAATTGAGAATTTTATCAGCAATCTCAATTTTTGCTTTGACTCACTCATCCCACCAAAATGATTTGATCAAGACTCCACAGATCTTTCAAAAAGACATTTTTCCTCAACTTATTCAAATGAACAGGAGGAAATTTAGAACAAAATTATTTTCTAGTCCTGACTATTCACGCATAGGGTTCATTTAACAAAGTCTTAATGTCATGAAAAAATACCATGAATTTCTTTCAGTAAGCACAGTGATGATCATTGGGTTAGACAGAAGTTTTTGCATTTCTTCACACTTCTTGTGAGGTACAAATATCTGTGAACATTCTCTCTGTTACGAATCTTAAAAATTCAAATGATAGTAATGTTATATCACATAGAACTGAAGTGATTTAATACATTTGGACTTCTAAAAGACAAAAATACACTAAAAGCAGTGAAAGTAAAATTTACATATCTTGCAGTAGAAACTATTTTTTTGTATATGTATGCACAGACAATGTAACTTATTTATGTATCAAATTATATGCACATAAGAAAACCAGATCATTGGAAGTATGAAGTTCATATTAACTGTGTAATTGCTGCAAGGCTATAGACCTATAACATCTCTACAAATTAAAGAGGCTGAAGCATTTGAATCAAAAGAATGCCATAACCCTGTAAGAAGAATTGAAAGGATAGACTTGCTTATTATTATATAACTCCATTGGTTAAGAAGGAGGTTGTGTGGTTTCAGTGACTCTGAGAGGATAAAAGTCGAAGTAGACATGATTACAAGTACACATTTGGACAAATTTCGGAGGCAATTGTGTGTGTGTGTATGTGTGCGCGCGTGTGTGCGGTATTCATACATATCTACATGAATTCAAAAATGAAAATCACATTTGCCTTCTAACGTTGAAGAAAATCCATCTCACCTTCCCCAGTAGACCTCTCTTGATTTATAGTATCTGTCCTGGAATGGACTTTTTTCCATTGAACATAAGGACAAAGTATTTGATACCCATGAGAAGTTCAGAGGACAAGATGAAACACAAGCAAAAAAATCATCAGCTTCCACAAGCTCAGCCACTGCTCTCTGTAAATTTCAGGTGGACTCTAGTGACAACATCTTGACTTGCTACCACCAGAAATTGTCAACCTGCCGTTGTTCTGAGGGAGTCCCTATCTTCTAGTCCCCTTTATATTTTCAATATCTGAATGTGAGCAGGAGAGTGATGGTTAAGATTCACAGAAATACTTCATATTTTCCTGGCTACTGTGGAAATTACATAAATGGTCTTACAATTAAAAAAGGTCACTGAAAATTAAATTAATAATAAAGACCAAAAACATATTTGAAAGCTTTGTTTTAATTTTGCAACACATAGGGAATGTTTAATTAAAAGATTCACAGAACTATAACTAGTTCATCAGCTCTGTAAATAAAAAATATCAGAAATGCATTAAAAAGAAGTAGAAAAAAAAAAAGAAACATTTTACCAGCTTTAATCTCAGCACTCCAAACCTTGAGAATATTTTGAAGACATTCAGACAGTTCACCTTTGTGCTATGTGGTTCAGGGGACTTCTGACCTGAAAGGTTATGAAGTGAATGCTTGTCTTTTTCACGTGGTTCTCCTTGCAATTCTCTATTTCACCTTTCACATTTAGGCTTTTAGTACATCTGCTATAAAGATTAATAGAGAAAGCCGTGAAAAGAGTAGTCAGAGGATTAAATACCTCTTACTGGATTTAGTCTTGATCATTATTTTCTAATTAATATTTTGCTTCACTTGTTGACATCATAAACATCTGCCCTTTCCAGTCCTTAGCTAAATGTTTTCTGATTCTCCTGTCTGCAGAAACAAATCAACACAATTAAATATGAGAGGTTGTTATTAAATTAGACATATAAGTTGGAGATGGGAGCAATCTGACAGATGGAGCAGGAGACTTACAGAGAATCCCTGCCCCAGTTTTCTCAGTAACACAAAGTTCAGAGTTTTTCTCTGAATTTCTCAACCCTATTTTTGTCCTAAACTCAATTTATCTTTCAGGTTTCTACCAAATAACTTCCAAATCTCCATCAGTCTCCCCAGTAGCTCAAAACATGCTCACAGCACATAATAATGTAGCCTATTAGGGGATGGAAACTTTTTCTATTTTTAAGTAGCTGAGACAAATTTCTGAGGAACTCAAGTCATGCCCCCTATCTAGAAAAGGCCAGATGCTCACAGTAGGTGCTGGATGATTTTCTTGTTTCAAAGACCTAACCTCTACACAGACTTCCCTGGACTTTTGGAATAGAACATAGTAATACTCAAGTGAACTTTCTGTTTGCACAGCCATTAACAAGTTTTCTTACAGGTTTTATTCTTTCCTTGTCATTTCCATGCTTCACCTGGAGAATCTTATTTTTAAAATGTAAAGTCACAAATACATAGCTGCATTAATGGATGTTGGTTTAGGGAAAACTCTGGAATAGCAAAAAAAAAAAAAAACTGTAAAAAATTACACTCTTTTAAAATTTTATGTTTGGATTTCTTTCTTTTGTTAAACAACTGTGCTGAAATTGTTTATGGAAATAAAAGAGATGCAACCAAAGGCTGCTGCCTAACATTGCAAAATAAGTTTGATTCATTGATTTGACTGTCTTTTTGTTTATTCGATACAAAACAGAGTAAGTAGTTTAAAATAAGGAGGTAGTTGCTCTTGTCAAGAATTATTTATTTATTACTCTTTAATGATCTTTTACATAAAACAATAGAATTTTAAATACAATCATTTGGATCTGCTGTTAAGTCTTAATATCTTTCATACAGAACTTGTAAATTTAAAACCTTAATAGGTCAAGCATTTAATTATAAGACAAGCAAAATAATTTTTAGTTAACAAGAGATAGAATATTTGACAGAAAAAACCCCGCTAATTCAGTTAAAAAAAAGCTCAACTTACCAGTTGAAGGAGACAATTCTGCACCACTGTGCTCTAAGTTACAGCAAAGGATAACTTAGAAAAGGAAGCAGGTTACTAGAAAAATTAATACTGTTTGATATATGGATTCAGTTGTCTGCAAAGATAGCACTGGCTACTGCTTATATCCACATTTGTTGTCTTAATATTATTTTTAAGGTTGATCTTACTAGACACATAGAGTATATTAAAATTCTTAATAATTTAGAATTTTTTACCTCACAATTACTCCCTTAGTGTTCTGAGCATTAACCAAATGACATGATACTATTTTCAAAGGGCAGTTTTAGCCAAGCACTTCCCCCATTTATTAAAAAACCCTACCATTCCTACCTGCTAAGCAAGTTAGTGTCCCCAGTTCCAGTTTTCTATTTAGATTAAATATTAGGAAGAAATTATTTACTGTGGGGGTACTGAGGCCCTGGAACAAGTTGCCCAGAGATTCTGTGGATATCCTGTCCCTAGATGTATTCAAGGCCAGGCTGGACGGGTCTTTGAACTACTTGGTCTGGGAGAAGGTGTCCATAGCCATAGCAGGAAAGTGGGGAATTAGTGATCTTTTGGGTCCCTTCTAACACAAACCATTCCATGATTCTTCATAGTATTGATGGTAGCAATCTATTGTTGCTACAAATCATCCCAAGCAGGGTATAGTTAAATATCTTTTTATTCCTCTAGTTGCTATAAATTGTGTTCAAAAAAACCAAGGAAGTAGTGACAAAATGTTTCAAAGTAGTTTTAGTGACTTATGAAAATCAGTGTGACATAATCTAAAAGCTTCAAAATTGTTTGTTTGTTTGTTTTGTTTGTTTGTTTGTTTTTAATATGACTGCTTAGAGATATATAGGACTCTGCCAACAGTAATTCAACAATTTTTTTTTTAAAATTGGCAGCTCAAATGCTAGCTCCCAAGCTGCTCATAAAAAAGGCATTTGTTAAACTAAATTCTCATGCTGGTTCCCTACCTTTATTCTTCTTGACAGATCCTTCTTAGCCTTAAGATCATCCCACAACAGGTATAATCAGAATATTTTTCCCTTACATCTTACTCTCACATACCGTGACAGACCCCTATGATTGGCCCTTCAAGTTTGCATTTCACAAGGTGCCCTGACAGGAAATGGCTACTCAAGTAGCCATTGTTATTAGTAATGCTTGACAGTTAAATTTATTACATTTATTATGATTTGATTCACTTTTGGGCGTGATTCGTGTGAGATTCATCATAAATGCTGTATGAAGAGAATTTCGCAGGTTTCTAAATACATATTCCTGACAGTAGCTTTGTACTTCCATTTCAAAAAAAATTGCCAGCTTAACAAAGAGAAATTTTGTGTTGGCTGACACTTTACTAATGGACTGAAATGAAAGGAAAAGTCTCTTTTGTAAAGAACAAGCTCATTACTGAGGGAGTGTTTAGAGGCAGGAGAGTTCAGATTAAGTAGGGATCAAAACCAAATTGAGAAAAGCTGACAGAGAGGAAATGATGTTTTTGAAGTGTCTTAAAAAAAAATAGTAACAGCAGCGATCACTTGAAATGTGAGAAAAATACAGAGTCAAACTATGTGGATAGTGCAAATGGAGTTATTTGCATTTGACTCTGTAAGAAAAAAATATTTTTTTAGGATTCCCAGAAATCTCCCAAAGTGGCTGCTGATATCTGAACATCCTTATGTTGGTCAGAAATCTTTTGTTTGTATAAGCAGAAAAATAAAACAAATATGAAGACAAGAAAATTGGAGTCTAAAACTCTCAATTAGTTTTGTGACAAAAAGAATATAAAATATCTATAATTATGTCAATACAGTCATCTAAGTTGAACAAAAAGTAAAGGTACATAAAGTATTCCATATACTTTTTACTATTATGGTCATTAGTGTTCCAAGCTTAATGCATACTTCATTATCTAGAGTTCATGTCATTTGCATTTTAATAGGATTTTATCTGGGTTTGCTGCATCCTTTCTTTGCCTGTAATATTCAACAACTAAAGCAAGATAGTGAATAAGGACTATAGAATTCTAATATATTCACTTGAGCAACTTAGATTTCTTACTTCTTGTTAGTTAAAACGTATTCTGACACACCAAAATCGACATCACATGACACTGATACACGCAATTGATCTGCAAAATTACTTTTCCAAATTCTAAGGAAATTTCATCATTTTTATAAGTGATTTAAAATTTGTTTTCCTGGGAGAAAATAATTTTTTCTCATTTACAGGCTGTGTACAAAGAGTTCACAACAATCACACAATATCTTAGAGAATTTGCATGTTTTTTAATAGACCTCAAGTACACCATCAAATACATTCATTAATGTCTGCTTTGTAAAAAAGGGATATAGTGCAACCTTGCATTTTTAATATCAGCATTCACTTTTCTGCTGAGAAATCTATTTGAAGGAAATGAATGCTTTAAACAGAACTTTATTTTTCTATACTCTGATACATTTCAAGATCTTTCCTGTAACTCTTAAACTAGTATTTACTCTTCTATAACTTCTAAATCTACAACACCCATTCCTGATAATATCAGTAATTTGAGTTACAAAGGAAATACAAAATCTGCACTTTATACCTCTGGGCATCAAGTTCTATAATTACAAGAGCTATCTCTGTATATGATTATTTTTATCTTAAAAAAAATCTGAAGTGAGTGTACACTGCTACATCAAAAATATGTTTCATTAATAAAAGTGAGATTCTTATCTTAAAAGTATCATCTTTATTTTAATCTAACATCTCCTCTAAAATTACACAGTAGCTCATTGTAGATAGGACTTCATAACAATGCTGAAGATAGAGCAAAGATATCTGCTGCAACTCTTTAAAATTAATGGTCTTTCTTATCTAGCTATGGCTCCTCATGGTAAAGAGGCATCAAGGATTACACATAAAGGGAGTTATTGTACTGTTTAAAAGGGTATTTTATTGCAGCACTGAGCTATATATCTATAGTCAACATTAGTTATTGCCACCATGAACTTGTCAGACAAAATTTTTAATTAAAAAATCCTGAATACATATGAAGAAAATTTGTCAGACCAACCACTGAAAATTAAGAAGTATACAAAAAGTACCTTTTTGTTTTCTATTTTTTTTAATCTGTGTTGAGTGAATATTAGAAGGACTTTTCATTTTCTCTTATATCAAAACAATGTTTTGACAACTCGTTTCACACATTTCTTAATGGGTTCTCCAACATTTTCCCCCCTTCCTTAAGGAAGCACACTAGTTTCTTACATATGAAACGAAAGCCTGTATTTGGGTGAATAATTTTAAAGTGAAGGAATATCTCATTTCTTTAAGTAACTGTAGTTTTCAGACTTGTGTCAGCTTCCTATGTATTTTGTAAATCTATTTTTTAATCAAACACAGCATCTTTGTAATTCTGTAAAACTAATGATGTTCCTGTATGCAGTGTTAACACATTGATAACTGTGAAAATAGCAAAACCTATGTCATGAAAGAATGAAAAAGAAATAATGCAGTACATTTTGGACTGTTATTCTCTGCAATGTTTTTAGACAGCTTTCCTAATATGCTTGCTTCTAGGTTTTTAGCTCAAACAACTTTAACATAAAAAAAAATGTTAAAGCAAAAAAAAAATTCCATAGATAAATTGTACATAAACTATTTACCTGTTTGTCTATTCCGGTTTTAAAATGCAGGTATATCTATATTATTCAACATTTTTGTTTTTAAACCTTGACACAGGATGCAGACATTTACTGTTTACATTCCTGGTTTCATAGCTGGCAGGACAGCAGCACTACCTCCCTTCTAAAGACCCAGTGGGCTATACTTAGTATTCAAAACTGTGGTATTAACACTGATTCAGTACTAACTAATGGTTTAACAATTTTCTTATGGGAACTGGGCAGAACACGAAAAGTGGAGCTTTTGTGTTATTGCTCAACAGCAGAAGAGATTCTTGATATAAAAAGAAACAAATTATTATTGTTAAACATAATTATTATCATACCAGAACTTTTAAAAGCAGATGTGAAAAAGGTGCAGGTAAAGCCTGTCTTTTATCTAAATATTAGCCTTTATTAAAGCACACCATGAAATATGTCAAGTTATTATCCTTTTTCAAAAAAAAGGTTTGTCTAAAAATCAATTCTATCATCTGAAATGGCTAATACTAGAAATAAGTTATTTGCAAAGAATTTTGAATGATAGAATGACCTTTATTCTTAAATGTGCTTAGATAAAATTTGAAAAAGTTAGGACCATAAACTATCTGGGAGATAGCAGAGTTACCCTGAATGGGGAAAAAAGGAAATATTTGGACAAATTTTGACTGTCGCATATTATACCACTTTTCAGTTCTGTTTATGCTGAGTTTTTGTAATACTAAGGTACAGCAATATTTTACTCATTTGAAAGTGAGTTTTGACTTTCACCTACTGCTTCTAGCCGGTTTTGAATGGCAGAACTCCTCACTGCAAAAACCCAAAAATAAAAATGAAGCAAAATCATGCAGAAAGGCATGTTGGACTAGATCATGGGGATTTTTGGCTGTAACTTCTAATTGAAATGCTACATTTGGAAATATTATTGTACTTCTTGACAGCAGCGAGCATCATTAGAACAATCCTCAACACTCAACCTGTTCGTTTCAGAAGATAATTGCCTGAGAAAGCTCAGTTTGACAACACATGCTGCATGGTGTTTTATGTCAAACCTTGTTCTTCACAGAACTTAAATGTGATGAATATTGCCAGTTAACTCAGAACAACTTTCTGAAGCTCACAGATAACTGTATTAAAGCATCTTTCTTAACATGTATATTTAATAGGAAGTAAGAAGCATGACTCTTCTGAGGAACATTCTGTTTCTGCAATAAATGGGTTTTTAGAAGACATGCGGTACTTAGATCCTAATTTTTTTTCAAGTCATAATATGAAAATCTTGCCCATGGGCAAGTCTAAATATGTTCGCATAAATTTAAGTCTCAACTTTAAACATGATCTTTCTATGTTATATAATGTAAGTTTTTACTGTTTGTGATACATCAATTCATTTTTATATATGCTTCTATTTAATGATGATTCTGAGCTCTCTACCTCATTGCTAAGGAGACATGACTGGAAAAGGAACTGACTATACTCTGATGTCTGTCTTTGGAAATTTGCTTTATCTGTACTCTCACTCACTTTTTTTTTTTTAATAATAGCAACATTAAAGCAAATAAAATCATAGACAATGGGACAAGCCATTTGTAAAGTTTTACACACTAAAGTTTTCCATGTTTAGGTGGAAACAGGTCAGATTAATAAAAAACATCATTAACTAACTGAAGCCACAGTAAATAGTTAAAATAGTTAATGGAGGACAGTCAACTCAATAAGATGCTCTGTGATAGCAATTCTCCCGTTTCTAGAGTTGCAAAGCCTGATCTTTCAAAGTAGGTTAAGAAAACACTAAGATCCCTTCCAGAACGAGAGAACAGCTGACAATTACAACTGCGGATTGCTTTGCTTTCCTGGAGCCTCATTCAGATTTTATGGTTCTCTTGCTCTCTTAGTTGATTTTGTTTCCTGTTGACTGAAACTGACTGAAGCAGTTGGTGTGTTAAAGAAACAATTCATGCATGAGGACATATGCTGTATGCATGAACTAAACCTGTGCAGAGCCCTACACTCTGCTCCATCTCTTTGCCATCCCCCAGTATAGCTGTGGCAGGGGGAACACTGGCCTGTGCAGACAGCCGCACTTCCAGAGAACAACCAAAGTGTGACTGAAGGGCAGCTGTGAAGTTGTTCTGAGACGATGCCAGGACAAGGGAGCATCCCTGGGCAGCACAGCACTTGGGAGCCCTCTCAGGGACAACAATTATATTTTCAGCTGCCTGACCCATCTTCCCCTCTACTGCTGGTGAAATATGTCAGCATTTATGTTTAAATATGATCACTAACAAAAGACTTCTGTCTGGAGTCTTGAGTTTCTTCTCAGCACCTTTTTCACCGCTTTGTCAGCACAGCTTCTTTCCACTCTTGCATGCTTTTCCCTTTCCTCTTTGAGGTGTGCAACCAAAGCAGCAACTCTGTATTTTCTTCTGCAGGCAGCTGTAGGGATGAAGAGAGCCCCAGTCTCCAACTGTGAGCCCTCCCTTAAGATTTGTGACCCAGAGGTTCACAGTAGGGATTTAAATCTTGATCTTCCTATAACCCTGAAAATAAGACAGACAATGTTATAGTTATGTTGGCTTTTTGTTGTTGTTGTTTATTTGTACTTTTCTTCCTGTGGTTCTTCTCAATGTCAAGAGAAATTGACTGCTTACAGATCATAGTCTCCCAGGTTTATGAACTTGCACAGTGCTGTGCCAAGATAAATTTATTCGATTTAACTATAGTTTTTCTTCTCTTTTTCTAAGAGCATTCCTGTCAGAGACATAGATCTGGATGCTGCATTTGTAAGTCATTGAAGAACATAATTTATCTTTATTTTTTTGAAAGCGTATACATACTGAATAAAATATACAGAACTGCTTAAAGTTAAATTAATACGGTCATATGCAGAAATCCAACACATAAGCAAAATGAGATTTAGAGTTTTGTTGCAAATGTAGTTAATAAAATTTGATTATAATTGCTTTTGAAAGAAAAGAGAACACTGTCACATATAAGATGTGTGCCAGAAAGCATGCATTTTATTTTTAAATATAAATCACCTAGTAAGAATTTTAGTAGATGTAGTTCAGCTAATAATTTATCAGATTTTTTTTCCTGAAGGAACTAAAAATATATTCTTTAAAAATCACTTTCTGTGCTATTCAAATAAATTTGAGATATCCTGACAACAACTCAAGCCCATGAATATTGTAAATACTCTGATATCTGATAAAAATACAGAAATTATTAAGGCGAAAGCAAAACTTTCTCTACGGTTTGTTTAGTTGTTTCTTCAATCTTTATCTATTCTATGGGAAACCTGAGAATACTCAGAAAACCTTAGGTTTACCAACAAAACCAGTAAGAATCATGCATATTTCTCCTCTCTTTAATTCCTATGCTTTAACGTAAAAAGATGATGCACATAAATTAGGCTGCACCACATATCTATGAGAGTCAAACTCTTGGAAATCTTGAAGTATTTGTTTCTGGAGATATTCTCCTGTGAACTAAAGCTTAAAAAAAAAAAGGTGTGTTACTATTTTCTTTCTATCCATACTTCTTTCTGAAGGTGATAACATTTCAGTCTCATGATAAAGTACTGCCATAGCAATTCACCAAATTTTATGTCCTTTTTGATCAGCAAGAGAGGATGCAGAGGGCAGATCTGGTTCTCGCTGGATCATGTCAGCAGAGTCAAAAGTTCACAAAAGCACCTAGCAACCTTCACAAAATGGAGTACCTTATCAGCAAGCAATAATATATTAAGCCAGTACACATGCATTTTTTGGTAATGAAAAGGAGAATATTTACCTTGAAGACTACTAGATGAATATACCAGACTTTGGGTAAGAGCAAAAAGGGCCTTATATGTTAAAATTAATCATTTATTCTTATGGATAATGCAAATACAGTTAGCACTTAAGTCACATTTGAATAAGAACACATATTATTGTCTCTTTCTGGACTTGTACTAACACCTGGATTAAAACCTAAAATCCTTCAATTATTTCAGTCTTGTATTTACATATAAGCTTTCTATGGTATTTTCTTGAAATGCATTTGCAGGATTTTTTTTTGTAAAAAAGGGGTCTCTAAAATTACGCTTGCCCTTGCTACTAATGAATCAAGTATCTTCAAATGTTTCCTCACTGGTACTACTGATCTTCTTGAATAAAATAAACATTAAAAACCAAGAACATTGCCTCACTTCAGTTCTGCCTTAAAACTCATCTCATCTCACACCTGCAAAATATGGTAGTAAGTGCTCCATTGATTTCAAAAGCATTTGTCTAATAACCCACCCACTTAACTTATGTATTTACTGCATTAAGCTCTCTATGTTATTCTGTGGTATTTATTTAACAATGAGTATTGCTCTTAAGTAATTTGTTGTCCATCTCAGATTTTTTTTTTATACACAGTTCCTAGCACAATGCAAACCTCATTCCTAATATCCTGGTAAGTATGTTTTAGGATGACTACAGATCCAATAATGATCATAAATCAATTTAATAAAACTAATCGTTTAAACAAGGGATACAGTTGTATACAGCTACTGCATTCTCCAGAGTTTAAATTTCAAGTATTACCCTCATCTGCAAAAGGACTTAGTTCCTTACTTACATAAAAAAGGGAGAAAAAAGCTGAACATATCAGTGCTCTGTGCTAATCATGTAGAAAATCAGTAATGAATCCCCTTTTCTCAGGCACTAAGAAGTCCAGGACTTAAATTTCTTTTCTGTTCTTTAAGTTTCATTACAGTACACTATCTGGGATTTGCAGCTTTGTCATTAATAATTTTTATTAGTAGATTTATGCTTTTAGCCTCTTAATTAATAACAAAAAAATCTGTGTACAAAAATATATATCTCAGATATCAATCTGTGCATTTGTAATCATATTTGTTTTCTGTAAGATTAATTTATGAAGATGTCATTGTAAATCCTTCCTTCAGCTATACTATAAATGTTCCCTTCCAATAGTTTAGATTAAGCATATATTATCTGCCTACAAAAATTATGGAGTACCAGTAAAAAATCCCCTGTTGCTCACTTCATATGCATATGTATATACATATATGTTTGTCTGTATATAATGCATGTGTTTGTGAATGTAACCCCACCCCCAAAACAACCCAAAAGTATAATAAATATAAAAAAGTAATTCAAATAACTAGGATATTATTTTCTTCAGTTAGGCCATGACATTTTTATTTTTCAAATAAAAAATGCCATTTAAATATTTTGAACATTCAAACATCTGAAAGAATTAGGCAGTCTTACTGAAAATAAAGATATCGCCATGTTGGATGAGGAACTGATATATATACTTTGCTCTTTTCTGTAACGGTGACTATTATTTGGGTTTTTAGATCCAAATTAACTTTATAAAAAGTGTGGCAGTGGGAGACAAGGGTAGTTTCTACAATCTCATTGGTAGTCAATCGAGATCTATTTGACAAGGAAGGAGAAAAAGAAGACAGATGTTAGAACTATAGACATCCTCCCTTATAAATTCCAACACAGTATCAATAGCTCCATATATGATAGTCCAGATGATCTGTTTCATACAGATTCTGAATCCAGTCTGGCCTCAGCTGGAGATACTAATTTGTATTTCCCTGAGTAAAACTTGGACTGTTTGGAATAATGAACAAGAACTCTTACAGAAGAAACCTAGAATATCCTAAGAATGCCATAAGCCACCTAGAAGTAATAGATGAAAAAAAAAAAAAAAGCATCACTTTTCATAAGTCTTTGCAATGTTGGAGATCTGACAAGTAACATGTCCAGAATTCTGAATGCCCTGTTACTTCAATTCCATTTTTTTAAAGACAATTTTCCTTACACAGAAATCATGACACATTTTGTCTTTTATCTCTTTAGCAGGAGAAAAAATATCAGCTCTAACTGCTGTGAAGAAATAGAAGTTCCTTTACTGGGGGCCAAGACACCCAGATCAAGATCTATTTCTAAAACCTGAGTCACTTGTTTGTCAGATCAGTAATAGAATTCTCTGAGACTTATTTTTTTTCTTCCTTCTTCTCATATATTTTCACAGTATGAGTTAAAAGAGTTTAATAAATCTAAGGTACAAAAAGGCTTATAATGAACCTGTCAGGGGCCTTGCTTGTAATTTGCCTGAAAGTATATTATTTCCTGAGAATGTAATTCTGTCTTCATATAATTCTTCCTGCAATGCCCAGTGCCGAACCCTGAAAATGGATGTTGACAATTTTGAATACTATCCACTGGTCATTGCTATCAGAATATTCTGCCTGAAATGCCTTAGAATAAAGATCAAGTGTAAATCAACTTCATCTTGCAAAGGAAAATATTTTTTTCTGAAAAAAAATCCCTTCTTCTAAAATGGTTGAACTTAGCAACGTATAAATGTATCTTTCTAATTGTTAGCAAGCTTTTAACACAGTTTAAGTACTACTGTTCAAGTTAATGCCATCAGTGTTAACTTTTTTATGTTGGAATGTTCCTCACGATAATAGCAGTGGTATAAGAATGGAGTTGAACAAATCCTGTATTCTACAATTCATTTTACATAGACAATATCCAGCTGCTGTATGGATCTGTGATTATTCTTCACTACCTCCTTCAGTGCAGCGCTTTGTTCAGCACACTTTGTACTGAGAGTTTCTGGGGATGAGTGAGGCTGGTGCTTCTCTGCCTAATATTCTCTGTAGGGAGTAGAATAATGGGGAGATGATCTGGCTTAGTGCAGCAGTCTTCACATTTTGAAAATCCTAAATTATACTCACAAAGAAAGGGAACATGGCTGTTTGCCCTTGAAAACAGTAGAGGAGTGATCCGCCTGGTTTCCTCTGGTTTCAAAAAGAGTAAAATAAGACAATACTTACTGTGTAGAAGTTCTTTCTTCACAGGATGCTGTGGAATTTAAGTTATATTTAACCCGAATGACAGAGTCACCAAATCTAGTCCATACTTAAATGTCTTCAATTTAACATGCTTTCAGATGTGTTCTCAGCAATATGGATATATTTTCTTCATGTAATATGTTTCCTTCTATTCCAAGTTTTTCTTGATTTCATGGAGAGACAATTTTTGAAATATTTTTGATGGCTAAACACCTTCTTTGAAATCACTACTATTGAAAAATTGTTGCCTCGTTTTCTGTAGTCTAGACACTGAGCAGTTCAAAGTGATCCAATGACTACAGTGTAACTATCCCCTTTTATTTCTAATACAACTGATATTTCCATATGAGATTTAGTATCGCATATGGAATAGCAGAATTTGGGATTATGACTAATAATGCACTAATAAAAAAAGCTTACATGAGAAATCAATATTAGATGTTTTATCTGAACTGATCTGATGTAGAGCAAGACTTTTCAATATTTGGGAATATTTTTATCATATGTCCTAATTCATAAACATGTATGAAGAATCATAGAAACACATATATTGATTTCTGCAATTACGTTTACTCTGGTATTTATATACTGGCATATTAATTTTCCATGTTGCTTGCTGGGCTCCTGGAGAGTGATCCAGCAAAAATGATAAAGTATCTGTATTGACAGATGAAATATTTCTAAAAGATATACTCTCTGCTTACTTTTCTCACTGTAATATCAAAACTTTGCCAACCAGTAATACAAACCACCCAAAATCTGTCTGGACATTAATGACTGAGCCTCTGGCAAGGTTATATTCTTTCATTATAAGAGACTTGATGGATCTCTCAGACAAAATATCAAACACTATTTCTGAACACTGAAATGCTCTGCTGGGGTCAGAACATGCCTGAGAATGTCTGGAAAATGCTTTAGAACTTCTAGTGTTTTAAGAAAAGAAATTATTGTAAGGGAGCACAATAGGTCTTTTCAAAAATAGCTTAATTTTTCAATAGTATTTTTAATGTATTTATTTACTAGGAGATAAGTAATTGTGAATGTTTATTTCTCAGACCCTTTCTTGCAAATTAAGGAAGTCACATGACTACAAATATGACAACTCTAAAGGACCCTTGTAAGGAGCCAATTCAGTTCTGTTGTGTCTCAACACTGGTTGTCAGAGGCATGTGGGGGAGGGGTTGCACATGTGCCATGTCCAGGAGGCAGCCAGGAGAAGACGGAGGAAAGTCTTGTCTGTGGGGAGACTTTGCCTGGCCACCAGTTCATGTCTGACATGTCAGACAGGCAGCAGGGAAGCACTGAAGACACTATACCCCAGAGACACTCTCCAGTCAGATGGGAAAAGGTCTGTAGCAATGGACTGCAGTGGGACATTGGACTGGGCCAATGGTCTCCTGTCAGCAGGCAGACTTTGGAAGGAGCAGGGGACATAAAAAGTAACTGCACCCCAAGCTTCAGAGGGCTGTTCTGTCCCTTGCCTTTTGACTCTCTGGGGGCCTTTCAAACTTGTTTTTGGAGTCCTGCCTTTTGGCTCTCCTGCCCTTGTTGACTCTTGCTCTCTGTCATGTCTGTCCTGCCTCCCTGTGTCCCTGATCATCGTCCTGCCTACTTCATCTCTCTGTCCCTGCCTGAGTCACTTGCACCCAACCCAGCCTGCCTCCAAGCCTGCCCACCTGCTCGCATGACCTTGTCCAAACTTCTGGACCTCCTGCTGAGCACCCCTCACCTCGTGTCACCTCGTGTCCAGGCACCCGTCACTGTGGATGCTGTCCCCAGGCAGGCAGCGTGCACAGACCCCTGCCTTGGAGACATCGATGGTGTTCCCTGACCTCTGGTGGTAATGCCCTCTTTTTCCCTCTCTCACCTCTCTAGCACTCTTTAGTAGAGCCACTCCTTTTATTTTGTCTTTTTGTTACCAATAAATGGTTCTCAGTTACGTTTGCCTTGTTTGGATTAATTTCGTTCCTGACCATCCATTATTGAAAGAACTTCTCTCAGTTCCCAACGCGACAACACTATACTGATCATGGATGCAATTTTTCAACTGGGATTTTTGGCTCTTGAGTTGAAGGATAATTTAAAAACTGTAGTGAAACAACAGGAAAAAGAAGGCCTTAAACCCTCTGCCAACAGAAGGCAGCCATACATGTGTTCCCAGCTATCTCTCTGCTGATCAGAAGAAGAGCCTGCCAGACTGATCTTTTTGTTAATTATGGTCTTTGCTGAGATAATATCACTGTTTCCTTTTCCTGATCCAAATAAAAATGGCTGGCAAGTGTTTCTCACCTATAATCTTGACTTAAAAAGGACAGTTAGAAAGTACCAATTCACAGTGAGCGGCCTGTCGGCTTCCTTCCACCAGTTGATCCAAAGATTTATATCCATTTCTAGAAAGCAGTAGTACTCTAGCCATTTGACTTATTTTTCTTTCTTTTTTTTTTTTTTGAGCCCCACTATTATTGCTAAAAGCTACTATCACCGTCTCTTTAATATTTTATAAAGTATACCTTAATAATTTGTTGCTAAGTAGTTTACCCAACTACTAATTATAGGTGATTGAAATGATAACACAAAAAAGCTTATAGTTTTGGGGTATTTTTAAGATAGTTGTCCCAAGAACATTTGTTTCATGTTTTCTGACATGGTACTGGAAATAATGAACTGTAATATTTACAAGTCTTTCCAGTTATCAAAGGCAAGGGAATTTTGTTTTTTAGAATCCAACACGTATGCTTAATTTGAGAGACCAATGAACCCTCTTGTATCCCATCCATCTGCAGAAGATTAAAATTTTTTGAAAATCCATAGTTTTTATCAACCATTCAGAATACACATAATCATCTTCTAGTTTATTTTGAAAGCTTGGATTTTGGAAGTCTTTTCAGAATATATATTTTCCTCTTTCTATGACAGCTGTTTCAAAATTTTTATTGTCCAAAAAGAAATAAAATTGCCTGGATTTTCAGTCCTAATCATCTCCCTTTGGGGCATGTGGAACAATCTGTTGCTTATTTTTCAGTACTAGCTAGTGTGATTTAGAAAGGATTGGAAAGATCTGTAAAGCTCTTCACACAACAAAACTGATGGATTACTTGCACAAGTATTGTAATACTGTAGTTCTTTATTCACAGGCAGATTAAACAAACACCAAGTAGATCAATATCACTTGGTGTCCAGTTCTGGGCTTCCCAGTTTGGGAAAGATGCTCGAACATATCCACAGAAGGGCAACAAGGGTGATGAAGGGCCTGGAACACAAGCCTATGAAAAACAGCTGAGGGAGCTGGGGTTGTTTAGCTTGGAGAAGAAGAGGCTCAGGGAAGGCCTTATCACTCTCTAAAACTACCTGAAAGGACGTTGTAGCCTGGGTGGTTGTTGGTCTCTTCTCCTAGGTAACCAGTGACAGGACAAGAGATCACAGACTTAAGCTGCACCAGGAGAGGTTTAGGCTGGAGATCAGGAAAAAATTCTTCACAGTAAGAGTGATTGGACACTGGAATGGGCTGCTCAGGGAGGTGGTGGAGTCCCCACCCACAGAGGTGGTTAAAAAAAGACTGGATTTGGCATTCGGTGCCATGGTTTAGTTAATAAGGTGGTGTTAGGTTATAGGTTGGACTTGATGATTTCAAAGCTCTTTTCCAACCTGGATAATTCTGTGATTCAGTGACCACAACTTAGCCCAATTAAAAAAAATGGACTTTGCCTCACTAAATGTTGCATTTCAATTAATACTTATCCTCCATTTTTCCTCTTTCTCTTTGTAACATGAGAAGCAACAAGAACAGCAGAAGCAGAGCCCTACTGACAAGGGCCACTGCATAAGTCACATCCTCAGGTGTGTCAATATGAGAACTAAAACTCTCACAGAGGCTTCTTACCTTTTAGCATACACACGATTTGAAAACCTGAATACAGAAGTGTGCCATCATCATATGGAAGCTGCGGATAGTGAAGTGATTAATGATAGCATTAGTTCTGAAACGGTGGTTACTTTTTAAATGGAACTTTTTATGAACGGAACTGTTTGACTTCAAAATGAGGAGTGGTGGCAACACTGTTACTGATCAGGCATCATGCAAGTTGTAGAAGAGTAGATAAGTCTCTAATCAGAACTCCTGTAAAAAGGTCACCACTTTCTGTGAAGAACACTGTACCAAAGAAGAGTCATAATTTCATTTGACACAAAGAGCTAACCATACTTTTGGCAGATAGCAAATGCTTCCATCACTTTTTCTGTGGCAAACCCACTGGAGCAAAAATGTAAATTAAGACACAGCAAAACATGCTTTATTTAAACAAACACAGATGAGACCACTGCCTCAACCAGGAATCTAGAAAAAAAAAACGCATTCACACAAAAGAGAATTATGTAAATTAAGACAAAACTGCTGTGCATTTTTTACATCTAGTTCCTATATTTTCTTTGTATTTTTGATACAATATGACTGTGTGTAGAGAATGAAAAATTGGAGATATCTGCTAATGTAAATATTACACATCATCACAAGTGGTTTGCTTTTAAACTGTATTTGACCAAAGAGAGAGAGACAAGAAGAATCATCATCTTCAAGGAAGATCACGTCTCAGTCCAAGGCATGAGAGAAGTGAGGCTGCTGCCACTCCGTGCCCACAGGTTCAACTAGTAGCAAGGCTTGCATGAATACAGATATAAACAACGGTTTCACTCTGTTCTCCTCTCTGTCTAAATGTGAAAAAAGTTCACTGGTGAAAATATATTTATATGCATATGTACAATGAGGACCTCTCCAGCAGCTGGGCTGAATCTGTCCATGTCCTGGGTCCTGGACCCCCAGTCTCCTGAGCTGTGCTGGCACTGGGCATAAAAAAGTCCCACTCTGCTTACTGGTATGAATTCTTCTACACACACAGGCACACATAAACCCTCACCTTGACCTGCCAGGGACTCCCCTGGTCTACCACACCTGAGCCCATCTACTCTCAGCCTTAGAGACAACACAGGTGCTCTGATGAGCTCTTATGTAACCTAAAATATTGTATCACGCAAATATTTTTTTAAGCAGCTGGGAATATGAAAATAATACTTTTTGTTGGTTGGCTTGTTGGTTTTCTTTTAATTTGGAGTAAAGCACCAAAGAAGATTCCTGAGAAATCAGACAAAGCATAACATTAAAGAAGTGGAAGACAGAAGTAAAATGTTTTCTGTAAAAACAAAGAAGTTTTAAGAAACAGAAAAATGTTGAGACTTGCATTTAAAATAACATATGCACAATGTATTTGCATGTTAAAATAGTTTATGCAAATCTGGGCTAGTTATCATGTTCCTGACAGGTTTTTAATGTGAGATTAGCTCAACAGCAATTCTTTGTACTGTTACATTATTTTTTGCTATTTGTTCAGTTCTTTTATAAAAACTTGTCAGTTCCATTTCTTTAATATTTATGATTTTTAATTAGGTCATAGAAATCATTGGTTGCTTTCAATAATGCATTTTCCCTAGAGTTTTCAATAAGATAAAAACTTTACTTTCAGGGTTCCAACAATACCTAATTACACAATTCAAACTCTAAACTATAAATTCTTTTCAAAGTCAGGAGGACTTTGATTTAGTCATTTCTGCTCTATATCACTCTTGATTGCTTAGGCCACTAAATAGCTACAATTTCCAGAGAAGACGTTATGTAAGTTATATCTTTTTCTTTCACTTTTGTAGGATGGCCTTTCACTGCTTGTTCATAGGTATGCTAATTGTGGCATTCTTAAGAGGCAAAAGGGTGACATCTGATCTGTGCTGGGTAGTGAACAGAAGTAAATCTTGCATGAGCACTGTCTTCTTGTTGCTTTCTCAGAAATTCAAGTATCTTCCACAGAAAAATATGCATTCACCATTATACAGGGAAATCCTCATCAGTTGTCTATCATTAATTAAAGGTTTATTTTTTAATTACACCTGAAAGACTTTTTTTTTTTTTTTAAGTTTTAGTGATCATCCCAGAATAGCCTATCTTACATTTAACTTACATTGTAAATAGACCTGGAAATTTAGAAAAACTTCATGCATTTCATTCACACTTTAGGCCATTTAATCTGGATTTGCTGTACAAAAGACACACATAAACACTAGGGTTCATGTGGTGAAAATGAAAAAAGTCCAAAGCATGTTGCAACCTTCATCAGTGACTTCTCTCAAGGACTCTTCTTCCTCAGAGTGTATCTTTGACTGTCAGACTTGCTAGGGTCTTCGAAGAAAACCAGAGTGGATGGGTTGTTGTAAAAGGTATTTATTGCAGGGCTAGAAGATCAGTCTCAAAGGTGAATAGTTCAAAGGATAACAGTCCACACTATTATGCAAAGCTGTTTGGCATAAATTCCCCATGTCCCAAGCTCTAACAGCAGCCCCATCCGCTGCAGCCTCGATGCAGTGCATTACATTCATAGATCACCCAATCAGCTACAAACACGATGCTATTACTGTCTTTTGCACCTATACTGGTCTAACACAGTTGTGCAACAGCGGTCGTCATTTCTTACACAAGGCCTATGCATATAGCCTATCTATTCTATCTAGCAATGTTAGCAATGCTATATTATGTTGTGGAGGCCTGTCAGCCCTCTAGGGGACTTCCTGGGGCTATGCCTTGGAAGAATCTCCTCTAGATCTTAACCTCTCCCATGGATCCCCTGTTTCACTGACAGGCTGTCAGTCAACTCCAGCACTAGACCACCCCTGTTGGCCTGTTGGCCATTACTCCCCCAGCTGACCTTATATGGTCAGGTTTCCAGCAGTTTCTCTGTCTTTGTTCCCCCATTGGTTTGTATCTCTGTCCGTTTACCCTTGTGTTTTCCTATTGGACACTGTATTCCCTTCTCCCACCCACACCTCTCGGTGATTGGTTGTTCCATTGGCTCCACCCCCTTCTACCCACATATAAGCCTGGGCGCTGTAACTGTTAGGATCTTTGTCCCTGGGCCCTTCTGGTGTGTAGGTAAAATAAACTACTGCTGGGAATCCACACAAAGACCCTTCCTGCCTCCACTGCTATAGTTAATCAGTTGCTGCATGTGAGGGTAGTGTTTGTTGTGTGCCTGGTGGAGCGCTCTCCTCATGGAGATGCTTCAGGATGGTTGCAGCAATTCACCAACCCCCCACGCTGTGACATCATACTTAGGGCTTAGTTTGTAAAAGGTAATGCTACTGGACTTTAAACTGGAGTGTAGGGCTTTTCTATTAACTAATAAAGTCTCTCATTTGCTTGAGGCACTTAAGGCATATTTTTACTTACCTAAAACTAAAACTTACATTCCCACTTCATGTCTGTATGACTTTACGTATCTCAGTTTCTCTGAGGGTTTCAAACCAAGCCCTGCATTTCTTTCTGCCTCTAAGCCTGTGTGCATGGGGAGCTGGGAGATTTCTATCTGGTGTTCAACATCTCCCTCTCCTCTTTGAACCATGTAGATTCTCTTGATTGCTTTATTAATCATCTGTGGTATGCATTGGAGCAAACAAGGCACCTTTATTAGCACAACTTCTATGATAACCTATAAGTACAGACCCATTTTTAAAAGCTCTTTCACCCATGACAGTTAAATTCCATCTATCAAACAGGCTATTTAACCAAGTCCCATAATCAATTCTAATTTTTGACACACCTTGCTTAAGTTGTTGTATGCTCTTACAGATGGATTCTCAAGATTTGTTGCTCCTCATCAACATGTCAGAAAGACTGAGAGACATTTTGTCTTTCAAAAAGCCTAAAAGCCTAGCAACTCTTAATTGTTTGGGAGTATGTCTGACAGGCTGATTTTTTTTTATTTAATATTAGTGTGAATTGTTTAGTTATTTCAAAGAACAATAATAAAGGGAACCAGAAGATTTGGGTTTTTTTTTTTACTAAGTAAGTTTTTTTTTTATTTTTTTGACAGGGGAAAACTCTTCATCTGTTGGCATTAAAAATCATAACCTCGGTAAATATAAAGAAAGGACTTTTGAAATTATGAACTTAAATTTTCTTCTCAGTCTTGGGCCCACTTAAACTCAGAGACTAGGTTTATTTGTATTTAATGTCATTTTGAGCTGATGCTACTATTTATGGTGCTTCCAGGATGCTTATCTGAGAGCAGGCATCCATCTTTCTGTGTTGCTGAGGATAACTTTGGAGACTAAAGCAGAACAAATGCAGTATTAGAGAGGAAAGAAGCAGAGAAATACGAATTAGGTTTGGATATGGGTATGGGTTTGAAGGGCAAGGAAGGACAGGGGTTTTTCATGGAGACATTAGCCCTCTGTAAAACATGCTTTCTCTAGCTAGGGGAATTCCTGAGGAGCTGACTGACAGAAACACAGAAAATAAGAAGGATCACCTTAATAAGCTCATTTGTTGTACTCTTTATATCCAGCACTGGCTATTCTTCAGCAAGTACAGGAGTGAGTTAAGGATTTGTTGGTAGGGCTTTGTTAGGGTCTTACTGATCTGGCCAGTGGCCATCCCTGTGGCTCAGACAGTGGGCCCTGGGTTTGGCCTCAGCCCTGCTTTGTTGGTTGGAGAAGCCAAGGAAAGGACATGTACCCCTTACATATGGGTTTCTAGCAGCTTTTCCCAGCCCCTAGGACAAAATGGGATCATACTTGAACAGATAGGGAAGAAGCGTTTGTGTCTAGCCGAGTATAGTTCTGTCCAGAAAGTGCCCTACTCCAAATCCTGCTGTTCTTCCGATCAAATTCTGTGAGACCTACCAGCAAAGCATTGCTTTTTATACTGCTCATGTTCTGGTGTCCATAAAAGCTAAGCACTTGTATCATATTCCTTATTAGCCCAAGTAGCAACATTCTGCATGGAGCCAAATACTGCAGCATTGCTAGTATCCTGTTAAGTATCAATGTCATGTTATGAAAGGAAAATAAGAAAACTGTTTTCTCAGGGAGGTTTTTAGAAAAAAGCTTAGGAAATGGCACACAAATTCTTTGTGCTGGAGCATTCACCAGCCAGGGGAAGGAAATGCAAGATTTAAGCTCCTATATATTCTTAATTCAGAGACTTATCAGATTTGCATCTTGATTCAGTCTTAATTATACAATTACAATGATCTTTTCCCCTGTGTTTAGTTCTGTGCACTGGCAGGATAGTCGTTAGTTAGCAAACAGCTGTTCAATACTTTGTTTTGGTCTTGTGCATTTTGTTGATCTATACTGTATTTATTGCACAGTTTTCAACCTCTTTATAAACTCAGAAATATTTATTTGCATCTGGGATTTTGTATAAAACTAATCATTGCACTATCTATATTAACTGTTTCACAGGTGTGAAACATTTTCACAATATCCCTGTGAGATGAAGGGTTGGTATTTATTGTGCCATTGTTACAGATGAGGACAGACAATTTAAAATAAAAATGTCTGCTTGTTCCTGGAGATCTGTCTGAGACACTTTGCATGGTCTTCCAAAGTACTCTTCCTTTTTACACGTCCAAAGCATAACCCCATTGACCTCTCCATGTGTCAAACAGCCTGGTGATCGCTTCAGTGAATGACTTCTACAGGAGTTATACCCCTAGCTGCTTGCCATTCCTAGCTCTCAGGCTTTTGTTTGTTGTGGGGTTTTTTTATTATTATTTTATAAATATATGCAAATCTCATGTAGTCATATATCTTTCGCTCCCACCTTTGTGTCTTTTTTGTTGTCCTTCTCCTTAATTTCTCTATTAGTACTCTTGAGTTAGAGAACTCTAAAATTATCTGATATGTCTCATGTTTACATCTATGAGGAAGTGCAATTGATTTAATCCATTAAAACCTCTCATTGTGTAATTAGATGGTTTTGTTTCTGTAGCCAATGTATCAACAGAGTAAATATATATCTACCTGTCTATTGCTAAATAGACAGGTAGATATATATTTAAATCTACCTGTGTTTTGCTAATTTTTTTCCTGCTCAAGCTTTCTAGATCACTTCCTTCTCAGTTTCCGCTTATGCCATATATTTCCATCCCACCAAAATACAATGTAAATTGAATGATGTCTGTTGCACTGTGTTGCATACTCATTGCCTTTTTAATCTTACTGTAAGAATACTTAATTTATCGATTAAGGTAAACAGCCCCAAACAATTCACAAAATTGCATATACATTTGTCATTTGTGTGAAAGAAAACAACAACAGCAACAGGGTTTTGAGGCTATGCAAACTATTTAAAAATATGTATTTTACTTTGTACACAAGATTTGGCAAACTTCAGATGGATAAATATTTATAGCTAGACATTTACTGTTTTAAAATGCTGACAATATGGCCAGCACCTGAGTTAAACTCTCAAAGTCATTGAATGTGAGACTAATATTCTAATTGTAATAATGTCGTTAGTAGAATATTACCGTTAATTCAAGTTGAACATGTGAAGAAAGTGCATTTAGATCTGGTCCATTTTTTGAAGAATCATTGTCATAAATAAGCCTGCTGTCTCAAGTCAAAATCCAAACAACTTTTCCTATCGTAAATATTGTGCAAGATGAATTTTCAGGTATAGTGTAAGATGCCACAACGTTTCATGGGGCTTACAGGGTGTATAAAACTGGTTCTGTTGCATTCTAGGCAGGGTTTTTTTCTCCAGTAGTTCTTTACAGACCAGAAAAAGTTTTAAATTTTGATGTTCTAGTCTCCATATGTTTACTACTGTGTGTGACACTTACTCGCGTGCTCATTGTCAAAAGACAATGATGGAGTTTTATTCACCCTTTTCACAAGTGTATATGACTACAGAATGTGTATCCCATGATGAAACAGTCCTAGTGTGTTTGATGTGACAGTGTGATCCCATATTCTTTCTCTCGCTATGCCCTGTAGTCATACAGCTCTGTGTTTTCCACATAACAGCAGCAGACACTTCAGTGGAACTGTGTGCATACCAAATACACATGGCAACAATGGAGTCTCAGCACAATCCTGACACTGGCAAATGCAAGAAGAATAACAACACTTGATTCATGGCAGGCACTGAGTTTTCAGACAATATTCATTGTCAAATTTTGGAAAATACATTACCTTTCAAAAATTTCTTGTCATTTTCTGAATATTTTATTAGCCCAAGTTAACATAAGGATAATTGCTTTGAACCCAGTCACCGTAAAGATGTTAAAAATTTCAGAGAACACAATAATGTGTGCATCTGGGAAAACATAAAACACCCTTGTAATATGGAAATAGACTGGTTTAAAAAGAAAATAAAAATAATAAAATCAGAAGTGGTCATTTTATTCAATGTTCTTGAAATATTTTTTCTCTATGAGAAGAGAGTTATCTGATAAATAACTGTCTTGCATCTGTTTATGAGGACTACTTGTACTCAGATGTATAGTGACCTTTTTAGTGGGTCTGTAGATACATTACTAAAGAGTTAAACATTTTTATCCACAGATTACAGATGAGTTGTGAGACACAATAACTTCCCTTCTTTAAGGCCCATATCCCAGCCGTTAAATATACTTGTGAAAGAAATTGTTCAATTAGTAATATTTGTATAAAACATATTCCCCATGCAAATTACCTCAAAAGCAGATATCTGCCTTCCAGTGTATTTTGCTGTAACAGCACCTATATTAACGGCAGCATCAAATAAACATTACAGTAAGTACTAAAGACAAATATATACTTGTAACCTTTAAAGAATACTTTAGATTTCACATCACAAATACTGTAGCTGACATGTTAATTACCTATTTCTATGAAATCTGGGTTATCTTTCAGTTTCTGGAATTTTTAAAGTTCTTTAACTTTTCTTACCTCATCTTCCTCTTATGTCTTATTTTTATTGAGAAACTAAATATAGCAGGATCACAAAAAGTCAGCCTAACAAAGAGGTAAAGAGCAACATCTCCTGAAATGGGATGGGATATTTTATATTTCATATATATATTCATTGTTCAGCCATTCAATTGTTTCCCTTTTTTGCAGCCACCTGTAGCCTGTTTGGAAATGGCAGACACTGCTATGATTTGATACTTCTCAACTGATAAAAGTAGAGACTATAACAATAAAATATTAGATACACGTGTAATATTCATTAAAGAAAAATAATACTACTTTGAAATATATTAGTATCAGATTTAAATAATCTAACATCCAAGAATTCAGTCAACCAGCAAAGTTATACAACAAAACCTCATTCATGCCCTTTTTCATGATGGCCTTTGCTGGTGAGCAAGTTTAAAGTGAATCAGAATTAGGATCATTCCACATTGATGTTAATTATTGCATCTATTTTGAAACATTTTCATTCCCTAGAAATTTATGAATTGGAGAGTACTGTAATCCCCTTTTACACTCTTCAACTGCAATTCCCTTTTACCAGTAGGAAGAAAATTGTACTCTGACTTGCTGAGAAGCCGGGGTGACTCCAATGGGGAAGAGTTTAAACACATTGATGAGAATGGGTTCTGGAGTCTCCTGCCTGATAACTGTGATCCACCTGCAGAGCTACACCTGAACAGGGAGTGTACTGCTGGTCACAGGACAGGAGGGCACTTTTTTTGAGTTAGCAAACTGCATTGGATGTGTTTCTGCACACAGTGCCCTGCATGACCTGGGAGGTATTTACAGGCTGTACCAGGAGCTGTGCTCAGTCTGGAGAGCTGATCAGCTGGACAGTCTCAGGACATAAACATCCTAGCAGAAAAGGCAAGGGTATGCACTTGAATGTAGGCAGTGCTTGTTCCTTGCCTTTGGAGACTAAAGAAGGCAGCTGTAAAATAAAAGCTTGATGAAATGTTCAGCAGCTGACATGGACTAAAGCCTGCTCATTGCCAAGAATATTTCTATTATTAATAGTGCATGTCAGTGATGTGTGCATTTACCAATGACCTGACAAATTCTACTACCAGTGTCGACAAATGGAAAACATAATATTTTCAGAAAAAAAAAAAAAAAAAAAGATAGTTTAAAGTTTGGAAATGTGTAGGAAATACCAAGTTAGTGTTGCTCTAATGTATTTTTTTGATTTGTCTTTTTTTAACACTTTCATACAGCTGAATTTGGCCTGACTACACATACTGATAACAGCTAGTTTTCTGGTTGCAAGCTCAGCAGCTGGAATATAAACCCTACCCATAGGTGTGTGCTTTCAAAGGAAGGCTTCAGAGCTAATAAATTGGCAAGAAGGTGAGAAGAAACATGAGACTGTCAAAAGGTTTAATGTTCACTATCATATCCCTAGACAATCTACCAAACAGTAACATGTCTGACATTAAATCACCATTAATGTCAGTATTATTAGGTTTAAATCTGTTCCCCTGAAAGATTTCGCAGTTAAATGGCTTTCATACTAGTATGCATCCTGATTAAGTGGAGTCTCTCCCTCCAAGAAGGAGTCTGAATTTCTGTCTTTTTGATGATAGGATCTGAAGATCCTAACAGTTTACCTGCAGCTCAGTTTAAGGTAGGACATCACACCTTACACTCTTGTTTCTCTCTATGTTGGGAATAAAACTGACTTATTTCACCCAAAGATTTAACTACTTTCGTACATTTGTTTGTGTGCATAATTTGGTGCTTCACAGACAACTTGCCATAAAATTTAAAGCAATATTAGATACATCCCAGGAAAACATTGCCTACTGTCCAATTTACATGTTCAAATATTTGCAATAAAATGCTTGATATTTAACCATTTTCAAAAAAAAAATGGTAACTGTACCAGAGAGACAGAAAGAATAAAAGAACATGCCATAATGTTCCATAATATTTCCATGTATTTTGTTCCTACCATAATGTTTTAGAGAAATGAAGTCAGATAATATCTGCAGTGGAGCACATGCAAGAGTAGGAAGAATCCTTAAAAATTTTAATTCTACATTACTTAGAAGAACTATTATCAGTTAGACTTCACAATGGCTAGAGAGACTAGGAACCCCTAATGTAGATGCAACACACAATCTTACTGACTTAAGTGGATCTGTATCGATATATTAAATAAAATAATATAACAATATTAAAAAGAAACTATGTAGTGATTAAAAGGTTGCAACACTTTTCTGTACACTTCCTGATTGCATTGAGCAAGTCATCTGGCCTACCTCTAAAAAGAAAAGTACAGTGAACTTTTAGAAATTATGACATCTCCAAAAATTAGGAAGATTTTTATATATACAACTGTTTAGTAAAAAACAAACAAACAAACAAAAAAAACAAAACAAAGCAAAACACAACACCAAAAAAAAAACAACCCAAAACCCCAAAAACTTACTGCTGAATCAATGAGCCATTAGGATGTGCCATTTAGTCCAGAAAAATATTCATTTTCAATCTATTTGCCAGAAACTTGCAAATTAAAGAAAATGAAAAATGTTAAACCTCCGACAAGACCAAATTGAGTTTCTCTTTATTTTCTAGTGTTATAGTCAGTCCATGACATTACTGGTGAAGAATCGAAGTTGGTATTCTGTTTAAATGGACTCTGAGTGTTTAATTTCTTAGTAAATTTACTTTGTTATTAATTATTAATTTACATAGACACTTTGGATTCAATTAATTACAATAATAATATTAATGGTTATTATTAACATGAAGGTGATGTGATTTTGATGTTGTTTGAAGTTCTCTCTAGTTTTTGTTAAAATTAGTTTATTTTGGAGAGAACCTGACATAGCTTCTATGATTTCCCCATTTTTGGCATTCCATGGAAGATTATTTGTTCACATTTCTTAGAGATATATGACATAGTTTAATAGTATCAGCATTCCTGATGTTTCCAGTGTGTGAATGTTACATTGATGTTTATGAAAAAACCTGCATGATATTTGCTTGACAGCATGGGTCTACCTTCCGTGACACTTTTGACAAAATAGCCTTTCATAAAGCTTTTATTTTGGAAATATCACCAGAGTGTATCCAATGTAATTCAATATAAGTGAAATAGCACACACACGGACTATTGCTCCATGCATCCTCTTAGCCAATGAGAAATCTGCTGACAAAGTAAGACTGGCATTAACAAAGTTAGTCAATTCACTACATTGTCCTCAGGGAGTAGTATTGATCCAAGCATAGGCAAGTGGATTGAGAGAGAAAGTAGTTACCGCAGTAGGCAGAGACTTCCTGAGGTTTGTCTGACATAAAGGTCTTCACTTCTGCTCACATTTCAATCATTATTCTTCTGGTTCTTTTCCTCTGCTTGTGTTCTACTGGCTCAAATATTGTTTAGATATTACATGAGTGTGAGTTTGGGCAAATGTCACACTTCACACAAGGATTATCCACTGTAGACCCATTACTGTAGGGAGCAGAAGCAGAGTTTGTGTAGGAATAGAGTTGGTATAGGACCAATTCCTCACTGAGTGATCTGCAGCAGTCTCATAGTACATGAACAGGGTGGGCAGAACAAGTCTGCTCATAGTAGTCAGGTTTATCCAGGCATGTCCATCCCAATGGGGCAGCTTGAGGTCAGGACAGAAACCTCAGTCAGCAAGTCAGGGTCAGGATGTGCAGATCTAGAGGAGCAAAACTTTTTTGTGGGTAGTGGTGAAGCATTACTCTGCAACTTTGTTTTTCTTTGCCTCTTTTGAACATCAAGACCATAACTCTGGACTGAAAGTAGAAGGAAGAGCCATGGGAAATAAAATGGAATAGTCTTGCATCTATATTACCTTTTGACAGCCTTCTCTAGGGTTCACTTGCCCTGTCTTCTGCCCAGGTATAAACTCTTTATTTTCAAGGCCCTGAGCAGCAATCCAAAAACTCTGCACTTGAAATGTAGGAAAAAAAACTTGTGGATACCCATCTGGTGAGATAGTCTCCAGTCTGAAATATTCACAGGACCTGTTTATGCTACAGTCTTGTATTATCCTGCTCTTAAGCCCACGGGGTGGCAGAAACATGTTTTGTCCATGTAATGAGTGCATAAAAAATCCCTCTGTAACTCCTGTTGTCAGCTTACACTTGACAACTGAGCTCTTTGCTTGTTAGTGGGAAACCTGTCTTCAGCTTCTGTTATTAGGGAAGCCTGAAACCTGAGCAATCTGAATCACTACTGCCTTGCCCCCCATGAACACATGAATAAGCAGCATACATGATACCTAGATGGCCAGTTTGTACACTGTTTGTGCATATGCCTGATGTAATTTTATGCTTCAGCATTCACTGCTCACAGCTCTTACTCTGCATGACTTCCTCCTCCCTGCCTCCATGATCCCCATTACCCCCTCAATCAGAGAGGCCATCTCAACTAGCTGTGCTGGTTTTGGACAGGAAAATGTACAATTAGCATATATACAAACAAGCAAAAAAAAAAAATAGGCAGAACTTGTATTCTCTGCTTAAAAAGCATTTCCCAGACTGCAGGAGCTTATTTTTGTTACCAGTATCCAAACAAACACCATCAAATTCCAAAGAGACAATGGATGGAGCCTATGACGTATGTATTTGAACTTTCACAGTGTAAGAGAGGGATAACTTATTCTGCTTTCTATTTAGTTGGGCCAAGTCTTTGTATCCCAGTGAAACTAGCTCCAACATACGGGGACTGATAATCTCTCAAGTAAAGAGGTCTCACAGCTCAGTATTGAAGACAAATTTTAAGTTGCTTCGAAGTCAAAATTGTCTCTTTTTTCCTGCCTTTTGCTGTAGCATTCTGGGAGATAACAGCATGAGTCACACAGTGTCCTTTGTATAGTATTATGTGTGGCATCAACAGGGTTGGGCTCAGTGATGGGCAGGTGTTACTGCCAGCAGGAAAATATGATAAAGGCCTATTTTAGAAAAGGTGTCATGATCTTCCAGGGCACCTCAACCTGAAGGTTCTGGAGGATACCAAATACTCAAAAACATTCAGTGGGAAGGCCAAGTTCAGATTTGACTTTTAAAGTACTTTTCTCAGGCCAGAACCACTTCATTACATGCAGAGTTTGTTACCAGATACACAAATTTGCAGTCTGAAAGAAATGTATTCTAAGAGTGATTAGATAAAACAAGCACTGTTCCTGGATGTTGCACCTTTAGCAACTCATTGTGAACTGCTCAGTCTAGTTTTCAGACCTCTGAGATTGGAATAGTGGAAATATGCAGTAGATGTTTATCTGTGGAATACAAAATACTTAAAAGTTCACCAATGTCTGATGCATGATTTTATCCCTGATTGCAAACACATTCTAGTCTCAAAAAGAGAAGATTGAGAGAGGCTTTTAACAACATTTAGATGTATCTTAAGGCAGGTGTCAAGAGGATGGGACGAGACTCATTTCCGTGGTGCCCAGGGACAGGACAAGGGGCAATGGGCACAAAGTGAAACACAGGAAGTTCCATCTAATGTGATGAAAAACTTCTCTACTGTGAGGTGACAGAGCATTGGAACAGGCTTCTCAGAGAGGTTGTGGAGTCTTCTCTGGAGATCCTCAAAACCTGTCAGGATGTCATTTGTGCAACCTGTTCTGGGTGAACCTCCTTTAGCAGGGACTTTACACTAGATGATGTCCAGACATCCTTTTCAATCCCAACCATTCTGTCATTACATGGAATCAGAGAATATTATTGCAATCTATTTCAGAGGAACTAAGACTCAGTCATTTATAGGCTGTGATTAGTATAAAAGACTCATTACTGCTGCTGAGAAGGAAAAACTGATTTAAAATCCAGCAGTACAAAAAACAGAGCAAATGAAAGCATTTTCTCAAAGGTGCATGATTACAAGATAAACGTACCTTGAGACTGAAATCATGCAGAGTTTTCCAGAACTTAATTAAGTGAAAGTCCAAGTAGTAGAAAACCCAAGTGGATAAATGACCTTTATTTTGGACCCTGTAGTGTTAGCCTACAGTTTCTCAAATATTAGCATTCAGTGTGGTTTGTGTGCTGAAGAGGTGAAAGTAGAGACAAACTTCAACAAGTCTGCCTTCACTTCTCCAAGTTAACTATATAAACTTGAATAAAATCAGCTGATTTTTCTGTGTGACCAGTACTTTTCTGTCATGATTTATTTTTTATAAAAAAATAGCTGCTATTCTATCTTTTCTATGTGGTTTATTTAAATAATGAAAACTGTACAAGAGGTGGCAAAAAACAATAAAAAGAAGGAAAATGATTTTTCCCTTTAAGTTCTAGGGGTGCCCAGGGTTTTCATTTCAATCTCCAACAGGAAGAATTGACTTCCTATTCCTAAGGGAAACAAGAAAATCCATTATCTTTTCCAGAAAAACAGAATAGTTTAATCTTTTTCAATTTTAGCTTAGTGGTTCACTTCGATTGTTAACCAGGACATTATACAGCCCATTGTTCTTTCTTGAAGTTTCTATAGAGCCTCCAGTTTTGATATTTTATATTGTCAGATTAATACTAGTGACAGAGTGTGTATTTTCTCATTTTCATCTCAAAATGTGCAAATACTAGATAACAGAGGGGTAGCCACAACTCTGATGATGTGTCTGGCTGACTATTGGTTTGGACTCTGCTAATTTTGAAATCCTTGTAATTATGCAGGCATCTCCATGTACATTATTTTGCCATGACTTTGTTTCTCTCTATAGCTTTTTCTTCTGTTTCCCTTTTTCATTTATTAAATATCAGCCACTGTATCACCCTGTGTTTTTATTACAAATTGAGTATTATATATTGAATAAAATCTAATTTTAAAAGGCTTTCAAAAATACATACACCTGTAAGTAACCTGTGGTTGCCTTTGCTCCTTCTGTACAATTTGTGACACTGAATAAATCACCCATGAGGCTCCTTCTAAGAAGCAGATGCTCTCTTCCATGCACATACCTATAGTATCCATACAGATATCTTTCAGATCTGGTAGCTTCAAAATGAAGGAAATTGAAGAAATTATTGAGGTGAAGAAAGAACTCCAAGAAAATCCTGGCCAACTACAACAGGTCAGGAACAGCATGAGCGGTAACAGGCCCCACTATAAAAGGTTTCTATCCAGTGAAATTAGAAGTATGGAGGAACATGAAATATAGGAGGAATATGAAATATAAGATTCTTATATTCTTATTTCAGATAATTCTTTTACATTTAGGCATAAGAGGTAAATAATTTGCATTTTACATTTAGTAAATGCTTTTACATTTTTATTTTAGGCATAAGAGGTAAATAATTTGCTGTATCTCTAGAATGCCCTTGGCATGGGTGTGAAAATCCACAGCAGTATTCTATTTTTGTCCAGCACTTTTCTTATTTCAATGGATATATCACATTAGCTAGATTTATGAGGACTAGAAGAAGAACATATAATTATTTATGCAGCCACTAAGGAAATAAACTCACTGAGAACATTCTTCATTTTCTTTTCTTAAAAGTTAAAAAACCTGCTTATTTTTCCTTCCTTCAGTGACTTAACTTCCTAACAAATCTCACCCTTTTGTATAGTTTATCTCCTTCATCTTTTTGTTCTGTCTTATATCTAACATCTATTGCTGACCTTCATTTAAAGTCTGTACTGTATTCAGTCTTTCCCTCACAAATAGTGCTGAGAAGTGGATTTTAACAAAGTAAAGGATTTCTTTTGCAGTAATCCATTAACTTTACAAAGGACACAAAAAGCTGCTTACACTAATGAATGTCACTAAAGAGATAAGAAGAAAAAGCACCTTTTTCTTCCAATTCAGAACATATGTGTAGCTTTGTCATCTTGAGGCCACTAATCAAGTTTCTGTCAGAGATACAAAAAAAGGAAATTGTTTCAAAATGAAAAATTGACAGAAAAAACAGACATTTTAGAAAGGTGTTCTCTCTAAGGATTGGTTTGAGAATTACCTGCATGACAGTTATTTTGCTAATGAGGTGGTATCTTTTAGTATCAAAGGAATCTTTCACGTGTCAAACCTTTCAATCACAGACTCATGTACTCATTTAGGTTGGTAAAGACTTCTACAAGGACCAAGCCTTATGTTAACCCAGCACTGCCAAGTCTACCACTAAGCCATATCCCTAACCACTACATCTACAGTCTCGTCTTTTAAATACCTTCACGGTTGGTGACTCAACCACTTCCCTAGACAGTCCATTCTGAAGATTAACATTTTTGGTTAATTTTTTCCTAGTATCCAACCTGAACCTCCACTGGCACAATTAGAATCTGTTTCCTCTTGTCCTATTGCTTGTTTTTTTTGGAAGAAACTGACACTAACCTCACTAAAATCTTGTTTCAGGTAGTAGTAGAGAGTGATAAGATCTATTTCAAATATGAAAAAATATACATTGAATTTTGCTCTTTTTTATCTGTCCAATTTGATCTGAGGGAGATTACTAGAAGTTACACAGTCAAAATATATATCTTTCCAATTAATATTTTCAATTCACTATAGATAATAGACAGCTTACAGTATAAACATTAGTACAGTAAATTATATGTGGTATGCACTACCAAAGGTACTACAAAGAATATTTATTATTTTATTTTTACCTATCCAAGCAAAAAATTATCTTTGAGGCAAAAAGACAACAAAATTACAAATGTAGTTATTCTGGAAAAAAACCCCTTATTCCTACCAAAGCTGAAATTTAGTCCCTAAATTTTAGATTTTAATGACCTACTACTAAATGAGTATGAGTACATGAAAAAAAATTGTAATAAGAAAAAATAATAATAATAAAAACAATCAGTAAAGGACTTAAAGCAAATTTTTCTTCAGGTAAATCTTGTGTCCTCAGTTACTAAGAGCATTTTGTTTTAGGGTGTTCTGGTAACTTAAGTTCCCTGAGAGGACTTAAAACAAGGATTCAGTTTTTGGGTATGGAGGACATGCAAGAGAATGGAGGACATAGAAAAGTATGGATGACATAGTGATCACATTATAAGAATTCTTTTCTATAATCAAAAATTTACATCTGTATCAAGCAGTTCCTAAATTTCTTACCATTATGTAAAAATTGAGCAGATTATACTCTATGCTGCAATTCTTTTTGATGCACTGAACTCCTAAAACTGCCTTGCAAAAGCCTGTGTTGATTCAGACTCCAGGATTCTCAGCTTAATATCACTGGTGATTAAATGTTCAAAACTATTGTCAGAATGAGGGCTCCATATGGATAACATAATGCTTTGTAGAAGGGAACAGACTGCCCGGGGAAGTGGCCAAAGCACTAAGCCTGGCTTCAGGAAGTGTTTGGACAATTCTTTCAGGCACATGGTGTGAGTTTTGGGATATCCTGAACAAGGTCAGGAGCTGGACTCAGTGATCTTGATGGGTCCCTTCCGTCACAGTATATTTCATGATTCTATGGTTCTCTGAAATATTTTTCCAATGTTGACTGGTTAAAGTAAATGAGAAGTTATTTGTGCTTAAAATATCCACCCAATAGATAAATTAGCACATAGTTTTATTAGTGTTTAGCACAGAAAGGAAGATAGAAGCTGAATCTACAATATAAATCCTTACTAGCAGAAACATAGGACAGTGCTTCCTGACACTCAGCTTTACAAGAAAACCACATCCAACACTTTTCCGATATGCTTTAGTTCTGGCTTTTTTCTAGTACCTTTTTGAATAGTGAATCAGACAGTGAGATGTAACTTGATCTTCACAGAAGAGAAGCATCAGAGTGAATAGTAAAAACTGTGAATCTAGATAAAGCACCTCGTTACCTAAGGACATAATTTAAAAATGGTTTGAAAAGGCAGCATGATCTTTACGTTGGCAGGAAGGGAGGCTTTGGTTCATTCTGATGCTGGACTTGATTGGTTCTATGGCAGTTTCATCTTCTCTTCTACACACTTTGTTCTGTCAGTGTTTCAGCCTTTCAGTGTCCAAAACTGTCAGAAGAAGAAGAGGCAGGTGCTCTTTCAACTCTGACTGTTATTCAAGTGGTCCCCAGTGATGATCTTAAGACGTGAGATATTTTGAAACTTGCTGGAGGTTCTCTTCCTTCTCTACAAGATCCTTAATTTGGTTAGTAAGTACCCATAATAAAGTGTATTATATCATAAACCAGGGGTCCTTCATTCAGGTACTGAGTGGCAAATCAAGTTACTTTTCTGAAGGTGGTGAGAAAGAAGTGGAATTCTTTCTCAATCATTGGCATTTCCCAATCATTTCCTAAATGCAGGCAAAATTGCCTCTGTTTCCATAGGATATTAAAAATGCTTCAGTATGTTATTTAGGTCATCCAGAAAAGGTTGTATTTTAGTTAGGATTGAAATAAAATGTATTTGATCTCTTGAAGCTACAAATAGGCCTAAAATGTGGAATTAAAGAAGGATGTTTCTAAGGAACTTCCTAAAGCATCTGTTCTACCATTCAGATGGAATCACTGGAACCGACAGTAGATATGGTATTTTCCTACTCTTCTCCTCTATCCCTTTGTCTTAAAGCTCATAGCAAATTTCCATAGGTCCCTACAATCTATGAGCTATTTGCAGTCAGTGTCTGTAAAGAATGAAAAGCACCTAGAAATATAGAGTAAGTGAGAGAGAATAAGCAACATCTTTGTATTCCTCCCTTACAGAGAAGTAAAGACAGAAGTTGTTCCTGAGGTCTTGTCTTCAAGAATTAAGAATAAAATCTCACGTTTTAGAGGTCTGGGTACTTTTCTGGAAAGATTAAAAAAAAAATAAAAAGTTTCATCCACAGAACCTTAACTGAGCAGGTAAAGAGAGAGTGGCTTTTTAACTTCTCTTGAAGTATCAGATGAAAATCTAGAGATAGAGGCAGGACACTGAGGAAGGCAGAACCACTGTTCTGGTGAAGTTCATTAAATGCTATTTCTTCATGACCCAAAATTTTGGAAAATGGATACAAAGAATACTAAATCATTGAGAGCAAAACCTACTTTGTTTTCTCTTGGAAATAAAATTATTTTTGAGGGTACAAATAAAGAAAGCAATTAGCTGAAAAATAGCTTTATATATACTGTCAGAATCCCTGTACAGTAAATGCCATTGTAGCATCTTTAAAGAAGCATGAAGAAAAGTATCAAAGACACCAGGTACATGTCTACATCCTGAAACTTCCTTAGGGATGAGGATAAATGAGAGGGTTTTTGGAGACCAGCTAATATGTACTGAAAACAGAGCCATAGTCCTGACTAAGTTTTTGTGATCAGGCATGATGTATTCAAGATTGTAAAGAAGCAATTCTATCAGCAGATGTTTGCTGAGTTCCAATAAAACCTTAAATGTCAACAGATTCTGAAAGATTATAAAGAAATAATTTGCATCAGGCTTGGCATCTCAGTCAAAATAAGCACTGACATCAGTGTTCATATATGTCATCTGCAAATGCAGTTCTTACACAGGGATTCTGTATTTCAAAATCCTAGGCAGTCCAATAGAAACTAATATTTTCTCTGATTTTTTTATTCCTTCTGTGGAAAGAAATTTTGCAAGATACTCAAACAGGGATCTATAGAGATTATTTATTTCCATGAAGAAAGAAAGAAAAATCCTTAAAGATTTTCATTTTCCCCAAAATGTTTTTATTCACTTGGTTTTGGTTTGTTGTCTGTTTTTCTTGTTTATACAACAAAAGAGCATTACTGCTCCTCTTATCCAGTGGTAACCTTAGTCTTTGACTAAAGTATGGATTTTTTTTAAATATTTCATTAATTAAAATTTATTTTTTTCAAAGACATATATGAGTCTTTTTTTGTTGTCTCTCTCATAATCACCCCTAGAGCTAATAAGCTAACTTTGTAAGAAGAGCCCAAACTGTTCACACCCAAAGGAAATTGAGATTTATCCCCATTTACAAAAATATATATGTACACACTTCTGGCATTTATTGAGGGTGTAAGGTGAGTTTCCCTTGGTGAACCAGTAGATAGGTGGCTACCTGTCTCCTACATTTTCTTTACATTTTTCTTTCTAAATTATTATGTACTTTCTCAACTAAGAATACCAGAAAAATATAATAATTATCCAATTACATTAAATGACAGATATTCCAAATGCTCAGTCCTCTCCTGCAGGGGTTGGATCTAGGAAAATGCATCAGTTACAATGCAACTGCAGTTAGGCAGCAAAGATGCTGTATAGGAAAAAAAAATAGGAAGCAGAAATGTTGCTTCAATTTCTATATTTTCATTTTAATACAAGTGGGTTTTGCAGGACTTGTTTTATCACTATAAACAGGTATTTCAGTTGGAACTATTAGGTATTACTTATACTTGCTCTAAGATAGGGTACTTAAAAACAAAAATAGTTTTGTCCATCTTTCCAGGAAAATATTTTGGCAGTGCTCAAGGTAAACAACAGTGCCTATAGTTCATGAGAAGTCAGGTATTTGTTTCTATTCTCTGGGTCCCCACTAGCAACATCATGTCATTATTCCAACTCTAGTCACAAAAAGCACAGAGGAAATCATTCTACTTCAAAAAAAAGATTCTGCCAGCTTTGTCACAGAGAATTTTGCTTACTGCTTCATACCCTCAGGGAGAGACAGATTCCTTTAAAGGTCTGATGAATCCCACGTGGTTTTTCCCAGCAGGACAAAACTCATTTATGCTTATTGCCTGCTAATTTTGCAGTGGGAACACAGGCCAGTCACCATGGGTCTCATAGACCTACAACAACTCATTGCCGTGATCTGTGAGCCTAAAAGAAAATTCTCACATTTGGATTGGAAAAGATACCATATAAAGTGGCTCAGCTCACTACAGGGAAAAATACTCTGGAACATAGCCATACAGTTGCAGCAGCAGCTTTGTCTCACAGCTCAGCAAAACCATAGATTTCAATATTAATACTTGTATCTGGGAAAAATAAACTTAGATACCAGAACTGTACATCAATCACCACATCTACATTTGCAAAATACTAAGAGGGTAGTGGAGCTATGAGGAAAATTGGCTCAACTAGTGATCTCAAAATGTTTTAAGATCATTATGGCTGGTATTCAGGTGTTGATACTGGGACTGTTAGAGTTTACCATCTGTATTAATGATCTGATGGAAAAGAAAGCAACATCAGGAAATATAAAGGTAAATCCAAGTTGAGGGTAGTGAATGATATGCTGAAAAATAGGGCTGTTGTAGAGAAAGCCCTTAGAATCTGAGGGTTGAATGTACATCACACAAACAAACAAACCTTCCAGAGAACAAGAAAATATGTCACTCACAAAGATATTTTTAGTTTCATTAATTACCAATTTGATTTTTCTTTAGTAAAATAAAATTCTGAAAACTATTGTTCTTTGTGTCCTAATCATAATTACCCTCAAAAAGAATGAATTTTATTTCTGTGAAATATAGATTACGTGATCTGCTAATACTTTCCCTAATAATTTTGGAGCCTTTGTCCAATATCTACCACATTTAGCGCAGAAGTAGAGAGCTCGCAGCTATTAAGTTCCAATAAGTCTCAAAGGTATCAAAAGGTATCAAAGACACCAGGTATATGTCCATATCCTGAAACCTCCTTGGGCATGAGGATAAATGAGAGGGTTTGTGGAGACCAGCTGATGTGTCCTGAAAACAAGCAGAGGAATATAAAGATTATTGCCCCTATTACAAGAAAAAAAAAAGTTCAGTTTCAGCTCAGCAGTGTTGCAAGGCACACAGAACATAAAAGCTTTCGTGGAGGAGAAAAAGAGGTAAGGACAAAAGCTAAGGTGCTAGAAGGCAAGACTGGAGACAAAGTAGTAACAGTTTAAGAAACAGCTAAATAAAAAGCCTGTGGAATACATTCACATGAAATTAGACTTGTTCAGTACTGATCCTCATAAAATATCTTGGAGTTTGAAGTTTGAAAACTTGTAGCACAAAGCAAGGATAAGAACAGGCACAGACTGAGCTTACAGAAAATGTAAGTAATTGACAAAGCAGAAACAAAATGTTCTCATCCATCCACAAAGAAATAAGTACAAAGCCATTGTCATAAATTGGAGTATCCTGATATTTCACTGAATTACAGAATATGGTGAGTTGGAAGGGACACTCAAGGGTCATCAGTCTTGGCCCCTCACAGAACACCCCAAGAGTCACATCATGTGTTTGAGTTATCCAAACACTTCTTGAACTCTGTCAGGCTTGATGCTGTGACCACTGCCTTGGGGAGCCTGTCTCAGTGCTCAACTGCCCTCTGGGCAAACTTGCAATGTGTGATGATGGAAGAATCCCAACACTGGGAAACTTATTGGAAGAAGAAATAATTGACATTACTATAGGGGCTCAGTATGATAAAATTGTGTGAAATGAAAGTGGCAACACTTACACAGTTAAAATGTCAGTAGCTTTGAGAAGTTATTACTGACCTTTGAATCAGCCAATATCACCTCTGCCAACCCCTTATAATGAAATCTTCAGAACTGAAGAGCATTTGATTTAAATATAGTATTTCTCCTCTTAAAAGAGTGAAATTATAATCTGTGAAAGGACTAGAATGCATAGCTAATGCTTGCCATTCTACCTTTTATGAGATGCTACCCAAAAAAAAAAAAAGTGTTCAGAATTCTGAAATCTGAAATTGCTTGTTATTTTTCCAGCACACAGCAGGATAGACTTTTTGTCCTTTACATCCATCATTTTCCTTTGTATGTTTCATTTCCTTGCTCTGATGAGAGCAAACTTTCCTCTTTGTGGTCTACTGGATATGACATAGCAGCTATGAAAGTGTACTGCATGCATCAGACACTTTTTCTGATTAAACACAAGTACAGCTTGATTCAAGGAAATCACTGAAGTCTTTTAGGTCTGCCAATTCTTGTCCCTAGTGCCTGGTAATTTAATTATTTTTCATGAGGAGATTCATCTTTTTTTTTTTTTTTTTTTTTTTTTTTCAATTGGCATTCCTGGTTCAGTGGGCAATTGTAGGGTTAAAGCTGCATCTGCATCTTCATTCTGGCAAATGTCTATCCTTTCTATGCACCCGTAATGAAGCATGATTATTATTCCATGTTAGAAACACTGCAGCTATCAAGATGGGAGAAGCAGATGTTTTCAGAAAGGCCTGGGGACCAGTAAAATGAGCAAGAAGAATTAGAGACTTTGAAGGAGGAACCCTGAATGAAGATTCTCAATTCCTTTAGGCTTTGTTTCAAAAAAATAAATATCAAGGCTTCTTCTTAATTTAATACTACAGGTTTTGAGCTGCTACCCTTCTCCCAAGATATTTAGTACCATCTTGGCTGATGAGGTCACCACAGCTTGTGATAAGAAAATGTTTACAATGAAGTAACAGATGAGTATATGATCGGACATAACAGAATGCTTGATTACCTCTCATTAAAACCTTTTCAGCTTTCTCTAATCTCAAAATTTAACTTTTACTGTTTGAATTAGTTCTCAAAACTGATGTTTGAGGCAGTCTATATGAAAGGGTAGGAGATGTATTCAGATGACAAAACGGTTTTAATTTAAAGCTCCTCTTCACTGGACTGGTTTGGATTATCAATGTGTAAAATTTCAGGGGAGGTTCCCTAATAAGAGTCAACCTTAGTCACATACCTGTCACATTCTCAAGCATTCCTTAGCAAGCCTATTAGGAATGTTTCTGTGCTGGATTCAAACATCATCTGTATTAGTAAATTCACGGTGGTACAATTTACTTGTTGTTGTTCCCCAGTGAAACTACACTGATACATTTTAAGCATGCTTACCTAAGGCTTTCAGTATTGTTTAACTCCCTCAGAACAATATCAAAGCAGATTTCTTTAAAGATAGTAAAAATAAATATTCTGCCAGCCTAAGCAAAATAAAATAACAGCTAGAAAAAAAAAAATTCTTGACAAAACCCCAAACTAAACCAGATGTTCACTGAATTAGATAGTAAAGCATGTTCATAATTCTGTCTTTGTTTCCAACACACTATGGCAACCCCAGTACCCTGTAGAAGAATGTGTTGTCACTGCTCAGCAAATGTTCTAATTTTAGATGTCCTCAGTGCTCTCTTTGCAGAGTGCATATAGTCATGTGGTAGAGAAGAGTCAAGGATGAACACAGACAACTCCCAGGATGAACACAGACATTCTATTCATGAACATGAGGCAGGTACTATACGAGGTACTACTCTAGAAGAGGGAGAAGAATGAACAGCTTGGAAACAAACTTCTACAAATCATTCAGTGTGTGGGCTACTCATGGACTCAGATGAGTGTCTTTCCTAACAAAGACAAAATGTATTTCTTTCATGTATTTTTAGATGTCTTTTGGGGATGAGATAGCTAACTCAGTATTGTTTTTCATTAAATATTCTTGAAGACATGGAACAGGGATTTTTTTCCCCAGATTTGTCTAGATGAAGAAAATAACAGATGGCATGAAAACATTGAAGAAGACACTGACTCTAGGAAGATAAAGTCAGATAGGTTTCTAATAGTATTGCACATCAAGGTAATTATTGCAACATAAATAAATCAGTCATTTTTCCAATTGATATCGCATACTGGGGGTTTTTTATTAAGGTTGTGATTCTGAAGGACAAAAGAATAGAACAGAAATTCCCCAGACAAAAAGGTATCAGAAAGGGAAACTGTGGTGAAACAGTACTATCCAATTCTTGCTTGAAATCTTATGGATGAGGCCCATTAGGGAGTGTCAGACAAGTAAGCCCTCACCTAGAGACCTCTGAGCAATTTTAGTGTCAATCTTAAGTTCTAAATATTATCTTCCAAATTTGTTGTAAAGATAACTGAATTAGTAGGACAAAACTGTAACATCTTTGCCATGTATGCCAAGAGTGAATGATAAAAAGGTTAATTAGTATCTACATCAATACTGACAAATGAGAAATAATGTTTCTAAATGATGCGCCTTTCTGCCCCTCCATTAAGTTGCAAATTATAATTGTGTTAAAATATGTTATGATGCATTAACATGTTTATATGATTTTACAAGGTTTCTAAGTAGAGTATGAGAGATTGACAAGTAACAGCATTTCTTCTGCTTAGTCTTGCAGTGACAGAAATGGAAGGAATGTGCAATCAGCACTGAAGGCATCATAGAGCTTTCAAAGACCTGGAACAAACAGATTAAGAGAACAGTCCTCTACCTTTTAATAGCAGTTGGTTTTTTGCCTTTTTTTTTTTTTTTTTTCATTTAGTACTAAGCAATTATTCCCTTGAAAATCCCGCTGCAGGCTGAAAATTTGGAAGCAGAGTTGCTACTGTTATGCTGGCTTTTCCTACTCAAGAAAGAGTAGTGTTTCTTAGGCTACTTAAAAAAACCTCTTTTAATTTTCACATGCATCTTTCCTTTGCTCTGGATGGTCTTGTGCTTGACTTGCAGGAGTCAGTTTTCCCAAAGCCTAGTTTCTACACATAGAGATGACTTGCACCGATAGTCCCTGAAAAGACAGTGCAGATTCTGGACTTCCTCTTCAGCGAGTGGTAACCCAGTGTAGCTTTGGCAACAGATTGGAACAGCTTCTTGGACAGCTGCCTACCTGCAATCCCATGCTTCTTGGCACATTACACAGATTTAGTGAATCATTTTATCAGGACTTTTGTCTAAGTGTTCTTTCATGGTGTGAAATCATGTTCACTTGTTCTGGTCTCACTGAGATTTGGTTGGCTGATTGTTGTACTCATCCAAAGTCCATACCTGTATGACACTGTGATGCAATCCCAGACCAAATACATCCTGTTGAAGCCATTGAAGGATTGTGAATGTCCTTGTCAGCCTAGGAGATCACTGTGAGCAAAGAAAAAAAATGACAAACAAACAAAAAAATGGAAAAATACCATTTTTTTCACCACAGGTGTTCGAAGCATTTGCTAAGGGGAGCAACATATGAAAAAAATGAGACAGTAAAAGTCACTGGTATGAACTATAATGAGGGTTCAATTAAGGTTCAGTAGCTGTAAATAATTGAAAACATCTAGTAATTTAATTTTGATAAGTACATTAAAACAAGTATAAATGGATTTTAAGGTACTTCATGTGATAATCCTTTTTCTTTTTTTTTTTTTTTTTGAAGTTACAGGCAGAAAATTGTCTTGCAGGTCATTCCATATCATGTAGTTTTGCTTTCATTTCTAAGAAAATATGCCATCCCTCCTAAAAAGTGTAGTTTGGGTCTATTTTTGCTTTCTGCTATGTGGGTGGTACTCTCCGAGTAAGGGCTTCCAACAGAATATGATCTGAAATTGTATATTTCAGTTGTTACATATTTGTTTGCTCTAGGTTTGAATTTTAGTTAAATATTTATAAATTTTCCATTAAAAATATTTATATCCACTTGCACTTGAATTTCGGGGAAAGTTAAGAAATAGGATTTTTCAGCTATAGCAAAGAATATATAAAATATAAAATCAAATATGTTAAAAAAAATCCAAAAAAAGTACAAGCAAAGTGAATTGTAGACCCTTTAAAGTAGGTAAGCTTGGAATTAAATTGTATATATTTAAACTTACCAACAGAAGGAATCTAGGACATACTCACCTATTTTTAAATTGTACATAAATAGTTCTGATGTACTCCGTGAAGTTCTGACAAAATGACATGAAATATGACTATATATATTCTGCATCGCATGAATTAAGAAAAGTTGCAAGGGCTGTTATTTTTGCTGCAGAAACACATAGCATTCAATGTTCATCACTATGGCCATTGTCATTTTAAGGAGAATGTTTTTGTTCTGCTCATAACATTCTGAAAGCATCTGAAAGATTGTCCATAAGCACTGATTAATTACTTCCCTTATCAGCAGTTACTGTAAATAAAATAAAAATCTCCAAACTAACAAACAAAAAATAAACAGAAAAAAAAAATAACAAAAGAAAAGGGAAAAAAAAACCACTCCCAGATATTAGTGTATAGATATCACAATGTAGGTATCAACACATGTAGACATGTTGCTCCATATCAGAAGAGTTCTTTGCAAAGCAGCTGGTATGAATTATCCTGTCATGACAGCTATTGGCAACTATTGGTATCTGCCAATATGGATAAAAAACCTGCTGCAAATCATGCTTAGGAGTGTGGAGATCCAGCAGGCAAAGGATAGCAAGCCTGGCACTCAGGTGGTTTGTTTCATGCTCCTATGCAAAGCACTGCATATATGAAGTTACCTACTCCACAGCAAACAACAATGTTTTGTCCATTCTGGCTGGTAAGAGCTATAAATGGAGTCACTCAGCCAAAACAAGAGAAACAGCAGGATATTTGGAAAAGAGAACCTTTGTGCTTGACCTCTGGTGCTAGCATTGCTCTTGCTTCCAGCTGGCTCTCATTTTTATCATAAAATGTGAGGCAAGAAAAATCCTACAGTGCACAGAACTGGAGTTAGAGCAAGGAAGATAAAATAACTGCCCATGAGGCTTATCAAGAGAAAATCTTGCTGTGATTTTGAGAGCAGTGTGAGCTGGATGTACAAGTGAGCACATTTATGGCTCATTTATCAAGTAATGAACCATCATACGATGTGATGAAGCTCCTTCTTCCCATCAACTCTACACAAATTGAAGAACCTTTCTAACCTCTCTTGTTTCCTGATGCTTTTTCTTCTTGTCTAAACTTTCTTTACTTTGAAACATTGCCTACTAAGCAGCACAAGCATCTCCTATGTTAAACATGATTACACTATTCATAAAATGAACCTTTCACAGACGGCTGCCATAGAAATCATATATTTAGATTTGAAATTGCTGCAATCAGACTCTACTGAGGTTTTAAATCCAACGGAAGATAGATGCATTTTCCTCCTACTCCTGAAAAACAAAATTCACCACAGAAAGAGCTATCTCAGTGAGTGGCCACAATTCTAAGTGCACAGAACAAGTAAGGTTTTGTATACAAGACTCTTAATTTACCTTCAAAAAACAACTGCAAATGTTACTCTCTGTGATGGGTAGTATCTGATCTGCTCACAGTTGATCTTTCTATTAAAGAGCATTGGCTGGGCAGAAGAACTCCTGTTTTCCTTGTTCTTCCTGCTAACCTCTGCATCCAGCAAAACCCTCTAGAGGGCAAGGGTGAGTAATACCTCTGCAGAGCATGCCTGACACTGCTCAAGTGGGTGACTTTCCTATACATACAGGGTACAGGCAGCAACAGAATATGAGCAGAAGAAACTATAAGACCAAAAGAAAGACTTTGGAAAACAATGGAATAAATAAATAGGCAAATGTCAGAAGTGACAGGATAAAAAACAAACAAACAAAAAAACAACAACAAAAAACCCCCAACAAAGCAAAACAAAAAACCCCAAAAAAAGAAGAAAGAAAAAAAACCAAACTGTTAGAGAACTAGACAAAGGATATGATTTTTGCTGAAACTCAGAAAAGTTGGTTAGCTGAATTCAGGACTAGTTAAAAGGATCTTCCTATAAAGAATGCAGTAAGGAGAATGAATAGTAATTCTCAATTCATTTTACTGTCTTCTCACTTTTTGGTCTAAGTCTCTCTGTTTAGAAAACCCTTTGTTGCAATAAATCTTTTTCTCTGAAGATGCTGAACTGTAGTACATTCCATTTCTGGAAACGTGTATGAAAATTTTCTTCAGAATTCTAGCATAGTTCTAAAATCATGAACTTCAATAGGGACCTATCTCTGATATGTTTAGAAGATTAAATGACAAGAATTTAAAAATCACTTCCTCTTCAAAGAAAAGAGTTAGTTTAAATGCTAATCTCTCCCACAAATGTACCAGGAATAATTAATTATGTCATGCTGCAGCAGTCTCCCTCTCTGTCAGAAAAGAAATATCCAAGTCATTGCTCAAAATTCATTATCAAAACAAACAAGGTCTCTGACAGAAACTTATAACGTGACTGTAGCACTGTGGTTTGGCAACATATTCACTTTCAGTGTTTCCCTTGCTTCCTCGGCTTTCATGTGCTTACCTTTAAAGCGCCCTTCATTTTGCTAAAATAACTGTAATCCAGACACCTGAATTGATCTTGGTTAAAAAAAAACAAACTGAAGAACCAAGGATTGAGAGGGGTTAGTGTTACTGTGGTATTCACTAAAATATTAACATTCCCTAGGTATCCATTTGGCTTCTGCCAAGAAAGGGAAATGGGATGCAAACTCCAGTGCAGAGTCAGCACTGAGGGGCAGTAAGAATTTCTTTGGTGCTGCTGTTGAGTCCCTCAGCTTATGGAATTGCACATTCAGGTGAGGAGTCATGGGATACACAGTTTGCACTTTGTGAAGTCTTGATCTAGGGCAACAAGTCGCAATTCAATATCATTCACAGTATGGCTGTGCAGCACACCTGTTCATCCCATCCCGCAGTGATTGATGGCACAAACTGGAGATGGAGGGGGGATTATACACCAAAACATTTAGACAGATTTGAATTTTATGAGAAAAAAGAATGCTTCATTTCCTTCTTTCCATCTTAAACAACCCTCAGCTAAATAGCTTAATAGTTTTAAGGAGAGCTACTTCAATCTGATCCGTGATTTCTTTTCAGACAAACATCTGCACTAATAAACCCCCATATGTATTCAGTAAGGCTGTGGAATCATGATGAACAGTGATTTTTTTTTTTTTTTTGGTGCAAAATAAAACTATGAGTACAAAGGGTTTTTTATATCACTATATTCCTTCAGGGAAAGGAAGAATATATCACTTGTAACACAATTCTCTTCAGCTTTCCAACAACAAATCTAACCATCCTTTCATCTTCCTCTCAGCTAATTTTTATGCCCTCATGGGTAGCAAAGATGTGCTTCAGAATGGCTATCTTTGACCCTCTGTTCTTTTCAATTTAAAACAAGGTTTGGTGCAACTGGTCTTGGCTATTTGCCTTCTGTCCTTTGTCCTTTTACAGGCAAATCAGGCTCCAAGTGCTCTGCCAGCTGTTCCACAAGGGAAGGTGAAAATATTGGCATTTTACCTGCCTTGGAAGAGGTTATGAGCAGTTAATTGTTCAAGATCCCTTGCATGGAAGGCACAGTACAGATATAAATTATTTGTCTAGTTGCAGCAACAGAATAATAAAAGGCAATGGCAAGCAGGGAGCTGCTGCCCAGATGTCTAATTGCTTGTATGCAACAGCTGTTGTAATTGAATTTGTGACAAGACCCTGGCATTAATGCAATGATTCTAATAACTGGACACACCAATGAAACATAAACGGGGAGTTCCCTTTTGCAGGACAAACTGAAACAAAAACTGCAATTAAATAACACACCAAACAAAAGAGAAATACCACATACATGGCACCATAAAAAAACAAGTTTGTGCTAGCAGCACAAGACTAGCATTTTCTTCAGTCTCCTGAGATTTAGAGCATCTTCCCATCTTTCTGAATGAGTGTTATATTTCTTTCAAAATCTGAAAACCGTAAGTAGAACTCCTTTCTGTCCTGGAACTGTTCTCAGAAGAGGACAAGTCAAGAGCTAGTTTTGTGGGTTCACCTAACCTCACCCATTAATGGAGAAGCAATCAATAGTTCCTTGCTAAAACATACATTGTAAATAACTCAGAACACTCTTCATTATCAATTTTCTTGACAGCTTTGTTATAATGAAAGTTTAGGTTAATTTTGAATAAAAATTCTGGAAGTAGTAACTGAAATATAAGAAAAATTAACTAAACATACTGTTTATAAAGATATATTATCTGATTTTCAGATTGTGTTTCTAAATGAACACATTTTTTTTACTTGATCATAATTGGAATTGTATTTTTTTTACATAAAAGAAAAGAGGGATTCAATAAAATGCAAATAAAGAGGGATTCAGTGAAACGCCAACAAAAAAGTATCATAGAAAATGAATGAGCTGGAGTGTCCTCCTGGATGTACCTAAATCGTAATGTTAATCTACCTAATGTACATAATGTACCTAATTCATTATTGGTCATGGACTTCCTAGTAAATATTTGTGATATTCAACTATAATTTTACTTTCGTGCTTCATTTTGCTTCATTGTAAAACATTACTTCATTTGCAACCTGTATTGATGCCAGAAGCTACATCTTATGCACTTAAAACAGGAAACCACATTATCACCTCAAAAAATAAAATCTAGGAATTATACTTTAATAGTAGCTTTAATATAATATTTTTTCAAATGTTTTAGGAAGTAATATCTATTATGTTATCATTTTTCTGTGCAAATGTTTTATTAGTACTTATATAGAGTTATAAATTTTACGAGACAATTCCAATCAAAAACAATTTATTGCCAACAAAAATTTCGAACGAGAAATTGACAAGAAATTGACAAAGCCAAACAAATCAAGGAAACAGTGTGCACCGGGGGAGAACCTCAGACCTGAGCTTTGCAGCATCATGTCCCTCCGAGGTTTCACACCATGTGCATCAAGGTCAGTCTGTTTTATACCCTTCTTGGTTTGGACTCCGTGTACATATCCCGACTTGTTCCACAGACCCAGGTGTCGGGGGAGGGGTCTTGAAACTTCTCTGCGGCGGGATCTGCTGTTGGATTCCAAAGTTTCTATAAGTTCTTTTGCTCCTCGATGTAGATGTAGTGGTTGATAGGATTTGGAAAACAGAGTCTCCATCTGAAAGGATTTCCTGGGTGTGAGGGTGTCCTTGAGTACCCTTGATGTCCCAGACCAGATACCGTCTCTGGCCATTAGTCCTAATCAGATGCTGATCATCCTTGGCTCTGGTTGCTCTCCGCCTTTCATTGGTATTATAATTTCTTTGTCTTCTTCTTGGAACAAGAGACAGCTCTTGCAAAATTTTTTAAGCCTCTCTGTGAGGGGGTTTCTTGGTTATTTTACAGATATATTTTTGCTACCACCATGAACATTATGAAAACATGAATTATTCTCTATTACATATAGTAATGTCATTTCCTCTAGTAGGAGGGTGCAGCCTAAGCCCAGTATTCAGCAATGTTGTTGTGCTGCAATCAATCTACCAGCTGGCAGTACTGCTACAACACCTAGAGAGAGAGGAGCCCAAGTTTGCCCAGATTCCTTCTCCAAAATGTTGTCTGGCACCTATTTTCCCATGACAATACAAATCTCAGTGCAGAAAATACATTTTTGATTACCTAGGCTGTTTGCCTGCCAATGAGTAATTAATGCTGTTATCATCTAATCAGCAGTTGTTTAAATGCAGAATGCAAACTATGTCCTTGGCTTTGTTCTTTTTACTCTGAACACTGGTAAAAACAATAGGGTCTTCGATAAAATTTCCCATGGCTCAGACTCTAGAAGTGTCAGTACACAGAGATTAGAAAGAAAGTCTACTGTGAGAATTTACTTCTTGCTGTACCTAAAGAATTAAACACTTAAGTATTTTGGTGTACGAATTTCCAAAGCTCTTTTTTCAAGACCTGTGTGAGAATATTTTTCTTTGTAAGAATATTTTACTTACAGGCAAAGATTACCTATAACACAAAGTTATTTCAGTAGAAAATGCAAGGAACACTCAGCTCATGCCAGTAGATGGAATTTCTTCTGACATCATGCAGTTAAATTTTAGTTTATGTTGCAGTCGTCTCACTTATTTTACAACACTTCAAAGAGGAGCTGATGGATTAGCCATTCTTGTGCCTTTTCTAGAGTAAAACCTAGTGCTAACAAAGCTGCAGTCATGAGGTCAGTGTTAACTGACAGCAGCAGCACTGGGGCAGCACAACCCAGACTGGGCTCTTAAAACATTCTCTAAGTATCTCCTTTGCAGCCTAAAACACTACCCATCAGTTGTCTGCTCTCTCTGTGGCAACACTGGCCTGTTTTTTCACTTCAGATCATCCTATTGTGCTCTAAGAAGCTTTTTCCACAGACTTGATAAAATAATTGATAGACAACACTAAGCTTTTTTTTTTTCTTTTTTTTTTTTTTTCTTTTTTTTTCTTTTTTTCTTTCTCCCAGAAGTATAAAGACAATATCTGTATGACAAGGAATCCTAGTTGGCAATGTGGAAGACCCTGAGGGAAGATCATATTTTGAAGTTGTCTCACATTTTGTCTTTTATCTATTGATCAGTCAGAATTAGGTCATTCTCAATCTCTCATGCTAGAAAAAAAAAAAAAAAAGGGAAAAAAAAACCCCCACCAAAATAATGAAAGTAACCCCTGTCATCTGAGAAAATCTGAGGCAGAACTTAGGTCTTCAATAACCACAATGACGAACAAATCTATATGCCCTAAAGATAGTCTGTGTCTCTCTCTCATCTCATCAATTCATTTGGCACATTTGAATAAATGTGTTCTTACATAGTTTGAATTTTTAATTTATTATTTTTTTGTTTGTTTTGGCTGTGGGTTGGTGGGGCTTTTTGTTTGTTATTTTTGGGGTTTTGTTTTGTCTTTTTTTTTTTTTTTTTTACACAATTCTTGACTTATTTCCATCCAAGTCTTTTCCAAAGGGATACAAGCCAGGAGCCTTTTCATCATCAGACAGTTACTGCTGGGAGCCTCAGATCAGATCTGTCTGGATTCCTGTGCTACAGAGGTCTTTGACAGCTTTTCACAGTAAGATGCACTTCACCTCGTGTTCAAAACCCTACTATGTGCTTCAGTGCAGGTGACTCAGAAGGTCAGCCACCAGCAACAGCGTGAATTTCCATTATGCCTGGCCATAGGAGATGACAGTAAGAGCTGGAAGATAACAGTACCAAAGCTGAGATTAAACTGCTTATTTTTATATAAATCAGATATTTAAACTAGATTTTTAAATACTGCAGAAAAGAGACTTCCTCAGAAAAGAGACAGGAGTACATTTCTGTTTAACTTCATTACTTGTGTTAAGAGTTTACAGCAAAAAGGAGTTTTAATTTAGACATACAAGTTAAATATCTGAAATCAGAAATATAATCCCCATATTAGGGTTTGGATTCTGTTTTGAAAGCATGCATAACTAGTGGTTTGGTAATGATAATATTTGTCCAAATTATTCTTAAATGGGATCTGGCCTAATGTCAATGAGCAGTTACTGGAAGAGAAAATGTTAAAGAACATTGTAAACCACAAATGTGTGGACAAAGAAATAACCCCATAGCACCTCTGTCCTTTTATTTTTTTTAATTAGGCTTAGAAATTCATTCAGAGTTCAGTGCCTGTTGTCCATTAATGAGGTAAACTCTATTAACCTTCTCCTCATTATTAATATATTTGCTTCAGACAGAGTTGCATAATTTGAAGAAAGTGTTATGTCAAAGTTCAACCTCCTGACTTTTAATTTTTCTCCAGGGAAGAAATGATATGTGCCAAACTCTTATCAGGCTTGATTGATAAGAATCCCTTGTTCAGTGCACTGGGATATTTTTGCTGGCACATTTGCCAGTGGTTATAGAAACAAGCATTCTATGAATAGCAGGACAAATGAAGCCTGGCTTGATTTAAATTTATGGTTCACAGGATTTTCTTACACTTGCTACAGCTCTCTTCTACACAGCCTCTACTGTGTGTCACAAAATGTCCTTATGCACCAGCATTAGTCTTTGGTGAGCTGGGATGGATTATTTCCAGAATAGGGAGAGCTTAGCTCTATTTAGGGTACCCTGTTGTATCCAGGCATACAGTTTGATAATGGAATTTCTAATTCCACTTGTTCACTTGTCAAATTTGGGTAAAAATCATCATCTCAGATCTCTGATATCTGGCATGAAAGTTGTTGTGAGGCAGGGAAATATGCACAAACATATATCTCAGCAAGGGATACAGTCTTGCTAGACTTGCTTTCTTAGAGACTCCAGCTTTAACCACCTAGCAGTGACAAAGCACTTAATGGATGCAGAAAAAATAACTTTCTAGAATAATCTTCAAACATTTCCCTACCATTAAACAGAATTTTTAAAAATGTATAATGCTTCATTTTTAATTTTTTTTAATTCTCTTTTGAGGTCTTATTCAAAGTTTTCCTGGAGCTGAACAAAGGAATAACAAATCCTCCAAATCCTGGAGTCAAAGTTTTTTGCACTGTTAAAAGGATCAACCAAGTAACTGATTAAGCTAAAATTAATACTAAACCTCATATCTAACAATCTAAGATCTAATTTCCTTATGGTGACATTCAGAGAAAAAAGCAAATATATCGAGTCTCCTGTACCTCATTTCTATTATGTTGCAAAATCCTGATTTTCAGTTCACATAGACACTGTTGTCAGGTTTCTCTAACTTAATTAGAAATTTAACTATAAATTTTGCAGCGTATACATCATTAGGATTTCATCTGAAAGACACCTTCAGAGACAGAAAAATTAAGGAAAAGGCAATTTTTTAACCAAGTGTTCAGAGATAGCTGTTTTTAGCTGTTTAGGCTGCTCCTCATTGTCAGTATGCCAGATCTCAGCTGTCACTTTTTGTCCAAGCCATCCAGATATCTTACTCTGCAAAACACAGTATCTGGTACCCTTATGGAGAATATTGCCTTATGCCATAATTCCCATTCATTTCACCATAAATCTTTATAATCCAGCTACTACTTGATGTAAATGAATCAGCTCCAATCCTTTATCCCCAGCTTCTCATCTTGTCTAAGAAATAAAAGTTGCAAGTAAAAAAAATGTTGCATCAACCATTTTAAGAAACATGTCTGACAATATGAATTGTTCTGACAGTTTCTGTCCCTAAATCACAAACAAAACAAACCAAAAGAAACAAAAAATACCCCACAATCCCAACGGTTTTTGAAACAAAAGATATAAACTTAGAATTAGAAATTCTAATTCCAATACAGGAGTATTCCAATATATTCCAATATTTCTAACATTGCTTTGACAAACTTGCTTGGAATGTTGTTATTGTTCAAGAGATCTCTGTAGAAGAAGCAATCCATTTAAAGCCTTATTTCTTTCACTTTTTTTCCTTATGTTCTATTCTTGGGTTCTGCATTTTTCTTTCCTTTTAAGCAGTTATCTGCATGAATGTCAGCAATTAGCCTTATTTCTTTAAATAATACATTTTACAACAGTAGACACAATTTCACATCCTCAACTTACTTTCTTTCAAAATCTTCTCAGGCTTTCATTAGAGGGGAATGCACAGACAGATTTTGTGAAGTAATTGAACTTAGCATATTATAAAAAAAAAACTACATCCCAAAAGAAATGTTGCAAAACACAATCAAGTTTTATTGTGACAAATCATAATAGAAACATTAGATTGGGGAATAAGAGGTTCACACCATCATATTTGTTCTACAGACACAGTATAAGATTTTTGAAATGCTAAGCTATTTGGCCAACTAATATTTTTGGCAATACTCTTTTGCATGTGCATAAAAGCTCTGCTACCCATTTCATCCAATAAGTAGTCAAGAGCAGAAATATATAGCTCATTTAAATTTAAAATGCAGTCACTATATCTCCATGTCCCTTAACCACTTTTGCCTCATAACAAAGTCTGTAAGTTCAGGAATATAAATCCTGAGATGGATTAATCACACTCATGAGGAAAAATCAGTAAATTACCATGCCTTTAAAATGGAGGGTTTAGATTTTTTTGTGTGAGAAGAAGGTTACACAGGAAAAATGAGTGAGGGGAGAAACAATGATTGGGTGGATTTTCCTACAACTTTTATTTCCTTTTCCACATGATGCCCTAATAAAGCGGGTAAGTGTATCAGACTTATTCTTCTAATTGGAAACGTTATTATTACTACAAATATCAATGCAGAATTTTTAGAATGCTAGAATTTGTTTTAAGCAATTTTTTAAACATTTGCTTATAGTGTACTATGAAAGTTGTACTTCATTTCCTAAAAACATCTGACATAAAGCTTAAGAATTATTTCATTTTTTATATATTATGTCTGTTCTAATATGTATTTCCTCAAGAGGGCTTAGAAAGTCAAATTCAACAAGACCTTGTTATTTTATTTCAAATAATAATTGTAAAGTGTTGAGTAAATACTACTCTTTGCTATACAGTAACTCAGCTAACAGAATGTACTCTAACAAAAAGCTAAAATCCCCCAGTTTCATTCCAACATAAAATTTGGGATTATTTTAGCAAAAAATTCTGATTAGTGGAAATATTTTGTTAGCAGTATCTGAAATAACTTCTCTTCTTGTTTAACTGCAATCTTTTCTGTCAGTGACACTGTAAATATAGAATGAAAGTACTAAAATATACTAAAATATAAAAGAAGAAAACAAGTCTGTTTTCCCAGTTGTTTTTTGTTTGTGTGTTTGTTTGTTTGTTTTTAACTTTATGCTTTCTGAGTATGTATTATGTAGGACAAGTTATTTGGTCTCACCTTAATAAACAGTATGTGACAGATGAAAAGTCTGCATGATCAGACTAAAAGTTGCATCTTATTCAATTTTATACATGTGAGAGTGAACATGTGATAGTTAAGGAAAGACCTTTCTCCTGCTTTATCTTTCTAACTTCTAGTTTGGGGTCTCCTAGAGCTTTGAATTTCACCTAGAGTTGTATTTGCAAAAGTCTCTGTTTGGGCTGTCCTCCATGTATGTGTTTAGTACTTTTTCAAATCAGTTTAGACTAGGCTGCTTAGTGTGAAAACAAACCTTACAAAAAATTTTTTAATGTGCTCATTAAGTATTCCTTACTGATCTTCTCAATGATGTTGCCTTTTTTTTTTTTTAATCTAACAAATACTCTGAATCCACCTTTCACGCTGAAGACACTTAGTGAGTGCAGGCTTTCCTCAAAGAAATGTTCACAAAAATTGTGTAAGCTTTATTGCTACTTCCTTTTTCCATGCAGAATTGCAATGAATACATATGAGCAGGCAATTGATGTGCACATCATCCGTAAGATGGAAGCACAGAATCATTAGGGTTGGAAGGGACCTCTGGAGATCATCTAATCCAATCCCCCTGCCAAGGCAAAATCACTTAGGGCAGGTTACAACAGAATGTGTTCAGGTTGGTTTTGCATGTCTGTAGAGAGGGATACTCCACAACCTCCCTGAGCAGCCTGTTCCAGTGCTCTGCCACCCTCAAAGTAAAGAAGTTCTTCCTCATGTTGAGGTGAAACTTCTGGTTTTAGTTAATGGCCATTACCTCTTGTCTTAACTGGGCACCACAGAAAGGGATCTGGCACCATTCTCTTGGCACCTGCCTTTGACATATCTATATGCTCTCAGTCTTCTCCAGACTAAACAGGCCCAGCTCCCTCAGCCTCTCCTCATCAGAGAAATGTTTCACATCCCTCATCATCTTTGTGGCCCTTCACTTGACCCTCTCCAGAAGCTCCTTGTCTTTCTAATATTGAGAAGCCCAGAATGGACACAGCACTCTAGATGTGGCCTCAACAGGGCCGAGAGAGTCAGGATCACCTCACTTGACCTGCTGGTCACACTCTTCCTAATGCACCCCAGGATATCATTGGATCTCTTGGCCACAAGGACCTCCTTTACTCTGCTGATCACGGCCCTCTGGGTTCTGTATTCTATCAGTTCTTGATCCACCTTACTGTTCATTCATGCAACACACATTTCCTGGCCTTACCTATGAGGATGTTGTGGGAGACAGTGTCAAAAGCCTTGCTGAAGTCAAGGTAGACAGTATCCACTGCTCTCCTCTCATTGACTCATCTTGCCATGACAGCCAGCCCAGCAGGCTGGACCTGGTTCCCCTGGCAGGGCCCAGTGATCTAAAACCTTGTCAAACCTCACAGTTGTTTGAACAAAGAGATATTAAATGAAATAGGTGCTGAAATTAATCGGAACTGAAGAGGACCTGTGGACAAACTGAGACATAATTACTGGAAGCATCTACATGCTGGGCCTGAAGCAAATCAGAGCAGAAACATGAGAGCTGTGAATGAGCTGGATGAAAAATGAAACTGAAGCTGAAATGAGCTGGAGACATCCACAAACTGGAGCTGTCCATGACCTGGACCCAAAACAAACAGGAGCTGAAAAAACTGACCTGAAGCTAGCACCTTAATGCTCTAGTTGAATCCACTCTGAAGTCAGTTGTGATCAGCATAAAGAAATGCTAGAAGTCAATTGCTCGTTAAATGCTTTTGTCTGTCTTGTGAACATCATGTCAATAGAAAGGTATACTAGTGAGCAAATGGATGAGACAAGAAGCATAGACACTTGTATCTTACAGTCTGGGTTTCTTCCTGTGTAGTAGATAATGTGAAGGAAAGTTCAATAGTGCTTATAGAAAAGAATATTGAAACATAAAATAAATTGACTTAAAGGGGCTGTTAACCCAGTGTAGCTGATGATTCTTGTGTTTGCTCTCTAGGGTCAGAATAAGGTAAAATCTTATAAGGTTTAGCACTTTATATAACATCTATTTATGACCTTATTGAAAAATAGCCTATGACATTGATTCAATAAATAGAAATACTTTATGAGACCATGCATTGAGGGATGTCTCATTTTCTCACTAGGAAGTTTCTAAGTGGTTGTTAAATGGTTGCTCAACTTTAAAGCTGACCTTGTTTTGAATGGGATTTGGAACACAGATCAAAGTAAATACTTTTGCAACAGTACAGGAAAAGACAACTATTCTGCCAAACCTCCATTTACAAAACTGGTTTTCTAGCAATTCCCAAATAAGACAGGAAGCTGTTAATTTAGTTAAATGTTTCCCACAGCTCATCAACTGAATTAGAGTGCATACATATAGGAGACTGCATCTGCATAGCTGCATGTGAGATAGAGAGGACGATTGTATGTTCTCTGTCCACTAAAAGGTTGTTTTCAAGGAGAAATAACCTCGAAGATATAGGGTACAGGGTCCCTGCACCAGTGGATTGGGACACAAATCAATCTACATAAATCAAATAAATTTGGGAATGATCTTTAAAATCCAGTCTTGGTACAAAGAGTTTAAAGTATAATTTTCTTTCGTTTTGGTTTGCAACAGTGTTTTTGGAGTATAACATTTATACTCAGCTGTCAAATAAAGGCTAAAATGCCAGACACCCTTGAAGTTGTTCAGCACATTCTAGCTGCTGCTTCAGCCCGTGATAAAACCTTTAAGGGGCACACAGGATATCAACAGACCAAACATTATGTGTAAAAACCACAAAAAAACTAAGGCTGTCAAATACGATATGCAGACAGACTGTATGGCATAGTGAGAATAGCAGCTATCTCAGGACAAAAGTTGCTAGAGGCTTTTGATTAGACAAAAAAAAAAAAAAAGAAAAAAGAAAAAAAAGAAAAATATTTTAAAAATCAAGAAAAACTGCCAGTGCAGATTGAGAATGGAAATGTTGATAAATGTAATGTTATCAACAATGACTACATCTTTCAGGGGCTACAGTAAAAATATATCAGTTCAATATACTGCAGGCAACTTGAACTCTTTTTGCTCACATGGAAAATGATGGGACACAAAACATTCAGTTTTTGAATGTGATAAGACACTCATGCTAACATACCTTGCCTCTCAGCAAGATTGCCTTAGATTTAGTGCCACTCTATATAGCTTTTGAAACTCACACAAAATTTGTTCAGGCATTTTTGTAATACAACATGGGGACGTGACTTTCTTGTAAGCAGTCTTCCAAGCAAAAAAGACCAGTCCAAGCAAGGAGATGGCTATGGTAAAACAATCAAAGGGAAGAAATAAGTAAGGTAGGTAACATTCTTGGTAAGCAGCAACAAAATACCAGACATAACACAGAGAAGACTCTAATAGGATTACACTGAGATTCAGTTTCCAGTAGGGGAGAGAAATAACGGCACAGAGGAAAGTAGACAGGTAGACACAATGGGTAGGCAAGAGGAGGAATACTTGCCCATTTGCTGATGGTAAAGTGTCAGTTTACAAAGTCTGTGTGAATATTTTCATTGGCATTTGGAAATTTCTTTAAAATAATATTGTATATGGTGAAATCACACATTCCTGAAAGCAATTTCTATCAGGCGGGGAGAAACAGAGAGGATCTTCCCTTGGAATGTAAAACCTTGCTCTTATCCCTGGGTCCTGGCACAGTTCTGTGTCAAGAGATGAGCAGTGCACATCTTTGTATGTGTTCTTGCTCCTGTATAAGCCTTTTTCTCTTCCCCTCAATATGCCAGTTGTACAGTGTTTCTGTGTAGTGCATGCAGTAGGCCAGATGTGATCTGGGAACAATCCTGATAGTGGTAGTTTGGGTCACCTGGTTTTTGAGGTGAAGGAGTAAGTGCTGCAGGCAGGTGGAAAAAAAAATACCCAAGAAGATTGGCAAAAAAATTGGAGAATGTGATATAATTGGAATGACTGCTAAATGTTAGTAACAGTAGGAAACACCATTAAAGTCTGCTTGACCTGCTTGCAAATAATGGGTATGAAAAGCATGTCAGAACATAACAGTTTCTCTGCTTTTGGAAATCTGTCAAAGGTCCTATCTGTCAGAGAACACCAAAGCAGAGACTTGTAGAAGTTTCCAGTAAAAGAGCTGAACTAGTCACTCAGGATGCAATGTGATAAGTGGAACTTAATCTGAAATTGGTGCTTTGCTACTATGCTGCAATATAAAGGCCTAAGATTTGGAAGACCTTGCAAGCTTATCTTTCTTTTAGGTTATTTTTTCCGAAAAATACAAAATAGTTTAGTAAACATGAAAATTTTGAATTTTCTCTGCTTTTCTCAGTTTAATAAATTTGAGAGTGTTTTCTCACTCTTGCCTTCTTACCTATCTATTCTATGCTGTACAATATATAACATGAAGTCATTCTCCTATTCCATTGTATTATTTTTATTTTATCACTGCACCTAAATCCCTTCTAAAAATTCAGATTATAAGAAATTTTATAGATTTTTTAGGAAAATAACACAGAAGGAGTTAATTGCATCTTAGCTCTTCCTACAAAGTTAGAAATAGCTTCATAACACCAGCCAAAATATAACATCATGCAGTCAGAAATTGAACTATGTGGAGTTTTATAAACATTATGAGGAAAAATATTGATAAAACAGGAGAGAAAGAAGATCACTCACATCACCTCTGAACTCTTGGTTCCCCAGATGGAGTGAAGAAAATTAGTTTAAGTTTGCAGTTTATGAGGGAACACTCATAAATGGTAATTGGAAAACATTGCCTTCAGACAAAGGAACTAAGACCTACTGACAAAAGAATGGGCAAGCTTACATTTGTAGTGCCAATGCTGTGTTGCCTGCCACACATTAACTTAAGAATAGCTAATCCACGCTTTATAGGTTTTACTCTCTATTTACCCAATAGAGAGGATCAATGGACCCATATTTACTCTGTTGTTGCCAAATCTTTTGAACAAAACTAGGTTTTGAATGAGACTTCCTTTTTTCTTTTCCAGTTTAAATTATGTCACAAAAGTAAGCCTCCATCTACTGTTTTGTATATTGTATAGATATAAATGTACTGTAAAAAATTAGCAAAGCCTTTAAAAATGGTGTTTCAACAGGACATTGTAGTTTAGCTAAGTTTGAACTGTTTGGTGTAAAAGTTTTCATTTTTTATCCACCTATCTTTTCTGTATCGACTAGTGTTACCCCTGAACCTCTAAGCACTGCTAGACAAGGTAATGATATAAATTACTTATTGATAGTAATGATAATAACCTCTTTTATTATTTTTCCCCAGTCTTCACATTATGACCAAATATTCCAAATTTGTCTATTTCTAGCTGATGATTTTTTCTTTATGATTTTTCTTCACTTATATTCACCCTTACAAAGCATAATTATCACAGGAGAGAAGCATCCTTTCTGCTTTCATTAAGTACATCTGAGAGCACCACTCTTTGAAATCCTAGGAGGAAAATCATCAGTGTTGCAAGGCAAAAAAAAATCCTACCTTTCAGAGAAGGCTTTCTTTCAGCTACTAACTGTGCTTGTTCCAGATTAATATGAAGAATGAATGAATGAGCATGCAATTTTTAAATTCTGTAAAATATAGGCTTGTACATATTTATATATGTAATAGAACCCTACTTATTTTTGTTAATATGTTTCATATACTGCTTAACATTTTCCCAATAGAAATTACTCAAACCCATATTTTTCCTATGGACCGAAATATTTTTCATTCTTAAGATACAATATTAAGATTTTCTGCAGTTTTTGAGGATTTAATTGAGTGTTGCATGACAGTATTTTGGTATTTTGTGCTAATATCATTGTACATTAAAATAACCATTTGCCTTACTAGTAAATTAACTGAGAAATATGATTATATATGTGTGTAGTCTCTTCCATTAAAAAATTCTTGGTGTTCCTACTTTCCTCTGCAACTTCTTTCTCATGATATTCTCAGATTTCCAGCCTTAGCAGTAGAAGTATAAAAATAACATCTTTTCTTTTAAAAAAACCCTTCATCCTTTTTTGATCTTGCAATGATCATATGATTTACAAGGTTAAAAAAAGAAAATAACCAAAACCAAAAAGGCAAAACCCAAGAGAATAACACCACTTTATATGTACAGTACTAACAGTATAAGCATATTCATTAATAAAAAGTTCCTTTTTTACTAATATAACAATATCAAAGAACTACAAGAAATTCTGCACGGTTTAAAAAACCATATACACAGAATTTCTGCTTGTAATTTCAGATTACATTTTAAAACAGCAACATGTTTGACAGAAATACATTATTTCTTTCAGCTCCAGACATGTAATCCTCAGCTACTGAGTTCACTACTGAGACAATAAATAGAAGAGGAAAATTATTATTTTCAGTAGTTGTTTTGTCACTGATTTCAGGTCTCAACAATTATCTCTTAAGCAATGACTAGTTGAGACAGAAGGCAGCTTTAACATGTTGCCACTAGAGCATCAAATTCTGACTACTCTGTGATCCACCTCAGTTAAAGCAGACATCCTTACTCTTTTTCTTCTCACTCACAAATCAGCTGCCAAGAGTTCATGACACATGTATGTGAAGACATCTCTTTTCAAAACTTACAAAAGTATTACAAATGGATTCTTTGCCTTCTCGTACCATATTAAAAAAAAAAAAAATTGCCATTAGTCTCTCTCTCTTGAACTCGGAAGACTAATGCTGAGATAAAAGAGAGACACAAAATTCGGAGTTCTGACTAATTGCTTGTCAGAATTATTTGCAGCAGAAGGACAGCTCTTGATTGTATACTTTCATTTTAAAAGATGGATTGTCTGACATTTCCCCTAGTGGCTTTTTTGAGGAAATGTTTTACAAGCAAGATCATGCAGCACAACAAAGTTAAAACAGGAATTGCAGATGAAGAATAGATTTGCCATGGTCCCAGGAGGTTAATTTAGTTCTATGTAAGACCAAGAAACTAGCATAAGAAAGTACTTTCATTTTATGAAGCCTTTTTTTAATATATTTTTAGTTCCCCAAATTATGCCCTTATTTATCCAATGAGATATCGCAGATTCAAAATACATCACCTACTCATAGCTACTTTTTTGCAGTAGAGCCATTAGCTTCCAAATCCCAGTGGGAATTGCAAAATAGTGAGCTGTCTTTTCCAGACAAGTTGAAAAATTAAGATTTAGACTCATCAGAGAAATCTGAGTGACTGATCTATATAGTCATCGGCTGCCAAACAAATTCTGTTTTCCCCTGGTAGACAGTATTTGCTGCAGCTGACAAGAATGAGATGCAATCACCCATGAAAACATGCTGTATATTTTATCAGTTACGAAAATAATATGAAAAAAAAAAAGCTTCTTAGTAATTTTACATTCCATTAACTAACTAATGTTTTCTCTTCCATACTCCTGGGTAGTAGACCCCTAATCACTTTAGAGACTTCAATTTAGAGTCTTTGTCACCAAACGGAATCCTCAGTGAGCTACTCAGGAAGGACCTGCAATGCATCTGCTGATAGGCTACCTCTGCTCCTTACAGACTGTGCAAAATACCATTTGACAGGAACAATCTAAAAGAGCAATGAAGTAAAATACAATCAGAGCAAAGAGCTACATTCATATTAAACTGAAGATTTTTCTTTGCAACCTTTAAATATCTTTGCCATCTTTAAATATCTTCTGAATATATAATAATTCAACTTTCTTGAAGAAAGGAAGCTCCTTTTGCAACAGAACTATACAACATTCTCTAAACAGACTAAGAAATTTGTTGCATGAAGGGTAGAATTGCAGGATCTAGGGGCTGAATAAAACAATGTACTATGATGAAAAAAAAGTAAAGAATAATATTTCCCACACGCACAAAAAAAGATAAAATTTCATCAAGCTGATCTTTTTGTTTGATTACTCTGAAAACACTTTTTTCTCCCTTATGCCCTTGCCAGACTTTCCTTCTGACTATATAAGTCAGCATAAAATGATTGAGAAAAAGAGAACAATTGTTAATTGTAGGAAAAGGTAAAATGGCATTAATCAAGTTTCTTAAATTAATTTTATTTGCTTTAACTTATCTTCCCAACCACAATGCAGGTGCTTCTCAAGGTTTCACATTGGGCAAACTATACCACATAAAATAATTCTAAATCTTTTTAGATCACAGAGGAAAGATTTCATCATTTGTGCGACTCCAAGTGGTGTGGCAGAGACCTGAATCTTCCTCTCCATCCAGTTGTGTTAAAAGGTAAGTTTTTGCTGCTTTATTGTTTGAGATATTGTATATCCCAAGGCAGTCATATATAAAGTCCTAAAAACCTGGAGCCTTCAGTTGTATTTGGCTGCCGTGCACAGACTTGCCTTGTCCCTTATGCCTGATCATGATTCCTGCACAGTGGCAAATGGAACCTGAATTTCAATTACTCAGCCACCTGTAGGCGTGTAGGTGGAAACAAAAAAACCTACACTACTACGCAGCACAGAGTACAGTTGTCTTTGAGTGAAGAAAAATTCTGTATGCGGAATCTAATGGAAAAATGGTCAAGTTCTTGAATCAAAAATTATGTACACCTGGGTCATGACGATTGGCTTGAGGACCAGCTATCTTCAAGATATTTTGCATAAAAATACCTGAACTTCTTTGTCTATAGCTCACTAATATCAATTGATTAAAACAAACAAACAAACAAAGAAACAAACAAAAACCAACACCGAAAAAAATTAAGTCCACCATAAAAAGTCAATTTTCTTCAATTAAAACCACTAGCAATATTAAGAATATCTACTGGGATTTGGTTAGAGTTTTTTCTATGTTCATTCACTGGTGCAGTGAACCTGTTCCCTCTATCTTTATATTAATATATTTTCTGCTTTCTCTGTAACAGCAGCTCATCCTACCTCATAAATAAAGGCATCAGGGAAGCATAACAACCCAACCAATTAATATGCCTAGTGGCTAGTCTGTCTAGGACCTATGTATAAATAAGAGAAAGAGCATCATCTAGTGAATGATTTGGGACACATAACTTCAACTCCTATCTAAAATTACTCCATAGGGGAGCCCTCTCTGCCTTTCAGCAGTATCTGTGCACGTCAGGCTCCAATCTCACAATGATTAAAGTGAGCTGGTACGAAACTCCCCCATGTTTTAAAGAAATGCATGAAAAATGAGAATACATGAAAAATCTCCTGCAACTTCAACTCTGCATTTCAGTTTCAAAACTGTGTTTTCTGATTTTTGATTACTGACTTCCTATGTTTTAGTATGCAGCAGGGGAGTTATTTTGGGGAATTTTGTCCAACTGCTGCTGAAGTATGATACAGTGGTTGCCTACCTAATGCTGTTAGGCCAAGGGTAACCAAATGGTATCAGTGTATTACCTCCACAAGATATGTTGCAAAAAAACACTAGAAACATACCCTGCATTTCTGCTGTCAATATCTAAAGAAGCAATTTTGAAGGAGAATTGCATTTTGACTTGTTTTTGTGAGGTCCTCACTCATGCACAGACATCTAACCTACCATTGCTATAGTTACTTCTAAGACTCTAAATGCCCGACGAGCTTCAGATCATGGATATTTAATTATTGAAGAAATGTTTTGTTCATTGGCAGAGAAGTGCTGATTTTTTCCTTGATGTGCTACAGTCATACTGTGGCCTCATACAGAAAATGTGAAGGTGCATAGAAGTTTTTACATAAGCCATGAAAAAATCATTATGCAGACACAGTACTGATCTTTTATTCCTTTACCCATCTCCTTTTCTTACTGTTGCTGTCATTGTTTTCTATCTATGCTTTTCGCTCAATCTCTTATTTCTTCTGAATAATTAATTTTATGGTATCAAATAATTCCAATGTATCCTCATTTCCTGCTTTTCAGTTTAGATGCTCTTATTTTTATTGTTTTCTTTCAAAATACTAAAAATATTTTGCCCTTGTTTTTTTTTTTTTTCCTTTTTCCTACTCCCTTTTCTACTGTTAGTACTAATCAAATAGCACCAACAAGTACTGCTCAGGGATGCTGGGAATAACAGGAAGAACAGGAAAAGAAAGCTGTGAAGAAAGGAGATAAATGAATTTTAATTTCCTGTGTCCTGTAAAGTTTCACTTCTGGTCACATTTAATGCTCCACAGGCAATTGTGTTTTATTTCCAGAATCTCTACAAGCCCCTCCACACAGTGAAACTTCTGTCAAACATTCTTAGTGTCTGGCCTTCCAAACCAGTATGTAAATGACACTTTGAAAAATTAAGGTCCTTGTCAGCCTACTTGTTTCTTAAACATGTTTTGTTTGACTGCAAGAAAGTGTTATTCCATCTCTGCCACTGATTATGGATATGGTTTATTTTAGATGCAAGTGTTTTGCTATTATCAAGAATATGTAAAGAAAACCAAGACAGTGCAGTGTATTTGTGGGTCAGATCAATTGTTTCTACATGTCTTATCACGAGAATGATTTTAATGCCTGAATGCCTCCAGTAGTGCATTAGCAATGCATAAATGTTTGTCATATTCACCCTCTCAGCTTCAAGAGTCTATACATAGAAATGTTGCATAATGGGGAAAAGAATAGGTTTGAATTTTTTTTATGTGAGTGATAGATATTGGGGATTTGTTTGTTTTCTAGTTTGCATTTTTAAGAAAAAATAAAGGATCCTAAAATTTAAGATTTACAATCTTTTAGACTGACTGGATCTGTCAGCTTAAATTTTATTTACTATTTGTTGTCTTTCTCCTTGCAGAAGTCCACATGTTTAGTCAGGCAAAACTATTGGGCATATGTCTCATCTAGTTTTTCTAGATAACATCAGGTCAGGCTAAAAACAATCTAGGTATATCTTGCATATAAAAGTAGTTTTCAAGAAATACATTCTGAGATTATTAATATTGTACTGTTAATCCTTTAAGACAGGAAATGGAACTTTTTGTGTCTTTTCACTGCTCTAAAGCAGAAAGCTCACAGAAAATGTATGATATATTTACTTCTCCTATTTTTAAAGTGGGCTGATATCTCTCCAGGAACATGACATGCAGCTCAATTGAGTTTCTTATCCTCTGCATATCTAATGGTGAACAATCTAGGAGATTAATTAGTAAACATGTCACAGGCCAATATTTGCAATTCCAGATAGGCCAAATCTGAATATTTAGGTGCTCTCAGCTACTTAGGCATTTGAAAATGAGACTTGGACTCCTGTGTCAATAACATGTTGCTGTTGAATTTGTCTTAAATATTTTTAAATCCTTTGCCTAGAAACAGTGCACAGCTCTTAAAATTTATTTTTTTTACCTTCTTCATTAGTATTTCAATATATTATTACAGACTTGTTGAAAGAATATTGAATTTCTTTAAAATATAAATGGTTTATTAGAATTCTATGTATTCATTACTTTACATAGAAGGAATATGTTGTTTAATCAGTAATTGCTGATATTTTCCATATTTTCCATATTACATATCTGTCACTGTGCTGACTTAGTTTATCATTACTTTTTGTTATGTCTGCTGACTACATGCTGACAAGCGTGAATGCCATTAACTCATTGAAATTAAGAAACAAGTAATATAGTAATGTATCGTCCCCTATCATTATTTCAATCCTCACACTGAATTTTTAGGGACTCTCCTAAATGGAAGAGTTTTTATGGTGTTATAAAAGGCATACAATTTTTTTTTTTCAAAATATCAAATTTTTCTTCTTTGGGAAAAGTAATGGAATACACAGATATGATACATTTAGTCTTTTATATTTCATGCAGGATACTACAATATTACTATGAAACATATACAAAAAACAAATGAAAACAACAAATGCAACTGCCAGAAAGAAAATAAGTAAATTGTAGCAGAGGTTTTTTTTGCTTTTTTTTTTTTTGTTTTTTTTTTTTTTTTTTTTTATTTGGAAATATTCTCAAAGTTTATATAATGCATCAAATTTCTGAGATGGAAATTTCTGAGTTGCATAATAAGAGGTACAACTGAATTCTGGGACACAGAAAGTCAGTCTAGAAGGAAAGGCAAGATAAAAAACCCACTGCCAGCCAGCAAAAAGATGAGTCAAACCTATTAAATTATAGTGCAGAAACATTGGGCTAGAACAATATTACTGTCTTAGATGACACAGTCACCTCTGAAGTTCCTCTGTTCAAGTAACAACTCAAGTGACAACTGAGTGAACCTAAATTCTGGGCTGCATTGGTGATCATCATTAGCAAACCAGCCAATTAATTTTTCAAATGCCAGACACAGCTTAGGACTACATATCATTTTGGGTGACCTTTGTCTAGAAGAATTTGTGATTTTCTGCATATACATATATGGATGTATGTGTGTGTGTATACATGTATAATATATATCTTCCGTGTATGCAAGTGTGTAGTAAAATAATCTGAAAAAGGAAAAGTCTGTAAAAACTGGGAAGAATAATGTAGGAAGCAACACATGGAAGCATTTTTAACAATCAGAGAAAGCAGAGAAGACTAGGGTTTGTTCAGATGTGTCCTAGCACAGTAAAGAATTGATAAAAGAGAATAAAAAATAAAACAAAAGAGAAAGAAGCGAATGAGCAATCATCCTCCAGCTCTGTTTACATAAACTTAGAACTAGTGTATAAACCTTGGATGAGATGATTTTTAGGACAAAAGCTAAACAATGAAACCTCAGCCTCAAGGAAGCTATAATCCTAATATCATTTTTGTTATTAAAAATCTTGAAAACATTTCCAGATACTGTATGTTTCTTTATGTGGAAAAAAATCACTTTTGCAAACATATTGGGCTGTGGGGAGTGTCGACCTTTGGATCTTTCCCTCAGCAAGATAAGAACAGTAAGATCAGAATGAGATTGTTGCACGTCAGCAGACACAGGTAAAAAATATGTAATGACTATTTCAGACATATTCATGTCTGAAAGTTCAGACACTTATGGGGGTTTACCAGTGATACTGGTGGCATTATTATGGCTCATATTGACATACACCAGAAGTCATTACTCTTTCAGGCAAAGTTATACCCATACAACACAGCAGTAAGCAAAACTGATCAACAAAAATAAGAGGGGAAATTAATCACACAGTTAAATTATGAGTAGTACTTTAGAGATGTCGATGTCACCATTACCTGAACTTCTTTCTCACTGTTTGGCTGCAAATGGTTTCAAGATCCCTTAAGCAAGTGCAGGTGAATGGAATTCACAATGGTCTGTTAACTCTGTGTTTACAGTGGAAACTTCATCGGGTTGTCGTCAAAATTTCAATTTTTTTCTTTTTTATGTTGGTGTTTGTCTATATGCGTCTTTTCCATTTGGTCTGCAATTCTAACTGTAAAAATGCTTTTCTTATCATTACTTGTTGGGCTTTTGATAGAAATGGTACAGGAAAGTACTGTCATATTTGCTATTGGTAAGCATTTTAGCTCAAATCAATTAGCTCAAACAATTAAGCATTAGATAAAGCCATTTAATAAAACAAGTTTGAATAAGTGCAGAGAGTAATAATAGTGAACAAGGTCTGTAGCTTAACAACAACCACCATTTTATTTTTGAGTTGCCTTTAGCCACCCAGGTGTTTCATAGCTAGTGCAGTAAACTATTAAAACAAATCAAGACAATTCCAGGCTTCAATTTTACTTGAATATGTTTGGCACCTTCCCATGAGAGTACAGAGTTTCAGGGAACAGATTTCATTTGAATTCACTCAGACTTGTGTTCTGCTAGTAATACTTGATATTCTGTCCTAAAAATTAAAAACAAGTGGATGAAACTGTCTAAAGAAATCAAGATCTACCCATAGTCTTTGGTGGGAATTGCCATTATAGGGGAAGCATTAATGTTCTGGAAAGTTTCTGCAAATATTTCATTTGAGTGTGATATATTGTATCATGATCTGGACTTTAGTAATAATATAATCAAATACACTTTTTTTTTTTTAAAGGCCACTGCCATCTGGTGATTAATGCCTGTTAAAAGCACAGTGATATTTCTTGTCAAGTGAGCCTTTTCTAAATCAATATCACTTAAGAAAGCCCATCTATTATAAATAACAACCTTTTACTTATTCAGTGTTTTCATTCCGTTGAGTTTGTTGCAACTTTACTTACCATTTCAGTAAAGCTGGTCTGACATTTCTAACATCCTTGCTAGTGCATGCATAATTAATAGTAAGCAAACAAGTTCAGGAAAATTAATAGTGACAACCAAAGTGCCAAGACCATTTGTTCGTCTCTTTTGCCTATACACATTCAGAAATCTTTCTTAGAGACTAATGTACACATAACATTGTATCTGAGAATCTCATAAAAAACACATCTCTCTCCAAGAGAAGAAAAGTTTGGAAAGACTAAATGGAAAGTTTGCCTATGCCTTGGGTTTATCTATACATATTGCAGCTCTGGAATAATTTAAGTATGAACTCTCTAAATATATTTTTTCTTTGTCTTTCTGGCTCCTAGAAAGCAGCCGTTGTTGAGATACACATTTCTTAATTTGCTAAATTTTTTTTAATTTGAAAATATATGGCATTTCCACATGCCTTTTTTTAATGATTTGTTTGTTTGTCTGTTTCATTTTGTTTTTTGTTTGTTTGTTTTGAAATATTGATGGTTGTATCTTTAGTTCAAAAAGCAGTGAAAAGATGGAAGACAAAATAAGAACATGAAACATTTCCGAAAATCTTAAGATATTGCTTAGCTGTTTTGTGGTTTTATTGGAGGCCTCAACCCAAATGAGTTTGGTAAAAACAGTTAATGTGACTTAATCCACCTGGGTTTTGGAAAACAGTTCTGTGAATTAAAAGATGACAGACAACTAATATGATGTGAAGCACCAGGCATCCAAGACAGACCAGTGAGCAAGTACACTGGAGGTAGAAAATTTGTAAAGGTGTGAGTAATGAGTAGTGAGAGTGAGAACTAGAGAAGGGCAAAATCCCTTTTCCGTGATCAGACCCTCTCATGTATTTTTACACTGAGTTATTAAGGAAGGAATGGTGCCAGCAATGCCTAAAGTTCTATATCTAGATTTTCTTTGCCCACAGGTTCAAGTCATTACTCCAGTTAATAATACCAACACTTGCATGGTCTCATAGATTAAAACACTAATCTCTAGTGAATATGTGTAAGTTGGTGGATTTATTTCTATTTTATTATGATTTCTGGGCTATGGCAAAGTATTTAAGCTAATGTATTACACCTAGAAGTATATTCCTAGAAAAGAACAGATGACTGGCAAATTAAGAACTTTAACCCCTCAGAAGTGTGCTTCTGTGTATAAAATTACAGGTGTATAAAATTACAATGTTTTTATTCACTTTCAGTTCTTTAAGTGAAAAGAACGACATGCCAGTACAGCCCGTATGCATATATATGTGCATGTATATGCATATGTGATATTTGTAGCTTTAGACAGCAGTATGAAAAGCACTTCACTATCATGAAGAAGAACAAACAACAACACATTCACAAATACACTTTAAACTTTAAAGAGCACTTCTGGGGTTACATATTTGCATTGAAATATCTATCTATTCAGCTAGCTTGTTTGTTCCTCACTTCTGAAAAAAGCAACTAATTTCAGACTTGATTTGGATAGCCAAGTGAACATTTTACAAATTTCCAGGAAAACACTACTTTCTATAGCGCTTCAAATTTTTTTAAAAGTACCATACATTTATTTTCTGATAATTCTTTACATAATTTATAGCATAGATGTAAAGTCTACATCATCTCTAAACCAACCTTATGAGGCATTTTTTACACTTCCATCATTAATTTGACCTTATTCCAGGGAAGCATCTCTGATCAATGCAGTATATCCGTCACACATACAGTTTCACTTGAACTGATGATATTTAAATAAATGCTCTTAGAAGAATATAGAAAACATGACATGGTGTTCTGTGGGGGTGGGCGGAGTCCCAGTGGCTCTGCCCTGGAGAGAAGCCTGCTGAGGAGATAAGGAGAATTGCCCAACCCTCGCCAGACCCTGAGATAACAAAGCAAGCTTTCCTGTCACGGCGACCTTTCAGAAGACCCACAAGTCTCCACGGGATTTTATGTAGATCTGTTGTAAACGATTGGCTTTGTACCCTTTCCCCCTCCCACCTGGTTCCCTATAAAACCCCTTAAAGTCTCCCCAGGGGCATCTCGTCCTCTGGCTCCCTTCGCTGATGCCTTTGCAGTAAAGCTATTTCATGCGGAACCGCCAAACGAGACCCTCTCTCTCTCCTCCCGGCCGTCTAAAAGAGAAGCGAAACTCACAGGGGCAGGAGCTGAGAAACCACTGAGCTGAAATCACCAGAGCTGAATCACTGCTTTGTCCCCCTGCTGAGTTGCTCTCTGCCAGCTGAGGGAGTGCTCTGGCCCCCTAAAGAGTCGTCTCTAACGAGATACTTTTTGGGCTGACTTCAGCCTCCTCGGGTCTGAAGCTGCGGACCCCAACACCAGCTGGATTAGTGTTCATGTTGCAGAATAACTTGTTCATTGGAAATCAGTGCAAACTTCTAGAGCTTAGAAAAAAAAGGCGAGTATAATACTAAATTGTATCTGAGTAGAACTGCTCAACTCTGGTCTCATCCCTGACACAGAGTCTAAGTTTGATCAGATGCATATCCTGCAGAAGTAAGCCAGTGCTCCTATCTGGCTCCTAAGGAAAAGATTCAGTTTGCAATGTTAAATAAGAAACAGAAAATATGGCAGCTCTGGCAGGTACAGTTGGTCTTACTATAGAACCATGCTTACTATTTAACATTAATTTTGAGGAAATAGACGATAACAGAACAATCTTGGCCAGTGACAACTGAAGTGATAGATGTCTCCAAAAGACATGTAAAACTGCTTGTGGTAGTCCAAAAAAAAAACAGGGAAGCCAGCTGGCAGATCACAATGCAGGGTGAAAAACAAGAAGGGTGAATGTTTTGTCTAAGGGAGATCTGCTTTATCTTTCCTGTTCAGCTCATCAGCTCTCCTTTCTTCCTACTAGAGGAGACTTCATCATCCTTGTGTGACAGAGGTACTGCTGCAGATTTTATCTCTTCATATTGTTTTATCCTCTCCATTACTACCTCACACTTTCCATTTCAAGTAATTTAAATTAATGTCTCCATTGAATATGTTGGAGATTTAATAACTGTTCACATTACAAAAGATGCTTTTAAAATTTATTTTTACTTATTTTTCTTTAACTAGCTGTGCTGGCAGCTGAACAAAAGCATGGTTCAATTGATCAATTTTTAAAAATTATCTTGTCGCCTGGTTTTGAATTGCAAATCACTGCAGCAAAAATAGTACATAAAGCAAGTATTTTAGATAACCCAGGCAAAACTTAAGCAGTGATAGTTTAGAAACTAAAGTTTACCAAACTGTGGACATGTCAGAAGGACAATAGTATATAAATCCTATTTGTCCATATAATATATTGAGCTATTTGTGATTTGATGAAGTATAAGATACAGGGAGCTTCTTTGAAGGAATATGCTACTGATTTCATTGTACTGTCTAAGAAGCTAAAGCCTAATGATCATCCTCTGCTGACCCTCTGTACTGCTTTGTTTCAGGTAACCTCTTAACCCAAGCAAAAAATTCCATATATGTTTGTTCCTGAGGGACAAAGCAAAGTGGGATGTAGGAGAGCTAGGTGAAGTGCTTTTTGGCTTGGTTCTGTCTTTCCAACTTGTTCAGTCATAATTATGGATAAAATTTTATACAATGTTTTATTTATTCCTTTGCAGATAAGGCCAAAGGCATAATTAATGTGCTACTTAATGTCTCTGTCTCTTTTTTCTAATCCTACTCTTTTAAATATAAATATAAACTAAATACAGAAGCAGTGGTTGCTTTATATATTTCCCTTGCATCTTATATATTTAATTATGGGATCACAGATTTTGACACGATGTTTATCTGCAAAACATGTTTTTTTATGAATTAGTTATAAAGATCTTCTGAAAAGAGACTATTGTCATCAATATTCTTACAGACTTCTAACTTAACCCAATGACAAACTTATATCCTTTCTATTCAAATTATTTTACAGAAAACGTTTTTGCTTCATTTTGCTTTACCTTCTCTTGCAATAAGGGTATAGAGATTTGGCAGAAACGATACCCACTTGCCTTACAGCTGATTCTCGGGGATCAGAAGGGTTGGGTGTGGCTAGGCTTAGTTTCTGATTATAGCCAATTCAGCACTACCAGCCTGGCTGAGTTTAATAAAACTTGCACAATCACTGATTCATGAATCATGTAGTTTACCAATCCAATACATAAGGTCAGGCCAAGTTCCATGAGAGCTTACACAATCCAGACTCATAAAAACTGCAGTTTATTGAAGCAACTGAGCAGCAAATGTTTCTAATTATTATGCAGCAGTCAAATTGATTGCTATAGAAAATTCTCTATATTAGATATTTGCCTTCCTTTTGTTGAAATGGTATTTCCCACCAAGTTTCTAAACAATTATTTAGCACCTCCATGTTCAAGGCTATTTAGCGTTCTTTAAATGTCACTGTTTTATCCCAGCTCTTACCCACTGAAGAAGAATTTTCACATTAAAAACTCATTTTTAGTAACATTTTTAAATTTCTCTGGAAGGATTTTCCCCACAATGTAGGCAGTTTCTTTCTTATGACCTGGAGCTCTAGTTTCTCATCACAGATCTGGGGGGCATGGTGGGGGAATACAGAAACTGCAAGCTGTTGATGGAAAATACATAAAGGATGAGTTATTTTTTGCAAATCAAACAATTTTTTTTAATGCAACAAACCTTTCAAGATCAGCTGGCCACTCAGGAGGTTAAGTGAATTAATTGTCCAGCTGTGAGGGAAACGAGAGTTATCTATGTCTTTCCCCCACGACCTCCCACTCCACTGAAGGGTCTGCTTTAAAGAACAGCAAACAGGGGTTTGCTTGGGGGTTTGCTCATCCACTGAGTCTTCTGTCTGATTTGTTTATCACTGTTTTGCATAACTCTGTGCAAAATATCACTTGCACATAATTTTGTTTCTCCCTAGATTATAGTTAAAATAGAAATTAATATGATAAATAGGATTTATAGAGCATTGATATAGAGTCCTGCTGTTTTAGCTGGGTTTGATTTAATATGAATTCCAAATATGAAGAGTTTGTGGGGTTTTTTGTTTGTTTGTTTGTTTGTTTGTTTTTTGTTTTGTTTTGTTGGGTTTTTTTGGTAACACAAAATGAACAGATGACTATCATTACCAGCAGAAAAAAAGAGAGAGAAAAAAAAAAACGACTTTTGCAATTAATTTCATAAAACTAAAAAAGGTTATAGGAATAATGAGTTATTATAATACTGTCAACCACAAACATTTTTGGTTGCACTACATTTATGTAAGTTTCAAATTATTCAGGCTGTGCAACATAAAATATTTCAAGAAGTACATTCAAAACTTATTAATCCAGTCCCACAAGTAGATTGGTTAGCCATGCATTATAGCTTATTAAATGTAAGACCTAAATTTCTGTAAAATATATAAATCACTTTTTAAAATTGTATTATTTATTCATCCATGCTTAACCATGAAAGCCCACAATTTCTGCATTTACCAAAGAGGTGACCTATTATTTTTTCAGCATTAAAGGTAAAATGAGAATTCTCTGCCTACCTGCATGAAAAGTTCTGTCTTCAGATAAAAATCTAATCTGCAGAAGTCTGACTGTTTTTATGGAAGAGATGTTAGACACAATTTGGTACTGTGATACAACACAGCTGCCTTTTGTTCTTTTGGATGCAAACAAAAGTGACAACTATGCAAGGATGGTGAGACTGGATCAGCCAGAAGTTTGACTGTGTCCAACGAAGTTCATAGTTTTCTGAACTTACACTACTTTCCTCATCCTGAGAAATAAAATAGCACTAATGTTCTGGATAGGTTTGTGACTGTGTAATGCTTTTACACAGATTCTTAATCCGATATGGGAAGGCACCCTTTAGTATAATAGATACATTCATGTTTTCATAAAAAACAAATGATAGAAACAGCTAAACAAAACCAGTCATATGTCAGAGATATACCTGGCAATCAGCAAAGGCTTTGAATATTGTTCTTGACTTTATAATTCAGAGAGCTACAGAATAAAAAATTCAAGATTTGAACATTTGACTTACAATATGAAAATTAATTTTTTAATTCTCTGGAGTTTATAAAGTAAATGTCAGCTTTTACTTTTAATCAGTTCTTGAATTCTAAAGAAGCTTTATAGCTCGTCTTGAAATCAACCGTGGTTAAGATTTTCAGTACTGATTTTTTAGATTTAGTGTCCCGTATTAAGTCTCTGAGGAAGCATGATCATTCTGAACATCCTCTCTATCAAATAACATTACAGTCTTGGCAATCCCCCTCCTGCTGATCTGGGCTGAAACCAGGACAAGATACAAGATTTTAGCTTCTGAAAGAAAGATTGGAACCAGGCTTTGAAAAATGCAGGGGGAAAAAAAAGACATAATTTAAATTATAAAGAGTGAGCAGTGCTAGAACAGATGTTTCATCCACTTCCAATCATGTTTCTTTCCAAGACACCTTACATTTTAATCTGAATCTTAATAAAAATAAAGAATGTATCCCCATTCTATTCTGTCGGGCTGGTTTAGCATGGAAGCAATTTTTTCCAAGGAAGTTATAGCAATATGTTGACAGCTTGACTGACCAATTAAATATGGGATACACCTCTGGGCTACACAGGTTTAAAATCAGAGGAATTCCGGGAAAACTCCTTTTCCTCCCGGCCTTGGCATAGGTACCAGGGGCGGCAGGGCTGGCCCCGCTCCGTCTCCTGGCCCTCGGGCCTGGCGGGCCGGCCGGCCCCACCATTGCGGCCGTTCCAGTGGGATTGGGCCCGATGACTCCCGAGCAAAGGAAGGAGAGCAGAGTCTGCCCTGTCCCGGCCGAGCCCAGGCCCAAGTGGCTGCTGACATCTGCCCCTATGCCACAGCTCCATCGCGGCCCAGCTGAGGCTGCCCCCTTCCCGTCCCTTCCTCCAGCGGCTGCTGGGCACCGGGGGTTCGGGGAAGCCCAGCCGCACAGGAGATCCTGGCTGCAGCCCCAGCACGGCCTGAATTTACTGCCTTCGGCCATCTCCTGGGGAAGAACCAGCATATTATAGATACAAAAAGGAGTTGAAACTTTTTAATAGTTGTATCACTATGTTGACTGTGTGTTTGGATTTCTGTTCGCAACTGCGTTTATTTTTCGAGTGGTTCTGAGTGGTTACAAATACTTGCAGTTGTAATGTTTGAGTGATTGTTAGATAGTGTTGCAAAGTATAGTTACGAATGTTTGTAGAGACTTTGTGTGGCTGCATTCCCAATGTGGTTACTACTGTAATGGAGTGGTTAAAGGGATAATACCAGGGAGAGGGGGAAATCTTCTACTCTCCTCCAGATAACGCAGAGACTGAGACCACAACCCAGAGCTTTGATTGGTGAATACACCAACCAATCAAGTCACGGCGGGAAAGAATGATTGGTGTAGAAAGCACCCTGATAAGGACCAATGAGAGCCATGAGAACGCACCAATCATGTAGAGGGTCCAGAATGGACCAATCCCTGAGGGGGCTGAAGCTATAAGAAGCTATAAGAAGCTATAAGCAGGACTGACCGCTCTCAGTGGGTGCTTCACGCTCAAGAACGGACTGTTCTGAGGGGTGGCTCGTGTATCTCTTTGCTCTGGCTTGCTGTGAGGGGCTGAGACTAGCTCAGCCTCTTGTTCCTGTAGCCGTTTTGTAACAATAAATAGTTGGCCTTTCCTTTTTTACCATCTTTGGATTTAGCCTCATCTTTATTTTTGCAACATTGTATCAAGCATGCCCTCTGCAGACCTGGGAAAATGTTAACTCTTTCCTTACACAGATGAAGTTTAAAAAGCACTAACCTTTCTCCGAGTGAGAGAACAGCCACAGTGAAAAGTGGAGAGACACAGGCATGAGATTGAAGTACATGAAGAGAGAGTAAAAGTCCTACTTTAGAGGAGAATTGAGGAGTTGACTAGTTTGGGCCGGACTTCTCTTTTGAGGCCATGGAGACTGGGCTAAAATAGCTCTTTAAACCATGGAAAAATATTCACTGGGGAGATGATGAGAGTATTTAAATTGTAGAGATAAGCAAAGGCATTTGTGATGGACTAAGTAAGTACTGAAGTAGCTGTGGTCTCATGAGAAGCCTGAACAGCTAGAGAGAGGTGAGATGGAGATGAGGATCTGCTCCTAGAAAGAAAAAAAAGAGCTCTATTCCTCAAGATGAAAAAATCCTTTGCTTTTGGAACCATTAATCTTTAAAATGATACCCCACGAGTTTGCATGAGTCCATGGCCCATATGCAATAGTGGGAAAAGCTGCCAATGGGAGAGACTTCACCATTTACAGAGTTTCCAGGTGGCTGCAGATTCATGACATGGGAGCCACCAGAGAATTGTTTCTTGTAGTGATGTCTCCATGAGCTTTCTAAGAGAGGCTCCTCTCCCTAAAGAACTGATGAAAGATTTTTTTTTTTTAAGTGGTGAAACTGACTGAAAATCCCAGGTTATGTCTCTTTATGTTGTTACTAGGAAAGTGAAAAGTTGTAGGGGGGGAAGGAGAAGTATTTTGAAGGTTTCATTCTGATTTTTATTAATTTTTTTCTCTTTTGTAATTCTGTTAATAAACCTTTGTACCTTTTAAGTTTGAGCCTGCTTTGCTTTTCTCCTAATCCTATTTCACAGCAGAAAATGAGTAAATAATTTTAGCAAACACTCAAACTACTACACTAATTATGGGAAGCAGAAATTGGCAAACGTGAAACCACTACATCAGTTAATGACAAAAATTCAGCTGAAATTCAGTTTTTTTTTAGTGAAGTTAGAGATCATATCCGGTTGTTAGTGTGATCTAAATGTATTATCATTTTATCTTGTGAATTCAGGGCTAATATAAATAATAAATTACCTAGTAATTTAATTATTTACTTAAAAAAAGCCAAATTTAAGAAAAAATATTAAAAAGAAATACTCTGACTTTCTTTTCAATGGTCTATAACAATAAACAGTAGGTCTTCAGCTGCAGAACGGGATCTAATGCCATGCTCAAAGTACTAGCATACAACTAGTATGACATAAGAGAAAATGACACATCATGGGTTAGTGCTGACTCACTGACTCAAAGAAAGAAGGACTATTAATTAAAACCGGTGATGATTTAGTCAGGAGAGGTGCAGGGGAGGGGGAAAGTATACAGATAGATAATGTCCACAAGAGATCTAACATTGAAATGATTCCCTTCTACCCCTAATGAGAAAACTTGGTCTGTGACAAGAGAAGTCCATTAACTGATGTGACTTGACTGAGCTTCTTAATGCTTCTAGCTGTATTATTAAGACAAATGAGAGGCAGAGAAGTGTGACTGCATAGGCAAGCAGATCACACCTGGGTGCATGTGCCGGATTAATACATTTCACACTGCATGACAAAGGTCAAAGTTCAGGACTGTCCAGCAAGCAAATGATGGGATTATAGCTCAGGATGAAGAGATGGGGGAGAACAGGGAGGTATGATGAATGCTCTTTTACCAGAGGAATTATAAACAAATGTAGTCTTTTTTTTTTTATAAAGTACTTAATTTTCCTTCTTGTCTCAGGTCATTTAACAAATGGGAAAAAAAAAAAAGTATGTTTCAAAATTATACTTTTTACCTAATAATTTAAGGTGTGTGTCAAAACAATTACTGAGTTTGTTACATTTTCCTCAATATATGAAAAAAAATATGTTTTGAAATGAGTTAGAGAAATGAATGGGGGAAAATAAAATTTATATTTCTCTATGATAGGAAAGAAAAACAGAAATACATTATAGAGAAACTGTAACAGCTAAAACTTTTTTTTGTTATTGATGCCAAATTGAAATCATATTCATAACATAATGCAAATATTACATGAATTCTTGTAAAAATCAAGTGAGATGATTGCTTTCTCCCATTTAGAGATGGAAACTTTAAACCAGAAAAACAAAAGCACAGAGAACATTACTGTCAGCTTATTCATCAAAAGCAACCGACCAGAATCATTTATCTTGTGTTGCAGAATTTTTGCAGCTGAAGATAGGCTGCAGGGGTGGTGGTTAGAGCTGCTCAGGATTACACCTTTTTGCATGAAAGTCCAGAACAAAAAAAATAGATTTTTGAAAGGTTCCTCAGAATAAATACAACTACTCTAGAGAGAAAAATTATCAGAAACAACCAAGAATTTCTTAAAGAAACTATATTAAAAGCACAGCTTCAAAGTACCCCTTTTGAAAGAAGTATGGGAGTTCTAATGAGAGATAGTTTTTTCATGAACTTCAGATGACTATAGACAACATACAAAGTGGATAATCACAACTAATAGGAAAAAAATCTGCAGGATAGCATGCATATTAGGACCAAAAATCAAAGTAACCTCTTTGTTCACTTCATTTGCCAGAAAATTCACTAGGAAATTAACTGATTACTTTCATGAGATAAAGCTGCTCCACAACTAATAGTTCTAAACATTAATTTCTATTTTGAGATGAATGGAAGTAACATCTCAGAAAACCAGAAATAGTTCACCTAGACGATGAACAAATTCACAGCAGTCCTGTTGAGAGGGACTTAGGGGGTGCTGGTGGATGAAAGGATGGACATGAGTCAATAATTTCTTTTTGCAACCCAGAAAGCCATTGGTGTCCTGGGCTGCATCCAAAGCAGCATGGCCAGCATAGCGAGGGAGAGAATTCTGCCCCTCTGCTCCTTCCTCGTATGACCTTACCTGGAACACGGCATCCAGCTCTGGGGTCCTCAGCACAAGGGAAGACAAGGACCTGTTGGGGCAGATCTAGAGGAGAGTGACAAAAATGACCAAGGGAATGGAAAACGTTTCCTTTGGGGACAAGGCTGGGACAGTTGGGATTTCTCATTCTGGAGAAGGGAAGGCACCTGGGAGACCTTATTGTGGCCTTTCAGGTCTGAGACTAGGCTTTTAAGAAGAACAGAGACAAAATTTTAGCAGGGCTTGTTGTGACAAGATAAGAGGTAGTGGTTTTAAACTGAAGTAGGATAAATTTAAATTAAATATTGAGGGTGGTGAGACATTGGCATATGTTGTGCATAAATGAGGTACATGCCCTGGAAGTGTTCATGGGCAGGGTGGACTGGATCCTCATCCAGTGGAAGATGTTCCTGCCCATTGGAAGACTGCTGGAACTAGATGACATTTAAAGGTCCCTCCCAACTGAAACCATTCTTTGATTCTATGATTTTGCCTGTCTGAAACAATCAAACAAAAATACTATGTATCAATCAGCTGAGGTTCAATTCACAGCAGAACTTTGAAGAAAATAGTCCTACAACTTACTTATATCTGCCAAAACTGGTGAAGATATTTCTCTGTCTATCCAATATTACACCTTTAACAATTCACTAACTCTTATGAATAAAGAAAATGTTCCACATATGTAGACACAAGGAAAGACTGGGATGCTCTTTCATGTGATATTTGTTGGCACGTTAGGGGAACATAAACTGATTGCAGCCTCAATCAAATGCATGCAGAACTTATCAGGAAACTGTTCAGAGAATAACCAGCTGAACATCATAGTCAAAAGTACAAATAATGGGTTGAGTAATTTTATATGGAAGTTGGACCATAATCCTTTACTATTCACTATTTTCAAGCTCCATAATGATGGAATAGCAGGTACACTTACCAAGTATGCAAACTGCACCAAAACAGGAGGTATTGAAAGCTGTGTTGGACTGTCGCAATACGACATGAAAGAACGACATTCATGCACTGAGATGTCCAAGGCAAAAAAGGCACAGTTTATTTACAGACCTCGACATTTACAGAATTCCAACAGTGACCATGGATTGGAGGAAGAAAATTGTCCTCTCCAACCACACTGGTCAACCCAACAGTCCGTCAATTCTCTCCTCCTCTAAAAAGGAATGCAAACCAATCATTTTTTACATGAAAAGTGCGAAACTCCATTACAAAAATATAAACATCAGAATGCTGAAGGAACTTTAGAAAAACTTTAGAAAAACAGGGTGACATTAGACAGTATTTATTTTATTCTGTTGTTTGCACTGTTAGATGTTCTGCTTCCTATTCCTTCAATCAGTGCTTTATGCACAGCCATGCTACAGCCACCGACCTCCAGATTGTAACCCTTCTTTTTCCTCTGCACTTTATTCACTAAATGTTCTTTCTGTATAAGTACTGTACAGAAAACCTATCATTCTGCTTCTCTTTTTCAGAAAGGATTTATACGGCATTCTGGAAATCATTTTATGAGCTTTTACTTTATTAGTTTATCTTGTTTGGCTTTTTCCATCCGGTTCGTTATTAGTTTGTTTTGAGGTTTTGGGTTTTTTGTTTTCATTAAAAGCCTTTAATATAGATTAACCTTTAACTGAAATCCATACTGACTCACCATTCATTTTCCACTTGCATTCTCATATTTAAAAAGTCAATAAATATTCCAGAATTAGCACATAAACATGTAAAATATATTGAAGTACTAGTACATACATGAAAATTCTGTAACTACACAAAGGAAAAAGAAACACTGAAACCTTTTAAAAGAGAACAACTTTAGTTCTGATTTGGTTTTGTATTTAGTTGTTCAAATTGGATAATGACCAAAAATACAGAGGGAAAAAAGTGCCCTGGTGACCTGCTAATAAACTGTAGATCCTGAAATCAATGACAAGCAAAGGGTCACTGTCTAATCAAGCCAACTAAAGGATTTTAAAGCTTTCAGCTACTTTACATGAGAGGCCACCAACTGCACAGAAGCAGAGTTCCAACTCTATTGACATAATGAGCAAAAACACCGTGTCTCTCTCTGGTAAACACATTAGTAAAATAGCAAGGAAATCAACTGTTGTTTCAGCACAGAAAAAAACTTAAGGAGCTGTAACTTTTCATGAGCGTTTTGTGTGTCTATCTGACATGTCATCAGTTCACAGTACTAAAGATGGATATAGCAGGATAGAGGGTGTTTGCAATTTGATCTGTACAAATCTGTACAATGAATTATTTCAAAAGCTACATTTTACATGTTTATACCCTTTAAATCAGTTAATTTCTGAAAGAGGCTATATTTTCCAGAATATGAAGTATGACTTTTCTTAAGAAAATTGTCTAAGAAATACAAAGCAAGTTTTGAACTTCTGTAGCAGGTTACTTGATTTTTTTTGACATGTGTATATGTATAACCAAGACAATTCTTTCTAATCTACTTTTGCCTTCAAGTCTACTTTTGTCTTCAAGTTTAGTTTTATTATAGTGGTCTTTTCAACAGTGATGGACAAAATAGCAAAAAACCCAGCTAAATTAAAACTAAACGAATTACACTCTAAAAGCACAACTTTAAAAGAAACTTGCTCTCATTCAAACCATAGGTGCATATTTAACACATTTAAATACTGAGTATTACATCAGTATAGCACTTGAACAGTTCACCAGTAAAGAATTACTGTTGTCCCAGTTGGATACACATGGTTATCCTAATAATGCCCATGAACAGCCTTAGATGTCTATTACCCAGAGACACTGCTCATGAACCAAGAATGAGCACTGAGTATGGACTCCTTCCTTAAAAAGCCCAACTGATGTGAACTGAATGTGTACAATCGTCAGTGTTTTTTTCAAGGGAACTAACAGAACTACCAGTCCTTGAGAAGGCCATAATCTGAACAACTGCATTCCTTTGACTGCTGCAGGAATAGATGAGATTTGATAGCATTCAAATGATCATTTTAATGAGAATGCAAAGATTGGTAACAGTCTTCACTTCTTTATCCGTGACAGTCAGCTAAGTGCACAAGGATGAAGTGGGATACAACTTGCCAAATGAACTTTAGGGTTAGGGGGAGGAAAAGTGTGTGAGTGATAAATGGATGCATCTAGATGTCACTAGATACTGTCTCAGAGATAATGTTCTGAAAGTCATTTCCTTTAGGGCAGTTGGTCAACCCTATGAATGATTATTTAAGGTACAGAAATGAAGCCACGGGGGCTCCAGGAGACGGTCTTGTCCCGCTTGCTTTAGCTTGCCCCCGCCGCCCCGGCTCCGCTCTGCGGGGTCCTTTTGGCAGCATTGTAGTCACTGCAGTGTAGTCACAGACTACGGTGAAGGAAATGATGAAAGGAGGACCTTGCGGGAGTTATCAATAAGGTTTATTGGAATCCCCGAGCAGGGGAACAAGGTCACCTCAGAGAGTCTCCCCAGGCAAGGCGGGGACTGCCTAGTGCCTGTTGCTTTAATACCGGGGAGGAACAGGGGAAAGGAACCAATCAGGGAGATGCTCCAGGGGTGAGAGACAGGAGAGGGGACAAATCCCCTGGGGAGGGGGGGGAACCCCAACATCCTGGCCAATCACTCGACGCTCTCCCCAGAACTTTCTAGAGGCAGGGGGGAGACTGTGTCATGATTGACAGGTCTGAGAGGCAGGGGGAACAGAGATTGATGTAACAGAACAGAGGATACAGCAGTGGAATAAACCAAACTGGGGATTAAACTGGGGTACATAGAACAAACCATTAACAAATAAAAGGCAAATAAAAGGCAAATAAAAGGCAAATAAAATAATGCACCACTACACAGAAAGGCAGCCTATGTATCTGAGGCTTTTATTTAGCACATGTGCATAGTGAAATTGAACTGATCCTGACAGAAATCCTAACGAAATTGAGTGAAGTGGAACATTTTTTTTTAAATAAAAGTTAGAGAATTTAGCTTGAAATCTGAATTTCATCACTTGTGGAGCCATTTTACTATGCATCGTTGACTCTTGACAGTGTTAACATATAAAGCCTTTTCCCTTCAGTGCAATACCTGAATTTTATTGAGAGAAGATATTTTTTATTTATGAATCTCGTTCAGGGGGAAAAAATGGACTTTTAATTCAAGCTTCAAATGTGTTGCATGACTACTTTGCTAACACAACACATGGGAATAGTAATCTCCATCAAGTGAAGCAAAAATGACTGAAACTATCTGAAAAGTGTTGCAAGAGCTTCTTTGAGCCTTGATCACTGCTGTGGAAATAAGAGGTAAAGGAAGCAATGTTTAAAATAAGCTAAAGAAAGAACTTCTTGTTGTTTTTTTCTCTGCACAAAACTACATGGAATTTTATACAATATTCTAAGCAATTAGATTTAAAGGCACAAGAAAATAGTTCCTCTTTCTATGCTTGAAATAAAATTTATATTTTCTTATGACAAACACCATTACAAATGGTGTAATGATGTACAGTAACAACTTACTCTGGAATTACACTATATATTGTGTTCCAAATACATATATATTATGGAATATTAATGATTTTTTCCCCTGCACATACTTTGGCAGTACTATACAAAGGCTGGGGAGAATTATTTCAATACAGAGGGGTTTTTCTTGTGGGTCACAGTTTTTATCACATTAAGTTATGTTTTAGAGTCTCCTCTATTTTAATTCACACCAAGAAATTGATCACACTTCTGTTTGTGCTGCTTCCAAATTCAGTTTGAAGTTTATAGGAGTGGCAGAATCTAATGGCAAGAGGAGAATGACTTTGTGTCTCTGCATTTCTGTTTTGTAACTAGGCTTTACTGCCAAGCAGAAAAGCATCAAATATATTCTCAGAGCTAGATGTATTAAATCACATCAGCTGCCCTCAAGCTATGAAAAGCAACAAAATAAGAATAGCTAGGTGTTGGCTGCCAGACATCCACCAAAGCATCTCCATCACTCCCCTTGCATCTGGATAGGGGAGAGAAAATATAATGAAGGATTCATAAGTTGAAATAAGGACAGAGAAAGATCACTCATCATATACTCTCACAGAAAACAACAGACTTGAATTAGAGATATTAATTGAATTTATTACTAGCAATAATCAGGATAATAAGAAGTAAAAAAAAACCTTAAAATGCTTCCGCTCCTCCTCCATCCCTTTCTCAGTGACACAGGGAGACAGGGAATAGGGGTTAGAGTAGTTCATTGCATGTTGTTTCTTTCTGCTGATGATGAAGAGGTGTCCTTCCCCTGCTCTGGAAGTTCTCCACGAATTTTCCAATGAGTCTATACCAAGAGCAACAGTTCTCCACAGACTGCTGCAGTATGGGTCACACTTCCATGGGATGCAGTCCTTAAGGCACAGTCCTTCAGGTCCCTCAGGACCATCAGGGCATAAGTTCTATCTGCAAACCTGCTCCAGCATGGGCTCCACTCTTCACAGGTTGGCAAGTCCCTGCCAGGTGCCTGCTCCAGCACAAGTCTCACACATGTTCATAGACTCCTCTCAGGCCTTCCCCTGCTCTGGCCTGGGTTTCCTATATGGACTGCAGGTGGATCTCTGCATCCATGTGCTCCTCTGTGGGCTGGAGAGGGTCAGCTGCTTTATCATGGCCTGCACCACAGACTGCAGGGGAATCTCAGCCCTGGAGCCTGCAGCCCTGGCACCTGCAGCCTCTCTTTCCTCTGACTTTGGTGTCTGCAGAGTTATTCATCTTACATGTTCTCATTCTGCTCTGCTCCAGCTGCAATTACAACTGCACAACGATACTTTTCTTCTTCTTTAGTATGTTACCACAGAGAGTTTACCACAATTTCTTATTAGCCCAGCCTTGGTTGGAAATGGGTCTGTCCTGGAACCATCTGGCATTGTCTCCGTTGGACATGGGAGGAAGCTTCTAGAAGCTTCTCACAGAAGCCACCACTGTAGCCTCCCTGCTACCAAAACCTGCCAAAGCAAACCCACTACATTGGGCAAGTGTTGCATCATCTGAGGCCATTTCTTATCTTTCCAGTAAACAGAAGGGGGTACTCTTCAATTGATGGAATGTGGGCTGTAGTCACAGTTAATTCAAAGGGCAGTCCAAAGGGCAGCAACATTCTCACTGGCTTTTATAGAAATTAGCCTGGACAACATGCAGATGAGATGAGACAGTCTTTTGGAAATCACTTAGGAGTCTCTGAAAAAGGAATGCCAGGCATATTAAAATAAATCATGGACAAATCATGGCTGTGTTGTGTCCAGATGTCCAGACTTTGACAGCAAGGGTGGGCTGCAGGGGTGACCCCTGGGTGGAGTGGCCAGGATTTGGGCCTGAGAGTGGGTGCCTAGTGGTGCCTATGACCAGGAATTACAGGGCTGTGGGGAGATGGACACCAGCCCTGCTGCAGCATTGCTGGGACAGGGGTGACCCCAGCTTGCAGTTGTCAAGTGAAATACACAAGAACACATGTTAATATGTGTTAATTTATGTTAATAAGTCATTATAGAGTTGTCTGCCCAAACTTGGTAGCAAAAATGAATCATTAAATTTTTGAAAGCTTTTGAGTTGTTAATGATTTATTTTCCATTAACTGAAGAATGTAAGAAAAACAGAGAAGTTCAAGAAGAGTTTTTCTGCTCTAAATTTCCTATTTGCTTGTATTTCTGCCATGCCTGAGAGTCAAATCATACAGTAAGTTAAAATCAAAATTACTTACAAATAAAAAGAAAAACTAGCCAGTGGAATTGTATTAGGGAAGCCTGGACCTTGTCCACCAAGTCTTGAGGCTAAAAAATGAAATCAAAACTTCTATTAGACAGAGGTCTGAGTACCGAGCAACATAAACAAATACTTCAGCTTCCAGGAGCGTGGAAAAGCAGAGCTTCTTATTCCCTCATGCTTATATTCCCTGATAAGACATCAACAGCTATGACTCCCAAGTGCTGAACTGTGTGACTTCTTCATACAGAAAACTCCTTCTCAGTATTGTGGCTCTGACAACAGTGTGAATATAGTGCAGCTGGATGTGTGACTTACAGCAAAAATTTGTTCAGAAAGCCCATCCTGCTGGGAAGCAGTTTCACTCCATCCAGTAATATACAAAAGATAGCTCATCATGCCCAGCTGCACAAAATTTAGACTTCAGGAGAAGAGCTATTCTGATGTAGCTCAGCCTACCACTGTGCTTCTGCAGGACAGAAGGACAAAACATATCATTATCTCTTTTAACACAAAAGCCTTGATTTTTAGGCAGTTATCTACATTTTGTCTCATATGGAGTGGTAAAAATATAAAATTTTTGAATAAAAAACATTTGAATCTCACACATCAGTCATATTTTTTCCCATACATAATATTTTGTATGCTCTATAAGGCTCTTAGGTAATATAGAGGCGTCAGTCATGACTAAAATATAGATTAGAACTGTGGCCACCTCAGCTATTTTGAAACAGAAAATTAAATGCCTCTAAGCATGTACCACCCACTGCCATTTTTACTCTAATATGACCCCAGGATCTTGTAATGCAAACCAATTTTCCCCCAGGAAATCTATCAGGATAGCGTCTTTGGAAAAAAAAAATAAAAAATTGAGTCTATGTCAAACGGAAACAGAAGAGCAAGAGAGCCATCCCAGAACTAAGTGGTCCCTTCAGTCTTGTGATTCTTCCTAAAAAACAGACACATAAATATAAATACATCATACAGAAATAATTTAGCTCCAATGTTATCCCAAATGGATAAGAAAGAATAGCCCAGTCAGTTAGTATATATTACCAAGCAGAAAGACTTTTTTTTTCCAGAAAAAAAACCCCCTTGTTTCTATCAAATAAACACAATAGTAAAAGATGATGTATTGAAACTTTTTAGTACAGTAATAAAATCTGTCTAGTTTGACATGAGTACATGAAATTTGTTGCTCTGCTATGACTGCTTCTCTCTTTAGGCCACTGTTTCTTTATTCAAACCAAGTTTGTAATTTTACCATATATTTAACATGTTTAAAATGAAATAGTATATCAGGGGAATATATGTGGTGGCATGACACTGTGGGAGGGGAATATCTGATTTACTGAGTAAAATTGGATCTGTAAACAGAATTTTGTAATATAAGGCTGCTACCTTAGAATGTTCAAACTATTCTAAATGAAATAGGCAGAGTTATTTATTTATATGATCAATATTTTCTCTTGCATTTTGTGCGAAGCACATTAAATGCCTTATGCCTTAACTGGGTTTTTTAACTATTTTGGCCAGTATATTGGTGTGATTTTTGTATAAATAAATAAGCTGTTAACCATGGGAGATAGCTGTCACATTTGCAAATGACATTGACAGAGTTAATAAAATGCTGTAAGATAAATACAAGCCTGGGTAGAATGATGAATTTTAAAGACAAGAAACAAATAAACGCTCAACTGATCAAGAAGGAAGGAAGAAATAGCTCATTGAGAAACAATCAATACCCCACAGAATTTTTGTGTATGAGCAGTAATAAGTAAGCAAAGAATGCAATTTTCATTCTGCAAGAGGAAGTCAGAATTCTAAGTTTTAATGTATTTACTTGTTGTATTTCCACACAGAAAGGCCTCCATAGAGACATTTATGGTCCTGGTCCCATACATCTATTTTACCGTATTCAATATGATTATGCTGTATTTTGTTAAATTAAATGCATTACTTTTTTTTTTCTTAGCAACCATTTTTTTTTTTTTCTACAGAAGTCTATTTTTACATAAAAAAGTATAAAGTGTTATCAGTGACTATAACTAAGAGTGATTTTTTTAAAAAGTTTAGGCACTGGAAAGAAGAGGAGTAACTATAATAAAATTACTCACTAATTTGCAGGTAAGAAGTAAATGTGCTTTGGCCATACGTCTCTTTTCCTTCTGCATAATATGAATAATTTATTTGCTTATTACATGAACAATGTAAAATTTATAAGTTCGTATGCTTCAAATATTAATTTCCTTTCTTTCAATTTGTCATATTTGAAGAAAGATGTGATAGTTCAAAGTACTCTTCTAAATTACCATTTTCAGCAATGGATGAATTTAAACAGTTAGTTGGGTTTACTCTGAATTTCCCAAGTTTTAACATATATAATTGGAATCATTAATTTCAAAGTTGGCATTGAGGTGTCCTAATACTGAATAAAACACAGAGCTGAATTATTTTCTCAACAGGTGTTTTTGTCAGCTACGGTCTCATGCATAAAAGGAAAGAACCCCAAGTGTCACAGGTGATGTGATTAATAGTTCAGAAACATAGTGGTTCATATTTCTATTTCTCTTTAAACCTGATTCTCTGAATATTTTATGTGGTTTCTCTGTAATCTCAGCTCTCAGTAATTTAATTAAGTAATGATTCACTTCAGAGCATTTTGAATGGTCTAATAGAAGCCTGTGGACAGTACAGGATGAGTAGACGTGAGCAGTTCATTGACTTCCATTTTATAATTCATTGGACTTTAAATGAACTTGTGGGTTCATTTTCCTGACTGGTGTTATCTATGGATGAGCCAAGTCAGCTGAAGAAGGTTCATGAACTACTTCTGTAACTGGGTGACTGGCAGATTAAAAAGATGCAGGAGAGCATGGAGGTAAGTATTACAGGGCTGGAAATTAGCTGATGGCTTCTTTGTGTTCCAAACTGCTAGGCATGAAACACTGGAACCAGTTTTAATGCTGCTGATATTTGGTTTAATTTTTAGTAGCTATTCTCTTTGCCAGAATTCAGATGATTTTTTTTTTCCATTGTCACCAGGTGAAAAAAAGACCCAGGACAGTAGGGAGGTCAACAACACCATAGCTAGAGAAAAAATTGCAGCTGTGTGACTTTCAAAGTCACAGCTGTCATGGAAAGAAGACTACATCATCTCTTGACTTTTACCACTTAGTTGTATGCCAGGTGAAAAACTATCTCTTTTTTTTTTTTTTTTTTTTTTTTTTTTAATCTGTTAACTAAAAGCTTATCGTTCCTAGCTTTTTCTTTTCACTTTTCTCTTGTGAAAAATAATAATAGTAATTTTCTATTTATTTCCCACTTGTCAGTTGTAATTTTGAAATTTTTGACTTATTAGATAGTGCTCCTATCAATCATTTCTTTTCTATATTGAAAAGTCCTGATATGCATACTGTTTTACAACTATTAATAATTTTCTTGATTTCTGTGTGTTTTCTCTCAGTTTTTGAATGGGATCAGACTGTTTAACTGAGTAGTTGAAATGTGGAATCATTCTGAATTTTTGAAAGCACAATGACAATTTTAATTGTTTTTTCTCTTATGATGTAATACATTTTAATACCAAATTTGTTTATGTTGGTTTTGGACTACCTAGCCCATATTTAGTTAGAAACAGCAACTGAAAATATTCTGCCTGAGTAATAAATTTATTCTGAGTTCATGGAGCAGGTGCCTTTTGGGTAGTTTTTGCTTTTGCTCATTACCTTGTTTTTTTCAGTTTCAACCACAGCTTCAGTTCATGCAGAATGATCCATTGATTTCTTTGCAAGTAGTCACAGTTTGGTTTTCTAGATTATCTTTGGCTGTATCAAACAATTCCAATCCTAAAATAATGCCTAACAGTACTCTTTGTACTGAGAAGCTGTACAAAGTAGCCCTGTACTTTTTTTCCCCCTGTTCTTAAATCTGTCTTTAAGACCATGTAAGACCATAAGTAGGATGAAAGACTTTATCAAAATCTTATTGGAAATCCAAGTGACTAAATCACATTACTTTTATTCAAAGGCTTATTGAGTACTTCAAGAAAACCTAGAAGATTAGGTTTCTATATAAACTAAGTTTACTCTTAACTTACATATCCTATGAATTGCTGTGTCCACTTGATTTTGCTGTTTGTGGCTGTTTCTAGAAAATTTCTAAGAATATTTTCAGAATAGAATATGTAGGCTTTGGAATTTTCCAACACTTTCACCCCAGGTTCTTAAAGTACCTAACAAAAAGGGATTTTAAAGCTGAACATTAGGGCTGAAATTCTAAATCACTTAGATTTAAGGTTCCAGGTTATTAGTAGAAATTATGACTTGGAAACTTCTACACCTTTTGCTTTAGCATCTTCTGTTTAGAGTACATTTATATATGGAGAGGATTGATTTCAAGAAAGCATATATGAACAGTGAGGTTTAATTAATTCCAGATTGGAAAAACATATCAATGCCTTGCTAATAGGCATATATTAAGGTATTTTCTTAAGGACAGATAGGGAATCAAGGACAGAGACAGGCAAAGTATATTTGTTTATGGATGCAACATAATTTGCTTTTCATGGAACAGAATTTTGCTTTTAGTTCTACTAAACTCAAGAAACAAGTTTTCTTCTACTGTACTGTTCTTTTATACAAAATAGTTGGCCTTGATTCTATATCACTGCATATACAAACAGCTTTCTTATCACTAAATGAACTGCAGTTCCATGTCCATTATTACTGGATCCCATATGGTTATTCATCTTTCCTGTGTGCATTGTGTAGTTATCCTTTATCAATTTCAAAAAAGTGTAAGAAGGACTTTTGCTCATCCATAAATTTTTCATTGCAAATAACCAGATATATCAAGTCACCCAGAAGCATCAAGTTATTTATTCCTCTTCTCTCAGAACTGTTTCAATCTTATCTTTTCCTTAGTTCATCTGTCTCTTGGACTTCAAATACAAAACATCATCTATTTTATTTTTTTTTGTGTTGTTTCTGTCAACATCTGGATGAGAGTGTTTATCAGCATCTTGTACATGTTAAGGTTCCTGAGGTAGCAAATCTCAGCTGGTGTTTATTCAGCAGCACGAAGTTCAGATCCTTATCATCCATAAATTCTTTAGTTCCACTGCAATCTGGGAGCAACAGCACGGATGTAGCAAGGGTGGAAGCTGGAGATGGAATGTTGAGCTGAATACAGATTTATCTAAATAATACTTTTACCTGAAATTTGGGTATGTCTGTTACAGGACTACTTGTCAAATCCCCAAAGTCAAACAAGAGATTCAAAATACAATTAGGAGCAGATGGGCATATGGTGATCATACTGAGTGACTATTTCTCTGGCACTGCCACCCTGGGGGTTTTCTGTACCAACACTGAAGTGAGATTAGAAACAAATTTCCTGTAAAGAAGTAGTCATTGACTGCTACTCATGTTTACATTTCACATTCCCATATCACATATGAACTTGTGATCTTGAACTGAACTGCTCAGAGTTTCATGTTAATCTTTTGAACCAAGTGCATTTACCACCATACTCTTATTAAAAAGTCTGTCAAGAATGGGATGCTCCTGAGCAGTACCATGGACCATGCAGACTGCACCGCCAACGGGAACTGTCCAAGGTGCAAGAAGACAGATTGACCATTACAACCTCTCACATTCAGGATAAATCCGTTCAAGCTGTGATATTATCTGTCATAAAATGCCTTGAAAACAAGGAGAGTCTTTTCACTTTCAGAGGTCAAAAGTTTTCTTTTCCACAGTAATACATCATAGCAGTATTGTCCTGGCTGTCAGAATTATGTAGAACTCTACAAGACACCAAGTACTCTTTCCACTCACTTGAATTACGATGTTTCTATCATCTCACCCATTTTATCAAAAGATGTTCTTCCTTTCTAAAATATAATTTGGGAAGAGACAGTCTGAATTCATGTGTAAACTGCTATCCAGATTCACTTCCTTTTCAATTGACACTGCATCTTTGCATGCACACATATAAATTATTATTTCATTTACCTGACAGCTGAGATTCCAGTGTGGATGTTGAATGTCCAAGATAACCTAAGATCTCCCCCCTTTTCACTTTGTCCTTTTAGGGATAAAGCTTGGATAGTAAGCTAAATATAGCATAAGGTCATATATGGTGCATTTATGTTCTGTGTTTCATGTAATGTCTATATTTTTTGTGGGTTTTTTTCACACAAGCCAAAGAAAGTGTGAGCAATGAAGTAATCTTAGACTTACCTAACCTGAAATTTGGTTAGATGTGAAAGAAATAGAACAGAGTCAGCAAAGGTTTTCTTATGCTCATCATGACCACAGCTTTCTCCAATGCCTTCTGAGCTCTGACAGAATTTTGTGTGGATACAAATCTATTACAAAAAGTAATAGGTTCCTGTAAGTAGGTACATAACTATTTTCTACCTGTGTAGCCTTTGTCACTTTTCCTGCAATCTATAATTAAAACAAAACAAAACAAAACAACAACAACAAAATTCTGCTCCACAAGTGAGGAAGTTGTAGCAGTTTTCATTAGAAAAGTACAGTCCAAAACTTCCTGCAAAACAAACAAAATACTTTCAAAATCCATGTCAAATTAGCAAGACAAAAACCAAGTCATTCCAGTGGGAATCTGTGTGTATACGACTGATCCAGAAGGGTTATTCACAACATCAACAACAGAAATCAGCACAACCTGAATAGTATAAAGAAACAAAATAAGAAACAGATAAATAACTTTTAATTATGTCAATTTTTCCAGTGGATTTTTTTGGGGGGTTTCCTAACCTATCCCCATTATATGTCACATATAACTTATATTTTTATTAACTTGAAGGGGACTAGTCATAAAATAATGCAATTTTAATTCATAAAATTTACAACAATGATTATACTGCCTCGCTGAAAAATTTGTCCTGTATCAGTATGTACTTTATTTTGTGATGCATTTCTGATGATTTCTGTATAATCACATCTGTCCTGTGGTGTTTGTTATCTACTCTACCCTTCCATCGCTCTTCATGTTTCCTATAATTCCCTTTCCACCCTTATAAGTCTTTGTAACACATAAATCAGAAATCTTGTCTTTAAACTAAGCAATTACTTAGGCAAATAATATCATTTTCTCTGTGACCTCAGACACTAAGGTCTTGGACAATATAAATGCCAAGAACCAGCAAGATTTTTTAAGTCATAACAAAAGCTGATTTGGATTTTGGAACATCATGCAGGAAAAAAAAACAGGAAGGACTTCAGCTGTGATAAAGTCCAATTTAAATATTTGCCCCAAGGTACAAAATGAAGATTAGTACATGTGGCATCAGATGCCACTGAAAAGTATTTCCATTTTTTCAGAGAGATGAAGTTGTATTCCTAGATTCCCCTGCTATTCTTAACCTGAGTTATTATACTGCAGTGCTTCAAGCACCCAGTGCAAAAAGGGAGCCTGTGAGGGTAGGAAAACAAAACAAAACAAAACAAAACAAAAACCCACCAATAAAGCAGGATGCAAAATAAAAAATGTATAAGTCATCTTTTCAGGATCCCTCATCCTCACAGATCTTGACAGAAAACAAGAATGTTGTTTTACTCAAAAATAATCATTAAACAATCAGCAAAAATTCATTGAAACATCTAATGTGGGATTGTGATAAAGGAATAGTTGAAGTGGGAGATCCCACTTCACATCCTGCTCTGAGGTCTATCTTTCACATCCATGATAAAGTGCTTTGACCAGTTAGTTATTGATTAGTCCTTGCAGATTTTGGTTAGAAGTTCTATCCTGGACTTGTCAAAGAACTGTCCATCTAACAATGTTTCTATTAAATTCAACAGAAATGATTTCATAATGTTCTGAGGAAATCAAAAGAAGAAATTTTGTCAAAAAAGGCAGTGAGTCTTACAGAGAAAGTAAAAAACAAAACAAAACAACAACCAACTATTGATAAATATACATTATAAGGTCATTTAGACAGGACACAACATCAAGTGAGCATTGGAGGACTTTTTTTTTTAAATACATGGGATAGAATATGTTTATGAGGTGGTGGTTTCTGATACACTTGAAGAGTCTCAGTTTCTGTTTCACTTACAAGATTTGAGAGTTTTACTTTACATTTAATTTCCTTCTCTCAGAAAATCGCATGCCATACTCTCAGTCATATAACTCATTTAGTCAACACTGAAGGCATACTTTGGCATCCCACATTAAAAAAAAGATGCTTAAAACAAGTAAGAAAGAACAGTAACATAATTATTTTTATTGCTAGCAACATCATATGCAAGAGACTTTTTTTTCAAAGCTGATGATTCAATTTTTATCATAAAGAAACATATTTTCAAGTTTTCTCCTTTTTAATAGTTGGAGCAGCTAGAGATTAAAAAGATTTTGATCTCTCAATTATTCTTTTTCATGTTACCATTTCTCAGATGAAAATTTCTGCAGCACAAAGCATTGAAACTATCTGGAAAATGCAAGTTTGATTTTTAAAAAAATATAGTTTGTAAGTAGTACAGATTATGAGCCATGTTTACTTCTTTCTGAGAAATCCAAATGTGGTTTATATGACATAATCAGGATGTGCGTACTTTCATATACTTTTTCCCTTCAAGCATAGTTTTTAATCAGTAGACCTATACTAGCAGAGAAAAAATAGTTTGCTTAGTAAGAGTGAGCTTTACTTTTCATACACAAGCAGTGTTTGATTTTTGCCCAGCCCAAATCCAATAATGAAACTGGCTGTTACATGTGTGTGCTCAAGGCTTCAAAATAGGGCTGAATTTTAATTGTAGGTGCTTTGTACCCAGATCAGTCCTAGAAGATAAAGGAGAGAATTATTCTTAAACCAAGGATATTAATTCAGATTTAAAGAAACAATGCATAATTTTAAGAATAAGGTCGAGAGCAATCCAATTTGTTTCAAGGCAGTTAATGTGGTGGGTAAATTTGTATGTAACAACTGCAGAATGTCTCAGAATTGTGTTGACACTGTTAGCCTGACAAATGTATTAAGACATATCGATTCCTGCCCAGAACTCTAGCAGAAGATTTGGCAGTTTTGATATTTGAGCAGTTCACTTATTTACATGTACTGAGCTTTCCATTGAGCTCACCAGGTATTTGGGCATTGAACATGCATGACAACAACATCCACTATGGTGGAAGTTCCTGTGAACCCTGATTTTATACAGCTTTGGCTAGGAATCTATCACCTTCCAAGCTCTTTGTGTCCTACGATCCTCTAGAGTGCTAATCCCAATGTCCATTTTTTGCTTTGACGGTATCTCTGCTGGATGAGTCAGTTTCTGCAGATACTGACTTGCCTATCAGCTCTGTTGTATGTAACTTCCAGAACAAACCAGATTAAGAGGTAGTGTGGAAGTTCTCTTGGATCTTTGAGACTTCCTTGATGGACTTGTGAGGAGTTGCAAGAACACAAAAATGCTACATGGAATCATGAAGCCCACAGAAAAAGTCTGCTAAACTCAAGCAAAATGTTCTAACTTTCGAAGACTCTCTGTACCTAAGTATAAATAATAATTTGCCACATATATAGAAGTAGTATGGACTCCAAACAAACTAAAAATAAATTTAATGATAGTATAAGATAATGGTAAGTTTTACTAAGAAAAAAAAAAAGAAAAAAAAAAAGAAAAAAAAAAAGAAAAAGAAAAAAAGAAAATTCAGTCTTAAATATAAAAGATTATCTAAAATATTCCTAAAAATACTTTTGAAGTTTTAACACTTCAACTGAGGACTAAAACAAATACCACAAAACCTCCCTGAACTTGCATTCAGATTCAGGCTGAAAATATTTATTTTGCAAATATTATCTTACCATATTTTTTTTTTCCTGGGTCTGTGGTGAGGCACATGTGAAAATTGCATAGCATGGTGGTACAAAATCTATATTGACCCATGGACAATAAAGTAGAGGAAGTAGTGTTCAGCAAGAAAATTCTACTTTCATTTCCTGTCCACCCTAGCTTTATGTTTGAATTTTACAACAGTCTGGAGAAGACAGCCTTGCATGCAACAAGTTTGTTGTGATCTATGGTATCGTTATTTTCTAAGATGTCGCTTGTTGACAAAGCCTGTTAATTCCTTTGAGTAAGAATGAGTGATTCCTGTGCACTTTCATTACATGTGCCTGAGCTTGGTCATTGTAAATGTCCTTGTCTACTTTTGTCTTCTATGTCAACTTAGGATAATAACCATGGCTTTTAGCACCAATCTGGATTCATGGATGTGCAATTCCCAATTCACTCATCTGGATAATATATTCGTCCTATAACACTGTATATCAGTTTCAGGACAGTGATGGTTGGCGAGGAACAGTTGCCACAAGTAAAAGTAATGAGCCATTTAGCAGCTATACTGCAGTCTGTTGTAAAGTATCTTATGGTGTCTCTCTCCAACCCTATCCATCTGTAGCAGTAATCATGTGAGACAGTCTTTGAAATAGTGGCACAACCAAGGGACTTTACCAGGCATTACAGATCCAGTTCAAGTTCCCATACTGTTTCTGTCACTGGCCTCATTAATACAACTGTGTCACACCTGGGTCGTAAAGGCGGAGCATCTTTATATAGTCTCGTTCCTTGGTGAGTATACAACACAAGAGTGAAGACAAACTAACACGTTCTGGTTGTGATGAGGAATACAATAACCCATCACCATAGCAAAGAGCACATTTTATTTGAAAAATACGAATAAAAGATTTTGTCCCTTTTGTTTATTAAAAGAAAATGTAACAATTTCTATCAGTAACACTTGCATAAGGAGGTATACTTTACATTACTCTTTTGTTAAAAAATATATATATATTTTTTTGGAGACTTTGGAAAAATAAGAATGGCCCAAAACTTGCAACACACTTCTAATGTTCCTTTGAATGCACTGTGCCATTTATATGTACTGCAAGTACAAGGTCTTAGCGCTTTATAATCCACAAAGTAATGCTAGGCAGCATAATTTCATATCCTTCTTTGCATTCAGAATATTCCCTTTGTTACCCTTGTGTGAGCTTTTGAGTTTGGTTAATTCCAGACTGGTCCAATACTTACATTTTCTAAAGGATGATTTAAAAAATTCTTACATCACAAATATTTTGTAATTCCTTTTAAATACGAGAAATAATACTTTCCCATAGACATTTTCTTTCAGTATTCACAATTTAAACAACTGCATCAATTAGAATTAAAACTCAGAAATGTTTGCAGTTATTTTAGTTTTTGAAGAATGCAGAAAAATAAAGTGCATAACAGAGTGAAATTACTTTCAACTTTTATGGTATTCTATGTGCATGTAATGAAAGGTTAACACTGATAAACGAATTAATTTGTTTTCAATGTATGAATCATAACCTAACACCAGCTGAATTCAAGCTCTTCTTTGCCTTTAAAGTGCATTAAACCACATTTTTAACAGGTTTTAGTTTGACAATATAGTTTCACATTTTACAATTCTTATACTGACCATTTTTTCAGATTATTTTGACATGTCAGGATTACAGCATACCGAGTGCCCTCACCATTACAAGAAAGAGGGTTTATTTGAAGGAATGCAACTAATCATTTTGGTGGACATGTAATATTAGTTGAATAGTCATTGTAGAAATCAAACTGTAAATAGAAAAGCCCTTAAGTATCACTTTGCATGTGCCATTTAACTTTACTCAGTATTTCCAGTTTAAGTCAAATTGGCAGTTTTCAGCATTTAGTTGTTAAGCAGCAACAGGATTACTATTTAGGCCAATAGGAAAATATTTGAGAATATGAGTACACAAAAGAACCATGAAAGTTTTAAGCATAGTCAATATAATCAGACATAACCAACTGAGAAAATGTTTCCCATAGTAATTTCACTGAATATATACTTTGTTTAAATCAGCAATGCTACAAAATGATTGTGCCATCGAGTGTTAATTTTCTTTCACTTCAATCTAGGTCAACATAGAATTTCTCTAATATAGTTAGAATTCATTTTTAGGACACAAAAGACCAAAGAAAAAAAAAAAAAGCGATATTGGGAAAATAAAACTGTAAACCTGTTATTTCTGCACTGTGAGGCCTCCTTCTGTGGCCCTGAAGATTTAATATTCTGCTATTTGTCATGCAAACAACACGACACTGTGATGTGTATTTGAATAAAACACAGTAAGCATAGCAAGCATGCAGACATATCGTGATAGAAAAGCACATCTGGCGATCACTGTGGAAAGGACGTACCAAACAGGACACACTGCAGCATCACAGAAGCAGCGTCTCAGCAACCCTGCAGAGTTTTCAAGGATTCAGGTTTCCTGGGGTATGATGCATGTGCTGTATAGCAGCAAAGAGAGCACCAGGAATGGCGAAAAGGGGATTATTATTTCTCTGAGATATTACTGACTTAAACTGACCATCAGCGTAAGGCGTGACTAGTTGCTTGTGTCACTGCACTTCTGTTGCCTTTAAGCCTGAAGGTTCTGTGATGGAAATAAATAATAATAAAAATAAGAAAAAACAATGGCACGAACACTGCTTAAAGCACAAAATACAATTGATTTTCCCTGCTTTGGTGTAGGGCCAGAGGGAATAGACATAAAGATAACTAATACCTAGTTCTCAAACCTATAAAACAACAATGAATGCAATTTTCATGCAGCTGTGATACAAAGTATTATGGTAATAATAATGCTGAAACATTTTGTGTTTAACAAACTACTCATACAGTATAAAAGTTTAGATGTTGGCATAAAGCAAGTGTGACCTAAACAAAAAGAAAATTTCCCCTAATAAAATTGCACACTATTAGTTGCTTTATTTGGGACAAAACTGAAACATATCCTAGTTCAACCCCCAAAAAAGACAATAAAAGACAACCATTCTCAGCTTCTGTGTAACTCTTACTGCATCTAACTTCACACTACAGTAAGAATGCCTTCTTAAATGCTTTTCTAAATGATTTTGTATTTCATAAAAAGTACATTTAAAAAAACCCCACAAATTATTAAACTACTTTTAAGTCATCAGCAGATTATCTTAGGGTTCAGATGTTTTTCCCTACTAAATTTTCCTGTGGGTTCAGATTCTGAAAGACAGAAGAAACATTACAAATTTTCAACAAAATAGTGTACTAAAAACAATTCTGGAACTACAGTGCAACTAATACTTTTTAGAGTGTAAAAGTTGCTTACAAAGCTACTTGCTATTTTTTCCAGTAGGCTGTTTAAACCAAAAGCAGTCAACTACATCTCAGGGGGGAAAAAAAATACACGCAAAACTAACTCCTCAAAGTAAACTGATCAGAAATTTCAGTCATGTCTAGGACCTATCCAAGCACAGAGTAAAGAAAAGAAGGCTTAATGAGCTAGTTCACCTATGTGGCTCACAGTAGATCAGCAATAAATATAGACCCTTTACTAAGCTGAATGTAAGTGGCACCCAAAAATGCAGTGGGAGGAATCTAGTGCATCATACAAATCTGTATTACTCTGCACACCAGACTGGAGAGTAAGAAAAAAGTACACAGCTCCTACTCTGAACAGTTTTCCAATCAAACACATACTGGAAGAAGTAAGTCTATTTCCCTGAAGTGGAGATACAATTAGAAGCAGAGGACTGCTCATAGTGATTGTGAGTATTATAGGTCATGGGATATTATGAGTTCCTGGTCCTCTCACAGTATTATCACCAGAAAGAAAAGCTTAAAATTTCAAACAAAGAAAAGGAAAAATCAGAATCTGCTAGATGAGGTGCTAAATAGGCTATGTTAAGCAGAACTGTTTAGCAGTTCTGCTGCAGCAAAGCTAAAAAAAGAAAAAAAAAAGCTGGATTAGGTGTTAAGCAGCCTGCTATGTTAAGGAGAACTATCATTTCTGCAATGCTAAAAAGCTACTAATGTAAGAAATCAATTTACTTAATCCATAGGAACTACAGTAATGGTATATTTCCTTCACTGACTTAAAATTCTCCTCTTTCCATGATGCTTGAAATAGGGAAAAACCTTCTTGTTCTGCTGAGGTGGCAATTACTCTAAGAGAAATAAATATCAGTAGACTGAACTTAAAAGAAAAAAAGCATCATCATCTTATTCTCCTTGCTTCAATTTTCACTATCCCAATGTCTTACCAGCATCTCTACTTTGCCTTTAGTCACACACAAAAATAGAAAAACATTACGATTAAGAACTCTGGGTTTTAAACAGACTATTGTAGCTTCTGGATTCACACTAGCAAAAGATTTAAAAAGCTTCAGCTCTTGACATAAGTGAAGGACAGTGAGCCAAACAACTGCATAGTTTACTAATGCTGCCATTGTTGGTTTTTTTTGAAAAAAAGCCTATGCTTCATCTGCTTCTCTGCATAAAGAGTACTTTGGGCCTATTCCATTTAGATGAGTGATGTTCCCATGAAAAGACAAAAAGAAAAAGCACAACACTGGAAATAACAGCTCCTCTAGCAAGCAGTAACAGAGCAGGTCTGGGGTTGTGGGCTAGAGCTGTGTTTGAGCTACAGATAATGATGCCCTCCATCTGTTAGCTGGGTATGGATGACAAGATTATGAAGGACATAATGAAATGACAGCTTCTCAATGCAGCCTGCTAAATCAATAAGATTAAATCGTCAAAGGACCATTTATTTAGGATGACAGGTGTGGCTTATCACCTCAGTAATGGAAACAGACTGGTAGCACTTCTCACACTGATAGTAAACCTCATTGTCTATCTCACCTTGGGATCACAAGGCCTAGAGCACAGCTAGAAATACAACATCACAACCACCTGCAAGAGATTTGATCCTCTCTTAGTTCTCTTTTTAAAAAGACATGACCATAAACTTACTGCAGCTTGGAGCTGTTACGAATATTGCAATAAAAAATGTCATTTCTTGGCTTTACTTTAGGTATTGTTGCAGATAAGGTACCAGAGATTTTAATGAGCAATTAAAAAAAATACACAAGGGACAATAGATTCTTTTTTCTGTATTTTCCAAAATTTGACTTTCTTCCAATCGGAGAACCCAGTTTCAAATATGAAAAGGGCACTTGTTCTACAGTAACTGCATACAACTTACTCAGTTCCAAGTACTGTATTCACTTTTTTTTTTTGTTACCAGTGTTGTCATTATCTGTCCAGTTGTTTAGGAATTTCTCTGTTCTGGGAATTACAACTAAGTTGTTCTTTCTGGTTCTATTTCCCCATAGAGTTCAGCTAGCTTCTTGAACTCAGGTCCCCAGTCTCCAAGGTAATTATAATCCTGGTCAGAGTGTGTTGTTGCTGAATCCAGAGAGCTGATAGACCCAGCTTCTGATCTATGACCCTCATAGGCATATGTCTGCAGGGAGTCATACGGGGGCACACTGGGGTCCAGATCAGCCTCTGCCAGTCTTTGTTTAATGAACTCCTGAACATCTATACTGTCAAGGCTTGAGGAGGGATGATGCCTGGACAGAGGCTTCACTTCAGGACGGACATCCCTCCGGTATTTTAGCTCTTCAGCAGCAGATGGATTCCGCAGTGCTGTGATGTCAAATGCTTCTGTGTCTTCCTCTCCACCGCCCTCATCATCATATGTCACAACATTTTCCCGGACATCTTCTTCTGAAATGATCAAAGGCTCCTTCTTGCTACGTCTTAGGGTGATGAAAAGGACCACAATTGCTAAAGAGAAAACTGCAGATATTAGAGTAGGTTTAAAGTTTACATCTGAATGTTACAGAAGTAGCAGACACTAAGTCAAAAATACAGAGGTATAATATTTTCAGGCTGGTATTTGGGATCTGCTACTCAGTTTTTTAGGGATCTCATAAAGGACATAAATGGAGATAACATTCTTTCAGGTAAATGAAAAATGAGTAACTAAAGTTGGCATTTTTCAGAAGCATAATCCAGGGCTTTCAGTGCTTCATTAAAACCAATGTTTAGCATATAAATTGAATTACTATGTAAAAGTTTTGAGTTTTTTTTCTTATGAATATTCAACTTTGTGTAATCAAATAGAAAATTACAAGATAAATGTATAACTACATGTTTTAAAACAGCCTTCTGACAAGAAAATACTGAAGTAAGCCGTAAGGAAAGTAGATCTTAGAAAATTTAGTCTTTGGGAAAAAAATCCTCAAAATATCCTCTCAGTCACACTGCAATTACTATTATTTCTTGCCATCTCTATAAGAATGCAGAAAATCACATGAGTAGCACAGAGTCATGTATGCAGCAAGTTGTGTCTCTGACAGGAAAAAAATCCAAGCCAAAAACAACCACAATATTAACTAATGCATAATATTGGAATTGGCCTGGGAAAATAAAAAACCTAAAAAGAATCTAGAGGAAATGCACTTGCAATGGCATTAATCTTATGAGTCTGTTTATAATCTCCTATGTCCCTTGTCCCTGTGGATTATGCTGTGCATTGCTATCAGTTTATTACACAAAGGTAATTAAGAAATGGCTTTTGTAGAGTGCTAATGATGATTCTTACAGCATAATGCATTTCAAAAAGCTTTGCCCGTCTATTTTCTATAATTTTTCACACTGTTCAAGACATGGAATTAGAGTCAGTCTCTTTTTGAAATCTTTCCAAATTACTGAAATAAAGATCTGCAGTGCTAATTACTTGATAACCTCTGAAACAAAAAATCTACTTGATTCCAGATATTCACAAATGTACTTTAAAGGCATCTTTCCCTATTAACTTTAGCTAAACCTTTCCCCTCTAATCACAGCTATGTGTATCCTAATTGCCTCCTACTACCAGGCAACCACCAGTTCAAAAGCATACCATATTGAAACCTGCTGCTCTGCCCGATTCTGAGAGGCATTTGGGGGGATAGCATCGCTGGGTATCGCAAATGGCTTACCAAGAAGAATGACAATGCAGAGCAGGATGGCGATTAAAGCTCCCGTGCTGAGGCCAGCCGAGGAGAGGAAAGCTTCAGCATGGCAGGTTCTCACCCGTCCGTCCCTCTCACAGGCACAGACCCGGATGGTGAGGGTGCTGCTGCTGCTGAGGGGGGGCACGCCGCCATCAGAAATCAAAACTGGGAGGTAATAGGTATCTTGCGTGGTTCGACTGTATCTCCTTCGTCTTGTCAGGATACTGGCTGTATTATCTACAATATCAAAACCAGAATAATGTTTCAGTGAAGTAAAAGATGGGGAAAAAAAAAAATAAAAAAGGTTTTTACTGCTCATTTCCCATCAAATGGAAGCATCAGGCGTCTTAAAACCAGCCAGTCCTGATCTGTGAAAATGCACAATATAGAAATAAAATTTGTCAGGAAGCCTTTCTGGCCAGTAGAGGAAAAAAGGGAGGAGGTGGAAAGTAACTAACACAATATAAATAAGAGTATTTCAAACTCTTGCATTTTTATTGGAATCTAAGTGAACTTTGACAAACATTTTGGGCCCAATTTGCAAGTGATTTCATCCAATGTGATGCCATTGGTAGCATATAGACCCTTGTCAATTTGAATACCTGAAATTATGAAGATATCGATTGTGAAATTTTTTGTACAACACAAAATCCTATTGATGCTCAGAAGAATATTAAAATTTCTTTAGTAAAAGCTAAAATAAGATTTTCATGTTTTAGTGTTTGCAGAAGATTTTAAAGTTTAAGTGAACTTTCAGAAAATATCTAAAAGGACAGTGACCAAAGACATATGCTTTGGAGAGGTCTGGAGAAAGAGGGAAGGCAAAGGAAGGCAAAGGAAGGGAAAAAGAGTGGATATTCATTTTTCTTGAACTAGTAGAGTTCAAGGATAACTAAGAAAGGGGGAGATAGTGACATAAGACTGTCACCCTTCCCTTACCTATGGGTCCATCTGGCATAGACAGACATGGAAAACCTACTGCTTATTGCACACACATTGCAAGAGCCTCTGTAGGCACTAAGAGGGTAGGAAGTTGCCATGCATATCTCTTTAAGTCCAAGAAATTAAGGAGCATACAGTGAATGCTACAACATTATATAGTTATAGCTAATACTCCTATGTGTAAAATTTATTTTCAGTTTGTTGCCATCACCATGAAATTACTAGCCTCTGTATAAAAGTCAAAGATAAAAGAAAAAAAAAATTGGAGACAGTAAGAATTTGAAACACAAGCAGTTATGGAGAGAGAGATGGGGACTGACAAATGGAAAGAGACATTAGAAAGAAAGTGTTTTCTTCTTGTATTGCTTGTCACATGGTTTCCAAATTCTGGGTTATGAGATTGGAATTTTTTAGCAAACAACGGAAGAGTGATAAATACTAAATACATCTGTCAGGCTTTTCTTCCTATTACAAAAAGCAAGTAATTTTCTTATTTTTCCTTACCACTGTAGCTACAGTATTAAATGGCTTTATCAATCTAAGGAAAAGTGAAATCCATGTCACTCTGAAAATCCAGTGCAACAATATAGCCAGTGTGGCATATATCTGCCCATTGGACAGATGCACACACATTTGAGTGGAAGAGTTAGGTTTTTGTTTAAACTGGATAGAAGATCTGTTTCAGGTGATTACTCTTCATGCTGTAGTTTCTATCAAACTCTGTGCAAAATTTTAAAACATTAATTTTAACCCACTTTTGTCAACATTTTATTTTGCACACCATCTGACAGTGATATTTAGAAAAACTGGTAAGATCATCCCACATCAGCATAATATCACAAGATAAAATATTTGGTAACAGGTCTCACACAAGAAATACATATATGAGCTGGGAAGTGATACCATTGCTGCTAAGCCAAGAACTAAGCACCGAAGTCCTTTAGCTTTACTTCCTCATGTAAGCGACAGCCACAACATCCCTCTGCAGGTGGGTGTTGCTCTCTCCTCACTCCCCCCATTTTGGAAATAGCAAATATGCAGCATGGTGAGTTTGTTATAAATTCATTAAGTGCTGTTCTTTTCACTTGGAGTGGGCACAATATAAGGTATTTATTTGTTTATTTGTTTATTTGTTTATTTGTTTGTTTGTTTATTTGCTATAGGCCTTGGAGTCCTGCTTCTACTTGCTTACATCAAGTTTACTTCTACAAGTTTGTGTTTTGACGACCGATGACACCAGTCACTTATTACACTGTTTATATTCATTCAAGTTACAGAACTTTACTGGAACCAGAATGAAGTGAACAGATAATTCTTTGATCTGAAAAATTGTGACAGAACATAAGAACATCATGTTGTGGAAATCATATTTCCATAAAGACTATAAAATGCCCACGATATAACATACTTTGCAAAGTTATTTCTTACACATACATCCTGCCTCCAAAATATTTTGCATTTTGTGGTTCTGGGCCAACCAGGACTCTCGCATAGCACCCAAGCACAGTCACTGTTATTAACATACACCCAGTGACCCTTCTCAAGTAGTATGGACAAGAGGGCACCAGGTTTGTTTCCTGCCTCAACATTATTCCAACAGTCTGCAGATCCTTAAGCATCCCTAAATAGCCTCATGCGCATACCATGACACACTGTGGCATGTAAATTCCTTTTGTAATATGGTAACAGTATCCTGTTGAGCTGCAATACAACTTTCACATTATTTTGTAAATTCAAAAGAGGAAAACTCCTTGATAATGAAATCTGGGTTCCATTGGGTTCTACACAGAGCCAAGAGGAGGTACAAGACCGAATGCTGTGCTTGTTGCCTGCGATGGAAATTTAAAAAAGAGTGAATGATCCAGATCACAGCTCCAGTAGCAGTGATGAAAATTCTGTCTGACAACAAAAGCATCAGAGACTGAATATAATGAAGAAAAACTGAGGACTCCCGATCAGGGATAGAATGATAGAATTTTAGCACAGAGATTATTGGCAAAGATGCAGAGAAAAGAACATCGAGATGTGAGAATGTATGCTATGAGGGTAAATGTGGACAGATGGGAGGAAAATTGTGAGGAAAAAATATGAAAGCTAAGAGAAAAAAGAAAAGAAGAGAAAAAATGAAGAAATGGGAAATTTATACAGTTCAATGTTACAGTGAAAAAATATGGAAAAACTATAATTAAACCATGCTTCTCTGGGAGGAAGGCCTTGCCAAACAAAGAACCGATATTTTTATACTGTACAGAATAAATAAAAATTTTAAAAATAGATTTTTTTTCTTTCAATGTTGTATTTGTTCATTCAATATTAAATTGTTTTTCTTGTACAGTTAACATTATACAACTAAATATAAGATACAATGAAATATTGCTATAAGACACAATTAAAGGAAAAAGGGAATGAGTACATTTTTAATTTCAAAGAATTGCCATAGTGAGTTTTTGTTGTTTGTATTCTTTTGAGTAGTAACAGATGTTACATGACATACCCAGAAGTTTCTGTAATAACATACCCAGTGATAAGCATTCTCAAAGAAACAGTGTAAAGCTTTTCCTTCAATGAAATTTCACAAATTTTAACACGATCTTTCACACACTGGCTTAGAAATTTTCCGTTCCCAATATCATCAGAGGTGTTAATTCTCATTATTACTCTATCATAGATTTAGATATGGTAACTTACTGCATTGTGTTTACATTTAAGTAAAATACTGGAAAGTTTCTGAACTGTCACATATTATTTTTCTCTCATTACATTTCTTAGAATATTTTACAAATAAGATATCTGACTTTTTTTTTTTTTTTTCAAAAAATGAAACTGTGTCTGGTTTTCCAAAGATCACTGAGAATTTGCTTTGCTTGCAAAGCAGAAAATTATGAAAGTCAATCACATTGCCACAACAGAGAAATTACATCTCTGATGCTGTAGTCAGAGCTCTGGACAGAAGTGCAAAGGTATGCCAAAAAATTATTGGATAGAAAAATGTTTAGCCAAACTGCAATATTGACTGCATCCTGACAACTATTCCGGTGTTCTGAGCTTTCAAATTTTAATTGCTTTTGTTCCTTATCAAAACTCGTTATAGGAACATGTTGAGAGAAGAGCTAGAAGACAACAACTTTTAAGAGCTTTGCACTGAACAAAAAAACCTCACAATCTGTAAAAGCTATAGGGAGTCAAGTATAAAGTCTGATCCTGATGATCTAGAAGAGCTTATTGAAAAGGGGAAAAATCAACAGTATATCAACAGTAGTAGTTTGAAAGGGAGCCAGGGCTTTATGTAGTGAGAAATTTCTTTGGTATCTGAAAAAAAGATACAGCAAATAGTCAGGGAAGGCAAGCATATAGGATAGCAACAATAGCAATAGGATGATGAGATCTCATTCTTCTAGGCCTGGAAGGAAGGACTCTTGTATCTCAATAGATTTAAATGGTGAACTTCACCCCTGAGGAGTATGAAAAGAACCAGGACTCACTGGAGATTACAGGACTGACTGCTAAGGAAAATTAACAACTCCCTTCTAGGGAAAGAAATATTTATCTAACACCTTGTGTTGTACATTGCTGCATTTAAAGATCTAAGGTTTCTAATGATCTAAACTTACTCCTGCTTGGGCTGTTCTTTGCAAATATGTCAACTAGAAGTTAAGATTCATCTTAAGTGAGTTTGAGGTTACCCGTGGGAAATGCTGCATGGCTGTAACACAACTCCTCACACTCTGAAGATGTCGTAGTTTACTAAGCCAGGGTATACACAGTATGCAAGGCTGTTAACATCGTCTTTTCCATCATCTCTGCCTTTTTACATTGAGCTTCTGAGCTAAATAAAGAAGGAGGGCATAGGAAAATCAAGGAAGCAGAGATACAATGTAACACCATGGACGGTGACTGCTGGAGCACATTGGAGGATGCTCATTTATTATTCACAAATTGAGAAATCCTTTGACACATTACGCATTGAAAGCAGAGACAAGAGAAATGGAAGTAAAAAAAAAAAGTAAAATCCTGTTTATATCTTCAGGCATGTTTCAATTTTCAGTTCTGCTTGTATCAGCAGTTCAACTACTATAAATTTTCTGAGAAGTTATAAACTAATTAAAACCAAAGAAGATATATTGGAATGATTTGCATTTCTTACATTTCTAAAGTTGGAGCTGTTAATTTGTTTATGTGGACTACATGATAGGCATTTCTGTTTCATTTCTTTATTGATAACTCTTGTAAATATTTTTTCTTTTTTGCTGGCTTCAAAGCTATTGCCAATGGGCAAAAAGCTATTATAAGTTTCTAGTTCAGTGGGTGGCAAAAATGAAAAGTAACATAGAACACATTTTTGGCCTGAAATATAGTTATTTGCTTATGGTTGGTTTGTGAATCACCAACACATTGTAGTCCAGAAAAGAAATGCCAGAACCTCTACACTATGCACTAAACTAACTATATGATCAATCTTTGAAAATATTTTGATTTTAAAAAGTTGGCTCTAAGACGTTCAGAGGCATTCAGAGGGCTGAAGAGGGAAAATGTCTTCCTTCTACGGTAGCTGGTCCTGGTTTTCTGTTATACTCATGGTAGAATTCCTTTTTAACTTCCATATGTTGATTCTGTGATAATATCCACTCAGACATTCAACCCATTTGCAGTAACAGTACTTCTGTGGACTGTGCTTCCAGTCACCATGGGTGATGTTAACTTTGCACTTTCTCAGACATCATTTCTTTCCAGTTACAACTTGTCTTCTTTGCAGGATGATATTTTACAGAAGGTCAGCAGTAACTCAGAGTAGCACATAACCAGAACAAGCACGACTCTGGACGTAAATGAAAGCAGGAGCTATGTGGGTGTTCTCCCCTTGTGATGGGTTGCAAAGTGGGGGCTTCAATCCAACCATTTTAAATGCCACTTTAGATGTTCTAGAACAACTAAGACATGGTCTGTTATCTGGCATACTCATTTGGAACTTGAAAGCTCTGAAGTTAATTCACAGAGACATTGTCCAATATGGTAGGAAATAAGAAGGGCAGGGTGATGATAAACAGAAGGTTCTGTAAGAAATTCACACTCAGTTACTCTCTGGAGGATGTTCTCTTTCTAAATAACAGCAATGATGAGTAAACTTGATCTCTTTTTTTACTATTTTTTGATATGTGACACAGGGAAAAAGGTTAATATATATCACAGGCATGGGTGGATGAATATATTAAAAAATTCATTTTATACAGATGCCACTGAACTCATTGTGCTCTAGATTTTACAGAAAAACACATCTCCACTTCTGTGGGTATCAATGGATCTTCTGATATAAAATTAAAAAAATGGAATCTCCAGAATTATAATATCAGTTTATTCCAATTCCAGCGTATTCTCCATCACTGGCAATAATCAAAGGGCCAGATCTTTGAGATAACTGGGCAGAGGGGAAAAATAAATTGCAAATACTTTTGTGATATGAAACCTTTGTCCTGAAGAAATAAAAGGAGAACAAATGCTAAGCATTCTCCAGGGAGTTGTTCTTCATTGAAAGTAAGCTAAACTTAGTCTGCTATCAGAATTCAGCAATCTCAATTCAGTGAAGTAAGAGAATACACAGATCTTGCTGGTAGTGTTGGGTGAATGTGTCCATTATCTTCATAAATCCTTCTTGTCCAGGAAATTTACAATACCACTAAGCATCTATGCTAAACTGTATATCTTGTGATAAAAAATAGCACTAGCAAAACAGTGCTTTATAGTGCAGAATTTTTTTAAATGTTCTAAACTGTGCTGAACTGTTTTCTGAGGGTTTTTCCTCTCTTGAAAAGTATGTAAGTTCTGAAAGACAAGTGTGTCTACATATTAATGCTTGGAAATATGATAATAATTACATGTTTAGATGCATTTCCATCAAACTAAAACATTTTGACAAATATATCCACAGTTCTTTGAGCATCTGGAAAAATATTATTATTTTTAGGGTAAGGAAAAAAAAAAAGTACAAGTCCAAAATTCAATATATAGAAACAGATCTGTTGGGAAGAACTTCTATCATCTTTATTCTGATTTCCCAATGGAAAATGGTTTTAGCCCCATCTTGTTCTGGGAAGTTTTTAATGGGATATGCAAAAGTAGATATTTCTGATTAGGCAAAAAGTGTAAGTTTATGATATTAGAAAAAGGATTACAAAATTATCTATGAAAATATCCTAAAGAAGAAAGTGAGGAGAACACAGACGACAATGAAATGAGTTATGTAGAATCTGGTTTATATAAAAGCACATCGGAAAGATACAGTGGCTTCTCAGTTTTAAATAGAAATTGTAACAATTTTCTAGGAAGAACAAATTGTAAACAACCCTGTTTTCATGAAAAGACCTTCATAAGTACAATTCTCAAACAAAAAAAGAGAAAGGTTTTTCTCTGGGTTTGCTTTCTAAAGGCACAGAAAATTATTACAACTTAATGCATTTTCTTTGTATAACAAAGAAGTTCTATTCCAGCTCTTGTCCTGCCTAGCTTACATGAGCATAGATACTGCATCATTTTGTTGTCTGTCCTCTTGTTCATACTTGTAAGCCTTTCTCTTTCTGAACAGTACTTTTAAAATATGTAATAAAACTTAAATAGCAACAAAGAATCTCTTGTACCTTAAGAATACAGTAGAGAAAAGCTGTCATATTCTGTATTTTCCTTTTTTTTTCTTTCAAATGAAAATTGTAGTCAAACAGACTACAGAAGAGGATCCAAAGAACTCTTAACTTTGCTGGATGTTATATTTGGTATAGCCCTGTGACTCTATCCTGACCTACATTTCCCTGAGGCTTTTAAGCTCTGCATCACGAGGGTGAATGTTCCACAAATGGAAATTTAATATTGTATTTTAGATAATGCACAAGTTCAGGCCCAAGAGATAAAAGTTTAACTGGTCAAATGATCAATTATATGGACTAAGTCTTTAATACCTGTTTAGTGGTAAATAGGTATTAAAGTATACCTATTTGCTGAAGCCATAGAATATTATTGAGCTGAATCATACACACACTGGGATTGTATATTGCTGCAGTCTATACAGGTAGATAGGAACAAACTACAGAATCTTATGCTTGCACAAGCCTTAGATTTCAGTCAAAGTACAGACAGATACAGTCAGATACAAACAAATATTTTAAGATCCAGTGCACTGCTGTGGAGTACACTGATAATAAACAAATAGGGATATATTCATGCAAAAGTCTATTTGGGGCCTAAGAACAAAACTCGTGTTGGGTTAGGAAAACAAGGGTAAAAAATGTCTACTGATATTTTAATGAAATGGAACCTTTTTCCCGAAGAAATAAAAAGGAGAGGATGACTGAATTATATGGCGGCTGCAAAAGAAATACAGTTTTGTAGAGACAGATACAGCTACTTCTGACTACCATTTTCTATGTAAAATCAAGAATTTGGGTTTTACCATTCTGCAAGCCATTATAAAAAATTCTCTTAAGGCAATTTTTGTAGGTTTTTACTTTAAAAACATAACAAACAAACAAATAAAACCCTCACAGAATGCCAGCCTTTATAGAATTTGAAAATCCAGAGATAAAAATAGCAGCTGTCTTCTGTTCAGAGCATTCTGATTATTTTTAATGCCTGATGCTCAAAAAACATGAATTTTCAAAAGTGCAAACTTGCCACAGTCATAAGAAAAAGCTTTTCTGCCCACTTTCTTTCTGCTATTTCTTAGAATAGAAAGCAATAAAAAATCTGGTTTTGAATAGAAGTAGATGAGAAATATGAAAGTTGTAAATGCTAGATACCTGCATATTGTGCATGTATTTCACAGATGTTCCACTAATGTTTTAGGTATAGATTGTGTCACAAAGAAAAGGTCCCAATAAAGGACAATGTTTAAACAACAGATTCAAAAGTGTCTTGTACCAAGCAAAGTCATAACTATTCATTTTCTTTTGAGATAATTTTCTTGTCATAATTTGAGTTAAGCAGTCATTTTTTAATTATATGGCTAGTTTGGACGTGGTATTTTTGGAGTCTCTGTATGTGTGAGAAGTTTTATGCAAGATGCTGTAGGAGGTGCATAACTTTGTACTTTCATAGGCGAAATAAAAACATAATGCACAATAGGCTTTTACCTTAAAAGATGCCCTTTTCTGTTCCTTCCTCTACTTCCCCCCATAAAATCCAATCCAGGGTAGTCCTAACACTGCTTTCAGCTGTTGATTGCTAAGTCATTGCTGATCTTGGGGAAGTAAAAAATTAAAAATGCAGCAAGTGCTTCCATCCAAAGCTGAATATTTCTATCCAAAACATGACATTGCTGCATCAAATGTTTATTAGAAGTCCATGCCCTCTTATACGTCTGTGTAGTTAAATAACTTACATAGCAATGAACACACGTAATACAGATCCAGCTTTAAATATGTTCAAACCCATAAAATATCTACTTTGTCACAAACCACAATTTTAGTAACTATTCAAAAAAACTTCTTGATATAAATATCTTGTATTGAAACGAACAGGCACATGGTCTTTGTATGAGATCACAGTCAATGAGTTTATTGGAAACACAGACTAAAATACAGAAATATGTAACGGTACCCCTCCTTCATTTCAGGAACAGTCTAGCTTTTTCTATAATGTTCCATCACAATCTGAGTAGGATTGATATATTAATCTTGGAAAGTACTGGAGTCTCACTTAGGGAATATTTTTAATATATGAATTAGCCCTTCAATACTTATGATTATTTATTAATATTGGTATATATTTATAGACATCTTCTGGAACTGGAATGTGAAATCCATTTATGTATTTCAAATAAATAACATGATTTGTTTTCTGCTGTAAATATAGTTTAACACTGGAACAGATTCTTTAGGAAGATTATACACTCTCCTTCCCTGATCGATTTTACAAACAGATAAAAAAGTCTGTAAAGAATTGTTTCAATATCACTGTATGTACCAAATATACCAATGATGGAGTTAATGCATTATAGAGGACTAGTGATCTGTAAGATCTCAAAATGTATTCCACAGCAGTACTACAAATATATAACTGTAAAATAAAGCAAATCCCACACACTTCCACACGGGCATACAAAGAAAGTCCCACAATACACACATACACAAAATCTCAAGAGGAAAATTTAAAGTTTACTCTTATTTTCATCAGGTTACAAAATGGAGACCACACGTTAATACTTGATCAAGAGCAAAGCTGATTTAGGTTTGGGTTTTAGAAAGGTTAGACAGTTTTTTCACTCAAGAAATGTTCAAAACCGCTTGTTTTCCTTCTGGGCCTATGTGTTATAAATTTCTGATTGTAATGTTTAGGCACACTTTCTTAGGAATGGCATGAAGCAATAGACTATCATCCGGGAAGCACAGAAGGACCTGCTCTTGATGTCATATCTGTAAAAGTAAGCATGAATTCCAATTTTTATGCACCTAATTTTTTTTTTCTCCTTTAAGCAGCAATTGGCAATAACCTTGACAGTACTCAATCAGTGCTATTCACCTAAAAGTAGGCCAAATTTACATATTTTTCATTAATCCATTTTTCAAAAATATTCCTGAAAGTATGATATATAAATGCTAAAATAAAGTGGAATATAAATCCAAAATGCAGTATCTGATTCTTAATTTGCAATATATTGTGTACACATGTGCTTGATATCCAACAGTTCAGTGATGTAATATGGTATTGCATATTACAGTTTTCTGTTTCTGTCAGGAAATGCATAGACATTGTTCTGTTCAATTGAGACAACCCAGACAAAATAGAAGCCCATTTCTTTGAGATTTATTGGTATTTGATTTACCTTCATTGTTCCTCAGAGTAAAGTTGGGATTCAAAGATAGCCCTTCATCAAGAGAAAAATGGAATCTTGCACCATTTGCAGAGTTATCTTTGTCAGTAGCAGTGATAGTCTGAATTACCTGAAATAAAAATTAACAGGGAATATGTTGAAATTTGAGCTTGACCCATATAGTACCTGACCTCAGCAGGATGCTCAAATTTACCTTTTTTTAATTTTCTACTTGGCTGCTGCTGAATTCAACAGGTCATTAACTTGATTTCTCTAGCAGGAAATATTTTAGGAACCACACTTCAGAGCGAGGTAAAAGCATCAAAAGGATCTATATTTTCTGATGTTTTGATATGGTCAGGACCTGTTGTAGAGATTATCATCATCTGCATTGTATCCTGCTGACTTCCTGAATTACTGTTTTAGCTAAATATCTGTTTTTATGAAGACAAAAGACAGGCTGAACCAGGATGGTCTATGTGAAGAGTCAGATGCCTGCTGTCCTAATAATTAAATGTACTCCAATATTGGTAAGGAAAAGCAATTAACTAAAAAATTTCTGTTAACCATATTTCTGCTAAAAAATTCCTGTTAAGAATCAGTTTTAAATTGCCAGAGAACAGAACAGGAAGAACAGCAGCCACTCCTGGCTTTAGTTTAGTTTGCCCAGAAAGCAACAGAACTGGATGTAGCCAGAACCATGTCTGAGAGGTATTTTTGAAAGGTAGGACCTTTGCCTTTGAAAGCCCTGGTGGTTTTTTAAATTTACTTTCAACTAAAATTGATCTAAGCTCTTGGAATGTGGGACCAAACAGTATTTCTACCTCTGCTTTCATTTTCGTGCTGGGTCTTGAAACTCAAGTGCTAAAGTGGAATCCAATAAAAGTTGTTCCTGTGATATAGGCAGCGAAGCCCACACAGACTGCTGCACAGAGCTGATAGATATCCTGAGGGAAACATAAAAGGGGGAGGGAAAGTGCTCTTTTCATAAGAATTTTTTCTGTTCAGTGTTCAGCTATAGTCGGTCTGGACTGAACCTGAAACATAAAACATACAGACTCCAGTGGCTTAGTCTGTTTTAAAACTGAAAGACACCACAAAGTTCTCTACCTCCATTCACATAAGAGAAGAAAAACAAATATATTTTTAAAACCATGTTCTGGTTTGGGCTGGGGTAGAGTCAATTTTCTTCACAGTAGCTGGTGTGAGGCTGTGATTTTGATTTGTGCTGGAAGAAGTGTTGGTAACACAGAGATGTTTCTGTCATTGCTGAGCAGGGTTTACACAGACTCAAGGTCTTTTCTGCCCCACCTGCAAGGGGGTAGGGGTGTAGGAAAAGCTGTGAGGGGACACAGCCAGGACAGTTGATCCCAACTGACCAAAAGGATTTTCCCTTTGATGTCCTGCTCAATTATAAAGCTGGGGGAAGAAGAAGGAAGGAGGGGATGTTTGGAATGATGTTGTTTGTTCTCCAGAGTCAGCATTGCTATATGTGATGTTGCTCTACTCTCCCGGAGATGGCTGAACACCTGCCTGCCCATGGGAAGTGGTGATTTCCCTGCTTTTCTTTGTTTGCATGTGCAGCTTTGGCTACATTTATTACACTGTCTTTATATCAACCCACAAGCTCTCTCACTTTTACTTTCCTGATTCTCTTCCCCATCCCATTGGTGGCGAAGTGAGCGAGTGGCTGTGTGGGGATGAGTTTCCAGCTGGGGTTAAACCCTGACAACTCAGTAGGGTATAATGCTTATTCCATTTACTATATACATTGCATTGACTATATACATCTGAGACACTTAACCATACTTATGATGGTTGCCAATAATATTTTTGTCATATATTTTTGCTGAAGTGGAGCAGAGAAAAAAAAAATCTGAAATATCTGTATTCATGCATATCACTTTTACTAAAGTCATGGCAATACTGATTTAAAATTTTGGCAAAAGCTAATTTTTCATTACTGAATTTTGCAAAGTGGCACAATTGTTAGCGAGACTACCATGTAAACACAGAAATATAGGATTTTTTTTAGCTATATATATTTAGTTCATAATGTTGAAATGGTATCTGGCACAGCAGGACAAAAAAAGGGTGATAGAAGAATATGTTCAAAAGAATCAATTTCTGTTATTATTCAAATACTAAAAATGCCATTAAATACCATACACATCTGTAAAAACTTCAGGTAAGACCATAAGAAAAATATATTATTTCAATAAATACTTTTTGTAAATTCTCAGTGTTGTTCCTCAGTGAAATATAAGTCAATTTGCCATGCAGCTTCAGCTTTTATTTGACAGCATGGTGGACAAATTTTCATCCTGTTGCCCTATGCTACATAAAACATTCAGTGACATTTTACAGAACACTGCTTCAAGAGCATGCCATTCCGCAATAAAATTACCTTTGATCAAGGCCTCAGTGACACATGACTAGTGTAAAAAGTATTTGGTTTTAAGACTAAATTTATAACTCAAAATATACTGTCTATATTCCCCTGATTTCACACATGTAAATTCAAGTATTCCCTGAATTCATGAATGTATGTAAAAAGTATACTACCACATGGTATAAAAGTTATGCTTTTTCACATAGAAAATAAATATTGAATGTTTACCAGAATAGGTCAAAATATTTTTAGAGACCTGATTTTAAACAGAAAGCTCACACAATTTTCAGAAAAGATTTCTAAGACATTCATTCAGCAGTGGGAAACAAAAGCATGTGTCATCTTGACACCCAAAAGTACTATTAACTCTTTTCTAATTAATTGGCCAAGTACTTAATAGCCTATTAGCAGACATTAACATGTACCTTGCCAAGCCTAATTAAAATAAAAATGTAGACACATAACCTCAGCTTCAGTAAAGCCCAGCTGACTACACTGATAGGATGAAACTGGAGCATCATGATATTTTTTAAATGTAAGACAGGATAAGAAAAGAGAATTCCAAGAACTGAGGAGAACTTATTGAAGAGGACAGAGAGCAGGTGCTAAATTCTACTAAGAATCATTTTAGAATTGAATCAATAAACAAGTAAATATACACATGAAAAACACAGAACAGAGACACTCCTTGCCAGCTAACATTGATTTCCTTTTTGGAAGATGGTAAAATGTCATTTTCTTACATTGGCTAAATTTCATAGTCATACACAAAATCAGTAGATGCCAAGAAGTCAATATTATCTAAGTCTGAATGTCTTCTAAGATCAAATCATGGCTCTTCATCTATATTTAACATATATCAACCAGGCATCACTTGGAATCTGTTGCAGATACTTAGTCTATCTTCTCAACCGGATGATTACTAAGTGACTAAAGCTGTCACGTGGGAATGGAAATGATCGTTTCCCCATAAGCATTTTCTTTTTGACACGTAATAGGTGTGGCCATTTAAACTTAAGGCTTAAGCATTAAACACTTGAATTTTTTTTTTTTAATTTTAGTTTATTTTATTTTTTTTCATAGAGCAGTGGAGGGAATAAAAGGAAGAGACATGCTCTGCAATTAGATGATTTCACTCCATAGAAGGGTCTTCTGACAATTAACAAGCAAACACAAAAAGACTTTCAGTGACTATGTAAAGGTTATGTTATCTCACACGTAAAAATTTCAAAATATATGTGCTGAGGAAAGAAATAATGAATCTTACAGGACAGTGCAACATGGAAGCCCAAGTCAGGCAGATGTCCCCAGCAGTACAGAATTTGTAATTTAGGCATAAATCTTATGAAACATTCTCACAGGATGTTGGATAACTCAAAGTTATACTGTCCTTTCAGTGAACCACCCAGCTGGGAACCCTTTTTAGCATATGGAACACTTGTCTTCTTCTGCAATCAGTTTATTTGCTCCTCCCTAATATTTGTTGAACACCATTAGCTTCTTTCCTTCCTTAGACTAGATGGTAATATCTGAGCAAAAGACACGTACTTTTGTGTTTTGTTTTGGCTTTGCTTAGTGTTACAATATTTCTGAAGTTTTCTTGTGAAATGCGAATAAAAAATACATATGTAAAGGAGCCCTGTTAGTTGAAGGATACAACATCAAGCTGGTCCAGCCTTTGTTACTAAACTACAGCTTGTAGAGTCCCTCATGCTGGCACTAATCTTGGGTGTTAAACTGCAGTGTTGCCAAGGTCAGGAGTCGTTCACACATGCAACAGTAGCTCAGGGAAAAGTACAAAGCTGGCCCAAACAGTGAGAAAATGCTATTGCATCCCTTAAAGATCTTGCCCATAAATTATCGTTTGTGAAACTACTATTAGAGAATTAAAAATTCGCTATATTAGCTACATATCAGCAACAACAGCCCCAGCAAAGAACATTTCTGAGATAGCTTCACTGCACACTTAACCTTATTATTTATTATAAGAATTGAACATTTATTATTAAATTATATACTTTTAAAAATATCAGAAGACTAAATCATTTGCAACTAATGCTTAAAAGAGGGTTTTTTATGATATTAGTTTTATACAAGCTCTAATTCTTCTGTATTTGCCTTTATTTGAGGTTTTCAGAACTTTTCCTTTTTTACTTTAGTAAGCACTTAATAAAAGATATTCAGTTGTTAGACAGATCTACTTGTATTTTCTAGTGTCTCAATAAGAGCCCTGAAGAACACAACACAGTCATTAGATAAGAGGGAAGGTCCCTGCATACATAATTGCTCTAAAGACAGGAAATAGGATCTCTTCTTAAATTGTAAATTGTAAATTGTGTATTACACAAGGAGAGAAAGCCACAGTGATTTCCTGCTTATGCTGGGCAACTTGTTGATCAGTGTAATAATAAATGTCTTATAAAGAGTACGATTATCAGCCCACCAAATCTGCTTATGATATTGAATTGTTCAAAGAAGAAAAGAGGAAGGGCTGACGTTAAAGACCTTACAATACTCAGTAGCCAGGCAATAAAAAGATAAATGAAATTCATTATACATAGACATAAAGTCTTAACTTCACACACATGATGATGATCTCTGATCTATTACCTTTAATGATATTGGTGTTATGGATGCATAGTTTTTTGCATTCCATGGTTACTAGTGGTTAAAAATGCAAAGTCATTCTCAGAAATTGCTCTGAAAGTACTAAAGATCAAAGCAGAGATTATCATATACTATGAAGCATTAACGATTTTAAGAATTATAAACCACTGCATACCTGCATTTTGAATCTTGATTCTATCTCAAGGTGAGTAGAGAGGAATTGGAGAAAGTTTAAAGAAGGAAAAGATGAATGATCGAAAGTCTGGAAAGGCTTTATCACCAATTGCCCCAGTTAAGTAGGACTGACTCAGTCTGGACAAAAGACAGCTAAGGGACAATGTGCCAGAGATTTGTGCATTTCACAGTGACAGTAAATAGAGATCAACTGTACTCCCTCTTTCTCTCCCAAAAGAACTGGTAAATATTGATTGAAGATAGTTTGGAAAGATTAAAAAGATGTTTTAGATGTTATTGGTGCATGCAATTAAACTACAAAGTTTCTTGGTGCATGAGGTAGCAGATAACAAAAATTTATGTTTGTTGTAGGAAAAGTTAGACAGGTTCATATGAGATGGTTATTAAAAGATTATTAAAAAATACACAAACCACGTTTAGATCAGGAAATTACCTGCAAATGATCTGATACCAGGGAAGTCTTTGTGGTAAGTATCATACACACTTGCCATGTTCTCATACTGTGTTTTAGGTGCCAGTTTTTGGCTACTGGTGGAATGAAGATAACTTTGATAAGGCTACAGTCAGAGGACATATGGTATTTTATAGTCTCAGGTTTAAAAACAAAAATATGTCACTACGCAGTTGTGTGAACTCTTTTTAAGGATTTGATGAGAATAATGTTATTGCTAGTTATATATTCCTCAGGAAAGATATGAACTCATTAGTGAAACATACAACCTGTGCAATAATGCAGAAGAGGAACAGTGTTGTGGGTAAAACACAATCTATGCAGAAAAGCAAAAGAACTTGGCAAAATTGTTGAACACTTGGCTGCAGTGACATGCATTTGTCAGAGGAGCAGTGGCTGGAATATGATTCAGCTATTCAGTTGCAGTTCTGGGCCTCCCCATGCTCATAGTTGTGAAAAACTCATTCAAGATCCTTTGTGTAATGACACTTTATAGACAAGGGCAACCAACAAGCAAAGAGTGAGGATGTGAGCCATGCTCACCAGCCATTTCAGTGAGCTGCATTGGAAACATTGCTACTACGTGGCACTCGGATGAGAGATGTTAAATCTGCTTCATTCACTTTGTTCAGGATAGTGGCTTGTCAAATTCTATCCCTTATCTGACAGGATTAAAGTTTTACCTGTCTTTATAGAAGATAGCTTGAATATTTTTTTGCAGCAATAAGAAAGAGATATTGAAAAAATGCCAAGATTTTCTCCCTTTTCCTAATACAATTAAAATTTCAATCAAATGTAAAATGCTAAAATGAAATCAGAAAAAATTATGACATATTTCAAACTTCTGATTTACGTGACATTAACAAAGTAATTGTTCTTTATCACGGGAAGAAATATAGCTATGAGAGTTACCTGACCAGGCTTTGTATTTTCACAGACGACTACATCATAATCTCTGGCAAGCTCGGGAGGATTGTCATTGACATCCAGGATTCTAACACCAACTGGAACGTGGCTCACTAGCCCAGGATTGTCTGCAAAACACAGGATGGTATTAAGCCTTTTGAAATACTCAATATTGCATGTCATCCTCAATTTAAAAGTGGTTTATTGGCACAACTAGATGAAAACTGGATGCAGCTACAGAAATTTAGGTAACAACATACTAAAAGATGTTTGTTGTTCTTCATTAATTGTTTTGAAAAAATAGCAATTAAAAGGAGTAGGAAGTATGGCATGAGTCTTAAGTCACTTAAATCAAGCTACTCTGGAAATTACTTAAGTCATTTCCACAAGCTACTCTGGAAATTAACTGGGAGGAAGCTGCTCGGTATATACTGTCACACTGTATGCTAAGAAATGATCAATTTTTTGGTAATGAATGTTAAACTGTCATCACAGTATTGAATTAAATCTAATACAAAAGTTATTAAAGCATTTTTCATTTTCACAGTTCCTTAAAGAGTTTAGGAAATAAAATGCAAATATAATAATAAAATGCATAAGTATATATAAACTTTTCCCAAGCTTGAGTTCTGGTTTCTCACAAGTTATTATGGTATTTCACATAGTAGTTACTGAGTGTGGCTTTAGCAGAATAAAAGAAAGAAAGTTTAGCAGAAGTGAGTCTGGGTTTTGCACAAAGAAAACAATGTTTAAGTATCAATGCCTTAGGCTATAATCTGTACTTTCATAAGAACTCACCCTCAGAAAGATTACATCCTCAAAAAAGGAAATAAATAGAATCCTTTCCGTAAGAATACACTTTCCATGATAAAATGAAAAAAAAAAACCCAAACCCAACACAGTTCCTTTCAGTCTGTAACACCCTTACTTCTAAGTACTAACGTAATTTTATCTTGTTGAAAGGATTATGTATTTAAACTTTTTATAATTATCTAATACATGCCTGCTGGAGTCTGTACAAGTATCCATCAGTTAGATGACAAACTTCATCTTACATTCACCAACTAAATGAGATTATCAGTAGAAGACAGTAAAGTCAATCTTTCAAATGGAATAAAATGGAAGAATGGGGGGTACTATAGATTGACATTTCAAAAATTCATGTCTCTGTTTGTGTTCATGGGAAAAAAAAAAAAAAAAAGACAAAAAAAAAGAGAGAGAAACATTAGTAGTCCAAGCTTCATCCATGGTGAAACTTCATTCACAATGGTTATTTTGATCATAATTAATCCCTACCATGTTTCTGTTGAAAAGGATCTTTAGTAAAATGTCTTATATTTGTCACACCTTTAATGATCTCTGCTCAGAATTCTGGAAAGCATTGACTAGATACACGGCTTTAAAACCACCAGTGATGTAGGCTCACAATGAAAGAATATTTGAGAATGTTGACGTTTATTTGACAAATTGAGAGATCTCTCTTTTTCTGTTTTTGCATGGGATCCTAGCCAAAGCATCTAGGTCTTAGAAGTTCCCTCAGATTTTTCACATTCTCTTTTTAACTAACATAAGTATGTTCACATGATGATTTTAATTCACTTTTGAAACTCAGTCAATCATCCCCATAAAATGTTTATAGAAAGGAATTAAAAAGTCAACAGAAGACTTAACTAACAGATGAATGCTATTCCCAATTACCATTAGCTTTAGAAGTTAAAAGAACACGCCCAGGAGACATTTATAGTCTTGAAAATTCCATTATCTTGCTAAAATTTTCCTTGACTGTTTTTTTTCATCTTTACCCCAAATCTATGAATATCTTTGTAAGAGGTGAACTAAGAGATTAAACTGGACTATCTCAACTGTCTTTATGCATGAATGAGGCTTTCTATTGCCGTCTAAAAACACCTTTAGTAGAAAACTTTAAGGAAGGTTAAAATGCTAGGGATTTATAAGTGAGGGAAGAATGACACTTGGCTGTCCACTAAGTGGCCCCCTTTGGGAGAAGGGAGCCATTTATCTATCTTTGCTGTTTTTTCTGAAGGAAGCAATCTTCTCTCCAGGAGAACATTTGCAGTATGAGTATTAGTCCAAAAAGATGTTTGTTCCTTTCTTGGAAGTAGGTCAAAAGATTGTGCAGAACAGCACAGGCAATATAGATTTAACTTTTCTAACTGCTCACTTAAATGTAACTTACAACTCATTTAGGTAATACCCTGTCAATGTAATCAGACAATGAAAATAAAAAAAAAAATCCTGTCATTATAATTACACAATATGATATCTATGGCTCAAAGAAATTTTGGTTTTAAGGCTTTGTTGGGGAGGTTCTTGAACATAATTTGTGAGGTATTTGAACTAGAAAGTGGTATAAATGAAAGGAAGCACAATGCACATATAGAGAGAATATGTAAAGCATAACAAGGAGCTAGAAAGCAGGGATTACTGTAAAGGGTTAAAGATTAATAAATAATTCTTGAGGAGATTCATAAGCTATAACAAAGACTTTGAACATCCTAATACCACAGAAAACCTGGAAGAGTTTTAGCATGAAGGCAACAGAAGTATCATTATCAGGTAATCATAGGATCATTGAAAAATCTTAGTGGAAAGGGACTTCTGGAGGTCACTGGTCCAGTTTCCACCTCAAAGCAGGGCCATCTTCAAAGGTATAAGGGGTCATAATACATCTAAGAGGAAGTGAGCAAAAAAGCAGAGAGAGCACAGGGCAGTGGGTACCACAGATAAAGAATTGCTCTGTAGGCCTGGCATGTTTGGAATAGTTACTGAGGAAGAAAAAAAAAAATCAAAATTTTTAGTCTAGTGCACAACAAAAAGGGTTAAATACTTTTGTTTCAGTACAGTGCTGCAGATCTCTTTGCCCCACCTTGAATGTGTCCTCTTGTATGCCTGTCACTAATGCCCAGAGCAATCCTACTCAGTCTGTTAGATTTGCAGTAGTTTTACAGAGAGGTTTTATGGAGATTCAGAATCTTACTTTTATTTCTTTTGCAGCTGTTGTGCAGTGCAAAGAATGTATAAATACCTCATCAGTTCGAGAGAGCTCTTTATGCACAAGGTAATATTAGTAACTCTCTGGAAGCCAGTACCTCATGGGATCACTGACATTTGCAGGCAAATTTCCATACTGACAGGCACTCACTACAAAATGCTAATGGTACAGTATTAACACCGCTTACCAAAACAGTCTTGAGCAGTGTGCATACAACATGAATTTGCATGCAAGGCGACAGAACAGTTTATACTGGGGGAAGAGAATGAGAAGGAACTGAAGGAAATACAAGGGGTTTTTTTTTCTTTTTTTAAGTTTTGATTTTGAGAATCAACATATATTCCAATCTGTTTTCAAGAATACATTTCACCTGCAATCTCCAAACCAATCTAATAACTGGCACTTTTAATAGCACATTTTTCTTAATTAGACAAATTTCTTGCAGCAGTTTGGCAGATTTCCAGTTTTAAGATAATCAATGCTGACATACATTTCAGGCCTGTGCATTATAAAATATTCTGCATCCTATTAGCATTATGCCTCAAGAGTATATTTTTCGAAGTGAATGTTCTCTGTTTTAAGGGGCAACTGAAGCAGAAATATTGCTCTGATTCACCTATGCTAGGGACTTTCTTATGCTTGAGACTTTTCCCAGAATAAATAGTTTTTCTTCCAGAATACCATACATCTGTAAAGTAAATCAATTTCATTATCAGATCCTCCATTGGCAAGTCCACTCTGAATATACAGAACATCCAATTAACAGCCAATGTGAAGCCTTGAATCTTCTATTCTATTAGTTTCTGTGGGCAAAATTTAAAACCCCTATTTAAGAACAAAATTTTAATAGTTTACTGATGTCTGAGATTTTCTTTTCACACTAACAAAATTCCCATAGATTTTATGAAAATTCTACCTGAATGACTTTCAGAATAGAAGTCTTGACATCAACAGTCTTTTGTGGGGTTGTTTATTTGCTTTTTCTTGTTTTGTTTTCTTTTTTCTTTATTTTTTTTTAAGTTAGCTTACTGTAGACTGGTTCATAACTGTTTATTATATAAGCCCATTTTGACATCTTTTCAAGACCTTACAATGCAAACCAATACATAAGGAAATTCAACTAGGTCTCTATACCATTACTTTTTAAAGAAAAGTAAAAAGGACTCATCACATTTCTCTAACAAATTTGTTTTAACACATTAGAAGAATAAACATAGATCCAGGTAGTATAAAATACATTACTGAAACAAAGCTAAAGTGATGAAAGAATGTCCAACATGCAAATGAGAGTGGCAATATTAATAAAATACTGGATTTAACTCCGTATGGTATATATGTGATAAACCAAGTTTTCTGGCAAGGAGAAAATTAGGCAGAATCTAAGAATAAGTGAAGTTCCAGTCTTCTATTTTTCAAGGAAGTGGGTACTTCTAAATAATGTTACTTGGAGATGGATAGCAATTTTTTTTTTCTTGTAGCAAAATTTAACTTTTTACTGATAAACACAAAGCTGAAGGCACTGCTCAATTTTCCTGTATCACAGTAGCAGTGATAGCAGCAGCAACTACAGAAGCAATAGTAATAACAAGAGCATTGCAGTAGACCAAAAACATTCAAAGCTTTCAAGCTGGAAATCTCTTCTTGCCTTAATGCAAGCAAAATTCTCACAATGTTGGTGTTGACTGCCTGATTGTAACAGGGCACCACAAAACATACCGATTCTTTGGCCGGAAACATCCATTTTGAGATTTCTCTCACAAAGATTCAAATGGAGAAATAAATGCCATATGATTCCAAGTTCTATCCCTTCTCTGGGGCCCCACCTTGGTAGCTAAGAAGAGCCATACCCTACCCCATTTTCAGATGATAATGGAGGAATATCCTCATCATAGCTTTTCCCAAAAAAAACAGGAGAAGAAAATCCAGCATGCCTAGCAGCCAATGACTAAACCAATATAAAAAAGGAATAAGCATTGAAATTGGAATTAGAAAACAGGATGGAGAACTAACTACCTTTCAACAACTGTTGGATTTTTTAAATATCTCTTTTGTAGGCTTTCTGTATTGCATTGATAAGCATATTTAAAAGAACAGTAGATGCTGCTACATCCACACGATTTTTGAACACTCCTAGGAATTGTTATTGCACCACTTCTCTGGGCAGCTTGTTCCAATGCCTGACCACCCTGCCAATGAAGAAATTTTTTCCTAATATCAAGATGAAATCTCCCCTGGTACAACTTTAAACCATTTCCTCTCATCCTCTTGTTACCTGGTAGAAGAGGTCAACCCTCACCTTGCTGCAACCTCCTCTCAGGCAGTGGTAGAGAGCAATAACATATTCTCTAAGCCTCCTTTTCTCCTGGCTAAAGGGTTGGACTCAATGATCCTAGAAGTCTTTTCCAACCTTAATGATTATGTGATGCTGTAAATTCATATTGCTGTGATGCATTACCAGGTAGCTTGGCAAGGCTGAAAGTAAACTGTGTATCCTTGGTAAGTTTGAACAGGGTGCCAGTACTGTGTCCAGCTCTCACCAGTAAAAAGATAGCAGATATCCAGGTCCTTGTCAACTGCACCATGACCAATACAGTCTCAAAACTCAGAGCCTGTAGTTTTGTTTTTACAATCTATTTTAATCTCTTTCAGATTTAGGGAAATACTTATGTGGTAGATTCTGTTTCTTGGAAAAATAAAGCAAATGTTACCAATAGCAAAACTCTTCCTGAAACTGAGCTAGCAGGCAGAATGCAAGTGAGGTCAAAGATAAAGAACGAATATGTTTTTTTTTTTTTTCCTTGTGAAGGCAGGGTTTGTGGCAAAAAAAAAAAATAAATATGTTTCTGTAATGTACCTATAGAGATAATAATAAATATAGAAAACAATACAAAAGACAATATTTCCCTCTAATGATACTAAAAAAAAAAAAAAAAGTAGTGAATTTCATTGTTTAAGCCTATTCTCTATTACTACAAAAAATATTAATTTGGAAAAAAAAGAAAAACCACTGAAAATCCCTGTGAGGACATTTTATATTTATTGTAAGAAAAAATTCATTTCAAAGAAAAATGAATCTAGCAACAAACTCACTGGTATTGAACAATCATCCTGTTGTCCACCAGATGCAAATCGTTAGGAGCTTATAAAACTGCAACACCATTTTGTTCTGATTTAGGTACTTTCTTAAAGTACTTTCTTAAAATACTTTCTTAAAATACTCTTAAAGATATTGTAAAGGAAACATTTTCTAAAAACTAATTATTTGACACAAGCTATTAGAGTTATTCTTGGTTATGTGGAAAAATTTAAAATGAGAAAATAAATTGACACAAATTCTTGTTCTTTTCTTTTAGTTTTCTATGCCAGGAAGCTATTCCTCCAAAGACTTATTTCCTCTAGGAATGCATATGTTTCCTTCATATGTTTCAAAATAAACAGAAATTAATTGTGTATTTTTGTCTTTTGATTTCACTTTTTGTAAAATAAATCAGCTTGCCTCTTAGTAGCATTAACAGAAATACTATATATATACACTTTATATCTCCCCTCTAGCTTCAGTTATCCTTCTCCATATGACAGCCTCATGTAGTGCTATCAGGAGTAATATATTTTAATACCCTACCCAAATCTTAGTAATTTCTTTTCTGCAAACATAAAATGTAAAAAAGAACTGTCAAATTCTCATAACTTGCTGTTTAATGATGGTAATATGGGTAGCATTACCCCTGTGATTGTAAAGAACAGATATAACCACACCTCACTATAACAATACACTTTATCTGTTTATTTGAGGTAATTATAGGACTTTCATTATTCAGCATCTCAAGGGGTTTTATATTTCACTGCTACATATTATCAGTTGTCTCTGTGAATCCTGTTTTCCTATGAATTATGTAACTGCATCTTTCTGTTATTGTTTTTACCATGACTAATTAAAAAACTACTTATATTATAACTAGAAAAGGCACTTTAATGTTTTTTTACTCCAAGTCTTGTAAAATAACTGTTCCAAACTTTTATTCTTGTGAGTTATCCCGACTTTTTACTTATTTATATTCTGAGCAGGGTTTGTTGGCACTCTACTAAAATATGTCTAAAAATTTTTTCTTTGAGTATTTTTTGCAATGATTTTTTTTCCTGGTATCCTTTCCATAGCACATAGGGTACTGCATAGTTTGTCAATGAAGTATTGCTCTAACTCACCACTTTGGTATTTTTTCCCCTGAAGTTCATGTAAGGAATATGCATGGCAAAGTAAATACAGATGTATAAACAAAGACAAATATATTTATTTTGTTTGAGGTTTTTTTCCCAATGTCTGATTTTTTAATGCCTTGGAGATTTCTAGTTTTGGTGTGTGTTTTTGTTTGTTTGTTTGTTTTTTCCTGTAAAATCAACTGCATAATGATATCTCTTCAGTATTTTGATTTTTAATCCATTACAGTTTCAAAGCTCTATATATACAGTATCCTTTCACAAGGTCATTTTTTTCTGTCTCTTGATAGGATTTCATTAAGTCTGGGGGAATTGACAGAAGCTGGGATGAAACACCATTATTTCAGTTTTCCTGTTCTATACAGTCTCTTCACGTCTTTACAAATTAGGAACTCTTCATTGACCCTTCAAACACAAGTTTTTTCACCCATTGTATTCAAGTTGGTCCTTTAAACAAATAGTGGAAAATGGCCTAATTTTCCATTTTCAGCCACTGCAGAGCATTTTGGAGACACTCAGGAGCCCCACAACTCAGTCTCCAAACTGCTGATGATCTAATAAACCCAGAAATTCATTCTACACACTGATATGGTAACCACCTGCATAAGAGAAATACGCTAAATCTTCCCAGTAGAAGGTACCTTTAAAATCTTAAAAATGTAAGCACTTATCTTGCTTTTAAAAAATCACATTTCTGATTAGAGGCACAGTTATTATCCATCTAAATGTCCAGTATTTTGTGAACTCCAATAATCTTTTGATGTTAACATCACCTGAAAAATGTATCAAGAAGCTGGTTTGCTCTGTTTTCTTCTTTTATTTTCTCCTCCACATAAAAAACCACAGTTCCCAGTATCAAAAAATCACAGAATCATTGATTTTGAAGGTGCCTCCATAGATCTGCAGGTCCAGCTCCTCTGCTCAAAGCTGGATCTACAGAGTACATTGCTCTGGGCCACATCCAGTTGGGTTCTGAACATCTCCAAGACAGAGAATCTACAACCTCTCAATGTGATCTCTTCTAATTTTTGATTAATCTCACAGTAAAACCATTTTTATTTGCTTTCAATGGAATTTTCTGCACTTCAATTTGCACACATTGCCTCCTGTCATTTTACTGGATACTATGCAGATAAGTCTTTCGTCACGCTGATCATAACCTCTTAGTCACCTCTTGGACTCCCCCTAACAGTTACTTCAACACATTGATAAGCTCCTTCTGAGCTTTCACATCTCCAGGCTGAACAATCCCAGCTTTTTCAGCCTCTCTTCATATGAGAGATACTCCAGTTTTAATGATTTCATGCCCCTGCATTGGACTTACTCCAGTATGTCCATGTCTCTTTTGTACTCAGGAGCCCAGATCTGGGAGCATTCCTTGTGTGGCCTCACCAGGGCTGTGTAGAGGGGAAGGACCACCTCTCAGCCTGCTGACAACAGGTTTTCTTATCCAGTGCAGAATGGCATTGGCTTCCTTTGCCACAAGGGCACATCACTTGCTCATGTCCAGCTTTCATCTGCCAGGATGTCCACCACATCCTTCTCTCAAAAGCTGCTCACCTGCCAGTTGCCCCTGCATGTGAACTGGTGCATATGACTATTCCTCTCCAAGTGCTGGACTTTGCATTTCCTGTTATTAAATCTTTCTTTGCAATTTAATTTTTCTGTTATTAAATCTCTCTTCATTTCCTGTTCACCCATTTCTCTAGCCTGTTGAGATCCTTCTTGTTGTCAGCATGACAGTCTGATGTATCAGCCATTACTCCAATTTTGTGCCATTTGCAAAGAGAGTGAGAGTGGCTGAGACAGCACTCTGTTCCACATACCACATGTGTCTTGGGTTATGGAACCTAAAATATGTATTCTATTTCACCTGCTGAAAGCAGTTGGGGAATTGTTCTTCTTTATCTCTTGTAACTCTGGAAGGAGGGGGGCTGGTGCCTTTTGATAATGGGCCAACTGTTAAAACCAGGTAGGGCATTGTTTCTTATCTCTCTCACTGCCCCTCCTCCCTCCAGGGGAATATTTTCTGCTAATGGACCATTAAGACATCCCCAAAGCACACACATCTACAATCCCCTCCCCAAACTATACCCTCCCCAAAATAGAACATCCACATTCCATCATCCCATTGTGAAATGCTCCACCCAGTGAGGGGAGCCAACCATTCCCACCTGGATAAAACTGAGACTCAAGAACACAGAAGGAATCTGGCTTCACCCGGTTCCCGGAGGAAGACTGGACCCCTTCTCACCATCACTGGACCCTATCTACAGGATCATCTCTACTCTAACAGAACCACATCTGCCACTCCAGAAAGACTCACTTTTGGACTGCTTCCAACACCCTGACCAACAGGCTGTCAGGTTGTAGCTCTGACCCTGTCAGGGTTTTTCCAGGATTGTTGTTTGTTTGTTTGCTTGTTTGGTTGGGTGGTTTTGTTGTCTACTACATTTGTATTGTTAATACTCCTAGTAAAGAACTGTTATTCCTATTCCCAAATCTTTGCTTGAAAGCCCTAAATTGCAAAATTGTAATTGGTGGGGGTGAGGGGTTTACATTCTCCATTCTAAAGAAAACTCCAGCTTTCCCTGGCAGATACCTGTCTTTTCAAACCAAGACAACATGATTAATGAGAATGTGTTATGCTTATCCTGCATAAGCCACTGGCAGTACTTCCTAGTGACTGGACTCCATATGCAATTTGGGCTGCTGGTTACAGCCTTTTGAACCTGCCATTCCAGACAATTTTCAATCCACTTCACCTTTTGTTTATCTAGCCCATCCTTCTATCTGTCTTGTTCTTACATGAATCTCTCTCAATCTTCCTTAATTCTTACCAGCAAGGGAGGTAATTTTTGAATCACTTCCTGTCATTGAGTGCTATCATTATAATGAATTATAATTGACAGATTCTACCCTAGTCCTTAAAATAGTTCAGCCTTAAGTTTTTCCACTTCCAAAGGGACTGACTGTATTCTCAATATTACAATGACTGTATTTCTTTCATCTAAATCAGTCTTTCATATGTTATAAAACATTGTGCATTTGCTCTGTACTTTTCTATTCTCATTACTCCTGTCAAAGACTTGTTCAAAAACCTTTACTAGAGCTAAGCAAATTGTGTATTCTCCCTCTTTCAAAGAGACATTTTAAAACTTTTTCAAAGAATTCTAAGAAGTCAATTAAATGGTGATAATTCTGTGTGAATCTGTATTTTAAAATATTATTACTACTATTAATGCCACTACTACTCCTTCCCCCAGCCCCAGATTTAGTCTCTAGATCCTTCAGCACAAACTATAGTACTACTTTATCATCTTATTCCCTAATACCACAAAGATATTTCAGGAAGCACCAGTACTGAAACAATCAAAGTAGATGCTTCTGGACACAAAAATTCCACTCTTCCTCCCTGTATGCAGCTGTTTAAGAACACTGCATGTTAAAGAAAGAAAAGGATTTCCCATCCACTCTTATAGCAATGGTGTGCTTTAAGAAGTGATGCCTTAGATTTCAGCTTTCATATTTTCAGATTCTGTGCTGCCTAAGGATGTAGTTCTGAGCCTCATATTAAGTGTCAGTAAGCTCTCTTCACAGAGCAAATAGACAAAACAAATCCTTTCTTGCTGATGACCAAGGACAACTTTCAGCCCCAAAAGCATAAACAACGGTGGACTGAAGGGAGGAATAAGAAGGATGGGACCTCACAACCTGAAGCTGTAATTGGACAATTAAACCTCGATATGCAAATGGACCAAAACTTATAAAAATGTAGAATCTCGTGATCAGGTAACCATTTTGTGTGGCTCTCTGACCCACCCAGGGTGCAGCCTTGGTCAGGCTGTAATGCCCAGGGTGGGTCCTGGAAGCCTTTTAATAAATATCTATTTTATTCTCTATCTCTGTCCAGCCTCTGTTTCAGGTCAGCCTTCCTAAGGCATCAGAAGTAACAGCACAAACAGAAAAAAACCTGCTGATTATTACATCAGCATTACTCCCACAGAGCAAAGTGGTAGGACTTCCTCAGATTTCAGAGAGGACATTTGACCAATGCAGACAGCATATATCACACAGAGAGATGAAAAGTGAAGGTAAATGTCTTATGAAAGGTTCAGAACGAATAAGGCTGAAGCATGAAGATGTCATACAGTTGGGTGTAGAAATACAATGTCAATTCTAAATTTCCTTTTTGTAAAATAAGCCCAGTTACAAATAGTGACCAAAAGGATGATAGGTAGAAACTTAATTCTACCAGTGAAATGTAGCACAATGTCAAGAGAGGAAAACACTTCAAGAAACTAACTAAAATCAACACTTTATATCTGCAGAGCACCTCTTGTTGAAGGAATACAATCTTTACGGACCTTGCAGGTTCTGCTGTGTTCCTGACCAAGCAAATGGTGTCAGAAACTGCAAATGCCTTCTACTATGTCAGGTAAATTTGAGGAATACCATCCCCACAGCTAAATAACACTTTGGTTGTAGCCTTTGACAGCTTTAGTCTTAGTTCTGCAATACCTTGTGCTTGAACTTGAAAAAAGCAAAAGCCATAAGGGATACATATGGGATAGACAGCACTTAAAGGAAGAGCTTTGGCCATACACAACATATGCTCCTTGCTCCACCATAAATTCAATTATTAAGTTTACAAGGGATTTGGAAGAGAACAACAGTGTTGTAATTTCCAAATTACTACAGATAAGAAAATGGTTGAGGAAGTAGACACAAGGAAAGTCTGTGTCATTTAGGCTGCCTGTCAGTCTGTCCGTCATCCATCTCTTCTTCACTACTCTCTCGTCCTTTCTTCATAAATGAATTGTTTTTCCAACTGACACTATAGATTTACTTATTTTTCCAACCCCAGATTTAACAGTAACAAAGGCAGTGCAGGGGATAAAAAAATCAGATCTCTGTTTTCCTGTAACAAATTGCACCTGAAACAGAGAATTCTAAGCAGAGTATCAAACAAGAACAACAACGACAAAACCCTAAGGAAAAAAAAGAATATAATTCTTATAATTCATTCTGTTTTAGTTATAAACATAATCCTCTTTCTTCATACTATTCTCAGCATGATAAATGTACCAGTACTCTTTTGATTATGTGAAACAAATAATGTGGAGAAAGCTATGTTTAAGTTTTATGCTACTGAGATTTCTTTCTGGAAAATAATTACATTTCAGAGGTTTCCAAAAAAGGACTCATGACTACTCCTTTTTTTCAGTGTCCCAATGTAGCTTTTAAATTTTGTTTTTGAATTAACAGTATTCACCTGTTTATGATTTGGCTTTAATTATATTTTATTTCATGCTGAATTGAAATAGCACATTCTACATATGACAACACTGTCAAGTACACAGGAGTGTTAGTGTTTACTTTTTCAAAGAGCTAATCATAAAATTCTAGATCCTACTATTTACTGTAGAAAAGTACTTAGCCCAAAATGTCAATTTAGTTATGAATGTAGGTAGAATAATAAGAAACAATTTGTTGCCTTTATGAAATACATTCACACTGTTTATTTTGTAGAATGTGCTTGTGCTGTAGTGGCAGAACAGATTAAGTTTTAACCTAGAGATGAAACAGATGAAAGCAGACCAGGCTCAATATTATCAGTGGAAACTGTTAGAGGTAAAACCTGTGTTTTATCATTAAAAAAAAAAAAAAAAAAAAAAAAAAAAAAAAAAAAAAAAAGAAAATGAATATACATAAAAGCATTTCACAATTTCAATCAAAACCACTGCTACTGAGAGATGGTATCATGAATAGTGCTTAGGAGGACTGAATCTATCAATCCAGGATGGGGTTTTTTCTTTCTTCATTTGCCTTGCTGAGGTTTTTTTAAATTAAAAACTTTTACTGTGGAAAAAATAAAGACCCTGTAATAAAAAGGTTAACTGAAAAGTTCTTTAAACTCTCCTTGAGTCAAGTAGAACTATTTTTCTTAGACTACTCAGCCAGATGGTTTTTGATCATTTCAGGGCTTATCTGAGGCAACGGAAATTCATCGAAGTTAGAGGACTTTCAAATGCACAGGTAAGTATTTATTGTATCTTTACTTGGCAATTTGCCTATTAAAAGGCCAGAGACATAAGCAGAAACTACTAGGCATCTGTGATGTATAAATCAACATGGGCATAAAGTCAGCATCTAATTCATCAAAATAGTTGATAGTAGGTACAAGAGGGAAAGATTAATTTCTCAGACAATACTAAATAGTCTTAACTTCTAAGACATATGAATTGTAAAACACAAATGAGACAACAAAGCTGTTGCCTTTTGACATTGAATGCTTAGCAATGTTGCTGGTAAGTTGGCAGCCTTCTATCCCACGCAGAGAAATGTGGCAAATTTACACAAGTGGACTCACACCAGCATGTAGCCTTTTGTTTAATTGTCTGTGGAGTTAGGGTATTCACACACACATGGAAAACTCTCCTTTATCTAGGCTAGCTGAAACCCACTGGTGTTAAAAAGAACATCACATATTAAGGTAGTCTTTCTCAAAATCTGAGAGTGATTATTTTCCTTTCTATTTTTTATTTTTCATACTATGTGCCAAATAAATTATTTACCTATCTCAGAAGCAGCCACTGTGATGTTGTACCAAGGTGTCTCCTCTCTGTCAAAGATCTTGGCAGTCTTAATGGTCCCAGTACTAGCATCAATGGTGAAATACCTATCTTCTTCTGTGTTATGATCAATGAAATATCTATGAAGAAATATAACAATAAATATATATTCATTGCAGTATATATAATCCAAAGTAACAGAAAGCTATATAAGAACATTATTTTCAAGCTTTTAAAATCACAGACATTTTAAAAAACAAGCTAAAAAACACCCTATAATTTGGAGAAACCCAAACTAACAGCATATTTCATTTCTTCCATAATGTTTTATTTCTTTTGATACATAACAATATTTCCACTGTGAGTCACAAAGATATAAATTGCTAACAGGTGGTATTTTGCACAGCAGTATACAGCCCTGTCAAAGGTAAGATACACAAGTATTTTGACTAAAAATCATGAAACGGAAAAGGAGAAAAGAAAGCAGATACTAAGATATTATTATTCAGCTTATTTGCCTGTCACTGCCAACCAGTGTGATCAGCCTCAGTTCCTGCTTTGAAGCATGCCTCTCTGACATGAGGTCAATGACAAGATGACACATAAGCCATTTGGAACATAACATTACAGTCTCAGAAACATTTGGTTCCCAGAGCAGCCACTGACACTACCCTAGAAGCAAAACTAAACTTCCCTCCTTTATTCCCTTGGCGTCTGGGCACTTTGCCTAGCAGAGAAAGTAAAAGCCTTGAAGTGGGTAATGGAAGCAAAGGGAAAAAAACACAAAAGAAGAGATTGACAAGACATTTTTTCAGAACACTGGAAGCATTTACAATGGCTTTTAACAAATTAAGCAATTACAGAACCCTTCCAAGCCTTCTTAACTAACTCCAGAAAATAAAAGAAAAAAAAGGAAAATTATTATTTTACATACTGTAACTATTTTCCCTGATAATCTGTCATCCCTGCTTTCATTCTGTGAAAATCTGTATATATTTAATATATGGAAGGCATATAAAGGTCAGAAATGATTTATTTGTCCCATCTAATTGCTCTTATTTTTACATCACCAGAAATGTAATTCCTAGCTAATGAAAAGAGTGGCACACACCAAAGTTGCCAAGTGTAAAACAATTAAAAATAAGTTTTATTTATCTCACAATGTTCTTGTTTATACCAGTTGTGTAAACAAAAAGCAAGCAAACAAACAAACATTTAATTGGATGATCTATTAAAGGCAGAGATGATGCAAAAAGTAGAAGAAAGCAAGCACTTAGAAGGGAAAGCAGAAATCTGAGGGAGTCACCTTAATTGGTCAAAGGATTGGACACTCAGTGGAAAAGGCAGATAGGATTTGGTGCCTTAGGATAGATCTTCCTTACTGAACCCACCTGTTCCACCTGCAAGAAGTATTTACATCTGCCTTACAGTATGCTATCTTGCCTTGTGGAACTCCAGATTTTCTTACCATGCCTCAAGTATTTTCAGCAGCTAAAGAACCATAGTTCAATCACTGGAAATCAAAACAGTCAAAGCTAGGATAGAATATCTTTCTTTTTGCCTTTTGTCCATCTTTCCTTTCAACATCATGAAGAGTGAAGGCCCTGCTTTATGACTGTGGGAGTTGTTGGAGAGACAGCAGACCTCAGTTCCTACTCACTTCCTGTCTCTCTGGAGCAAGGATTGTCCTTGCTGTTTCCCTAAGCTAACTTAGAACCTATTGTGCAGTTCATTATTACCAACATTTGAGAATATCTCATTCCAAAATACACCAGAAGTACCCAATAATGACACTTTGAAGGTACAAGATGGCAGCTCAAGTTGCTTCAAACAAGTGAACTAACAAGATCTTGATTACGTAGGCGATGGGGCAATTTTTAAGATTTTAAGTCAGGAAAAAGTTTTTCAGAGGATATTATTCAGTGTATCACCAACTGAAAAAAAAAGAAACAAAAAACCCCACAACCAAAAAAAACAAAAAACAAAAACCAAAAAACCCCCACAAACCAAAAAAACAAACCAAAACCAAACAGTGATGCTGCCAGAAAAAGAACAAAAAAAGTTAGCAAATTTATGCACGGCAGTCATTGCAGACCCACTTCTGAAAACTGATGTGGTTCTCCATGCTTGGTAAACTCTGGAGAGGAATTAAAAGAAAACTCCTGATGAACATTCATCAGTCACTGATCATGAAAGCTGGATGGTGTAAATATTCAAAGGAATTTATTTTGCTTTGAGAAATATTGGAATCCTCTAAGGACACAAAACAAAAAAAGAACAAAAATGGACCACACAATTATCCTCTTGGCATTATTTTATGTGGCCCTATTTGTAGAAGCTATAATTACCTCTTTAAGACTGTGCCAGTCTCAGTGAAGAAGTTCTATCTCCCATGTCCATAGATAGCATGACCTTTAACTATTTACAAAAACCTGGAGACAGAGTGGTATCAACCTCTTAAAAATCCATAAAGATGCCATTTTTGCTACAGAGTCATGTTGACATCTGAACTTTGTCCAGAAGGTATATGCTTCAGGTGGAGAAAAGCCCCCATGCTTTATACCTTATGTTTGTCAGCGTAGGAAAACTGAGCTAGGAAAAATAGTTGGAATGTTTTGATCATACTACTACTAACACAGAAGTGATGAACATTTGGTCATGATGGGCAAGATACATATACAGATACCCAACATGATGAACTAGAAAGTTAAGAGAGAAATTATGGGAAGCATAACTGTCCTTTGACTTTCTTGGAGCCCTTTTACTGGTAGAGCTTACAATTGGTTATGCGATGATAAAATTTAATTATGTAGCCCTGGTTCGTGCCTGAGATGTTTTGGTTTTCTGAAACTCTTTTCCCAGAGAGTTTTCTGTCAACAAGAGACATGTTTTTGAAACTGTAACTTTGTTTACATTCCTTTCCCTAGGAGGGACTTCTTCTTGATGTCCCTCTGGTCTGACCAATGTGATTGAAGAGGTTTGTCTTTCTTTCACCAATTGAGTTGTTCTCTGTAGAACAGTATAAAAGGGAGACACATCCCAAAAATAAAGGAGTAATTTGTGGTGCACAACAGCGTCATAATTACTTCTCTCCTAGTATAGCTTTGTTTTGCTTGACTCTAGGAGACTCGTGATAACAACAAGAATCATTTGCTGCAAAAAAAGAAATCAAATATTCTTTCCTGACCTGTTCTTATGGAATATGTATTGCAAATCCAAATCAGTTGATAATACAAGAGTCTCTTCCCTGAAAACATTAATTACTCTGGACACGGTTTGCTTATTATCAACATCAGGCACAGTGACTATTCTGTTAGTCACTATTGTGCTAAACACAGAGCCATAAAAATAGGGTTATATCTTATTTGTAGACAGTAGCTTAAAAATAAACAGAATTTCATATTGGGTTTCAATGAGAAAAAAACCTCAAAGCAATATGAATACCCAGCTGCTTTTATGTGTATGTGACTTATAACAAAATGTTACCTCTTCCTCTGAGAAAAGTACAGAACAAAAATTAAAAATATCTTTCCTAAAAATGAAGCTTGTGTAAAAAACCTGATATTTCATTTTCTGATGAGTTTTGATCATCTAACAATTCATTTTCATAAATGTGTTGTAAAAGATGGTATTTTTTCTTTTTTAATATTAACATCTTTTTCTAAATCAGGTTTTTAAGTGTGTTCCACAGAAGCTCAAATCTCGGTTTAAAGAACTTAGGATTGGATGAATAGCTTCCATTGTATTTTCTGTGTCATTAATGAAAATAAAATAATGCTGTGGTAACTTATTGCACTAACACTTTTACTTCCAATGATGCTAGAATAATGAATTTATTTTTATAATTTATCCACAGTAGCACTTCCCTTTCATGTGTTAACTTTTGCATACAGTTTGAAATATTCACAGATTGACAACTCTTGTCTTCATCAACTAATAAATAAGAGAATGGTACTTTCTTTCGGTTTTCCCATAATTAAAATATTCTGTTCTCCTCCATTACTCCAGATTCGTCCTTAAAATTGTTTTGTGTATCATACCTAAAGAAGCCATTTGCACTTCTCTGTTCCCAACCTTCATGAATGTGTCAGTAAAACAAGTTACAGAAGATATTCCCACAGAGTAGAAAGCTTTGGAATGGTAGTTCTGCTTCCAACTGCTTTAAAAATATTTTGTACAAGAACTCTCTTGGTAGAACAACTCATTTTTGTTATGTAAGAGGATATTTAGAACAAGTTTCATTGTTTTTACAAAATGCTGAAGAATTTAGACCTTTATAAATACTGGTCACTCATTTATCAACATGTTGAGAAGAGAGACCAGATATATTCACAATAATATTCATAAATAGAGCACATTCTAGAGCCAATGATGCTTTACTTAAGCTTCTGAATTTATTTCATCTGATTAAAAAAAATTACTTTCATCTGAATAATAGTGGCAACAGACACAGTCATTCCCTTCTGCTCCTACCCTTCCCTCCACATCTACTGATCTGCTTTTTGATGTTTTTTCTAGACCACAAAAAGATATAGCGCAAGTTTTGGATTTCGAAGAGTGATTACAAAAAGGATTTTTCACCTTAACTCAGTTGATGGTTTTTGCTCACTTAGGATGCATTAATTCAAAAATTAATTTAAAATATCCATTTGAGATATTTATTTATAGACATTTACTCATGACAACGCCATGTGACTTATCATGCTTATAACCACTGCACATTAAATCAGCACATCAGAGCTGCATGGCACATGTTAATAAAGAGACTTAATAATAAGACATGCCTAGATAAACAGGTCTCCAAAAACTGTTTACATGCAAACCAGCAACAGAAACCAGTCTGAAAGAAACCTCATTAAAAAGGATCACAAATATAGAAAACTTAATAGTCATGCTATCTGAAGATAATCTGAAGGAAATTAAATACCAAAACTGAATCCTGCTAACACTGGGAAATGCAACATATGCCACCTTTTTATTAGGAAGTGTCAGTGCATTTCCAGCTTCATCCATACCCTTCTTCTGACCAAAGCAAGCCACTGGCTCCTCTGGCTTCATTCCTCACTTTCTGCCTTTTAGTGAAGCAGTGGGTCAGTGATGACAGATATTCCCCTCATTTTTGCCAAAACTGAAAAGCATTTGCATCAATTACGAAATAAAGAGAAATATATATGAATGATGGCCCGTCGGCAGTGTCACTATGGAACACATAAATCTGCTTTTAGTATTAAACCTGACAGACTAATAATGCAAAGACTGCTTAAAATGGAGAAAAATTTCAAAGGTGCTAAAGTAGTTTAGAAATATTTATGATCTCCAAACCTTTTAAGAGGGCTTCTGAAGCTAAAAGGCATAAGCATTTTCAGAATCTCTCCATCTAGATTATTGTCTTAATATTAACACCAGTTTATCACTGGATAGACAACTGGCATAGGCTGTTACTGTTCTGGTATGGCTCTCTTTAATTACTATGTTTTAAGGATGAACCTTGAGTTTGAACTTTTAAAATAGTTTTGAGATTTTCAGTTGTCTCTTTCTCGTTTTAATCAAATATATTCATTATGTAATTTTTCATTTATTAACCTATTTGTCAACTGCAAAAATGAACTCTGTTACATATTTCTACCCTGGCTAGAAATCTCATATTGATAGTAAACTTCCAAGGACAAATTTCAGCCAGAAGTGAATTCAAGGATCACAGTGCTTCCTTGGACTTCTGTTTTGAGACATTAGCAAATAGCCAGTTCTCAAATAATAAGTGAAACTGGTTACAAAGAATTACTAAAAAAAGTCCATAGGAACAGAACTTTGTCCAACTAATTACATCTTTAAAGACTTATCAGTTTTAAGTCAAATGTTAAAAGTCAAATGCCATTATAAGAAAACCCATTCAATTAAAAATTTAAGCAAGAAACTTTCTCAGAAAGAGATAGATTTAAAGTACAGGAATTTTTATTTAATTTTATAAAATATCTTAGAAAAGGAAGAACAAGCAGCTGCATAGAGTGAGAGAAGGAGGTATACCATGACAAAGAGTAAAAGAACCAACCAGCTGTAACTCTCTGTGTTTGACGAGCTGGAGAACAACAAGGAATGGCCCATGCTGGGACATAACTTGAGTGCATGCCTTTTATCTTTTCTCTGCCTCCTGACAGGAGCACTCATGAGCCTGGGAAGCAGCAGCAAACCCTTGAAGCCAAATGAGGTGGTGGGGAGACATTCTGTTGCCATGACTGTCTTGCACTACAGTACCTCCATTCCAGGGACAATTTATTTTCCCATAGTTCAAACAGATTCAGCCAGGAGAGAAAAGCAATTGTGAAGTATGAGTCAGAAGTCATGCCAATCAGCAGGTAACCAATTTTCTCCCTGCATCATGTCTGGTACATTAAGGAGACATTTGATGTTCCAGACCTCCTTGGCAGAAGACTGCTACTGAGAACTACAGCCTTCAACTGTGCTTTCCAGGTGTGAAAATTAAATACATTTGAAGATAGCTTGGAGAAGGTAATCCCTCTGTTTACTGTTCCTTTGCTTTCTTTTCAAACAGACATAGCATAACTTTGAAAAAGATACTGTTCCTCTCACAGCATTTAAAGGAAGTTGATTCAATATGCTGTTCCCGCTGTTATCTCTGGTGCTGGCTGCCAGCTGACATCCATCAGCTGATCAGCAGTACCTTCTTGTTTCCATACAGGACTCCTGGTTCACTGATTTCAAACTGAAATCTCAGCTCAGCCAGAGTGGTAGCATTCTGTGTCCTGTTCCTAGGGATGTGAGTTGCCAGGGGACACGGGGGGAGTTGACAGCAGTGAACCACTGTCTCCCAGAAGAGCCCCTGAGAGACAGCCACTGCTGGTTTGAATTTTATGCAGAAGTCAGCTTCCTGCTCCAGTTCTCATTCCCATCATCTGGCACACTGCTCACCTTGGACACAGGAAATTTGGAACACTATTCATTTGAAGGAAATAAGCCCTTTCTGGACACTCATAAATTCTAACTGGCTGTTTCTGGATTAACAGATGTGTTAATCAGTGATCATTTTTCCAGCTAATTCACCAGTGTAGGCTAAGAAGAGGCCACACCCTTCAAAGCATAATTCAGAATTCAAAGCAAGATAAAGGTTTATCTTCTTTTCGTGACTTTATTAATTTCTTCAGGAGATTATGACTGTTCAAAGCATTTCAGGTAGATGTGTTGATGGCAGAACTATATCTTATTATATCCAAGTTGCTTGTTTTTCAAAGAGATTAACATTCAAGATGCTGATAAAAAATAAAGTGCAGTCAATGTTACATGAGAAACATTTTTATTTTCCCCTACAATCTAGCTACAGTTACAGTTACTTCTCTACAGCTACACCTACTTTTCTACCTACCAGATAAAGAACGGTATTATATTTACATTCTTTTTTTTTTTTTTCTCTACATATTATACACCAAACCAAAACTGATAGATTTATGCCTATTTATTGGAGTTGCCTGACCTTATCAAATGACTACACTCTAGACATGTTCAGATATGAAGGCTGACTCTAAAACCATAAAAGAATGTTAATACTTGAGGCATTCTGAAGTCAGTAGAAATTATAGAAACATAAAGATGATGTTCTGGCATGAAAAATCAGTCTTTCATGGTCAAAAAGTTGATCTGTCAGTGTTTTGTCTCTCAGCTCTCAGGGAGGGATGGAGGTGGCTCTGATTGATGTGGGATTCTGACCACTATCCTGAACTGGATTCTTCCTAGTCAGAAGAGCTGTCAGAACATCTTACCAGCTCCTGCTCAAGGACATGGACGTATTTGTTACTGGGAGACCTAAGACACATAATTTGACAAAAATCAAAACTAATTTGAGACCCCAGGGAACAAAACAGCAACAAACCTCTCACCTCAACACTATAAAGAAAGGTTTTAAAATGTTTTTTCACTGTGAAGTCAGATGGAGAGTTAGTGAAGAAATTGAAGAAAAATTCCCATCTCTCTCCAGCCATTTAAAATGGGGTATTCTTGTTCTGTCTCAATTTACTGACAATCTTCAAGAGAATACCGAAGGATTATGACAGTGTTGTGCTTTGAGATCTCCTTTGAGGAGGGCAGATCTCTGTCTCCACCTCCACAGGTCTGGCAGGATCTGGAAAATCTCACATGTTCTCCCACAGGCATATGAGGGAGGGATGGTCACTCTACATGATGGCACTGATCTCAGCAAGCTGCCCTAAATACAGCCAACAAAATATAATTTTCAGCCCCTCCCTTTAATCTTTTCATGCAGTTGTCTTGCATCTCTCTTCAATTTGAATCAGAAATTGAGGTTTTATTCTATCTCTAGCAAATTTAAACTTTACATTAGAAAAGAAGTCTAAAACTTGAATTTTTCAAAATACTTTATGTCTTTAAGACTTTGAGATATAATAATAGAAATGCATAAAACTTACGGGGTATGTTCTTTCATCTACATATGAGCATGCTTCTTAAAATACCATTCACTGAAAATTCAGATAACTTTCTAAAGGCCAATGACAGAAAGTATTCACCTTCAGACGAATCTAAAAGATGACTATCTTTTACAATCCATGCAGCAAAAGTTAAAATAAGTTTATCAACCTAATGCAGGAATTGAAGAAAAAATCCCTACACCACATTGTTATAATCATATGCACCTGTAATTCATGAATTTTTTAGTGTTCTTTCTAAAAGAGGGAAAGAGAAGGTTGTTAATTTAAATCAAAGTAGGACAATGGAACTATGTATTTATTAGAGCCTCTAGATACCAGGTGTGGTGTTGGAAAGCAAGTTTTTGTACTCATAAGTATATACATGTATTGTAACCATTATGATATATCATCCATTTTAAGGCAACATAAGACCATTAGAAAAGTGGGAAATCAGGATCAAGGCTGAGATTGTACTTTTATTTTTCACCAACTTAGCACAAAATTGAAAGTCAATTTTTAGGGCAAAATAAATTTTAAAATTTTAAAGTTAATTTTAGCACAAAATTTACAAAAAGGAAAAAACCCAAAGAAACAAAAACCAAAACTACAGATTTTTTTTCTGACTTCTGTCTCCTATATCTGATCAATCCATGTGAATAAAATACATTATAGTAAGATATATTACAGCCTGATTAGGGTCCAACAGAAAATTTACTTGAATTTCAACATATTAATACGACAAATCAATCTTCCAAGCACCAAAAAAGTATAAAGTTGTTTTTTAACCAGGCATTTGTGGACCTTCTGAAAAGGGAAGGTGCTTATCTTTCTTATCGTTTGACACTACTTTCACAGGCAGAGTCCTGATCAAGACCTGTACCCCATTCTCCAGAAGTTTTCTGTTAGATACCAGGAAAAGAAAAATTCTTCCCAGAAATGTAAACAACCTAAATTAAACATAATGAGTGGGTGTAAAAAAAATGACTAGAGGGGGCAGAGGTCCTATCATTAATGCTCGAAAGAGTGATTTACCTCCTGCATCACTGCATGACAAAGCAGCACTCAAAGGAGTGATCTGATGTTACAGTATTTCTGTAATGGGATGTTTTATATCTCAAACTATGCTTTTAAGTGTATAAGGTTAATAAAGGCTTTCAGTCCTTCATAGTATTTATCAAACCGGGAAGTTGTTCTGGGGGAACTGGTTTATGTCATGGAACTACTTTCACTATTATATCAGCACTGCAGAAAGTGTCATGATCTTAAAACTATGTCTCAGCTCTTTTCTGAATCACTGCCTTGGAGGTGGCTTGGGGAACAGCTGCAGCATTCTGTTTCTGAAAACCATTTCACTGGCAACAGACCAGAGGCAGTTGGAAAGCTCCAAGGATCACCTGGAATATGTGCTGTGGCTGGGCAGACTCACCTCCCAAGGATCATGACCTACAGGAAAATATCAGGGTGTCAAGAGTCGCTGCCCTTGCCCTGAGGCAGCACCAACAGCTGAGGGCTGCTCTCACCTTGCCTTGCCTTGCCAATCAAAAACTGTTTTCACCCCTAATCTCCATGCAAGTCTTTTGTGTATGATTTCAGGAAGAAAAAAAAAAAAAGATAATTTCTAAGTAGATATAGAGAGATTCAAAAAGAATAATGAACTAAGAAAAAAATGTAATTAGAGCATTTAATAGTCATGCTTTCCTCTGTATTGTGTGGGAAGAGATTTTTCAAGACTCACTTGTACATCAGATATTATTATAAGACGTGACTTAACCCTGACCTTTTCAAGCAACAAAAGATATGAGTATGGAAGAATACTTGACACAAAGCAATGAAAGGGGATTAGTTTCCCATAAATGTTCCAACAAGGCAGTAATACCTGTGAATGAATTACAAATAAATGTTTTCTGTTGATTTAGGAAACAATTTTTAGGTAAATTTTCATGTGATTTTCAAACTACTCAAAACTCCTTTATATTTAAAATTAATACATTATGAAAGGTTAATGTATTTTTTTCTTACATTTCTTATTGTTCCTTGCTTTTCATATTTTAGTAGAATAATAATCTTATTCTAAAACAGCATTTAAAAAAGTTTACCTGAAAATGCATTTCCATCTTTTCAAAGAAAAAAACAAAAACATCAATCAACTTAAAAAGAAAAATCCTTTAGAACAGTCCAAATTGCCAACCAGGTAAGTACTGAATAAAAAGACACCGCCACTATTAGCTATATTTGTTATTACAGAGTTTGCTCTGCCAGGTTTTAAAGACTAAAACACTAGTACAAGCACTGGCAAAAAGTCAGTGCCCTCTGAAGACCACTCAGCTCAGGAACAAGATGAAATCACTGTGATGAAATCACAGTGAGGAAATGACAAAACCCACTTTGTCTCCCTCTACTGATAGCAATAGATGCTGCTGTTTATTTTTGTGTTCAGTTCAAATAACTTAAAAAGATTTCAATGCTGTTAATTATCTTAACTACACTTCCAGCCATTATTCTGTATACAAGAATTGTTCCTGCCATCAAAATAAACCGTTACTTAATTGGGCAGTGAACAAATCACAGCACTGTTTCTCTTTTAGCAGTTGAACAGCAAAGTGATGTGGTTTCAACTGTGTGCCTAAATGCTTCATCAATCTCACACACAGCAGCGAGTGTCCTCATAAAGTGGAAAGCATACACAAGTGGATTAGGAAAGACTGATAAGCAAATTACTGCCCTGTATCTTGTCCTGTAGCCTCACAGTGTTTGGAGATGTATCTGAGCCATTTGGATAAGGAGCACTATTCTGTTACTCCCCTGCTGCACAGAGATCATCAGGGCAAGTCCTATCATCTGTACCTATCTTACTTGGAGATTGTGATCTCTGCTTTCTAAGAAAGTTACACTGAATCTTCCTGGTTACATTTTTATAGTCACTTTTTTCATTTTCAATTAACTAGGAATTGTGGGGAAACAAAGAAGAGGCTTGACCTCGTTACTTCTGACCATCTTTCAGACTCACCAGAGTTTCAGACAAACAGTGGAGACATTTCCTGTAAAGCAGCACAAAAGGCCATAAGTGCACTGCATGGACCCTTCTGAGAAATACAGCCATCTCGGAGTGGCTCCTTTGCTCATGGCTCTGAGCGGAGCACGGGGCAGGACCCTGCCTCCAAGTGGAGGAGCAGCAGCTAAGCCCTTGCAGTCTGTCCCACTTCTCAGGTCACACCTCTTCTGACCCATAGCTTCCAAAGCTGTAGCCAGATCTTGAAACAATACAAAGCCCTTCTGCGCTACATCAGTGTTTCTGTGTGAAGTTCAGGTAAGGGAAGGGGGATTGGAGCCATCCATTCTCTGACTTGTGTTTCAGCAGGAAGCTCGAGGAAAACTTGAGGACACACAAACCCAACCTGGTGTCGAGTCCCACACAGCAACATGTCAGTTCAGGCCTTAGAGAATCAGCATCTTCATAAAAATGACAAATGACTCTCACAAATGACATCCATTGTCAGTTCCACCAAGATGGATAAAGCCTGGCTAGAGGGTGGACCTGATCACAGTAAAATGCCAAGGATCTCTGCCCTTACCAAACCCCACCAACACGTAACTGAGTGAGAACTGGCTCCTTTCAGATCTTCATGGTTTGGTATGTGATGTTAGCACTATATATTTTTCTCCATTGAGACATAGAAATATGGAAGGAGCAACTCAAAAATATTTGTCAATTGAGGGAAAAACATGATAGACAAAAATAAGAACATTTTTCCCCTTAATTATATGAATAATATAGATACTTTATATTCTGCCCTCAATCATTGGTTACAAATTCAGGTTTGGAAAAGAAAAAAAAAAAGGGCAAATAAACACAAAAGCTCAATATTTTGGAATATTTTCCCTTCTGATCCCTCTATCTACAAATTACTGGCTGTTTCACCCAGAAAACCTACTTCTGACCTTCCCAGCCTTTCTATAAACTGCTGCTGCTTCCCTTTTGCCAAAGTTATCTCTTTCTAGGCAAAACTGTTATGGGCAACAGACAGTTGAATTATGGACCAACTAGTCACATCTGCACTTGCCCTTCCTACTCCAAACTTCCATGACAGTAGTTGGTCTGACTCTGTTAGTAGCTTCAGAATCATAGTATTAGAGCAACAGGCATTTGGCAGCTATTTTTAGCACAATTTTATTATGTATGTTATGATTTAGGCACAAATACCATAGTGGAAATTTTTCAAAGGCAATAACTTGCCACTAAGAAATTGTGTATATTGATTCTCTGACACAAAACATTTTGAATCTTAGACTATTATCACAAAAGAACCATAAAATCCTGATGTTTTCATTGTTCTGAAAATATTGTTTCATCTTACCAAGACTATTACACATATCCAGCAGGTTTCAACTCAGTCAGGAGACTAAATATGCCTAATTAGCTTAAGAAAAACTGCTTTCAAAGGATATAATCATATGATTCCTATGAAGGTTATACCATTATGTGATGGAAAGGAAAAGCATAAAAAATGTTTTTGTGGATATTTTTTGGAAACTTTTTAAAACTTCTCCCACCTTTGACACATAAAGTTCATGTATTGTTACACAAAATTATACTTGATATATTTTTGATTATTTTTATACTCCACTGAGGCTGAAGCATATTGCAAAATATTGGTTCATCTTCAACCAAAGTTTTGCAAAAATGATCCTGCTTGTCTCTAAAAGGAAGATGTATCTAAACCTGTTGCTGTTTTGCACAAGCACCTGGGACAACTACAGTGCAGCCAATGTGCACAGGGGCAGCACAATTCTGACAGGAGGAAAACAGTGTTCTGATATTTAACAGATTTACAGTGGAAAATCAGACCTTTGGTCAGACCAATGATGGGAATTATAGTGCAAACTAAATAAAGGCTGAAGGTTATGTTACGAAATTTAATTTTTACAAACTGATCATGACACTGTTCTGACCTATGTTTCCCTTTATGTACTAAAATAAACAGTCTTCATACCTACCAGATCTCATTAACACTTAAGCTTGTGAAATTCAATGCCATGATGGAATAATTAATCCATATAATTTGGATTTACTATACCTCACTAAACTGTTTGCAGCATCAGGATCGTGTGCCGTTACTGTGCCAACAGGTGTCCCAATCTTTGCATTTTCATAGACGTCCATGACATAGGCAGGCATAGTGAAGAGCGGGGGTTCGTCCACATCGCCAACGATGACCTTCAGCATCGTTACATCTTTGAACGGCCCCAAGTGCGAAAATCGAAAATCAACGTGAGTATTTGCTCCTTCTATATTAAGTGTGTATGATTTCTTCTTTTCATAGTTGAGTGGCTGTTGGCAGGAAAAAAAAAAAAAGAAAAAAAAGGAATTCTCAGAGCCATTCTGTTCTTCAGTTTAGCCTTCTAGCAACTTAACAACATCTTTTCTGTTTAACTTAAAATATTTCTTCATGATACTGGGAAGAGATGATGTTCTTTGATATTCTGTCAGCCACTGCCATACCTTATGTGTAGAAGGATATAAACAAAGAAGGATGGTTTCAATTTTTCTATACAACATAATGAAAAAGATAATAGTTTTGGAAATAACCCAGGGTTTAGAATGAGCCTCAGATTCTACTTTCATGACAATGTAGTGTCTGGATTTTGTCACCTTTTGGTTTTAATCAGTAAATCCTAAATCATCAAAGAGGTAGAGACTGATGTATCCTGAATTTATCTTTAATAAAAAAGTTTCATAGACAGCAATGGGGACATTAAAATTCCTTTGGGCATCTCTTTTATCCTCAACTGAATAAAAGCTATTTCTTGCAGGAAAGCACCCACTCTAAGAGACAGAAACTTTTATGATCCTTCTAGTGAATGAGGCAAAGGCTGCAGATGTAGTCTGTCTATTTCCAGCAGTCTCAAAACACAGTCATATCATTAAAAGAAGTCACATTTGTGTAGATTTTTTTTTTTTTTTAGAACCAAAATTTTTTATTTATTATGGCATGGCAGAATTCCACAGATACTGGTATCATTCTGTGCGGACATGACAGTCTGTCTAATAAAAGCTCTTCATCCAAGTTTAAACTGGTATCCCCTATCACCCCAAGGAGTGGCAAGGTAGTAGGTTAGGCAAGACATATAAGAAACACAATATATGGCTTGTCACTGTCAGTATGCATTTTGTAGATGAAACCTACAGTAAATTTGGCTGATGATGTATAAGAAAAACTGGTCAACACTTATATATGCTTTATATATTTCTTTGATTTCTCCTCTGTGTACTTATGGACAATGAATTCATTCTATGAACTTTAAAATTATGAGGCTTTTGCGATCCTCACATTCTCTGTTTCCCTTTCCTGAATGTAAAAATAAGAAGTTTTAAAGGCATGGAAATTTACCATAGCCTGGTAAATTTTTCACTATGCAAGAAGGAGAAGCAAAATATGCTGCTCAATTCATAAAGAAATATAGGTTGAATAAATTCTAACTCAGATGTTCATGAATTTGTTTTTGTTTTTTTTTTTGTTATGAGCAGCAAAATACTGAACAGTGATTTTAATTTCTCTCCAGCATTTATATTCTAAGAGTAAACAGGTTTAAATAGGATTTCAACTTGTATCTTTGATGTCTTTTTGGCAAACCCAGTTTATACTGACAATGACTGAATTAACTTGTATAGAAAGATTAATTTCTCTCAGAAAACACAAGAGGAATGACACACAGTCTTGGAGTAACACAAACTCTTTCTTATATCTAGTTCTTTAATCAAACAATAACATTTTTAAGGGGATAATCTATTCAGATAATCAGAAAAAGCTAACATTTCAAATATAGCCAGAGTAGGGTTTTTTCTTTTTTTTTTTTTCTGTTTTGCTTCCATTTGCTTTTTTTCCTTCCTATAACATCTCAATCATTAGCTGTAGCTATAAGGTGAGAGACAGACTTGTCTTGTGTCTCTAGATGTGCAAATCATATTTGTATTTACTTAAAATTGTCATAACACTGAAGATCATTTAGTCTTCCCCAGAAAGAAAGCCAATCGTTTACATTTTAGATTAATTAAACAGAATTTTTGTTCATGTTTCTTATTTTCCCAAAGAATAATGTCTTTCCATGACAAGAACCCACATAACTTCAGTATGTATTCACTGGCTATTATGATTTTCTTGCCAAACTGAAAATGCCAAATGTAGCTTACAAATGACCAGTTGCAGGGCTAACTGGAAAATGCTGCTGTGCATTATACTGTGCTTTGAGTTTCTAATATGAGACTCCCAAAAGGAATGTCATAATAGGGTAACTGTAACTTCCCAAACAGAATTTTATGAGAAATAACTATCTGTTTCTTGAACATTTCCAGTCTCATTATACAAAATGGAAGAGACATGGGCTGTTAGACACTTTTTCTGGGAAGCCTGAGTGATACTTGCTGACTTGAGGTCAGGAAAATTCTAGCATATTTTTCTGAAAATCATGACAAAGGGGGAGCATGATGACCATTTTTTTTTTTTTTGAAGGATACAGAGAATAATGGCTTTTACTGAGCTATTTTGTTTGGGTTTCCTCCAGATTCTTACTCAAACAAGGAAATGCATGAGGTAAAGCATAAATACTTTGTGACAATTTGTAATCAACCCTTTGTGGAAGGATCTTTGAGACTGAAGATGTATATACATATAAATGATAACTCTGTGATAGCTTCACCAGTAACATTTTAAGTCTTTAGCAAAATACTGGATCATTTAGATACCAGCTGGAAATTAAATCAAAGAATAACAGACTATGAAAACTGAATTACACATTCAATGTCACAGACACACTTTCTATGCCAAGATTCAAGTATGTTGGGGACAAAGGTAGAATCTTCACCCAAATTTTACATCTTCTATGGCTTACCTTCTTCAGAGAGAGAATTCCTTCCCTTGTTTCTTTGTCAGTAGATATGGAGAATACCCCAGAGCCATCACCATTTATAATTGTGTACTTCATGTCTGCATTTGAACCAGTGTCTGCATCATTTGCTTTGATTTTGCCAACTGCTGATCCAACTTGAGCCGACTCAGGAACATACAGCTGATAATGTTCTGAGAGGAAAAAAACCCAACATAATAGCTTGGACATTTTCTAGTCAAACTAAATTAGAGAACTATTATCTGCTTGATAGATGTCTGAGTCAATTGAAGAGTATTTACATATTTTGTAAAGTGACAAATAAACCTAAGAATTTATTTAGATCCCTGAAAGAATTCAAAACTGAATTGTATTTTACTTGGGATGCCTTTATTCCCTATTCAAAATCCAAATTACCTAATGTAGGATTTTAGTTTTCACAGGTATTGCTGTACATCACATAATACAGAAATTAGTTCATACCAGTATTTTTAAAAGCTTATATTCTCCATAACCAAAATACATATATTTCACCAACTTACAATTAAATGCATGGTCAAGTGAGTATTTTTAAATTGAAAAATCTGTTGCATTTTTTCCCAAAATCTGATAATTTTTGCAACATTGCATCGACATTTTCAACATGTAATTTTTACTAAAGAAATAAGTAAAAATCTTAATAATTTACCCTTTGAACAAAAAAAAAATTTCATAACTGCCATCTACAATAAATGAAAATTAACATAATGGGTACAAAGAAGTATTACACAATTGTGCCCAGAAAAATCTTTCTTTACAACTATGACCTCCTGACAGTGTTTTTGTAACCTGTTAGGTTAATAATAAGTAAGTGAAACACGTTTTGAAATATAATTTTCTCAACTGTCTCTATGCTTTTGTATGACATTTTCTAAAAGGTACAAAATTTTCTTGTGGACAAGAAGCTGCCACCAGGAAACAAAGTGGCAAGGAGACATAATGTCATTACATAAACCTCAATCTAGATCTGCAATTAGGCCAGAAAAACAGCTTAAAGAAAATATCTCCAATAATGCTACCCTTATAATACAGCAGGGATGATGAAATCTACCAGAACTGAAAAGAATAATTCACATACCAACAACATCCTCATTTCCCATTTAAAAAAACCCAATCCAAATGCCTCCCTAACAGTCTGCGGAGTTTACATCACAGTCCAACCACCAACGCAGTAAAAAAAGCAAAATAACTTCTGTCATTACATATCTTCTGGAACTCTACCAGGCTCCTTTTATGTTCCTTGAAGGCATTCTGTGGCAGTGAGTGCAATAGTGCAAAACTGAATGGCAGGACAGTGGATCTGCAGATTTGTATGTGGACATATAAAAGTTAATATGTTGTTATGGTTTGCTGGGTTTAATTCAGGTGGCACAACTGCAGAGGTGCCCTTGGTAAGCATGTAGAAAAATAAAGGCAAAATTTAAATTGAATTCAGAGATTAAACCTGAGGTGTGGCAGAAACCCACTACTGGTTGGCTGGATTGAAGAAATTATCAACAGACAGAAGCTGCAATTGAAAAAGGAATAGATATCATCACTAAAATATAGCTGCCTTTACAGACACCTACTAGAAAATAGAAGATTTAATTATAAATTTTTCTAATTCCTTGGATGACATTTCCTAAACCTATTTCTTGCTTTGAATTATTTTTTTCATACTAGCCCATAGTACTAGTAAACAACTAGTGGTGTGGTAAGGATGGACAAGTGCACTAATCTTTGTTAGTCTAAAGGAAAAGAGAGGTTTCATAGGAAAACAAAAACGTTATTATAAATTTTGGAAATCTTAAGGAAAATAAGAAATTTCCAGCAGAGCAAGAGAAAAATTATAATTTAACGTGTAAAAAAATACCAACACTGATGTAACAGGACAATTACTTAATTAATTACTTAATTCAGTTAAAACTCATAGTTAATACTTTGATGCAATTCTTTGATATGCATTTAAAAGCCACCTACACTAATTTCCAAATAAATGCCCTGCAATGTTTTGTGCTTACGGATGATGTCAAGTAATACTTTTGTATTGCTGGGTTTTTTTTATTATTTCATACATAAAATTATAGTAATGGGATGAGATTAATTTCAAAATTTATTTGGTGTTAAAATAAATGCAAAATATGTTTTTTTGACACTTTTGCACCTCCATAAAGGAAAAGATTAAGGCCATTAAGCATATGTTATATATTCAAGCCACTTCAGAAACTGGACATGCTATAACTCATATGATAGGGTGATCTAATTGGAGACTTTCAAATAGTTGAGCTTGTTCAAATATATCTATCTACATGACACTATGCTCCGCTCTATAATCACACCCCAAGTGTCAGCCATCTGTTTCAGAAAACAGTTTTACTGATACCTGCTTAAAAGACTCTGAAATACTAAAACTTTCAAGCAAAACAAATATTTGAAATGATTCACGAATTATGTCAGTTTTTGTAGAACAGAAATGTTAAAAAAATGTAGATAGAATTAAAAGGAAGCTGTTGAAAAAATAAAAACTCTTAGATTATAAGGTCAGTATTTAATCACTGCTTGATAGAGACAGCCTGACAATATCTCATACAGACATGAGCCAAATAGATAAACACAAAAAATACTAAAAAAACCCCAAACATGTAAGAAGATAAAGTTCAGCAACACGAAGGTTAAACTATATTAAAGACATTTTTTATAATCTAGTGGTGAAACTGGAAATGTCAAACACTAAATCATTGTAAACCTAATTGCTAGTAAGAAGAACTAACGAAAGGCTCAACTGAGCACTGGAACAGACTTCCCAGAGAAGAGGTCACAGCACCTAGCTTGTCTGAATCCAAGATGGATTTGGACAATGCTCTCAGTTACATGCTCTGACTCCTTGGGTGTTCTCCATTAGGACTTAATGACTCAGATGGGTCCCTTTAAACTCAGCACAACCTGTGATTCTGATTCTATGAATGTTTCCTTGGGCATTGGATAAAAAAAGTTTAATAAGACACTGTAAAATATGGGATGTGTACACCATGAATTTACAGTTCTGTGTTGCAAACTATGAGTCTGCCTCAACCCCCTAAAACAATTGACTGGGAAGATAGCAGCCCTGAGGATCAGGTATGATCAGTCTATAGCAAAATTTTTCCCTAAAATTTGACCATGTTGAACATATTGTTCTTATGCTTTCAGCATTGCAGACTTGCAGGAGCTGCTGTGAAGCAGAATTCTCTTGGAGATGGCCTAATTTTTTTTCTAGAGGGGCTGGCCTGTTTCTTACAAATCAAGACTCTTAGCTGATTCAGTTCTCAGCTTTTATCACATTCACTCACATGCATTCCCTTTGCTCATGATGAGGAAATTAATACTCTTTTCCAGGTAATTTATAGGATATCACTTTGCAGGACTTTAATCTATGCTAATTGAAACATTTTCCAAATTTATGTATACGATCTTTGTCTTTTAATAAACTTTATATCTTACCTGTCATTATAGCACAGAAATAATTTATTTATCTTTAGAACAATTTACTTTCATTTCAATTAGCCTACAGGCAACTTCCAATGCTGTGTCTTACTCTCAGAAAAACAATTCCTCAGTCCGAACCTCTCAAAAAAGAAGTGCAACAGTATTTAATGAAAATCAATAAGCATATTATTGAAATTATTGTATTTATTAATCTAGTCTATTCTATTTGAGTTACTTTTATAGTTTACAATGTCTCATTCAACAGTAGACATTACCATATTTAACAGTGGGAGGGAGACGAGACATAATACTGAACACCATCTTGGGAAAAAGTCTTTATTACACTGGAGGGCAGGGCTGCTGCTCAAAGGGACCAGGACATGCTGGAGAAATGTGCTAAAACAAACCTCATGACATTCAGTGACAGCACCAGGGGAGGAATAATGTCATTCATCAGTACATGCTGGGGCCAGCCAGTTGTAAAGAAGTTTTGCAGAAAGGGAACTGAAAATAATGTTTCAAGGCTTTACTAGACAAGACTCTTAGTAACTTGATCTAACTGAACCTGGTTTAAGCTGGGCTTTGGATAAGATTACTTTCTCAAGTCTCATGTGAACCTATGATCCTATAGTTTACAAAGGTATGTCTCATGTTTTACTGCCTGCCATCTTTGATAAAACTAAAGTGGAGCTTCAGCTGTGGGCTGTGCTCAATCTTTCTTGGTGGCTTTCTTTGAGAAAGCTATTCTTCATTCACAGAGCTGCTTGTTTTCATTACATGTAATAGATTATTCTGGATTTCTCTTTTGAGACTGCAGTCGTTTTAGAAGCCTATTTGTCACAGTATGTCTTGGACTTGTGTCACATGTTCCTTTACTATGCTTATTTTTGATATAAAAAATCCATTTTTAATCCATCATCAGTATGAGTACAGAAACTTTTATGATTGCAGAAGTTCAGTCAATTTTATATCTACTAATTTTGATCTGCATATTCCTTTTTGATGCCAACATCTCTTTCATAAAACTAAACTAAGAAAATTTTAAGAGGTATGTTTGGCTTACTCTTCCTCCCTGCCAAGACCCCCAATGCTATTGCACATTCTAAATGCATTTGAATTATAAGTGAAGTTACATCTTATTTGCAAATATGACAATCAAAAAACTTCAAAAGTCAAACCTTTCAAACTTTTGCTTGCCTTGAAAGTTTGAAGAACATAGAAATCTTGGGTCAATTTAGGAAAAAAAAAAACCTCAACATTCTTCTCTGATATAAGAGACTCCTTTGGCTGAAACAAGACTTGTACATCCCAATGCACCTGCTTTTTACATCTCAGTGTAAAACAGGAGTTGTGATCGCAACTGAGATTTTAATCAGTGATGAGTTTATGTTCCATGACACTTTGCCTTTAGAGACAACAACTAAAAGTTTAAAACTTTCTGACCTCAGAATACTAAACTTTTGATCTTGGAGAACAAGAGTATTGTGGCTTCTTGTAAAAATTGTGATGTTTATACCACTCACAGGTAAAAGCAGAAACATTAAGAAAACTGGGTTTCTCCTGGATTTACAGATTTGCTTCTTTCCTGTAGGTATTGAATCCCCAAATACATATTTTCTATGCAAATGGCATGGGAAAAGCAACATATTCACTCCATAATAATCACTAATGAGGAACTTAATTGTTGGGCGTAATCTGTAGCAGTCTCTAGAGGCTGTGCTCTGTTCAGCGTATTTTATGCCATTTAAAGGGGGACCATGGCTGCATCAGGCAGCTAGGGTAAAGCAGAGGGTAATAGCAACACCTATAAAAGGGTTAAACTCCATTTGGATTGTGTTTGTTTTGTTGTTTATATGCTTGCTTTTCCCTGGCACTAGCACAGCTAGGATTGTGATCACACCGGGGTTTAACTTCAAAAAGGACATGAAAATTAAGGCTTTCCAAAGAACCCTTCTCAAAATGGAGTGGCCCTGCTCCCAATTCTCCACTCTGAGAGAAAAACAAACATCATTCCCTCATTCCCAAAACCATTACAGTCTTATTCAGAAACCCACAGAAAAACAAACAAAGAAACCAACAAAAACCTGCACTTTTTTTGTCTAGAGTGTTTTGAAGTTATTTTGATATATATGATATATGTAATTCATTATGGATCTGGTACACAAAAATCCTTATGGACAGTGTTCAATAAAATGAAATAAGGCTCCATGGTACTGTTTGAGTAAAGCTGATGCATCTAGGTGGTGATAAAACTCAGTAGGTTCACCACGTATTTATTACAAGTATTTAATCTGACTTTGACATAAATATATTTTCCCCTCATCAAACTTCCTGTAATATTTGAATTCCATAAACAATTCTGTCACCAATTTTTTTTGTCATGAATTTTCATTAAAGGAGAGTTTTACAATAAGATATTTAATACTCTTGAAAAGTATTGTAATTAATTAAATTTTAGAGTAAAAAAATGATTGTGGAAATTACACTTATTCTGCTCAGGAAACAGAACATCATGAGATTTCCTATGTGATCAAATGCCATTAAATAACTCATGTTAGATTTCAGTGATATATGAAACTATTTGGTAGCTTTAATTCCAAATATTGTGCAAATATCAAAACATACCATTCTCTCCCGCCCCACCCCCTCCAAAAAAAAAAAAAAAAAAGGAAGACAATTAAATCACTTTGGATAGTATTTTCCAGTCTATGGAAGCATACACTCAAAGGTACATATACTTCTCTTTCATATGCCTTAACTCCCTTTTGAACTTAATGACCACATCTCAAGTAATGTGTTTCTCACATGTCCAAGGCATCCCATAGATGAATGATAGATTCTAGCACATTACAAAGATACAGTAGGAGAGAAATTTCAGAAAAACACTCAGATTAGCATGGCTTCTCTCTTTTACCACTCCCTAAAAAAGCTTGTTGTCCTTGTGCAGAAGCCTTGCTAAGAAGGTGATTCTAAATACTTCTAGAGAATCAAGCCCCAATATAATTCTCTGTTTAACATCTTCACCAGGTAATATGGGCACAAAATAGCAGCTTTCCCCTGTTACCTTTGCTCTTTGCTGTCACAGTCAGGAGAAAGCTTCTGAAAGAAAACTGACAGAAATAATTTTGCCCCTCATTCTGTTTTTGATGTAACACTTAAGCCATAAAAAAACCCCCCAAACAAACAAACAAACAAACAAACCCAAAAAAATCCAAACACCAAAAAAACCACAAACAAACAAATAAACGAAACCAAAAAAACCCACCAAAAAACAAACAAGGGCCTTGTGATAATTAAAGGCAGAAATTCACTATACTGAACACCAACTGTACTCACAAAAAGAAGTGTCAATCACTAGGCATACACTTTGAAACCTGAGCATGCACATTAAAACCTCAATCAATTCAACATGTATCTACCTTTAAGAATATGTGAGAAGAAAAATACTTTTCAGCACCACAATTATGTTGTGCAACTATTACATCAAAATGTAACAGTCACACAGATGGGAAGTGATGAGCATGAAATAAGGAAAAGATATTAGTCTAATTATAATCAAAAAAATCCTAAAAAATAAGCAACCTTTAAAAGCAGAATAATTTCTGGGCTGAAATTCTTCCTAATACTCCCTGATACAGGATCATTGCTGGACTGCTCAAGATATAGAATTATAGGCTCATAGAATGGCTTGGTACATTAAAGACAATCTGGTTTTTACTCCTCTGCGATGGACAGGGACACTTTTACTACACCAGGGTGCTCAGAGCCCCATCCAGCCTGGCCTTGAACACTTCCAGGGATGGGACATCCAAAACTTCAATGGACATCCTGAGCCAGTGCCTCCTGATACCTAGTCTAAACTTACTCTCTTTCTGTTTAAAAATGTTCCCCCTTCTGATATCATTATCTGCCCTTGTAAAAAGTTGTTCTCCACCTTTTTTTTTTAAGTCCTTTTTACATACTGAAAGGCTGAAATGAGGTCTCTCCAGAGACTTCTCTTTTCCAGATTGACAACCTGAGCTCTTTCAGATTGCCTTATCAGTGAGGTGTTTCAGACCTCTGATCACCTTCATGGCCCTCCTCTGGACCCACTCTAGCAGGTCCACATCTTTCTTGTCCTGAGGCCTCCAGACCTGGACACAGCACTCCAAGTGAGGCCTCACAAGGGCAGAGTAGAGGGGGACAATCACCTCCCCTGACCTGTGGGGTGCAACTCTTTTGATGTAGCCCAGGAAGCAGTTGGGTTTCTGGGCTGCAAGTGCATATTGACTGTTCACGTCCAACTTTTCACCCATCAGAACCTCCATGTCCTTCTCCTCAGGGTGCTCTCACGGAGTTCTTCTAATCTGTTTTCATGCTTGGGATTGCCCTGACTCAGGTGCAGACCTTGCACTTGGAATTCTTGAGCTACATTAGGGTTCATATGGTCCCACTTCTCAAGCCCTTAAATGGCACAATGAAGAGGATCTAGATTATACTAGATATGCAAAAAAATCTAAATTAAAAAGGTACAGTTGATCAGATGTCAGCCATCTTAAGTTATTATGTCCTTATCTTGTTTCATTTAAAATCTGAGTTTCCTGAGAACACAAAACTTTTCAATTGTTTTAATTTAATAGTCTCCAGTAATTTTTAACCCTTGTCCAGTATCAGGCAAATCTAACAGAAGGACAGAGACCTAAAATGCATTATGATTCTATGAGCCTCTTAGCAATTACTGGATGAAAAAAGGAGAAAGACCTGCTAAAAAACAATCAGAGAAAATTTTGCTTTCCTCATCACATGTGGCAGGAGTCAAGTGGAAAAGAGAAGGCAGATAGTCCTGGACTAGTCACCAGGTAGGACAGGACAGGCTGCAGCACATGGCAGTGGGGAGTGAGAGGGGGCCAACAGTTCATGACAGGAAATAATGAGATCTGGTTGTACTATGTGGAAATCAGGATTCAGAAAGGACCACACTGGAGTATGAATTTCAAAAGAAAATTAGTAGCAGATACTTTTACACTTAGTTAGCTAATGTGTTATATTAACAAGGCCAGAGAGTGGATACCTTACTAGCACTGAACAGGGTTAATGTCTGCTTCTGGGATGTGAGTTTACTTTTTCAGGACTAACAGGAGCATCTTCATATCACATTTCTTTTTAAACATGGCTGTTCACTTTTCATACAATTGTAAAAAGAGAAGCCAAACTAATTATGCATATAAATAATTTCACATTATGTTTAGTATTGCCATGAAACTATCAACCCTTAAAATTGAGCTTTATAAAAAGTGTTTTAAGTCATAAGTTGCATTTAAATTCTGCTTTATCCTAAGGAACGGAGGATGTATCAAAACCCAAAATCTACAAATCAGAGTCTAGACACAGCTACTACAGGTCTTCTACACACTGCCCAGAATGTAATCATTAACACTTGATGTACAATGCATATCAATAGAAGCCTCTGCCTAGTGTGATGATCCTGATGCTATCAGAATCTCTTCATACTAAACAAAGCAAAATGCAGAGAATTTATTCATCTTAAGAAACAGCAGAGAGAATTAATGAAAGAAAAGTATAGAGAATATTAATATGTAGCTCAAAGCTGATAACAGTGCCATTAGAAGATAGAATATCTTCTATCAAATTATGAAATAAATTTATAACTATTATATTAGGGCACTCAGTCATCAACCACATGGATCCATCAGTGGTAAAACTAACAAGAACTGAGAGATGCAAAAATCTTCCCATGCAGAGCAGTCTGTCAGCTTACATTGAATAGATAGTTCATTTATAACTTGGCTCTTGGAAGAAAGGAAATTTATGATGATGAGGAAAAAGAAATCAGTATTATACAAGACACACAAGAAGTAATTGATAAGCAAAAAATATGTGAGATTTCAGGCTATTCTCTTGCTGAATTCACAACCCCTGTCCTACTTTTGAGACATACTACTATCTTGTAATCAGAAATGTTTCAGCTATGTTTCCTATACCAGAAATTAGACTGATAAAATTATGCAGTCCTGTGTAATATTATTCCTCCTAGTTTTTGATTGGTTTTGGTTTGGGTTGGTTTTTTTTATATATTTTAGAAAACTGTTGCTTTTCTGTTAGGGCTTCCTTTGAAAGAAAGTCAGCTCTATTTATAATGAATACAGAGAAGAACACAATAAACCCTTTCAAGCAGATATATTTATAAACCTTATTTCTAAGTTTTAAGTATGGGTTTTAAGTGTTTATTTAAGGGGAAAAATCCTGCATATCTTACTGCACTTTGCATGTCTAATGAACACTGATCTACTAAAGCCAGAAAAGTACCATCTTTTAAATATATTCAGCAAAGTATATTTTTAAATAAAACAAATAATAACAGCATCCATCAGATGTACTTCCCAGCACATTCTCAATTAAGGTACTCATACAGTTAGAATCAGATTCAAAACTCACAAGTATGGTAACGGAGAAAAGGAAACTAACCAAAAGAAAGTCTGTGGTTTAGCTGAGGCTCAGCCTGTCCCAAGGGTTATACACTCGATATAGGCAGTTTTGGTTAGCACTTCCCTTCAATTCAATTCTGAATGTGACAAGCCTCAGAAAGTCTCATTTAGCATTCCGTCTAATAAGGAAATTGAAGAGAAATTTAACTGAAAATCATGGCACACAAAGGAAACAGAGGAAGAATGAACAAAAGTTATTTCTTTTAGTCTAAGATTCGTGTATATAGTTCTTGATGGTAAAACAACCTTTTTTAGAGCAACTGTACTTTCATTCTCTATTATTAACATATAGCTACTGCTCTTTTGCAAGGGGTTTAAAATACAGTTCTTGAAAAGGAGTAAAGAAATTATATCACTCAACTGTGTATAGGAATCTTTTGTAAGGAAAGAAAACAAATGTTTGTATGCTACAAGACTTGTTCTAGAAATAACGTTTTTGTTAAAATAAATAAATATTAAAATACAATTTTATTCTGCCTTTATAATTTTAAATAAATGTGATTTTTTCATCATTTTAATGATATTAGAATCCCTTAAAATGATAATATGAACATTTTATATTTCTTTGATTTATGTAAAAATATTAATACAAATAAATGCATATGCCAATGCACATTTCTGCCTGCCAATCAGTTTGCTATCTAAACCCTTCCATTCAAAATAAAAGACGCCAGTCAGTTCTTGAAACCTGATAAGTAGAGATCCATTCCTGCATCCATTGAATTTGCAGGGAACTTAAGACATTCTTTCTTTTAAATTTAGCTCTTGTTCACAGATAAGGCTTATCTTTTGTCTTTCCAATATTTATGAAATATTAAATAGAATTACGGATGCAATGAAAAAATTGTGGAACAAAAAAAGAAGTTTTAAGGGTGTGTTTAAAAAGCCTTATGTTTTCAAGTCTTTCTGAGGCACAGAGAAGATACTAATTTCTACAACACTCTTAATAAGCCTACTTACTGTTTGGCCAGATTTTATATAATGTGTATTGCCAGGGAGCTTTGTTTTTGCTTGGAGCCTTGTGATCTTTATACTATTGTTTGTAAATCTTTTAATTCAAACAGCTTAAGACATTTTCTGGTGGATGTACCTATAGGTACCAGCCCATTATATTCTACAACAGCTCACACAATGTCTGAGACCAGATTACAATATTCTTGTTGGCCTTGAGCCAATATGCAGAAAAAATGCATTCACATTCCAGAAGATTTTTAAATAAATTGTTGACTGAATTCAGAATTCCTACAAGATCCCAGCTACCGTGTCAGATCATTGTGTACCCAATGAGCTGGACAGAAATTAACTTCCTATTAGTGGTGACATTAAGATGTTCTGTTCTGGTATTTACTCTTGATATATTCATGTGATAATATTGTTTGAAATCAACATCAACAAATAAATCATTTAGCTATGAAAAAATCAGACTCCACCATTGCTCAACAATAGTGAGAAATATCTTAGATTTTGACCATCTGAAATGTAATAATTTATCTTAAAAGTTTAGTTGGGTATAGACAAAGCAGAAGAAAAAAAAAATTGATGGATGCATATGGAAGCAGCCAAAGGCATGTCGGATTCAATACTTTAATGAATAGCCTTTTGTTGTTATCTACCATAGGAACATCATAATTCCCACATAGGATCAAAATCACACAGTTATTGAAATATGCATTTAACAAGGGCTGGAGAATAACCCACATATGACAACAGTGTACTTTTGTAGCCCATCTCAATATTATTCAATGGTTAGACTGAAGGAAATTTTTACTGGTTTCAGTATTTTAGTTATGCCATCTCTGTGCTTTATCTGGAAATACTGGAAAATTAAAAAAATATTGGTGAATGCAAATGCTTTCCAAGCCTTTCCCCCGTGAATCTGACTACTAACTGAATTTCGCTAATAGCTTCTTTACTTCACTGAAAATCAACGTGATTTTCAAATCAGTTATATGTTGAAATTGTACATACTCTGAGGAAACCTGGGTGGATTGTCGTTGACATCTGTGAGTGTGATATTTACAGTTGTTGACCCTGACAGCCCTCCGACCTGCCCAGCCATATCTTTGGCTTGAATGACAACGGAATAATGCTCTCTGGCTTCCCTGTCCATGTTGTGCAAGGCAGTCCTGATGACTCCTGTGAGGGAAAGAAAACAAAGATCAGGATTAGCTTGTTCAAGCAAGAGCAAAGGCTGGGCATAACCTTTCTTTGAAGGAAAGGTGGAGCTAAGTTGTTTTCAGTTGTTTGTGTCATACATATGCATATACAAAACACAACTCCAGATGCCGCCAGACAATTAACCTGCTGGATAATATGAAAAAAATTGAAACAATATTCATTAAATCAATTATAATATTATTATAATAATTAATCTAATTTATAAAATTTCTGACCCAAAGTTACATTGCCAAAATAACAGTGTTTTCCCATATAACTCCTTAAATAGCTACTTAATAGAAAAACTAATGAATTGGAACTCTTACCCCAAGGAATAAGACACAAGGTCTTTTCTAACAAAAGGTAATTTCTTAATTAATATATCATGTATCTCTTAAAATGACCCAAAAGCTAGATTTTCCTATTTGACAAATCTCAAAAAAAAGTATTTTTGGTTTTGATACATGTCAATCATATAGATTTTTGTTTATGTTTGATTTCATTAATAATGGTAAAGTAAAAGATAAGATTTTTATTGTTATTACTGTGTTCAAAAGACAAAAATCAAAATTGAATCAAAATTGAATGATCCCAAAGTTCTATTATTTTTTATCTATAATCATCAGAATTTTTTTCACATTTAGTTACCTATACATGTAGAAGCAAAGGTTAAAATAAAAGTAGGGACAGACAACTCTGCGGGCACAACTTCAGTTAGGAGACATTTTTCACTTATGAAACGATACTCATAAATTAAACCCTGATAATTTCTTTGATCACAGACTGACAGAAAAATCTTGGATTTCAGTAAAGAGAAATGTGAAGTGCAGTAGTGGGGAACCAGTACATGCTGTGGACTGACTAGTTGGGAAGGAGCTTTTCAGAAAAGAATCTGGTGTGGTCCTCAAGTTGAACATCAGCAATGTGTCCTTGCAGCAAATAAGGCCAACATCTTCCCAGGCTGCATCATGAAATGCATTGCCAGAGAGTCGAGGGAGGGGATCCTTCCCCTCTGTTCATCAAGTGTGGAGTGCTGGATCCAGTTCTGAGCACACCAGTATACATAAAAGACATTAATAGACTGGAGAGAGTTTCACAGAAATACATAAAATATACATGTAAAATGCCCAATTTACTAGCATTAATTTTTTAAAGAGCTAAAATTTTAGCTTAACTTCTATTGGACTCTGAAAGTGAGCTCTTGCTATAACCAGCAGGTAAATACACCATAGCATCATCAGATGTTGCTTCTGGGTAGACTTTAATCATGTCACAATTACCACTGCAAAGAATCTTAAGTAGAGCCTTACTCTTCAGGACAATTTTATGTACAGCACGATTCTCAAGCTATTTTGATGCCCACAGTTTCAGATGATGTAAAAAGTATCTTCCAGAGCATTATTTTTCTTGTATTTTAAAATTACTTTCTTTGCATTTCTTCAATAAAACCATTTAGTCATTACTACATATGAAATGGAATCTGAAGCTTACACCGTTGTTTCCATTTTATTCTGAAAGCAAATCAAACAAAAATAAGGAGATCTATGATCAAAGAATATTTTTTTTTTGTATCCATGAGGTTTTAGAATTATTTTAACACAGTTTTGCATTGTAAATTACTTTCCATCAGAAGTGTAGATTTGGACAAACTGGCTAAAAAAAATGTACCAGTCTGGTTTAGTTTATCAGTGCTTTTTTCCTTAAAATGATATAGTTTGAGACAGGTCTTTTTTTTCAGAAATTGCAATACGATATAACGAAAATAACCACAACTTGTACACAGTATAAATTTAGAAAAGAAAATATAAAGAATCATTTAGATAAAAGGAACTGCTATAATTTAAATATGCATTTTCATCAAAATAAATATGGTTCACTAAATCTGGTACTACTGTTCTGCAAATTCATTTTACGGATAAATAGGAATATGGGAATGTACTAGAACTGCAAATGTCCTGCTTTGACTTTTCAAATGAATTGTTTTAGTTTTTTAACATTGAAACCAAATGTATCATGCATATGCATGTAAGAAGTATGGGATTTTTTTAAAAGAACCTTCCATTTCAACTTGTAACAGACCAAATGTGACATAGAACATGTCTTTTACACTATCCTCCCTAGTATGAGCCACTTGCATTTTTAATTAATTTACACAAACAGAAATTCCCCTGATTTATGCTTACTTTCCACCTTGTTTGCTTCAAGGGGTATAAAACTGAATCAAGGCTTGCAGATAGTTAATAAGGATTTGTGGATGACTAATCATGGCTAATCATTCATCTCTTTCATTTGCAGCAGATTCCTCTTCTCTGAAAACTGAGACAATGAAATTGGGGAGTTTCTTAATTTCAAAACCTTGTATGCAAAGTTTAGAATAAGAAAACTAGTTTAAAAGTTTTGATGGACTGAAGGCAAATCTTTGAGAGAAGATTAAGTTCCCCTTTTTTCCTGGATTTCATATACATGTATACATCCTGAAATCATATCATCAGTATGAGGTATGTGATTACTGTGAGGACCCTAATGCTCTGTCCTTGTCATTAGCAGCTCCACCAACTGTCCCAGCAGTGGAGCACTAAAACCTTGCATAATCTTAAGTTTCACTATTGATCCCAAATGTGCAAGGAGAATTTAGTTGCTTTTTTCACTAAGATAATACTAAATGCTCTGGAATTTTCTTTCAAAGTAGGAATTGCCCCTGAGTATCATCTGGGCTTGGCAGGGGTTCCTATACATACCACAAGAAGACAGGAAGTTAATCTTAAGAAAGATATTTCCCTGACTAAAACAGTTACCAAAAAAAAAAAAAAAAAACAACTGAAAAAGAAAGCTGTCACAGGTTTTTTTAAATTGAAATACAGCCCTAATTTTGTCTCATTTTTTTTAGGCAGCACTGTGACCCTGTTAACCAAGTACTTCCGTATTTATCCATCTTTAGTGGAAAAGGAAAAGAAGAAAATTAAAAACTCCAGATGTAGATGTCATTACAGGTACACCCCATACTGTTTCTGGTATTAAGTAAAGAATTTTTACAGAAGTTTGACTGCTATGTCAAAAATGAAATACAACATATGGAAGGGTAAATCCAGCTTTGGACCTCTGCCCTCACAAACAGTCATACCTATTTCCATCTTAAAATTATGAGAGGTGTTTTTTTACCACATGGAAGGCTTTCCCAAAATACACATTTTCTTCTAACTTCTTTTCTAAGTTTATTCACCTCTAAAGCACACCACTTTTGCTACATTTTTTTTATTTTGTGTGTGTGTGTGTGACAATTTTGACAAATTTGGAAGGTGCATTTTCCAATTTGCTTTCTTGACCATGTATGATGAGAAACCTACTTACTTTCCAATTAAGATTTTAATATCACCTTTTTAATTACAACATTTTTCTTTTTTATATGGAATACATGACATTGATGATTGATCTTTAATTGACTAATAAACCCATGGCATTTTTCTCCAGTGATATTTCCAAATTAATGAGATCAGAATTACTGTAGAACCATAGGATCTCTTAATGTGAATACAACTAATAAGGATCAAGTCCTACTCCCTGCTACTCACAGGACTAACTAAAACTAAACAATATGTCTTATAAGTACTTTTACTATATGATGGTGTTAAATTTGATTACGCTTTTCTTGCTCTTGCCCATAACCACATAAGCTTCTCTTTCTGTACTGACAGTTCTTCACAACCTTTTGCAATTAAGAAATTCCTTCATGATGGTCCTGCATTTATCCTCAAAGTATCAGATAAAACAGAAAAAAACCCACTGAGATGAAAGATTGTTATATCTACTATTATGGATATCTCCTTTCCTTTCCTTTTCCCCAGCATCTCTGGATTTGAGAAAGCCCTGAAAATAACTTTATTTTTGGCAAGTTTTACTTCTCTCTCAGGCTGTCTGAATTCATTCCTGTTACTGAATTGCAGTCAATACCTTTTTTTTTTTTAACCAAATTTTCTTAAAGATACTTCTGTGCTCTGCAGCATCTGACAATATGTTATGTTGTCTTTTTTAGCATCCTGTGAAGAACCATTTAACTTACGTAAAAGAAAAGATACAACCGGAGGATCTACTGTAACTGAGACTGTAAAAATCAAGAATTTTTAGTTCAAGTACAGACAAATAATAAGAAAATATCTGCCACAGCCAGGTGCAAAGCTATGCATTTACTGAAGAATTTTACTACATACTTACCTATTAGTCTGGTACACTTGAAAGAATTTAACTTATTACTTTCACAAAATAAGAACTTACTTAGATTCAGTAACTACTGCAGAACTTTAGTCATCTTTATTTTACAGCCTACTCCTGAGTGATATCTGGATTGCCCTGGATAAAAAGGCTCTCTTTTAATATTTTGAGTTCAGGGTTTTTTTATCTAGTGGGGAAAACAAAAATAAAACAATCACACAAGTCCACTTTAATGGCAAACTATTTCATCATGGGAAACTAAGTGTTTTTTTGATTGGAAAATTTCCATTCTGTTCTTGGAACATGAGCTTGGTCACTAGAGAATTGATGAAAGGCCAGTAGGTCACATTTGATCCCTCATATTCTAGTTTCTAATATATCTGTCTTGCCATGATCATAGGCACTTATGATTCAAATATTATTTTAAATACCTATTTAATAGCTAACTAAATGTGGGAGTTTATAATTTACTGAGGGATTTGAAGTGTTGCAGATGGTAATTTCATTAATATTACTCTTTCTTTTGGAATAAAAGCACTATTTTTATCACTGCTTTTTCTTGAGTATGAATTTAGCCTATTTTATTGTAACTTAATATTCTGAACATATTGAATATATTAAAATATATTTCAAATTCTAATATTATTCTAACTTGAAACAGAAACACAATTTTTTTATTTAAGAGAGATACTGAAAAAGTCAGCAAACACTTTTTTTTTCCATAGAATTTAAAAATAAAGTTAAAATTTAGAACTCTCAATAGATGTTGACTTGAATTTGTGATTTAGTTCAAAGTATAAACAGAAACCTGCAAAATAAAGCTCATGGTCTTACTCCACATTCTGAATTCTTCTATAGCAAACATATTTTTTAATCTAGTCCTTTGACTGCTTTATATAACTAACACTTTGTTCCTTTACACCGACATACCTACACACTTCAGGGATGAAATTCATAGCACTACAGAAATGAAAATTAGTGGTCAATTTTCTTCTCTGGTCATGATTATAGTACTGAAAGACAGTATATCCTCCCTTAAGAAAATTAGCATAGAAAATGAAATACATGAATTCAACATTTAAGGACAACTGCTAAAAAAATAAAAGTCCTGAAAAATAAGAATATTTTAAAAGGAAAATAGTAAACATTTTAAAGAAATAAGCTAGAATAGCATTCATTTGGTATTAAAAGAAGGGGTGGATTGACCAGACTGATTTTACTACAATGAATACCCCCAAGAGGAAAAAATCTTTTTAAATAACTATTAGTAAAAATAGCCTCCTCTAAAATCTTTATGAGTAACAGACAGAAATTACAAAATGAAAAATGTATTTTGCTGATGCCTCCTAAATTAAGGAATCTGAAGAAATTTTCACTAACTGAGTGGAAAACACACCCATTTATGTGGCAATTCCATGGATAGCAAATATAATCACAGCACCTCCCAGTTTTCATAATGGAACAATCAAATTAATTAAATCAAACATTTGCTGCCAAGACACCTCCAGAAAGAAGACAATTAACTCTAATGTGCAGTATGCAAGTGCTGTAATCAAAGGGATATCTATTAAAGAAGTAGTAATTCAAAACTTTTGCCAATGGTTGTCCTTTTTTTTACTTTTAATCCACACTGAAAAAAGTTGAATAGAATTGGTCTTACACTGATACCTGTAGAGCCCTGGAGGAATCTCTTCCTTTCTTGACAATTCTGTCTTGATGACAACTTTTTTCCTAATTCCCAGGTAGCCAGTTCATAGCCATTTAATATGTGCTTTGTTGCCATTGCTAGTTGCTATTTATTTAATTAGAATTGCATGTGGCATTGCAATTATCTTTTTTGGTATAACCTGCCATTTCATAAAACAAAGAAATCAGGTTTGTTTAGCATGGCCTGTTTTCCAGAAAAACACATGGAGAGGCATTATTGCTCTTCCTATTTCTTAATTGGCTAAAATCTTTCTAGCTTCTCCATTTTTCTTTTTTTTACTCTTTGCCTAAATTTGCCAGCTTCATATTGCAAATTGTTTTTGCTTGGCCTTTCAGAAAACTGGCACACATTTGAAAGCTGCAAACTGGCGTATCTATTTTACTCAGGGAGAATCTACTACCATTTCTAGATTTGGGACTGGACAACAATTACAGTTCCCTTATTAATCTAATTCTGTTCCTAAAAGAGTCAATAATTCAGGGTTAAGAAAAGTGGAATTTCTGCCTTTTTATTTTCATGTGCAGATTCTGAAAAGACTTCAGAAAAGCATTAATTCCTCAGAAACTATTTATCAATATATTAAGTCCTGAAAATGTGCAAGTAGTTTCTTTTGAAGTACAAATTGCACATAAGTTCCTATGATTTTCAGACATAAAAATATAGTTAAGCATTCTTTTAAGCAGATCTCCTACCTGAGTGGTTTTGACCTCATCTAAAATATTTTTCTATTTTTGAACACACATTTTTTCCACACAAAATTGTTGGAGGTGTGGTATGAAGAAGTAGAAGAAAGCCTTAAAGACAGATGTAGAATAAGAACATTCCTGTGTCTTGGCAATCTGCCACTATATATCAATTTTCTTCATAATTGTGAAAGATTAAATAATTCAATTTTGATAGAAGACATCTTGGTACTTTTGCAGAGACTCATGAGTTCTTTGGAATTGGAACCTGAATTATTGGTATTTCTATAGTTCTGAAGAAACATGTGGCTAGGAGCGAAAAAGGATAAATGGTCAGATCCCCTACTTTGACCAATGTGGTGCTCAAACTCTGATGTGTTCCTGTTAATGTAGTAGGCATGTGTCTCAGATAAAGCCTGCAGAAGTATAATGCTACTGCTCTGTTGAAAATGTATTTTTCAAGAATTCAATTAAAAATGTATTTAAAAAGCAAAGAATCCGTACCCCAAGGGAGGGGGAACAGAATTATTGTTTGCTCAAGGATGGTAACAAGTGACAGCTGGTTGTATAATGGAATGAAATGTTAGGCAAAGATAGCACTGGAACCTAGCTAGATACAGATATACGTGACTAACATATATCTTAATGCCATTTAGATAGTGAGGCATTCTCCACAACAGTTTACTTGTCAGATATGCAAGCAGAGGAACCAAGCAAATGATATCACTGTGCAGGCAAGGGCAAAGAATGCTGGAAGAGATTAAATTACTCATTAAGTGCAATTTCCTCAGATATAAACTGCTTATAGGTGTATTTAATCCTTTGTGAGGGGGAGCAACCTAATGACACGTGACGAACAAAACAATTAAGTAAAAAGGGGATGCATTCAGTAACCTCTGAACACAGCAGATGGGAATTAAATACATGAGTCCTCTCAAAGGAAATCACATTTGACAAGAAAGAGTGTAAAACAACCTGAAAACTAACTACTTATATCCACAAGCTTGGAAATCCTGCTCTCTTAAAATAGAATAGATTGCTAGTATTGAACATTTCTTCTTGTAATGTCACATACCTTCTGGCCTACACAAACATATATTTAATCTATAACTTGAATGAAAATGACAAAGGAAGAAGCAGATGAAGGTTAAAGCTGCTAATATGCCAGTAATAATCCAAATCTCCTTATTACTTCCTTCATAATATAGGAAAGAAAATAAAGACGGAGCCACAGACTTTACTTCATATTTCCTATCTACTATTAGTAAATCAATTTGCTTTTATACAAATAAAACTTTTTGTCTTTAATAAGTACATAATAACATATCTAAATAATTGGAGGTAATTAACGTAGTTGCCCATTATTTTGAATAATAGTTTGGCTTCTTTTCAAAGTAGATCACCTTGACAAGAGGCCAAGAAGAGAGACAATGACTATAGGCATAAATCCCCCCTTTCTAATAGGTTCAAAATGTTGTCCAGCTAATAAAAAAAACCCCTGACTTTAACATACAGTCTTGAAAATATTCCACATCTGGACAAAATTTCATCTGTCGAATAATTTAATTACAACTGACTGACAAGGTCAAGACACATAATTCAGATTATCTGTTAGTAAGAAAACCAGCTTAGCCGACACACCGAGCATTTATACATTGGTCGTGTTCTTTTCTCCCTGTGATATGCACTCCTTACACACCCACGAGCATTCTACTGAACTGCAGTGCTTCATTGGCCTTTGCATGACATGTTAAGGACATTAATGCAGTACGGTATCACACATAATTTTTATCAGTCACTTAGCGTGCAACCTTACTGAGCACTTCGGTACGCTTATCTGCAAAGTGTGAATGAAATACATTGAGACTGGTGTCAATATGCAAATGTGAATCATTTTTTCCATCTATTCCAGGTACCTGGATTACAAGGAAAACAGTTCTATTAACATCCTATGACAGTGGGCATGCAAGCTAATACCTTTTTAAAGAAAAACTATTAAATTCAATAACCAGCAGAATACCGTCAATAAAAAAAAACCTGTTCTTAACTGTGGGAAGTGCTTTAGTGCTAGATTTAGTGTATCAGAGTGTAAATATGTATATATGTATATATGATACAACTTAAAATGTGAGTAATTGGTTTCCTTAGAGGTCCTTGAAAGAAAAATTCTAGGAAAAAATATTATCATAATATTCTCTTGAAAAGAAAAATTAATAACAAAAAAAATTATAAATTCTTTGAAACTTCCATACTTGTATAAAAATCCAAATCTATTCATACAATAAAAAAAAATAGTTCAAACTCTGCATAAGAAAAAATATCTAAGAACTGTACTGTGGACAAACAAAGTCAGAAGGCTGACTAAAGAACCATGGCAGATAACAAATAGATATTTTTGAATGCTGAAAATGTGTCTGTGGTAACTTTAGGTAAACCACAATTTTCAGGATTTTCATATGGATGCAAAAACGATGGTGATATATAAATAAAATTTAAAGGAATCTTATCATAAAGAATCTGACACATGTTCACAAATGTTATTTCTTAGACCAAACATCCACAAACTCTTTGTATATTAGGTGACATAATAGGTAGCTATTGACTTCTGTTGAAATTCAATCAGGAATTATTGACCTGAAAGTCAGATAGATCTAGTCAGAGAAAAGATAAATCTCTGCCTGGAAGTATAATAAGTCTTACAGCTGAAAACAGTACTCTTTGTTGTTCATTTATTGCAGTACACTGCTATCAAGAAAATGATTACTGTATTACTGAATTACTGGTGTAACTTGTTGAAAAGAGGCACTCACACTACAATAAATTAAAAAACTTCACAATAAGGTCACATAAATCATAAAAAATGACACAACTCAATTTTATTTAGCTGTTTCTCTTTCTAATTTGATTGAATACATTATTCAACAAAGCGCTCAACTTCTGCTGTACATATTAACATTGAACACATCTTGACTTGAAACAAGCATTGTCTGCATTTGAAATTATTTTGAATTTAGAGAAATTACAAATTTGAAAATTCTATCTCTGACTGAAAAACTCTAACTGAAGCAAGACTTACTTAGGAATATCTCTGCATACATTTTGTTATTTGTCCTGGAAAAGTAATAACCTTGTCACCCAGAGTGAGAGAAGTTATACAACTTCATGAATCAATCACAAGCACCATAATTTCAACCACCATATATTATACACTTCCATGCTGGGTTCTGAAAAAAAAAAAAAAAAAAGGAAAGGGGAAAAAAATTCTTCTTTCCTTTTCTTTTTCCTACTTACCATTCTCATTTAAAATTACTCAAAAATGCAACAGTCTTTGTTTTGTACATTCAGGTTTTAATTTTCCCTATGAGAAAAGAACAAAACCTACCAACTTAAGACTCAACTTACTTGGCTCAGACATCAATAAGCTAAATAAACAAAGTGCAAGAAAACAGATCGATGGCAGTGTCAGAAAGGGTTTTTTGTTTTTGTTTTTGTTTTTTTTTTTCTTTGCTGGGGTTCCATCTTGTGCAAATTCCTGTCTTCTGAGGACCTGGAATGACTTAAAAGAGTGGACCTCAATATCCTTTTAAAGCACATAAAATTTTCTAAAATTGTTTTCAGTTTCTCCTTTTCATATAAAAAAATGTAGGACAGGATAGGATAATAGGCCTACCTTGGTTTACAGATTGGTACAAAAGGTCAATGTGCATGTTTTAAATAATGAAGATTTATTGAAACTTATTCAAATGTACATGTAAATCAATCATTAGGAAATCAACTTTCAACAACAAAAAGCAAAGCCATCTTCCTTAACATGGCTGAACTTAAATTATACTGTTACTGCAATTTTTAAATATAAATTAATTTTTTTTAAAAAAACCAAGAAAACATAAAAACAACTAATTCCCTACTCTACTAACATTTAGGAGGAATAAGATTGGTTTTTAAAGTTCATAAGGAAGAAAGAAGGCTGTTTATTTAAGATCCAATCACTACATAGTAGTTTAACTACATACTGTCAGGTTAAATTATTATTTTTGGCCTAACTGTTCTTGAACACCACACCACAGGCTGTATAAAAATACCCCATTTCAAATTATAATGCCAAAATAAAACAGGGATTCAGAGCAGTATACTAGTCTTCATTCTGAATTCTTTTCAGCATTCTTCTTTAATCGAATGAAGTACAGAAACATTTTTACCCAGTGTTTTCTTTATATATGTCTGTATAAGAAGTCCATCCTCTAAATTTAATCTATACTATAACAAGCATTGCCCTGAATGTGTTGCTTCATTTTCTGAATCTCTAGAGTGACCTGAAGTAATGTGAAAGAGCATATCTAAAGAAATGTACATGTATCTACATATCTGATATGCACCTAAATTATCTCATGTACTAGGAAAAGAACATAAAAATCCATGGTACCAGAATGAAAGGGGAGTCCCAAAACAGGGAGACAGGAGTTTTTTTCTAGTGCAGATATTACAAACAATTATCACTTGCCCATGTTTGGAACTGTCAAATACTTTTCTTGTCCATCCTCCTTAAGGCCTTCTTGAAGCACATACTCAATGAGGGTGAGCAGGACCTCACATTGTCAATCTCGATGCAGTATAAATCCAGATACTTCATATCAAGGTAATGAAGTTATGCTGATTGACACCAGTAAAGAATCTTATCTGTTATTTTTAGGCAAAAAGCTTCTTAGTACTATTAGGACTAAGTTGTCAATCCAGTAATCTAGTTGATGAGTTTTTCACTCTACAGGTGTTACTGGTGGTGGAAGCTTATATGAGCAAGGTTGCTCTTACAGCTGCTGAGAATCTGGATAATAATTACATTTTGTTTATACCAAAATGTTAAGAAAATCACAGGTGAAGAACAAAATATATATTTGAATCAATGTTTTGAGGTGAAGAACAGGATACACAGACAGCATACCTATTTGGGGCATTTCCTTCCTCTTAGGAGCAGGCAATTAAATTAAAATCCCTCTACCTCTACTTCCCATCTAAGTCTTTTGCCATTTTGTCTTTCTGGAGAATGTTCAGCATGCAAGTGAAGCTCATTATCTGCTAAGGGGGCACAGTGATGCTCCGATATAACACACACAATAATTACAGAAAGAAGCTTTGTGAAACGTATACTTCTACCAATGAAACTCTCATGGAGAAATTTAGAACTGAATCTTATGAGACAAGATTTAAGTAAACAAACAATGTGAGTGTGAGATAAAATTCTTACTTTCTAAAACTCAGCTTTTGTAAATTCAACCAAATATTGAAAATTAAACAGATCTAAGTCAAGAGACAGCTACAAAGAACTATATATTTCCTGGATCTAGGAGAGTTATTTGCAAAAATTAGTTGTGTTAACTCTCAGGAAACTGAAAATTAAAATGAAGTATGAGTATTTTAAGGAATTTCACATTTGCATAAATGCTGTGGATATTTTTCTGCTGTATTTAAATAGCTCTGCTTTTTCTATAAGAAAACATCTAATTGTCCATGAAGTTAAAATGGTGTACAGTAGCCACTTTAGCATAAGTAGACATTGCCCATTTGTGTCAACAATAGCTTCTTAATTTTGATTAGAAATTCTTACACTTGCAGAATTCTTTTTTAGTGACAAACATTCTCATGTGTATGGGAAAACCTACAGCTTGACCTTAGACAATATACCATCCTAATAAATGATTTTTAATACTTCCAAAGACGTAACAAAAAGTTTCATTCTGATTTTCAGGAGACAAAAAAGTAAACCTTAAAATTATATTCTAACATGCACCAAACTTTCACATGGTGATCCACAACAGTAATACAGTATCACTTTGGGGTTTTGTGAAATGTGTTACAGAAGTCATTTACAGAAAGATTGAAGAACAGACTTTTAGTACCCTTTTAAAAAGATTTCATTTGTCAAAGGAAAATGACACACGTATCCTCAGGATCGTAAGATCATTTAACGCCCCATACATGCATAGTTTGGAAAAGACATGACTATATTGCTCTGCTTGTAACAAAATCTCTTTTTTAAGAACAAGATATTTGAGATTTCTAAAAGTTGTCTCAGAACATTAAATCTTCTATTTTTGTTCTAATTCTGAAAAAAAAATTAAAGCCCTAGCAAGATAATTTTCTTTACACAATAGCAAGATAATATAGATAATAGGCACAATGTTTAACTGTAAATGCCTTAAAACAGTAATTTTAAAACATGGCCTGCAACTAAGTGTGCCCACTTGTCTCTGAGAAATCAACCCTAACCCTGGACAATGAAATTTCAAATCATTCTCTTCACCCTTCGTTTCTTGTATCTATAAAACTGATTTGCAGAAGACTAAAAAGGATTCAGTCTTTCTGTGTAAAGCAGGGGACAGTGATTAGATTAGATTAGGGAAAAAGAGGGGTTTGATCATTTATTATGTCCCGGATAATACTACTACTTATTAACTATTGAAAATTTATGACAGCCTAAGTGATATTGACCAAATGGGAGAACATTCAAGACAAAAGTTCCAACAGTCCAATGTTGGTCTATTACTTGTCAGTCAGTTCTTCTTCCCTGTTGGTGCCAGGTGAGAATCAAACCCATGAACTCCCATGTCCCAGGAAATGAATGTATGTCCATGACAAACCCAGTGCTCCACAGACCAATAAATGAACCGACTACCTGGCCACACACTTCTTACCCAGAGCTCCTTCCAATTTTTATGTGCAATACATATCATGAGGCATAGCAAATATTTAAGGATGATTAGAAAGCAGCCCAGCCCAGCCCAGCTGGCTCCAGAGCAGCCCCTTTGACCCATAGCAATAGTCCCTTTGCATTTTCAAGTTTCAGAAAGGTGCTGCTCAGAGTGTGACTGCTGCATAATGTATGAATGTAATTCAAACATAGATCACCATTCCATTTTGATTTCAGGAAAAATGCTGTACTTTAGTGTCCACGGATGTACAATGTCTTCTCTTGCACTGTCTATGGTTGTAGCTCTGTACATTTAACAAGTTTTCACTATTTATTTGAGCTTTACAAATCCAGCACATAGGGAACCTTTTTTGAAGTCATCCCAATTCCAGATAAGTGTTTTTAGATACATTTTTGAAAGCTATTTCTATCAAAGGACTCAAGACATGTCTGTGTATGACAGTCCTGCATAAACACCATAAATTCTCATAAATCTGTCAAAATGGATTTTTTCCCTTTTTAAAGACTATAAAGGCATATAAAAAGACTGACTTGTCACACTGGGGATTTATGAATTAAATTCATATTCTATAATGGCACAAAGGACATCTTGATAATTATATATTTGTTTACTGAATTTAGTGAACACTATATTCAAAGGGACATATTGAGCCAACAGTGAGAAAATTTATGAAGAACTCAACCTTTTCTTATACTTCAAAAAGTGTTTAGTTTATTTTTTAACTTCCAGTCCTGCAATTATGAAGTCTGAAAGCTACAAAATGCTGTTTTGTAGTTGTGCTTCATTATTAAGGCTACACTCTCTCTGGAGGAAATATGGCCTCTTTTTAGTAGTGCAAAATGGAAAACAAACAAATATATCAGTATATTACACAGATATTTTAATGAACAATGTAAACCAAATGATGATGTCTGATGTTCTAAAAGTGCTTATAAAAATGCCTATGAATTTCCACCAACTTACAGTGTCCTTCAGCTTTACACTGAACAATTCTCAAGTGCCACTTGAAATTAGCTTGTTCAGGAATACACCACATTGCAAGAAATCCTCTGAAATATTCTAAACACTTTAGTATAGATTTTTTTCACATAAGAACTCTTATTAAGGTTATTTAAACACTGCACTATATCATCAACTGTGAGTATTTCTGTATTGTTAAAAGGACCACTTTTTCTTCTTGTTTGTTTTTTTATGTGGCTACCTAACTTAGTTTGCAGCATGGTGATGTTTCCACTTCTCTGTTTATGGACAATAAAATGAGTTTAATACAATAAGCTTCTATGATCAAAAAGAATATTGGCTATAGCATAGAAATGCAAGAGTTGTCAATAACTTATCCAACAAGGACTCAAATAAAAAAGGAAGAGGGAAAGGAAGTTCCTTTCATGCTGTATATACACGTGTGTACCTGTGTAATGTTCAGTTATTTCCTCTGTCCTTTTGAACTGGGGAAATAAAAGGTTAAAAAAAGGATACATTTATTTATTTACATGATAATCTAGCCTCTAATGTTCAAATTTACATTTTTTACACCATTGTAAACACTGTTTACAATGTTTACACTGTAAACAATGGTGTAAAACTATACTAAGAATTCAGACAAAAAAATGAGAACCAATTTCTAAACACTGTTTCTATCCATCCTGGGTTTTTTTTCAAGGTATATTCTGTATAACCTGTCCAAAACTTTATTTTTACAGGCTTTGAGAATTCCGTGCTTTTTCCCCATACACAGCAAATATAACTAGCTGATGCTCCCAGTGAAATATATCCCGGTTTAGATTTCCTATTGAGGTACTAAACAGATAATAAGTACCTATACAGCCAGTGTCCTGTGTCCAGGGAGTAAAGAGATCTTCCACTGTAAATTGAGTCTTTAGATGCTCCATGGTTTGGTGCATCCTAAAAGTAAGGAACTCACTGACGATGCACAGAGCAACTGCAGTTTGTACATGTAGGTGTCTAACACAGATGAATATACACTTCTGAAAGTACCAGACAGAAAAAGGAGACTCCTTCATCCACTGAGTGAGATCTGTGTTTACTGTCTCCTAGTATATCTGTGTTTTGTCCTACTTTGTACCTGCTTTTCCCAGAAATCCATTCAGCCTATTCATTCAGTGATAGCTCAGGAGCAAGTATTTTCTTTACAGGCTAAGCTAATTCTTGCATTTTGAGAGAATACTCTTTAGTCTCTTCAATAGCTCTTGGTTGATTTTTGTCTGATTTAGTATAGACTTTAAAATAAAAGGGAAAAAAAGAAGTTTGAATTTCACATTTTTAATAAAACAGTTATATTTTCCCAGAACATAAACCCCAAACAAAATATAAATATATTTTATGTGGCTTTTTGTTTATTATTTATTTTCATTTTTTATTTAAAAAGAGATTCAAAAAGATCAGTATAAGCAGAGCCCAAGTTTAAGATTAATACCTTGCTAAAAAATCAATATATAAGCATACTATCATTGGCTAGCACTATCCTCTTTTAAAAAGTTATTTAATGACAGGAAAAGCTACTTTTATTTTACAGTGCAGTATCTATAACTATATTTCACCCCATTCATGGCTGTGTTAACTGACAAGAGTTTACTGCACCATACACTATAGTGTCACATACAGCTTTTGAGAAACATTAAAATAATTTTCCAGACCATTAGGTGCATTTCTCACTTAAAAGACTGAGATGCTTAGAGTAATGCAGAAATAATTCAAACAAGTACACACAGCTGAAAACCCATCAAATGGCAAAACACTGGAAGGAAAATGGGTTTTCAGTCATCACTTTTAATCCTCTACTTCAATGCAAAGTTTGTGCTTAGTATACGTATTTCCTGATCAGCTGGCATAGTATCGCCTGACAACAATAGAGTATTTGCAAAGCCTAAAGAATGGAATCAAATTCTAGTTAAATAAACTGACTTCAGAAGGAATTTTGAAGGGAAGTGAAGGAGAAGTCATCACATTTTTCAAGTCTAAATGATATGTTTTCTCTGGTTTTGTGGTAAATTGTGGTAAATTGTCAGAATTGCTATGGAACTGCTTTAAGTGAGTGAAGAACTGATGAGGCTTCTTGAGAAAAAACATGAGCTGGGCCCCTCGGTAATCTCACACTGGGCTTGGACCAGACCTAATGCTGGAAGGATGTCTGGGGTGAAGATGAGGCCTCAAAGCTTCTCAGTGAGGCACAGAAGAGCACCCACACGTCTGTACCAGCTGTCAGCCTCACTCCCCCTCACTGGCCACAAGACTTGTAAATCTGGTCCTTCAAGGAGATAAGAATGCTCATAAAGACACTCTGTAGAAGGTCAGACAGCCTTTACTGCTGCCTCAGCACATAGAGGAGGACCAGTGTGTTTGTTTTACTTTTGTATTAAATATAAATTCTGAGTGTAAATAAGCAAGTAATGAAGACCCTCATTAAGCCCTGTTTATGTATTAATTTTCATACCCCTAAGAATGCAAATGAAGAGAAAAGAGAACATGCCTTACATGTATAAGTCACAGTCACCAAAACCCCACCTAGAGCATGTGATTGCTCCATCCCTTTGGGAAGTGAGAAAAATTATAATATAAAAGAAGGAGTTTGGGATAAAAATACAGAGAAGGGGAAACCTAATATCTCTGCTGGCTCAGTATGAATTATGGACTCTATCTCTCTCCCTCTCCTAAAGGAACAACTCTAGGTGAGGTTTGTCCCTTCAACTGCATTGAAGAGACACAGGAATACTTGCTACATATATACATATATATGTGTGTGTGTGTGTGTAGTGCTAATAGATCTGTTACTGTATTTTGTCTCAAAACATATAACACTCTGTAGTTAGTGCATTTATCACCTCAACGTGCAGTTGAGGTGCAACGAGCAATCCTCAACGTGCCATTCTGTTGCTTCAATAAACTGCAGCATTTTTGAACCTGGATTCTGTAAATTCTCATAGAACTCGAACAGACCTATGGCATCAGATTGGCAAACTGCACTATTTGTGAATCAGGGATTGCACAAGTTCTTACTGTATACAACCACACCTATAGTGACAAAACTATGGTATTTGTGAATCTGTGATTGTGAAAGCTCTGACTGAACTTCAGCAGATTTACAGTGCTGGACTGGCTGTAATCAGAAACTAAGCCCAGCTTCATACAGCACCTCTGATCCCTGAGAACCAGCTGAAATGCAAAGGGTTTTATTTTCTGCTACATTTCTATACCCTTAATGCAAAAGCTATAAACCATATAGCTAATTGATGTGAATAAATGAATAAGAAAATCAACTAAAACTGACAATCACTTGTTTCCTGCACAATTATGGCTTTGTGCCATTATCTCCATTCATCTCTGCTGTGATTTAAAACATGAAAAGGAAGTGAAATATCTTGACATATACACTTATGAAGAAACAAAGAAGCAGGACTAAACTTTGTGTATGTCCAAAATGATGAGTAGTAAGAAATCCCTAAAGGCTTAACTCCTCTGAAACTTCCCAGAAAGAACACCTACTTAAGCTACTTTAACACCAGGGGATTTACAGCTTCCTCCAAACTTCTGAAGACCTGTTAAGAAGAATGTGCAAAACATCTTAATTATTATTTTGCAAGAGATATCACAGCTGTTGAGACACTGAAAATGTTAGGCAGAAACCTTTACTTATGACTTCCAAAACAATTCCTTAAAAGTTGAAGAAGAAAAAAAAGTTTTTAATTGCTGTAGCCTTTACTCCTTTGTTTCATACTATGGTTTCTGCTGCTTGGGGGAAAAGGATCTTGGGGTGCTGTTTGACAGCAGCTGAACATGAGCCAGAGTGTGCCCAAGAAGGCCAATGACACCCTGGCCTGTACCAGCAATAGTGTGGCCAGCAGGACCAGGACAGTGACTGTGCCCCTGTACTTGGCACTGGTGAGTCCACACATCAAATCCTGTGTTCATTTCTGGGCCCCTCACAGTAATAAGGACATTGAGGTGCTGGAGTGTGTCCAGAGAAGGGCAGCAGAGATGGTGAAGGGTCTGGAGAGTGAGTCATATGGGGAGCAGCTGAGGCATCTGGGGTTGTTCAGCATGGAGAAAAGGAGTCCCAGGGGAGACTTTATCTCTTATCTACAACAACCTGAAAGCAGGTTCCTCCTTAAACCATAATTGCAAAAAATACAAATGGAGTTTCTATTCCATTTAACTATTTTATGCTCAGTAGAAAAAAAAACCCAAACAAACCAAAAAACAAAAACAAAAACCCAAACAAAAAATCAAAAGCTAAAAAACCACAAACAAACAAACAAACAAACAAACCCCAAAAACAAACAAAAAAAAAACCAAAAAACCCCCAAAACCAACCAACCAACCAACCCACCCAAAAAAAACCACCCCAAACAACCAAAAAAACCCCTTTCTCCTGGATTTGGAGGATTTTCAGTCTTCCTTTCTTGTAAAACCTTTATATTAGTTCTCAGCTATGCAAGTATGTTTGCATTAAGTCATTAACTAGATATGGCAGAAGTCGAGAAAACATCAGCTACCCATACTTCAGTTACTGACAACTAATCATTTGTGGATACTGAAGAAACATAGGAGAAAAGTGTCTGGCTAAGACTCTCGATGTCCTGTCTGACATACATTAAGTATATTTTAAAAATATTTTTCAATGTCTGTCAAAGTTTGAAACAGAAAAATATCTCCCCATTCACAGTCGATGAAAATAAAACAGTTTCATGACTCTTTAGGAGAAGAAATAAAAAACTAAAAATGACTAATATCGAAGATGTTAAGTCCTTATTTTTTTTTTTAAATTAGATTCCCACTTATGAACATAAAAATAAAATATTACAAATACCTTAAAAAACAACCCAAATAAAAACAGCTTCTTCACAGAAATAGTGAGTGGACATTGGACTGGGCTGCCCAGGGAGGTGGTAGAGCCACTGTCCCGGGAGGTATTTAAGAAAAGACTAGACATGGCACTTTAATGCCATGGTCTAGTGGACAAGGTAGTGTTAGGTCATTGGTCGGACTCAATAATCTCAAAGGTTTTTTCAAACCTTGTTGATTCTGTGATTCTGTGATTCTGTAAATGTATGAAATGTTTTGATTTCAGTTATCCAGGCTTTTCAAAAACAACACGCATCTTCTAACATAATCATTTTCAGCTGTGAAGGAAAATTTTATACATCCAAATGCGTGAAAGGGATTTTATTCTTTCACAAAATTCTTAGGTTTATGTCTTGATGACTTTGTGGAAAAAAAATAAAATGCGTGTGTATAACCAAAATGCTTGACTATTGCAATATCCTGCCAGAGGTGACTGTTGGAAGCCATACAGTTTTTTTTTTTTATATCTAGTACAGAATATAGCATGTTGCCTTGAAAAACTATTCAATCATCATGCCTGTCTTTCAGGTTATTTTTTGTTAAAAGCCTTTGATAGCATAGCCCCTAGCAATCTGTCATCCTTCCTTCTTGAGTCGTGTCCTGAGATGCAACCATGCTTATGTAAACTTGCTCTCTACAGATCGCAGCTAAATCTCCGACTGTGTAACAACAGGTGATTTTATCTGTGCTGACACATTTGCTTAGATTTGTCACTCCTATCACTTCCACTCACCCTTCCCCGTCTTATAATAATTTTTGTTACCAACCAAAGTATTTTTTAATAAGCTGTCTCTGACACTGAATTGTCCTGATTGCCAATTTTGTTTAGTTTTTAAATGGTTTGTTAAAACAGTAGAATCATTGAAACATTTGGATTGGAAGGGACATTTAAAAATCACATAGTCCAACCTCTCTGCAATGAGCAGGAGATTTTAACATAGATCAGTCTGTTCAGAGCCCTGTCCGAACTGACCATGAATGTTTCTAGAGGTAGAGTATCCACCACCTCTCTGGGCAACATTTTCCAGTGTTTCCCCATTCTCATTGCACAAAATTTCTTCTTTATGTTCAGGCCGTATCTACCCTCTTTCAGTTTAAAATCATTGCCACTTGTTGTATTTCAAAAATCTCTTGTTAAGAAGTTTCTCTCCCTCTTTCTTATCAACTTTGTTTATGTACTGGAAGGCTGCTGTAAGGTTGCCTTAGCGTCTTCTCTTTTCCAGGCTAAACAGCCCTATCTCAGCTTTTCCTCATAGGAGAGTTGCTCCAGCCCTCTGATCATCTTGATGGTCCTCCTTTGGACTCGTCCTAACAGTTCCATATCCTTCCTGTGCTGAGGATGCCAGAGCTGGATGAAGTACAGCAGCTGAAGTCGCACCAGAGCAGAGCAGAGGAGCAATGTCACCTCCTTTCACCTGCTGGACAGGGATGGTTGGCTTTTTGGGCTGCAAGGGCACGCTGCCAGCTCAAGTCCAGACTTTCATCCACCAGCACCCCCAATTAGGGATACATTGTCAGTGGAAAATATTTTTCTTACTAGAGGTGAGGCATAATAAAAGTTGCACTGGAAGATGCAATATTGGAGAAAAATGAATTTACAACCAGAACTCAGATTTGCAGCTAGATCCTTTTACTGTCTCTGACAACAAATACACTTCAAAGCCAGAGGTCCAAGACACAGTTAAAACCAAGCTGGCGCAATACCCTTCAAAGTGACTTTATCAGGAATAAATTCAGCATAAGTGCACAGCTGTACAGCTATGTAAGTCTGGAAAAAATGAAACAAAATGAAAATTCAAGGTCTCCATAAGCTTACTGATTACTGCAGAACTGGACATGAAGTGCTTTACAAATGGAAAAGAAAAGGCTCTCTGATCAACTTAAATACAGTCTGTGGAAATTAAAAACCATGTACAGGTTTCAAGTGGGAGGGAAAAGACTTGCAAAGCCATTTTATCTTGTTTATTCCATTATGTAAGTCTAATTTCAGCAACATTTGGCTCTATTTTAGCTTTCTTTGGTGATATATGTGTACTTAGTCAAAACTGTCAAGACTTTTTTTCTTTTTCTGTTATTAGCAATGCTCCCATGTTATTTATTAGAATCTGGAGGAATGCTAGCAAGGAAATGAATGTGTTGTTCTCCACCTCACCCCTCTCCTTCCCCGATTTCCCCCCACTCCATGAGAACTGCATCTACAGAATATGTTTTTTTTTTCTCATTCATTATAAGGGCAAGGATGAAGAAACTATAGGTTTTACATAACTGTCAAAACACACAGCAAGAGAAAATGATCTTTTAAACCAGGAAGATCAGGTCACAGAGCTCTGGTCTGTACAGTGTAGATATTGTATCTTTGTCAGAGAAAAGGAGAAGTGAAAAGGGATTGATAAGGGACTGATGATTTTACTCATTCTCCACTAGACCACAAGGTGCTGGAACTGAGTTTTTGAACAAGAAAAATATGGTATTTGTTTACAGAATATTAAGCATCTTAAACAGGTATTGGATCTCATATGAGCATCATTTGGGTAATACGTGATATTAGCTACTGGTTTCTAAACAATGCTGACAGTAAGTTTGCTTAGAAAAAGAATGGCTTTCACTTTCTAATACCTTAGAGATAGTTTCCAACTAAAACATAGCCCTGAAGAAAATTTTTATTTACTTTTTTGTCTTCTCTCTCATCTATCCTCTGCTTTTCCTCCTAAGCCAGTAATGCCTTTACTCTAAATTCCAGTAAGTTAACCAAAGGCAGGCACTGGCAGATGCACTCATCATACTAATTATGTGTTGCATGCTATGTTTCTCCCATCAAGTGCCTCCCACATATTTGACAAAAACCTTTCAAAGCAAGAAGAAGAAAAATGAAAACAAGTCTAAAAGCCAAGCTGTGTGATTGAGAAAATCACTTAACCTAGTGTCACTGAACTACAAAATCAATTAATGTCTTCTATCATCTTCAGAAAGTGCTATCTAACAGGCAGTCTGAAACAAATTATACTGTATTTCAATGGAACTAATTTCTTCCATTTAGGATTAGAATGTAGGTAAATTGACCCTTTCTCTACACGTTCACAGCATAAGGAAACAGGTCAGTTTTCTTCTTCAAGTCTTTCAAAAAGGTTTTGAACGACATCCTAGGACAAACCAAGGTGTAATTGAAATTCTGGTTCAGGAACCCACAAAGGAATATTTAACTGAGGTGTAATTTCTATGTAAAGTAAGTTTCCCTAGATGCATTATTGCTATATATATTTTAAACAGTAAAATTGACCTTGCATCTAAATGGATTTAAAGAAAAATCAACCCACACAGTATCTTTTCAAGTAAACAAATCTTCACAGCTATTTCATTACCACATTCAGTATCTCTGGATTTTTCTGCTTTGGCTTTGCAGTTGTGAGCAATCATATTAGTATCAAGTAGCTGTCTGATTCCTTTTTCACACCACTTTGCCAAAATTCACCTGACAGGGTATCTAAGCTTCACAGTGCGAACCACATTTTATGGATTATCCCTTGTCCCTTTCCTCTATTAGTTTGAAAATATAGTTGCTCTTAGAGTAAGTAGAAGCAGATTGTTATTATGTCTTTAAAGAAAACTGTCTAAAGCCAGGAAAAGAACTTTACTGGACTCTCAGTGGAGGTTTGTGTTAGATGCTTCACTCCAAATTTTGAACATGATTGTACTTCTATTTAACTTTCACTTTTGTTAGAAGGGTTTTTTTTTTTTGTTTCTCACTTGTTTCTGAATGAAACTGAAGCAGATAATATTTAGCTGTAACACCTCACAACACAGGTATAGACCATCTTAAAGAATACCTGCTTTTATTTACCATTTTAGTTTGCTCAATTATCTAAGATAGCATATGTTAACTTGAAAGAAAATCTGAAGTTAAAACCTGGTTATTTTCAGTAGGAGATCTTGACTGAAAGCTACGTGAACCAAATGTGGTTTTGCTGATGCATATAAAATGCTGCAAAGCCACTTGACGTGTACTTTCCTCGGGTGTTAACTTATTTAAGACACTGTTAATTTACACTGTGAAGACCAATATTGTGTCATGCAAAACAGAAAACGGTTCAGCTTGAGCACTGACTTCTTTGGATTCCTTTCTTCCAAACAGGGCCTACACCTTTGCTTCTTGCTAGAACCCATTTTCTTGCAGTCACTTCTACAGAATAACACTTATGAGATTGCCATTGACAGGTTTCATGAATTATGTTCTTCAGTCTTTATTCTCCCTTAAATAAAGAGAAAAAAATATGCCACTGCTCCATACCTTATCTTAGTAGGCAAGGCAAGGAATAGAATATAGATTCATTTGTTCTCCTGGGTCTTTAAGTGCCACACTTAGGGATAGCTTTAATATATGATCCACTCACACAGTATGTGTTTAAATTTGTTGTTAAATAAGGAAATAAACCAATCCACCTTTGATTAGTTTTAAAGGGACAGCTATTTCACTTGGATTATCTAAATTATTAACAGTAAAATTATTTCTAATATAATAAATATGCTAAATGTCCTGATACAGCTCAAAAATAAATCCAAATAGGTACAAGCTGAGCAGATAGAAAAACACAGAAAAGACAGCAGATTTCAGAAACCTTTGCATAATAATTTTGAATATGTTATTTGTGCATTTGGTGAAGTTTCCCCTTGTGAAGACAGTACATTACTATCCCATGAATGGAATATCAGCAGAGCCAAAACAACTTAAAAATTCTGACAACACTTGATAATCTTGAAAATGTCACAGGGGAGAAAAAAAGAGGACTGTATCCAAAAGAAATGTAAAAGTGTAAATTTTGGTTTACTTCAAAACTAAGCAATGGTTTATGGAGCTCCGTAATTCCTCTTTCATTCTCCTTCTTTCTCTCCCAGAGGTCCCATATTACTGTGACCACCGTCCTAGATAAATGAGCTTTGACACAACATCAGGTGTCTGCCAGAAAAGGATGCTTCTGAATGACACAGAGTATTCCCAAGGTCCAAGGATAGATCTGATTTTTCCGCAGTAGTGAATATTTATATGTTCAAAGGGGATTTGCTGCAGTGGAACAAGGAGGGAACTACTGCTATGCATTTTTTGGGGTAAGATTTTTTTATATTCTGTCAAAAAATGATGCTCACTAATCTGAATGAATCTGCAAAACAAGTAATGAATTTCAATTTATACACAAGCTCTATTCATTCACTTTACTCCCAATCACTCTGCATGAAAATCCTGTAATTACATTACATCCTATTTCAAGCCATTGTATCTATTCTTTACATACATATATATTTAGACACAAGTCTCAACATACTTCTTTTCCTTCCTTTTGATACTTTTAAAAAGTACACTTTACAAACCTTTACATAAGTATGGAAGTGTGAAATGGTAACTGTGAAAAACTATATTAGGATTAAAATTCTTAAATCTTTGTGTTTTCTATGTGAACATCTGCAGGTATGCAAAAACAAGGGGTATGGGAATCTGTGATTGATTGCTTAACTGTGAAGTGAAAGCCACCCACATCAACAGTTGGCAGTAAATTTATTCTTAGCACAAATAGCTTGCAAGTCACATTTATGTTGAGCTGTTTCCTGTGTAGACAAACACTGTGCTGTGCTGATCTTGTTTACCAAGACCTAATGCCCCAAAATTTGTTTGCTGTTCGTTGTTTGATTTTTGTTGCTGTTGTTTCCATTTATTTATTTCTTTTCCTTTAATTTTATAAGCTATGGTAAGATATGAAGTGACACAGTGGGAATCTTTATCTTAAGAAAACACTTTTCCTAGTCAGATGAGGCTCCATCTTTTTGAGAACTGGCTACTTGACATATTCATGGCCAGAAATGAATTCTTTACACACAGGGACGTACACTAGAAAAATCAGGCAATAAATCTAAATGCTCTCTTTGGATGTAAAGGAGAAACAACTCAGTATTAAAAGACTGGGGTTTTTTTATTACTATTATTTTTGTGTTGTTATTACTGGTAAATACATCTTGGATAGATTAACTAAAAAGAACAGTACATTCTTACTGGTCCTATCCTTCTTGCCAGTGAAGGCCAGGTCTCCAATAAATAATCAACAAATTGACAATCTCATGGTGTAAAACTACTTGATGTATCTTTCATTTTTCCACCATGCTGATGGAAAAGTTATTTTATTACTGTAAACACAAAGCATCACTGAGAAAACAGAAACAAACATAGATTTATGAACTATTTTTAAAACGCCTATTGATGGAATACACTAGTTTTTCTTAGAAGCTATCTATTCAAATATTTGTGACCATCCCATAGAACTGAAATAAAAATACACTCAATAGAAAAAGAAAACATCTTAAATTTCCTTTCTTATCCTGGCTTTATTGGTATATGGTAAGGTGTGTAAAACTTTAGGCTGGTGGGTTTCAGAGTCTGGGCTTCTGCAAGAAAACCCTCATTATAGAGACATAGCCAATACTGTGAGCAGTTTAAATACTTTTTCCAAGTAATTTTGTCCTGTATTCTTTATGACAGCTCAAATAAGCCTGGAGGAACTATGGCATTACACATATGAGTAGCTTGTTTCTCATTTTTAATGCTTCCATTTCACGTGTTGCCTCATTATTGCAAAAAAGCACTCCTACTATACAGTTTACATACCCTACAAGGTATGTAAACTGTATCCAACAGATTCAACAAGTTGCTGAGTTAATTTACTAATCTACTTTCTGTTCCATTTTCTGTAACTTTTTTAGAATGTTAATATGTTATTCTCAAATTTGTTAATGACTCTTATTCTTAGTCTGTTTTTCCTATCAATAATGACATTATTGTCATATTTATTGATAAATTTAAAAATGTTTATCTAAACGTCAGTTGAAAATGCTTCTGTAGAGAGCATGCCATTTTCAACACAAGACATATATATATATAAGATTCTTCATTGTTTCCCCATTTCAACTAGGTGTTTTTTTAACATTTGTAGCAGAATGCCTCTTAGCTACTCCTTTATTCTACAATTACTAAAATCATAGAATCATTTTGGTTGGAAAAGACCTCTAAGAACATCATGTTCAACCATGAAGCCATCACTGCCAAGTCCTCCACTAAACCTTGTCTGTAAGTACCATATCCACATATTTTTAAAATACATCCAGAGATAGTGGCTTACTGCTTTGTGCCCCTTTCAGTGAGGAGATTTTTCTTAATATCCATTCTAAACCTCCTCTCATGCAACTTGAGGCCACTTCCTTTTGTTCTATTTTTTGTTACTTGGAATAAGAGACTGACTCACAACTTCTTTCTACAACCTTCTTTCAGGTAGCTGTAGAGAGTGCAAATGTCTCCCATCAGTTTCCTTTTTTCCGGGATAAACTACTCCAGCTAGGTAGCTTGCCCTACAGTTCCCCCACTAGCATCACTTTGAGCTTGTGTGCTGGTTTTATCTGGGTTCCAAACCCTTTTGAATACCATGGATAACTTGTTTGGCTGAGAGGATTTTCTCTTCCCTGTCAAACCTTTATTTTAAGTTGTTGCAGGGGTTGGTTTTGGATTTTTGCTTATTTGATTTTTGTTTGGTTGCTCTTGTACATGTGGTTGTGGTTTTGTTTGTTTGTTTGTTTGTTCATGGGGTTTGCCCCTCTTTTAAACTCAGAGAGTCATAGAACAGCCTGGGTTGGAAGGGACGTTTTAAAGTCCATCTAATCCGAACCCCATACAATGAGCAGGGGCATCTTCATCTAGATACTGCCCAACCTGACCTTGAATGTTTCCAGGGATGGGGCATCCACAGTCTGTGCAACCTGTGTCAGTGTTATACCAACCTCTTTGCAAAAAAACCAAACCAAACCAAACCAAACCAAATCAAACCAAACCACCATTAAAACAAACAAACACAAAACAACAACAACAAACAAACAAAACCAAACCAAACCCAAAAAACACACCTTCCTTACAGCTAATCGAAACAAAGAGTGACATTGTATGAAATCTGGCAATCCACATTAATTACCACTTCCATATGCAACAGACACAGCAAGAATTTTTTTTTTTTTTGCTACAGTCCTTTTTTGGATATTTGAGGACTCTTGTGATTTATTTTCCTTCTGAGCAAACAAGGACAAGGCTCTCAATATGTCTTTTCAGCAAATGTTCCCTGAAATCTTTATCATATTTGTTAGCTTATCTGGACCCTTATAACCTCCATCATTTTTGAGTACCAACAACCTGGTACAAGACAAGCTGAGGATACACCAAGGTCAAACAAAGTAGAAAGGTTATTACAATGTGTCTTCTAGTAATTTAATGAAATATTTTGGTAAGGAGAGTGTTACTATGTAACACTTGCAACAGTGCCCTAAGCACTCTTTCAATCACCATTCCATGGTAAGTTCCTACTAAGTGAATATTTTGTAACCTCTGTATCATACATGGTACTGATATCTTTTTTTTTTTTTTTTTTTTTTTTTTTTTTTTTGTTTCAAACAGTAAATTTCAACTTAGAACTTTATTATTAAAATGTAGCATCTTGGAAGATGTTTATACAGGTATGATAAGAGGTAACTTCTGTATTCTCATTCAGATATGCAGTCATGTTATCTTCTAACCAATCTTTTCAACTGATGAAGAGAGCTACATGCCTCTGGGATGCTGTAGACTTTCCAATGGGACAAAACGTGACTGAAGCACCCATTTCCCTCAACAAACTATAAAGGTAGTCAAGACTGAGTGGCAAGGACACAGAAGGATATATTAAACTATATGAACATATATAAATAATTATTTCAGAAGAAAAAAAATTTGTAAGAGAAGGAAAAAAGGGATTTCAGAGTAAAAATTGTAAGCTATGCCAAAAGACTTGTGTGTTTTGAGGATTTTAATGTTCCGTGGATTCATCAACTTGAAGGAGAATAATTTTAAGCTTTTAAACATTTTTCCTTTGGCAACTCTAATGGGAATTTTCTAAAGCCTTTTAAAAGTCTACATTCTTCTAAGTATAACAAGTAAATACGGAAGAGTCAAGCAGCTCTTCTAGTTAAATTATTAAATTCAATTATTTAATTTGGTTTTCATTTAGGTCATATTAAAATTTCTAGAAGTGCAGAAAGCTGAGCTGTAGAGTACTAGAAAAGCCACAGAAAAAGAGAAACTATGAGCTTAATTTGTTAAAAAAGAGCAGGCTAGGGATCAATGTTACTCATTAATTCCTTGAGATCTAGTAAAATGTAATCTATAAGAAAGCAATAATATATATATATATTAATAACTTGTTAAAGACTGTTGAAGGATAAAGACTGTGGGACATCTCCAAGGTATTTTTTTATAAATAAGGTTTGAATTCAGGAAATTTTTAAGTGAAAAAATATTATACTTCAGTCATTCAAGTGAAAATACTCCTGTTACCCAAACTAGGTGTGGACCAGTGCATGCTAAAGCCTATTATAATTTTCCTCCACATGTTAACTGGGTATTTGTGCACTTATCTGATTTAACTTTAAATACCTTTAATAACTAAGCTTGAGCTGTTTTTTCTAGATTTTCTACCAAACTAAGAGAACTAGATACTTCTAGGATACTTTAGATGTTTCAATGAAATGAAAACTCACAGAAATTCTCATTTTCCCAAAACATAAAAGGATTTGAGGCAGACTATCTCAGACAAAGAAAGGTGTACCTGAACAGTATTTACATTCAGTGATATTTTAGCCTATGGCAGTTTCTCAAGTGTTCCAGATCACTCTGTCAGGGTCGATTCTCTCTGTCATTTCCCACTCTGTTAGTATTAAGCAATATTCAGTGATGATTACACAATTTCTTCAATCCACTGATAAAGGATCATATAAAGAACCTACACCCTATCCATGGTTACTCAACAACATCTGTTGCTCTTGTACCTGCCTGGAACAGCTAAGAAAATCTGAAAGGTCAATAGCTGAGGTTTGCAGGAATATGGTAGAACAATTTCTCTTCTCCAGAAGCAGTGGACCAAAGTTCCTACCACAGAGTATAGGAGTCTCAGCAACTGAGGGTGCTCAGTTGAGAAAAAGAGATCAACACAGTGGTCAAGACCTTCCTTGACACTGAAATTTATTTTCTTTTTTTTTTTTTTCCTGCAGGATGTTCCCTCCATAGAGACCCACTCTGGAGAAATAAAAAGAAGCACATAGTGGCAGTGGAGAGATTTAACTATTACAAACATAGGTAATTATTTTTGTGACATCTGAGAGGTCACAAGTTAACTTGTCTGCTAGGTGTAAATGTTGCACTGGTCTCCTAACATGTCAAGAGATCTGGGGGGTGAAAGAGAGGACCCAGTAGGCGTACTTTGTGTTGCTATCAGGGATGTAGAAAAGGGCAAGAGGGATGCTCTGGTGCTCATGGCTTCACGGCAAGAAAACTCAACTCCATGGTCTCCATGGAAAACTGCCAGGTTGATATACAAAATCTGAGACGCAGGCAGGGATTTATGGGCTCATTATGTGGATGATAGTGTAGTGTAGAGAGGAAGAATTTTGCAAACTGTAACTAGGGAACCTTTTGAGACAAGAGAAACCTGGACAAAACCATCAGTCTATACTTTAATAGTAACGGAGCCAAGCTGTTGGAACTGGAAATTAAAAGGTCACATAACACCAACACCTGCAAGAAGTTCTATAAAAATCTGGGCAGAAAGGTGAAAGATGAGCTTTAGTGTAGAGAAAGGTACAGTACAGAAAATTACATTACAGAAATACATTACAGTGTAATGGATAATGTAATACACTACAGAAAAATTACCTAACATCTGCCTATGCATATTTGTGGTTAAAACTAAGGAAAACAAAGATTTTAGTTAATGTTGGTGGTTTTAGATGACAAGAATAATGGCAGCTGAAAAAGAGAATGAAATGTTCAACACATTTGGATATGTATTATGAATAGAAGAGAGGATGACATTGTGCCACTCATTAAATCTTAATGTGCCCGTATTTTGAGTACTGAATAAGTTCTGGCCTTCAAGTATAAAAACACACATTTTACAATCCAAGCAGAGTTAAGTCAGGAACAGAAATGAACCAGTAGATTGATCGTTCAGTGTAAGTACTTTACAAGGAGGAACTAGAGAGGCTCACATTCTTTGATCTATTGACTGAGAACTGCAGGAAGGTACACTCAAGGTTTATGAATGAGGAAGTTGATGCATTTTGCTGCAAAAAAGCTAGGATTATTACATCATTTTGTTTGCTTTTTAAATTGTATTATTATTCAGTATTTCTATCAAAAACAAAGAAGCATTCAGTGAAATCTCAAAGTCAGAAGACAACACTAAGTTCTACTGAGTAATAAAATGTAAGAAAATAAACACTAAACTGTTGTTCAGAAAATTCAACAACATTATAATTGAAAACAACGAATTAAACTCCTAAGAGAGGCTGGTTTGAAAGAGGTAGAAATTCTTTACAATGCAGGTAGTGAACTTTTGGAAATTGTTACCACAGAAGAGTAGTAGCAAGTTCAGAAACTGCCAAAGTTGCAGACAATACATTCATAAAGATATTGTAAAGACTAGGGCAATGAGACAAACCCTTACAACCCTAATGCAACAGTTGTGGATGTTGGGAAAGTATTTTAGGAACAAAAGGTGCCCAAGTTATCCTACTGACACTGTCATCCCTACTTGTTAGAGGCAGGATACTGTGCTAGGTGGACCACTATCCCAGAAATATATGTTATATCTTGATTACTTAAGATTGCTTTGTTTAATAGGTTTTCTTATTTTACATCTTCTCAGTCAAGGTGGAATTATTCATGCATTCATGGTTCAAGTAAAATAAAATCAAATATATCTAATAAAATACAGGCTTAGGCCTGAGAGGTAAGTTCAGCTCTAAGAGATTATGGCAACTTTTGCCAAAGGCAAGTCTTAGAGATTTTCAGTTCCACTCACTCAGGAATCAAAAACTCTGTGATGTTTTATAGTAATGTAAAAAATACTAACAAGCTACAAGATAAAGGAATACACACAAAGAGACAATAACTGAAGGTTTAAATGTCACTAGAAGACTAGAATACTAGAAACAGAGGACAAACTGTAGAGAAGATTTGATCTCTTTCCCTTGGGTAGCTACTACTTGTGAAATGATAACCCAGGAACTTGTTTTCCACAAGCAGGAAGCTAGTATAGAAGAAGTTGAGAACAAAAATGCAGCACAAAATTACAATAAACATAGCAGAGTCATTATACAGGACTTAAACACAGCAAACAGTTATTAATTTTGTTGAATAGATTTGCTTATTTAGTTCACATGTATTTAAGCCTTCACTCTGTCAATAATCAATGCAAAAGACAGCACAAGTTTAATCAGAAAGAAATTAACTTGGCTGGAGGTGAAAATCAAAGTGTGAAAGGATATTGGATTCAAAATATAAATAAACTGTACTCTCTCTTTCTAACCACATTTTTCTAGTTATATGAATTAGTGTACTACAATCCTGTTATTGGAAACTGAAATTTCAAAACCGTGTTTTCTTAAAGATGTTTTGATTCTAGGGACCACTAAACTCATAACTTGAAGCAGCACCTCTCTCATGAAACAAAATCTTAGGATTTCTCACATTCTGCAGTTCAGAAAATGGATTAATCACAGAAGCTAAGAAATACTGCAAATTTAATATATCAGTTTTTGACAGTATTATAAAGAATAAAGACTTGTTTATGATGATTTATTTACTAGTAAATTACTAATATATGATGGTTATGATTTTTTTATAGAGTACTGAATCCAGCTGTGGAGGTCTCAGTACAAGACACAGAACTTATGGGGTGGGTCTAAAAGAAGACCATAAAAACTATCAGAGGGCTGAAGCATGTCTCCTTTGCAGACAGACTGAGAGTGTTGAGATTGTTCAGAGTAGGCTCCAGGGAGGCTTTACTGTGGCCTTTCTTAATGGAGGCCTAGAAGAAGAGTTGGGACAGACATTTTAGCAAGATCTGTAGCAGTAGGACTTACATAGACATGGGAGTTTAACATTTTCACAAATTCAAAAGGAAGAGAAAGGAGGGGAGGGGAGGGGAGGGGAGGGGAGGGGAGGGGAGGGGAGGGGAGGGGAGGGGAGGGGAGGGGAGGGGAGGGGAGGGGAGGGGAGGGGAGGGGAGGGGAGGGGAGAAGAGAAGAGAAGAGAAGAGAAGAGAAGAGAAGAGAAGAGAAGAGAAGAGAAGAGAAGAGAAGAGAAGAGAAGAGAAGAGAAGAGAAGAGAAGAGAAAAGAGAAGAGAAGAGAAGAGAAGAGAAGAGAAGAGAAGAGAAGAGAAGAGAAGAGAAGAGAAGAGAAGAGAAGAGAAGAGAAGAGAAGAGAAGAGAAGAGTTGAGTTTTCAGTTGGAAGGGTCTTGTAATGATCACCCAGTCTAACTGCCTGACCAGTTCAGGGTCAACAAAGTAAAAACATGTCATCATCTAAATGCGTCTTCAATACTGACAGGTTTAGGGCATCGACTACTTCTCCCAGTGTAAATCTTTCGTTGGCCATTTTTGAACCATTCCCACACATCCTGTCTCTGATTACCAAGGAGAAGAGCTCAACACCTACCTCTCTCCTTCACCTCCTCAGGAAGCTGTAGAGAGAAATGAGGTCACTCCTCTCCCTCCTTCTCTGCAAACTAGACAAAAATCAAACTCCTCAGCTGCTCCTCACTGGATATTCCTTCCAGCTATATCACCAACTTTGTTGCCTACCTCTGGGCACATTGTAAAACCTTCACATCCTTCTTAAATGGTGGGGCCCAGAAGTTCATACAGTACTCAAGGTGAGGCCACACCAAACACTGAATGAAGTGGGATAATCACTGCACTGACTGGCTGGGGATGCCCTTTCTGACCCAGGATGCAGGGTCAGTCACCTCTGGACTGCCAGGGCACACACTGCTGACTCATATTGAGCTGCTGCTGACCAACACCCACAGGCCCCTTTCTCCAGGACTGTTCTCCAGAAAATCCTCTCCCAGTTTATACCTGTGTCCAATATTATTCCATCCTAGATGCAGAAACTGACATTTGGACATGTGAAATTTCATCCCACTAACCACAGCCAAAAGCACCAATCTATCTAGATGACACTGTAAAGCCCCCTGTCCCTCAAGAGTGTCAACAGCACCTCTCACTTTGGCATCATCAGCTAACTTGCTAAAGGTTCATTCATTACAGATCAATGATAAACAGATCAAACAGGATTGGCTCTAGAATTGCACCGGAGGAATATCATTGGTGACCATCAATGAATCATGAGCCAGGTGTAACCCCATTTACCACACCCCTTTGAGCTTTGCCCTTCAGCTCATTCTTCCCTCAGTGCACTGCATCCCACAGCTCGGAAACTTCTCCAGAAGGATGCTGTGAAGGACAGTACAAAAAGGCTTACTATGGACACACGGACTTGTCAATATTCATTTAATGCATCTGATCCCTTACAATTTCAGTGTCCACAAATGGACAGTCACTGTACCCACACTTGTCTGCACCCCTCTCCTCTTCTTTTGACTGCCCAGTCTGTTTTTCCTTCAGTAGCTTTCATGACCCCACTTCTACAAATACATGAGAAGTGATACTTTTCAGAAGAAATGTTTTCTTTAGAAATATATATTCAAGGAACCGTATTTTGAAATGTTAAAGGTGTTACTCACTGGAAAACAATTCTATTAAGGATGAAAAGCAGATGTAGTCACCAAATAAAGACCAGATCTTTTTGTGAGGGAAGGTTTTAAAATGATAAATAAACTTGCAGTTCCTTGTCACAATACATTTTTTTAAAAATTGCATTAAAAAAAAGTTTTCCAATTTGTTGTCTGATAATGTGTGTCAAATAAATTATTTATAACTCACCACTCATCTCAGTGTTGTTTCAGTAATTTAAAACATTTTCATTAAACAGTTCATTTTAAATGTAAATATTATCAATTTAATTAATATTAGATGTTTGGTTATTCTTTCTGCATATCAAAAATATGGCACATACCCACTGTAATAATAACAAAAGATTCTAGAATAAGGGCAGTTGCTTATAAATGCCACAAATGTCCTTTTCAGAGAAGAGCTTCTTAATGGAGAAAAAACAACCTCACCTTTACCCTTCGATATCAAATATTTCATTAATAGAAAGTCGAAAGGGAATCTGATTCGGGACTTCCATCTCATAGGTATATTTCAGTCACCAACTACAGAGCATTGTTTGCTGTTAAAACTTTCTAGTCTGTATGGGAAACTGGCAAATCAATTTCAACAGCAAATAAACTTTAGTAAACAAACTTTTAGACAAACTAATTTCAAAATAGAGTTAAAAAATTTCTTTCTAAAGTTATCAAAACAATACTATTTCACTGTAGAATATTTTCCTTCATTTCTTGCAAAGAAAATCATTGCTACTTCCATTTTTTAACCTGAAAGTGCAGCTAAACAATGACAGTCTGGCCATTTTAATGATTTTCTTCATGTTCAAAGCATAGGTTCAAACACCCTAAGCAGAGGAAAATATGAAACTCCATCTGCTACCTAATTGCTGATTAGATAAAACAGACAATGAAATCATCATCTTTCTATTGGCAGCTTTGTAACTCCAGTCCTCAATTTCTCAACTTTATCATGAATGCACCAAAACTAGTTGTATATTTGGTGTCACAGGCTCTGAACAAATGACTGAACAAAGATATTTGATGGTTTATTTCCACTGAAGAATGGTGTTGAAAAAAAATCAGTTTGACATTAATTTCTTCCTTCCTTCCAACTAATCCTGCAATCAAACAAAATAAACAATTCCCTTAATGCTAAGTTATCAACATTGGAAGTACCAATCTTTGTTCAGGCTCAACTGTGATGTCCTGCGGTTTCATTGGTGGTTACTCTCACAGCTGATATAATTGGGAAAAGCTAAACAGAGACACATGATCTATGCAAGTGTAAAAAGTATTTAATACGTTCTTTTAGAATTAATTGAACCAGATATTTTTCAAAATTAAGCAAAAGTGTAGCTAAATGAAAGAGAGAACAAATAATGCTTTATTGCTATTGACAAAGCAGTCAAGCCAACAACTGTCACAGCACAAAATCATGACTTCACAGCTGAGAAAAAAGGTTTGAGTCAGCTACAGCTTACACTGCTGTAACATTTACCACTTAACATATAAGCTAGAATTTTGTCAGTATGACATCCCACTCCAACCGCCTGGGATGCACATCCCAAAATAAAGAGATTTCTTCATCAACATGCAGTGATAGCATCCAAAATCACTGCTCTACAGCAGAGTAGAAGATTTTCATTATGTTAGCAGTATCAATTCCAAATGTGTTCTCTATTAGATAATTTGGCAAAAGTGGAAACACAACAATATTTCTTATCTCTACATCGATGAAATAAGAATCAACAAAGTGATAAGCTAAAGGTATGTGTAACTTCATACTGAACTGTAGAATCATACAATGTTACAGCATTGGAAAGGACCTTAAAGGTCATCTAGTCCCAACCCCCTAGTCTGGGCAGGGACACCTCCCACTAGACCAGGTTGCTCAAGGCCTTATCCAATCTGGCTTTTAACACTGCCAGGGACGGGGCAGCCATAACATTCCTGGCCAGCCTGTTCAAGTGTCTCACCACCCTTACAGTAACAAATTTCCTTCCTAATATCTAAGCTAAATTTCCTGTCTTTTAGTGTGTACCCATTTTCCCTTGTCCTATCACTAAAGCTCCTGACAAAGAAATCCAAGCTATTGTTTTTCAATGGTCTCATTAGACTTTAAAACTGCTGGTCATTCACCTGTCTGACTAAGAAGAGTCACAAGACAATCACGCAAAATATAAATGATAAAGATGATGGCTGGCATGAGGTTTTACTGGAGCATTACTATTATGAATAATTAAGAGCAAATATTGTAAAATCAGAATAGTCAGATCATGCTTGGGATATATTAGCATGATGCTATTGTCTTTATTAGCATCTTTTTAATCTATATTAGCTTTATTAGCTTTTTTATTTGTCCATGTGAAAATGGAAATAAGTCAACCCTTTTTAATGCAAAAATAATTAGATCATTTTGTACTTGACACAAAAAGACTCACAGAAAGTGAGTGAGAATGATGATGTTCTAACACATTTTCTGAGAAATCAATAATCAGTGTGTTCTTAAAATGTCAGACAAAATCACTACCTGGGTATAACTGATGTAATCTACTGTATGTTCCAACCATACTGAAACTTTTCCTGACCTTCTAAGATGCAAAAAAGTATGCAATTGTTCATTACCAAAGAGAAGAATGTCATGTCCAACTATGATCATTTCTGAAGATATAACATTTGTATAATAATAATAGAAAAGGGGAGCATTTATATAGCTTGTTTAAGCATTACTAAATATACTGGGATTGTCAACAGTAACCCATAAGGTAAGGGTCTGCAATAGAATAATGGATGCTTACATGTGACTACCCATGTTCACAACCAATATAACAGTGTCTTCTCACACAATAAGAATGAAAATGCCGTATCTGGATTTTGGCTATGTATTAAATATGCTTCCTGTCATCAGAGAATAAGAATATCTCAGGAAATAAGATACCAGAACATTTAGTATGATTCACAGTCCACTTTACATCCCTGAGTGAGGAAACCCAGAAACAGGAACAAGAACATTTTTGGTACCAGTGAGATATTTGTTTTGTAACAGTTCTGAAAGGAATGAACTTTGTGAAGGCACATGATTTCAAAAACAGAAAATATTAATGTCATAGAAAGGTATTGCTTATATAAATACAGTCCTAAGGTCCTCACTTAAATCAGTGTAAAAATCATAGACATTATAATGAAATACTTCAATTCTACTTCAGGTAAGATCTTCATTCATTATCTCATTTTGTCTTGCCTAGATTAGTATAGTAATTTCTTTCATGGTTTCTACAAATTTCCGGTTTTTAATGCAGACTCCTGAAAGACACACAAGACACACATATCTATCCCCAAGACGATGCTTATTTTTCTACAATATCTCATTAAATATAGTTTTAGCTCTTGCAATTTTGGAAATAATAGCTTTCTAACTTTCTCAAAATGTATTAGATGTTTTTTCCTATCTTCCTATTTGCCAAACACGATTTTATTCTTAAATGTGGTCATCTTGTTACTGGCAATATCTGATATTCCACCCTTTTCAAAGAGCTTTTGAATGCTTTTGTACATCATGGTTTCTTTATTTGATAAAATCCATTCATAGTATTTTATCTCCTCTTAGTAGCTAAGAAGAAAGACATTTCTAGGTCTAATTAAAAAAAAAAAAATCACCTTTCACTAGAAAGATATCAAGGCTACATGAAGTGTAGCAGTTCACATGTGTAAAACTACAGATTGAAACAGTAAAAAATTCATTTACATTATCTTAATCCATTTCAAAAACATTAGGGCATCAGCAAATATAAACACAGGCTAGTATTAAAGTTAAACATGCATACAACTGTTTACAAGATCAGAACTTTATCTTGGAGTTGCAGAAATTAATACACACAAGGAACAACAGAACAAAAAAAAAATCTACATTTTCGAATTCAAATAGGTCTGGATTACTAAAGTCATGAACTATGATTGCGTACCACTGATAATCAGAGATATTTTTTAATATATTTGTTGATTTATTCTGTCATGCTGAGTATAAATGTAAACACACAATCTCATTTGAGAGAGTAGTTCTAGATAGAGATTTCATAGTAGGTCTTATAATCACATTATATTGTACTGCACATTCTCCAGTAAGGCCCTCTGATTACTATCTGTTATTGGCTGTCCAAGTTGGCAGCATCAAAATAACAGAGTAGTCTGAGGGAAATCAAAAGAGAATTCAGGGCTCTGAGATAATTGAAGAGTTGAAGAGTCAGGAGCACAGATATCCTTTAACGAAAAATATTGATAGGAATAGGCAAATCCATCAGGTCAATGTGTGGTTCTGAGGCTGGTGTAGGCAAAAAAATTCGGGGGGTTTTGACCATGGTATGATCTATTCAACACTGCTCCACCGACAGTGTGTGATTTTCCCAGAGGAGGAAAAGAGTTCTAGCACAGGAGTAGCAGAGCTCATTGTCTTGGAAGGAGGAAGGGGAAAATACCAGGCTTGCCATCCTGTGATGAGCAACAGGATGATGTGCCAAATCTTGAGTGAATGAGCACTGATAGTATATCTCAATCTGCTGCCCAAAGTGTTGTCTACAAAATACCACACCTGATATATTTCTACACTAATGTACACAGCATGAAGAACAAACAAGATGATCTAAAAGCTTTGGCCCAGTCCCAGAGATTTGATATCACCGACAAAAGTGAAACCTGTAGGGGTGAGTCCAGTGGCTGGAGTGCCCTGTTGGATGGTTACAGGCTCTTTAGGAGAGATGGACAGGGAAGAAGAGGTGGAGGGGAGGCATTGTATGTAATAAAAGAGTTAGAGTATAGGGAGCTCACAAGCTGGCACTGGCACAGTTGAGAGCCTCTAGGTAAGAATCAAGGGACAAGCAACCAATAATTTGGATGTCTTTGTGGGACTCTGCTATAGAATTCCTAGCCAGAACAATGACACTGACAAATTAACTTTTGAAGAAACTAAAGGACACTTCCAAGTCAACCACACCTGTCCTTATGCTAGACTTGAAATCAACTGGGATCATCACACAGCTGGTGCAACCCAGACCAGAAGATTCTTAAAACACATAGATGACAACTTTTATGGAACAGGTCCTAAGAGAGTCAATTTGGAAAGGTATCCTTCTTGACCTACAGCTTGTCAACAGGGAAGGTCTCATGAGTGAAATGGTGGTTGGCAGCCATCTTGGCCACAATGACCACGAAGTGAACAAGTTTAAAATCTTTGTTGACAGGAGAAGTTCCAGCAAAAGTTCAACTCTGGACATGAGGAGAACCGATTTCAGGCTGATCAGGGAACTAGTGAGCAGAATCCCCGGGAAAATGTTTTTGGAGGTCCTGGGGTTCATCAATGCTGGTTATTTTTTTAAAAAAATGCCTCCTAAGGGCACAGGATCAAGCTAATGTCTGAAGTCAAAAAATGTCAGAAGTCAAGCAGGCAAGGCAGAAGGCCGGCTTGGCTGAACAAGAATCTTCTCTTGGAAATTAGATGGAAAAGGAAGGTGTGTGTTCAGTAAGCAAGGTCAAGTGTGGGAAGAATACAGAGATACTGCTTGTCACTGTAGGGAGAAAATTTATGCAGTCAAAACTCAAATGGGACATTAGCTTGCCACAAATGTGGGGGACAATAAGAAGAATTTTTCAAATATATTAATTTTGAAAGGCAGTGTAGAAATAACAGGATGAGGATGGACACCTCACAAATAGGGACATAGACAAAGCAGAGGTGTCTAATGTAATCTTTGCCTCTGTCTTCAACACAGAAGACGACCAAGAGCATATCAGTGCCTTGAGATGGAGGACCATGGTTGTGAGAATGATTAGCAAGCTGAATATGAGCTGCCATGTGCCCAGGTGGCCAAGAAGGCCAATGGCATCCTGGCTTGTATCAGCAACAGTGTGGCCAGCAGGACCAGGGCAGCAATTTACCCTCTGTACTTGTCACTTTGAATCTTGTGTTCAGTTCTGGCCCCCTCACTACAAGACACTGAGGTGTTGGAGTGTGTCCAGAGGACAATAAAGCTGGTGAAGAGACTGGAGGTACTATGAGGAGCAGTTGAGGGAACCGGGGTTGTTTAGTCTAGAGAAAAGTTGGCTGAGGGGAGACCATAACACTCTCTACAAGAAGTTGTAGCCAGATGGGTTTTGGTCTCTTCTCCCAGGCAACCAGTGACAAACAAGAAGAGAAAATGGCCTCAAGTTGCATCATGGGTGGGGGGTTAGGTTGGATATTAGAAAAATTCTTTATGGAAAGGGTTTTCAAGGGTTCTTGAGAACAGGCTGCTAAGGGAAGTGGTTGAGTCATCAGAATAAGTATAGATCTGTCACTTAGGGACATGGTTTAGTGGTGGACTTCACAGTGTTATGTTAATGGCTGGACTAAATGTTCTTATAGATCTTTTTCAACCTAAAGAAATGTATGATTTTAAATGATTCTAAATAATTCTATAGTAATATACTAGTGTCTTTCCCATTTGGATTTTGGTGTTGTTTTTTTCTTTTTCTTTAACAGTGGCAGAAGAGTAATTTTGAGCGTCTTACAACTTGAACAAGTTTGTACTGGGTAGAGTTTGTCAATTTTTCAGATTTATCTCTGATTTCTAGAGCTGGCCTACTGCAGTTTCTCAGTCATGCTATCCATAAAGGCCTCCAAGAATAGCCTTTTGTAGATCTTCTCAATAGTGAGCCGATAGAGCTTTTGCTGAAATAACACAATCACTAGACATAATAGTTATATAATAGACCATTTCAGCTTAAATAATAAAATGCATCAAAGACTATGTGCCTCATAGTGGAACTGTTACTTAACCTCACCTGTAGGTATTGCTATCAGCTCTTTTCAGAATACAGTACAAAACATCTGAAAGCTGATCCTTTTTTCCAGTTAGCAGAATTTGTGCCTTACATAATTAATTCAGAGTTAACAGCAGTCTAACCTACCACCTGCCACTAGCAATTTCTAACTTTAAACATATTACTTCTTATGTTATGTTCTCAGTATTACACCCACATTTCCACCAAGCAGAATAGCAAAATTAGATCATTACGTATTACTTCATCAACAGTTACTGAATCATGGCACACAAACTAAAAATATATAGGAGAATGGATTGTTTACACTTACAAGTAACATAAGAAATATATTCAAAAGACAACCAATGAGTTTGTCTGAAGGTTTTCGGTAGAAACTATTTTTCAAAGATAAATGCACTTTCCAATATACAAGAGCGCTTTTGTGCTTTTTGTTGGGCAGGAAAGCAGGTGGTTGAGTGGAAAAATTCTTCCTTCTCACTTTTCTGCTAGACAGGAATCCCTTCCACTTAACATTTTACACTAAACTATCTAAAAAACATTGTGACTGCCAATCTCAGAAACCCATGCAAATCAGAGCGTTGATATTGGATCAAACTTCATTTAATTATTTCGTAAGTGAAAATTTATACCTACTAAACACACCACTAACAATTCCATTTTGATTCATTAAAAAAAATTATCATTTCTTGTAAGATAATTATTCAAATTATCCTCAGCAATAAACAGTTTTCAGCTAAAATTATAAGGATAAAAAAATCATAGTATCTCTTAAAATATGGTATCATGTGATATTTACAGAGATTGAATAAAAAATGAAGGCTTTTAAAAATATTTTTCTTCTTCAAATAGACTTGACTTTTTTTCTATCTGTCGGTATTTCTAATGGCAGAAAGGAGACACTATACCAAAACCAAACCACATATAAAGACAATAAAGTACAGTTAGATCCTGGATTTTTTTGTCTTAATCATTTCTGATTCAGTGCTGAAAGGTTAGACTTCAGAAGCTTAATACAAATTTCACTGAAAAGCAAAAGAAAATCTCTTTGAAATGAACAGAGTTTAATCAAATTTTCTACCACTGACCTCTGTTACAGCGGAAGTAGGCCATCAATGGGCAATGAAAAAGGAGCAATGCCATCATATTATATTTTGCATTACACTATAGCCTACTAAGCCACTCTCTCAGAACAGTATCATTATCTATCTATCTATACATATATATATATATAGTTGTGAAATTAAATCTATATGAAACTGATTAAGACTGGAAATCAGAAGCACTTCTTATGGAATCAGATGACCTTACAGTCTTTCACAGGCACTATGGTGATTATCACCAGAGAGGAGACCCTTTTAACCATGGATATGAGGATCAGCGATCCTCAGACAGACTCCTTTGCCATGTGATGTATGGATATTTCAGTGTCCATGTTATAGGAAACTGGCCAGCACAAACAAATGCTAACATGAAATGCTAGAATCACGTAGGTTGGGAGACCTTTAAGATTGATGATCTTAAGACCTTTAAGACTGATCTGAACATGACCTGTCTCTTTCCACTTCAACTAGTCAAAAAGAAAAATGCCATCAAAGCCTTTTTCTGCCTTTCTGTTCACTATGTACCAGGCAGGGTCTGCAAGCAGAGAATGTCCACAAAAGCCCACAGCTGCAGGGAACACCAGTTCAAAGGCTGGTTGGTCTCTTCACAAATCTCTGCCCTTAGAACCTGCTTGCTCCTGAGGACAGGAAGCACAGATGTGGTCAGGGGACACTGACAGGTTAGAATATGCTGGACTGTCCTTATGCACATGCAAATTGAGTGATCCCAGGAGAAAGCCCCAGATGTAAAGTGAATTGAGATTACTATGGTATTCTGATATTCTTTTGAGCCAATGGCAGCTTGCAGCACAGCCAACATCATTGGCTGGGTTTTAAAAGTACCACAAAAGTTGCAAGTACTGAAAAAGGCATATGTTTGGATGTACTTCTAAGTCCTACATCCTGTAATAAAAAAATATTTTCCTCTCTATGTTTGCACCAATGAGTATTTCAACTCATGCCCTACAAGGAGACATTGTCATAAAATGAATGGTGCAAAATTCCTAGCAGTCGATAAAAGACAGATAGTAATGCAGAGAAAATGTAAGGTAGATTAAAAAATCCTAAACCTGACATGAATTTAAAACCACTGCTATTTTTTTACCTATTGCTTTTTATGTTCTTACCACATAGTACAGCCCTACTAAAAATGAAATTTTCACTAATAATTTAGGATCTTTTAAGTAAAATGGCTGACTTAGGAGAAAATGTAAAGGACATTTGGTTTTGATTTGTTATTCTGCTTCTGCCCAGGAATACGTGTCAGCAGCTACATGAATCATTTTTAATTTTGAGGCCTTGAAATTCACCCTGAGGATTCCCATCAGAAGAAAATGATCTTCAGAATGAAAAAGAAGAATAAAATTTAAAAATACCACAGCATTGTGGCTGTCATTTGGCAACAGCTGTTAGATGTATTATTAATTGAAAATTAATCAAGAAGAAAAATCTTATTAGATTTTAACAGGCAACCTAATACAGTACATGGTGAAAACAGCGGATAACTCCCAACAAAGATTTGTGGAGGTTAGGGTGTTCCTAAAGTCTTTCCAGGTGGAAAAAATTCCTGTGAAGCCAGATTAATCCACTTTCAAAATAAATTTATCTGCAGGTCTTTCACCTCTTTTATGGTTAGCTGGTCAAGAAAAACAGTTCTATGTATCTCAGTGTTTGTTTTGGTGGTAATGTGTATATGACATATTTCAAACCAGCAACAAATTCCCACACCTGGAGGGAATTCCTATGAGAAACAAGACATTTATAACTCTTCATATCTTTAAAGAACAATACATCAAAGAGAAATGCATGGATAGTAAATATGTATCACCCTCTCTTCACCCCATACCAAAAAGTCATAGACTAAGCAACTACACTTAAATTTTCCATTTTTTTTAATGTTATTTTACATTTGCTCTGCTCTGAAAAGAAGTAACTCCAGAAATGGATGTTTCAAAATTTATTAAAATTAACAGATATTGATTTTAGGTATATTTGCTTAATTTTTTTTTCAGCAATCCAGATTAAAAAATCCACTTGCAAGACCTTTATCATGGAAAAACTATCAGCAAAAAGGAAGATTCTACCTCAAGAAAAGCAGAAATAAAGCATTTACAAGAATGATGAATATTCAAAACCTATGTAAAACCCAGCATTTTAAAACTGTTACATAAGCCAAATTCATTTCTACTACAAGTGCTTCATGTTACATTGTACTCACTCTTTGTTTCCTGAATTAATGGGATATTAGCTGACCAAGAAGATGGTGTCTCAAAATAAATAATTCAGCATGTTGAATACAAAATGGAGGGGTTTTGTCCTTTAATGTATATTTAATTTTTTAACAATAGTATAGTGTAACAGTAATCTATCATGATTAGAAAAAATGTTTTTCCAATAATTATTTTACCCTCTTTCATGATAGTTCACAAATGAGGCTTTGGCATCAGCAATTTATAGCTTTATGAGTAATTATTTGCTATGGCACCAATTAAAAAAAAAATTGAAGATACACATGATTGCATTTTTTTAATGTATTGTATTATTTCTAATAACTCAGCATACATTGCAAATACTGTTTTAACAGAATGTTTTGAAACTCTCGGAGAATGTACTGCACTACACAAATCTGAGGTTAGAAGAAAAAAAATTGAGTGCTTAAAAAAAATGGTATTTTACAACAATTTCTTTCAGAATCAGAAAATACAATAGCTAATATATATTATCAGGATTATGGATAATCTCTTGGACATGGTATCACACCTGAAACAAATCTAATCTACTTACTAAAACAAATGATTATAAGGAAAAACCTAGAACCATGATTATATAGGAGTGTAAAGTTCTGTTAAACAACAGGATAAGGCTTTGTTTGATTTTCCTAATTTAAAGCACTATTCTTCTCTTATTCTTTTCAAAAGGGCAAATTAAACCAGATATTTACCATAAAGATGTCTACTTTGAAAATGGAGAATTCATTTTTAAAGCACAGAAGAATAAGCAAACGGAAACGATTGCACAAGTAAACACACTTGTATGTTCTTTCACTGATGCAGTTATTTTTGGAGATGCTTAATCCATTTCACTATGAAAGTAACTTTTAATCAGAGCTAATTACAATTGGATTAAGGCCTAGACTTTGGAAATCCATTCTGTAGAAAGGATCTACATTGTGTTACCAGCCATTGCCATTTCATCTTGAAGAAAAAAAGAAAATAGAGAAAGCCTCATCATAGGAGAGATTTCTAAGGAAGAAACAGCCTTAGCTTCTGAAGTCTCTTATTGTATTTTTGTCTTCAATTCAAGTAAAGTGAAGTCTCACTGACATGGTGGTTAGATATATAGGGAATTGTTGCATTTTCTGTTCAAACACTTTTAGATGCAATCTATTGATCTAAAATGTATTTCTTGAAAGAACAGTTTGGGAGAGAATAAAATCTCATTTAATCTACCCACTTCCCTTAGGATTGCTCCCATGATAGCTATAGCTGCTTCTGGGACTGCAAGTGCTTTACCAAATTCCAGGCAGGTTTCTACTCTTTCACCTTTCCTAGTGTTACAGATGGAATTGAACCTTTCCTTGCAAGCATCATAGGCATGCTATGAAAATCCTATGTAACAGCAATACTGAGAACTAGCTAAGGAAATAGGAAGCAAATAAGGGCCAGCTAAAGAAATAGAAAGATCAGCAACTTTAGAATATTTTAAAATTGAATCATCATCATAAATATAATAAAAAATGTCATGCTTTAATTCTGAAGAGTGTACCAAGAGAAAATAAGACAACATTATGTGAAAAGAAAAAAGAAGAAACAAAAAAAACCCCACTTCCTTAGGGATCTAAATTATAGACTGCAGACAGAGCCTCACTCCTCTGCAATGGGTAGTGAACACAGATCTGTTTCTGCCTCTTCTAGAGTGAGAATTTTCAGGGGTTTTATCTAATGCTTAAAATATTGCATAAGGAATGTACTGACTGCAAATTTGAAAAGCTCTGAGGTTTTTTTTTGACTGAGGGATGGGTTTTGCAAATGGTTTTTAAAATGTGAGGAAAAACATCCACCTTACAGAACTTTGTTAACAAAAGCACTTGTGACACTGTCAGGGCACCAGAGAGGCTGGCAGCTTCTAGGGGCCAGGTGACAGGGCATGCCAGGGTGGTGATGGCAGGGCCTGGCAGTGACAGCCAGGGGCACTGGAGCAACCCCAGTCCCAGGCCTTGGCACCTCCTTGGGGGCAAGGATCTGGAGACAGGGACAGACCACCTCAGCCAGGCTGACACATGCTGACTAATCCAACTCTTGGAAAAAAACAAACCAAACAACTAACTCATTCACAAATCAAGTCACGGAACGTAGGTGTAAGAAAAGTAAAACAAACAAACAAACAAAGGAATTAAACAGAGTCCTCTACTGGAAATAAATTACAGGGTCTCAGGAAGTCTAGTTATAATCTCTCTTAATTTTTAAATTTAGAAGTATGATGGCAACTCATAAAGGCAGTTACAAAGATATGATACAAAAACATATACATTTGCTGGTTACGGTGTTTGATCAGAGCCTATCTTCAGTCTTAGAGACCAGGGAAAGCCTCCTTGTACTGCTTCTGCTGCTGCTCCTGGGCTTGACATAGGGAATAAAAACACACTCTGGAGCACATTCAAAAAAGATGGACACCACCTAAGGAAAATAGATGAACTTTATTGCAAGGCTTTGTATTCCCCACTCTCACAGGCACCGATGGTGTGAAGGTGGCAAAGTTGAATATTGAAGAGAAGACAAATGCTGTCACACAGCTGGCAAATGCTGAATTTCCTGGATAGATCACAAGTTTCTTGGTGTTTTCTGGAAGTAATTTCTTTTTCCCTTTCTCATCAGATATGAATTGAATTACAACAGTCCCTAAATGTCATCTTGGTTACTATCACTGTAAAACTGGTGTAAAATTGGTGTATATATATGTTGTGCTTCTTTATTAGTGTTGATGGCCAGATATGGAAGTTGTGTTAATTTTATAAAGTTTTTGTTCAGTTTTTCTTGGGAGGAATCTTCACTGCAAATGGATTATTTTTGTTGGTTAAGATTTCTTGAGGAGCATTTTCTTTATACATAATCTTTGGCAAATAATTGTCGTCACACTATTTTTTGTTCTGTATGGTTTATTGCAAGGCAAGATGTTGTCAGACATATTTATTCAAATTGTAACTGAAAATGTATGCATTGTTCTAAGTGATAAGACTGATAGGAAACCAGATGCATGCATGCATGCATTGATCTAATGTAGATTATTCATGAGTACTGAGAGTAGCTAAGTTTTTAAATCACAGGATTTGTGAGCATTAAAAAATTAAAATAAATGTGTTAAAAAAATTTATGTAAAGGAAAACAAAAAAGTATCCTCAACCAATTCTATATTTATAATTTCCTTTTCACATGTCTACCACTACTTGTCTTGTCCACTTCAGTGTGAATTAGTAAAAAATATCAAAATATGAACGGCAAAAATGTGACCTTGCTGAAGTTTATAATTAAAGCAATAATATTTTTAAAACAACATATCTGAAAAAAATAAACCAAAACAAAAAAACCAACCAAACAAAAACCAACAAGCCAAAAACACAAATACAGCATAAACCAGAACTGCAAACAAAAAATAGATAACCATTATATCACCAACCATAAGCAGGCATTTTAACACTACCAAACCAGTAGATAACAGCCCCAGGAATAGAACCTCAATGACACTTTGCCTCTTTTACACTTCCATGGCAAAGTCTCACTGTCACCTTTAAATGCATTTCTGAATTTATTATCCTCGAGTACAGCAATATCCATAACAGTTTGCGAAAGGGAAAACTAACCTGGAAAGGGGAAATGTGGATCAAGAAGGAGAGATTTGTGTGAATTAGGACACTCCTGTGAAGTACAACTTAACGCCTGGTTCTATACCTTTATTTCAGTTGCTTAGCCAAGACTTTAAAGGTGTGTGTGTGGAGAATTTTTTTTCAATGCCTTGGTGATTCTTTCTTCGAGAACTAGAGATGTAAATAACAGCCACTTGTCTGGGAAAAAGACACCTGTTAGCTGAATTAAAGACAATAAAGTCACCACCTTATCTCTCAACAATAAAGACTGATCTGTAAAAGTATTGCCAACGTGTGGAGTGGTCTTTTGGGAAAGAGCCTTTAAACAGTCTAGTGCGTTAATCTTCTGAGTCAGTGTCCTGGTTCTCATCCCAGTTGAGTTAAAAAAATGCAGTAATGTATTATTTGCTTTAGGGTGAAATCTTATTCATTCACTTTCCCTAAAGTTAAACACTTTTTATCACACATGTAATTTTCATACTTTGTTTGAATGAATAAGCCTTCCTTGTTTAAAAACACAGAAATTAAATTATTGGTTCACATCTCCCTCATGTAAAGATCAAAGACACAGAGATAAACATGTGTTTATAAAAATAGTTCTACTCTAGAAAAATAGACATTTTACAGGCACTTGCAATGTAATGCTTTCCTCAGATCAAGATCTTTAACTTTTTTAATAGATACAGCATGGTATTTCAGACCTTTAAAACAGAGCAAACTCCTTATAGCCCTCAGTACCTCTGAAAAGACGTGAGTGTCCGGAAGTATGAAAAGCCAAGCCTAATAAACATTAAGATTAGAAACCTTTTCCAATGTCTAATAGAAAGTAAAAACAAAGACTTTAAATGTTGAACAGAGAGCAATTTTATATCTAAGAGAATGACCATAAAGGATGTGGCAACAGAATCTATTCTACATGATCATGTACGATCTCACTGCTCTCATTTGAGAACAACTTGTGACTGAAGAGCAGCAAAGATTTTCCACAGTAGTTGTTCACACCACCAGATGGGGAAAGAATAACAAAAACAGAAACAAATAAGAGAGGAAAAAACAAGGAATAGTTTCTTCCCTTTTTCTGAACTCAATCTCCAAAACACATGTTCATCTCAGAGGAGAAGAAAACCAGAGTTAGAACATCAGGCAATCTCTTTTCCCCAGCTTGTCTGCCTCCTATGCCTGTGCTTTTTAACTATACAATGCATGCTGGGAGAGAAAGTACTGGTAGGTATCAAACAAAGTACTGGTAGGTATCAAACAAAGAAAATACAGTGCCAGAACACTGTTTTTGATGAGTGACCAATCTGTCTTGTGCCCTGCAAAACCTGCTCCAGCAAGTACAACACAAAGTTTCCTGGAGGTGAATGCCAAAAGTTGCATAAGGATACATAAGGGGGATGATGCACCAGCAAATATGAGTTACAGTAAGAGAAACTGAGCTAGGTTGAACAGAACATTTTGCTCCTCCTCATTGTACACGTTTGATTAGCAAAGGTCTTTCTGCATTGTCTCCATGATAATAGAGAACAAGGTCTAAACAAGGTTTTTAGTTGTACTAATACCCTCAAAATCTCTAACTGTACCATAATGGAGTCCCTAGAAATCTAAAAGAAACAGTAGATTCTTCTGCCTGTCTGACAGCCTGAGTTATTCTTCGAATGACTCTTGGGAAAACTGTAAGAGTATATCAGTATTTTGAACACAAAAGAAAACTGTGAGAATTAAGTCCATTGTTCAGGGAAGTTTTTTTTAAAGTGTCAAAACTGTAGGTGTAGAAAATCCAATATTTACTTAAAATTGAAAGCAATAGACATTACAATATTTACTCTTAGCTGAGAGCTGACAGATGACACTCTCACACAAGTGTTCATGACAATATTTTTAGATGAAGCACATATTTCTGTTCCTTCAGGAATGGAGGAGTGCATTGTACAGTACCTGGTGGAATTAGAAAAACAATGTAAGACTCTTTCAAATTTTGATTTTGAATTCCTAGTGATCGTCTTGTCAGTGAAGTGTAGACATTGGAAAAGGTCTACACTAGAGATGTAATTTCTGTTATAACATTTCAGAAATTCCTTAAGGGAAATCAAACATATGAAAACCTGAATATGAAGTACAGTTCTTAGAACTTCAAGATAAAATTTCAGTACCCATGCACAAAGTCAAGTTATTTTAATCCCACACTTTTAGAAAAATGTATCACTCATTAAAATAACTAAACTTTCAAATTGATTCTTCACTGTGACCTCCCCTTGATAATGAGTAGAAATCAATCACATATAATTAAGTTGGAATTTTCACCAACAGCTATAAATAACTGTTTTGCACACGTAAAATTCTGAAGTTTCATCACAGATATTTCCTTTTCTAGATCAAGCAGAATGTGTCACTAGCAAAATTTTATGCTTGACAACCCTTCTGGTGACAAAATTTTTCCTAATATGTAACCTAAACCTTGCCTGGCCACTTTGTGGCCATTTTCTCTTGTCCTATGACTTGTTACTTGTGAGGAGAGACAGACCTCCACCTTGCTATATTCTAACTCCTTTCAGGCGGTTCTAGAGAGCAATAAGGTTTCTTCTCAGCCTCCTTTTCTCCAGACAGGACAAGATCATCAGCCTCAGCTGCTCCTTATAAGACTTGTGCTCCAGACCCTTCACCTGCTTCATTGTCCTTAACACACATGGTGTCCAGTTACAGTTTAAAAGCCCATGTGCAAAAACTCTGATGGATGAAGTTAAGTTCACTTTAAGACCATTACAGGAGTCTGGGAACTGGCTGTAGTGTCTTAGTCATGGATTTTGGGGGTTGTCATAAGGAATACCTGCTCCTTCAGAGCAGAAGCATTCGATTTATGTAAGATACTGCTATAGTACTGCAAGGTCATTTAAATAATATTGGAGCCTCTGAACTGAAAGCAATGAGGTACCTAAACACACTTCATTTTCATATTCACTTAGCAGTCCAATATGACCTAACCTGCATTTCAGCAGGGAATCACTAATCCCTGTAAACTTGCTCATTTTAAACAGATGTCAAGAAAGATATTTCAACTAAAAGAAGTAATAATTCTTAATAGGAAAAATAAGGATGCTTGTTCAAGAAATTAGCAGAAATTGATTTCTGAAATCATCTTCTTAACTGATATGATTTTCTATTTACACAGGGACATAGGGTCATGGAATATCTTATCATTATTTCAATTAGGACAATAGATTCTTATCTGGAATAACATGACAGGCTGTTCTATTAAAGCATGAAAAGAGTGCTCTTCTTTTTGAATTGGAAAGTTTGTTCAATTTGTCTTTATACCAATATAAATTATCTTGTCTATTATAAGGAGATGAAGTAGGCCTTAATTCATTAAATTAATAATTAATATCTCACCACTAAAAGAACTTTTATAGATTAATTATTTAATTATATTTTTAAGTATTCATGCTTATTTAGTGGTATTAAACTTGTGAATAACTTGATAAACAATATGTTTTCTTGTTTTGCAGAGTACACATGCAACCCTAAAATTACACTCTAATTATTATAATGCCATAAAATCTGCCATTCCCATATGAACTATGGCCAAGAACTTTTAAAAATGTATAAGAATAGTTACAGATGTGGACAAAAGTCTGGAACTTCCAGGGTGGGTAACTGGTGTTTATGAGGCTCATCTCTATGTGTGGAAGCATCTGTTCAGCCATTGACTATGTTTATTTACCACTTGTATTGTGCTCTCAGTCAGGAATTAAACTAGATAATCAGTAAATTTCTTGGAGGGATCCTTGAAGCTATTGTTCATATCTTGTGAAGACAGAAAGCAGAAGGAGTTTGACACTCATCTCACACTTTGTGATTTGCCTGGACTAATTTGCAGTGACATTCTTTGATAAATAGAGATATATGTTTCTTTATTATTTAATATCTTAAAATAAAACAAAAAATAAGTAAACAATCTTATGCATTACTAAGATCTTTGTATTATTGTTGCTGCAACAGCAGAAAATTAAAAATACAAACACAAATGTCTGAGGTTTTTCCACATTCAATTCAATGACAAACGAGTTTCCTGTCCTGCCAATGTCTACACTTAAATTTAAAACTGCAATGAATGAAGGTTTTATCTCTTATTTTATAACAGTTGCAGCAATACTGCTTATTTGAAAAGACATGTGGACTACAGATTACTTCACTCTGTATATTTGGTTCAGAAAGACAGAGGTACCTGAGAAGAGCTGTGTGGAACTAACATACTCCAGATAGGATTTACCATGTAAGCAGTGGAACTGGACTACAGGCTTCACTTTCATTCCCAAAGCATGTAGTAATAGTGATGCCCTAGGTTATGGGTTTTCCTGTCTTGTTCTGGTGGGTAGTTTTGCTTTTGTATTAAGTGGTGCTGACACTTGATCACAGGGCAATGAGGGCAGGGCAGTTTTGGTTCCAGCAGGGGACTCACGCCTTCAAGGACACTCTCCGAGCTCCAGGCCCCGAAGATAAACAATGTAGAAGGGAGGAGGCAAGCAGGAAGGATGGAACACCGTGATTTGGAGTTGTTGATTGGACAACAATCAACAATGGTCGGGGGGTATGCGAACGGACTGAAACTTGTAAAAGAGGGAGAATCTTGTGACTCTCCCTCCTTTTGCTTCCATCTTGGAGCCATCTGGGCAGAGCTACTGCTGTGGCTCTGGTGCTACTGGAGTGTGGCCTTGAAGGCCTAAATAAATGTTCACCTTATTTTTATAACTCTGTCTGGCCTCTGTCTCAGCCATTAAGGCAACAATAGAAAGTGGGCTGCTATAGTTGCAACAAAAAGCACATAGCCTAATTTGAGGTGTCCTCAGAAAACAAAAGACCTCCTGGGGTTGGGTTACCAGTCATATGTTGGCAGTTGCTGTTTGATGAGCCACTCTTGACATAAGCAAAGAACAAGCAAGGATTGATCCTAGATCAAGTTTATGGATCAAAAGACCTCATGGTTTGGGAAAAGGTGGAACATTGAATTTGCAGTTCAAATTCACAGGAAAAGACTTCATATGTATTTGGGCATTTCAAAAGATGCTCAAAGTTAGAAGACAGGTAGTGGGAGGGATGTATATGTGAAAAGGTGAGAGTAGGAGAAGACAAAACCATATTAAAACGGTAAGTATTGGAATAAAATATTTGCTCTACTGTTCACTAATAACTTTACTTTTTATTTCCTCATTACAGAGAAGTTAAGGATATTATAAAATATAAGCATTTCATGTTTTTTGGGGTTCCCTGAGTATTTTGATTTAAGAAAACTTACAATCTTATATGCATAATCTTTGCAAATATACATAAGATCTAGACATTGACTCCTTACCTCTCTTTTGCCAGCATTATTAGTACATTCTTATTTATAAAATTTCAGCGGAGTGTTTTACTGCAGTTGGGGAGGAAAACAAGTAATCAGTAGAGGCTATTGCAGGTAATTATTAATTACATAGCTAGTTGCTATTTCACTCCACAGCTAATTACCAAAAGAAATTAATAAACAAAACTGCAGAGCAATTCATAGAAAACCGTTCAATATCAAAGGATTTTGAAAGTCTTAAAACTGGGTTATGCATGGAAAATAGTTTTGACATTCACAACCAAAATTACATAGTTGCAGCAAATTTCTATGCAGAGAATCCACAATATTTCCCCAGAGGAAAACAAAACACAGGTCCTAGAGCCAATCAACTGATAAACTAGATTGTTGGTAGCCTGATGGAGATGAGGTTGCTGCACCTCCCTATTTTTAATCCATGATTTAGAAGCAATGTGAGGTCAAGCGGTGTTTCCACAAGGCACATACACAGATGCAACACGCAACGGGTGACACACAAATAGAACAGCTCAGCACTCAAACACAGACAGCACAAACAGCCTCTTTCTTCTCCAGCTGACCAGAAGGAAGGATGATCTATAGTGGGAAATATACTCACAAACTCAGCATGGATGGCTCCTGTAACTTGCCATACTTGGTCTATCAGTAGCCAACACCTGGACTTCGCGCTTGGTGCCATCTGGGCATTCACCTCTGGGGCCTGCAGCTGCCCTCCAGTTCCAGGTACAGACCCCATTTTTATCCTGGACATAGTCACACATCTCAAATCAACCCAGCACACTTACTGATCCCCCACAGCCTTACACACTGAGTACATCCAGTAAAGTAACTGGACCCCTTGGTCCCTCAGTTCCCAGTGCCATCCAGCTGGCTCCTGGCTCTCTGGCTCCCTGGTCTCCCCTTGCCTCACGCACACAGCTACACAGCTATAAACAGGGCTCTCAAACCACACACGATACAGTTACTCTGGTCTGGTCTTGGCTCCTCCAACTGCTGACTCCTGAGCTTTCTGGTCTGGACTTTTGGCCAAATGGATATCCATCACCCAAACCACTCATCCAGATTGCTGGCTATTCTAGCCTGAGACCCTGTAGTAGTACCATACTGGCATAGACACCCGTGTAATACACACAGAGTCTGCATTTCCCAGTTTGCTGGCACCAGATACACAGACCCCTTTGACTCATTGTCCTGCTCCAGCTGCTAGCACTTAAATCTCCATGCACACATGCATACAAAAGAGATTCCTTTTACTCAGGAAATGGAGTTACAAATGGAGCATAATAAAACACTGAACAGACTGCATGATCTGGGCATGGCCAGATAATAGTAGCCAAGCAAAGCCTGTTTGCATATGGCTGGCCCCTTTTGCCCTCTTACCTCTCCATTTTCTCTTGCTTTTCTCTCCCCACTCCATCTCAATCGTCCCTTTCCCTGCCTATGGTCCTCCCTCTAGATATCCAAGAATAAGACTACACAATCACATTCTTATCTGCATCTCATAATATGTCCCATAGCCCCGTAAGCAGTAGCTTTCTCAGTCTGAAGGGTGATCAGGGCAGTCTTCCCTTTTGATACCTCCTGATGGGTTTCAGCCCTGGCCCATAGGGCAGAGCCTGTCCTGGGTCAACCCCAGGAGGAGCTCAGGCTCCAGTCTATTTAGGACAGGGGGTTTTACTCTCCCTGCACAGCACCTCTGCCCCACTTTGTGTGGAGAAGAGCCACAGATAAGCTGACAAAGCTGTTCTTCTGCCAAGAACACACTTTTTTCCTTCTTCAGAGTTTATTATTTGGTGGTTTTCCCTTATTATACTTTAAAAGTATGAATCCTATACCCTTATTCTATAATCATATTTAAATTATTCTAACCTAAGCTTCTAAAAATCCAGAACTTTAAAGTCTTCAGATATTAAGTTGTTAAAAACCAAGTACAGGAAGTACTAAACTAGCAGTAGCAGACTTTAAGGTGAGTATTCAAACTAGAGCTTGATATCTGTTTCTGCTTCAAGAAAATTTACTGATCATGATATGAGATTCTTAGGCTTCATAAACAGCATTCAGTCATGCTTTCTCTTTCCCTTTTTCCCTCTTTTGGACTTCCTTTGTTGTAAAGGAAGCTTTTGCTTCCTTTAAGTGTAAATTCAGAAGACTTCCAGATAAAGTATAGTTGAGTTGGAATTGTACAACTGAGGTATTAGGAAAAGTAGGTCACAGAAATGCTTGCAAATTCAGAAGAGTGATATTTTGAAAAATGAGCCTTAACCCCAAAAATTCAAAGTGAAATTTCATAGTAAAAAATTATATTCTTCAAGACTTTCCTATCTTTTCCAATATTCTTCTTCTTCCCATTTTATCATGTCAAATTAAATTAACTGCTATTCTACAATTATAAAAAGGCAACTTCTAAAAGCAAAAAGCTTTCTCCTGTTTTTTCACTGTTTCACTGTTTACTTAATTTTCACATTTTCATTGACTATGGCATCAGAATAATTTTCATATTCTTGACAAATATCAAAAAGAGTTTAAGTTCATAAAGTGTTATTAAATCCCTGTCAAAGCCTAAGGCTTGAGGAGTGAAAATACACTACCACCTGTTGTTTCATTATAACGATACTATTTCTTGTGTGATACAGACCTGATACAGAGAGTATACATTATGATTCTTCACCGACTGAATAGCAGCTCCAGACTACAAGTTCTACACCATTATGAAAACAAAAATGCAGACCATTGCCTCAGAGTGCCTAAACAGTTTTAGAAATATGAACTAGGGTTATATGTCCAAGTATCATAAGGACAAGGGGAGCATGAGGACTGTACCATCAATTTTCCATTCTAGGCCTTTCTAACATGAGATCAAAAATTCATAGAATATTTTAGGTTGAGACAGACCTTCCTCTGAGAGTCACGGAGTTTGGTCTCCTAATCAAAGCAACACCAATTTCAAAGTTCTCTAAGATGGCACAGATACACTTCTCTAATGAAACCAGGGTACATCTCCAAGAGAGAAACTTAAATGCAAAACAATAAAATGAAAGCTATTTACCCTATACTTATTTCACTTCAGCACATTTAAGAAGTCATTATTATTCACTACAGTTAACTAGGGAAAAGTACACTGTTCAGTGTGTTTCATTTTTTGCCCTCAGTATTAAAGCTTTGATATAGACAGGGATAAACAATTTAAAAATTATTTAAAAAAAATATTTTCTTAAATTATATTTGCCAATTATTGAGGACTTCAAATACACACAAAAAAATGTACAACCATGTTAATATTATCATAATAATGCTCTTCAAAATATCACAAACTCATTACAACTCCCATCCCTAAAAGAGATTTCTCCTCTCTTTAAATAAAAGAGTTCGTATACTTTAAAAATAACTTATACTTTGTGGAAAAAAAAAAAAAAAGGGTGATGCATAGAGTTTAAGCATAAATATTTCAGTTCACTCTACTTCTCAAATCATAGAATGAATTTTCAGTTAAATGGCAATCCTTCAGTTTTATAAAAACACAAATTATAACAATTTATTTTGGTATATGTGTTGAAGCACACATCCAATAATCCTCCCAAGCCTTTCCTTCAGGCAAAACAAACCATTGAAAATCATAATGTGTTAGGCATACTTGAGTCATTTCCTAAACAGAGGCTTAAAAAGATGAAAGCGTGCTATTCCAGTTTGGCTGAATGGTTCACATCATGACATGATGCAGAATTAATTCTGTACACAGCAGGCTCATTTTACTACTCAGCAAAACATAACTACTTATAAATTTCATAGTGCTAAAGCAAGAAGCAGTCTGAAAAAACAATAAGAAAAAAAGTTATATCTGCATTGTGTACGTTGCACTTCACCTACCAGACTTAATTAACTACAACATATTAGCTAAAACATATCAACAGAAATATAAAATACCCACCTGTTTTGGGGTCAACAGAAAAGTATGGCTGTCCCTGAAGAATACTGTACACTACTCTGGCACTGTTTCCATATGTGGGGTCATCTGCATCTGTGGCTGTCACCTGTAGAACAGATGTACCTGTGTATACAGGAAAATAAACATTAACTTGAAATAAATAAAATTTTCTGACAAATATTTTCAAATACATTTTAAAAAAACTTCTAAAGTACTCACATTCTAAAACTGAGAGATTAATAACATTTTCTCTATTATCATTATATCATTTTTCAAGGAAAAATAGTTACATGAATTTGAAAAAAAAAGTCTTTATATATTTATGTGTAAATTGATTACATATATACAACCTTAAAGAGAAGCTAGAGAGATGTAAACATAAATAGTCATTACATGGTGTGTATATTTACATATGTTCACACACATAGATCCCAAACTTGCATATTGACTTCTAAATAACACAGATTTATGGACTTCAGGATTATCTTCATCCACAACACAAATTAATGTTGAAGTATTTAAAATCATTTGTATAAATTCCCCCAGATGAATAAAAACTGCTAAATGAATAAAAGAAATCTAGCTATTGGAAGGCATCAAAGATCTGAAAATGAAATAACTACTAGAACCTTGTTGAGGATGCAAATTAGAAAGATCAGTTTAAAAGACAATTATTTTTATGCTTGTAATAAAAACCACTACAAGAATAAAATCACAGTATCTAGCATATCACTAGGTGGGATAAGTTATGAGCAACCCTTTTGAGAAAATAAAATGCATAAGTACTGCACAGATAGAATGGAGAGAAATGATTTTTTCATTTTAGTGAATATTTCAAGGCATGTAATGATGAATCTTTGCTATCACTGCCAAACACTTCCCATAAGAAATCAGTAAGTGTAAGATTGCAAGTTAATAAAGGCTCAGACTTCATTCTATTTGTTTATTCAGACACAGTTTTCTACAGGCTCCTTGGTCCAGCATTAAAATACCATAATAATAGCAGAACAGGCTGCTCTCATGTAAATGCATCTGAAAGCAGATTCTCATCTAAATTAACCACTGAGGTATCATGTCCACTCTGGGGTGTTCAATTTCACATTTAGTGGAGAGGAGAAGTATGTTTTTGAATTGAAACCCTTGATCTCCTTCACTTGTTGCACTTTGATTTGACTTACAGAACCATTTTAGAGCATGCTAACCAGATTTCTTCAGATGCAACTAAACCAGGGGATGTGCATTAGCAGCACATCTGATTTATTCTGACTGCTAATAGGCACGCAGTCTCACACACCAGGCAAGAGCTAATCTAAAATAAGATTTCACAAATACATATGCCATGGACATCAGTTTCTATTCCACGGAAACATTTGTTAATGTGCACACCCTCCGTGTACACTTGAATTAGAAGTATGTAAAGTCATGGAATCTCCCTTCAGATGCAGCAAACTAAGCATGCAAACATTCACAGATTTGGTTTTTAACCTCTTTGAGAAACTCTTAATTCATTTGTACCATGCTAATGTGGACATCAAGAGCTGTTATTCGTATCTCTACTGGAGACTTTGTAAAACTGTATGCAAATGTGTCTGCATACTTAAATACAGTGTCTTCTGGTCTCTGAAAAGCTCAAGTTATACAGTCTCATAGATAAATGTATTAACAAACCAAGTATATGGATACCTGGATGACTTTGAAGTTGAATATTGTAATAAAATCAAGCTGGAGCTAGTTGTATGTTCATAATTATTCAGATGTTAATGTTAAAAGTAAGTAACATTTGTGTTCATGTTGAAAAGTAAACAAATGTGAATCAAAGTTTGTACATATTTTCTTAAAATGTTCTAGGAATCAGTTCAGTCCTATTTATTTTCTACCTAAACACAGAATAAGAGGTCACTTCCAGGAACAGACATTTCCCCCTGCTACTCTATGACACTGAGATGCTGAAATGATATATTTCTGTAGCCCAGTTTGCAAATAATTTCTAGTGTGAGAAGAACTTGTATAGTTCGACCTTGTGGAATCACTGAAGATTAATAGGTTATAGATGCACAACGATTTTATATTTTATTTTGTAGTTGTATAAAACAAAAACATATCCATTCAATTGGTATAGTCAGTCACCTACCAGAGTTTACTATCCAGAATGCTGGGCAACCTCTGTACCCTTTTTGCCTATAGTTTTTCCTTTTTCCAGGAAAACAGTTACCAACAGTGTGAGTTTCCATTAGAACTTTCCTCAGAATTCTAGGAAATCAAGATACGTCTTGAACTCGATAAATATATTTTGGCTATTTTAGAAGGAAAAATCAGAAATATCATGATTTCATAATTCTCTCCTTCTTTGAAGACTTTCTTCTCTCTCCTTATTTTAAAAGAATCTTAGTGCTTGTATAATTCATTGATGTGAGTGAAAAGAAAGAGAACCAGTGAAAAGCAGCATCTCACATAAGCAGCTGACAGATCATTTTAGCATAAATGGAATGCCATTGTATCCTAAAAATTTGCCCCAGTGATTTTCTAATACAACTGCACCTCTCTCCCAAGAAACACCTGATAATAGTAATGTAGTATTGAATGGTGGCTAAGTGTTCTCTTTCTACCTAAAAGAACCCTTAGAATCACGAATTTTAACTCAACCCCCCACTCTACCTCTCAAACTTTCATTCAGTGGGATAAGAGTTTAGCTTCATGTGGAGTTAAGCTTCAGAAGCTTAAATTCTTCACTATCTCACATAAGCACACTCAGTATTTCATAAGATATCCCCATTTTACCAGACTTTTTCCCAGCTCTTGCTTGATTTGCTGAGCACCAAGGAAAGGCAGCTGGTGAAAGCTGCAGGTTACAATGCCTTGCAAAAAAAAAAAGGCAAAGAGGGTATTTTTACCTTCCAATGACTCTTTTCAAAGTTAGCATCATTCAGGCTCATTTCCAAGAAAAGCAAATCACAATTCTGGACACATTTCTATCATTTAGATAGGAGCATCATTTTTTGTTGTGCAGGTCTTATGAAGGATTTGGATGGAGAATTACACAGTACTGCTCTCTTGCTATTTTAAATGTTAAGAAGTCAAAAAAAAAAAAAAAAAAAGTAATTGGATACAAAAGATAAGCGTCTAATTTCTCTGAACATCACAGGAGAGCTATGAACATAGACCCACACCTTCTGTTCTTTCTTTACTAGCTTAGTGTAAAAGTTCCTGTCAAGAAAAACTCAGTTTTGCTATGAAAGAATTTTGTCACTCCAGTTAGGCAATAAAAATGACTTTTTTCCCCCAAGTGGAGTCTCTGCTTATTCAGAGTACAACTACCATTTCATATGCTTTCCCACTACATTTCAGAGATTACATTTTGGGCATTCTGTTTTCTTAGTTAATGCTTTATAAAGGGCTGACACGTATACATGTCTGCATGCTCTGAACACCCCTTTGTCTTTTTTTCTGGTATAAACAAAGGGATTATTCAATTGGGGAACTAAATTGTACTTTTATTTTTAAAAATCTCCATTTGTTTTTTCTTTTTTTTTTTTTTAATAGCTTACAAGAAGAATTTTGTGAAGTTATATCTCAAAGAAAAGGTGAAAGGCAATATTGCAATTTGTCTCTCTGAAGACAATTTTTTAATGTTTAATGTTTAATAAAATATGTCTATTGAGAATGCAAATTTTTATGCATGACTCTGCATAGGTGTCTGTACTATTAAATTTCAAACGGATCAATATTGAACAAAAAACTTAAAAGAAATGATAAAAATGTGAAGTTTAATAAACACAGGAATTCTCTGCTTAATGAAAACAATACAATTCTTAGTACTGTCTGAAAACACTAACAAGTCAACAAAATGGGATCTAGTTTCACAACACAGGAAGTTAAATAGGCACTTCTAATAAAAATTGTATTTATGAAAAATGCTGTCTTCCAGATTATCTGAAATTATGACTACCTCACATTGGAGTATTCTCAAAAGAAGTTCAGAAACGTCTACTGTTCCTATTAATTTTTAAGTATAATTTATTTGGAATACTCTTCTTATCAGAGAATCTCATAGTGGTTAGGGTTGGAAGGGACATCAAGAGGTCATCTAGTCTCACCTCTAAATGATCTCAGCACTAAACATTTAACATAGAGTGTTTCACTCATTTTGCAGCTACAATTAACACATATAGAAGTCTTTTACTGATTGAAAAATATTCTTATTTTATTTTAATTTACATAAAGATGGCTTTCATAAACCTTAAAACAGACCACAGAGATCTCAATGTAACTGAGTTTTTCATGCTACAGAAGAAATAATTACAGATATAAATATTGGGTCTTGAGCCAAATTTTAGGGAAGTTTCATTGAAGCATTGAATAGGCATTTTCTTTCATCTCTCCCAGAGTAGTACATAAAGCATAAAAAGCATGTTTATTTTGTGTCACAGTGAAAACTGTAATCTAATATTTGCCAAAAAAAAAAAAAAACAACAACTTTCCTGTGCTTGTCAGTGTCTTGAAAAAAGAAAAGCCAAAAAGATCCTGCAGGTTTTACATCTAGATTAAGTTCAAATTGAGGGGAAAAGACCACCTAGGATCTTGAGGAAACAAACAAGAGACTGCTGCTGAAACTAAGCAAAATAATGGAGATCAAAATTAATGCCACTTAGCATGAGAACTGCTGCAGAGAGACAGTAACTTTGAAATATCTTTAAATGATAATGTAAAAATCAGAAGAAATATTAAGAGTGTGGCCTCCTTAGAAATTCACAGAACAACATCAACAAATTCAGTTATGTATAGACTCCACAGCTAAATGTAAAAAAAAACCTGTGTTAATTATGGAACTAATAAAAGTGAGAGCATCATTTGACACAAGGAATGTATCCTGTGGAAGTAGTAATAGAATTAGTCTTCCTGAAGTTGAAGATATATGCTTTCAGAATGCAACAAATGCAAACAAATCAATAGGAGAGAAAAGAAAATAGAGATAATAAATTCACAATGAAAATATAATTTATACCTACAACAGAATGACTGTATGAGAGGATATGAAAATTCAAGTTTATTTACACAACACAAAAACTTTGTGGAATAGATATTTTAATGATTTGCCTCAAGTACAATCAGTAAAGTTTGATTTATAAAATATAAGCATCAATTCTCTATTTCACCAGTAAAACTTCATTGGTTTACCATAATCCACTCTGTTTTACAACACAAAATACCACCCCAGATTATTCAAATACTGTTTTCCTCATTCTTTGGAAAACAGTAACATGTATGATGTAGTTGAACAGATTCTGATTACTGCAAAATTATGACTAACATTTATGTAAGAATGCTCAATATTGAGAAGATGACAAAAAGAAAACTTTCATAAATTTAATGTAAATAAAAAAAATATTACATTAGCTACTTTTGATTTTGAAGATAATATTGATCTCTTTTCCACTATCTTTCCTCCTATGCAGAAAGTAAAATGCCTCTAAAAGTGAAGGAAATAATCAATTAAAATGGTTTCCATTAAAGACAAAGAAAACCAAAGAGAGAGAAAGATGGAGTGACGCATTTTTGGAAACAGTTGCTAAAGGAAATGAATTACTCATTAAGACAGCCTGTGGTGTAATGGCACATAACTGAGATAAAAGCTTAGATGATACTGAAATGAACTGCAATTCTAACAGTAAAGCTTTTCACCACAGTGAATTATCAAAGACAGTTGAAGAAGTTTTATAAAGAGCCACAATATTCTTACTGGAAGCTCTATGCACTCACTGCAGTAATTCACACAACCACGTATTGTTTGCATTGTCCTGGATTTATGATATTACCAACAGAAATACTGCACTTTTGTCCTTGTAAAAAAATCTGTTGGCAATTCTCCTATTAGAGGAAAGTTATAAACTAATTTCAACACCAGAGAAGTATTAAATAAAGAAAATTGATTGCATAGTGCAGAACCTCAAAGAATAAGAACATCTGATCTATGTAAGAGGGAAAACCAAACCTTTTTGAACTTCACTTCACATTATAATAAACCTGATAAATAAATGTATGTCTAAAATAATCTAGGAAACTACTGTTCCTTTGTGTTTAATTCTGTGAATTGTACAGACTGCTCATGTAGACATAAGAGAATGCCACAAAGAGGGCAGTTGAATGAGGATATATGAATACATCCTGGTTCTAGAATGGAAATTGCAATTTGCCAAAGAATGTATGTTAAAGCACGCGAGATTAAGAGTGACTCTTCTCTTACAACCAGCACATGCGTGTGCATACTGTTGTCTTACTATGAATGCCACAATTAACATACGGGTTGTATTTCACATCTCTTGTCTCTTCCTAACTCCCATGTATTTAACATACACTCGATGTGATGATAACTTTTACAAACAGTATGTGGCATTTGCACTTGTTAAAAGATTGTTGAATAACACAGTTTGTTTTCCTTACCCATTTCAGACATCTCTGGCACAGTAACAATGTATGGTCCATCTGTAAATTTTGGTGCATTGTCGTTGATATCCTGCACTTTGATAATGAACTCAGATTCGGGCTCGAGTGGCTTGTTTGTCCGTCTGTCAATAGCTTGGGCATGAAGTACATAGTGTGTCTTCTGCTCTCGATCTAGGCTTTTGGTTGAATGGATGTCTCCAGTTGTGTCATCAATAATAAATATAGTCCCTGCCCCTTCTCCAGTAAGAATGTATTTGACTGATCCATCACCTTTGTCGGAATTGGAATGCAGCTGTAGGAAAAAAAAATACATAAAATTTAATTTTTAATTAAAATTTTAATTAAAATTAATTAAAAAATTCATTAAAGCTTTTGGCACATAAGATATGAAAACTATAATATTACTATTGGCACCCTTCTATTTTGTTTTCACCCTTCCCAAATCTTGCCATAATTCCTCATATGATCTTTCTGGCAACCCAGTCATTTTGTTCCACCCAGCACAGTTCATTTCTTAGACTGCAATTTCTTGGGTAATGCATCCATTCTAGAAAACTTCTCTAAGTCAAGAATATTCTAGCAACTGTGGTGGTTTTTGTTTTATTTGGTTTTGGTTTTAGTCCTTCTAGTGGTTATTTTACAGCACTCATTGCTTGAAACCCTCTTCTAGCCACTAAGCTGGATGCATTCCCAATGAGGATTGTCCACTGCAATGATGGTAATTCAGTCCCACCTACATTTTCCTCTGTGGCTCCAAGGACAGCATCATTTACTGTGAAAGGAAACTGCACAATGTGCCAGTGGCAGATGTCTATCCAGGATTAGTCTATCCCACAACAAAACATAGGCATTTTCTTTGGATTTTGTTTATTTATTTTTAGCTAGAAAGTTATCTAACTTGCTTGTGTTTAAATTATTTATAGTTAAATGATGAAGTTTGACAGAGACTTTCAGCATTTTCATTGTTCATAACACCTTGTGCTATGAAATATACATTAAATATATTATAATCTTCCTTTAGTACAGTAAAGTTTTAATTTATTGGGGGATTGAAGGGGGTGGGGGGAAGGAAAACCCAGGAAGTAAATTGATGTGTTAAAAGAGAACATGAAATAGCTTCCCACTGCCTCACTGTTCCTAACCTGACTTTAAAGAATTGTCTGTTTAGAATAAAAATGAACATGTGTTCTTTGATAAGAAAGAGTGATTTTTATATAAACTGAGAAGTTTTGTGGATTTGCTTTTTTTCCTTTGAAACAACTTTGAGAACATAATGCATTTATTGAGGAGCACAACAAGGAAAAAGTGATAATGCGTAAATTAACAGCCTCAGGTATTGTGCAGTTATACTGTGATGTGAAATCAGAAGGGGAACTTCTTTATTTTAAGAAGACATTCATTTTTTTCTTATCTTACTGCCCTGAATATTTTTCAATGTCTGCAGTGTGTCATTACTAAACTTTAATGCAGAATCCGAGCAAAGCAGAAAGAGCATGACATATTATTTTTAATTCATAGGATGCAAGGTCTTACTTTCCTGTTTCCATTATCAGTTCAAAAACCACAGGGGGTTGGATAGATAGAAAATAAAACTTTTATGGTAGAAAACATCTTTTTTGTAACTTAAAACACAAGATACAGAGGCTATGATATTTTCTCATACACTAGATATATCTCTTTCTGGGTCTTTGTCTTGCCTTTAAAATTATCTTCCTTGTTATTTTTAAAAGGAATAAGCATATGGTGCTTGATGAGATTTTTCATCTTTTCTTCTAAATTAATTAAATTATGGTGTTGCACATAATTTATGTCTTGTACAGTAAGGGGCTTGGAAGGGGGAAATTTAATAAATTGAAGTTTTTCAACTCATATAAATTTCAGCACAACTTCAGTCAATGAACTGTATACTTATCTGAGTCACATGAGGATCTGACTGAATAACCAAAACAAAACTGGGTCACAACAGTGGACCCTCCCCTTTTTTTTCTTTTTTTTTTTTTTTTCTTAATCAAAGAAAGAAAGAAGTAGCAAAAGGGTCTGTATATTTGGCATCTTTATATGTATGTTTATAGGGCAGCAGAACAGTCTTACAAATTTTATTTACAGTGGTCATTGGCAAAATTAATCACTTCCTTTCCTTAGAATAACACTGTACTCTATTAACAAAGCAATAATTCACTCTATGTGAAACACCAAGAATACAAACTTCCTACAAAGTCAAAATGTTACTTGAAGTGATTCATTCCTAAAAACAAGAGTAGTGGATATTCTGGTATTCTAGCATAGGGTTACCGATACTTTAATTTTTCCAAAACAATTAGAATTGTAGGATCCTTTTGGGATAAAATTGTCTGTGTTTGCAAATCCTAACAGCAAAATGACAAATATGATGAATTTATAATGCTATAAGGAGCTCAAAACTAAGGAGGCTTTCCATTATACTTCTCTCCTTTTACCTCTACCAATCTATATACAAAACCTTATTTAGGTATACCAGAGATCCCAGCAAAAATCACTGCATCCGTAACTGGAATTATGCACGTATTAATCAATTAAAAAATTGCTAGGTAAGAAATACACAGAATAAGGAGCTGTCGCAGAATATAAAAAGTAAGCTTCTCCAAATATCAACACAGACATGCCATTCCAATACCATACTGCAGAAAGGCACATGCACAAATTCCTTGTGATGGCATGAAATGTATGGACTATTTGGAAAATTAGTAACATTAGCTATTTTTTTATTGTGAAGAAATCACTCTTGTACTTGTCATCTGTGAAGAAAATACAGATGCATTTTGATTGAATGGGTTTTTACATCTAAGACTAAGAAAAGTTAAGAAACACAAAAGATACTCAGCTGATTTCATGGTCAACAAAATATATGTTATTCCTGCTAAACAGGAATAATTCCTGCTAAAGCTTCAACTGAAAAATACAGGCAAGAATATCATCAGAAGTAAGCTATGTGCATATTAATAATCACTGAAAGCCTTCCATTTAAAACTGGGCCTTTTAAACTGCAGTTGCAAGGCAACAACAAAAAAGAAGTAAAAGCTAAAAGATGTTCCTGCTTCCTTACTTCCAGATATGTCCTATATTGTGTGAAATATAACACTTTGATTTATGCCTTTTAATTTCTAATGCTGAATTTTAAACACACAGTCCTCTGTGCATAGAAAAATGGCATTTTCTTTGTCAGTTGTTTATATTTCAGTTTTCCTGCAAAGTAAAGATTAAAGAACTGTTTGTCTTCTTTAATTCCCCCATCTTAGTACTAATTGGTCCAAGTAGAAAAATATCAAGACTTCTCTCAAATGCTTATTTGCAATATGTGTTGTGCTGAGAGAGCCCCTGGGAATCCCTGCTTAAGACAATGTTTACTAGATTAATGAGAGATTTATGTCCCTGAGCATGGTGCACTTCTCTCTTTTCTCTCTGTACTATGAAATCATCTCCACAACAAGAGGTTTACTCCACAAAAGCATTTCCAATTAGAATAAATGCGATTCACCTCTTAGGTTACAAAAACATGCTTTGGGAGAGTGTATTTCTGTAGTGCTGCCTATAATAGTTTCTAAAAGACTTTGAGGGAGAAAAATCTAGCTGGACAACAGAGGCTTTTCTCTCTGCTTGGGACTGCTATAGCTATTTCTCCTTCAGATTAATTTGACATGGAGAAGGATGCCACTAAGCAATGCAAATGCAAGCCAACCCATGTTTTGTTCAGGCCTAACCCTTGTGACCTGGGGAAGTCATCTCAAACCAGCTCCCTAGAAAGGGTGTGGCCCACTCATGACTCACTTAGGGGAGTCTCCAGTGTCCCAGTCCCAGGGAGCTTCCTCACTCTGCTGACCTCTGACAGCAATGTCTCCAATTCTCCAGACTGGAGTCAATGCAGGCTTCTGAATTCACTGTGGAAATGTGGACTCTATTCTGAGTGATGGGCTGGCTTCCACAAACATTACTGCTGGTTTGGTTATGCCTCCAACAAGAATATATCTCTTTAATATTCTGAATCTGTCCACAACCAGAAGCTGCCAGAAAGTATTCAGTTTTCATCCCCTTTGGTCATTATTCCTGTCTTTATTTCTGTGATTTTTTTTAGGGAAAGAAGAAGCTGAAAATAATAGCAAATGGGCATATCTGAAATATCCCCTTTGTCAACCCAGTGGCCTACATTTCTTGATATAATTAATAACAAGTTGCATCAAGGAAGATTTATGATGGTTCCTCAATCTTTAACTAGCCGATATCAGCAGTAGATGACTTATTTTGCAGAACAGTAACCAAGCTGCCCATGTTTTGCTAAGACTTCAACATTTTTCTTCTATCAGTCCATTTAAAAGCTCATTTTCTTTTAGAATTCCTGCAGAAACTGCAGAAGGACTACATTAATCAAAGGCATGATTTGCAGATACTTGCAAATATTTCAGTTAATGAGTTTTCTTTATATTCTTATATTAATTTTGATTCTATGAATCTTTAAATACTTTTTTTGATGCACTAGCACATTAACTGCTGTAAAATGAATTCACAGATTGAAAGCTAATTGCCCACCTAGTAAAGTGTCACCATTTGCAACTGAAAAATGATCCAGTGGCTAAAGCCTAATCACAACCACAAATATCAGATGGCTGCTTCTTAGTTACTGGCCTTATTCACTACCAATCAGCTTCATACATCTGCACTGTTTTAGCTGATGTTTAGCAAATTCATACATCCAAATATTTAAACATACCTATTTGTCAAGCAAATAGGCAGGAACTACTGGACAATAGGAAAGAGGCCCTATGGGGGAAAAAACCCCACACCAATAGGTACTACAAAACCAATCCAAAAACTGAGAAGAAAGCAAACATCCTACTTCTACTGGGAATGAGAAATGTTAACACCTCACAGTGATCACCGTGCTCCCCTGCACCTGCCTCAGGAAAACAAGCTGCAAACAGGAAACCATGCATGACCAGAAGAGGAAAAAGCCTGGATAAGAGGGGGCAATTGTAAAGTAGAAGAGCTGTCTGTTAGTGATTTAACTGCATGACTGCTTCATCCTGTTTGCTTTAGTTGAAAAATCTGTGTTCTTGGAGTGTTGTGTGGGTGGCATTTTAAGTGGACTGCTTATGATTTTTACAGTATTTTTAATTGGACTACCCATAAATTCTTCATATATGATCTGGATATATCTTGTTCCAGAAGCAAAAATATTATGAAGACATTGCCTTATATGAACTAACTTCAAATCCAGGGCTGATTTGAAAAAAACCAAGAACTGTTCCTCTAACCTAATGAATTTAATCAAAGTTGAAGTGGTTATGTACATAAACACTTAAAAGTATTTTGAAATAACTGCAGATAATTAAAAATTATTGTTGAAAAATAATAAAAATAATTTAAAAAAATGCACAGGATTCCAAAAGCAAAACCTGAGTTATGGTAGTGACACTACTATTATGTCTTGAATAAATATTGTGCTCTATTCAGAGAGCACCACATTCTTTCAAAGAAAGCAGCAGAATCTCCTCTTCTTAATTTTGTTTTCACAGTTACTCTGTTTAACTTGACAAGAGGGACCCAGCACAACACTACTGCAGTAAAGTCTGCCAATGAGTGCCCAGCCCAGAGGATGACAAAATTATACCCAAACAACATGAGCTATGACCTTTAGCAAAACATAGAGGAATGTATTAAGTTACTTGGTTTTACTACACATAACTGTTTATTGCCTCACTAAAAACATCAAAATGTAGAGATATATAAAGAATTAATGGTAGAGCACTAAAACACTGAGTAAGAATATTTTATTCTTCCCTCTAATAAGAACTGCAATCATACTGACTTCCTTTGACGTTTATGTAGACAAAACATTTAATTTAAAAGAAATGTTACACTAACTTATTAGCAGTTAAAACCACATTGAATTCTTTTTCTTGATGGTGCACACCGCAAAAGCAGAGTCTAGCTGACTCTACTGAAATGCTCATTGTGTCTATGCAGTAAAAACAGCATCAGATTTGCTGCTGACTTCCTTCCCTTGGCCTGAGCTATAATATATATTTTAATGAAAGGCAGTGATCTGGGCAATGTCACACATTTCAATGGAATTTTCAGAGGGAATCATTAGCCCAGGAGATAACTGTACTATCCATAGAAGTGTCCTCAAATTGACAAGAAGTTATTCCACACCCTTGTCAAACAGAAGAAGAAAATAGAAAACCGCAATTTCCCCCATCTGCTGAATGAGCTTTCTGAGATAGAAGAAAAATAATTGGACTGCAATCATCCAGGAAAAACACAACTGAAACAGTATTAACTTCACAATATAACACTATAGCACACAAACATCTGTTCTTGCAAGATGTTTCCGCTTGCAAGCGGTTCTCTGAAGTCTGCTCCTTTGGTGCAGCCATTAGGAAGACTGTAATGGCAGAAGTGTGCAGGTGCATAAGCAATCACGTCTGAAACAACATCAGGCATACTAAAGCAACCACAAGTGGTCAACATTAGCTTCTATTTTCTCTCTATACAAAAGGACTCCAAGGAATGAAAAAGAAAAAAAAAAAAAAAAAAAAAAAAAAAAAGAGAAAAGTAACTCTAAAACAACACAATAAATTTTTATACACAAAACTGTCATTTTGTTTTCAAAGAACGCTATATATTTTTAAGAAAAATAGAAACCCAAATTGTTCTTTCAGTATACTATGTGTCCATACTATTTGTCTTCCTTATGGAAGAAAAATAATTACACTCTGGTGAAGTTTTCATCTGAAGTCTCTTCACAGCAGTAAGCTTTCATTTCAGACATCTTTTACTTGGGCAAATGCTGTGATGGGCATAGAAATTATTCTTTTTTCCCAGCAAGTAAGATTTAAAGTCTATGGGTTTTTCAGAGGTTTTCAAGAGTTTCATAGACTTGAACAGAAGCAAATTACTAAGAAATAAGAAAAAAAATCATATTTGGTCTTGAGTTTTCAGCACCTCTTCACAATTACTGTCACAAAATCTCACTTTACAATTGATAAATCTGTAGTCATGGTGATAACTTAGATTCCAAGATCCATTCAGGAGGACCATGAATTTGACAGTTTGAATCCAAGTGTCTTGATGATACATTGCTACTCAAATAAGCCCTGACCACACATCATCACCATTGTAAGAAAAATGTTTCGCTTCTGATTGTATTACATAAAATCATAACGAGGTGGTGATATGTCACCATGAAGCACTTCTAAAAATCTCACCATTCCTATAAATAGGCACAAGCAGTAATGGGAAATAAAAGTTCAGTTCAGGGAACTAGTCTTGGGCACAGGTCCTTCAAACCTCTCACTTATTTAGACCACTGAAGTTCTGCTTTGTCTGTAAACGCAGCAGCATTCAGCTACACAACCACAGATGCATTACACCTCAAAAATACCAAAAGCAGTCCTAGGTACCAATATCATAACTTGCATTACCTGCTCAAGTAAGCCTGCTTTCATATGAAAGGATATTTGCTTAAGACATTGAAAAGGTCAATGTCAGTAAAAACAGTAAGTGCATATATTCTCTGAAAAAACCCAGGAGATGCAAGAGTTCAGGGTTTGGAAACTCACTGATGCAGTAAAAAGCTATTCTTCACTGAAAAACATTGCACATTTGTGACAATGATGGAGTAAAAGCATGTGCAAAAACAGTGTGTTTCCACACACTGTTTCTGCAGACTTTCTAGAGGTGCTTTTGACCTTCATTTCAGGTGCTTGCTTGGTCAAGCTACTATCAGTGCACTTTTATGTTTATGTGCGCAAAGAGAAAATCAAACTCTTATTTTTCTTTCCATTTCCAGTACAGAGGCAAAAAAGGGAAAATATCCCTTGTAATAGGGTCTTCCAAAAAGAAAAGATGTATATCTTTTACTGAACAGGAATGCTAACCTAAGGTTTATTTAGGATTTTTCAATATGTGAAAAAGCTATTAGTTCTCTAAAACCCCGATCAATGAATTTTGTACTATGCATGATCTCCATGCTTAGAGCTTCTCCTGATACTGAGAGTGGTAGAAATAGCTCACTGCAGCACATACCTGTAAGTGTAATAGTACTCAAACCCTTTTTGAAAGTACCATTTATTTGTTTGTTTGTTTGTTTGACAGTGCTACAGCTAATACTGTTTACTCTATGAAAGATCTGAAGACAGCACATTAATTTTTAAGCTCTGGGAAAACAACTCTGCTGTGTACAAATGTGATATTCTAAATTACTTCTTTTTACTTTGCTCTTCCTAAGAAATATTGTGAAGAGAAAAAAAAAAAATGTGTGACCTTCTGGTGTAGTATTTGTGAGCTGTGTAAAATCAGCTAGAGGAAATTTTTTTGCCAGAGACCTGATTACTTACTCAATTACGGAGTTTGATTAGGAAAAAAAAATATTATGTGGAAAAGATCAAGGAGAGATAATTAATTTACCAGTTTCCTTTTATCCCATCCTTCCAAAAAACTTTCACACATTTTTCAGTTTGATGTCTTTGAAGCTAATTTGCCGAGAAATTTTTAAGACTGTGTAAAGAAAACAGGTTAGCTACTGTCCAATGGCTTCTATTTCAGGTGAAAAAGTTTCATTCTGAAAAAACTGAAAAGAATGCACTACCATGTATCATCAAAGACTGCATATACCATTGTTTAAAAAGCATTTAATCTCCATACTTTTGTGAACTCCCTATGAAAGCACATTAAGGAACTTTCCAGGTAAAATAAACACATTTTCCCATTATGGAGTTGATTTTTTTTCTTTTGGTCATTTTATTTGTTAAGACTTCTTTGTTATATACTTTTGAAATATTAGGCAGTAGTATCATAACTTTAAATATCAGAATATTAATTTATTGGGGTATTGATTCACTGCTTATGCAGAATTTAACCCTTAAAATCATGTTCTGGTTTTGCACCTGGAATTGATGCATCTGATTTTATTTCATTCACATGGTCTACAGCTTTTCTTGTTGGGTGAAATTTATATTTGTAAAAAATCTGCTTCTATAAGTCTCACAACAGACCATCCTTCTTCTGCATCTCTCTTAGACAAGAGTATGATTTTATTTTCTGATTACAGACACTTTCCTTCCTCTAATGTAGAACTCTTCTGTTTGCTAGTAAAAAAACCCAAAAAACAAAAAAAACAAACAACCACAAAAAAACCAACTCTGCAACATCATGCTGAGAGAATATTTCCACAAATTTGAAAGATCACTTGTGCCTCAAAATCCATTGATAACAGAAAATGCCAGCTCTGCTACTTTGAACATCTTTGTTGTGTAAGTCAGAAGGTTCATGTTGAGAATAGAAGATTACCACCAGCCCTCTCCACAGATATGTCATGTAATGACTGCAATAACAAAGTGACAAACTGATCCTGACTGTTACAAAGATGACTATACTTTCACAAGTAGGAACAAAAAAAATAGGAACACATCAATGCCAGTGAATGGGAATGCAAACAACTTTATCATGCTTTTTATTGGCTGTTACAAAAACTTTCTGGATCCCATATGAATGTAAATTAAGGAAATTTAAGAATCTTTTCTGTGTAATTCCCTACTTTACACAAGCATTCCCAAGAATTAATAAAATTTCTGAGCTCAAGGTTTTTAAATCAGGTAATTCTTACCTATTAGCACAGTTTTTTCAAAGTGTACTGTGTTACTGCTTCTTTTGTATTTCTAGGTTTACATGACCTACTGCAGTGTATGAAAACCTGAACTGCCACTAATGCAAGTTTTTGATTTAAGATACAACAAACCCCTCATTTTTCACATTTACTTCAGTATAACCTTCAGACAAGTAAAACACAAGTTCTTAAAAAGTTTTCTTATAAAACAGTTTTACATCACAATTCATGACTGACCAGTGTTTTGAAACAGCACTTGTACAGAGACCTGGTGTAATGTGTAAAGTTTTGCTGCACTTTGCACCTGACAATAAACTTGCAAGTGCTGCATGACATTTTTTCAGCACAGTACAGACAATTTTCATCTTTTCATGGACAACTGCCATTCTTCATTGTGACTGACAACATACAGTCTAACAATGGCAATAAGAAAATATGCTAGACTTTTGAAATAGCAACCAAAGATACCAAGCCATCCAAATTTCCAGAGACTCGCAGTTAAATTTGAAATATACTTAATTGTTCCTGTGTTTAATCCATGAAATATCTGTTTTTAAAAACAGCTGTAGTATATTTTTTATAATGGGATGTACAAGAAGTATCTGCAGATGACATCAAGATGTAAAATCATGTAACATCTGGTATTCTAGTATTGCTCTGGTAAAAGCAATAAAATTTACAATAAAATCTTCCCTTATGTTAAAAAAACATAGAAAATATGCAGAATTTATCTTACATAGCTTTAGATAAATGGATGTTTTATAACTAAATAATACCTTCTTCTCAAAGTTCAACTTTTCTCACTGAAAAATATTTATGTTCTTTGCTGTCCATTGTAAAGTCACATAGGTTTCATGCTCAAACTTGGTTTTCATCTTTATTTAGGACAGATATATCTAGACCATGGAATTATCTTGAATTTAACACAAGAAAAATCTAGTTGAGAACGACTTTCTTCCAGTTACCCTTTGAGAGTGTTTAACAGAAAGCATTTCAACAAAGCAAGTCAGAGGCTTTTTGATTTACTAAAATGAACAGTAATATAATCTGTGTGTTACTTTTAACACAAAATCTATGTTTCTGATTAAGAACTATGCTATATTCACCATCATCTAATTCCAATAGATAGTACCAATATTCTCTTTTTGTACATGTAAAGAATCCCAGATATGATGTTTCCTTCACTGCTATCACTTGCTAAAGGAAGGGATTAAAAGAAATCTGTTAAAATTTGATCTTTCTCTGGGACCAGTATTCAAACTATATTAAAACTCAGAAGCATACTATCCACACTTCAAGGAAATATATTCCTCTCCTTAGTGTTTCTTATGGGCATGCTGTTACATCAATATAGATGTAATTTAGCATGAACATTTTCAGAGATGCTCTGACACCTTCTCCCTTCTCTAAAAATACTCAGGTAGAATAGGATTATAACCCCTAAAGCTATTGGCTGCCAAAAACTAGTTAGGTACAAATGATTCTTTAAAACAATATGTGTAAAATGACAGGGAAAGCAATATAAAAACAGTTCACTCTGGGAGGCCATTAAAGTGACCAATAATAGATATATTACTACACATTCTCACTAGCAGTACAAGGCAATGCCAATATGGAGCACAGAGTCCTCTTTTCAAGTTCTTTGCACAGTTTATTCCTTAACACATTTTCCATAACAGACTGTTTTCTTTACATTTAAGCATCCCAGGAAGAAGTGCCCATATGTCCCAGTAGAAGATCCACGGATATGATTCTGATCTCCCAGGGCCTTTTTTTTTTTTTTCCTAACCTAATACTGTGAAGTCCAAAAATATTTATTCTTTTTCAGGAAAAAAATTAAAATTATAAAAATACATTGCTTGATATTTCAGACACCCACTGAATACAAGTTTTCACTTAGTCATCCTAAAGTGAGTAAATACTACTCGTATTGCTGAAATCCTACTTATTCCATGTAAGGAATAATCTAGCAGGCTGCTATGTTCAGTGGTGCTATATAGTCCTAACACAAGATGACAACAAAGATGACTATTGGTTAGGCAGTAGAAATAAAAATCATATTTTGACAAGAGGTCAATTTGTTTTTCCCCTCAAAAGATCATGTAATCAACTGGAAATATGTTTCTTCTAACCTAATGTTGTGCTCTTAGAACTAAAGAAAGCCCAGACAAATGTTGGTGACGTAGTAAATATCACATTCTCTAAAGGCATGCTCAAGAAAACTCTGGGTAAAACCAAGAAGGCCTCCTCCTTCCTACTTCTTCTGTTAATATAAATAAAATTTATACTTTTGCAACAATGTTGATGGTAGGAGCAACAAGAAAGATTGTATCAAAAGAGTTCCTCTGTAAATGCCAATTAGATATATTTTGTCTTTCTTAAGAAGAATAAATTCTTGACTTGACCTAACTAGTAGAGGGAAAAATAAATTAAAAAAAATCTACATTCTGAAGAACAGACACTTATCATTTTCATGAGAGATTAGTAACACTAGCACAGAAGTAGTTTTACTTTAGAGTAACTTTTCATCTATCTAGCTCACAACTAATTCCAAAAGAACTTACACTAAAAATATTGCATGTCTTCTATGACTTGTCATAATTGGTAGTAGATTGGCTTCAAAACAACATTTTTTTCATTATTTGATGCCTGACCTTTTCTACAATGCATAAAATCAGAACAACAACAACAAAAGATAGAAAATGACTGTATTTTAAATATGTTTATTTTCATAAAACCGTCAAATGGTTGTACTTAAAAAGATATCATTCTAAGAACTTATCCATACAAATATCTTGTGGTCTGAATTACAAAGTCCTTTTGGCTCACATACAGGAGAAGAGCTGTTTCCTCTTTAGGCCCAGGTTTAGATACAAATTGCATGAAAATAAATTAAAGGAGATAATGTATCCTTTTCTGAAGATGAGGCCTATTGAGCCAACCAAGGATGCTCCTCCAGCTTCCAACAACATCTGCAGGCATCACATAGTTAAAATACTACTTAGGCAATATGTAAGGCAAGTCTCCAAAGCTTTAATTCACACAAGGTCATGAATGGCAGGGTAAGATGGTTCTCAAAACATTAAATGGTTATTATTTTATTAACTGCTGATTTTATTAATTGCTGACTCAGGCTCAACTGTCTGTGTAAGTAAGGTCAGGGCAGGAGCAGTGAGCTCACAGGCAAGCTGCAGAGTACTCAGTGGTACAGGAGATCAAAGGGAGAAGCTTTCTGAAGACTTCAGATCTTTCGGAGAGGAATTTTTTTATTTTTTAATTTCATAAACTGGAGGTGGATTGTGGTATTGAACCTTTACTCCAGAGAGGGAAATCCTACTCTAAGGCTAGGATATCACATCCTTATCTGATCAAGCTCTTCTCCTCGGGCTATCTTACATCCCTCTATCTTTCAGAAAGTCCCATTATGCCTCTTCCCTTTCCCCCTTGGCTCTCAGTTCTTGTGTGCACCCCAGCCTGTAACGCTCTTGTTTGTGTGCTCCGCGTGCACTGCAGCTCCTACAACCCCACCTCCAGCAGCATTTACACTGATAAACTGCCATGTCAAGGACATATGAAAATGCAAGCATGTGATTTTGACATTTATTTTTTTTGCTGAAGGATATGGAGAGTTTTGGAAGTATGACCGGGTGCAAAACTCTGCAGTGAATATAGAGTTATAGAAACATATGTATATTTTTCAATATAAATGAGTCCAAAACTAAAGCTGTTTGTTTTAAAATTAGGGTAGCCATTGTGGAATTTTCATTAAACTAAGTAATTCAAATTTAAGGAGCTCTCTTGTCTCAGGACCATCTGTGTTTCATCCTTTCCTAAATAAATCGAAAGGCTCCATGGGCAGGCAAAAAAAAGCATTTTCAGTTTAAAAACACAACCTGCACCTACCCACCAAAATATCCACATTTAGTTCTGTGAAGACAGGTGTACACATATTTATATATACAGCACACATACAATCTCAGTGAAGGTGAGAAAGACAGCTTTGAAATACAAATATTTTAGAATGCTCACATTTTGCGTTTTCTTTGGAATGGGGAATTAGGACATTTTCCACAATTCTACATAAATTTCTAATATAAAGAAGAAAGCTTCCAGCAGTCAGTCATCTTAAAGCACATGATATGGCTGTGATAACAGCTTTGGAGAAAGACACCAAGGACACATTCACTAAAGCATAAGTTTGCCTGCCATTTATTTCCTCACTGGAAGTGGTGCTTTCAGTATCATGCTGTTATTCAAATTAGCATGTGAGGGGGAATAGTTGCTTGCAAAATTCTGAAAATGCTCAAGGACAACTGAAGCCTTGTGAAAGCTTAATTTAATTAATGATAAAAATCCAGAAAGTGGTTTCACAGCCCACAGTTGGCATTAGTACACCTAGTTACTGATTAATTCCATTTATATCTTGCTGAAGTAATGTTGTTGCTTTAGTTCTGTCTATGTGGTTTTACTTCTTACACTACATGCACCTCATGCTTTGTTTTGTGATTTTTGTAATTTTTTTCCTTCTCATGGAAATAACTATTTTTCAAATTCCATTTGATCTTAAAACTTGTTCCAGGGAAAACTGAAGGCCTGTAAAACAGAAACAAAACACTACCCAATATTAAATCAGCAATTTTTTTTCTAGTGAATATGAATTTTTCCCACTTACTCCTGACCTAAGCTGCTGCAAAGACAGCTTACTCTATATGAATTCATCTAACAAAAGATTTTTCAGCTGGCCTTCAATATCAGTTCCAGTATGTATTTAGTAAGCAATACAACATTTTTTCAGACTAGTCTGGTCATGAAAAATACCAGTTCTGAACAATCCTCTCCAATAATAATAACAATATTTACAATTAAAGTATTGTTCTTTATGGTAGAGGAACAATTTTTTTCTCAGCTCTGCTTCCCTGACTCATGCAAAAGGAGGAGAGAGGTGATATTTCAAAACCTTACTTGGTGAGATATCTGGACTAGAGTATCAGAAATACTCCCTACTAATCAAGTATTTAAAATAACTTTTTTTTCTGACACTCTTATATAGGAGTTCTCCAAGGAGCCTCTGCATGGAAGAGGTAGGGGGTCCAGACAAAAATCAAGTGGGTCCTGGAATTCCAGCATAAATGATACCACACCAGGGAATCTTAGGACATTTTCTGATGTCCTAATAATGATGATGCATTTAAAATCATACTAAGATAGATAAAAGTTTCTATCTGTTTAGTTCTGGATATGATTTCATTTTAGCTTGCAATGATTCTACATATTCCCCTCAAACATCCCCAGCTTGATAATGTAGTTTAAGTAGTTAGTATACAAGTACTCTGGCTTATGGACAATTGACATAGACAAAGCAAACAAAACAAAACAAAACAAAAAAAAAACAAAAAATTAAATCACAAAAAACCCACCCCAAAAAAGAAAAAAAACACCAAACAATAACCCCAAAATAGAACAAAAAGCAGAAAAAACCGAGCAGAACCCCACACCTCCAAAAAAGTCCCCACAAACACACACACAAGAAAGAAAACCCGAGAGAGAATGAATGAACAAATAAATAAAGAAATGAACAAGATGATGCAAAAGAGTACTGATTAAATGAGACTGAGTAGACAAAACTCTTAAGAAAAAGTTTAGTCATAGCTGGTCCCCACAGCAGGCTGTCATTATGGAATGAATGATCTTTTGATGTTTCTTCCTGTGGCTTTCTAATTTTCTAAAATTCTGTGGCTTTTTAATTTTTAGAAAGCATTTTGGCAATTTCATGTATAAATCATCTCTTTTCAATCTGTTATCCTTGCTTGATTAGGGAAGGGTAAAGGCTCAATTCTATGAATAAATTAGACTCTAACTTTTAAAGGTAGCATTTATAAAGGGTAGAAAAAGGGTCCATTTTTTTCAGGGAATCATTATTTCATTACACATCAGCAACACTTAATTTATCTTGCAGACAGGATTGCTGAAATACTACCACAACACATTTTCTTGTATCAAACAAAATCTGCAAAAAAACCCCAAGCATAGAAACAAGGCAGGTTGTTTCTAGTTCAAGTTCCTAAAGAGGTGTAAGGCTTGAAAAACAACAGATTTATTAACTTTCTTATATTTCTTAAAATAGCTATTTATATTTATGTTTAGGGTTAGTCCTATATGAATAGGGGGCTTAAATAATAAAAAAAATAATGTGTGATCATACTACTAATATCAGTGCTAGTGAATTTATCATGTTGATTATTAGCTATCACGTGTCTTTCTTCATCTTAACATATATACATAACAGTGCAATATTCTGCTGTACTCTGCAAACACACAATACAAGGTCATCAGAAGAAATTAATCACTTCTGGAAAAGACAACAGAAGCTTTTACTGAGGTGAGTTATGGAGGAACTTTTAAATAAAATAGAATATTTTGAACTCATAGTTAGATACTTATTTGTTATATGTGCAATTTTATCTTCTGCCCATCATTTCAACAAAGTGGTGAGACTTCCCTAAATGCTTGGTGATACTCCCATTTGGAGGCTTTTCATATATTCTCATTCTTAAGCAAATCATGACAAAAGCTTCTTTCCCCTTTACAACTACAAAGCAGAACAGAAAGGAAAAAAATCTACAGCTCTTGGATATTTGTACACTGGATACTCTAAACCCGGCATTTTATATTTTTACCTTTTTGTAAAAGGGCAATGTTAAAACTGTGAAAGATAATGTCAGTCATTAGGACTGCTCAACTAATAGAATCTATTGAACATGTAACAGCATTGATTCTTTAATTAAAAATCCTCTCAATTGGTCTGGCAATCCAAAGATCTCAAAGAGGTGACAGTGCAATTCAAATTAGGATCATTCATTATGGTTCATAATTGCAGTGGGTAACTTAATGGTAAATAAATGGTGAAGCTAAAACTGATTTGAAGCCTTAGTCTCCTTTCATAGTCCTCATGCTTCCAGTTCTGGCTGTTATTTCCATCTTACCAAGTTTTTTTGCACATAATTGTTCCTTGTTCTTTCTACCTGTCTTGTGTAATGACTCATTATTGATCAATGTGGTGCTGTCCTGGCTGCCCTGAGCTATGAGAGAATGCACTTCAGCACCACTCCTCTTGGCAGTCTGCTTAGGGACTTAGCAGTACCCTTTAGCAGCGTTCTCTGCTGTTCCACCTCCTGACTCCAGTTGCTGCCTCCCTCCACTGCCACCCTGTACTCAGAATACAGTATAAATCCTGAAGGCAGAGGAAAAAGTATTAATAGGCAGTTTAACTTATTTCAACATGATGACCATTTGTGAAAATAAAAGAGGAAATAATAATAGTAAGTATCCAAAATTTAAAGACATGAATGCACAAAATGAAGTAGCTTTACAGAAGATAATATTCAGATCCAACAAATAAAAATGAAATGTCAGAATCTCACTCATAAAAATATCTTTGACACCTTTGATAGGAGAAACAAAAAGGAACAGTGACATTTATACAGAATGTGAAACTGGCCTTCTTGATGCACATTTCTATCTAGTTTAAGCAGGAAAATAAAAACTCTTCTTCTAAAATACACATTTAATTTTCCAGTCATATAGTTAAATTCAGAGTTGAACCGGGGCTTATTTCTCCTCCCTGATGTAGAGGTTCATAAATATGTACGAACAAATGTCTTTAGTTCTCAATTTCCCTCCTTGTCAGGAAACTAAGTTCACTACAAAAGGCAAGATATTTGCAACTCTCCTAATCAACAACATAGTAGCTAATTAATTAATCAAGTTCTATTTATTGTATGTCTCACATGCACAATTAATCCAACCACATAGCTTCTCAGTGTGTCTTCTGCTGGGCATCCCACCTCTGCAGAATGGGTAAGAATTGTTCCTTTACACTGTTAGAAACTTACAGTGTATGAATAACACAGATTCTATTATCCATTACCTCATCCAGATCCTGCTACTGCCACATAACAAAGACCTATCAAACAAAAGTCAATTCCAAATTTAGCTTCTGACTGTCAGCTGAATGTTAACAAAAACCATAAAGCATTCCTTCAATGCTTAGGAAATTTTCTGAAGTTAGTCGGGGTTCTGTGAAATTCTCAGAAAGCAGAAATCTGATTATGATGAAGCCCAAAACTTCAATATTTTAATTTCATTTTTCAGAACTCTAATATCTCAGATTTGCAATTCTTTTAACTTGAAAAGGAACGAGGAAAAAAAATCTTAGTTATCTGCAGATATGGGAACTACAAATGAATTACAAGAATTGTTCTCCATAGACATTAAATACAAGCCATCCATTTTATTCTCATAGGTAAGCATTTTAATCTGTTTCAAAACTCAGACATCTCATATAGCTAATATAAAGCCTAAAGACATCTATGTTTCTGCAAAAGGGACAGAACTTAAAACACTGACCCAAAGCAGAAGGCTTTCAAAAAAGTGATGGAATATCTTAACCAAACAAGTTCACTGTAATTTCATGCCTGAAATATGGCTGATCTGAGATTACTATCTACAGACACTGCACACTTGGGTGTTCCTACACTTGGGTGTTCCTACACTTGCACTTTGTCTTGCTCCTGTAAGCTTTGTTCTGTATTTCCCATGCACTTTTGCTCCACACATGATATTATTCAATGACTAGCAGAAGAGAAAGCAAATTCTACACGTCACCTTGTAATCACATATGCTTCCTTAAAACCTCTTACTATACAAAGCCAAGTCATGTCTTCCCCTCTGAGAGAGCTTTGCACGCTAAATTCGTAACTGGTTTCTGTCAAAAAGTCTTCAGAGGGTGCATGAAACAAACACCAGCTAGGACATAGATTTCAACATACAATTACTTGTATATAATTCCCTACAAATGTGTCAAAATTGTCAGATACAATTTAGAGAAAAAAAAATCCAATGATTTGCCATTTACAGCTGCTGAGAAGCCAGTCTGTGAAATTCAGATTATTGTCACATTAGTGTGGCATTGCTAGAGGTTTCTCAGAAACTCAGTGTAACCACATCAACTTCTATAATATGTTAATATTACATTAGATATTGTTAATTATCATAGGAAATGATACACCTACTCTCTAGAAAGCTGCAGTTCTCCAACACTTGAGTGCTTATATTCTTTTAACAAGACAATAGAGATACAGATTTCTCTCTGCACAAAATCTGCACAAAGAAGAAGAAAACAAGGAAATGGGAGGTGCAGAGCTCCCTTTTATACTGCATGACTACCTGTTAATTATAGGCTTCAGTGGAGTGATGAACACTTCAGGGCAAAACTCTGCTTGTTAAAGTCCCTTGTTTTGTGTTCTTGGTTTATGCCTTCAGACATATTTGAACAGACACTGGTAGCAAGTCTGCATCTGTCTGATGTAAAATACATTTGTCTGTTGTGCTGCCAAAATCCAGGAAAACTGACAGCCACTCCATGTGTACACATTTTTTAAATTAACATATGTTGGAATGGGGAGAAGGGGTTTCTTGATATATGGTGAACTAATCTTAAAATTAAGATTGAGAAAAATGCTGTGAAGGTGAATTAGTTGATATCTCCCAAGAATCTTTGGATGCAAGACTGTAGGCAATACAAGCCAAAATCATTCATATTTTTCCTATCTTGCTCCCCAACAGCAGTACATGTAGCTGTAATATATAGTCTTGAAATATGCATTATCCTCCTAGTTAGTATTTTTCAGAATGAAAAAGATTTGAAGAAAGGTGCATTGAATAGCTTTCATTCAGCTTCTAGTGCCCACATACATAATGCTCATATATTTACATAATCTTTCATAAAGTGCCTGTGGAGCTGAGGTAATGTGAAGATTGAATCCTCTTAGCCTCCAAAGGATCCACAAGAAGTTAGAGCAAGGTGATTTTTAGAGTTACAGGTGAAACAACACAAAGGAAGATAAGAGGAAGGAAATGAAGCCACAGATCACTGGAAAGTGGAAACTGCAACGTGAGAAATTTCAGCAGGTGAATGGAATCCAGCTAAATAATGAAGACTGAGGAGAAAGCATTTCTGCAGATTATGAACAGATTTTTAAAAGTTTGCCTCCACTTCCTTAATAGTACTGATGATGGGGGAGGTATGCAGGTGTTAGAAAATACAGTAACTGGCAAGAATTCAACAGAGGGGAATACCATGAGAAATTAGGAACATTTCAAAAGAAGTTTATTCAAGGTAAATCAGAAGGGCTGACAAACTGGAACACCCTCCCACACAGAGAAAATTCCTTTTCTGCTCTTGGTATTCAAGAGACAGAAACATTACAGATAATTTTTTGGGAATAAGAGTCTTGTCTTATTATAGTTTTAAATTCTCAGGTTGTTGTTGGGTTTTTTGTTTGGTGTTTTTTGTTTGTTTTTTTTTTTTGTTTGTTTGATTTTGGGGGGGAGGAGGGGTATAGGATGGGAAGGATACTTATTATAAATATCAAAAATGGATCTTTCAGTTTTCAAGAAACTTTTAAGTTATATTACTACTCAGTATCTACAGGACCAGAAGGGAAGCTTCTAAATTCTCTCAGAAATGCCTGTGTGGCTTGATACTTGTATCACATTCTTACCTAGGGCTTTTTAAATCATGGTTTGCTACAAAGGGCTGACTGAGGAAAAAAAAATTTACTTAAACAGCATGTCTTTTTTGTGAAACAATCAGAAACATTACTCTAACCATCTGATTTCCCCTCAAGTACACTTGTATATGCTGCCTAATTAGGTCATGTGCATTCCTTCTGCACCTGGAATGGGGAAATCCTGGATTTTCAGAAAGACTAGGGAATGAGATGCTGGAGAGCAGTGCTATGGAAAGGGCCCTGGGGATCCTGGTCGATGGCAAGTTGAACATAATTCAACAGTGCCCTGGCAGCCAGAAGGGACAACCCTGTCCTAGGGGGCATCAGGCACAGCATAGCCAGCTGGGCAAGGGAGGGGATTGTCCTTTGGGTGCCACAATATAAGAAAGACATTAAACTATTAGAAGGTGTCCAAGGAAAGTTACAGAGATGGTGAAGGGCCTTGAGGGGAAGCCTTACTATGTGGAACAGCTGAGGGCACTTGGTCTGTTCAGCCTGGAAAAGAGGAGACTGAGTAGAGATCTCATTGCAGTTGCAACTTTCTTGAGGGGAAGAGGAGTGGCAGGCAGTGATTCTCCTTTCTGTGGTGACCAACACCACTGAGAAAATGGCCTGAAATTGTGTCAGGGGAAGCGTAAGCTGGATATTAGAAAAGGGTTTTTCTAATATCCAGCCTATACTGGATAGAGTGTTTGGGCACTGAACAGGCTCTCCAAGGAAGTGATCACAGCACCAAACCTGACAGAGATCAAGAAGTGCTTGGACAATGCTCTCAGGCACATGGTGTGACTTTTAGGATAGAGTTCCTGTGCAGGGCCAGGAGTTGAACTTAGATGATCCTACTGGGTCCCTTCCAACTCAGCATATTCTGTGATTCTGTGGTTTATTAACCACTGTAATAGTTATCAATATCCCCATTAAACTTAGGGAAGTATAGTTGAGGGATGTAGAGGTGTCACTAATAAAAACTATCACTTTCTGCAGTTGATTCACCAAGAGCAGAGTAATACACAATAGATGAAAGACAGCATAGTCCAAGGTAAAAGTTAATAGATCTGTAAGTAAGAAAGTGGCCACAACTAAGAGCAATTACAGAATTTTTACTTAAGAGTGCTTTTATTTTGAATGAGTATATAGAAGGAAGCGGACTCTGGGTGTCACTTGTTTAGGGTTCATACACAGATGCTTCTCAGTGGGATCTGATTTTCTGATAGTACCTGGTACCTATATCCTAAAGTCAAAATTGGAAAGAAACAAATTGAACAAGACAACAATATGATTTAATTCCTAAACAGTGCACTGAGCTGGAACTACTGAGTATCAACATCCACTTGTGAAACAGAAGAGCTTTTTGGTTTGGGTTGAATTCTTTTTCCTTACAAACTGTAGTCAATATTTAAACAAATACTACCATATACTGCACATATTTCAGCTTTTACCTGGAACCTACATTCAAATTTTACATGATCCTTATTATTAACGATTTTATTAAACTTTGAATGAGTCACTGTAAATTGTCAGTTTTCTTTAAGTATGAAAACTACTCCTTGTTCTTGGAAAGAATCATATCACTATTGTTGCAGCAGCTCTCTTGTTAGAGGGTAGAAATGAGCTAAGACAGACATCTTGTTTATCACATCATGAAAAGGCTCCTGGTTTATTCCTCTTTACAGCTCAGCCATCCTGACTCCAACTATTCACTGACTCTGGCTGCAGCAAGCTCCTACTGTAGGTTTCCCTTGCAGCCTCTGACTTGCTGGTTATTTCCTGCTGAACTATGACTGCTTGTGTTAGTTTGCAGACTCTGAGTGCAGGTTTTTACCTGGCTAGCCTGTGACTGCAGGTTCCAGGAACAGGCTCTGACTGCAGACCCAGACTGACCTTGCAGCAGTCATTCTGTCTCCCCAGGATCCTTCTTCTTCATGAACCTCTTGTTCCCTCTTCCTCAAGGTTCCTCCTCATTCACAATCCTCCCCTCAGCAGCTAACCCACTCCCTTTTATCACACACTCTTTATTGGCTATAGCTGTGACTCATAAGGGGCAAGGTCACCTGTATTTCCTTCTCCTACACACTATGTTTTCATGCAATACAGATAGAAAATCGAGAAACTATTTCTTCCAAATAAAATGTAAAACAAGACTTTCTAGTGCTCTTTTAGACATGTAGAGGAAAGGTTTTCTAAGAAGCGAATATGGACTGGAAATTCTGAATTCATCACCGATATTCTCTGACACAGTCAAGCTTGGAATAATGTTTAGTGTCACAACAAACCCTTGTGATATAGGTGTGTGGCAGGCAAAAGCGATTTTTGTTAACATTTATCTGAGCTACCTGTATTTGTGGATATACAGCTCTGATTTATTGAATGCATGGTCTTTCTGTCAACGTGTCATAGTTTTTACCTGCTGAATTACCTCAATTCAATATTGAGAGACTAAGTAGGAGCACTGATGTGACATTAAATATCAAATAATGATATACTAAGCACTTTCACCAATTTCGTACATGAACTGCATTCTATTATTTTTAGGCTGTCAACTTTTTTTTTTGGTTGGTAAATGTTTTGGGGGTTGGGGTTTTATGGTTTTGGCTGATTATTTATATGATTCCTACTGTGTGTAGGAAGGAAGGAAGGAAGGAAGGAAGGAAGGCAAAGAAAGTGAAAAACTATTCCTAACTCATGTTATTTAAAACTGTCTAGGTCACTCCCAACCCACTTCATTTTCTTTCAGTCAGAAGAGTCCTCCCCTATTCAGGTGTTTGTTATACTACTTCCAAAGCCATCCTTTCCCATAAAAAAATCCCATACCCAGAAAGACAACAGGTATAAAAGAATATAAAAAATTCTGGAAATGAAGTTGTTAATTGAAAATATGGAGTTTATCAAATAATGTGGCAAATGATCTAATTAGTCATTTCTTATAGAGAGGCTGTTCTATACATTACATCAGCCTGGTAGCTCTTCTCTGAAATATTTCTTTTGCTGGGGAAAGGGATAAGAAAATGAGAACCATGCTTTGAATTTGAGATACAGATGCATTGTGGTTTTATAGTCATTGGTGTTCTGGGGTTTGTTAGTTTGTTTGTTTGGGGTGTGTTTGTTTGTTTGTTTTCCCCCTTCCCAACGATTTCTAATATTCGGTTTGTTCATTGGATTGTTTCCAAGGACTTAGCTGATGAAGTTTTATCTTAGAGATCATAGAACATCTCAGTCCTTTTAATGAGTGGTAACTGTCAACTCAGTTTAAACTACTCAACTCAATTGCTTCTCATGTGCCTCATTCTAGCTTTATCTGTATTGAATTTCAGTCATTCTTGGAAGATCTTTCTGCTGGACTTCATTATGGTTGGTCTTTCCCTTTTTCTTCTCAGCTTGATATAATTAATAAAATTTGTCACCTAGCTATTCACTCTGCTTCCCACAAATAGTTTAAAATACTAAGTGGCATTGCTTTTCCCCACATGCAAGTTTTGGGGATTTTTTGGAGATTGTTTGTTTGTTTGTTTGTTTGTTTACTGTGTTGCTATAACTGCACACTTCGGTCTTTAGATACCAAAGTAGTTTTATATATCTGTATACCAAAGTTATTTGGTTAGGTATTTCTTCCTGGGTTACTGCAGCAGGTATGTGTGATAACCACTGTTCATTTGTTGATTTGCTTCATGGTCTCTCCCACAGTGCCTCCGTTTAAGACTTCACCTTTGATGCATTCCTCATAAAATAACTCTTCAAGGTCTCATGCAGTAAAGAGAGACCTTGTTTTATTCTCTTTAGATGTTTTATTTCCCAGAAGTGTCTTTAGTTACAGCAGCCTCTGACAGGCTTCCACATCCTCATGTTTCTAAAGAAGAATTTTTTACTGCCAGTTTTCCTCAAACTCACTTTAATGGGTTATTTTGCTTTACAATTAAATGTAAGATTTCTCAATCCTTTCTATTTCTCTCATTTGGAAAAGGACTTTTTTTTAAAGGCTCTGCCTTTATTTGTCCTCACAACTATGATTTGCTCATTCCAACCTCCTTTAGCCCTTCATATTTTTCTGTCGGGTGTTTTGCATTTGCTTCATGCATTACTTAAATTTAGATTAATTACTCTTTTTTAGATTGAGGACTAGATAACTTATGAGGCAGACATTTGGTATGCTCAGAGCCTTTTGATATTAGCGTTCAAGCTCAATGTGAAATTCAACCTCTGTTCTAGGGAGTAAATGAAGTCTCCCATCATTTTCTGGTCTCAGAATCTATCTGAACACTCTCTACACCATCAGCAAGTTTATTTCAGTCAGCAGGATAATGACAATACTCTCATAATCTTAATATTACATCTGAAACATCCATACACATGTTAGATGCTCTTTTATTTGTTGAAAGTTATATTTCCATTCCAAAATATGAATATATCACATGGAAAGTATTCATGTATCTAGAGCGTGCAAACATTGCTTCTGTAATACTTCCAAATCCAAAATTATACTTCTTTAGGTCAGTGTTCACTTTTACAATTAAGATTTATAATTAATATTAAGTGGTTACATATATATATATATATATATATATATATATATATATATAGGAATAAACACTTATTAAAAGTCTTACTAATAAAAAAGTAAAAATGCAGACCATGCATTTCAAAATGGATTATATTTAAATTAGTTATAAAACTTTCTATTTGCTTTGCAAGCATATACAGAAACATTTTCCTGAACAGGCTTTCTTATTGTAAAGGAGGGGGTTTGTTGGATAGCACCCCTTTTTTCAGTATCACAAGAATGTCTCAAGTGGGACCTTTAAATACATTAAAAGAGCTCTTCAGTAGAACTGTAATTATTAGTATGTCTTTCATATGAGAAAAGCCGTCTTTTTTATACTGATAGCTTAAGTATGAATTATTATAATTCACAGGGAGACAATAAAACAAACACATTTTGGCAAGCTAAGGTTACACATATCTGACAACAAAACAGACAAGGACATGCAATGATCTCATGCCATACAAATTAATTATACACTAAGCCTGACTAAAATAGAAAGTGAAAGTGTATGAATACAAACTATTCACTCTAATGACTGGAAATTTTGTTTGTAATCTGATTAAAAATTTAAAAACATTCCAAGAGGAAAAATTACGACCTGATACAAATGTTCAAATATAGGACAGCTACACCACTATCCTTCAGTAACAGACTTAGGACAAGCTCTTCTGGTGAGGTTATTCCCCAAGCCCTTTAATAATAACTGTTTGCAGAAAGACATTTCTGTAGCAGTTCTATCTCTTGTCTTGAATAGTTCTATACAGTCAACACATCTTTTAGAAAACCTTAACAAAATTCTGGAGAGAACAGACTTTTTAGCAAATGGGCCCAAGATCACAGGAATACAAAGGTGACTTTAAAATTATTCTGCTGTGATCTCCGATGTAAAGATTTATCACAGCTCAGATTCTTGACTGTATACCACTGTACATAATCTGAATGCAGACATCACCTCTGCACTTTCTTTCCAAAGGTGCTTGTGTTCTTCTTACTGTTATTTAAAGTATGTTTAAGTTGCAGATGATAAACTTGAGGGAATAACTATTTAAATGAGAACTAACTGCTTGCCAAGAATCAAGCAGAGCTAATCCAGCTAGGCAGAAATAAATAAAAAACCCATTCTGAAATATTGCTTTCGTGTTTTTACAGGCTGGAGATTTCCACTATAATAAGGAAAAAAACCCTGGTGTATTTTAGAAATTAAACATTTACAATGGCATTTCCTCTCAATATTCATCACTGTGATTTTAGTTTCATAGACTGTGTGTTATATGATTAGAAATGACAGAGAACTTTTAGATTGAAATCTTAGTTCTCCTGCTTTACTTATTGTTTCACACATTTTTATTGCCATTAAAATGGCATTGCCATTGCATGTGTTCTAGAGCACACACACACAAAACTGGGCATTAGATACAAATTTTCTATGAGTCTTGAAAGATAACATCTACCCAATGTAACTTCTAAGGCAAAGAAGCAATTGCTGAGAAGGCACCACATTCAAAATCCACAAGCTGAGTCATTACCTTTACAGCTGTAAAAAAAGGGTATACAAATCACCCTTGGCTACCTCCACTGAGTCTAGGAATATTGCAGTCTCATATTCACCTTCTTCTCAGACATTTTGAGAGTAATTAATAAATTATTAGACCTGAAATTCCTATTCTGTTATAGAATCTTCACCTTAGAAGAGCAGGCCAGAAAAGCTTATTCTGCATGGTTTAATTTGTCACATTGGTCTAGATGAAAAAATACCTAATTTTGATGTTCAATTTACTTCACTTGTTTAAACTTTCGTAGCTTGATATACAGTAAATAAAATCATTTAGACTATAGTTTGAATCATTCAACAGAAGTGTTCCTGTCAGTGTTTAAATAAGCCACATCCAGATAACATTTTGCTTTACAAATACATCCTGAATGAGTTGATGAACTATATTTAATAGCAAAATGATGTACCAGAATCTTTTAAATGACAACAAGGCATGTGGGTGTTGAAAGTTACACAATGAACATGAATGAGCACCTCTCTTAAGATAAGGTCAAGAAGATACTTGAGAAGTAACTGACGTGCTAATTCACACTTGAGTGTATCAGCATACCTTCAGCTTCATTACCTATTGATTTACAATTCAATGGTAAATATCCTTAAAAAACAGTTACTAAGCTCATGGTTAATATAAAAATATACAAAATTATCTTTGTTTCCTCATTGCTACATCTGATGGGAGTAATTGGTGTAACACCTTTTTCTAAATGCTTTTGTTTGTTTTTCTGCTTTTTCATTTTTGCTTTTTTGTTGTTGTTTTTAAATAGACACCAATTATATGGTCATTTTACATAGTTTTGATACAAAGACTGTCAGAGGTTAAGAGGCTATGCATTCAGAGTATGGCATTAGTTAAAGAAGCAATTACAGAGCAGGCATGTTATACCACATCAGCTTCATGGTAGGTCAGTCTTGTCTGGCTCCTAAACACCAACCCTGCTGCTCTCTCAGTCTTCTTTCTTGAGAAAAGGATTTCCTCTCAAAAAAATTACTGCTAAACCATTTAACTGAGAAATAGCAGCTCAGCACAAAAGATCTTGGTTTCCTCAACGTCATCATTCAGTGTAAAGAAGATGTGAAAGTCACAGAACTTCGCTGCTGCTGTGGCAAATTCATGAAAGTATAAAAAGTAAAAAATATATTTAAAAAATTGTAAAAAAAAGCAAGTTTTGTTCAGAGTCCTTCAGTCTATAATAACTTCAGGGAAGATTATATCACCTTGACAAAATTATTTTGAAACATTAATTTAAATAACAGTCTCCACATAGAGAGCTGATGTTTTGCAATATAGAAGTGACAGACTCTATAAAGCTTCCTTACAAAAACAGTTATTACTTTGACATATTAGATTTAATGTAGCTGTTTTGACATAAAAGAGCCAGTTCCTTTTTGGTGCAATTTCATGTTGACTTAAATGAAGTTAAACAAGGTAAACACTTTATCCTGTGTCTTTGGACTAGGACTGAACTTCAGTATGTTCATGCTTTTCTGTTTCTTTGGTTGTCTGTCAAGTCAAAATGCCCCTGTCAGTGTTATGCTTCAGGAAACCTCAGATATAGCTGGACACACTGGAAGAAAGTCAGACTGATCAGGCTGATGAAAGCTTTCTCTTCTTTTGATTTTCCCCCAAATAACCTTTGAATATTTAGAGATTCAACTAAAAAAAAAAAACAAAAAAACCCAACCAACCAACCAAACAAACAAAAAACCCCACAAACCAAAAAAAACCCCAAACTCAAAACCAAAAAAGTAAAGGTCCACAGCATTTTGTGACTTGTAGAATTCAAGTAGTGTGCCCTCAACTTTTTAATGTGAAGCCAAATAATATTTGTCAAATGAAGGTAGGAGGCAGCAAAGTTGTCTGTGCAAACAGAACTCAGGACAAAACAAGGACACGTGTGCATGATTATTCGTGAAAGCTTTGGGATTGGAAAGAATACTGATCTGGGTTTTTGCAAAAATTACAGAAGAAAAGGAGATTGCTAATGTGATATATGGGCATATAATGTGCTTTACTGATTTCAAGTTTATTCCTTATGTTGGTTTTGCTACTACATTTTCCCTAGGTATAGAAGAAAATTATTTTATAGAAATGCATTATTTGTGAAACAACAATCTAAAAGGTAGAAAGTGAGACGCATGTTATTTGAGAAGTTGCTTTTGTTGCCCATGCCACTTGTCCACCTTCTTACAGAGGCATGAAAATGGCTAGCAAATCATGTGCAAAATATTTAGACTGTCGTCTATACTTTCCTTTTAATTTTCTCTACTATGAAACTCCTTTTTATCAAAATAAATTTTGGAACTATTTGCTTGTGCTAAAAATGCTGAAAGAGCTGATATACTTTATGTAAACTTCTAAAATTGAATTAAAGTGTTTTAATTGTTAAACTCCAAATTCTGTTTCTTCCCTGGAACTTATTCTAAAACATATATAATATCCCCTTACTGTCATTAAATCAGAGAGGCGAAATTCTCTTGATACAGACAGGGAAGATTAGATTCACTGTCTTGTATTAGAACTAACTTATTGCAATGACATGTCACATATTACTTTGAAAAAAAATTGATTGACAAATCTGTTATGCTGTATTTATGTTTTCAAGAATAAAATGATAAATTAAAAGAACCACTATCTTGTAAATCCAATCTAACACCTGGGATTACTTTCCTAATCTAACTTTCAGTGCAAATATTTCAAGACATATTAATTGTTACTTTCTTCTCCCCTTTCCTGTATTTACACTCATTTCCAATTGTTTCATACTTCCTTATCTCCTGCATCAATGTAAATCTGAAATTGTTTTTGCATTACAGGTAAAGATCTAAGAATTAAGTAAGGTGCCATTCCCCAAATTAGGGAAGAAAAAAAAGTTGAAAACCAAAGCAGATCTGAATACCTGAACAGTCACTCCTATTTACTCCTCATAGTAAATAGGAAGTGGATTAAGAGGTTTGGTATTTCAGAAATCCAAAGGATTCACAGATAAATTTGCAGTCTTGTGCATCGTATTTCTCTGCTATTCATTCTTAATAGCATGACTCACTCAGCCCCAAATCCACAGTGATCTTCATTTTCCCTCTCCAAAGTAAAAAGCACAGCAAATGTGTAGTTATGACTTTCTTCCAATGCAACTGATTTTTAGAAACATCCTTTTAAGAAGGAACAGACCCTCTGGAAACAGAGGTGTGAAGGCTCAAAATGAAGAATATTATGGAATGAAACATGTAGTCTGTTTCACTTCTTTCCTAAAATTCTTTATTTGGTATTTTTTTCCAAATGTTGAGATATGAGTTGTCTAACCTAGAAACATGCAGAAAATGCAGGAGAAATGTAAACTATATCAGCCATGACAACTGAGAAATCTAAAAGCTTGCAGTACTACAGCCCAAGTTTTCTAGATTTCTGCAGGAAAATCTTTGTTCCTCTGAGCTGGTGCAGTAGGTAGCTGATTCATCATCAGGTCATAGTACATTCACCAACTCTGCCCCTTTCTGCACTCATGGCTGTTATTTCATTAGAATAATTTACATCAGAGACACACACAAAAGACAAGAAGTTTCATATAACTGAAAGCTCAGTCTGTGCATTCAAGTTACTTATCTGAGACAAGGATAATTTTCCTTACTCAAATTTTCACAGGTTCTTCATTGCAAACACACCCACACAGACACATACATACATATACTTGCACCTGCAGGTGAATAGTTTCTCTGAACTAACATTTCCAGGCACCACTGATCATTCAGAAGTTTTCCAGAAACTGTCCAAAAATAGCTAATAATTTTGGTAAAAGAAGTCATTGTGGCTTTAAACACTTTAAAGATGCCTTTTTAAATACAAAACTTTTTTTTTTTTTTTTTGTTCTTTCATCAGTGAAACATACCCTGAAACAGTGAAGACTTACCCCAAGTGCAACAGCAGGGAACCAGCTCAATAATCTGAGAACCACAGACAATATCTACAAAAGGATCATTTTTCATTTCTACCATAAGCTCATTTTTCCAGGACCTGTGCCTCGCCCCATTCCTAGAAAAACCCTTGTGAGTACAGTTAATAAGGATTAATTCTACACAGATTTCAATTGTCCAAATGGTATTTTCTTAGAGGAAAGGAATAATGACTGAAGAATGGGGGTGTGATTGATATTAAAATGTAATGATAATTTGTTGTGCTAACACTGTTTTTACGATGATGGCAGTGAATTAATCCATCCTCTTGACAGTCATTTCACAGTAAAAATGAGAAAGCTCACCATTTTCATTGCAGGCCTACCCTATTCTTGTCCTCACTGTGCATTTCCGTGACAATGACTGTGAGCATTATAACACCATTGTACATAATTGCTCTGCTTTCTGTGATGTTACTTCCAAATTGGGTGTGAAATATGTGAAAGGACAGACCTCAAATGGCAAAACTCTCACCAGTGAAGCAGAGTAGTCTACAGAATTAATAATTGACAGAATTGACAGCATGCTGCCACCCAACAGAAGCCTGCACTGACTTCCTTTATAACTGAGGGGCTTTGTGTGAAAATTACTTGTCAAATTAAAGGCACACAAAATGAGACCTTGATGAGGTGTGTACAATTAAATGCAACATTAGTAAAAAAATCTATTTTTCTAAAATGTCTGGTTTTCATGTTAAATGACCACCACTGACATTTTGCTAATTACTAATATTATGATAGTCTCAGCCAGGCTTCCACCCGCCCCTTTTTTAGTATATGCCTGAGCTAATATGATTGATCTTTTCTTCAAATCAGGTCATCAGAATCATCACATCAAATGGAAAACAGAGTACAGTTGCTTTTAAGTTCCACAAAGCTTTTGCAAAGATAAGCTTAGTAATGTCGTGAAGTACTCACAGTACAAAATTATGAGCACCAGAGGGAATTATTTGAGGAAAATGGGAGAAAAATTGGTAAGCACAGAGGGAGAAATGTCCTCAAACAAGGCATGCAGTCACATTTTAACCACAAAAGATTGAAAGAAATTCTATTCATTGATCTCTGTAAATGTGGCATTAATAGAGTGGTCAGAGCATGAAAGGAAATATATAATAGTATCATAAGAACATAAAATTGAAAGGGACCATGCTTTAGCTCACTGAATCCAGGCTTCTGTTCTGGCATGAAATCATATCTATAAATGCTTTCATAAAGACAAATACGCTGTACTTTGAAAAACCTTCAAATTCTGTTTTCTTCCTTCCTGTTAGTAGCCTCTTTTAGAATCTGATTTATTCTCGTTTTCATTCTAAATTAACTAAATGTTAATTCTGAATTAACTCATGGCCACCAAAACTTTATTTTTTCAAGTAAAATTGCAATCGACTTAAATATCTTTTATTTTTCATTGTGGTTTGTTCTGAGGTGAATTTATAGAATATTATGTGCCCTCCTCTATTATTTGTGGAAGTAATTAAGCAAACAGATTTTATTCTCCATTACTATCACAGCTATAATGTTCAATTCTTCCTGTACAGCTTCACATATAAATCCATTCTTCTTGGCCAAAAGTAACCAGAATAGAAAATAGGTTAACATTATTTTCCACAATGGCTTCAGTGCCCTTTATCCCTGTTTTTTATGTATCAGCTTTTGCAGCTTAGTATCATATTCACATTCTTTAAGGCATGACATTGGATCTGGTAACCAGATTTTTCTCTTCCTCTGTCAATTACAATAGATCATTAGTGTACAACAGAAATTCATTACATTGTCCTGTATTCCTGAGGTTTACTCTGTATTTCTATATCCAAATCATATTCATCATATTCATAATATCTAGCTCTTTCCAGACAATGTTTTGATTCTCCTGCATAGCTTTGTATCATCAATATTCTTGCAAAAATTTTTCTATTCCAAAATAATTTATGAAAATGTTAATCGGTGTAAAGTGGTCTGAAGTCATATCTCCTCATCCCCTTACCTATTCTCTTTCAATGCAAACCACTGCCTCTATTTAGAAAGGTCCTTTCTCAGCTTACATTTCCTTCACATATCCCAATAATTTTTGGTATTTTGAAATACTTAGTATTTTACAAAATTTAGCATAACAGTATATTTTTTCAGCATTTGTGTTAGCAGTCTCTTAAATACAGTTGTTCCACTTCCTATTTTTAGTTCGGATGATACTGTTCAAATTTGGAAGCCCTCACTACCAGACATCTGTGATTTCAGAAGCTACTGGTTTCCTTGCATATCTTTCTACAACATAATTTTCAGAATTCCCATTTTCAAGGGAAACAAAAATGAAATAATTCTTTTTCCATGCCCTCTTCCCCATTAACCATCTTCCTTTACCCTTCATATTCTATGCATTTCTCTGATTTCATTAAGGAAATTTGGACTCATGTAGATTGTCTAATAAAAAAATTCTATCATAATGCAACAAGACAATCTTCAGGGAGAGTAGAATTTCCTCTGTCATGTATCACCAGTTAAAGCTATATAGAGAGTTTTGTGTTATTTAATGCAAAGTTAAAACCCAAGCTCTACAGACAACATTACACATGATGAATCAGACTTCAGCTAGCCAGGCTTCAGTTCAACTACATTAGTCTGAATTTTATGTCTGAAGCTCAGTCTATATATGTGAACATAAATGCAAGTCTTGTTCCACAGTCTTCTGAGGAACTCTAACAAGTAACACACCTTGTGTCTCCTCATATAAAAAAAGCCACAGAGGATTTCCTTTCGGAGGAGACCTTTTCCACCCTACACTCAGAGTGGAATGAATGGATCTTAGATTGCATTTGTAATATTCCCTGAAGAACTGAATATAATTCTGAAATAGTCTGGAAAAGCAATTTGCAGTGACCTCTTGCATTTAGAGTTTTGGAAATTGATATAACAGGATCAACTGCACTCACTCTGTGTTTAGCTGAGTTCAGAAGAAAAACTATTCTATCATAATTAATATCTTCATTCCTATATGCTTTTATTTATCTTTTTGATAATAAACACAGTATACACAGGCAACTCCAAGTTCACTGTAAATATATGTAGCAATCCAAGAGGTGTCTTCCTTTAAAAGAGGAGGTGTCATCTAAGGAGGTAAACAATTTGCCTCTTATCAGTGCCACGTTTCAGGGGATGGAAAAAAATAAACAAAAACCAAAGCCAAAAGAAAACAACTACCTTACCTTTCCTACATACTGAGGATCTGGTCCCATGTGTTCTTCTAAAACAAAGAACTGATTCCACACCCATCCACGCTTTGGACGATGATGCACTTCTGTTTCGCCTTCTATGTGTTTGGTTTGATTTCTGGTCACCTTGATGGAGCCATGGTGAGCAGCTCCGTAACACCTCTGCACAAAACAGAGACAAACTAGGACTGGGCAGATACAAGATGTACTTGTAATTCTCATTGTAGGATAAGATTCCCGTTCAAGGTTTTCTTTCTCTTGTCCTTTTCAGCTGTAATCCTTCAATAAGTTCCCGAGAGAGAAGGTGAAGTCTGCTTCAGAAATACAGTCCAAACTGGATTTTTCTCCTTGTTCATGGTTTAGCTGCCCATTTGGGAAAGCCCAAATTATATTTACATTATGAAAAGCTGACTGGAAAAATTGGTATTTCTTCCGAGGTCTTCACAATAGAGTTCCACAGCCGACCATTTTCTATCTAATATGAAAAGGAAAGAAAGACACTTACTCATCACTAAAACCAGCAATTTTCAGGTTTCTGACCTTAGATTACACTCAAAGTTGTTCTAGCAGTCAGTCAAACACTGTCATTGGAATTAAAATTTCTTTCAATCCTTCCTGTAAAAGTATTTCCTGATTGTTTATCTTAAAATACTGTAAGACTTAGCATGGCTCCCACAAGCTGTGAAAACACACCATTAAAACCTGGATGATTCAGAACAGTCCCTTTGTTTTTCACCTACAAATCACTGACCTGGTCTGGCAGTAGAACAAAATCACTGCTACAGTGGCATTAAACAGTGATCTCTAAACCATGAGTTTTTCATGTTCTATACACCACACAGACATCCAGCTTGATGAAAAATACCTAGTCTGTAATGGGTTTTGAAAGAATGCCACCACAATGGGCTTTGAAAGTTCAATACTAGAGCATGCTGACAGGAAGCTTCAGTCAAAATGTGCATTTTTACACCTTGTGCTTTATATAAATTCCAACCCATATCATCTAGGACAGCATAAAATTAAGTCACACTGACAGGAAGTTCATGTTGTTCTGATATCAGTATTTTCAGTATATTGACAATATTTTCTCAACCTCAAAAAGGAAATGTAACCTTTTGTACTACAGTAGTAAAATGTGAATATATGTGAAATTTGATGTAGCACTTAAAGCCAAGTATCTTGAAAGTAAAATATTTCAACATTAGAGAAACAGTCACGTTAAGGTAACTATTTGTTCAGTTTTCTGATGATATCAAAGATTATCTTCATATCAGTCAGTCCATCAGGAGTCTGAAAACATGCAATCGAAGCTACAAAAATTGGAATCTTCCAATATTGGTTTTCTTTGAGTATCACAAAGCTACATAAACAGAAATATAAGCTACATAAACAAAATTAAACTAATTAAACTAATTAAACTAATTTTGTTTCTTGGTTTCATAGGAACACAACAGAATAAATTCAAAATTCTTAAAGAAGAACTGAACAAGAATTTAGAAATCAGACAGAAAAATACTGCAGTGGAAGAAAATTTTTTATGTGTCTTTTGGCTGGAAATTTTTTGAACTTATGTTTCTCTCAAGTCCATAATGGAAGCCCAAACCTCTTAGCTGAGAGCAATTCTTCATCATAACAATGGAAGAATACTTCAAGGCTACTGCACATTAGAAACAGACAGAAAGGATGTATTTTCCATTGCTAGTACTCAGTGCAAGAGAGTGGGTTTTGCTGAAGTAAAGAAAAAAACTTCAGTCTCTTGCGGTTGTGCAGAAGCTCACAAAGAAACTCTGCATAGCATTTTCAAATGAAGAAATGAATTTTTAGACATTTAGCATCATCCTATTTCTTGTTTCCACAGCACTGTAGTCTCCCTTCAATACCTGTGAAGTCCAAGACACCATTCCCTTAAAACCCTGGCATTTCATCTCAGGAAAGATCTATACAACATGAAGAATTATTATCTCTTATAAGCTCAAATGTGATTTAATAGGAATTTTTCTTTACAGTTAAATGTTGTATGATGTCTGAATTAGATCAGGGACACAATCCAGACTTTCTGGGTTTCTGAATATACCATACTGCTTTCCTAGTTTCCTTGCCTTTCTGCATTCTTTGCTGATTCTTTGTAGAAATAATTTTTTTACCTTGAGGCGTGCAGTTTCCTTGTATAGATTTCTATATATACAAATGAGCTATTTGAATAGATTAGTCATTGTTATACTTTAGATGTACATTAAAATTAAGAAGTATCTCACAAAATATTAATGTTTTAGTTTTATCCATTCAAGCATTATTTTTCTTCCCTTTGTTTCCATCCTGAGAAATGCCTGGGAGCCATTCATAAGACTACAAGCAGAAGGTAATAACTTAAAAATGGTATGTAAAGTGCATTGAGGTTTCTCAGAATAGCGCATTTAAAATGTATTTTAGATTATTACTACTACATTTTCTTTTACAAAAACTGCAGGGATAGTTGTGATGAAAAATTCTTGCCGCATCAAAATTTTTATGAGTGCAGAAGCTACCAGCAAATCAAGATTTACTAAACAGAACTTTGTTTCTCTTCCCTCTCAGAAGTCATCCATAGGAAAAAAAACTCAAAACCAAATCAAAACAACCAAGATGGAGCCTGCAAACTGTTATATCACAACCACATATGAGCCTGAACAAATATAAATATGTATAGATATATGTATAGATATATGTATAGATATATGTATAGATATATGTATAGATATAGATATAGATATAGATATAGATATAGATATAGATGATATATGTGTATACACGTACAATACATATTGTAAATAATATACATTTGTATTATAATATTAAATTTAATATTAAAATATATTGGAACAAATGAGACAAAAAAAGTGCAGCAAAATATGAAGGGCTTTTTAATCTTAAAAATATCTGTTCATCTTAGCATTAACATTAACTAGGAGTCAATACATTTTTTTAGTAAAGCCACTATTTTATTAAATAAAATTAAGAGATTAATTTTAAGCACCTGAACTCAAAATTAAAGTTTTAAAATCCTTTATTCTGAACAAATATACTCAGTAGTAGTAATAATAATAATAATAATAATAATAATAATGATAATAATAATGATAACAATGATAACAATAACAATAATAACAAGCAGCAGGAAAAAAAAAGACACATTACAATGATATTTACTTCCTGTTATAATCATACTTAGAAGTTCATGCCTTCAACAGTTCCTGAATTGTACATGAAGTTTAAAGATTCATTTCCACTAAGACAAAGCCAGCAATTAAAAGAGGAGGGGTTTAAAATGAAGATTCTTTGAAGTTTTACACCACCGGTAAACATCTTTAAAGTGAAAGCCTAATTAATACTCAGTACAAAGGTCCTTACTCAGCAGTCTCCTACTAAAAGTAGGACACCCACCCCAAAAGAAACTTCAAATCAACCTTGAAGACAGCAGAGTGTGTCTACAGGGGAGAGTTCAGATGGAAACACTTCATACAGTTAACACAGAAGAGATGATAAAACAAAGACTAGACAAGAAAACTGTGAACAGAGGGGGAAAAAAAAGGAAATGAACTTTCTGAAATCCCTTGAATTGAAGCTAACATACTGAGATGCTGCCTTCTCATTGCTCTTGTCTGCAGCTTCCGAGTAAGTGGCCTGATTTATGGCTTTTGTTATAAGGATGCATGCAACTGCAGAGTAGACTTGTGTTATAGCCGTCTCCTGAGAGCCCTCAGGAAAATGAGATGTGTTGCTCAAGAGACTGTCAGAGTGAGTTAAAATTAAAATAAAGAATTAAATATGATGAGGTGGGAAAGTTCCACCAGCATTGCTGGAAAACATTACAGCACAGTAGTTACTGCTTAGTGTAAGACACTACAATGAATGCCCAGGAAACTCATAGGAGCATAGTGAAGCAAAATGTGTGTGTTTCACCACCACGAGGAGATGCATCCTTTGTAATGGGTATGCCCTGAATCTCAGTGTCCCCTATCTTCCATCAAATTGACCCACATTTGAATTCTTCTGAACAATCGAGTTTTGAATTTTATATTTTCAAATCACTGTCAATGTTTACATATAAATAATCACCCAGAAAAATCTTACTTCCTGCACTGCCTGTGTTTTCTGTTTATGTCCTTCAGCACTGCAGAAACAATGGCGTATTAACCTGGAGACCAAAGGCAGAATAATGCACTAGTATCAGAAAGGAAAATTGAATGTGATTTTTTGTTACATCCTTTGAATAAGCGTTTGACAGATTGCCAAGAGAATATACAGTATCCCTGAAGACCTCAGGTAACTGGCAAAAAAAAAAAAAAAAAAAAAAAAAGATAATTCTAGATAGATTACGGAAAGCTGTTCATCTATAGTTGATCTCCATTCTCTATTCCCAAAGCTGGTAGAGCTGAGATATAGGAAGTTACACAATAAATTGAAGCACCAAGTTCTTTTCAGCCTAGGTAATAGAGACACAATATAAAATTGTCTGTCTTCTGCACGTGCTAGTCAATCTGACAGAAGTAGTGACAAAACTGTTTTGGAACCCATTTAAAACTGTATTACATGTTGTTGCCTTGCCTCTGTTGTTTTTAGTTACAGCTAAGTGTATGAGAGTAAAAACTAAGAAAACACTAAGAAAATGGCTTGAAATAATATAATAGTGATTCCAATAATCAAAAATGTTTTGACTATAGCTCTCTGTTGACAGACCTTCTAGAAATGGGAAACCAGACTTTTTTTACTTCTATAGCATAAGGAAATTTCCATTAATTGGTAAGACAATTGCATGAGATATCAAACTCCTAAATTCTTTCTAAATTTATTTGTAGGTATATTACTATTTTGAAATATAGTCTTTATCACTCTGGAACTTGATCAGTTCCTAAAGAAATAGAGAGAAATAGAGAAGAAAAGAACATTGAATGCCCATCTCTTCATCTCTTTAAGCCAGCAATCTTAGCTGATGGCTGTAAGGTATCAAAGGGTGTTATTTCTTGTACCACGCTTTCACATTTACACACAGCATTTTGGTAAAGAGCATATCTACTAAAAAAAAACCCCAAAAACTGTCTCTAATAATCTAGTACTAACTATTACTTTAACTATGAAATTATTCTACATAAACTGCCCTTTACAAAATAAATAGAAACAACAGCAACAAGAAAAAAAAAATAAAGGCAACTCCATGAAAAATAAAGATTGTTCTTTCATATATGGCCACAGAAATTCTCTTGTGGGAAGAAAAGGGTGGGTAGGGGAATCCAAAAAAAAAAAAAAAAAAAAAAAAAAACAAAAAAAACAAACAAACAACAAACCAAAAAAACCACAAACAAAAAAAAAAAAAAACCCAAAGCAAACAACAAAAAACCCACCAAAAAACAACAACAACAACAAAACCCCCAACAAATAATCAGACATTTAAAAAAATAAATAGCATGAGAAAAAAAATAGGAAAAGATACAAAAGAGACACTGAGAAATCACTGGAAAACAAATCAAGACAAAGAGGCAGATTGGAAAGTTCAAGAGGAAACAGCTGAAGCTGTTAGAGAAGATGTAAAAAACCCAGGAGTACAATGTCTATGAAACGTAAGAAATATATTTAATACAGTTTAAGAGAAAGACAGTTGAATAAAGAAAACATGAATTCTGAACAAAAATCATGAAACAAAATTCCACAAGGAATATAGATTTCTGGAAATCGGTATGCTGAAATTGGCAAGAGAAATACAAAGCTGGTATATTTTTCCCTGTAATTTTTACACTCCATTACCCAAAAGGCTCTTCTAACTTCCACATTTTCACATGTAATTCACAGATCAAGCCACCTGCTAACACATTTGATATAAAAATAATTAAAAATATATACTTTATAAAGAAATAAAACAGTATAAGACAACTGTAGAGGTTTAATGATTACAGGTTGCTATGCAGTATATACAAAAAGCTGGGATATTCTTAGAGTCAATTTACAATCAGCGAAACAAAATTAATTACTTAGATGAGTACATCACTCTTGCTGACACTGCCCAAATGAAATTCAAGAAAAGGAAAAGAAATGCCCTCCTTTTTTTTTTTTTTTTTTTTTTTTTTTTTTTTTTTTTTTTTCCTTCCCTTTATCTCCTATCTACCCACAAGGAAAGGAACAGTTATATTATACCAAAAGCTCAGAAAGAAGCAAAAAAAGCAGCCATATCCCAGAATACTATTAAAGAAATGGAATCACATGTTTGTGGGAATTCTAAAACAGCCAAAACAAAACAACAGAGAACAAGCTAGCTGGTCCTCTGAAAAGGAGCTTACATAACAGAAAGACAATTTAGCTTTACAGATGTGGGTTTTACATGCCCCAATGTTGTAATTAAATACCAAAGAATAGTCACTGCAAAGGTACAAATAAGTTTCTCTCCCCACTAGATTTTTCAAAGGTAACAGTAGCATTTACCTGCAGAGTTAGTATTAAGTCGTTTTAAATTGTTTCAGACAGCAAAGTGTGAATGATTTTTCAACACCATCCTGACTGACATACATCAAATAATCCATACTTATGAGACTCCATTCCTCCTACTGGCTTGGAGCTCCACAGAGACAATGTCAGAAGCCTCCATTAATTCTACAGGTTGTACCACCTAGGATTTCTTCCAAAAGTATTTACAATACAGGCTATTTTTTAAAGTCTAAAACTTTATTTTTCTCTCTCCAATTTTTCTTCTATTAGAGGCAGATACTATTTCCAAATATTCCTTTTACCTTCAGTTATATATTTCTTAAGGATGATTGATATATTTTTCTAAATTAATATTTTTTGTTTTAGTGACTCAGCTCCAGTAGCTTTGAAGTAACAGGAACCGATATATTACTATTTTGTAAAGAGCACAGAAAATAAGCCTTTGGCATCTTTTTGGATTATCAGCTGCTGAATAAGTAACTAGCTTTTAATTATTTCAGTAGTTTTCAGAGGCCTAATTGAAAGTTAGTGGATTTGTTCATATTTGCATTACATGTTTGGTTTTAGACAGTTTGTAGCTAAACCTTTAATCCAGCACAAGTATGGACTCTTCTTTATTTCTAGCACATCAGGTTAGTCAGATACTTTCCTTTGTAAAAAATATTTGTTATATTAATAATATGTTGAGACTGATAAATAAAGAAGTTAAGAAGGACCAGGGATGACTTCATCAGCATTAACACCCTGAGTTTTCTAGGGCTTTTTTTTTTTTTTTTAAGTCTTATTTTGTCAAGATGAAGTAGAAAAATTCAAAACTTTCCTTTAAAATCCTAGCTGCAGCCCTAGTAATCAACAAGCATTGGTTTGATTCAGGTCCTAGATAAAAGTTAAATTTCTTTTTCTTTTACTTTTATCTCTAGAATAAGAAATAATTACACTATTCAGAGTCTAGACTGCCTGGTAACTTAGTAAGCATTAAAAACTTACTTGGTTGGCTGGAACAGATTGCATCAAAGCTGGGGTTACAAAAGAAAACGGACATCATTTGGATGTCATATGGACTCATGTGAATAAGAGCTTTTGCAACCTCATTGCTCTCTACAACTTCCTCACAAGGGGAAGTAGAGAGACAGACACTGATCTCTTCTCTCTGCTGACCAGTGATATGAGAAAATGACATGTACTTCTGTCAAGGGAGGTTTAGGTTGGATGTTAGGAAGAGGATCTTCACCTAAGTGGTGGCTGGGCACTGGAACAGCCTCCCCAGAGAAGTCGTCACATCATCAAGCCTGTCAGAGTACCAAAAATATTTGGAAAATGCTCTCAGGAGTGTGAGGGCGTAGTGTGACATTTGGGGATGTCCTGTGCAGGGCCAGGAGTTGATGATCCTTGTGGGTCCCTTCAAACTCAAGATACTCCATGATTCTACAATTATTAATAGAAGAGAGGTCACGTTCCTTACAGAGGGAGGCATGAACTCCAGTTCCAATTTTGTTATGAAGAGAGTTGTAAGGACAGCCTATCAGCACCTGAAATTAAAACAGCACAGAAATGCTGGACCAGTGCAAGCAGTTCTGGCCAAACACCTTCCTGCCTGGATTAAAGGAGATAAGTCATGTGTTTTATCTGAATGGGCTTCACTGGGAAAAAAACCAACCAACCAACCAACCAAAACTCACTGGAATCCTACCTAACGTACCATGAGGATGAACCAAGTGTGAAAAGCCATATGAGGCATAGAAGATAAATAGTCACCAAAAAAAAAAAACAAACAAACCCCACATTTGAAAGGTTTTAATGTTGCTTATGGCATAAGAAAGTCCTGAATATTTACTGGGCTAGTACTTGATTTATCATTGTTTGTTTGTTTTTTTTAATTAAATAGACTGCCAAGACTGTTGTGTACCAAGGTCTTAATCTAGCAGATTTATTAGGATTTCAAGGAATTTGTAAAAATCAATGTGAACTCATGATCAGGGTACTTTCTTCTGGTATTGTGCATAGCTTATCACTAAACAAAAGCTTTAATAGATTTCTTAAAAGATAGCATCAATTGAAGGACCACTCACAAGAAATGAAAACCAGCCGCATTACAATAGGTGATTAATCTAGCACCTTATATGGCCAAAGAGAATCATACTAAATGGTCCAAATAAAGGATTCTAGGCACACCGACTCCCAATATGGCACAATTTTTTTTTTAAAAAAAGAGAAATAAAAAGAAAAACAAAACCAAAAAAAAAACCCACAAAAACCCCTCTAACTATTTAAAAAATGTTATGCAAAGAAAAATGGTTTTGTTTTAATCAATAACAATAAAATTTAAAAAATGGAGGGCGGTAGTATTTTTTACATACAAAAATATTCAATTTTTATATACAAACCATCAAGCTCTGTAACAAAACCCTATCAACCTTTGAAATTTTCATTAGAAGAGGGATTATCATTGCCAGACTACAAACAGATGGGTCACATAAGATCCTCACCTGCTGTAAATATATCAGAACCACTACTCAATCAAAGTTTTATTGTCTTAGCAGGATTTTTAAAAGTTCATCTGATTGATACTTTGGTTAGATGATGTACAAGATGAGCCGTGTTCTGCTATGCTGAATGTGGGTGGTTAACTGTAGAGATGACTTAAGATTCCTTGATTTTTGAAAAAACATTGAAGATGGTTATTAGAAGGCATTCTTATATTCATAAATAGGCACAGGAAATTATTAAACACTACAAACCAATGGATTTGATACCCTGTTGACCAAAGACATTATATGAAACAGAGTTAAATGAGTGGTGAAACAGATCTTTCTCGAACAAAAAGGGATCCGAAAAGTTTGCAAATAAGACAGAAAAAGATTTTAACCTGCAAACATCATTGCATGTACACAGGCAATTAATGCCACAATAAACAGGTAATCTAAACATGACATTAAAACAAGATTAAGAGATTCAGTGCCATCCTCAGTTAGCATACAAAACTATTTTACCTACGATTAGCAGGGATATGGAAAGTACAGGATAAGAGAAATGAAATGACAAAACCAATGACTGAAGAAATACTTTTGCAACGATACCCATATGATTTGCACAGAGAGTGACTGTCAGAAGCACAACACAGTAACAACACAATTAGTCAGATAAAATCCAACCACTGTTTCTGTAAATATAATTGCACAAACAGTCATGCTAGCCATTACCTGCTGTGAAAGGAACAACAGTGAAACACAGAGAGATGATTCATTAATCTGACTCACATCTCTCTCTTTTCCTCAACCAGAGAGCAATTCATCTACATTTATATCTGGGGTCCATGTAGCTAGTCAAGGATAATACAGGTATGCAAGGCACTGCAAAGGTCCTTTTATATTCCCAAAGAAGCAGAAGCTTTTCTTCTCTGCTATTTCTCTTCCCAAGGAACTTGCTAGCAGAATAAAAATCTCACTGATTTCTTGAGTCATTCCTCCCATATATTAAGGTCAGGTCACCCAATCAGGGAACAAAGCAAATACATGAGACACTGATGAGCAATTACTTAGTTTAAATGGAAAGAACTTGCAATAGCCCACTTGTGTATAATCCACATGTACTGTTTGTCCTAACAAATTATTTCTCAAAAGTGAATAGCAAGAGCTCCTCTGAGCATTATGGTAGCATCCCATTGACTAGCAAAAAATAGAGAAATGGAAGAGAGATTTTTGCCCATGTTTGAGGCTTCTGAAGCAGTTAAAGGCATTTACCTCTTGTTCTTTGCTAGTAGTTCAGCACTGCAGTTTAAATTCCTTAAAATCATGTATGCTATTAATAATATTGTTACAGAAATCTTAATAATACATAATAAAATTTACATATTTTTTAGGTTCCTAGGCTGCACACAACTGTTTAACTGCAGAGAAATTTGTTGGCTGCGTTAAGCTAAACAAATAGGTTCAAAAAACACCGAATACTGTAGAACAACAGTCAACAGAGAAGTTAGAGACAACCACGAGGAATGGCTCCATTTCACAGAGATCTGTGAGAGAAGCAGCTGAATTCCACAGATCATTCCAGAAGCACGTGGGGGCTTTTTCGGAGAGTCAAGACCTGCAAAGTCCACACCGCCCAGATGACTGAGTACTGCTCTTTAAAGCTGAGACTACCTAGGTAATGCTGCCAGAGACACAGAGCTTGGGTGTACTTGTAAAAAAACTAAGACAAATAAGGAAAAGGTAATTGTGGGCAGTGATAATCACATCACACTTTAACTCAGATGTCCTTAAGCCTGTGATTTCTCCTGTGACATTTCTTTGGCCAAACATACTAGAATCACTGGTAGCCACACAACCTCTCTGCTCTGATATCTCCATGTAGACATGCACATCGTATGTGTGTACTTATATGAACAAAATTTCTACAAGCTCCCATCTTTCATTAGTTGCACTGGTCTGTTTTTTTCTAACTACATCTTCCCTGATTGTTTAATTTTTGCCCAGTTTTCCATTTCCAATACTCAAAGTTATGGGCAGGAAAAATTAAAAAGAAAAGATAAAACTCCTCAACCAAACCCCCCCAATCATTAAAAACTCTTTATAGGCACTATCAATAAATTTCAGTTCAACAAATGAATTCAAACTTCAGTCTTAATAATCTGAATATGAGGAAGAACTTCTTTAGTATGAGGGTGACTGAGCACTGGAATGGATTGATGTGGACTCTGTACCCTCCCTCCTTGGAGATGTTCAAGAACCATCTGGACACAATCCTGTGCCATGTGCTCTGGGATGACCCTGCTTGAGCAGGGAGGTTGGACCAGATGACCCATTGGGGTCCCTTCCAACCTGACCCAGACTGTCGTTCTCTAATCTTGCAATTTTTTCTATCAGAAAGTGAAAATTAACTTCTATGCATGCTGATTTGCATTGTATATATGTATTCATATCTTTTTTCTTTCTTTAAGGAGAGGGGAATCCATAAACAGGATGAATGGAATGGTTTTTCTGTCTTAAGAAATTGTGCATTACTCAATGTAGTATTTGTAAAACAGGTAAAAATAACACTAGAAATAACAGTGTACTTGTTAAAGAACAATGTTCAGTTATCAGTGGAAGTCAATATTGACATGAGGAAGATGGTGACATTTTCTTGTGTTTGTCTATTTGATACCTTGTTTCTTCTAACATCTGTGCATATTATCACCACTTCTATTCTCAGGATGGCAAAAGGACACCAAAACAACAACAAAAACAACAAAAATTCAACTGTTTCAATTTTGATTCATGTAACAGTATTTTTGAACACATAATATTTAATTATATTAATTTATGAATGTTGGTATATTAAGGTAATTTTTTAAAAAATAGTTTTGTGCTAATACTAAAACACATGAAGTCATTCTCACTCATCTTTTCAGAGCAGAAAGACTTATTTCCAGGCTTTTATTTCAGATTGTTCTTCACTGTTTTTCTTAAGCTTCTTTTCTAAGGCAGAGAGCCTGTTCTTCATTCCAGCCAACAAAGGCTTTTTTAACTTTTATGTTACTCCTTTTTTTTTTTTTTTTTCTAGATATGTCACCTTAGTTCTTTGAAAAGTTCTCTGTTAGTCTAGCATTGGGATTTTTAATTTAAACCAAAGTCAGACCTTACTAATGGTCTTAAGATTAATTTGAGTTTCATACAGTGGACAATTTTCACAGAAAATTTTGTTTTAAGATTTAAAAAAGTTTGTTTTAAGATTTAAATAGCAAACTGTGTTAAATATACTAATCCCAGTGATTTACACAAAATGTAATCATGAAGTTGCATTTTGTATATGCAACTTTATTTCATGCTTGTGAAAATTTTAGCTTTCATTCTTGTCCTGGCAACTTCACAGGAACATGTAAACAGGTAGATAAACAGAGGTTTAATGTTCAAGCCATAACATCAGCAAATCCTCAGAAACAGAAGGGGAAGGAGAATCTAGGTTAATCACTAGGATCATGTCTTAGGTTCTGATTGAGCAAACAAAAAAAGACTTACTTATCTTTAGGCCTATTAAAGAAAAGCTCATTCACATAAATTGGCTTGTCTGACTAAAACTTAACTTAAAAAGGAACATTTTAAATATCATATAATTGGTATTTTTATGGTGCTAGAACAGGTTTTATACACCGACAATATTATATGTATAAATTCATCAGGAAAACTTAAGAATGCAGAATTCGAGTTTTAAAATATATTTCCCCTCCATTATCACAATAATACTCTAATTACAAATAAAACCTTGTAAGATCATTTTGTGATTGTTTGCAAATAAAAGTCATGGAATGTTATACAAGACTTTCTACTGTGGGCTGAAGGCTTGCAAGATATCATTTACCGTGCGCTTATTAGGAAGAAAAAAAAAAAAAGGACTCTGCATCCAGAGAGAGCCTCAAACTATAACTTACGTGTTTTTTGGAGCTTTTTTCCTGCAAGTGAGCAGGATGAGGGTTTAGTGATGTTGAGCATCACTATAAGAGCACCAGAAAAAAGAACTGAAGGACTAGCAAAATTGCACTCTCACTTTAAGATGGAAAGCATTTCACAGCAAGGACATATCTGAGCAAGGACTCGTATCTCATTCTCATTTTGAGCCTTATTTGACAGCTCTCACACTGTGTTTAGAGCACTCTATTTAAGCAAGTCATGAAAATTGTAGACTAAGATACCTAAATAAACATGAAAACCATCTTTGAACAAGTTGCAGTAAGTTATATCCTACTTATGAAAGTAGTAATTCAACAGTTACTAGAGAGAGAATAACTTAGGAAGTGATAGAACAATGAAAAATAAATTCTAAAGTGCAACAGCTTCCAGGGTTTGATTTTGTTTTTTTATTTTTTTTAATGAGGCTTGGAATATATACTATGAAAACAATCAAGACAAATCATGACTAAAATTGTGTACCTATAATTTCATCTGTAACCTACTACTTTTGACTAAAGTTTAAAAATATTTCACCATTAAGAGTACACAAATTTCCACATATTCTAACATAGAGCTACTGTTACTAGATATGGATTGGGCTGTTTGTGAGGCTACTAGCAAAACCTCATCAGCCTTTGAGAATAAAAAGGATGCAGTTATCAACAAGTAACAAGGTTCAGCAGAAAACAGATCATTATTAAAAAAAAAAAAAGAAACCAAAACAAACAAAACAAAACAAAAACCACAACAAAAAAACAACCAAAAACTACCCACAGTGATTAGAAAAGCTTAAAAAGCTAATAAAAGTTCATAATCCTGATCTGATGCAGATTTAATAGCATTAAGGAAGCTTTAGACCTCTTTCTTCTTCATAGAGAAATTGTTTGTACAGGAGGCTAAGGCAAGTTAGCACACAGAAGACTAAGGGGCCTCTCTTTAACCCCAGGTGATCTTTAACCCCAGGTGATGGCTGATGGAATAAGAGCTTTTATAGCATCTATGTTCCATCCCAATCCCCATCCTATATTGCAGAAACAGCAGTGAAATATTTTGTTTGTTTGTTTGTTTTCTGGGGTGACATCACTTTTGAAGGAGCAGAATAAAGCTGCATTTTTTTTCGTGGTTATGAAATCACCTCCTACACACCATCATTACCATCATCATCATGCAGCTTGCTGTAACTTTAAAATTTGAATATAAGTTCTGTTTCTAAAAACTCTGAATTGTGAGCTGCTGACATTATTGGGTTTATGCACATCTTGAGACTGAACAGAGTCTGCAAAAGACACCTGTGTCAGATTTGAGCAACACTGAGAGGTGTTACACACTTGTGCCTCCCCTTGCATGAAAATGAAGAGCTCTAATATGATTATTGAAATAATTTTTGCAAAGATTTACAAGTGAAAAGGAAAAGAGAGACATGAAAAGATGCACACACAGAGAAACAGAACATCCAGTAAAGAATGTCACATTCAGTGCTTAATCCAAAGGTAATGAAAATAAATAATACTGAAGAATTAACACAATTCTGAATTGACACTGATGACTTACTAGAGTAAAAATATTTTGTAGTATTTCCTGAAATAACAGAAAGCAAAAAACACAGTCATCTCTTTTACTATTCCAAAGAGTTAAATGCTCTGTTTTTGTAATCTAGAGAAACTATTTGTATAAGGTATGAAATTTATAAAATAATAAATTCTAAGTTTTATAGATTGTGTTAGCTTTTGTAACAATTTACCTAACACTTTCTACCACATTTCATGAAAACAGATATTCTTGACCTCAGTTAATTATATAAATAGAGAGAAAATAGCAAAAAGGAGTACAATATTATACTGCACTACAAACAATACTCTAGGAAAACCTGGGAAAGGACTGAAATTCATTAAAGTGCAGTCTTATCTTCTACAAACATTTTCAAAATCAATCATGTTGATCAGTTTGGACTCCAAATTTTAAATTAATAGAAAGTGTGTTGTCTGGTTATTTATTTAAATTTTATATTTCAAAATCTGACTTTATATTTGCTTTAGAAACATACAAAGCCCAGTTTAATTACATAATATATATTTAATAAAAAAAGAAAAAGGGCAGAAAATAAAACTAAGGGGAAAAATGTAATCAGGAACTGAAGATACTTCCATCATAACTTCTTGATGCTTACATTCCCAGTTATTCTGTCTGTAAATGGGAAATACATATCAGATCAGTTGGGTTTTTTTTGTGAACAGCATCTCTCCAGCTCTGACAGCAAAGGACTGAGCTTGGGCTGCACTACATGACCAGACATTTGGGTTAAAGGCTAGTGCTGCCTGCACTGTGCTCAGACACCACATGTACACTCATACATGTGTAAGCCAATTTTCTAAGAACTCATTCCAGTGTATTTGCACTTTACCGGGGATATTGCCAGTCAGGGACATCTCCCTCTGTAAATAAAGGTCAAGAATAAACCAACATGCTATCAAGAGGCACAGTTCAACCCTGTTCATTTCAGCGTGTATTCAAACGTGTCTGAGAAATATGACCTGCTATGAGGAGACAAGAGCTTTAATGCATGAACAAGGGCATTTGTTCATTCCCATTTGAAAAGGGTTCTTAAAGGATAAGTTTATGCTATATATATACTGCAAGATGCCCTTAGCATACCTTGGATAGAAAATCATTCAAATATGCAATCTTCATAGACTACTGAAAGTAATAATTTATTTTAGCTAATTGATAAAAACAAATGCAAAGCATTGATATGTCTCAATAATATTTGGTCCTAAACACTACCTAGCCATAATTTCTTCTAGTAAATATCCTATTAATTTTTACCATACCCTTCAAGTCTTTTGCCTTATACACATGAAAGAAAGCCAATTCTCTACTGTGAGTAACTAAATTTTGCCAAACCCCCAATTATATAGCTAAACATAACAATCTTGTGGATTGTAGTGGGGTTTTTTTCCTCCTTTCATCTTTTGCCCTTCACTATTTTTATTATGTGGGCTGTAACAAATCAATTTTTTTTTGTGCAATCTGGTTATATACATACACTATCTTATTCTAAACACAAGCATTCTAAATACAGGAAAAATATCTCTGCATTTCTAAAATTCATTTTCTGCTGCACATCTACCTTTTCTTGACAGCAAAGAAATTAAAAAAAAAAAAGGCAAAAAAATCAACATTTCCTCATAACCAATATTTTAGAATAAAGAAGTAATAGACAGGTGGAGTTCCATCTCATCTACCAGAGCTGCTTTTAGCAATAGTGTTATGAAAGCAATGCACTAGAGACCACAATTTTTCTAATTCATTTTTTACTGCATTTTCACCAGGGAGAAAGGAAATGGGACTCCAGGGAAGCTGACTACATGTGCTAGTGGTAAGACACAGCCTAAAAGACACAAATCATTTGATATGTACAAAAATAAATGACTGAAAACAAACAATTTATGAGACAGTTGTACTTCTATCTATTTCAACACTCAACCATAAAATCCAATGCATCAAAAATTTACATGTCAAAATAGCATGAACCACCAGAATAACATCAACACACAAAAAAATCCAGCTCATTTTAGCTTATCAATATTTCTTAAATAAACACAGTAACAGCTATGTACTACTGATGTCAATATACTCCCACACTTCACAATTACAGACCATCAGAACAACTGTTCATCACTGACTGAACACTCTCATGAACCTTCTCATATGCACAGACAAGGCCCCAAACAGCTAATGTCAAAGAAATCAGTCTCTATCCCTGACACAAACTCACTCATACGTGTTGCCGTTGTGTCCTGAAAAACAGTCTTTAGGGAAATACAGGAGAAAATATTCTACAGGCCCATAACACAAGCACTTCGTCTCAACTTTTCAATTAAATTCTTTAATAAGAGCATAATTAGTGCCAAGTGCATAGAAAAACCCTTAGATAGCAACTGCTCTGATCCTGCTAGACAGGGCAAGATTTTTACAAGTAACCTAGGATCAGAATCTTATTTCTGAAAATAAGATCATCAGATATTTACTGCTCACAAAATTCCGGTAGAGGGATTATAAATCTTGCAATGTTCATCATTCTCTCCAACATCTTACTCAGATCTTTTGGTTTCACTTCTATGATACCTGTAATTCAGTGACTGCTGTTTACCACACAGCCTTGACATTATTAATACAGTATTGCAGCTACATCCCCGTGGTAACTTGTTTTCAGATAATTTCTCAAGCCATGTTTCTACCAGCCACAGGAGGTGTCCCATAATATCACAGTCATTCCTAAAATATGTAATATTTATTAAAAAACAAATCAAAACAAACCACTTATTGTTCCATTAAAATCCCACAACCCTTCTTAGTTTGTGTAATTTGCCATTTTTCTCACTTCTTCAGTTCTGCTGTTCCTCTCTAGCAAACCAGTATTCATTACTCAGGAGCTGAAGGTAGCTTCCATCCAAAACCCAAGGAGACAGCAGAGCAAGGTGTGCAATCCCTCAGAGGCAGACGTATTAAATTTTTTAGATGGAAGAAGTTTGTGGCTAGGCAAGACACATGATTTCCTTCAACACTCTGAAGCTATTGAAATTTGTGGTCCACTTCCTCTGGTTTTCCTCTCATTTCCTGCCATCTCACTTCAATCTAGCCCACTTAATGGACAAAAAACCCTTTATCTTTTTGGCTGAATCAGTCTTTCTCTGGCTATTGTGCTGCATCTGACTTCTCAAGGAAATAAATGAGCATCAGATGGTACAAAAATGAGAAAGAAAACATAGGTGAGAGCCATACATATACTAGCACTGAACAAGAAGATTTATTTTGGTCTCATTGATTGACTGGGTCTAATCTGCATCTTAGGTACATCCTCACAAAAAACAAACAAACAAACAAACAAACAAACAAAAAAAAACCCCTCCATGCTCTTTCCAGCTAATCCTATTCCATTAAAATATGACACCGTTTTTTACTTTCCTACAGTGCTGTTTGCTGCTCTAAAAGCACCAATATTCTGTGTAGTCATGAAGATGCAGAGAGTAGCTTGTTCCACTGTCAGGGAGGTCTTATGGCATTCTCCTTCCCTATGCTTGTGTATTAACAAAAGACACTAGAGTATATTAAAGCCATGTTCATATTCCCTAAGCTAACAAAAGTACAAGCTAGTATTATAAGCTGCCTCAGCTGCTGTAATATTTTCAATTGCAAGGACTGCAAAAATTTCATTTTAAACTAATTTGTTGAAGTAATCAAATTTTTAACATATATATTAGGTGTAGAGTTTAAATATTTTTCTTGTGTGACTGTCCTTGAACAACAGCTTAAGTGCATAGTACACTCACAAATATGTCTAAACACTTCTAAGGCCGAGTTTCATACATTAGTGTTCCAGCTCAGCTTCTCACATCCAAATCAATCCTGTAATATTCACTATTACATAGTGCTTTTTGCTACAGAGATATTTTCTGCTGTGGAGAAATTGAAAGCAGTTAACACCTGCATTTTGAAATTGAAATTTTAATTTGACGTGAATCAAAAAAGCATTAGGATTAACAGACAAGCATGCTGCAAACAAAGATGACAGTCATTTTTAGTATAAAACAGAGTAGCGTTTTTAATAGCATGCAAATACCGTTGACAGGCATGTCTTTATTCAATTAGTTCCTACTTTCCAAGGGCAGAGTTGTGTACACATATCCAAACTGTGTTTTCTAATTTTAGGGACTTTGTATATCGAATATTTAAAACTACTTAGTATCCAAATCAATTTAACAGAACGTCACTTAAGGTACTTTTCAGTGTTGGCTTTCAATAATTTATATTGTATATCTCAATACCTGTTCATGACCTGATCCATAATTACATACAAGCAGATCTCTTGGCCTTCCTTTGGAAGTATTTCAGAGTAGGTTTACTTCTATATCTGCACATTTTTGTATGCCCCTCAGTATTATAGAAGTTTCATGCCAATCCATCTGCATATCCTATTGACTTCTGTGGCTAAAATAGCAGGTAAAACTGGCACTTACTGTTCAGTGGTTATAGGGCACTTCTCCACTCCTCCTTCCAAATGACTTGCCAAATCAAACCTACTGCCTCTTTAGCTGCTGGGAAACAAAAACCAAAAAAACCCACACACATGTCAGAATTCAAGGAACTGAGGGAGAGGGCATTTTACTAAAAAAAAATCTCTTTCAGGGAAAGCAAAGAGCAGTGTAACTGTGATATTAAAACTTCATCTTTTTGTCATAACAGCTAACAAGAATTTCTGAACAAGAAATTCCTTCTCAGGCGTGCTGTGGTGGGACACAGAGTTAACATCTTTAGACAACAAGAACAACAACAACAAAAAAATCAAAACAAAACAAAACAAAACAAAACACCACACAAACCCAGAAAAAATTGTATTAACAATATAAAAATAAACATAAAACCAGCTCAATTATTTGTCTTTTTACCAAACTGTGAACCATCAACAGTTCAACAATGAATTTTATTTTCCAATGCATTTTCCACTGGTCAAATGTATTAAAGGATTAGCCAAGGTTTGTCTACCAACATATTAGTATCATATTAATATCAATTTTTATTTTATTTGCAAATACAAATGTTTACCCCTTGATACAGAATTAAGTTTATTTGAAAACTTTATATATATATATATATATATATATATATATATATATATATATATATATATAACCCTGTAAATTTCCACTGGAGAAAATGCAATTAAGAAAAAGGCAACTGTAAGAAACATATTTTCTGAAGTACCTGAAAGCTGCTGATTACTTAGCATTCCCCAAAGGTGTCAGTAAGCAATACAGTGCTAACATTGGCTATTCAACAGAGTTATTAATAGCTCTGATTCTAGCACAAATAAAATGTGCTGGAATTATTCCTATAACACTAGTGTGACGAAGCACCTACAATTTACAGTAAGCTTCATTTACAAGACACCAAGATAGCATCTAAAAAAATTCAAATTTAAATAGCCCTTTCAAACCTAATATATATTAGACATGCCACTGTGTTGAGGACAACTCTGCTTCACAAGGTATGTAAAATCCATCATGATTAAAACATGAAATAGGAACCGTTTTCTTTGTGAAAGTCAGCATCATTCTCATACCTCTTGTCAAGACCAGAAACAGCTTTTAAATGTCCAACACCAGCTACAAAATGTTTTTCTATTCACAACAGCTGGTGGCAATACTGAGGGACAACATGAAGACCCCTGGCACTACACAATCACTCCTTACACATGGCAAGGAGACAGCCCCTCTACTGCATAGGTGGAAATGTATTTAAAAATGTGTTTTTGAAGAGAAACCTTCCCTGAATGATAGTGGCTACTATTTCTATGTTACAAACAGAAAAATCAGGCATGCCAAATTCCATGGGGTAAAATTTACTTGCAAGCAGCACTCAGATAAAATGAGATCTGAACATCTGCCCACTCTACTTGAGTAACTTTGCACAGGACAGAAATACACATGAGTTGCTACCAACTTCATATCCTTGCAAGGCTACAATTATTTTTTTTTTTTTATCAAGAAAGTAATTTTTTATTTATTTTTCATTGGGAGTAATATTTTTTAAACTTTCTGTTATTCACATTTGTATTCTTGCACTGCAGGAAACCTGAATTTAGAGATGAGAGTTCCTGTAAAAAAAAAAAAAAAAGCCTCTTTTCTGAAGATAGAGTACTTAATCAAGTGCTTAATTAATTTGCCTTCCTCACCTATTTCAATTTAATGTCATCATTCTCATCTCCAGAATGACACCTGCCAGTACAGCTGTTTTACTTGGCATTTCTGTGTGTGCTCAAGTCCTGCAAAATGAAAACAAGAGTTAGAGTCAGGACACAACGGAGGGGCTCAAACCAGAATATTATTGGGGCTGTTCCATGCTCTGATTCCCAAGGTTACTCAGGAAAAATAAAATATTATTGCTACAATATTGCAGAAGAGACCTGGGAAAAAAATTGTCAAGGAATAGAAAGGGTAAAAGACTTTTCTATCTTTTTTTTTTAGAACTCCTAGAGAGAAAAAGGCAAAGAAATTGCAAATCACCAACAGAAAAGCAGAAGAGGCAAAGTAGGGCCAGGGGCCTACCAACCAGTTTTGCCATTAAATCACAGGGAAAAGCACCAGTGAGACATGCTGCAAAACTCCTGTCTTCTACTGTACATAACATAGGGTGATTATAAGAAAGGTGGTGACAAGTCTTTTACTAGGGCCTGTTGATATATGCCAAGGGATCATGATTTTAAACTGAAAAAAGATAGATTTAGACTGGATGCAAGGAAGAAGCATTTACAATGGTGTGGTGAAACACTGGAACAGGTTGCTCAGAGAAGTTGTGGATGTTCCACCCCTGGAAACATTCAAGGATGGGACTCTGAGCAACCTGATTTAGTTGACGATGTCCCTGCTCATTGCATGGAGGTTGGACTAGATGACCTTTAAAGATTCTTTCTAACCCAAATCATTGTATGATTTTATGATTCCATGATCTCTGTGGAGGCAACTGTTTACCCTTTAGGAAATACTTAGCTAAGGAACTGGTTCAGGAAAAAAAAAAAAGAGTTAATGGAAGAGTTATCAAGGAGATCAGTAGCACGTGAAACAGTAGGACATTGGAGTAGCTGAACAGATTTAGAAGGCTAAGACAAATTGTTTGAATGACAAACTGTAAAAGAACAATTTGAAAAGGCTCTCTTTGGCATTTTGGTATTTTCTTATTGTTTTATATCACCAAATGATGAAAACAGAGCGGGCTAAGCAGTCTGCCCAACAGAACTAAGATCTTAACACTCAATCTCCAGTGGCTGGACCTCAGCCACCTACACATCTGCCACCTTCTGTATTCCAAATAGTGTTGTGTATCTTTTGCAATAAAAAAATGAACATTAGTAAACAATTTTTAAACTGCATAACCTGCTCTTCTTTCAGTTTTTCAGTACAAAATACCATAAGGTTTATCTGACAAATTATTTTTTTAAATACTATCTAATATTGGGAAAATAGTAATAATTAAAAGAAATTATGTATGCATGTTGTTGAGCTCTAATAAAATAAATCATGCTTCATTCCATCAGTTACTGTAACTATGCTTATTTCAATCAAATAGAGAAACATTCACCTTCTCACAGTGACAGCAAGAGATATAAGTTTATAACTCTGTTTACAAACATTAGGGTAATTCCTGCAGGTTTTTTGGGTTGAGGTGAGTGATTTATCTGTTCTTTCTAAAATGAGAATGGTCTCCTCAATTTCTACTAGACACTACTGCAACATCAAACATAGTCTGTCTACTTATTAGAACAACCCACTAACTTTGCTTATTTCTGTCCTCCAGCCTGCCTTCCTCATCCTGCATCCTTTCTTTGTTGTGTAAGAGTTTATTGATATAATAATCAAGACTAGAAACTTACACTGTAGAAATGGTTTAACTTTAGTAGTTCAGATTTTACTCTTGGGCAGAAATAAAAAGCTTATTAAGTGATTTCAGATAGCAATTATTTTATTTGAAAACATCCATGTATGGTGTGTCTTAGAAGATGCTGAATGCTCTGTATTCCTACAGATGTCCTTCATAATCTTGCAAATTGTGTAATTCTTAATGAAGAATATAGTTAGTATGAACTGTTCTTCTGTTTTGTATCATTATTAATATTTTCTCAATTTGTTCTGTTGAAAATTATGGTGTAGCATCACAAATCCAGTACAATACATCTAATTATAATCTCTGCTAACAGAATGATCCTAAATAATCCTCTGGAAGTCTAAAATATTTATAAAATGTGGGCACAGAAGACAGGAAAACAGTTTAACTAACAGATGTATTTTCAGTGCTTGCTAAGGAAAGAGTGCTTATATATTCATCAGTCCTGCCAGTGACTGACAGAGGAAACTTTTAGCAAACAACTTCTGGGAATCAAATTAAACTGCTGAAATGCTATTTCTGAAAGGGTCCTTTAAACTATTTCTTAAGTCACCTCTCCGATTGTATTATATTATATAGAAGTTATTATTACTAGGGAGAAACAAACACTGTATGTGTTTATTCCTTTCACTTATGATTAAAGAAAAAAACCAAGTGTCTGAAACAATTTAGTACATCTTTTGACCAAGTGCTAGACAAAATAGGGTGCAATCAACGCCTTGACTTGAACTGTGAGAGGCTTCATTCCTTGAACGGCTCCAGTAATTGCAGTGGGCTTACCAGAGAAACAGGCTAAAGCTCATTGTAAAGAGCAGAACACACAACACTAAATTTTGTGGTCCACTACACACCCCTGAGCAGGGCAAGGAGTTATGTTTTAACTCATATTCCAACTGTGCCAACAAAAAAGCTCCTGAAAGACTAAGAAAAAAAAAAAGTAAAGTTCAACACTAACTTCTGTGTCTTGAAGAAAACACAAGATACAGATACCAATTTAAAATAAGACATATATTATCAATTAAGTTTGAAGTGAACAAGACCAGTTTTTTTTTTTATTTTTCTCTAATTCTTGCCTGAGATACAGCACAGTAAGATCACTAAGATCATTTGCCTTCAGCAAAGCTTAAGGTTGGAAGCTTTCAGGTCTCTGTCAGGTGCATACATTCCCCAGTGTGATATTCTTGTTTCTATACTTAGCTGGAATCCCACTGAGCAAATGGATTGCATGTGCAAAAGCAGAAGAAAATCAGGCTTTTAGTGTGATATTTTTTTTCCCTACACTGGCTGGGAGGAAAGAAAGAAGATCTGAAGTATAAAATAATAAATATAAATCATTTCAGGGAATCTATTAACCAGGCAAATGTGCAGCAGGTTTTAAAAAGCTATTATCTAAGGTTTATACATAATCAACATTAACTAAACACTTACACAACATAAAAACATTACATATCAATAAGTACAGGAAATAAATAAGTCACTTACAAGCTAAATAAGTCACTTAACTCTCTTTTCAGTGTAGTTTAGTCCCCATGAAAACAGAACAAAGAAAATTAGCTACCATCTGACATCAGAATTTCTGAATTCTCAGAGCAAGGGAAGAAAACAAAAGTACATTGATGTAAAGTGCACTGTAACCTCCCAAACATTCAGGCTGTTTTTGCATTCCAGAATGTATAGAAGCAGAGGAATCTTTAAACCCAGTGGCACTTTGGTGCCTTATGCAATGACACTGAGACATGAACACATGGCGTAGGCCGACTTCTAACTCCATGGATATAACACCCACATGGCCTGGAAAACCTGTGATTTACAACACTCTTATAGAATTTGAGGCAATGGTCTACAGAAACTTTCTATGAAATGACTCAAACCAAACATATTTCTGATAGAGTGTTTTTCCTTGAGGTACTCAATGACTTCTGTACCTCAGTCTCTTTGGGAAAACTAGTCTTCAGGAATCACAGGCCTCTTTGTCCAGTGGCAAAGTCTGGAGTAAGGAAGATGTTGGTGGAGGAGAATCATATTAGGGAAATTTTAAATAATCTAAACATACATAAGCCCATGCAGCCTGACAGAAAGCACCCACAAGTACTGTGGGAACCGACTGATGTCATTGTGTGGCAATCAGAAGAGGTTCTTGAAGACTGGAAGAAAGCAAATATCAATCCTTTATTCAAGAGGAACAAGAGGAAAGATCCAGGAATCTACAGGTTGATCAACCTCACTTCCATCATTAGGATGGTGATGGAGCATCTAATGCTGGAAAATATTTTCAGAAACATGAAAGACAAGAAAATTATCAGGAGCAGTCAGCATGGATTTATGAAGTGGAAATTGTGGTTAACCAACCTGATTCCCTCCAATAATGAGGAGACTAGCTTGGTGGCTGAGGGAGGAGCAGTGGGTGTTGATTACCTCATCCTCATCAGGGAGGCTTTTGACACTCCTGTAACATCTTCACAGACAAGCTGATGAACTATGGGTTATGTAAGTGCAGTGAGGTGGATTGCAAACTGGGTGATGGGCCAGGCAGAGAGGGTTGTGATAACCAAAAGTCCAGCTGTACCCCATGTGCCAGTAGTGGGGCCAGTACTATTTACATCTTCATAAATGACCTGAGAAATATCACACAGTCCACTCTTCTGGGGATTGCAGATGATAATAAAACCAGGGGTGGGTGGGGGGAGTGAGAGATGAACCAGATGGTTGTGCTGCCACTCAATAGGATGTCAACAGGCAGGAGAAATGGGTAGAGAGTAATGTCAGGAATTTCAGCAAAAAAAAAAACAAAACCAAGTCCTGCAACTGGGAAGGAATATGTTCACACAAATGACAGACCATTCAGAGAAAAAAAAAGAAGTATTTAATGCCCAATTCCCCAAGGTAGGTGCATAGAAGTATGATGTATGCTAGAAGTATGCTAGATAGTCTCCTGTACAGTCAACTGTTGCCATGCTTTAATTCAAACACAGGCAAGTAATCTTGGTTTCTGCTGCTCCATGAGATTTTTGTCACATATTGAAAGTTTTCAAGTGACCAAAATCCCTCTGGCAATGAATGCTAATGAATACAATGATTCATGTAATGACATGACTTAGCTTTACCCTTCAAGAGCCAGTGCTGCTCAGTTTACAGACCAAGCATATGCATTCTCTTGATATAGAAATTGTAAATTAAATGTGCACCCTAGCAGGAAATTCCAGGGACTTGTCCACAGTAAAGTCTTCTATATAGCTCTGATGATGCAAACCCTTAATGAAAAATAAATTAAATGGCTGATTTCTGTATATCAGATTTTAGACTTTCAAGAAAATGTTTCACCAAGAAAGGGATAGGTGAACAATTTTGATATTATCAGTGCAGTTAGAGGGTAAGACAATCAAAATGCTTCAATTTATCTGTGTAAGTTCTTCAGAATTTAACATCCTAACATGGTTCAGGCTGGCATTCTCAGCAGTAATGCCAATAAACATGCACAAACTGGTAATTTCTTTATCAACTTTTTTACACATTTTCATGTATCATGAACACGTGCAGATTTTTCCGGTGCTCCTGTTAGTTTACTTTCACATTATGTCGAGGGAGGGGTGATCTCAGCATGTAATACATCTGGCCCCAATGAAATGTTGTCATTCAGTTATTCTACAGAGATCTTTGTAGCACACAATTTTAAAGTACGGATTGTTATACAGTGTTAACTCATATGCAACGAAATGTAGGAGGCCTCCAAGTGTGCTTTGCAAATTACCTTACAAAACCTTTTGAGCAAGTGTAATTTGAGGTCTAAGACAAGCAGAAACAGTGTAAGCCTGACTGCCATTTTGACAGCATAGATATTCAGACAGCAAAGAATTCAGCTCAAGGAGTGAGCAACATATAATTTGATGCAAGGTTTGTGCAGCAAGGATAATTGCAACACCACTCACTTAAGACCAAAAATGTTTTAAACTGTGTGGTCTAGACTGTTTTGAATGCTACAGACAGATGCCAGCACTTGAATTTACCTTAACTTTGCTTTAACTGAGTTCGATTAGCAGCAACCAGATAACAAACTAGCCTTTACCAAAGTGTGTCCAAAATCTACAAACTGGGTCCTGGAACAGCTTAACAAGAACCCCCAACCACAGACTTCTTCCTACTTCTCTGGGGCTGTAGTCATGATGGATATGGAAAGTTGATACTACAGGGCCAATAGAAGCAGGAGCATCTCCTGGTGACTGCTGTTGACCTTGAGGAATCTCTGGGACACAGAAATATTTTCAGGTACACACTTAAGGCTCTAGCTTTATAGAAGTATAACTACAATGGATTTTGTATTGAGGTTTGACATCTAGATGTTGTAGAGCAAATAATAGAATTATAAATGTCAGGAAAGGCTTAAATCAGCTGCAAATATTAGTCTTTTACCCTAATCTCTACTTCCCTTAAAACAAGATTTACTTCAAAGAATGGACATAGTCAAAGCTGGCTTTCTAAACTTCTTTCAATCTCAAATGAACAATTGTTCTGTTAAAGAAGCATTTCTACAAAAACGTCAATCTAATACACAAAAATTAAATATGATCATTTTTGTCTATATAGCAGGAAAAAAATCTTTTTATAAAATGTTCTTCAATGGTGTAAAGTTTTCAAAGATCTTTGTGTAAATCCACAAACCATATGCTTACAATCTCTTACATTCTACTTCCACAAAGGCTGCAATGCAGAAAGAAAGAACTATTCATATCAATTCAGGCTTGAAAAATCAGGGAACAAGCGCTAAAATAATTCAAGATTATTTTAATAAAGATTACTTAGATAATAACTAAATAACATTATATAATGTGAAGCTTAAAAAAGACTTTCCTGTTGCTAGAAAAGACCATCTGCAAGGATAGTTAACTCACAAGGGTAGTTAACTGGGATAGTTAACTAAACATGATTAGTCATTAATGTCATGAAAACTAACTCTAAGTTACTAGTCATTAGTCATTAGAACTAACTCTTAATCCTGCTTTCTTTTTCCTTGTTATTTTATACTGTTGCACATTTTTCCATCAAACTGTAATTTTCATTAATTTTCCAGTGTTTTCCATGCAGTTCTAAAATCACATGAAAAATAAAGGTCTGCAAGGGAGATTCTTCAGTGACTTAACATGGTGCTCCTCAATGGCTATCACCATTCTTATCTTATTAATGTAAAAAAGTAAAAGCTCTTGTTTTTGTGTTAGGAAACTGCCATTTCAAACAACAGATGAGATTCCTTATATATTCACTCTGTTGCTTCCCTTTTCTTTGCTACAGACATGACACATCCTGTTCCTATTTAAACAGTGTGTAAGTCAGATGGAGGAATCTGTTAATGAGTTTTCTTTTTAGCTGAGTTACAGTTGGATGCAAACGAGATATCTGTTTGAATCCACACCTTGGAAGTAAACCTATCCTCCCTCACAGTGTAAATTCTAACACAGAGATGGCCCTCCATCCAAGACACTAAATCCATCATTTATGAACATTAAGAATGAAAAAAATTTTGACCAAAGACTTGAATGGCCAGTAACAATATGTGTTGGGAAAAAGAAAAAAAGAAAAAAAAAGAAAAAAAAGAAAAAAAAAAGAAAGAAAAAAAAAAGCAAATGAAGAAAATAGTTATTTTTTCCAATATAACTTCTGTGATGCTTAGAAGAGAGATATCTACATAGGTACCCCATATAATTAAAGTACACGTTAAAAACAAACAAAACCAACCAAACCAAACAAAACCAAAAAAGCCCTCCCCCCGAAACAAAACAAAAAAAACCACTACCCTGCAAATTTTATTAGTTTACCTCTATATTATTTGTCAATTCCCAATGCTTCAGTTGATTTTTGAGTTATCAGGCAGGGACTGTTATTCCCCTCTTGAGTATTTTAACTCCATCAACAGTTTACCCCCAAGCCTGAAAAAAATAAAACATACAAAGCTTGCTCCACCTTCTCTTGAAGTCTGGGGGGGTCTCTCCATAACATGATTCTCCATCACTGAAAATCATCATATATTCTATGTCAAGTCCCAGGGTTTAGCCTTACAGCTCAACAGAATAAAAAAAACCTTCAATCTTAATTTCCATCATAGGGCAGATTCTAAAGGCATTCCCTGTTTCTACCAGAAATGTAATTTTCTCTGATCCAGAAAACCATTCCTTTCCCTCAGCTTACACTCCCGTCAGAGCCGGACATGCCCATCTCTAAGGATAACTCAAAGATAAATGCCCTGGAATTGTAGAGCCAGAGTTTTGCATCTGTGACTGAAATTGATCAAGAAAAGGACTTGACATTCTTTTTGCAAAAGCCAGAGAGACTGCTGGTTTACACAGCATGAAGCTGACTCGGACTCAATGAGAAAATCATCTGCCAATTTCAAAATCTTCCCAACCATCGATTAACTCCTCCTCTCCACCCCACCCTCAACACTTACTGCAAAATAGTTGAGTTAATCAATCAAGTTTAGTACTTGTGAAACCACCATTTTGTAAGAAGTTATCAGAGAATTTTCAGGTACACTACACCCTGACTATCATGTCTGAAAGTCATTAGCCTGCAATGCTTTAAGAAAAATAGTGCAAACTGAAAATTTCAGAATACATCAGAATAAAACTGTAAAAGAGTTATAGCATTCTGCTTAATGTTAGAATAACCTTTCAATATGTATAATGATAAGACTATTTTTGTTTTATCTATGTTTAAATTATATTCATGCCATGGAGGGCATGTTCTAAGAAAATTTCCATTCACTCATGGAACTTAGTTTCATTGGCTCCAAAGTATTTATTTCCTCTCAACTGTATCATTACTTTCACGTAACTGTCAACTGAATATGCTCAAATATGTAATTTTAGGCTGTACTATAAAGAAATCTGTGAATAGAACATCTTCCCAGCAGATTTTTTAACTGACAGCTAATGGGAAGTAAAATTATAGCTACAGTCTGATCCTCTGTCCTGCACAAAGTCCTACAATAAATCTCACAGAAGGGTCACCTCCCTTAGTCCATCTCTAGGTAGAAAACAACAACACCACAGTTATTAACATGTCCCTGGCTATAATTTTGACAATTTTGACAGTCAAGCCTCTAAGGTTTATCAAGACGCTGTCAGAGTTGCAGTTAACAACATATAAAAAATTACTACTTCACTACCACTACTTCAGTATCAAGAATTATCAATAAATTTCTACAAATACTCTTTCTTTTAATTGGCATAAATAATGTTTATACTCCTTTATTGACGTAATGTAAGTACATACACCTGTTCATGTACTTTAGGCACATTAAAAGAAATGAAGTTTTAGTTACAAAATTGTGAAAGACTGGAGACTAAGTACAGAAAACAGAATTAACAGATTGTTAAACAGAAACAATCACATTTTGTTCTTTATAGAGAAATAAACCTCTGGTTTTTATTTATGTATTTCCTCAGAGTCCAAAATTCTTGGCAAATAAACAGCATTGGAATATTTTGTCCAAATAAGAGTACATTACTCAGTTCAATGGATTAAAAAAAAAAAAAAAACATAACAAGCCAAACCAACCAAAAAACCTCAATGCCTCCATTAAAATCTATGTCAGCCTTAGTTACCACTGGGAGTTTATTTATTTATATCCTCAGATATTCAGATATTTTTACTAGAAGCAGAATACAGTTCTACTGCTAGAAATATTAGTGACTAAGAATACTTACTGCAAATTCACTTTCAGGTTAACCAGGAACATTTTTGTTATTTCTTTCTGTTTAAATAGTGCAGTGAAATGACAAAGTGATATTAAAATCCTGGCTCTACTTCCAATAAAGTCATATATTATTTTAATAAGAATGCAGGAAATGGTTTTCACTTAATGATGTTCTGATGTAACAAAAATATTTGTCATACAAAAAGCTGTATTGATCTTTTAGCAACTGTGAAAAATCAAAATATGGTCAAAAAGCTAGCACTGTATGATTGGTTTTCATTCCATTTATTTGTGGACTCATCATAAATAATTAACAAATGTTGAATTTTTTTGACAGTAGAGTTCAATTCAGATAAAGTCAGAAGCATCTTCACTGCTTATCCTGATACTTCTGCATACAGTCTTTTTCTGAAAATAAGAAGGTAAAACTCACAAGCTCCTAACAGGAGCTTTTCCATCCACCTTTTGTTATTTGTGCCAGAAAAAAACTGACAATGCTACATTTCAGTTTCAATCTGATTTCTCAGAAACAGCAAGTTTTACACTCAAACAATAAAGGCAACTTTAAAAATTAGGTACTTTATTTATTTTATACTCATGACATTTTGTTCTGTTATTTTAATGATCTATCTTAGTTTAAGTTGTGATTATAGAGCAGTGGAATTACATAGTCTCAGGGGATCTCTTTTCAAAGTAAGGACAAGGAGATCAAGTTATTCAGGTACTTGTCCAGTCAAGTTTAGCACATCTTTAATGTGGAGACTGGACATGACACTGGGAATCCCATTTCACTGTTTGATTTCTCTTATTATATTTATGTTTTTCTAACCAAAATTTCCCATGCACCAGCTGTATCCATTGTATTTTGCTATATTGTCATGCACCATTAAGAATCCATCACCATCTTCTCTGTACTTTTAGTAGCTGAAGAGAGCAGTAAGACCCTCCCTGCACCTTATCTTCTTAGGACTATACAAACCCAGCTCTCTTAACCTCTCCTCATTCATCCTGTACTCCAATCCTCCTCACCATCTCAGTAGCTTCTTGTTGAGTTTGCTCAAAGATGTCAATATATTTTATGTAAATAGGGTTCTCAAACTGCACACAATACTCCAGATATAGTCCCACAAGTGCTTAATAGAGGAGGAGGTTTACTCCCCTCAGCCTACTGGCTTCTTTCTTACTAAAATTCTGCAGAATGCAGTTGGCTTTCTTCTCTTGGCTTTCTTTACCAAGACCTGCTCATGACCTTCTCTGCAAAGTTGTTTTCTGCCCTGCTGGCACCAAGCCCATACTGCTGCATGGCAAATTATTCCAACCTAGATGCAAGACTCAGCATTCACCTTTGTTGAAATTCATGAACTTTCTGTCAGCTTGACCTTTTTCATGTCCTTTGTCATTAAATCCTCTGCCCCACTGAGCAATGGGCCCCAGCTTCCCTAGGCTGCCTTTTGCTGCCAATGTACTTACAAAAGTCAACGTTATTTCTTTTATAGTTCTTGATCCAACTGAGCTGGTGATTTCCTAACCTCACCTCTACACGCTTGGGCAATACCTCTGTCAGAAATAACCAGGAAGGCCATCCCAAATTCTACCTTCTCTGTACATTCTAGTTTTGATTATCTTCAGTCAAGATTCTACAGTTCACCCTTTTGGGTCTTCTGCAATACCTGTGTGGCTTCTTTCTGCATACTGGCATAGACCACTCTAACTGATGACATTGTCCTTGAAGGTCAATCAGCTCCCCATGGCACTTCTGTTCTCCATTTCAGACTTTATGGGATCCTACCAAGAAGATTCCTGAACAAGTCAAAGTTGTTTCTCCCCAAGTCCATGTGAGTCTATTTGCCTTGGTCATTTTGGTTTTTTCAGAATTTTAAATTTTATAGTCTGGCCACTGCAATTAAGGGACCTTCTATCTTTTTGGTTTTGATGCCTCAAATTTTTTGTAACTCTTACAGAAGCTAAGCGAACCCAGAGCATGAAATTATCAGAGGTCAACTTTGGGAAGAAAAAAAAAAAAAGAAGACTACTTTTAATTTGGTTTCTGAGCCTGAAGAGTACAATGAAATAATGTTTCAGATCTTCCTTGCATGCTAAAGGAAAATTTCTCCTGATTTTCATTTTAAATTTAAGCTGGAATTCTAGAATAAATTTTTCAGTGCAAGAAACTGGAGCTTAAGAAATCACACATAACAGGGGAAGAAAACATTGATAGAATGTTTTTCTCTCACACACTTTCAGGAGGAGCTGACTAGCCGACTAGCCTACAGGCCAAATAATTCTTCCAGAAAAGATCTTTTAAAATAAAGACAAGAGAAACAGAGTGGCAGAACAGAAAAAGGTCACAAAAATGAAAAAAAAAAAGTTTACACAAAGTGTATAAACACATCCATTCCTCTTTATTCTCACAGCTGCCCCATATTTGATTTGCTGTTCATTCATCTGTGCAGGCTGGAACACATAGTCTCAGACTTTGCTGTTTGCTTACGTTCTGCCTTGGATGACCAACACCCCCTACATATGGATCTGGCAGTTTGCTACCATACAAACATTTGATCTGTGGACTGGACTTTGAAACTGGCCACATTTTTAACTGCACCCAAAATATATGTTTAGAACAGACAAGTCTACTCTGAATTCTAAATACAGAATATGTGAACTCCATTAAGATCCTCCCCAGGGTTCTCCAGAGCCTTCAGAGGCACTGTTAGTGGATAAGAAGCATGAAGATCACAGCTGAGGAAGCTGGATTGATTCAGCTCAAAAATGTTAACTAGGGAGAGAAGGATCACTACAAGTTAGCTCAAATAAAGCTGGAACTGTAACCAATAATAAAAGAAAAATTATTTTGCATGTTCTTCAGTGCACTTTTTTACTGTATCTGCTAAAGACATAGGAATAAGCAAATCACCTCAATCACTTTATTGAGTCCACAGATCATCCTGTCTAATGAACATAACTTGCATGACTTTAAATGTACAGTAGAAAGCAAGCTCACAGAAGGACATAAAATTGTCTCACATATACATTACTTCATGAAATACATTGACTTTTTCAAATAATATGGAAGGTCCTCAAATGTGATCTGCGAAGTGTAACAACCCTGCAGAGAGGTCAAATTATGTAGGCTTAGCCCTCTGTGTGTTTGCTTCTTTGGACTCACTCTAAATTACAGAAATAAAAATTAATAATTTATTGTACCTATACAGGAATACAAGTTCTCATTCACTAGGCAAGCATGCACTTCTTGTGGTTTGCTTTATTTTGAAAAGGCTTATAAAATATTAACAAAGGCATCAAAAGAAAATATAAAAATACCAGTTTTATTTTAAGGTCTTTGATATACTCACTTGAACACTCCACAATTAATAAAGGGTAATGCTAATCATGTTTTCCCTACCTAGAAAAGATCCACAGTGACTTGGGCATAATCACAGCCATATCAGTAAGAAATGTTTCTCTTGTTTTTAAGGCTCACCATTAAGGGAAATTTTAGGAACAACAGTATTCAAGGCTTCTTTAAGAATAAATTTCACCGTCTGTTGCTGTCATAATTCCAGAAACAAGGTATATGTAAAACAAGAAAATTCCTTCAAGAGGGAAATAATCAATTTTTTTGCTCTAACTTTAATTTTTTCCCCAGACTGTACCCTGTAACAGAAATAAACATTTATTTTGTCATCATGATATCTCTTTAGCATCTAAGTCTGTGTAACAGCAAAGTAAATAATTACGCTTCAGGACAATACCCTAAAATACAACAGCACACAAGATTCTGCTCATGTATTAAATTTAGCTCACAAAACTGAGTTCAAGACAAAAATACTCTCCATCAGAAAACCCATCTCCTCTCCACAGCTTTTCTTATGTGCATCCATCATATATGACTTTAATTTGTGTGACAGCTGCTGTGAAATGAGGTTATTAGAGAACTATTCTCAAAAGTGATACTTCTTACTGAGGAAAAACAGGGGTTTTTTTTTGCTTTTTTTGGACAAAGTAAAGTATCTTGTGTGTGTAATACTAATTCACCAAAGTTACAAAACATAGCTATAAATAACTATTTGTTTGGATTAATGTCGATTATCTGAATGGGCTGAAAGAGTCCTTCAGATTTGGCTGTACAGAACTGAGAACATTGAATTAAACTAAAATTGAAATCTCTCTGTATACAACAGCACCTGTCTCCTTGTTTTATACACACATAGTAGTAGAAAACATGGAACCAAGAAAAGGTCATAAGAGAAGGAAAAAAATGCACATTTTTTAATAAGCCACTTATTTATATCTGAACACGCACAAGTTTCTATCCATCTGTGTGTATCTATGATATATTCTACATCAATTTTACTCAGGTTTTGCCTTCAGACTATATTTATATTCCTGCATAAAATAGCTTTTCTGTGCCTTAGAATACTATTCTCATTGGTCTCTCTCCCATTTCTTCCATTCAAGTAGAGCAGAAAATATAGGGGCACTCTGCATTTGAATTGGAGGGCTCAGTTACAGGACTAGGTAATTGAATTAGAGATACATTTTTCTCCAGTTCATTCTGATGAAGTGGTTCAGTTGGGACTGCAGCAGTGTGTTTCATATACAGTGAACCCTGCTGCACTTTTCACAACAGAAGATTCAGGACAGGTTTCCTCCTGCTTTCTCAGGGAGTTGGGTCTTAAAATCAGAATCCTGGATCAAAAGTGATTCCTTCCACTGAGATCCACCTCATGTCATCTAAAACCTGTCCTTTGTTAGTCATTTCAGGAAGCTGAATGAACAACACAGATCTTTAACCAGCTTCAGCAGTGACCCTTTCTGTGAGGGTGTGGGAGTCATTACTGCAAAGGCAGCATGGTGTGAACAGACTGAGGAACAGACCTCATACTTTAGTGCAGGGAAGACTTTTCTGATGTTCTTTTCTCTCCTTTAACACAAAACAAAGCCAGCTCTTTTCACACGGGTTTAAAAACTGAATGGCCTTTGAAATACTATTTATTATTACTGCAACTTCACCTTTTTTATCAGTGATTTAATATTTTAAGAGAATTAAAAACTTAGGCTCCCTTTTATACAAGTATACGTCAAGGTCCAGTAGAAAAAGGTCTTTCCTCTCCTCAGGCCATTCAAACAAACCCTTCATGTGTGAAATGTAAATGGAATCAACAAATTCAAGCATAGGATCAGTCAGTATATGACACTCCTTATGACAAAAGGATAAATATAAATCACATCCTATAAAAACATTTGATGACTTTGTGTGCTGAAAAGTTTGGGGTTTTCAATTTTTGCTTCTTTAAATACCAAATCTAAAATACAATCAGATAATCACATAGGCAACAACTAATCCTTCAGCTTTTCCTGTTTACAAATATGCATTGCAGTTTGTCTACAGTCATGTAAAAAGTAGCAGAGAGAAGAAGAATGGAAAAAATAGTAATAAATAAGGGTCTATGAGACTCAGATTTCTCAGATCAATAAGCTTCTTCATGCCTTAGTATCACAGAATCACAGAATGAGTCAAGTTGGAAAGGACCACAGGGGATCATCTGGTCAAACCTCTGGTTATCCCAGAGCACATGTTACAGGATTGTGCCCAGACAGTTCTTGAATATCTCCATAATTTCTATAATTTCTTGGATGGAGTTGTGGAACTCCAAACTCTGGACAATCAATTAAGTCAAAATAGGGTAAACAGAATTCCAGTGATAGTGCTGCCAAAAGAGACAAGCATCTCTTTAATGAAGGGAAAGAGCAATCACAGACACACTGAGGTGACAGCTGGGGTTTTGATGCCTATAACACAGGGCAAAAGAGTCTTTTGGGGACAGTTAGTTTACAGGGTATTTGTATGCCTAATCATTGTAATCAGTCTGATTTGGGAAGCATCTTTTGTCTTTTTTTCTATGTACCCTGTAGCTCCAAAGAACTCAAGATTTTTTTCTATGAATATTATATTAAACATGTTATAAAATGAGAAAAAATGAATTAATTTGAATTTTATGAGTTGGTGGAGAAAACCAGGAGTAAATGCTTGTCACATTGTAATCAGTTTGATTGGTATGATTGACTTCAATGGCATTAACTTAGCATCCCTGTTTCCTGCAAGCTTTGCTGTTTTCTCCTTCCCTCAAGCAAATTCTGAAGAAATAGCTCACAGCTTTTTAATAAATGGAGCAAAAAATACACATCAGAACAAAAAAAGTGACTCGGTTCATAAAAGCCTTGATTCCTTGGAGAAAAAAAAAGGCATGCAGATGAGGAGGACCCCTTACTTTGTGCCAGTCACTGTGAAAGAAATTTTGTGCGTGAAACTCAGAAAATATAGTACAAGTGCAAATAGCCAGTGAAGTCCTACACAATTTCATGGATATAAAAGGAAGACTTTTTAAGATTTTGCACAGGTGAAATCCCCGCTTTCTCTTTCAGTCACACTCACACTTCCAGGTGGACTGAGGAGGGGATAGGAATGGGAAGGAGGGAAGAGTAAAACCCCTTATCTGCAAAACCCCCATGTGTTACATGGTACCTCAAGGTTCTAGGTTAAAGGAACTGTTCCTGTGATGCCAGGAATCGTGGCTGAATGTCCATTGGTCACAGGAATTATGGAAATTATTCTTGATTGACAGATAAAAAGGAGCAAAACTCAAATCCCACTATAACCAAACATTCTCTTCATATTAACTAAGAAGGCAACCTGCCTCCTTAGATGTTTTCTTCTGTAACAGGTCCTGCAACTGCTTTATCACACTATGTGTGATTTCAACAAAAAAGAGGAAATGTTCAACAAAGCCTACTCTAATGAGCTCAGAGCACTTGCATAAAATTGAGCTGAGCAGATGGAATTTCAGCTCTTGGCTGAAGACAAAGTTTAAATACAACAGTCCTGTGTTCTTCAAATGTTAGTCTATAATATTTACTGTTGTGGTTCCCTGAACTGAAAAGAATGTAACTTAAAATATAGCTCTTCAACATGCATAGAATTTTTGCAGACACACATTAACACACACATTATATAACAATAATTCATTACTTTTTAATTGTATTGTACCTTCTCTTTTACATCTGCCTTGAAATATTTCTGATTCTCTGAATTATAAGGACAGAAAATTCAGAAGAGAAGCTCGAAACATTACTACATAAACCAGCAAAAAGTACCTATCTTCCAAGACAAAACCCTGTTTCAATTGGAACTATTCACGCTTTCAACTATGTTGTATCTCACTAACACATCAACATTATTCTAAGATTAAAGATTATGGTCTTTTAAAAGAATGGGAAAAAAATAAAAAGGGTGAGCAATGCACATGCTTATATCATTAGCAGCTTTACCACTCCATTATGTTGATCCCTGTCATAATCTCCAATAAAAAAAAAGATTTTAGTATTAGGTGGAAACTGAAAAAAAAATTGCTTCCATATCTGTGAAAATCTGTAAAATTAAGGGATTTTAGTTTCTTCTTCATTTGGCCTGGATTCTCAATTTTTTCACCTTAGGGGTTGTTTTTTTTTTTTTTTTTTTTGGTTGGTTGGTTGGTTTTGTTTATTTGTTTGTTTGTTTGTTTTGTAATTACTAAGATTTTACATGGAATACCATCAACCTTAATGGTTTTCAAATAAGCTAGTATTTTTAAGGTGGTTGTACTAGTAATGAAACACATATTGTTCCATTCTTTAATTTAGGATACTGAGGAGTAACAGCTTAAAGAACCATGAAGGGTCATGGCCAAAGTAAATTCATGAGCAGAACTCTATGTATTTTACCAAAGTAAAAGTAAACCCTACCATATTCAAAAGAAAATTACTACAGAGAATGGGTCCCAGATCACAAAACTCTTTCTGTTTTCCACTCACATAGCTACCAGCTGAATCAGGTCAGAATGTTTTTGTTGTAGAATGCTTCAATTCTCTAGAAAATTGCTGTTGTATATCTCTACATTAGAATGCTACCTTCTAATTTTCAACTGTTTTTCCAAAAATATTTGAAAATATATTTTAGTAGTCATATTTTAAGCAAAATAAATCAACCATTTGATGATTTCAATGACTTGAAGTTACATTTTCCAGAAGTTTTCATTTTGTTCTAAAAAAATATTTTCCCATTTTGACCATCAAAAACAGAAAGTAAAATCAAAAGGTTTTAGTACCACACATGAAAATTCAGAGTATAGACTTGAAAAATGATAATAAAAAGAAAAAAAAATCAGAAATATTAAATAACAATAGAAAATATCAAACTCTCTATAATATTTCAAATCTCTTATGCTTGGAAAGCTCTTCCTCATTGAACTCTTATAATACAAAGTAGTTCTCTTGTCACAGACTAGCAGCAAGGTTATATTTATTTATTCAGTAATGCACAAGAAAGTGCTTTATTTTTCAGAATAAATCATTGTATTCTGTTAGACCATTGACAATCGGAGGAAAAAGGCAATATAATAATACAAGGTGGGAAACATATACTCCATTGTAGAAAAAAGTTATTGTTGCGAAACAAAACTCTAGTATTAGAAGATGAATAATCAAAGAAAAAAAAAGATACTATCTACCTACTTTGCTGTTTGTATTTGAAGCAAATATTTTACAGACATGTATAAACTTAGAAAAAGAAACTATGTTCAAATATTTTTTTCTATTCAGAGCTGGGATGAAACATTGAAGAAATTTTCTATTCGTATTGCTGTTCTGATAAGAGAGAAAATTGGCTTCCATACAAAAATGATGCAGCTGTAGTTTTCTGTCAGGTTACAGGAAAACATCTACTTTTTCCGTGAGTGACTCTAGCATTGATGTTAGGCCCCTCTACTACAGCTTGGGATTTTGATCATGATCAGAGCACCCTACAAGAACCCACACTGCTCCATGCTCCAGAGTAAGTGGCCCAGCTGGATGAGTGCCCGGAGCTTAAGGTATCTGTTTTCTATCTTCATGATTAGTGACAAGGCATACATTGAATACTTAAAGGAGTGCAAATGTTCTCAGACTGATTCTTAGTATGCAAAAATCATCCTACTAAATTATCTTCTTGGCTGACATTGTGAAATGTGTGATCTGGCAGAAGGTACAGCTCTAGCTTTGCTTAAATGAATGCATCAATTTTCACAATGCTGTAGGAATGGAATTACAATAATCTGTGATGTCTCTGAAGATAAAGTGTTTTAGTGTCACTGTGAGTTATTTCATGCATAGGATGCAGAAAAGAACAAGGCATTTGTACAAAATACTCAGTTAATTGCAGAAAAAAATCACACTCTTCAAAATAAAACAGATTATTTAGTTTATTTACTGAGGAGGCAGATCAATTTTACTCAATTAATAATTTTATAAAGGCCTTATGCTTGTTCCCACTCCCCCATTTTGCTTTGGAAGGAAACATACCTATACAGAACCATGTACTTCCTATGATATACTAACAGTCATAGTAAATAATCAGCTCAGCTATGGATAGAATTGAGTTGCAAAATTAAGCATTCACTTACAGTACTAAATGCATAGCCTAAACTATAACTTTGTTTAAATTTGAGAAAAGATTCAGAACTAGCATGTCTTTAGAAATAAAAATACACATTAAAACCTAAAGCAAACCAAAAACAACAACAAAACAACAACAGCAACCAAACCAAACCAAACCAAACCAAACCAAACCAAACAAAGTGAGTAAATGTCTGGGAATTTTGGAGACCATGAAAAGCTGCCTATCTGCAGATGTTGTGGGTGAGAAGTCTTTAAAAAAGACTGAGAGCATGTGGTAAAAGTGGTAACTACAATTTATCCCCTCATATTTATGAAAAGATGTGATACATAGCATTAAAAAAAATCCACACAGAAAAATATCCCATTGTCGTTATCTATCCTTAACTTAAAAGTTTCCATTTTCACTACAAGATACACCATGGCTTGGCTACCCTGTTATTCAATAAACAATGGCAAATTGATGACAGGGACTTTTCATAATTTGGTTGAAGTGTTACAAGAGAAGGCAGAGTAGTTGATGATCTCAAAAATGTAGCTGAAACACTCCTTGTACTTAATTCTCCTTGCTTTTCTATGTTTGGTACAACATTTCATGTAATACGGGACTACTATCATGAACTCTCTCTTGAATCTTCTTTTCTCTCACTTTCAGTATCAAAGACAATAACTCATAGAAGTAGGAATAATTTTCTCTACAATCCTGATAGTATTTCAAGAAGTACTCAGGAAATTAATCTGTTTTGGAACACAAAAACAAAAATACTATTTTTTTATATGTCTGAATTTTATAGAAAACCATGCTCATACCAAGTATTTAGGATATGAGGATTTTTCTTTTCTTTTTTCACTAAATGGAAAATATTGAATTTTACCTTACAAGTTAAACCCATGAGTTGCAATTACCTAAGACATACTGAAGGTAAACCTTTTTTTTTTTATTATTATTGGTTGCTATGCAAATTAAGTGGCAGTTTCGTTACACAGTCTTTTCTGCTTGGTTGGTTGATTTTTGTTTTCTTCTTAATAAGAAAATTGGTCATAAATCACAATCATCCTGTAAGTTTTTTTTGTTTTTTTTTTTTTTTTTTTTTTTTCTTTTGGGTTTTTTTTTTTTTCTTTTGGTTTTGTTTTTTTTGGTTTGGTTTGGTTTGGTTTTTTTTTGCGTGGTGACAACTTCTGGCTGACAGATAGAATTTGCCTATTTCCTTCTTTCAATATGTGCATTAGTTGTTCTGGATAAAAAACAACAACAACAACAAACCCCCAAAAAAACCCAAAGCAAAAAAAACCACAAAAACAAAAACAAACAAACAAACAAAAAACAAACACAAAAACAAAACCCAGCATAGCCAGGACTATTCTTAAACTTATTTGTCAAAATACTAAGTATTGTCGTGTCCTAGAAAGAAATATCCAACAAGTCTAATACTCACACATACCCTCCTATCATACTCACTTACTAAATCAGAAGTTTCTATTTATCTCCATTTTCTTACCCATTAATACTTCAAAGTAGCTCTCACTAAGCTATCTTTAACATAGTGTGCAAGTACAGATCTAACACCCATTACTCATTTCCTGAAAAGGAATCAATGGACTCAGTCTGGTCAAGTAAAACTATAAGTTCTTTAATAATGGTAAAGAATGGAAACTGGGGGATTTATAATATTTTCAAAGGACGAGGAGAAAGAAACAGTCCAAGATTTAAAAGTATTACCTTGTTTTCTGAAGAACAAGAAAGAGTCTCATAAGACCTATGGTGGCTACAGATACACAAATGATTTTTTGAGCAAGGGAAACGTTTAAAATTCCTTTCCTGTAACATCTTGCAGCCCATTGCAAATTTGCAGGCCAACCATGTCAATAGCCTCAATAACAGGAGCTTAAACTTTGTGAGGCATTAAGTTCAGCACTGTAGGATCCAGGAAGTATTTCACAAGCATATTCAAGTGCAAATATATTTTGATTAATGATAGCTGGATATCATTCTGAAAGATTGGGAAATCACACATACACAATAATCCTTCACAGCCATAATGCTGTTTTGTTTATAGATATATACTTAAATAAATATGAAAAGCACAGTCACAGCAGGTTGTTTCAGGGGCCCTTACAAAGCAAACCGAAAATATAATTTACACAAGCCCATGCTCTTTCCTGAGACATAGAATCTGAGGATTGAAACTATGGCAAGTCTACTATACCTAAATAATTTTCAAGAGCCTTAAAGGCATCCATTAAACACATCAGCAGAGTGATAATGAGCACTCTGGTAAAAGCTCAGTAAGTCAGTCAGACCCTACTGAGACAGATTGGAGCTTTCAGTTGAAATGTACTTACTACCAAGAATTCTGTTTTTCTTATATTCTCCAAACACTTCTAGCTATTTAATGTAAATCATCTCTTCAGGAGCCAAAAGCACAACAAGAAAAAATCTGTAACTATACAGGCAGCACTAGAGTTACACAGCCACTACCTCAGTATTTGTAAATCAAAGTTGTAATGAAAGACTTAAAGGTTAATTTGAAGATATTGCTGTTGCTACATCTGTAGCAAGAAGAAAAATATGGAGCAATACAGAGATTTGCTGAACAAATAAACTCATGGAAAGCCAAGTTCTTAAGGTAAACCTGATAGCAAATATATTCTGTCCAATGCTTTGTGCATTAAAATCATTCTTTCTATAGCAGATGATCCCAATTGTAGAAGCTATTCCATCTTGTACAATGCAGTAAGCTCTTAATGCATTAGGAGTAGCATTAATAGGCAATAGACAAAAAAAAAAAAAAAAAAAAAAAAAAAAAAAAAAAAAAAAAAGAACTACAGTGTCTTTATCCAACCATTTATCTCACAGAAAAAGATAAGGGTTTTTCACTGTTTATATTCTGGGAAAAAATCCAAGACCCTCTGCATGAACAGCGTTTGTGCAAGGGGTGTGGTAAGACTGGCTTGTGTCAACAATGTCAATGATGGCCAAAAAGGTCACCTCTGTCCTGGGGAGCACTGAGCATGGTAGAGCTGACCAGCTGAAAGAAGGGATTCTGCTCTACTCTGCACTGGCATGACCTCACCTCAGCACTGTGTGCAGTTCAGGGCTCCACAATATCAAAAGGATAAAAAAAAAAATCAGAATTTGTTCAAAAGAGGGCAGCAAAGATGGTGAAAGGCCTAGAAGGTATGATTTAAGACACCAGGTGTACTCCCCTTAGAGAAGACTGAGGGATGCCTTATCCTCCTCCTTTGAGGGGAAACAGAGAAGGACTTGTGATGTCTTCTTGCAGTTGTTTGGTGACCCAGGGTGAGGGAATGGCTTAAAGCTGCATCATGGAATGTTTAGATTGGATATCAGGAAAAAGTTCTTTACTGAGATGGTGGTCAAGCACTGGAACAAAGTCCCCAGGGGAAGCAGTCATGGCCCCAGGCCTCTTAAGTATTTAAGAAAGGGTTGGACAAACCCTATAGGTATTAATTAAGGAATATTTTCTGTTTAGAGTCAGGAGCTGTACTTAATAGTCTCTTCCAACTCAGGATATTTCCTGATTCTGTGAAATATAATTATTTTAAAACCTTATACTTCCTTTTCTAAAACACCTCATGTAGTTGATAAAATCTTGTGCTCTTAAGACCTTAGGATTGGGTTTTTGTTTTTTTATTTCAGATACAGTTTTTACTGAATACTTTTGAAAATGATGTTATTTCACATGAGTAGAAAGCAAGATATTTTAATGTGGTAAAACATCTTAATTATTTATGTAAACCTCCTGAATAACCAGTGTTGATGCTTTTGATTAGAACAGATGGTTCAACAATTGCTGTTAAAGCAATATTCTCAGATGCTAAAATGTTTTACCATTTTTTGTTGTTGTTTATTTACCAAAACATACAGTTCAAGATTAGAAAAGAAAGCAGGCAGGTGTTCCATTTCTATTCAGACTGAAGTGATATCATTATGCAAAGGTCTAGTTGGAGATTCTAATGAAAAACATTCTAACATTCTAATGAAAAACAATTCCCAAAACAGAGAAACAAACTATATGATCACAAGGACATTTTTATTCAATGTTTCTGCTCCCTCAAAAACAGACCACTTATGAACAAAGAAAAAAGTAGTTGTTGTCAAGTACAGTGAAAATCAAAATGGAGAAGTTTCCAGGTATTTACATACAAAATAAGCATCGTGCTCACCTTCTGGCTTAGAGAAAGTGCTGGCTTATTGAAACTGGTTACAACCCAAGCAACATCAACTGACCTAAAAAATTTAAAATTTTGGTTGTATAATTTAGGTGGTGACATAATTTAAGTACAAAATAATGAATAACCATGAAAGTTCATACTAAACAGGAAACTTTCAAACTCCTACCCTAGTTAGAAGATAAACAAACAAATAAACAAACAAATAAATAGTAGCGTTAATATTGGTAATCACCTACGTGAAAGTAGCGGTGGAAGATTTTTTAAGAATATCAAAATTCACTAAGTCTGTAAGTCATGTTTTCAAAAAAAAATAGCTTAATTACTCTAAATTATAATTTCAGAGCTTCAAAAATTTTCAAGGTTTGACACTTTTTACTACAAGCACAAATTCAGATTAATGCTTCGCAAATATTTACACGCTGAAACAATCCTAAATCAATGTCTTTTACAGGACAAAATTCCAGCTCTTGGGGTCTGATTCTCTTCTATTTTCATCAATACTTGCGCTCAGGCATTAAAAAATACTATATTCACTCCCTACACAACCTCATACAAAATCTATTAATTTTTCATTCCCTATCCAAAACAAGACTGTTTCAGAGCTTGATTCTGGTATCTGAGTCTTTCTTAACTTGTCAGCTAGCCTGTGAACCATAGTGTGGAGAGTGCCCCATCTTCTGCTTAAGCAAAATCACTGAAGTGTTGAACAAACTACTACCTAAACGAAGCTATCTGTAATTTTTGGGCTACCCACATTTGGTCTTTAGGAACTGACTATCAGACAAAGTTTTCCATTAGTATGTTTTGGTGATAGTGCTATGTTATGCATGCAATCAAGACATTGTTAAGTAACTCTTTCCTATATTAAGACAGAATATTTATATTTCATTGTATTGAACAGCACAACACCTTTTGTTTGTATCTAAGAAAAAAAAGATGAATTATTTTTTTAAGCAATAATTCTGTAAATAATATGTTTTAAATAGACTGCGAAATGGTGTTTCACATGATGTAAATAATGTTTTCCTAGCATTTTCCATAAGGTATTAAAATTCTTATCTTAACAGTCCATAAATTCTCATACTTCTGGCAGATTCCTTCTCCTATGTCCACATTCACTCCCTTCACTTCATAGTCAAAGATTAAAGCATTTCTACTTTTGCTCAATTTTGGGATTTTTTTTCTGTATTTAAAAAACATTTTCTTACTGTGTTCTCGTATTGGAAGGTTCTAAACACTTTATATATCTAAAATTTGATTTCGGTTATCAGTATTCCATTCAGAATTATATTTTACTTCAGCTTCTGGATGATATTTTCTAATTCATTCAAATTACAATTCTAAAAGCTACATAGCTTTTCAGCTACTTCTAATGTATAAACATACTCTAAGAGAAGAAGAAAATAGTCAGAATTATACTCCAGAAGTTTCAACAAAGTCCAATAAAGGAAATAACATAATCTCCTTCCATATATACTAGCATAATTGAGGAATAACTACCATTTTGTGGAAGCACTCTGGTATAACACTGAATGGCTTCTAGTCCAGGAATGAGTAAGAAAGAAAATCCCCTGCACAAACTTTCACTAGTATATTAAAAAATAAAAAATAAAAAACCAACAGACCCAAACATACAAGATATTTATAAAATCATATTTTTACAGCAGGAATAGCAAAAAAAATGCATCATTTGAAGTCCTTTTTTAATTGCCAACCATCTTAACTTTGAAGACCGTCCCTTTGTGATGCAATTAGCACCTTGTTTCACAGCAGCCCTGGAAAGATCAGAACTACATAGCTATATCATAATATATAGCTAAATCAAAAGAACTTGAGTATTTTCCTGACTGTGGGATATTTAGTAGAACGTATTATCACACAGCAATCTTTTCTCCTAGAAGCAGTATTTATTTTCGTAAAATTGATAGGATATTTTATATCTTTGAGCCTTCCAGCCATCTGTGAAACTTGGCAAGAACTGGCCAATGGTTTAAAAAATTGTTAGCAATGGAGGAGGGCAGAATAACAGACAGTATATATACAGACAGTATATATTATTAGATTAGGTGTTAGACCATACCTTAATTAGACCATGTGTGTTAGCAATGGTTTTATTTCTTGAGACTTTTCCATGTCTGTTAGGAATCATCTCCATATGCCAATAAAAAGTAATTTTAACTAAAACACAGCTAGCATTTCTTGTATCTGATTGTCATTGTATATGTGGTTCCCCTCCTTACAGAAGAAGCTCAAAATAAAACCCACAAAAGGAATTTAATCACATTAAATTATCTCAACTCAGGTATCAACCAAACATATGGAGCTTGCAGCCATATAGGCTGAATCAAAATTAAGTCTTTTGTATGTGTTCGTTTTACTGATAAAACATCTTCCTGTGTACAACTAACTACTGTCTGATCATTACAAATGCAAAATAATCAGAGTATTGCAATACTCAATGAGCATCAAGGATGTCTGGTACCTAAAGCGGTTGGTTACCTATCCAGTAAAGGACGTAATTATGATCTTTATTATGCACAAGCTGCTTCTAAAAAGTGACATTTGGAAGTAGGATTAGCTAGGAAATATATATTCAGGTCCTTGCCGAGAAGCAGGTTCTGCTGGTAGAAGAAGCATCATCTGAAATTGTATTTTAATACTGCAAAATAGTCAAACAACTGATAATACTATCTGCCTCACGTTGTTCATTAGCCAGTACAAACCTCATAAATTTTATACAGTTATTTGAACAATCAGCACACACTATCTCAAGTTATAATTATCCACTGGATATTAGAAGTTTCTCTGTTCCAGGCAATTTAATTGGTTGAATAATGTTGGCTGTCTCGCATAGCGAGGATTCACAAAATTTCATCAAAATACACTAAGACAAACTCCGTTGTTCTTTGATTTCCAGGACAAAATGTAAGAATGTAGTATAAGGGGATTATCATTTTTCTGTTTCCTGGGAGTAACATATAGAAACATATTGTACATATGTAACACCATATTACTGACAGCACTTTTTTTTCACTTTTTTTTTTTTTTTGACTAAGAAAGAAATCATAGAAGTATAAATGGAATAATTTAAAAGTTATTAAGGAAAAGGGAGGGTTAAGTATGTAAGCTGCTCCTCATAATTCCAGTCTATATAAAGATGCACAACTGAGTGACTTGGTACACCTAACAGAAGTTAGCATCGAGAGAGTAAGAAAAAGAGGAAGAAAGACAATTCATGGAGCATGCTTAGTCCAACAGTTCAGGTGCATAACCCCAATACAGATGTACACACACAACTTTAGTCTAATAAACTTTTTTATGAGCTATGGAAAAGGAAAGACAGTGTTATAAAAGAAAATACGTTTTTAAAGGGTGTCAGGATATGCCTAGCCTTCAATATTTCTCAATACAAAGATATGTTGAATCCCAAGATTTGGTAGGGGTCAGGAATACTGACTTCAACTAGTATTTGGAAAAGGCATTAAACCTCCCCCTCAAATGCCATTTCAACAATATTTTCTATCTACTCTCAGCGAGAAAATATTCTTTGAAATAAACACTGTACAGGGTCATATATAAAAAAAAATGCAGAAATAGCAACTACAGCAGAGCTCAGTTAATAAATTGGATGTTCCTTACACTGTAAATTATTTTAAATTTACACTTTCATTTTCCACCTCTGAAAACTGACATAATTTGCAAATTTCATCTGCCAGAGAGCCCGTGGTGCAACTCTTTTCATATAGCAGCATTTGTCACAATCACAAGCTTTTCAGGCAAAAAAAAACAAACAACAACCCACCAACAAAAACAAACTCCAGTCTATGTGACAAATAGCAGGATATTTCATGTGAAAAATGTTTTGCAAATCACTTCCTTCCTAGATCTGATGACTCACAGGACACAACATAAAACCCTTTTCCCAAGCATAGAGGACACAGCAAATGGAGAATATCAACTTTGAAAAGGTGCAAATTAAGTGTTTTCATGAAGATCTGCTCACGAGAAGTAGCACATTATTAAATAATAGCATAGATTCTGCATATCATTCAATACATACTCAGAGTCTTTCCATAATTCACCAGTCTCTTTTCGAAGGCAACCAACGATAGGATAAGAGGAAATAGGCTCAGGTTGCACCAGAGGTGGTTTAGGCTGGATAGTAGGAAAAAGTTCTTCACTGAAAGGGTAGTCAGACATTGTAACAGACTTCCCAGGGAAGTGGTGGAGTCATCATCCCTGGAGGTATTAAACAGACCCATAGATGTGACATTCAGGGAGATGGTTTGATGGTGGACTTGGCAGTGTTAGGGTAATGGTTTGACTCAATTATCTTGAAGGTCTTTTCCAACATAAATGATACTTTGACCTTTCAAGACTTTCTCTCAGATGTTACGCATCTGTGATATCAGAGGTAACACAGTGGAGAAATATTTTTCTGTTAAATAAAAAAAGCAAACAATTTTGCACCATCATCTCAGCTGATCCTCCCATTTGTATTACAAAATTCTGTAAGGTCTGTCTGAAGCAGCAAACCCTTCTAGAGATACTTCTATCCCTAGATCAGTAAAAGGTAGCCTGTTCCTTTCCTTTCACTTAAATTTTCATTTTACTACAATATTAAGAATAGCACCCTAAGGTATGATGCTGACAAATACATTTTATTTTCTGTTACTCCTGATTCCATTGGCAAATACTTCTTTTCCACACCAACTATGCAGGTGACTTGGTCTCATTCATAAATTTTCTTTCAAACTCAGAAAAATTTGAATTTTGACTCATTTCATCTCTGTGCTCTAATTATGACAATAATCTCAAGGCCAAATTAATAAGAGGAAAATATTAACAAGAAGAAATTAATGGAATTTAAAATTTTCTATTGCATTTCATCTTCCTAGCAAAAGAAAATCTAGCAAATCTACCAAACGTGGCACACAGAAATTAAATTATCAGGAAGTCAATATTTGGCTTTCCATAAGTCATTTTACAAAGGATATGTTGGAAACTTTCAGAGTTTTTATTAACAGTAATGTGGCTGTTTATGAATATTGAAATTATAAGCCATTCATTAGTCTCAGTACTAGAAGGGTGTGGGATCAAGTTACCTATAAACTTACTTAGACTGCAAAATTTTGCTAAGAATTTTGCATGAATTAATTCTAAGTGGTGTCTTTCACGGCTTTATAAAAGAAATTATCTTCTTTCTTAGCTCCATTAAAACATATTTACTGAGTTATGGACTCCACAGCATGAAAAATTTAACTGATTGAGTGAGTTCAAATTACTAAGATTGATTTCTCTTGACTTTGAAAACATGGTGACATCTGTGGGCAGACATTTCCAGCTTGGTAATATTTAAAGTGGCCCTGGAAAAGGAAAGACAAATCCCTCTAATATCATATCCCTGATACAGCTACGTCATTGTGATGCCAGTAATGTAATCACCAAAGGAGGTGATCCTTTGTCTCCACAGAACACTGGAGTGACCACACCTGGGCTCCTGGGTCCAATTCTGAGCTCCCAAGAGAGACCTAGACATATTGGAGAGAGTTCAACAAATGACCAAGAAGATTGTGAAGGGACTGGAGCACCTCTCCTACAAGAAAAAAGATGAGAGAACTGGAACTGTTCAGCTTAGAAAAGAAAATTCTCAGATTGGATTTTACCAAGGAGTATAAATATCTGAAGGAAAAAAATGAATAAGAGGGAAACAGATGATTCTTAGTGCTGCCCAGTGACAGGGCAAGAGGCAACAGGCACAAACTGAAAAATAGGAAATTCCAAATGAACACAAGAAAACGCAATTTTACTGCAGTAAGGCAGGCTGTCCAGTGAGGGAATAAAGCTTTCTTCTGTGGAAATATTCACCATGCAACTGGACATGTTCCCAGGCAAGATGCTGCAGCTGATCACACTTGAGCTGGGGGAGGAGACTACATGATCTCAAGAGGTCCTTTCCAACCCACATGATTCTTTGACTCCCTAAATTTATAAGTCTTCTGTCAAAGGTATTTACAGGCAACCATAAACACACCACCACACTAGGAATTATATTTAAATAACAAATGCTCTAAAGAACTATGAGACACAGCAATTCCAACAAAGGCTTTTTAATTTTAGTTCCATCAGTGCATTATCCCTCTCCATACATTATACTAACAAGGGCGTGTAGATGGTATCATAGTGCAAACAATGTATAAAAGAAAATATTAATGGCCATAAGGTGAAATATTAAAAAAAAAAAAAAAAAGAGAGAATAGTGTCTTGCTCGGTTTACCATCTACCTGTGAATGTATAGAGGCAAAAGTGTATGAATGTAAGTTTTTACACTGTTTGAGTTTTCTAATTTTTTAAGAACATCTATAAATCTTCAAGCAATAATGATCCAATGATTACAAACATGCAGTATAGTAAAAGCAAATATTCTTAAAATTTCTTCAGTATAATCAGAATCCAGGTGAGATTTCTCTAAGCTTGGTTGGCACATGTCAGAAGCCTTTCAAGTCACACAGACAAGGTTTGGAAATATACTTCTGCACAATACTTAACTGTACCACAGATAAAGAAAGAAATCAACAACAGTTCCTTTCTGTGAGCTCCAGGCAATTAATTAGCTTGTGCCTTTGGTATAATTAGCCTGCTAGATGTTACAGAGGAGTTGCACAAAGACTGATGTATATTATCCCAGCCTAACCGAAAAGGAATAATCATTCTGATAAACCTGACTCTTCAGACAAAAAACATTCCTGAAGTAAAATAAAGCCTACAGCCCCAAGGAATCTGTAAATTTGAGAGTTTGACATAAAATTCTCCCCGTATAATCTCCTAGATTTCAGGGTTACATTTGCAGCTCTACTCCTACTTCTCTAAAGGAACACCTAGATTTCATTTTGATCAGGTGACTATAAAATCTGATCTATAATTTGGGCAGTAAGTGATACAGCAGAAGAGAACAACATTTAAAATAAAGTGGGTGAACAGTGAAGATGGTGTGAATTGTGGCTAGATGTGTCTGAGATCTTTTGTGACTAAAAACCCTTTTTTTAGCATAAATACGTCTCTGTACATTGACATTTCCATATATGAAATTCCATGCAGTCGTTGACATAATTTAACACTCTTTTTGTGGTAAATATCAAAACAGACAAGAGGTTCAGAAGTTGACTCAAGATTCTATGCAAATATTTTACTCTTAAACTGGATAAATCAAATCATCTCAGATATTTCTGATCATCAACATAACCATTGTTTTTCAATTACAGTTTTGCTAGACAGGAGGGATAAAAAGAATCCACATAATTGCCATAACTACCCTTTCAATCATGTGAATCTATAATTAAAGCTGTATGTTTATGGAGGTTTTTTTTTATAAAGCCACTTAAAACATGAGCAGGTTTTTGTCTTTGGCGGGGAAAAAGAATTAATCAAGTAAAACAGACAACTTACTTAGGTTACCACTTCTACCCACACTTGCACAAAGGTCACTAGCTGAATTATCAGAGTAGTGCAAGTTACATGCTTATTTTCTGTCTTTTAATGTGTACACAAACACTGCATCTCAGACACCATTTTGTGACAAAAACAGATAAAGGATGACAAGAAGTGTCAACACCTTTCCATATGGTATTTACCAAAAAAAGGAGATATGCTTTATATATATATATAAAATATATCACATATACGCAGACTAGATTATTCTTCAGCACCAGCAATCAATGGGGCTGAGAAAATCTATGCACTTAACACGTGCATGCCTTCCTAATCAGTAGTAAGTAAAAGACCTTCCTGACAACATATAAGATAACTGAGCAATGAGAAGAATGAAAATTGTATTTTAAAAAAAAAAAAAAGTTTTAAGGCACAAAAAAATGTGCTTCAAAAGCCGAAACATGTAAAGAAAGGTAGAGTGATTAACAGAGATGACTTTGAACATCAACTATAGATGCATCATTTTACACAAACTAACCTCAAAGCACAAAGTTCTAATCTTAGTTTGTACATTAAAATACACCTTTTTTTTTACCCTATTGTTCATCTAAGCTCAAAAACATACTGTTTGCAACTTTAAAACAAAAAAAAGTTTCAGATATATGAACACATCACTGCACTTTTGAGAAGACTTAGTGAATTGTGAAACTGTTTATGTGTTCTACAAGTTAGGTAAGAATGTACTAACAAACCACCTAAGTGGTTAAAAGGCGACAGTTTGAATTTAGATAGACATCCTTTCCAAATGTCAACTAGTAAATCACCTCAGGATATAATATGTTTTTCACTCAGAAAACCAAAGCAAGAACCACTTCTGAAATGTCTGTCTTTGGCTGTAGAGCACGATTCAAAAGAACCGGTATTTATGACCTACACTCAAGCAGAGAGGTAGAAAACCTCATAAACCATCACAATTCACAGCAGTATGTATCAAACATCTGATGAACTTCATTACATAAATTTTGACTGATTTTCTTTCAGTATTCTGTTCATTTACATGATGGAGTAAATCCATACAATGAGTAAACACCACATAAGATTACAGAAGTGTTGACATATTCTACTGAATTGCATCGCAGCTGCATGACACCAACACCTGAGAGTGCTAAGCTAGGTGCTTGCCTCCTGTATCCCAGATTCATCTGAAATATGTATATATATCAATCAGATTTATCCTTCCTTTCATACAACGGAAATAATCTTTATGACATAAAAAAAAAATCTGTAAGAATGTCCACAGCCAACATAATTCATTATCAGTCTTTATTAACCCATAAGTTAAGATCTGCTGACAATATATCTATGACAGAAAGTCTGATACACCTCTGATATTGCAAATCAAAATGTTGCATTCTATATTAAAAGGTGAAATCCGTTATTTAGATGCATCTAATACATTTAGTATTAAATTAGCCTTCTTTATTATCCTAATGACAAATTTTCTGAATTTTTAAAACAGTGGTGGGTGCTAGTTACTCAAAAATATAGTTTGAAGGCTTTTGAAAAAAATAATCAGTTGGGCTAAATCTCCCAGTTCTAGATTCTTTCTAACACATTTTGAACAGTACAATGGTTTGAATAACCAGCACGATAAAGGAGGAGATATTTAGATAAAAAATGATCCTTGTAATAGTGAAATGTGTAATCAGATGATTTATCATTAATAAAAAATATATGTTTTTTAAACCATTAAGAGTTATTTGGGGGATATTTTTGTGGTTTTACTTTTGTTAAACATAAGAAGTGTTTCACAGAGTTACGAGAAAATAGATCATACATTGGTTATTTCCCCTGGAAGTGACGTGCACAGCAAGTTGTAAGACCTACTCTAAGACTGTAAGCAAAGTCCTAAAATGTCATACCAAAATTTTATTCCCTCTGACATAGGGTATTTATGATAAAACAAAAATAAATCAGAAATATACTGCAGCCAAACCCTGAAATAATTACTTATTTTAAAATGCTATGAAAAGAACTGTTCCATGAGTTAAATTGCTTTTATGCAGAAGTGTGACAATACAACAAGGTTAATTTTTCTCCCTTTCTTTTTTTGATTACTTCTCTGCTTCTACTGACACAGTATAATACATACTATATTAATGACCTAACCAAGAAATTTTTTCTAGGTTATTAGTTACTTTCAGATTTTGAGACATACTTCTCCTTTTTTGCTCCTTACACAGCATTAAGTTTCAAGAATTTGGAGAGTTTGAATTTCCTTCAGTGCTAACCTTAATCAAGAACATTTGTTTTTCTTCAAAATATCCTATATCACGAGACAAATGAAGTGCAGCCAAGATAACTTATCTCCTAATGCAGTGAGCCACATTCCTTTTTCTTGTCCACTTTGACCAAAATTTAGGACAATGGAAGCAGATATTTATTTGAACATTCAAAGATTCTACAGAAATGTAAAAACCTCTTCCTATGTCCTGAATACTCACACAAGTTGCATGTTTTGCACATACTTAGCTAGCCTCTTAATAATCACTGCAAGACTTTTTTCCCCCTGTTAATATTTTCATACAAGTTCTGAAAGCAGTCTACGTGAAATCTTTTACCTTTGAAAACTCTAGAGAGATCCCTTCTTGTGGTAATCTGCAATCCTGAGCCAGGGCAACACACTGTACAAACCCAGTTTCTTCTTTTTGTTTTTTCTTTATTTACTTTTTTACTTTATTTTTACTTTTTTTACTTTATTTTTCAAACAAAACTAAAATACAACAAAACCAACAAGCCAGTAACAATAAAACTACTTATAAACACTGTATTTGTAAAAGAAAAGATGCTTAACCTCTTTATGACAAGGCTAAATCTGAACTACAGCTGACTTGCTTTAGGCTCTTCTTACATTGCTGGTTGTATTTCTCAGACAAAACCCTGTCACTTCATAAGCACTGCTAGTTTTCTCAGCTGAACTGTATTTTGGACTTGGGTCCAACAGGCCTAATTTCTTTCCTTTCGATAGGTACTCTTGAAGATAGCTTCTAACCTATCCAGAGGACACGCTTGACATCTTGACATCCTTCACTCTTTGGCATCCCTTTAAGCATTGTTTCACCTCTTCAGATGTGACTTTGTTAGACAAGGTTATCCTACAATAATAATCAGCCACTTCAGGATTTGTGATAATAGAAGAGGAAAAGGAAAGCCTTTCTTCTAAAAGATGTAACAACAAAAAGATCTCCCATGAAGTGGAAAAAAAAAAAAGGCAAGATTAAAAAAAATATATATTTTTTCCACAAGTTTTAGTTGCTAAACCACCTATAGTCAAGGAACCATCCATTTGAGAAGAAAATATGACCTTCCACTCTGTGCCTTTTATCTGGGTCATGCTTTGTGAGTATTTTTATAGATCTAACAACTGAACCTTTCCATTTTGTGTCAACTGTGTCACACATATTGTAAGGAAAGAAGCTACAACATTGAGTCTTAGATGCTCTTTTAGCCTTTGTCACCTACTTGCCAGCAGGTTACCCAATTCTGATTCTCTACAGGTTTATCTGGATGTCCAGCATTACAGACTGACTTATTCCACCACTGGAACAGAATTAGACACACTACATAAAGTTAAGAATCCGTGAAAGGAGAGATCAATGCCTAGATCATTCTCTCTTTATGATTTTCACTAAGTCTGTAACACTAAACAAGTATGAGCAGTAATCATTTTTAAACAAAGGAAATCTCTCAAATCTCTGGAAGAAAATTAAACTTGATCTGTATAGTAAACTGTCTGTGATTAAAGTGTTTGTTAAATATTTGTGTTCTGAAAAACTGTAACCTGAGAGCAAACATAAACATTGTTGTAGCAAACTAAGGCATAAAACAGATCTGAGCCAGGAAAGAAATCTTCTATGATTTTATCAGCTTCAACCAGTTACCTGTACCTACTGTAAAAATAAATGAAAGTGAGACAGTCTCTCAAAAGCTATAACCTTTTTTTCTCCTTTCCTTTAATAACTAGACTGGTACATCTACCTACAAATACGTTTTCATTATTTAATGGGTCAGCTCTAGACTCATTATAACATGAGAACTATACATACAAATTTAGTGAATGTAATTTAAACGATTCTTACAATTATTTAAAATAACAATAATATGGTGAGATAAAGACACTACAGCACCTGTCTCTTTCCACATAATTTTCTGTGAGAGTTTATAAGGAAGTCAGCCTTCATATGAGCACATACAAGCATATGTCCACCTAGGTATATACAGCCTTTTATCTTCCAAAGTATGTGTGCATTTCTGAAAGACATGCCAAAGAACATTTAACCATATTGCCACCACAAGAGCAGTGGAAGCAAACATGACCAATGCCTCATAACTTCCAGGGTAATATTTGACTAGATATTTTTTGAGGAGAAAAAAAAAGTAAATTCTTACACTCAAACAAAATTATTTCAACTGCGCTGTTACCTACAGACACAACAATGACTTTTGAAAGCAATGATGCACAATTTCAGGTAACACCAGGAACTACTGGGAAGAACTAAAAAAAAAAATCTGAAGAGAGATTTCTGCCCATGTTCTCAAGCTATTTCCAAGTTACATTCTATACAGCTGTTTTGACTTCACTGATGTTGCATCAGGAATTAATCAGCAAAATTTCTGGCTCATTATCTTTAGAGTTAATTTTTGGGAGACCTGTTCATTAAGCAGGGTTCTTTCCTCAGTTCTCTAAATTTATTTAAAATAAAAACTAATCTCATATTGAAGCATCACTACCCACTTGCTCATGGGATAAAAATATAATGTTACAAGGAAGAAAACTTTTATTTGGATCCAATCACAGCAAGACAAAAAGCAAAAAAGGAAATCTAGAAAGAAATATTTTTATCATCAAATCTATGACATATTTTGCTAGTTTTCCACCCATCTTTTCACACTTCTAGAACTACACAGTTGTTACTAGCTTTCTTTTTGGCTGACAGTGAGTTAAGTCAAAAAGCAAAAAGCTACCATCCACAACATGCCCCAGTTGCTCATTAGCACCTTTCTTCTCATGGTGTTGCTACTCCTCAGGTCCACTAGCTTAACTTCATGCACAGTCAGCTGGTGCTGACCAAAATGTTTAATGTTTAGTTAAACTTTGCTTTTAGGTGCAAGATATTTTACAAACACCTGGTAAGGAGAGGCTAGAAATGCAATCTGCTGTCAGACAGGTGGCTATAATAATTTCTGGCAGGATGTAGTGAAGAGCAGCCGAGGTATGCTCAGAGCTGTAATCTTTCCATCAAACCCAGCAGCAACCAAATCAGCATTTCAGACCATAGCCTTAAAGTTTTGCAGACAGATGAGAGGAAGAAGTGGCAGATTATCACAGACGGAAAAACAAACTCTTTTAGAGATTGGCTGTGGCTTTAAGAAAAAAACCCCTGTGTTTTATGGAACTAAAAAATGAGAAAACTCAGATTTCTCTGCTACCTTGCATTTATGGAATACCCGAAACTAGTAAAAATATGAAACCACGACAATTCTCACAAGGCATGGGGCAGCATGTAATAAAACTATATCCTTGAAAGATAAGATTTTTTCCAGGACTGTGTACATTAATACAATGCTACAGGAAGTAGCTGAAGTAGTGAAGCATTTACTGAACTCAGCAGCATATAAAATTCACTATGCAATTCTTCCCCTTCCTTGGTCATCTTATGGCTGCAAAAGCTGGCTCCAGAGCTTATGTGTTGTGTATGTGTAAACCCTGTCTCTAAGAACCCAGTGCTGCCAAGTCCCACAGACCCTGGGTAAAAGTGAGGCAGTGCTTCAGCCCCTTTGGATATTTATCTAATCAAGAACAATCATTAAACTCAAGTAAATGTTGACTGCTACACGAGCTAAAAATTGCTCTCTTGCAAGTAAGGAAACAGCAAATTCACCTTTGTCTTGGGCTCCAGACCCATGGTCTAGCCAAAAGTATGTGCTTCCTCTCTGCTTACTTCAAATAAAATTTATTCTCTGCTCATTTCACAACACCTAGAAATAAAAAAAAAAAAAAAAAAAAAAAAAAAGAGATCTTACTGAGACAGAATAGGAAATATTAATTTAACATAGTCACTTTCCAGAAACTGGATTAGGAGTTGTTTGTAGTCCTGGTTCTGTACAAGAGATCATAAATTTCAGATGGGATTATCAAAGGCACTTGCAAAGCTATGTTACTGATGCTAACTCAGTAGTTTTAACCCTTCAAGTTAGATAAAAGACAGGTTGTAATTAATTAACACCAGAGAGATGCCATATTTCCTTTCTCCATGGTCAGCTGTCTGTAATAAATTGAAAAAGACAACACACTGCTTCCATAGAAAAGAAGGAAAAGTTAAGAGTGAAGCTTTTACTTTTATAATCTCTGTCTGGATAGAATACACTTTGATTTCTATTCTGGGAAGAAAACAAAAATCTAAATTACTTTTCTCATTCAAAAAAGTAGAAAAGAAGTTAGGTGTTTCTAAGAGGCACTACAGCAGCAAAAATGATATACTATATGTGCTGCTTCCAAGAAATAGAAACATTTGATTATTTTGAAGTAGCTGGCCGGAGCTGGCAGTTGAACTCAATTATGATTCTATCAGGTGACAGCTAATACATTTAATATTATTTGAGAAAAGATGAAATATAGTATTCCATGCAAATCAGAATGGAAAGGCCTCTCATTAAGCTGATGCTGAGCTGCACCTTGCCCATAAATAGGTCACGCATTCAAGATTAAAAAAAATCTAATGCATTAAAACTAAAGGAGAAAATCAACTTAGCAGAATAATATAAAAGTCCTTTTGTTTCAAAAACACACTCTTGCAGAACTTAAAGCAGAAAAACATATAACATGGTATTATTCTCTTTGTAAAATGTCACAAATAATTAAAAAGATTATATTAATGCAATGCCTGCATTGTTTTCTGTGTCCATCTGCAAGAGACCTATTTTCTCTACACTGTTTAGCATATGCTGGGAACAGATAATAATAAGGTTGTTTGAGGTTTCTCCAAAGGTTGCACAATGCACTACACATGTAACATTTATTTAGGATTATCAAAAGCTGCAGTGAAAATTAGGAAATTATTAAACATATACAGAAATGGAGTAGTCCTTTAGGGCAGTTGATTCTTCCTTATGCTTAATGCCAGCTAGGCCTCAGCCCACTAAGAAAAGCACTAAAGATTAGTATTTTCTGCCAGGCCATGCTGTAAATTAACGCTCTTAATTGTACTGGCATGGTGCTCCAGGGGAAAAACTAATTCTAAACTCAGAGTAATCAGAAGAAGAACTTTAATTCTGCTCTACTAAGCAAGAGGGTTATCTTAGAATCTAAGGAAATATTTTAAGCACACAAATGTTTCTGTCATCATTGTTTTCTAGAATGATCTGTTGTCCATCTGAGCAATTTTGTTTCATGAGCTTAAACTTCTTTCCTTCAGTGCCTTCACTTTCCTTCCTTTTCACTCCAGTGACAAACAAGTCTTTGGTCCTCCTGATCATCACTTTTTTTCTGTATCTTACCCCAAGATGACATAAATATTTTGTTTCATCTTCACAGATTCATCTTTTCCTTTGGCCTTAAAGATTTAAAACTCTATAAATCAATGCTGCCCTTGCCATTATGACAAACAAATTACTTACCCTTCTTGTGCTCCGAGTCTTGAATTTTTCCATTCACTTATGCTCTTGCCTCTCCATAAATACTGTTACCTCTCTCAAAACTATATCTTTTTTGGAGGAAGGGTACTTGATTCAGTAATCAGTGCAAGCAACAAAAGTATCTTTTAAAAATGGGTCTATCTCTCTAACCTGGCTTCTCCAATTACTGAAGTTTGAAGTGGACATTCACATCCAAAGTGACTAGAAATGAGCACTTAAATGCAGTACATTCCCAAGTCAGCAAAATATAGTACTGAAGATGTAGAACTGAATTTATCCCTGTGAAATCACCAATAGCTCCACAGAATTCTACAGATCGCTATTTCTAAAAAATAGCAAATGATAAAGTCAACACTTACTGCAAATAGGACTGCAAAGTGAGCAGTAAGAATAAAAATGTAGGTTGAAAGGACTTTTGGAGATCCAAAAAGTCCGGATTGCTCCCCAAGGCATTGCAACATTCTAAGTTTTATTGGGTTGTTTTTTTGGGCTGTGTCCAGATGAATTCTAAATACCTCTAAGTCTGGAGGGCTCTTTCTAAGCAACTTGTCTCAGTGCTTAACCTTGCTCCCTGTGAAAAGCTGCCTCTTCAAATCCAACAGGAGTCTCCTCCATTGACACTCGTGGCCACTGTCCCCTGCCCTGTTGCACCTCCCCTGCACCTCCTGGGGGAGCCTGGCTCTGACTCCTCTACTGCTGCAATGAGCTCCCTGCAGTGCTCTTTCTCTTGTCTCCTGGCAATACAACCTCCAGAACCTCAAGGTCTCCCACTCACCACTATATTTTCTTGACCTCCTTCTTGTTTTGAAGCACTGCAAATTTGGCACAGCTATTCCACTGCAATGGAAGAGAAGAATTCCATGTCCCAACCGTGCTGCTGTGCCTGACCTTCCTTACTGTAAGGGCACTTTCCACCTGTAATTCATGGACCACCAGATCCCCATGCCGCTTTCCATGTGACTATTGGCCAGGTTGTATCATTGCACTGGGTAATCCCAAATTAGATGCAGAACTTCTGCTGAGCTGTCTGTGTGAAGCATATATATACAGAGTTTTAAGACAGATACTCCTGTCCTAAGAAACTTCAGCCTAAATTAGGCAAGACAAGTAGATAAGACAGAATAAAAACAAACAAACAAACAAACAAACAAACAATCTGTTCAAGAAAGACAAGTCATTAAAAAGAAGGCCATTAAAAAGAAAGCCAGTTAAAAGTCTTGGGACAGGTTCAGAGGGACCATGAAGGCAAATGTAAACTCAAGAGCTTCTGTTCACAGTGTGGGAGATAAATAATTGAGAGACTCAAATGCAGAAACGGGTGATAGGAATAAATAAAGCAATAGTATTAGAGGGCTACCTGACTGTAAGGCATGAGAATAAAAGAATGATTGAAAGCAAAATAAGATTATGTACAACCTTAGGCCTGCCACTCATGTCTTCATTCAGCTATTTATTTTTCACTTCTGAGATTCCAATTAGGCAACATCAAAGATACCACAAGCCACTTTAGGTACAAAAAGGTCTTCAAAAGGAGAAGTAGTACTGCAGTGTGTCTGTACTATCTGACAAGGAAGAGTTCAATAAACCTCTACTGCACTTGAACAATGAGGAGTGAAAAGTATAACCTTAAAATATAAGTGATGGAAAGAAATAAGCATGTGCCTGAAAGGAAATCTCAAATTCATCATCCTAAGCTTTCAAAGACAAACTTTGAACAAAATGGAGAGAGCTGAAAATACCTATTCATTTTGCTTGTGAGGAAAACCAATCTCTCATGCCTTTAGGCAGTACAGAATTATGTGGTCTTTTGAACTGAAAAAGTGCAAACTGTAGAGGATCAGACTGAATAAATGTTAAGATACCAGTCTCACAGGGCCTTTGGGAATCTACTCAATAACAATATTTTTGAGACGTCACACACAGGAATGGTGTATTTGTTGTAGTTATATACAACTTGCAGAGTAACCAAATAAAAATGAAAGGATGTGTATGCAACAAGGAATAGAGTCAAAGGAAATATCTGCATGGGAACATGTAACACATATAAAAAGACCCATCATTTTACAGTTAATTATAAAGAAAGAAGGTAAAACAAACAAGCAAAGAAAAAAAACAAAACAAAACAAAACAAAACAAAAAACCCCCACAGCAAACTGATAACTTTCAACTGGGCTATGATATAAGAAATACTAAGTGGAAAAAAAAATTAATCTGTTTCAAATGTTAAAAAGTCGATCTTGGCTAGTAGGGCTCTTTCCCCCAGTTTATGTAAAGGTTTGACATCCAGAATTCATTTAGTCCTTATAGCAAGAAGAAATCTCCTTACCATAAAAAAGGCAGACACTAGCAACTGGATGAGGAACAGTTTCCTCAATCTGTAAAGTTTATTACAGCACTACTGTTACAGCTGCTGCAGAGTTGCAGATAGGATGAGCTGTATCCTACATCCAAAAATGAAATGTGTATATATATTTCGGAAGAAGGCCTTTTGAATAAGTCCTCGTGTTGACCTTGCTTCAAAGACCTGCCTTCCTGAAGACAAATTTTTGGTGCACTTCATTCAGGCTACAAGAATGGTGGCAGCTGTGCAGAAGCCATTTTATCTCTGTGATGGGAAGGTTAATACTAACAGAATCCACCTCCATTGCAGAAGTTCTTTCTGTGCTGTTAAGCAGAAGTATCAATAAAAAAGCTGAGGCCCTTGGCTGAGGATCTCAGTATATCTCAAGGTTGAGATCTAACTCAATATGCAAATATATTTTGCCCTGGTGAGCCAAAATTAGGCAGAATATAGGTTTAATTTTCAATATCAAGTATATTGCATATAATATCATAAAAAAAGTATTTACAAAGCCTGATTATTTGGTCTAAGCCTGTAATCCTCTTTAGGAATAAGATATCTACTGCATAAATGCCTTCTTGAGGGGGAAAAAGAAATCAACTTCTTTATGTGGCAACCTGTAAAACTAACTACATCTTCTTGTGAAAAGAAAGAGATAAGAAGGCATAAAGGAGCTGACTCTAATTGACACCTTTCCTACAATAATCTGGAATAATACTTCAAGAAGAGCAAAAAACAGGTTTAGTCATGCTCTTCTTTTCTTGTATCATATGCCAAAAAAAGGTTTCAATCTTTCCTAAATGACATACTTTTACTTCCTTATTGAATTTTTATTTCATCTCTTTTATCCTTTACTTTCTACATTTTTTAATCAATTGCTAAAATTGGTCAGCAGAACTGTACATCAGGTACACAACAGTTCCTTTTATTGGCATGAGATACATGGGAGACAGGAGCTTAAAAGGCCACCCATTATGTGCAGTCCATAAGCTATCATTTCCTGCAGACAATGTATGTTCACAGTTATTGCAGGAAGGAGGCCAAATTTGGTTTAAACTATCCATTTGAAGTTCCTTGTTTCTGCAATTATTCAAAGTCCATCTTTGTTCCAAATATAATGTTCTCTAACGTCAGGACTCTACAAAAATGGAGCAAAGAACTTGGACCTTTAATGTAGGTACAGCTAATATAAAGACAGAAGTGAAAATATAGAGTGGGCAGTAATGAAGAAGTCATTAGAAAGTGTAAAGACATAAGGGAAAAAGTGGGCAACTGGGAAGACAAGAACTCAGCAGGAATAGCAATTGCCCCATCCTCAGATGCCATGGAGGTCCACAATTACCTGCCTGAGTGGTAGCTGTCTGGTGTTCAGGGACTCAGCAGGACCTCACATTGAAATAATCAGGCATTACAGCATTCTGCCTGCGAGAAGCTTACCTACCTAATGTTTCTATCAGAAAAAAATTGCTGTGTACTCATAAATTCAGTAAATTCCTGGCTGCAAGTCTCTGGGGATGGTAAGAATTGTTCAAATAAAAGTGACACAGTAGAGAAAGAGGATAGAAAAGACAAGAATGGTTTGATTAAAGAGATATCTATCAGTTTGAATTTACTAAAACTGCAGTTTTTAGAATAAGAAAATGAAGCCGGCCTTCAGGTTTTGCAAAAGATAAACAACTTTGCCAATTCAGAAAATCAGTTCAGATTTTTAAGTCTCAATGTTGATAAAACAGTATTTTTCAAACAGCTGCTTCATTTTGAATCTGACTTTCGTGGCAACATCACAAAAGCACAGAAAAGAGCAAAGTGTTTCCTTGAGAGGTAACACTGTATGTGAATATTACAGAAATGTCATTATAAAAAGCTTTGGTGTCACAGCAAGATCACCAGCAATCTACAAAGATTGACTAGACAGACTGACAGGCTAAAGACCTTGTCTACAAGTCAATTTGTATGACATTCTTTTTTCCAGTTCTCATTTTCCTGAATACAGTGTTGTTGCCAGAATGTTGACAATCTTCTGAAGATAAAAAAAAAATGCTATATTGGTGTGCCTCTAATTAGTTTGCAGATGCCATAAGCCTACTTAAATATTGACTAATATTTTTCAAAGAACATAAACCTGAATCTAAAAAATGCAGATTTGGGGGGAGGAGGGTGTTGGGCTGGGGGGGTGGTGGTGGTATCAAGTACCAAATAACATTAATTCATGAGCCTTAATTTTAATGAATTCATCAAAGTCCCAAACAAAAAATTTACAAGTTGCCCTTTAATACAAGAGTGTTTTAATGAAACCACTCATCTTTCACCTGGGATAAAATATGAATGATAAATATACAAGCATCTATGTTTTGAGATTCCTCCAAATTTAAGAAAAGTAATGTTCTGCTTTTAAAAGCAAAATTATAGATATATGTTGCAAAAATGAATGTGCTCACAAGTCTCAAAACTTGTAACACATCCATTTAAATGGATCATGTGCATGGAAACACTCTTGAGTTTTGCTCTGCAGGGGAGTCACAACAGTCATTAAAATATATTAAGCTCCACAATAAATAGAGCAAGTGTTCATTATAATATAATGAGTAAATTATCACACAATGGTCCTGTAGAGGAAACTCACCACATTTCAAGAATGTTATACCTCTTTTTTATAAAACAAAACAAAAAAAAATCCAAATAAACATAAATGGGGACATCTTCTGTCTCAACTCAGAACTAGAAAACTTATAGGTATGTTGACATGACATAGCAGAGCCAACACGCTATCATAATGTAACAACATAAGCCCAACTGGCTTCAGTAGCACAGTAGGCATTAATAGCTTTAGGAAATCAGTCATCACCTGACCTATATAGTCTGAAAGAGCTCAAGTTCATTAGCCTTCAAGTCACAATGCAAGGCTACATAGCCAATTGTTTTCCTGCTGGCTCTCCTTGAGAGGTATTTCTAAACCTCTTGAATAGGTTTTCATCTAGGAGACTACTTTTCAGAGGTTCTTACAAAGGAACATCCCTCTGGTCATTTTTTCCATTCATCTGCCTCATGGCTAAAGAAAGATTATCAAAATAATGGTGCCCTATTTTTCTTTCCCTGCAATCCAGCCTGTTGCTTCCCCAACTTTCTCTGCTTTAGGTCTGAAACGTGACAAGCCTTCCTATAAAACGACATAGCTCTCTAATCCAGTAGAAAATTAATCCAGAAAAAAAAAAAAAAAAAAAAAGAAAGAAAAAGGTCCTAGGGAAAAGCAGAAACCCGTTGGCTGAATAATTTTGCATACATTCTCCATAAGCTCCTTTATGCTCTCTGAGGATCAATTCTCTGGTAACACATATCCATCCATCTATGAACTCTTCCTTAACAGATCAAAAGGTCTCCAACATTATGTTTTTCCCTTATAGTTTAAAACATGGTTGGTATTAGAATAATGCAATTGCTTGAGTGGGATCTGAGAAATATAAAGTCCTCCTCCAGGAAAATATTCATGTAACATGATCACTCCCCCTAAGAGTGATCTAAACCTACTGTCCAATTTACAGCACACAAGTGGCATGCACTGTCAAGCCAATGCTTTTATGTCCCAGTAACAAGTTGGGGACTGAACCACAGCACTTGGTCAGCTCTGGGGACCCTCTCCCTATCCAACAGCTGTGCACAGTCTGCATGCCCATAATGTGGCTGCTAAACTCCTGGGAAGAGGTAGCTGCTGCTTGAAGGGACTTGAGGCAGTGGGTCACATCATCTGCACCAGGATCAGTGACTATCTCCCCACTCTGCTGCTGCTTGGGACAATTCTGGTGTACCCACTCTGTTAATGCACAGGGAACTTGACACCTTGGATAGCTGTCCTGAGAGTATACAAGATAACAAATCCAGTGTAGGAAACACTAGATCTTGTATGAATCAACTGTTACTGTGACTACTCTGTCAGTCTTTACCTGATGCTGAAAGAAGCTCAACCAGCTAGAAATGTTGAGTTCCACTTGAAAAACATGTTGACATTCTGGTTGTCTTGCCATTTTCCAAAACCACTTAGAAAGGTTTCTAGTGCAAAGCTATGCAGGATTTCAAAGTGTTAGTTGCACATTCATTGAAAATGAGTGAGTATAAGAACAAACATTTGAACACACTTTTTCACCGGTTTTCTAGGAGAAGGCTCTTAGGTGGTTCATAACTTAAAAAAAAAAAAAAAAAAAAAAAAAAAAAAAAAAAAAAGGCAAAAAGCCAACTAAACATACAATGCTAAATCAATGCTAAATGAACTGATTATTTTACACCTTCCCCCCTACAAATAGAAAAATATTTATGATGTCTCTAGCCTGAATAGTCAAGATAATAACTCTGAGCTCAAATTCACTAATATGAATGCAAGAATTCATGCTTTAATGAACAGTAAATATATAACAAATTTTCTTCATCAGCAAAGTGTGTGGAAAGTGCATGTAATAAATGATGCGTAGTTTTTCCCTTGATTTTATTACTCCAGTAAGTAGGCTTATTATTTATTGAAAGACCAAATGTAAAACATACCAGAAATAGTGATTGAGGACTGTAATTCATATATAAATTGCTTTCCCAGTATTTTTAAATATTGGCAGTTGCCATGAGCAGTTAATGGCTAACATGCTACACTGCTCTTATGGCCCAGTTTTATTTCACCTCTCCTGAAAGCCAAGATTTTACATTTACAACAGTCAGCACTTCCCAGGTGCTAATACAGTACATCAATGTTAAAAATACCTTTTTACAGTCAAATTAAATTTTTCTCACTATTGAATGAACTAAAGGAGCTACCTCCCTTTTAGCAACTACTGTTTTCTTCAAATAAGCACAAACACATGCATATACACTCCAACAGCCCAAAAATTATTAGTGCATTATTGGCCTGACACCATTGCTAAACTATTACATTTTTCACTAATTATAGGAAGGTTCTCCACTGAAGGAGCACTTGTATTTTACATATAGTGTAACATACGGATACACTGAGGATATGTGTGTTGTATGTACGGATACACATACAACAGGACAGTCACTGAGACAGTCTCAAACCTGCCTCTGAATATCTCAAATACTTGCCTTGCAATTATAGAGTTTTATTCCTGTTGCTATCTTTCAAAATTATTTGTTCTATCAATTGTCGTATCATCAACAGCAGAACATAACTGAAAGTTTAACTGAATATAAGCCTGAGAAATTTCACCCCAAATGAAGTGTCACCTTAAGCCTCCTTCAAATAGCTGCCAAATACATAAATGTTTACAAGTAAAAGACACCACAAGATTATTTTCTCTGGTATAATTACTGAAAATGAAAGCAACCATAGTCTCTTGAACCAAAAGATTTTCCTTCACAGCTTTTGTACCACCCAACAAGAATGAGATGCAAAATAAACAGAATTCAAATCCAAATGTATGACTTTTGTAGAACAATATACTACTGATTTGGTTAAGTTGACTAATCATAGAATTCAAAAAATCATTTCATATAATAATGAAAATGCACATTCCCATCTGTGAACATAAGACAACTTGGGCCAAAAAATTGCTCAGTCTGCTGCCACACAGTTACCAGCAATTTTTACATGCTTTTAGAGTACCAAACATTGCATTTTTTCTTTATATTCTTTTTTTTTTTCATATTCATTTCTTTGCATCTTCTCAAAGAATATGTGTGTGTACAGGTACCATATATACACCCATAACTGTGCTGTAAGAACTTAATGGCAATTAATTACAAAACAACACAGTGCATGATGGAGGGACTGGAACAGGCTGCCCAAGGAAGGTGTCAATGCCCCACCTCTGGCAGTGTTCAAGGCTTTGAGTAACCTGGTCTAGTGAAAGGTAGCTACGCTGATGGCAGGGCAGAGCAGGTTGGATTAGATGTTCTTCAAAAGCCCCTTTCAACCCAAACCATTTCATGATTCTGTGATACGCCAGCAAATAACAAAATAAGGAGTCAACCAAATATAGAGTTGGTTGTTTTCAACAGGAATACTGCACAGGGAGAAGACATGCTAGGAAGTATTTAGACCACCTATACTGAAGCATCTACTTCTACATCAACTAGCAGGGAAGAGGCAGATTTCTCCAAAGAAAGGTTCAAATTAATTGAAGTACATGAAAACCTTGAATATATCTGATTTGCAAATGCCCAGCTCACTGTCCCCATCCGAGAGGACCTGAATGAGGAAATGGCAGTTCCCATTTCTCCATCCATCAGACTGTCCTAAGGAAAAGCCTGGTGGTCCTATCACCTCACTCATCCCATCTACTAAGTCAAGATAATGTGGCTGATCCCTCTTGTAAAGTAATTTCAGAGTTCAACATTACAGTAGGCTGTGCAGTACTAGAAAGAACAAAAATCTCACAGATTCTCACGACAGTCCTGTGGTAGAAATGCAGCTGGTACCTCAGCTAGCTTGGGTATTTTTACACCACGCTTCACAAAGAGCCTTGAAAATTTGCCCTTGTAAGCACAGGATAAATTATACTGAAACCTAGGTAAGGTGAAGTGAGAATGGAATAACTTGTCTGTGACCTAAATATACTCCCTTTTGCATGAAGATCTGCTTAAAAGAAGCAAGCAATTTCACAAGGAGTGGGGAGTAAAGTAATGCTTTGTCTCTTCTATGATAACACACCCAGTTTACTCATGTTTGAAGGAATTCCACAAAAATATAAACGACAATGACAATCAAGCAAAACTGTATTTCTTACAGGCCTCAAGCAACTGCCAAATGTATTTTCATTATATAAGGACTGCAGATGTGCAAATGCTACCAAGTTGCCTGTCGGTTACTTATAAAGCTGCATGGCTATGTTATTCTGGTTGTGTTCAATCTACAAAGACATTATTTTAGAAAAACAAAAACCCAAACCCCCAAACCAAACCCCTGAAACAGCTTCCTCTACATAAACACAACCCCTAAATAGGAGATCAGCCTTATTTACTCCTTTCAAATCTGCATATTAAAACCAGAAAAAAAAAAAAAAAGTAATGGTACATTATTAAAACCATCTGTTAAAACATTTCACTATTAACTGTTTTTCTGATAAAACCTGTCTTTGGAGGAAAAAAAAAATCTTATCCTGCCAATCTTTATTCTCCCTCATATGATACATGACTTGTTAAGCCCTCAATTCAGAAGCTTCTTAAAAATTCCACTTCCACTTTTTGAATTTCCAAATTCCATGTGCCTTCATTTGCTGGAAAGGAATAGCAAAATTGTGTATAATTCAAAATTGAAGGAATAGAGTAATGGAGACAATAACACTTCAGTATTAGCTTCTGCAATATTTTTCTTAAACAGTATCATGCAATATTCATTCTTCATTCTATAATTATTATGCAATGCTCATGTCATATATGAAGTTAGAGATGTCCAAGTCTGCCCATCAAGTATATGATGAATTTAAAACACTTCATCTTGATTTATCACCAGACTATATACATACTCTTTAAACTGATCATGGAAAATAAGTTTTCCACTATAATTAATGTTGGCAAGATGCATGTGCTGTATTACATAGACCTTTGTAGGCTATGATGGGGTTTTCATATGGAGTTTCTCCTCAAGACCTTTGCACATGTATCATCTTCCTCTAAGAGAAGATGCATAGAATCTCTTCTATGAATGCAATCAGTTTATGTTCTTGGGGGAGGGTTGCTATGTATTTTTCCTCTTCCTGTCCTGTCAGTTGCCACCTTTATTTTGCATTACCTATAAGCAATGAAACTGTGCTCCATGGTGTCATGATGGCTCATGCAGGCCCCTTTGCAGGACAGGTCTGCCAGGGCTGACTAGCTGTTAGCTGTCCAAACAGGAGCTCATGTTCATCTGCATGGAACAGATGACTCACTGGTATTTAGCTGGTTTTATTCAATCTGATAAGACTGATAATTTTTAGCACTAATTGTATTAACAGAAATGCAGCTCCTAACCAGGAGCAGGAGCTATAGTTAACAGAATTTTTCATACCTTTCAAGTTTCATTTATCAGCCAGAGATAAAAGTTGAAATCTTCCATACAACCATATTGAGAAATAGTAATTCAATTGCTCATATTTTTAATGTTTAGAGCTCACGTGTTAAATGTTTAAGCGCTCAGAGACAAAATTATTTTAAAACATAAAAAAATTAAAGTCACTTTAAAGTACAGATTATTCCCTGAAGGGTATTATGTAAATTTTGCGCACCACAGGAATGTCAGTTCTGGTGCAGTAACAACTGTGCCTCTCTGGCATGCACACATGTACCCTCATACACTAATTTTGGATGTTGAAGACATTTATCCCCAGTTGTTTTATAACTTTGCATATGTTCACCAGAACCACTACCATGAATTAGCACAGCATGCACCAATGAAGTGACTGAGTTACAGTCTCTGCATTGCAGGACAAAAACACTAAACAACATTTTTAATGTAGGTAGTAAAGAACAATGCTCTCAAATTAAGCTACTCGGGGAATTAAACCAGACAAAGTATAAAAACTTTGACTGGCATTTTGTCCCAATAGCAGAGTCAATATTCCCATCCTAGAAAGTCTTACAGGATCTTCAGTACCTGCAAGTGGAAGGCATTTAGTTTTGAATTTCATCTGTAAATGGTCCAGTCAGCAGCACAGTGCCCCCTAAGCCATGCTTGTGCACTGGATTTGCTCCTATTTAAAGGAAAGTGCTGCCTGACACACTATTTCTCCAGTCAATTTTTAGAAAAAGCAGGTAACAATGTATGTGTTGGTTCGGTGGTTTTATTGATTTGTTTGATAGGTTTTTTGTTGGATTGTTTGTTTTCTGTTTGATTGACATTTTCTAAGCAGAAATGAAAAAGTTATTTATTGTAGTCCCTAAGTAGGATGATTAGTAACTTAAACCACAAAGGAAAATTATTACATTGCTTGCATACATAAAAAAAAAAAAAAAAGCACCACACCTTAATTTGCATTAGGTTACTATACCATACTATGTCTTCTTCAGAAAAGTATGAAATCAAATGAAATTAAATGAAATATTCTGTCAAAGGCAGTGAAGTAGGTTAAGGAAGGCTTTTGGTTATTTCTCTAAATATTCTTACCTTTACAGTTAGGGAAAATGCCAAATGTGCCAAACTTTTAAATTCATTTTATATTTGCCCTGAAGACAAACATTTACTATTATTCAGTAGAAGGACAATTTATGCAGAAGGAAGGCTTCAGTGTTTTCACGCAACTGTGTAAGGCTGACTGCAGCACAGAAGTAAAGATTTGGAAAGGAAGGAACTATGCCTGGTGTCTCAGAATGAAAAATACATTCTGTACCTTGAATATAGGCAGTGATTATATCACCTGTGCTAACTGAAGTCATAATTTTACCTGTGTTTTCCATTGTATTTCTTTTGATCATGAAAAACTAATGGGGTATTGATGCACATGAAACTGAATTTATCCCAACCCCTAATCTGAATGATAAACTACACTGAAATATAAGAAATGCTCATACTGCTTTACAGAGATCCAGTATGAGAAATACATGCAGGCATCTACGTTTGCCACGTTACATTGGCTTCTGTACTCTGTCCTCCTTGTATCTTGTCACTCATGTACACAAAACAGACTCTCAGAGGCACACACAGATGCATACACACACACACACACACAGGTTCAGGACTATGTTGTTTTCAAAGACACACATTAGCGAAGTCATCCTAAGGAATTCCCTGCTTGCCAAAATACTCACTTCCAGACCACGGACAGTTCCATCAGTCAAAATGTGGTGTGAACTAAAGGCACATAGTAGTTTTTGTTCATTAGGAGGGGTACTATTGGGGTGGGCTAAGAGGAAATGTAGAGAGGATTTATTTCTGCCTGTGCATTATTTACAGTGCCCTTTGCACTAAGTAAAGTTAGGTGACTGCTTAAGCTTTACCAAGCAGCTAAAGGTAAATCTGCAGGAGGTCTTCTTTTGCTGCAATTTCAATCCTCAGCTATCACATATAATGTTACAAGCATGGAGTGGGGGGGGTAGGGGGGGGAACCCAAACCCTGAGATTGCTATTCAAATACCAAGCTTAATGTTCTTCACATACAGTTCAACATGGCATGCGGTTTTATTGTATAAAAAGGCTCACATACGTGAGTTGAGCTAAAGAATCTGCCTGCCGTCACCATTAAAATGCATCTGCACATTTTCCCCATAAGTTAAGGAGCAGAACTGTAGGTATTACGAACACGGTCACACACAAACACATATACAGAGCGCCGCTACCTTTCTATGCCTGTATTTTGCAGGTCCCTTTGCAACTGCCTCGGGTACGCAAACACGTTTCTACAGCACCTACAAGGGTAAGGCTTACGTACCAGCGGCAACTTTAACACAGACAAATTACAGGTTGTGCACCCACTACGACAGCATTACTGCACAAAATATTTTGCGCTACTTAGAAGGCTGTGTCAGCGGCACCGCTGTCCAGAAATATCCATGTTGCCACATATTAAAGTGTCATTTTATTTAAGCCTTACCTTGGCTGACTTGCCCTAACTGGTGACAAGGCACTTTAATTTATAAGAAGCAAATGGGGACTTTTCGCAGTGCTGGCGGCACAGCTGCTCGCCGTCCTCAGAGAGGTACCCGGCCCCGGCTCCGCATCCCTCGGAGCCCTGAGCCCCGCGCCGCCGCTCCTGCAGCGCCGGTAGCCCGGGCGATTGGCCGCGCCGCCCGCCCGCCCCCGCCCCGCTCCGCGCCCGCCCGCCTCCCCTCCCTGCCCGCCCCCGTCCTTCTCCCCTCCCCGCCTTGTTTTCCCCGTTTCCAGCACTTCGGGGACGCAAGCAGTCTTCTGCGCGCAATGGCAGACCCGGGCTAGCCCCGGCTCTGGTACAGATGCGCGATTCATCCATCCACACACCAATCCATCCATCCATCCATCCATCCATCCATCCATCCATCCATCCATCCATCCGTCCGTCCATCCGTCCTCCCGTACCGATATAACCGGTGCGTTCGGGCACAGGGATATCTTTGTCCGGTAACTGCGCGGCGGCTGCGAAACCCCCCCTGTTCGTGCTTGAGGTGCAGAAGAAGGACGGCTCCAGCTTGGTGACAGCGAGCCCCTAAATTCGGTGCCGGGAAGGGGGGCCGGGAGCCGGGAGGGCTGGGCTGCCGAGCGGGGCGGGAGTGCACAGAAGGGGTGCACCACCGAAAGCGGGCAGTACGGCGCTGCTGTGGCAAGCTGGCGATAAATTTTCCTATTTCTGTGCAAAGTCGTCACAGCCTGCTAAACATTCCACTGCCGGCTCGTTCATCAGCCGTCCACATGGTCCGGCTGTGAGATGCAGACTGAATGGTGCCCCTTAATGCTTCCTTCCAATCCTGGTGGGGCACAGGAGGTGTCACATTAGCAACCCGTCCCCTACCAGATCAGCCCCACTCCTTTAAAGATTTCCTCCTAAGAAGCCTCTGTGCATATCACTACACCAGTGACTGTAAGTTGGTGGATAATTTGTGCCCTTTCAGGCTGGTCTGGATCAAGGCAGGCTGGCTGATGCAAAAGTAATTAAAAAATCTGGACCTTGTATAGTATCCTTACTCCAAACACACCTTATTCGGAATTAAGATTAATGGCATTCTCCTGATTCAGGGTTTCAGGAATGGGGCAACCATGTCAGACTCTGCTTACTCAACCTGCTAAAGCAGCATATTAAAAAATGTAATTAACATATAAGTGAAAGCCCTGGCACATTCCCTGCTGGTGCAAAGGAACCTTGATTCCAGCCAGCAGGACATGTACCCTGGAGTGAGCCATGAAACCAGAGTGTGTTTGAGTCCCAAAAGCTCTGGCAGGAAATGACAGGATGAAAGAAAAGAAAGCTAAGCTACTGCACTGCTTTTTTTTTTTTTTTTTTTTTTTTTTTTTTTTTATGTATTATGGGTCAGAAGCAGCATCTGAAGTATAAATGATAGGTATCCCATGTACAAATGATATAGATTTGAAAAGCAGAGCTGAAAAGAGTAATTCTACAATTTAACATAACCAGAGGAGAAGCTGTTACACCAGATTAAATGGAAAGAACAACACTGCTCAGTGAGATCACTCGGGCTGCTGGATTTTGAGAACTTTTCAAACAAAATCGCTCTGAGCTGCTCAGCGATATACATTAAAAATGATTTTGCTAGCAGGATAGGGAATTGAAGACAAGAAGCAGCTAGTTGTTTGAATTTGGGGGTTGTAAGCTCTTGGAGGGAATGAAATAGAAGCTGTTTCAATTTGCTATTTATACGTCCTCTGGCTTGCAGCTGCAGCACATATGAATCAATTCTTTAATACACAGTCTTCAGAGTGTTCTCTCTCATGCAACTTCTGTTAGGTTGTGCATAGCTCCAGATTCAGACAGACCTCATGATCTGGGGGATGGGCTGCTTCTATCCAGACGCTTTCACTATTTTACTGCACTATGGCAGAAGCAAATCTTTAATCTCCTTGCCAGGGAAGTAGTTGTATTTGTATTTGAGGGGGAAAAAAGGAGGAAATGAAAGAGTGAAAAGACACATTTCCTTTCATTCTCTTAAGGTCCAGACAATGTAATATGAAAAGGAATTAATGTCAAACAATCTTCCAAAGATTCGCACCTCAGTGCATAACGTGAAAGGGATAAAATATAGGGTTACCTTTCAGCCTACCTACCCTTGGATGAAATGCTGCTTAGGTGTAACAACCCAGGGATATGGCTGAAAACAAAACATTTTATTTTAAGGTCTTCTCTCAGTAATTTCCAGTGAATAAGACAGAATTATGAATATTTACCAGCTACTCAGAGCATATGTCATCAACTCATTTGTTTCTGCAATGAGATGTTTGACAAGCAGAGGGAAGTCTTGATGTTTCAGAAAAGCATTTAGAAGGTGAAAATCTGAAATTCTTTCTTCATATATATATGTAAAATACATACACGCACATGCATTTGTATTGACAAATTTCAGAGACTTCTCACAAGCAGAAGTAAAGAATATCTGTTTAAAGAGATTATATCCAGTATTGCAGGCTAATTTGATATACAATGATCAAAGTTTTCTTAAGAATTCAAAATTATGCCATTTCAAGGAAAAAGCTGACAGTTTGAAAAAAACTAGCCTCAATGAACTCTGACATTTCTTTTAAGCCTACATTTTAAGACTAAATACTGAGATTTGGTGCTACTGATGTTAGGTCAATGCTTTCATCAGTTTGAATGCTAAAAGAATTTGAATTTGTCATGGGGAAATAAAGTCTGATGAAAAGAACCTCAAAATGAAGTTGCTGTCTGGGACTGCAGCAGGATTCCCAAAGGAATTCCAGGGAAAATTGGATATAACCCTTGAAGTCATTGCATGCATAGGCCTTGCCAAAGGAATCCAGCAAACTTACACAATTCTAGCAGTATATCAAAATACAGAACTTTGTCAATCACATTCAATAAGTTCCCTTCCTGGACTCAAGAGCTTGAGACAATGATTACAGGAGCAGGAGAAGGGGCTCTTTTTGTCCCTTCTGACTTGTGGACCTGCTATGTTTAAAAGCAATACTGAAAAGGACATATACTAGTTATGAAGGAAATATATAGCTGTAGCAAATGTAAGCTAGCTTCTACAGATTAAAAAAAAAAAAAAAAAAAGGTATTGCTTTGCTGCTCCAGTTAATAAGTTATAGAACATGCTCACAAAATCAGTCTCTCTTTGGGGGTGCTTAATATGCTAAACATTAATTGACTGTCTTGCAGGTAACTGCTAGAGAACTATTCATCCAGGTAACATTCAACCAATTAGAACAAAACCAAGTGGTTCATTAACACATAAAGTAAAGAAAGTTCCAGGTCATTTATAGATTACAAAGTTCCTGTACACAAGATAGATAGATGAGGAATGGCTAAGGTGATACTGAGATAAAGACTTGGCAAGTTTAAGTCCAACCCTTTATCTTAAACACGTGTACTCTAGTAACTGCAGCCGAAGAAAATTAGCTCAGGCGTTGCCAAGAACCTCTGCTCACACACTGAGAGAAATTGCACTGGGAATTTTCATGTTCTTGTTCAAAAGGACCAGGGAGTAACACAGTAACCCCTACCTCCAGCAGCAACTTCTGTCTACAAAAAATTACGAACGCCTTCCCTTTTTCCTAGATTTGAGAGTGAAAACATAGCATTCTACCATTTCCTGCCACAAATTTCACATTCACAAATCATTATTTTTCTTCTCAGCTGCACTGCATAAGAACCAGTCCCAGCCATATGTCTGAGAACATGTTTAACACTCCCCACCAATCTCTGTTTCTTGTCTTAGAAGATGAACATTTTTATTTGCTGAGTTATTAATAAATATTCTTACAACTACTAATTTATGCAAAAATTAATTTTCTTAAAGGTTTGCATATGATTTACTAATGACAGTTCTTTAGAAACGATCATCCGAAAATATATCAGTAAGTGGAATTAACAATTGGGCCTTGAGTTTAAAAGCAAGTAAAAACAGTATGTCAAGTTCAATATAAAAATAGTGTATATAGTTTGATGATGCATCACAATGGGACATAATTGGCTCACCATACTACCTCTATTTCTATTTCAAAGAGTACCTAAATGTAGTAAAACATAAAAATGCAAAAAATAATGTTAACATTGAATGCATTTACACTATTGTTACATTTCTATCTCTAGATAACTAACAGAAAATCATACCAAAAGACATCACGACAGTCAAAATTTTCATTTTCTGATACATAACAGTGGGACAGAAATTTTTAACTTGTCTAGTAAATGAATATACAACTGAGCTATCTTCATGTTCCTAATGAAGACTCTCTGGAGGTTTCGGATATCATGTCTCTATATTTTTATTTTTAATTCAGTAATGTGCACAAATATTCAGAGGAAACAGGATTAAGAGAATTTATTTTGCATATGGTCTCTCTGAATATTCTGTAAGGCATGTATTTCCTCTAGAAAATTTAAATAGTTGATTAGAAAAAGTAAATTTTTAGTACAGGTTAGCAAATTCTACACTATACTAATTGCAGAGGGAATGGCACCACTGATACTGCCTTGGCTCCTTCTACACTAAGCATCACTGGAGTATTTTCTAATAAAACAACAACAGCTGTTCCTAGATATATGATGCCAATAACAGTTGCCAGTCACAAAAACTTGTGATAATATAGTCACTTGACTTTAGTATTTCCATGAAACAGCAGGCAAAATACACTGACAGAACTTGGAGAAAATAACATAATGCCTGGCATTTTGCTACCTCTTACCATAAAACTCTGAGCTAATCAGTCCCTTTCTGAATGAAGGAAAGATAGAAAAAAAAATTATAAAGGGCCATAAAAGAATAGCATGGTGTATCAATACCTCAGTCTCTGCATGGAAACAGACAAGAAAGAAGACTCAGCTGAAGGCAGTGAAATAATTAACTTAGACATTAATAGATCTTTCTGCCCATCCCATGGAATTTCACACTAACATTTATAAGAGACACCATTCAATCAAGAAACTTGCTTAATTGGGGTGTTTCCTAGGAAACTAATACAATTGTGTAATTGTAGATCATGCACTGACCAGTGTAAAATGTGATACGTCCTGGTAACTGTATAATGTTCATGTGTAATAGGTGGCATTTTTTAAGTTTAAATCTGTCAATGAAATTATCCTGATTTTTTGAAATTAATGTAGGCAAAAATAAGCCTTTTTCATACACAGACTGGTATTAAATCCTCACAGGTCAAGGTTCTCTCTGAATTGTTGCAAATGATTATTCAGATAGTCCATGTAAAATATCAGATACAAAGGTGTCCTATTCAAATTATGAACATTATATTTGGTAGAGTTTGGCTTTTACAGCTGGGAGTAAGATACAACCTTCTTTCCCACTGTAACGAGCTTTAACCAATTTTTCTTAGAGGTAGGAAAATACCAACAAGGAAAGGCTCCTGGGACAATATAGATACAGATTTTCAGAATATCATCCAAAAGGACATTATTTCTGGGGCATATTATGTATTTTTTTATCTTTATTAAGACAAAGAAATTGCTTCTCTTAGACTCAACATTCAGTATGCAAACAGCAGATCAAAAAAAGGAGAAATGTAAAATGTTATAAGACGATTATGATGCAACTTCTACTGAAGTTGGAATATCCTTTCTGTTGAAATCGTAATGCTGAACGATGCTGAAGATATGTGAAGGAAAAACTGGGTAATTTTTGATACGGAATCTTCACTGAAACTTAGCAATCCCTCTGTACTGTATCCTTTACTCCTTGTACTATAACTGTACTTATATATAGCTGTATTCTTTTTTAGCACTTCTTCCAATATGAAGATGTGTACCGACACTGTTTTTCTCCTTCCAAAAAGGTGCACGACCAACAAGATATTTAAATATAGCAATATATGCTTACAGTTTCATGCCCAGTCAGTGGGCACCACCGAGAGGATTCTGGTTTCCTCTTCCTTATCTCCCTTGCTTCATCAGGTATTTTTTTATGTTTTGGTAAGACCTCTCCAGAGCCTTCTTGTCTCCTGCCCAAACAGCACCAGCTCTCTGCTTCAACTGATATGATGGATGTTCTGATCCATTAATGAGGTACATGATTGTTTGCTGCACTTGCTCTAGTACGTGCTCATGTGTTGGGTACTGCGGGGTAAAGAATGGGACTCAGCACTCCAGGTGGGTCTCACCAGGACTGAGGCAATGGACAACTTCCCTTAAATTGCTGATAATGCTCTTCTAATGCAGCTCAGGGTTCTCTTGGCCTTCTTTGTCACAAGGGGAATAATTTGCACTATATTTTAGTAGTCGTATTTTGTAATTATATCAAGCACTAACGTAGGATCAAAGTTGAATTTTGAAATTTGCTGAGCTTTGTAGTAGAGCTCCTAGTTGTTGAATCACCTATAATTTGTGGGACAACAGTGTTTAGTACAGGACTGTAGAGTCAGTTAACGTCTAATCCCAGTTATTCTCTTAACTGGATTATCTAATTTACAATTAGAGTAGGAAAAAGGATACACCTTTGTTTCTGAAAGTGGAAGAAACTAGGGGCAAGAGAAACAAAGGATGTCTTGGTAGCTTCCAAATTCTAGAAGCTTAGATTGACAGTATTTTTATTTAAAAATGTCAAATGAGAAAACAAGGTTAAAAGCCATCTAATGCTGTCCACAGTGGCACCCTTCAGCAGTGTATCTGATGGGGGTTCTCCCCCATAAAGGCTAATGTGTAGACACAATATCCTTCCTATTCTGTAGTGCCTAGCCTTGTGTGTCTAGCTCCCTCCAGTGTGCTTAGCACAAGTGGTAGATCATAAGATTTTATTGAAAGTTTAAAATTTCCAGTGGAGATAAGTCTCTGGTATCACCAAGGTAAAAGCCCCTCCCTGCCGCCCCTCTGTTTCATTCCTCTAGCCAGGTAATAAGACAACTGAAGAAATGGAAATGAGAGTAAAGAAACAAGTTGGTTCTTACTCTCCTTATTTTTACGTAGAGAAATACTGCAGTTCCACTGATGCTTAGATTTTAGCTTTCATAGTTTCAGATTCTGTGCCACCTAAGGATGTAGTTTTGAGCCTCATATTAAGTGCTAGTAAGCTCTCTTCACAGAACAAGTAGACAAAACAAATCTTTTCCTGCTGAGGACCAAGGACAACTTTCAGCCCAAAAAGCATAAACAACGGTGGACTGAAGGGAAGAACAAGAAGGATGGGACCTCACAACCTGAAGCTGCAATTGGACAATTAAACCCCAATATACAAATGGACCAAAACTTATAAAAATGTAAAATCTTGTGATTGGGTGTGGTCATTCCGAACCCACCCTGGGTGCAGCCTTGGTCAGGCTGTAATGCCCAGGGTGGGTCCTGGAAACCTTTTCATAAATATCTGCTTTATTTTCTAGCTCTGTCCAGCCTCTGTTTCAGATCAGCCTTCCTAGGGCATCACCACAAGCCAACTACATGCTTCCATGTAGGTAATGTCATGGCTGCCGTTTATTTAATAAAACCACCATCTACTGGAATGCTTCTCAGGATGTGCTTTTCTTTTGCCATTTTCTTTTTAGTGCCCACTATAATTAGTTAGAATTAAGAAAAAAACAAGTTTATTATTAGTATGATCTGTTTAATAGGCCAAATAAGCAATAAGAAATAACCTTGTGTTAGATGGTGGCAAGCAGTGAAGCAAGGACATATGTTTGTTCTGTTCCCCAAGCATAAACAGAACACAGTTTCCCTGACTAATAAATTTACTTTCATTTTAATTAAAACAGAACATTTAGTTACATTTCCTCTGTTCTGTCAAAGAATTAAATAGATAAATGGGTAGCAGGAGAAAAAATGACAACATTTTCTTTAGTGCTCCAACTGCACTCACAACCGATTACTACCCATCTGTTCACTAAAGGTGTAGGAAAGGCACATCATATAAAGCCTTATTCCCTTAAAAAGGCTCACTAAAATACTTTGGTTGTGATCCCGTATCTTCAAAAATGAAAAAAAAGTTTTTCAAAAGTAGAATTTGTCAATTCTGTTTTGGTATAACATTAGATAAGCTGTTGTCATTGTTTTATTCTTCTGATTCTTTCTACCATTAAATAAAAGCTCTCCTGAAGAGGGGCTCCCCTTGCAAAAATTATTGCAATGGCAATTCTATGGATTCTAGTCAAAAAGGAACCATTAAGTAAACAGTCACATGCAAGACAAGACAAAAGACTCCACTCACTTTCTCTGGTAGGCAGCCTAACAACCGAGGTTTGATTGAGGCATATAGTCCAGGAAGGTTCTAATTTTGCTTTAAGAAACTGAAGAACTGAATTATCAGCCACTTCCCTTGGTGTTTTTCTTTTCTAATGGTTAATGGCTCCTGTATTTGGTAACTCAATTTACTGGCTTTCAGGATTTTTTAAGAAACTACGTTTCATCTACTGATAAAATGCTTCATTCTTTCAGTCATTTTAGAGGTGTTTAGGTAAATGGAAGAAATACAAAATGGGACAGGATACATCCAGTAGTGTTGAGTAGAGTGACTGTCGTCATTGGAGACATACTCCCTGCCTGCTACAGAATAACTGAATAGTTGGAAAAGACCTTTAAAGTTCATCTGATTTAAACCCCCTGCCATGGGCAGGCACACCTTCTGCTAGATCATGTTCCATAAAGCACCATCCAAGATGGACTTGAACACTCCCAGCAGTGGGCATCCACAACTTCTCTGAGGAACCCATGCCAGTGCCTCACCACCCTCCCAATGAAGAATAAATCCAATCAGAATCTACCCTCTTTTATCTTAAAGCCATTGTCCCTTGTCTTAGTACTACATGCCTTTGTCATAATTTTAAGCATCTTTACGTACTGGAAGATTGCAGTAAAGCCTCTCTAGAGACTCCTCTTCTGGCTGAACAACCCCAACTCTTAGCCTGTCTTCACAGGGGAGGTGCTTAAGACCTTTGATTATCTTCATTGCCCTCCTCTGGGCTCACTCCACCAGGCACATGTCCTTATTATGCTGGTGTGCCTGGAGTTGGACTCAGTATTCCAGGCAGGATCTCATGAGGGCAGAGTAGAGGGGGAGAATCACTGTCCTAAACCTGCTCGTGATGTTTCCTTTGATGCAGTTCAGGATGCAGTTGGCTGGCTGGGCTGCAAGTGTACATTGCTATCTATTAAACAAACATAGAAATTCTTCAGCAACTGAAAAATGGCAAGCCATGTCCATCTTCCAAAAACATTAAGAACGAAGATCCACAGAACCACAAGGCCGGTCAACCTTACTTGCATCCCTATATAACTTATAGAACAAGTTGTCCTCAAAAAGCTTTTCAGGACAGCAGCCTGACTTGGATTGGCAAGTATGGATTTACCAAGATAAAATCTTCCCTGACCAACTTGTCCTTTCTGTTGAAACAGCTGGATGTAGACAGCAGGGCAAATACCATCCTTTGACCTGAGTAAAGCTTTTGACACATTCTCTTCCAATATCCCCATAGCCATACTAAGGATTATATTGGTTGGATGGAGCATACAGTAGTGAAAGTCTGGCTGGACTGCAAGACTCTGAGAATCACATGTATCAAGAGTCAATACTGGTCTAGACACTATTTAGTGTCTTTGTCAACAACATGAACAATAGGACAGTATGCAAGTTGACAGATGAAACTGCATTGGATGTTTCTTTGAAACTGCAAAACTAAGCTAGATACTTTAAAAACAGACCAGTACTTCCTTTTTCTTTACTTATATTGACAATAGCAAAAGTATTTTGCGCGTTGGTCACCTATAATAGCTTTGCATGCCAGTCACCCAAAGAACCAGCCAATCTCATTTCTCATGTGGTAAGAAATTCTAGCCTCACTTGGCTGTGCTAAAGACCAGCAAGTCAAATGACTAGATTTATAGGATCTGCAATGAGAAAAAAAAAAAAATCCACAGAAATTTTTGTGTATTACTAAAAGGGCTGGACTTACCTATACAGATGCAAATAACAGACTGTACAGTGAGAAAACTACCGGTTTTACAATATTCATTTTAAGTGCAGCAGAAAAGCATGACCTAAACCCATAACACTATTTAAAATTATGATTGATAAGGAAGAGTTAACCAGTTGTTCCTTAAAGAATTTTTAAGATAAAAATATTTAACAAGTTTTTCAAAGCTAAAAGTTTATTTACTCTCTCTTTCTAGTCCTTTTTAATATAGGGCTATAGATTACTGATCTTTTCTAATTCTTCTAAATGATACAATAGAAGTGGAGCTTCATTGTTGTAAATGAATACTCAGTGTACACTATGCATAAATTCACTCATGTAACGTTATGCTGCCTGTGTTTCAACACTTAAAGTATGTGGACTATTGTATATTCAGATGTTTTAAGCTTATACTAAGTAATATTAATTTCATTTAATATTAATTTGATTTTGACCTTACATGCTGTGTTGTACCACATCTAAAAATATTACTATCAGTGGCATTTAATGGAATCAGTACATCACCATAACCTAAATGAATAGGCAAAAATCGATCTCCAGCACTGTTCTTTTTTTGTCCCAATGCAATATTGGTATTAATACCCATACATTATTAAAATCTAACACAGACATTATTAAATTTAAGGTTTTATTTCCATGTCCAAGACCTAAGTCCTTTAATATGCCTTTTAATTAATAATGTATTTTTTAATTTCTTTGCTTATGCTTTAATGTGTTTTTTTAAGCCTGTCTACTGTAAAAAGATTTGTAAGTATCACCAAAGTTGGAAGATAAACCAGTCTGTATCTAATGTTAGTTATTACTGTGCTTCTGTTGATTTTCTGGAAACCTAAGTTCAAAGACCCTGTTACAGAGCATACATTTTCAAAACTGGTTAGGGGACAATTCAGACTTTTCTGCCTGGAAAGCGTAGAATTTGTCTGAGGTCTTCACATTACTAAGGGGAAAGAAGAAGGATCCAGAAGCAAAAACACTGCATGAGAGCAGCTGCCTTTCAAGGTTGTCCAAAACCTTTCCCAAGCCTAGAGGGGGAAGCCAGATGATGGACGCAGTGCATCAGCCATCTGCACTGATGTGATCCCAAGGGGAACTGCACACCTGAAGGCAGCAAGGCATGCAGCAATCACACAAACTGCTGGCACTGTATGCATTACACCAACCACCACAAGCTAACCCAGGAGTAGATACACACAAGGGAAAGGTGCTTGAATACCTATAGCCCATGTCAGGGGCTTATACTTGCAAGACAGTAATTGATACAAAGAAATTTTCTTCTACTTTTTTTTTTTTTTTCTCTTTTTTAACCTCATCACACTTTTACTTCCCATGAGTAGGGTTTGCTCCTCATTTTTACAACAGAAGAGAACTCTTAAAAGTCTCTTGTTGAGTTAGATTTACTCAGTGAGTTCAGCAGTACCACAGAACAGGAAAACACACAGTCCTTAGCATCTTTAAAGGGTGAGCAAGGGATAGCTCTGGAAGGGAAAACACATCAGAAGGCAAAACCATCTGGCTTTCAGACCAGCAAAAGCCAGCTCCAGAACTGATAGATATGGTAGCTTTAAACTGCTGATAGAAGGGAGAAGCATTCATATAAATGGATAAATTATAAAAGTCTAGAGTCAGCTTAAAAAGCCTTGGTAGAACTTTGACAAGAGTTAGGAAAAGAGAATTTGAATTTTTTCTTTTTTTTTTTTTTTTTAATGCCTCATTTCACTACACTCTTTCCTCAAACACAACTAATGATATATAATGCAAAAGCTTTTTAGATAAAATCAAACACTGGTGATACAGGTACTTACTGATACAGGTAAGGGGACAATTTTATTATTAAAGCTACCGTCATTTAAGCATTTAAAACAAGTTAAATGCAACTAAAGCTAAGTAATAACTGTATAATAATCAGACATAGACAGGAAAATCTACAAATAAAACCTCCTACTGAATAGTTTAAAAAAATACTTGTTTTTCAACAAAAATTCACATTAATATCTGAAAACTAGGTTTTCTTCTTAGCTATGTTTAAATCTTGGTTGTTTTCTGCAATGGAAAGAAAGTCAATCAAATTGCTTCTGGTTTTGAATGTCTTGTATGTTATATGGTTTATCAAAATAGGATCCCATGTCTTCACTGCTGATGTGATCTTATGAGTTTTCAAAGAAAATTTATCAAATAGGCCTAACTATGAGAAGAATGAGCAAGAAGTGATGTTTATTGATGCATAATGTGCCCAAATTTAGGACTGTTAAATTGATGAATCATGTCAGTCTACTGTGACTAAAAAATGTTAATTGACTTGTAAAATAGATACTATTTCATAATGACAAGGAAATACCAAGAACCAGTCATGACTGATTATTTTTAGAAATTCAAATCTTATTAATGCCTCAGAGATACCGTCATTTTTGTGCACATTGAGTTTTCTTCCCATGCAGTTCTTAGGTAACCCCAAAACATTCCCTGAAGGACATTTCTGGCATACCTTAAAGTAGATAAAGTGTCTTTATAACATGTTGCGGGTATCAATATGCTTTAAGCACTAGTCTGTCTTTTCAGCTAGCACATTTTCTTGAAGACGAGCATGTTGAACTGATGTTTTCAGTGAGAGGCTCTAGAGACAAAATGAACAAAATTCTCTTCATTCACAATCTTTTAAAGAACAAAACTGGAATGATTACAGTGATTACTCTCCTGGCTTGCCTGGTAAGTTGGATATAACTGCCAGTATAATAAAGTTTAGTCAGTGTCAATGATGACATCCTGAAAATAGAAGACACTCTCCCCCATGTTTCATAGCTGCCAGATGAAATATGCACCATAATCAACAATACAATTTTGCTTTTTTCTATTGAGATAGTCTTCAGACAAATCCTGAAATCAGTTTATTTCTTTCCTCTGGTTAAAGAAGCAGGCAAAACAGACTGTAAAGCCTCCAATTACGAAATCCTTATTTCTATAGTATCTTTAGCTTCTTTATGACCCTCTCCTTCTTTTGCCATTTTCCACCACTTGGTTTCTCAAAGTAACAGAATGTGGGAAAATGGCTGGGGGTAAAATCAGAGAAAACTGAGAAGTTATATTCACACTCTAAAGGAGTTAGTACAGAATTTTTAGGGTGAAGTGCAATTGCATCCCTGGATGGGACGCAGTCATCATGCCTGATTTCCCCTCACAAGACATGCTGAGGGAAATGAAATGGAGTTGGAGTACAGTGCAGCCAGGGTCTATTAAAATTCTTGTAAGGGAGGGACCTCGGTGGTACCTTGTAGCTTATAATCCCCACATCAGGTGTTAATCAAGCGAGAAAAAAGAAGATGTCTTGCTATTGAGCCAGCAACCATGGGGAGATCACAAATGTCATACTGATGTAGACCTCCATCCCAAAGCTACCCATCTCCAAGGTTACCACCACCCCTCACAGAGAAGCATTCTGTATTTTATTGACTATCTTAGTATCTTACACCAATGGGTGACAAACGTGTATGCTACTGGAGTTACTCCAGCTCCACCTAGACATGAAGAAATAGTATAAAAATAAGTTAAGAATGGGACAAAGTTACAGAAGGCTCCATTGTAATTTTTGGAATCAGTCAATGGGCTGAATCTGTCTTCTTCCCCATAGGGACTCCTATCGGGTAAGAACCATACCCTTATGTGTGCTAAATGATTATCTCAAGCCAGCTTGTGTTAGGGATTAGAGCTTGTCAGTGTATTGCTTTGAATACATTTTTGCAGTGTGATACTATCACTGACAATTTGCAAACCTTAACCTGTCACAATCTTATTAATAAAAAACTGTTAGCGTGGGTCCTTTACGGGTGCTGCAGTCACTGTCAGCAGGTAAGCTACTCAAATAAAAATGTGGAGACCTGGGAGGAGGTCTCTCTGTTGGCTTGTGACCCTGACCAAGTCAGTCCAATCACTCTCTGATCCAGAAGACTGTTCAGTGAAGGGTCCCCATAACTGGATGCTGGCAGACTGGTTGGACACAGGATCTCAGCTTTCTTGGGATGTTGACTGCCTTTATCAACACAGGAGGTTTGAGGAAATCCCTTTTCACATGACACAGGAGGTTTGAGGATATCTTTGGTATCTCCTGTACTCCATTGCTTAATAGCAAATGAGAGCTTCAATATCATTTTTTTCAATGAAACTCATGGTCATTGATTTATCACTTTGTAGAACTTTTTATTTTCTTTCTTTACATTCCACTGATTTCAGTGCTATCATACACCACAAAAGAGACACTGGTACTTTATAAAATTTAGGTTTTGTCATCATTTTACTAGATTTGCCCCTGGATTCTAAAAAGGTTCATATGCATGGCCTAATTATTTTAGAAAGAGCAGCTTCCATGATTGCAGTGACTTTCCATGTGCTTGAAGGATCTCTCAAAGGTTTCTGTTGACCTGCCTGCAATAGTACACTTTTAGAACATTTATATAGTTTAGATTTTACAAATGTTATCACAAACTTCGAGACACATACCCCTATTTCTTAATTAATTAAAACAATGTTTTCATAGTTAGAAGGACAAAAAAATAGTTTTTGTTGGAATCTGTGTATTTCCTACAATGCTGAAAGAAAAATCTCCAGCAACAAACTGGAAATTATTTTATTGTGAACACTAGAGATACACTAAAATAATTCATGTTAAATATTTTACAAACTCAAGATCAAGTCCAGTATGATATTACAATGAGGAACCCCATAACACATTCAATTCACTATTAGCTTTACTGAATCTACAATAAGTGAGAATTTGCCAACTCTATACTTCTCAACCAAGATTTAAATCATCTACTTTGAACTGTGTCAACATGATTAATTACAGAAAGAACTCATTAGTGGGACCTCTTAAAAATACAGAGATTAATGGAATGGGAATTGGGAATTAAATTCTGCTACTGTTAACAAATTTCACTGTTGTTTCCACATGCCATTTACAAATTTATATTATAGTTGGTGGCCATCTAGCAGCTGGATCACTACAGAAAGATGGAAAGGTGTCAGCAGATTTAAGACAGACAAAATAACACTTATATCTTCAGCATACAAATTGGAGGCAAAATAGTCCTTCTGTAGAGATTTATTTTCTGTATGTGAAAAGTATTAGAGTGTTCTGCATGTTCTAGGAGTAAACAACTGTCAGAAAATGTAGCTCTACAAGGATACATGTGTATACATCTGACTGCTAAAGCAGAGAAAAGGTACTTGGGGACCACACCATGCTAAAATGAAGATATTGAGATGCACTCACAAAAGTGACTCACTGAAATGATTCAGGGTAACTTCTCTCTATATCTGTCAAAGGATCTTATGCAATATACAATATTTAGGGGTTTTTTTCATTATTTCTGTCTTATTTCTAGGGTTGAGAGATATATTTGTATTTTATCCCCTTGAAAAATTATACCATTCAATTCCCTAGCCTTTCTTATACAGGTTACTTTTTGACAGAAATAGTAAACCCTTATTTTTAAGCCTTTTTGTCTGCCACCAGCTCTTGCAGAATTTCAGTGAACTCTATATGCCCCTAGTATTAAAAATTCATCTTTATCTTTCAGTACTGATGTTTTTAATAGGTGTAAAATAAAGTTAGGTTCAGAGCTTTCAGGTATTATTTTTATTCAAGCTATATCCTCTTTGCCTATTTTTAGTGTCAATTTAAAATTATTTGATTTTTCTTCTAAACCACTGTTTTTCATGCTTTACTGTTTGCATTTTTTTCCCTTTGTTCTCAGTATAGGAAATACAAACTTGAAAATATTTACTGGGGTTTTTTTTAATTATTTTTTCCTGTGGATATTTCTTTCATTTGCTTTCATATTTTGAAATTCACATAGCTTCTAAACATGCATTTGTATTCCTGGCACTTTTTTTTTTTTTTTTTCTCCTTTCTTTTTTTTCTGGCTGAGTAAAGTTGCTACAGCATTATGTTATTCCTTGAAGACCAAGAAAAGACCTCTTTTAGCTATAAGAGCTCTGTTGGAATAAAATTCATATTTTGGGGTCCTTACCTATTCTCTTCCTTCCTTTTCAAAGGAATGGGCAGATTAAAAAGTTAAAAGAAAAAGGTTCTATCCCTTTTCGCTCTTTGTAATTGTCGCTTCAAACAGTTGTTGCTGAATACCAAGATTCTTTAAAGTTGGCTATACTGAAGAGGAGGGGAATTTGATTGACAACTTTAATCCCCAAACACAACGGCCCATTCTATTGCCAAAGTACAGCAAGTTCTTTGTGGTCTGTGCAGAGCTTCCTTGAGAATTGATGGGGACCATAAAGCTACTGCTTTCATTACATTGCACTGCAAATGCATCATGTATTTCTCCAGCTGTATCTTCTCTGATATAAATACAAACCTAAATATACTTGTGCATTTCTACACAAAGCAGTACATCATGCAAATGCTTACAAGATAATGGGTGACAAAACAGTAAGAATGAGTGTTCTTTTTGATGTAAGTGCAGGCTAATACAAACATAAATGCTTCTGAAACTGGTTTAGGGTGACTGGTCTTTGGGAAATGACCTATCGGAAAGGCAAAGAAAATTTCCATAGATTAAAATCACATTAAATAAAAAATTTCAAGGGAAATAATTGACTGATGAGGCAAGAATGATATATCTTTGTTTCACAAGAAGGAAAGAAAGTTTGTTTGGGATGATCTGAAGAGACAGAAACAGATGAAGTCATTCCATATGGAACATTCTCTAAAAAAACGTAGAGAAGCAAAGATCTCAGCCTCCTCAAATATTTTTTTATTGCATCCATTTTTACAGAGCCTGACTGACCCCTCAGACTTGAGTCTGTTGCCCACTTTACAGAGATACAACAAGAAGGATAAAAAGTTTACAATATAACAAACCATTCCAATTTAAATTGAATAACTGAGAACTTTGACCTTAACTGTGGTGTACCATGTTCTTCAGATAAAATTATGCAAATCAGATCTTTGGGATATTTAATATCTCTTATCTCTGGATGTGATACTAGAGCTCATTGCTTGAAATAAATGGGATTTAAGTATTTAAGTATTTCTTTACATTCTTTGATGAAAATACATTTATATATCTTCGTAGAAAAAAATGGAAAAACCTAACGGAGAAAAAGAGCAGAAAAGGAAAATTTGCAATAAGTTCCTTTTCACAACTAGTTAGACACAATAAGAGCTGATGAAACAGCGAAATGATACAGTGATCATTAAGATGATACAGTTGTACTTTTGTAAGTAGATCCCATTTTCTATGCTTCCAAAACACTGGAGCCCAAGATTGTCTCATCTATATATATGTATGTGTATACAGTTTTGAAAGGAGGGTGCAAAGAAGAGGGAGTCCAGTGGTGCCTGGTGGCAGGACCAGAGACAATGGTCACAAACTGAAATGCAGGAAGTTCCCTCTGAATATCAGGAAACAGTTTGCCAATGGTGAAGGTGACCAATCAGTGGCAAAGGTTGCCCAGAGAGATGGTGGAGTATCCATCCCTGCAAATACGCAAAAATTATCTGGACATGGTCTTAGAGAACATGATCTAGGTGTTCCTGCCTGAGCATGGGTTTTGGACTGGGTGACCTCCAGAGGTGTCTGCAAACTTCAGCCCTCCTGTGATCCTGGTATTCTGTTCCTTTGATCTACAGTTATTTCTGTTTGTCACAAAGCATAACCAATCTAATCAGTTTTCATGTTATATCAATTTATCTAATTTCAGCCATTAGCACATAAAAGGCTATCCTCATCTTGGACAGCTCTAGCACCTGTGACCTCTGCCTGATTCCCCTCCTTGTTCTGATATTATCTCCTTCCCCAAAGTGTGAGGCAAAACATTCAGAAAGTATTCCACCAGAAATTGGTAACTGCTACTACTTCCTGACACTCCTCAAGTCTTGAGTTTTTCACCACATTTGTACACCACTGCTCTTTCTTCAGTATTTAATCTTTTCCTTTTTTCTTCCTCCATCTCGAGCCGTATTTACCCATCAGTTTCCCTGTAAAATGCCACTGCCTTCTCTTTTTCTTCTCAAGTCATTTAAAAATAATAGGAAAACCCAAAATTTAATGAATCCGTGTATCTGTTCCCATTCTCTAAGTGAAATGCCAATACAGAAGTTATTTTACAGGGGGAATCTATCAAGTAGCACACTATTTACTGCACTGGGGCAAGGAGGCCACAAACAAACAAGGCTCTTCATTTAAGTCTGAGTAAATCAAGCAAAAGTTTGAACCCGAATGTTAGAGGTGAAGCCCTAATTTTTAGCTTATTCCTCATATTCTGTCCTACTGACCTGATACTAAGAAACTGTGGTAAAAGTTTCTGAGAAAGACATGTGTTTTTGAAGTTTTGTTTCAAGGTGTAGACATTTCCCAGTCTCTCTTCTCAGGATTTCTACAGACAATTGAAGCTGTCAATTACCTTTCAATATTTAAATATAATACATGACCTTTTTCATACTTATATGTATCCAATTTTTAAAATTTCAGATATTTTAAATAAATTTCTATATCTTCTACACTATGATAGAATAAAGATTCTATACAAACAATAAACAAGATTTAGGACAGAAGATTTAAAAAGGATTTCTTATTCACAAAATATTCAATTGCAAACATTCCCTCTCATCCAGCTCTTGAACAATTCACATTTTGTGGAGTTCACACAGTCTGAAAGGAAACCTGAAAGCCAGTGCTGGTTCTTTAGGAAATCTACCCTGTCTTCTAGCGGATGATTAAAATACTTTACCAAGCAAAAAACCCCTTAGAGTGGAGAAAGCACAGAAAATAGAAATAACACAGTTTTTTCTGCACTAGAAAAGTCATCAGTATTCTGTATTTTAGTGATGCTGATGTGATAACTATAAAGTGCAAAAGCTGCAACCCATGGGCTCAGGACAGTAAAGGAAAGTACAGTAGGAAAAAAAAAAATAAACAAATGGTGACTAGTGCAGACAGGGAAGTGCACATAGATATGCAGACTCTGAACATGCTATGCTCTATAGATCTGCATTATCAAAACCCAGTAGGAATCATTAGATCTCCTTCTCTGCTGTAAACTACAGGCCTGTGAGTGTACAATGAAGCTAATAAGAGAAGTACTTTAAGGGGAAAAAAGGGGAAAAATACAACAAACAAACAAACAAACACCACCCAGAACTCTCCCCCAATGCCCCAAACCAACAAAACACACTAAGAAAAGGATTAAAATTTCTTTCTTTTAATCCTGTTTCATCTTTACAGTAGTAATATGCTTTCTATTTTCCTTACCTTTATTAATTCAGTTCCATTAGTTATCCCAACAGCTAAAATGTAGATATTAGTAAAATCGTAATTTTGGACAACTTTCCATCAAGCACATTGTCACACTTTGTCACCAAGGCTGATAAAACCTGTAATTTTCAGCTATCTTGTCTATTGACACTGTTACTACATCTAAAGATCACGCTGGACTAAATTGAACTCTTCAACTCTCATTTCAGGTGACTTATTTTTCTCATCTTGGGTAATTCTTTTACCTTATTTTTAGAAGTATTGCATAGCTCTCTGCACATCTTTTAGGCACTAAAATTATCTGAAAAATACACTATATTTTAATAGTGACCTTTCTATGTGTGCAGAAAAATAGTATCACTTTCTGATTTCTTTTTTTTTGGTCCCATTCCTGCACGTTTAAGGGCCAATTCAGGGTTGTGGTTTTTTTTTTTTTTTTTTTCCTTTGTCATAGTAGGGTATTGAAACTTATTTTTTGAGGTAATTTTCTGTGATGATTCATTAGCAGTTTCCAGAGAAAGCAATTTTCAGAAAAAAAGTGTGCCATCATAAGAGAAGACTGGATCATGAAAGAACTTAATTTTGGAGTATTAAATTTCCCTCTGCTGAATTGCTCTACTTTCATTAGGAGATTAGAAGATCATTCTACTCTCTGTGTCCTAGCCTTCTCATAATTTACTATATAACCAATATATATTTTACCTGCTTGCTCTGCTGGTATTTATTTGACCTGCAACTTACAGGATTATGGACAAACTTTAATTACTCAGACTTCTACTAAACATTATCAAGTTGTCTTGATTCCTAGGTAGATATTTTTCTTTCCCCTCAGGTAATCCTGAAGTCACCCCTTTAACGAACAATTTTACATTTTCATTTTTGAAACTGCCTAATATGAGATGATACATAAAACAAGTTTTCTTGAGTCAAAATACTGCTGATAAAGCAGATAATTTAGAGAATTTGACTATGCTGTATGAACTCAAACACATGTATCAATTAGATATTTGACATGGATACCAGAATATCTTGTTTATAAACACATGATTTATGCAACTAAGGTGGGTTCATGTTGATGACATACAGTATTTCCTAAATTGTATTATGACACTTAAATGATTTCCAGAGATCTGCATCAAACTAGCTAATCTATACAGATCCCAAAGCTTTATCTTTTTCTATACTATCCTATCTTCTAAGTATTCATCTTGTTCAAAAAACAATACTAGCAGTTAAAATCATTCAAAACACTCTTGAAAGATGTGTCATCTCAAGTTTCCCATGGGTTCCTCTTTGAATACCTTTAACTTCAGCTGGTGTTATGTCCTCCTTCCCTACAGATGAAACTCTTCAGTCATTTAAGAAAAAGGGCTTCTGTTCTTCTGTTCATAGAGGTTTCTGCCTAAAAGGATGAGCATGGGGAGTAGTCTAAATCTGACTACAGAGTCTACATAACAATTGCAAAATCAGAGCAGACTCTGGGTTTTCTGGGTCTGCCCAGTGTCAGTGTAGTAAAGCAAAAATTAATTCTGGCCTTAAGGCAGGGAAGAAGACCAGCTGTCAGTACAGACATGGAATAAGTATTTCTAAGTGGGAATCAGTTCCTCTTCTGCTTGAAGAAGGCTGTTATAAAAATATCCTAGTGAAATGTATTTCTATTCCAAGAATATATGGTATAAATTTTAAAAAGATTCATCATATGAAATTGAGAATACTGTTTTATACAAATTTAAGTAGGCAAGAAAATAATGTAATTAGCATATACATTTAGGATAAATGTTATGAATGTTATATTTATTTTCAAAACATGTTGACACTTCCTTTGCATGTACAAATTACAAAACTGAATTATCCATATGTGTAAAAGCTACATTTAGGTAAAATATACTTCAATCCAGAATTCACTGAATAAAGTGTTTCTTCCATAGGCTCCTGAAGTAATGCACAAGATGTAAGAAGCTAAAATGAAATTTACTGAAGTCAAAAGTCTTCCCTTCATGCCAGTAAAAGAAAACAAAATATTTTTAATTTTAAGAGTTCTGTCATTTTTTGAAGTAAAATTCAATTCAATCTTCATTCAATCAAATTATGCTTAAAGGCAGGATATGCAGTAATTTTAAAATTATAATTAAGTTCCACCTAATAAAGATTGTACGTACCAATTTTGAAAGAAATAAAGTATTGATATTTGTCCTATAGCTACAAAAATACTACAAAAATTGAATGTGACAGACCAAACTCTCAGGGTTTCTCTTCTCCTTATTCAACTCCTATAGGCCAAAACAAAAAGCAACCAAATCGAAGTAGTGATACAGGGCAGAGACCTCAAGAAGAATGTTGGCTTACATATTCCTAAGTACAGACTCAGTTCTTAAAGAAATTCAAACTTAAAAAAACCATATGCATGAACTTGGATTTTAGCTACAGCTCTATTTTATTACAGCAGTTATTAACATCTATTAGTCTCTTCCCATCATTTATTTTTTTGATAGTATCTCACTCACATTTTAGCTTCAGAGGAATTTTGATGTTCTGTGTCCTGTAAGGAATAAATACTTTCAAGCTAATTGGTTTTATTCAGTTTATTCCATTTGGTAAGGTGCACCATTAGTTGGAAGAAAGGTTTGTGGGTTCCTAATACTAAGTGTTCAGTAGCTTGTGAGGTTTCTTTTGGTAGATTCTGCTTTGATTTTTATGATCTGAAATGTCCTTACCTTTAAAACCTCTTTGGTGCCAGCATTTTTATTTCTATTCAAGAACAGAAAACACAGCTATACTAGATGACCTTTTTTAGAGCTCTTTAAACCCTGTACTTTTTCATTGTACCAATCTAGTGACTGAATGCTTATTATTATTATTATTAATGTGGAAAAAGCAATAGAGGGCAGGCTAATTTCCTCTCAGCACAGGTAAGGGTGGTTGTTATATATTGTTAAGCACCAGATGGTAGATTACTTTTATGTTTGCAGCCAAGTGAGAAGTTATTGGATGGACTGGGCTAGGCAGCACAAGGACTGTCTATCACTGCAGTGTCTACCTTCAGACAAGAAATAACACTATGATTCCAACTTTCCCACTTAAGTGGAAAAAAGATATGATGAAATTTCCATAAAAACTTCAGAATGGTTTTACTAAACTGTTCTGACCCAAGCAGAATGAGATATCTTTCTGGATAGTGACATTGGGATTAAGAATAAAAAAGAAAAAAAGAAAAAAAGAAAAAGAGGGAAAGAAAGAAAAAGATTAAGTTCTTACCAAAGTAACACAGTCTATCCAATTGTACATTTCCCACTTAAAAATATGGCTGCTACCACTTCCTCATTTTTTGTAACTTGCCAAAGAGAAATATATTGTAAAAGGATGAGGATACAAATATTGAAATATTGCATACATTGCAGAGCTGTCAAAATACCAATGGGCATCTGTCATATCTCACACATGAACCTCTACACTACAAACCAAACACACTTGCTAACATTTTTAATATAAGTTTATTTCTTCTCTTTTTCTCCCAAATTCCTGGACGCTCCTCCTTCTGTTATCTTGGAAATGTAGGAAGAAGTGAGGAAAGTGTATAACACATCATCTCAAAGCAAGAATTGCTGCTAATATAACAGCAGTAAACACATGGCAGTTTGGATAAAGAGTGACGTGTGCTGTTTTTGCTTATACGATTCTGGATTGATTTGACTCCTGTGTCAAAAAACTGCTGAACAATGGAGCATAGTTCTTTGTTTTTCATCAGTTAGTTGCTAAAATGACAAAGGAGGGGCTTTTTTTGAAAAGGGTTTTGATAACACATGACAATTGTTACTCCCACTTTCTTATTATAAGGAAGATTTTTCTAATTTCTAACATCTCAGCAGGTATTCCCTTGGAAACAGTCAAAATCAAAGCACAGCCAAAGTGAGTATGAGTTTAGAAATAAATCCAAACAGAAAAATCTTTTAGACATTCATTTAATCAAAAAACAATGTTCATACTACTTATAGGCAGAGAAACTCTACTATTTGTCTAAGTTCTGGCTAGAGAAACACTGCACTGGTGGAGACATCAAAAATACTAAAAACAAAGACTTTCCAAGTACTAAAGCTCAGCTAATCAGCACTAGTTCACAATTAAATAAAACAATTTAGCATATAACCCAAATTATCCAGACAGCTGGAAAGACATAAGAAAACTTTAGATAATTGGAGAAATCTGCTGGCAGGCCTATAAAGTCCCTGATCCCGAACACAGAGTTCAAACTTACTAACAACCTTTCCTGCTTGATTGCCAAGGCTCAGTGAAGGAAACTGCATTTGGTTCTGGAGTGCATGTCTTGTAAGGAGCATCAAATTCTGATGTAATGACTTGAGTTCAAACTCCTCTATGGTCGTGTCTAAATAGTCCAGTCTTATGCTCTGGACTAAACCATGAAAATCCAATTTTCTTACATCCTGGAGATTAAGAATTTGAAGAGGTCAGGAAATTAGAGAGTTTGGGAAAGCCAGGAGAGTGCCAACCAAAATTATGGTGTTATTCAAGTTGACGATTTTTCTGACACGAACTCCAGTGGAACTGAGATTCCATTCCTGGGTATCACCACCATAACTGATTAACTACAATTAGATTTCCAGATGTGTCAGATACCGAATCATGTCAAACACATTTATATGCACATGATCCCTATTTCCATGTGCTGTCTACTATCCTTAGAGTACTCTATGTTCCCTCATTAGTACAAGACTCCTTCAGCCTACAAAGCTTTGCCTTTTTAATTTGGTATGGAGAGAACTAGATGGCAGAGGACTGAAAGAAAGCAAAGCCCAAAGGTCAAAAATAAAACCTAAGGAGGGACCATTCTATCAATCCCCCAGCAAGCCCATGAGTCACCATCTGTCCAGTTTTTAGCAGAGACTCCTTAGCACCTCCTAAGGCAGATGACTTCAGAAATGTTAGCTTAGACTTCAGGTTTTCCTGAAAGTTTAACCATCCCAAGCACTAACTTTCTGTTTGGTTTGGTAAATGTCCTCTGTGTTTCAAAAAAGCCAGGCTCCTGCTAAAGAACAGAATTCTGCAAGCAAATGTTTTTCTGCTCCTGAAGAAAAGCCAGGGCTTTAGTGTTCCTCGGCTGCTATCCAGAATTGATTTAACCTTAAGCCTCCCTTGCTCTGCTTGAATGATAACTTCTGATTTTTACTTGAGAAGTAAAAGAAAGAAAAAAAGAAACAAAATGTGATAGAGTGATAGATAGTTATGTAGGTTATTTCATACCACTAAATTAGGATATGGCTTTTAATCCTAATGATTTTATTGTATTAAAATACAAGGATGACAAGTTGCAATATGCACAGCACATTCAGTAAATGAGATATCAGTGTATGCTTATCTGTGCCACTCAGTGATATAAATGTCGAGCACAAAACTGTCCCCTTCACATGATGTAGATGCAACCCCCATGCCTTGATACAGTTATGGTGCAGCTGAGGAGACAGGTTGCATATGACATTTGGGATTGAGGAATTTAGAGAAGGCTGCTGAACTGTTTTGGGAATAAACGGACTGATAATGTTTAGCTCAGAGGTAGAAGCAGGAGGCTAAAATCCCTATAACTCCTTCCTGAATTATCTTGTCCGGTAAAGGTAAAATCTGCATACAAGACCTCAAACATGAGAAAATGAAGAATAAATTAACATCATATTACCTAGATTTGTTCCTAAACACTCCTGGGATCAACACCTGACAACTGCCATATCCTTTCCAAAAAGAGTAGCAGACTTCAGCAAATCTATCACATAAAACTTAAATCTCAGTTCCTTTCCCACAAAATTTTTCTTGAAGTGGGTGAAAGGCATAAACTATGCCTAAATAATTTAATTTTTGTAAGAGTTCAAAGAATTTAATAGAATTTTCTAAGAATCTGAATCTGAAAAATTGCAAGAATATTTTCCCACCCTCTTGCTATTTTCTTGCTATTTTTGTAGTTCTGAAGTTGGTAGAAACAACCCACTTGATGTATTCATTGTGAAGCTCACACTCGGTACACTTGGGTACAATTAATACTCAGAATTACCACTGCCAGAAGGTAGGTATCAAATAATAAAGAACAGTATGTGCAAGATGTGATGTCTCTGCTTGCACAGAAACTTCTTCATTGAGCCTGGTCCTGCTGTCTCTTGGGAGAGCTGAAATTTAACCTGTGCCAAGAACTGGAGAGGACCACTTTAGTTTTTTTAAGGTGAACGTCAAATACATTTTAAGATGCAAACTGTCCTAATCAAACCAGAAGCAATGATCTTTTTCTTCCTGCATGACTGGGTCACTGTCAGTGTTAAGTGAATTAAATGCATAATTTATTAAATGGTCTCTCTGAGCAATGAAATCTGTCAGAATTTAAACAGATTCAGTTTGCCGTCGTTACATCATAAGGAGAGGATAACTTTAATTGTTTTCTTCCTTTTTCTGTTTGATGCTGACCACAAGATAGTTTTTACAGACATCCTTCAACTGCTCTTTTATGAGTGGAAACTGAAGAGTGTTTTATTCCTAGGACAGAAGTTTCAGGTTTTACAAGTCCTACCTCATAAACACTTGCGGCAAGAGCTCTCACTTTGTGGGGATCATGTATTAATTGTCTGATTGATAAATGATTATGTCCTGAAGGATGAGTTTCAGAATTTATCCCAAATCCTTATTCTATCCAATTCTCAAAATCAAATGATAGCACTACTCCAAGACAAAAAAGGAAACTTCAGTGGAGCAACTCTTGCAAAGCAATAGGTTTCATGCTAAACACTACTGACACTGACAGTGACAACATCTAAAGAAATGTGAGGATGGTACAATGCACTGAGCCACAAATTGTTTTGATATAAACAACCGCTCCATGAGACAAGGACTGTGAGTAAGAAAATTAAGATAAATGTTTATTACTGGTTTTAGTTTCTCTGAGATTACTTTCATCTTGCTGTCATGTAGGTAGACTTGTTTTCCCAGAGAGGACTCCCTGCAGAGCTGGCATGCTGGGATCAGCTGGCAAGAGAAAAAGAAAGAAGGGAAGCACACTAATTCAATTAGTGGGGGCACCCAGGAGGGCTGACATTGCCTTCCTTTGCTGTAATCTATTTTTCTCCTGTTGGCCTTTTGCCACCTCATCTGTTGGAAAGCAAAATTATGACCTCAGATCATTCACCTGTTTTCTAATGTCTTAAAGGAGAAAATAGATTTCTGATGTTTAATGCAGATGGTGAAATAAGGCAGCTGGTTTGAAATTAAGTTTTAAGATTCTAAAGAGTAAGTTCTAGATTTAAAGGGTATGCATACACCCATACATACCATATCTGTTCTTTTTAAAGAACAAGAGGTTCCCATACACATTTCAAGATAAAATTATGCTATGTATGAAAAACATATGTGAAGAGCATAAATGTGAACTTAATATTTGGTGTAAAGTTGACAGATTACACAACTCTGTTTTCCTCAGCATATTTTAAAAGGTCATAAAGGTTGAAAGAAAAAGGAGCAGAGGAAGGAAGGCCAGGGGCTGAGAAAGGTGCCCTCAGAGTCTGTGTCTTTCTTTCTTTGGGCTTCTATATGGCCTTCTTCCATCATCTGCAACACGTCTAACCATCCTTATTAATGGGACAGAGCCAATTCTACAGAGGGAGTAAAATACGTACCTTGTAACATTTACCTGCTCCTCTGAAGCTCTATAAATCTCTCTAAGGCCAACACCCCACCCCCAACTTCACAGATGAAGAAATTATTTTTGAAGGTGAAAAGTTTTTATGACTGAAGCCACATTATCTTGCTTTGCAATTTAGAAGAGCTACACATTCTGCTCCTGTTGCAAGAACCCTTCTTAATATGATGAGAATAAAAATGGAAATTTCTTATCATATTGTTATCAGATTAAGAAAAAAAACCTCTACTAGAATTAATGATTAGGAGGAGGTGAAAGAATTAGAAATATCCTTTATTTAATTTTTTCTCCAAGGAGATGTAACTGTCTTCTCCCACATTTCTGTCCCCTTATATACACCAAGACATTATCTGGCATTTCTTTTTCCTGAGGGTAGGAGGAAAGCAGAGTTGTGGGATTTCTTTTCATGTTGTTAAAACCAGAAATATATAGAGCTTTGGAAAAATCCAACAACCTTCACATTTGAAGATTAAAGCATTTTAGCTTTATGACAGCCTGTCAATTATATAGAAAGAGTAGAATAATATCACGAGGTTATATTTAATTGGCTAACATGTAGTATGTGTGTACAAATAGTAAATAAACAAAAAATGTTGATATGAAGTGATTTTTCATTTAGGCAAATTGTAACTATTTAAATCCTGTTTAATTTTTCTACAGAGGACAGCAGCATATTTTCTGATCCTGTAGATCAAATTGAAGAAATTTATTTTCAATAGACAAATAAATAACACTTAATCAACAAAGTATATGTAATAGCTCCTACAAATAAATAGCCATACAAAATGTAGTATTTACACAGGAGCCAGTCCTATCTCAATAAGAGCGAAAAAGATGCTTCCTTTTATTTATTTTTTTTTTTTTTGTGATAAGAACATTTATGTCATTAGGCATACATCTCTACCACCATTTTCACATTTATGCTCTAGAGGAAGGCAAATGCTGTTACAGTGCTTAGTTAGAACCACAGCTGTAAAGTGATGGAGTATCCAAAAGTACAATTACTGTTAGAGCTAGGGGCTACTGTAGTCCATAAAATTTGCATCCAGACACTGTAGCTGTTAATGAAGCTTCTGATTACCCATATTCTACCTTTTTTTTTTTTTTTTGTGAGAAGCTGACTGCATCAGGAATCACATCTTTGCATGTCTCCTTTGCTCCTTTCCCAAAATTCCTTCCTTCTATGCCCTCCAGTCCTGTAGGTTTCTAAAACACTAAGCCAATTGTAGTTTTGTTCAAATAAGTTTAAAAATCATTTCAGACATGGTGGTACTATGATACTCTTCTGATATCATTATAGAAATGCAAATACTAGTATTCATTGCTACTAAGAGCATCTTGCTGAACATGAGCAACTTTACACATATTTTTCAGTTTGAAAAAAGAATACTGGTTTACAATAAGGTTTAGATATCAGCAGTCTGCTTCCAAGATTAATGAGAATATCGAATCAAAAATGAACCCTGTCTACCAGTTTAATTAAGCAAATCATGCTTGCTGATTTTCTTCTCCACTTCAGAGGAGAGCACGGTTGTCTTGCTTAATTTCACTACTAGCAGCTATCCTCACACAGTCTGCATGTTACTACTTCAGTGGGATTGCCTGCAGCACACCACACCATGCTCTGATACCAGGTCCATCGTATAACCCAATACAGTACAAAATAATTCTACTGCATTGACAGATTCTTTAGTAATTGGAGATGTATGAGTAGAGATAATACACCAGTCCATCCATTACCACACTGGACACACACCTGCCCTCTCCACTTCAGATTCACAGCCCTGCACTGTCCACTGTAAAAGACAAACTCCAGTGATACTTCCAATCACTTGCTTGTGTAAGGTCAAACACCCAGTTTGAGTGCAGTGCTCTGAAACCATGAGAAAAATGACACCATGGTAGTTGCCTGTGATGATGACTTAAAAAAAAAAAAATATCATGCCAGCCGATTAATTTTTAAATATTTTAAGCTTAATAGAAAGATTTAATTATTGCTAGCTCCCTGCCCATCCGCAGGACTACTTTTGCTATCCATTTATACTGCATTGCTGTGACAACCATAGCTCTTTACCTAAGAAAAGTATGACATAGCATAGACAACAAAAATTAGTATTAATTAGTATAAATTAGTACTTATGTCAGACATCTGTAGAAAATTAAATTTGTAAAACCAAGCATTATCCTAAGAAATCTGCTCAAGAGGCCCTCCAAAAAAGAAATAGTACCCGACCACACAATCTGTATGATGGATTAAAAAGTAATTAGTCCACTCAATTGTCAAATAGCAGGAAATCTGAAATTTAGCCATCAGCAATTGGAAGTGAAGGAATTATTAACAAAAAAATTAACATAACACAAATGATTAGCTGAACCATTTGTGGTGTTAGCATATGATGTACACTGACAACTTGAAAAAACATATTAAATGAAGATGAAAAGGTTGGCATGTTACATGATAAAATTACAGAGTAACTGAATCTCCATCCAATGGACCAGTTTAGCTGATTTAATCACATTTAAATAGATTGAGATTTTTGACCATAAGTCAGTGTTTCTATAAAAAGAGTCAGAAAGAATTACAAGAAACAACAAAATTTAGGCAATTATGTATTCAAAAGCATGATTTTGCAAATCATCTATTTTTAGAATGTAGAATGGTTATCTTCTATGTAGTATGAATTCCATAGTGGAGAATAAGGCTCATGCACGATTAATTAATTATTTCTCCTTTACATTTTTCTTGCTTGTGTGTTTATTTAGCCCAATAAAAACATTTTTGGTGTTTAAAAAGTGAACAATAATAATAATAATAATAAAACTAAAAATCAGTGTACACCCTTTTAAGATACAGCAATAATTTCCAATATCAAATAAAGCAATAATACTGGCATGAATTTTCATAGACATTGATTCAATAAACAACAGCATTTTGTATTCTGGATGCAGTGCTACAACTACAAAATTAAGCAGTAGAGGTGAAACATATTTTTAAATTTCCACATATTAAACCTATGGAATGCTCTTCAGAGACATCAGAATATGAAGCTGTGCCCAGTGAAATCTGAACTTCAAATAAGAGTTGAGCCATTTCAACTGCTTAGAGCTCTAAGGCAGCACCACAGTCTATCAATTTTCAACTCAGAGAACTAAATGCCTGCTCCAATCTAAGAAAATATCTAAATAAATTCAATGCAGCATTTTTGTAATTGAGATAAATTATACCGATTGTCACTCTAAGATGTCATTTGGCAGCTTAACATAAATGGCTAAGATTTAGTAAAGTCCTTTCCTGGCAGTCCATAATCACACAGAGGAATTCTTTTGCTGGGAAGGAAATTCTTAACCTTGGGCTGTTTCTGCTGCTTTTGGGTGGTTCCCACTATCCAGTTCTCTCTATTTTTGTGTAAAACCCAACAAACACTATCTGAACCATTGTGACCTAGTTTGCAGAAATAATCAAGGAAAAAAGAACAAAGAGGAGTGGGGAAGAGTGAGGGAAGGGTGGTAAGTTTTAATGTTTTCTGTTCAGTTTTTTAAACTATCCCATTGTGGTGCCAGAGGCATACCAATGCCAGCAATGAGGAAAGCAACACAAGAATGAGACAAGGAGAATAATAAACCACTCTTTTTCAGCAATATCCCACATTTTGCTCTCAGTTGTACTGAGAGAGAATGCTCAAGTATCAAGAGGCACATAAAGAGTAAGTGTGAAAAACTCTTTCATCTTAATTCCCATGCTTTCACTATTTCATTTTGCCATATTATGTTGCATATTCCTTTAATTTTTAATCACCAGACTGCCATATCTTTGCATTGGTAATTTAATTTCAAATAATCACAGTATTAAAAACATAAAATTACCTATATTACTGTTTAATTACTTCATGCTAAGTAAATTTTAAATACTCTGAATATCAAGACACAAGTATAATTGTCTTGAAGATCTTGTATTACAGTGCTTTATACGAAGCTAGATATGTCAGTTCTTGATTTTCCCTACTAATTGATTGACATGACATAAAAAGAAGAAAAATTTCATAGTAAATAAGATGAAGTAACTTTCTTGTAAGAAAAGCGTTAACGAGCTATAACTTCAGCTTACAGGGACTTGAGAGGGGCACAGCCAGGGTTTGCTAACTCTTACAGTGGTAAGCTGAACATACAGCTCTTACTTATCCTATCCTGACGAAACCAAAGTACACGGTGCCTGATAAACTGTTTGGAGACTGCTTAAAGAAAGGGAAGAATGTGCCACTCTACACAGCAAACACAGAATAATTGAAATGTGGAGGTGTGGAAGGTTCTGATAGCGAGTTGTATAGGCATGCTCAAAAAAGAATCTACAGAACCAGCAGATGAAGTCAAGTGTGAATTCTGGGAGGTGACTAGCCGACAGGATGTGGCCAAGTTAACCTGCCTTCCCCTCCTCCCTTTTGAGTATCTTCTCCTACCACCACTAGGAGAGCAGGGGTGCAGGAGAGCATTTAGGCACTTCCAGCTGTTCATGGTCCCATCCTCAAGAGGCAAAGCTCTGGGATGAAAGGAGCACTGCTCTGACAAATCACAGAAATCCTGCCTTCTCATCTTCTCCTGCAATACTTGCCACAGCACTGAATTACTCTTTAATTGTTAGTTTTCCATAATGCTTGATTTTTTTAGATGTGACAGAGCAAAGGAAAGATTGCTTCAATTGTTTTTAAGTCAAAGAGAAAATTTAAACTTTTCATCACGAAGTTCAGAGCACATCTGCATGATATGTTTCCTATTTGCATTAATTTAAATAATTTTCTATTTTCATTCAATGATAAGACAATTATACAGACTGATCAATTATGGACTGTTATACCTTTGTATTTTTCACTCCTAAACCAATATTCTCTTCCACTGCTTGAAGATAGCTCCTTCTAAAACACAAACCTAGAATTATTGTTTTCAGACAGATATAATTTACTTTTCTTTCAAAGTTGATACATATTCTTGTACAGGACCATTCATTCACTGGTGGTTTTCTCTTAGACCATGATAAGATGGAATATATTCATAGGTTTAAAGACTTGATCTGTCTATTTATATATGTGAGACTTTTTAATGGCAATTTGACTGTGTTTTGCGGGACAGCATAGGCTGTTACATTCTGAGTGGGGCACTTTAAAATTACAGATATCTGTTCACTACAAAATTTAAAATGCCTTTGAAGCAATTGATTTGGTAAAACTCCCAGATGAATTGGTAGGTAATTCTAGTTGTTAAAAAGGAAGAATTTTCTCCTAATTTTTGTCCTAGGAGTGATTCAATAAGCATAAAAAGATAATCCGTAAGATCCCATTCTGATCCAAACACATTCTTCCAAATTCCTTCCATCTACAAACATGGAGGTGTCAAATCTTCTTCCACAGGGTAATTTTCTTGGTCTTCCACAAATACTCAGAAAAGTGAACACTATTTTCTATAGGCATGTTTATTATTTTTCTCAGTTAGAATAATTGATTTTTGTTTTTTAACGCCAGGTATTTGTCAAAGGTAAACAGAATATAGAAAGTTTAAAGTGTTACAAAAAAAGGACTTGGAAATCTTCTTAGAACAGTTCTAGTATCTTTTTGCCACTTAGTTTATCTATTAAATTCTTAACATCTACAGGACCTGACCATAGTGATTGAAACAGTGTGCTGTACTGCAGAAATCACACCTATCAATGTGTTTAATTCTGACAAAAAAATGATAAGGAAAGGTGAAAGACTTTGTTTAATCATGTTTTTCTTCTAAGTCCTAGTGACTAAAATACCTGGCCAAGGAGAACATGGGTAAATTTCTGTTTCTTAAAAGGAACACTGCACATCAATTGTCTGTATACTTTTCAATTTATAATATATTGCAAAAGTAAAAATTCTGAAACATGGTTTACATCTGTTGCAACAATAGAATGGTTATGGTTTTGTGCCATAATTGACTCCTTTGACAATAATTGAAATCTTTAATGCAATTTCATAAGGAGCATTTGGCTCAGCAATATGAATGTAGACTAGACAGAATAACCAGTAGAAGAGGAGGAACTCCAAGAATGTAGTTTCTGTGCTTTCTGAAGTATCTATAGGGTATGCCCACTAAAAGATTTGTTTCCCCCCTTCCTTATTCCCCAGTGATATTTATAAGGACTATCTATTTCCAAATCTGAATAACTCAAGGACTGTGCCACAGGTTAAGAATTATTTCTGTAGCTAATCCTTGATACTGTCTTAGAGAGTACACTTGCATGAGTTGCAACATGCAAATTTCTATGAAACCATAGAAACTATGACAATTCAAACTGTGAATAAATAGAACGCATGAGATGGATGTCATCACCATAAATGATAGCTGAACATTTCTACCTTTTTTCTGTACATATTTTCTTTTCCCCATCTTTGTTCTGCAGTGAATCGTAGTACTCAAGAAGATAAGCTGGGAAACCATGGAGCCCAAAGATTAAGTCTAGAAAATATAATTTAAGCAGACCATATTCTTCTACATAAGGTTAACTCATATAGAAAAATCTGTCTCCCTTGCTCTATGTCCCACAGCAACATCAATAGCTGCATAGTAGAAATGGGGGCATTCATATCTGTCTTGCACCTCTTTGGTCTGCAGGAGAGGGGTAAGGTGGGAAGGGAAAGGAAGGAATGGGGAGGGAAAGGAGGGAGCAACACAGTGCACCACAGTGCACCACATTATAAAGAAAAAAACAATGAAACAAAAATTTACTGGAAAGTTCAGCATCATGACTGACTATACAGCAGATGTGCTGATTTGACTGATTTGACTGGTTTTAAGCAAAATTAAAAAATAAAATTGCCAAAAGATACTCAATTATAATCCCACATGTTTAAAGAAATTAGAGAAAACAGGTTTATTACTGTTACTGTTACTGTTTAATAACTATGCTTAAAGAGTCCAAAGAGATTAAAATATTGTCATCAAAATAAAGAAGGGCTTTTTATCAACAAATTACGAAGAAACTTGCTTCAAACCCCTGCAGACTTCTGGTTTATTCTAAATAATTAACAAAATACATGCTAGTAATCTGACACTGTTGATGACATTAAAAAAAAGTGTTCAAAATTTTATAACATTTTTCTGAATATTTCAATAAAAACTAAGATCACTGACTTCTGATGTACCAGCCAAAGTTTGTTCTTGCTGAGCTCTAAAGGCAAGTATTTGATTTCCATCAATGTAGTGATTCTGACTATCAAAGAAATTTAAACCACTCTAAAAGAGATCAGAAAAACTACTGTCAGTGGCATTTCTTTAAACTTGTATTGATGTTACAGGATTAATCTGTCCTTGGGGATATGATCATACCAGCCGTCTCTCACAAAAAATATCCTACACAAGGCAATAAGCATGAATCTGATACCATCTGAGAGGACTGAAGTGTCCATTACTCTCCATTTTCTTCCACCTCTCCTTCCCAAATCACAAAACTGATTTCTAAGAGATGATTGCTAAAATACAATCACCTGCAATGACAGTCTTTCTCCCATGAAATTATATGAAGATGCCAGAAAACAGAAGCCTGCATGCTTGAATGTAAAGCAGTTTGATGCCAGGAGCAATCCATGCCTTCATTGCCATCTTCTGATTCACAAAGCTCTGTCAGTTGAGATCCTGTGATTTAATTTCACCTGTAAATCTACGGCTGAATACACAACACCGTCTGTCTGATTGGTTTACATTTCCCCATCATTGCCTTGCCATGGGTATCTCTGTGAAACTGCATTCTCCATCAGAGGACCAAAGCATTTCATTGCAATCAGTGCAGATACCTGCGGGCACCAACAGGCCTCACCAGGGACCCTCATTTGTGCACCCATGCACGTGGGTCTGAGGGCATCTAGACCATGACTGAGCCAGCTGCTCTTCTCAGAGGTACAACTTTTCTCAGTCCTGCTCCTGTCTGTTCCTGCACTGTCATTAGGATTTTCCAGGCTAGCTTCAGGCCTGACTTGCTAACTCAGTTTTTTTTTTTTTCTTGGTTTTTTTTTTTGTTTGTTTGTTTTTTTGGTTTGGTTTGGTTTTTTGTTTGTTTGTTTGTTTGTTGACTGCTGGATAGTCTTGCCTGTCCACCAGTGGGAATTAACTCCCAGACTTTCCACTCTTATGGAACAGCCCCAAAAACCATCTTGGAGCAACATGAAGGTTGCTGCCCCTCCAATAAATATAGTCTTACCACCCATCTCATTGTCAATGAGACCTTTCTTGATTTTCAGATCCTTATTCAACTTTACACGTAAAAAAAATCTTTACGGGAAAGAAAGGAAAATATACATTATTTTCAAAGTCTTTAATTTGTTAAAATAAGCTTTTCATCCTCGCTTTATGTAAAATACTGATGACATTATATGACAGGAAAATATCATATTTAAGTCCTTTGAAATTGCAAAAGATATAAGTTATTTTTACATAAATCCAAAATGAAAAGGTATTGTAAGTTATTAGTGACCTTGTGCAAATGTGCATTAAAAGATTTTCATGCAAACAACATAGATATTACAAAGAATTATATAATCTTAGAACTTTTTTTTATGGGCATGTTTATAGATAGCTTAAGAACATCTATATTCTACCTTCCAAACTAATTTTTTGATGAACAGATTTCTAGTGAAAGAAAGAAAATACTATTAATATTTGCCAAACTTGAAAATTGTGCATGTCCTACTTTCCCTTTTTGCAAATATTTAATGTTACCTTTAGCCAAAACTAAGAAAGGCAATACAGTCCATGTAAAGATATAGAATAAATCAAATTTAACTCTTTTAAAAACACATGGATTTTACACAGTTTACCAGAAACTGAAGGAGAAGGGATAAAATTATTGAAGCTTGATGTCATTGTACTCTGTACAAATACTCCTAAAACCTCTGTATGGTTATCTGGGTACTTTAGTTGAAAACAGCAGGCTGGGATCAATCTTTAGAAGACACTGTCTTCAACTTCACAGGGCAGTTGTTCAGTGCAATCAGAATCACAGCAAACTTCCAGCTGTGATTAGAGACAACCAGAGAATACCACATAGTAAAGTTTTCATATCTGCAGAAAAAAGAGCATGGACTAAGTAGGCAAAAGAAAAATCATAAGAAAAATGAATGCCCTATGATGCTTACATTTCTTGGGAGGACAGAAGTGATGCATATTCCCTGTTTCTATCAACTAATGAAGGAATACATCTAAGACACTAGGAAAATATGATGTTTTATAGGCTACTTATGTTTTCACAGATGTTCTAAATACCTTAGGGCTTTTCTATAAACATGCTTGATCAGTATGCCAGGAGTTGTGAAAATTTGGTAAGATTTAAGTAGCATTTAAAAACATCCAGACAGTTATTTGAACCATATTTTGTGGTAATGGTAAGGGACAGCTCTGAAAGCATGGAAAGCAACTAGGTACCTAGTTACTGTTTATTGTCTTTGTAGTTCTAGAGTATTCTAGGGAACTTTAAAAAAAAAATCACCCTACTAGGCTGAAAAATTCAAATTAAGTGATATCTATTACCATCCTGTCATACTCTAGTAGCTTTATTGCTCTTCAATCAGAATTTCAGTAATAATTTGTTTGGTATCTCAACTGAGAATGAGAGAAATGGAGATGGTCAAAAGTGCCTGAGTAAACAGATTATCCTTTCTCAGGTCATGACATAGTTTCATGCTTAAAAAACTCAAACCATAATTCTGCATGAAGGCACCGAAGGTAACTGAAGCTTTGAATAGAGAGCTTTTATTGGAACTCAGGTCAAAAATAAGAGCTGGTGAGCTTTGGAAGAAGGACCAGATAAATGGGAACTACAAGGATGTCATGAAGTTATGCAGGGGTAAAACGAAATACATAATACCTAAAGGTCCTAAATAAAATAATAATAAAAAAAATGTAAAATCTGTAAATACATCAGCAACAAAAGATGTGTTAAAGACAATTTTTCATTCTTTCATGGATGCAGAGCGAAATATAATGAAAAAGAATGATGAAAAAGCTGCCTTCTTTCCCTCAGTCTTTAAAAGTAAAATAGTTGTTCTCAGAGTACTGAGTCCCCTGAACTGAAAGATAGGAACAGGGAGCAAAATGAAGCCTCCATAATCCAAGGGGAAACGATCAACTACACCGCTCAGGCACATAAAAGTCTAAAGGGCTGGGTGGAATCCGCCCAAAGGTACCCAGGAAGCTGGCAGAAGTGCTCACAGAGCCGTTTCCTAGAATTCATCCTCAGTCTTGTCTAAATGGGGAGGTTCCAGTGGACAGGAGATTGGCCAGTGTGATGCCCATCCATAAGAAAGGTCAAAGGGAGGATCTGCAGAGCTACAGGCCTGTCAGTCTGACCTCAGTGCCTGGAAAGATTATGAGCAAGATCATCTAGAGTGTCATCACACAGCATATGCAGGATAACCAGGGAAAAAAGCCTAGCCAGCATGGGTTTATGAAAAGCAGGTTGTGCTTGACCAAGCTGTTCTCTTTCTGTGACAAAGTGACTGGATTAGTGGATGATGAAAAGGCCATGGATGTTCTTTACCTGAACTGAAGCAAAACCTCTGACTGTTTCCTGCAATGTTCTGGGGACTAGGTTCTCATGGCTTTTATAGGTATGCCATTCACTGGGAAACAAACAAACAAACAAACAAACAAACCTGGAAGGCTGGCCTAAAGCATGGTGGTAACTGTAATTAAATCCAGTTGGTAGCTGGTCAAAATTGGTTTTCCTCGGCGTTCAGGTAAAGGCATAGGTAATCTGCCAATGATCTGCATGAGGGAATTGAGTTCATCCTAAGTCAACTTGCAGATAACACCAAGTTGGGCTGGAGTGTCAATGTGTGGGAGAATAGGAAGGCTCTACACAAGTTGGATTGATAGGTTGCAGCTTATTGTATGAGGTTCAACAAGGCCAAGTTCTGGGTCCTTCCCTTGGGACACATCAACTCCAGGCAGCACTGCAGTCTGGGGGAAGAATAGCTGAAGAACAGCCGAGTAGAAAACTACCTGGGGGTGCGGGTCAACACCCAGATGAGTATGATCCAGTGTGTGCCCAGGTGGCAAAGAAGGCCAAGGGCTTCCTGGCCTGTATCAGCAATAGCATGTCCAGCAGGACCAGGGCAGTGATTTTACCCCAGTACTCGGCACTGGTGAGGCCACACCTTGAGTCCTGTGTCCAGTTCTGGATTTCTCACTCCAAGAAGGACATTGAATAGCTGGAGTGTGTCCAGAGAAGGGCAGCAAATCTGATGAACTGTCTAGAGCACAAATGTTAAGAGGGGCCGCTGAGGGAAGTGGTGTTGCTTAGCCTGGAGAAAAGGAGGCTCAGAAAGAAACCTTATCTCTTTATGGAACTACCAAAAAGGAGGGTGTAGTCAGGTGGGGGATGGTCACTTCTCCCAGGTAATAAGAGATAGGACAAAACAAAATATCCTCAAATTGCATTGGAGGAGGCTTAGATAAGATATTAGAAAAACAAAAAAATCTTTACCGAAAGTGCTGTCAGGCATTGAAACAAACTGCCAAGGGAAATGGTTGACTCTCCATCCCAGGAGGTACCTGAAAGATTTTTAGAGGATGCACTTGGGGACATGGTTCAGTGGTGGACTTGGTAGTGCTCAGTTTACAACTGGACTCAATGATCTTAAATGACTATTCCCAATATGAACAGCTCTATGAAAAAGCACAGGAGAATGAAAACAAATGTCTTCTTAATCACTCTTTTTTCCTTTGACCTTCAAATTTTTACTGCCTTTTAAACCAGACATTCCTTTCATTTTTAGAATTACTAAGTAGTCTCTACAAGATTTTTCCAATACCACCTTGTCCTGGTTTTGGGCAAATTTGTGAGTAAACCTCCAAATAGGATCCCTCTGGGAAGAAAATCCAAATGGCCCCTCCCCCAGTCGGTCTGGGAAAAAAATCTCCTTAGAGAAAAGTGGAAAAAAAAATATTTATTTAACAAAGAAAGTGCCCACAAGCATAAAGAATGAATAATATGAAACAATAAAACCTCTCATTGTTCTGAAGTGAGATGGCAAACTCAGAACATCCTAGCTGTGGGTAGCTCGGTAGCTCAGCTCGCTCAGTCTCTTATCAGTCCCTCCAGTGCTGGAAAATGCCATCCTGGACCGCGGTGGGTCGCAGGTGTGAGCTCCTGGTGTTCTTCTGGGTTTTCAGTCCAGAGCAGGACTGGACAGTCCCAAGAAAAAGAAAAAAGAAAAAAGAAAAAAACAACAACAACAACAACAACAAAACAACAACAACAAAAACAGATCAGGGAACTTCTCTGCCTCAGCTAGCTAAAAGCTTACTAAAAGCAAAGGAAATCTCTGTCCCACTGTCTGTCTGTGCTTCAAACACAGTCCAGGAGCTGGAATGTGTCGGAGTGAGTGCAGTTCCTGCAAACAAACTCAGTGCTGCTTCTCTCTCCCCCTTCACTCTCAGAACCAGTCTTAAAGGTACTGAACTTAACATACAGTATAAACAGAACAGACAACTGGGGTACAAGCATCAAAAAGTCACTCCAGGACACACCTCCAAGAAAAAGTTGAGAATCAAAGTATGATTTGTTCTACGAAGTTCTGAATTCTCTAAGTCCTTAACTTACGGCACTAAAAAACCTAAGTTCTTTCAATTTTTCATCTCCATAGCTTCAAACATCAAAATGACACTAGTGCAGCAGTGAATGGTCAGCAAGAGAATTTAATGTTCCAAAGTCAAGCTGACCAGTATGTTGTGTACTGGCCATGCAGTTGTTACTATAAAAAGTGTCTTTGTCACACACTAATGGAAAAACTACAGGATAAATCAGTTAAGCATTCTATCAGTCTGGAAAGCAAGATATGATTTTCAAACAAATAGTAGATACAGATAATCATTAAAACAATGCAGGTTGGAAGGGATTTCATAAAATCCAACATCTCCACCCCAGCTCAAAGCAACATAAAATGATCACAATTGTTAAGATAAATGGAGAAAACACATCATTTAAACCTACACTTTGAAAATGGTATGTTCCACTAAAGTAAAATAATAGAAATGTAAAATTCATCTTCCTTATTGAGTCAGGAAATGAAACTCCTATTTTTATCTCATTAACTGGTTAGCCCTGAGTGTAAAAGCAGAGAGTGCACTGCACTCTTCATCTTCAGCAGAACTAAACACAGAGAGTCAATATGACTCTTCCTTGGAGTGCCAGAGCCAGCTAAACAAAGAAAGATAGTCTCATTGGAAATCATATTCTTGTTGTACTGTTGATATTTACATGATATTCTCAGACTGCTTTTGATTTCTGATGTACTCTCTATTGCTGTGTAACTTAAATTAAATTAAAATATTATAACAATTACTGGATATTTTATTAATAGATATATATTCCTCATTAATTTACAATATTAAAATCCTATGTGACTGGCAACACTTAAAAGATACTCCAGTCTTAACTGGAGGTTTTGAGGCAGCTAGTGATTCAGTTTCTTCATTATGTTCATATTTCTTCATCTTTCATTAGATTTCTGAAACATGGCAAGTGGTAAGACACTGGTTGTCTTGCTGGTATCCCTCCAACCTCATTTCACATACTGAAGAATTGCTTTCTGTTACTTGATAATGTGCTTTAAAATGATATCAAAAGTAAATTAAAATTACATTTTTTAATGCAAAATCTTGAAGAAATTCAGGGGAAAAAATGTTTTAGATTGTAAACATTCATCAAACACTATTTGCATTCCTCAGTATAAAGATAATTAAAACACAGAAATTTTCCAGAGATTTTTTTTTTTCTTGAAAATATCTCCAATCCCAACTGCATGCAACATCAGAGTAAAATTGGAATATTGACTATTCCTGATGGCCCAAATAGTATTTGAGAAAATAAGAGGTAAAATCCCCAACAATTACCAACAAAAAAATCTCAAGACCCAAGCAAGAGCACCTTGAAATTTTAATTGTGTTTTAGCAACAGTAGAAATTCAAATTATAAAATTTAAAATACATTATTATTTTCCAGCATACGAACAATTATCACTTACAGTATAAACTTCGTAGGTGCAAATTTATATCAAAATTATGCTTTGAAGAGAACAACATACAAGCAATATTTGCAAGGAAATTAAAATTAATAGAACATGTCATTTTTAGTTTGAAATTAGTCTCTAGACAATGTTTTACATAGAAATGGTTGAAGATCTTTTTGCTACTTAATGCAGAAGACTAACGAGATCTACTTATAATATTCTTGATTAAAATGTTCCTTGAGTAATTACGTAGCAGAAGGTCACTTTCACTGTAGCACAGATACACACATTTCTAGCTGAGGATCACAACTACGTTTTTTTATCAAGCAGAAGTACCAAAATACAGTTAATCACTCCAAAGACATTTACATGAAGAAGTACACAAGCCTTCTGTATTTTTATATAAAATGGTTAAAGAAATAAGAAAATCCAGAGAAATTGGTCCAGACCAATTTATTATAATGCACTTGCACAATGTCCCTTATCATAAGAAGATGGTCAAGGTCTACAAAATGTAGTTACCACAAGTGGTCTTTTTACAAAAACTACATTATTGTCTTGTTGCTTGAAGCACAATGTCTTATCATGCTCAAATTCCTGTATCCAGGAAACAGGAATAAAGATATCTCAAATTACACAGACACTGTGATTATAGAGCACTTTGAGGTCTATAAATCAGAACCATTTTCTACAGCAATTTGGAAATAGGGTGGTTATGTCAAGGAAACAATGTGAATGTTCAGGCCAATGAAAATCCACAAGTGTTAAAAGAAGGAAATAGTCAGCTTATGAGAGTTTGCAGCTTTATTTACAGACTGCTTGCTGCATTCTTAAGTTCTAAGCCCTCCTGCTTGCAGGCTACACTAGCAAGAACTACAAATACTGGCTACATTAGAAAGTAGAGTAAGAACAGGTTACAGAGAGAAGCTATCACTGTTGTGGACCCTATAACCAATGGTATCTACTTCTAATTTCATCCTGTAGTGAACTACCACATAACAGCCACAAAATATGGGGCCATATGCTTCCAGGGACCATCTTCCAGTTTATTATTCTCTAAAATGAAATAATGTTGAAATCACTCAGTGATGCAAAGTAAAAAGTGACAAATGTTAAAGACAGAGCTGCTTCTAACACACACAGATATTTTGCAAATAAGCAACAGGTGAAATTTCAGACTGAACATATGTAAACCTCTTAAATTTCAGAGTGAACTTCTTTAACCCTTATAAAAATGTATAGGTGGGTAAGAATGGTGCCTTCATTGACTGACTTCTGAATGTCTTTATATAAAGCTCAGACCTCTGAGAAGTAAACCGATGTCTACCTTGAAAAATTTACCTAAAATTAGAGAATTGATTTCTGATATTTACTTAAGAACAAAATAATTCCTCTCTAAGAACAGATCAAGGGTTACTAACCTATCAGTACACATGTACTTAAATTTAGACATCTGACACTTAAATAATGAAATGTTATTTCAACTACTGCATCTAACCTGGATGAAGGTTTGCAGATTTTCTACTCTGTCCCTGAGAAGAAAAATATAATAAGTAAAGAGTGTCAATTTATTTAATAAATCCTGGAGAAAATTATGAAATATTAAGAATTACCTTCCTGTATTGTGTTTAGGTACATTAATAGATGTATATGGGTTTTCACAAAAACCGAACATGCAAATGTTGCCTAAGATCAAAAATGTCTACAGTAGGAAAAGATTTTTTGAAACTATTCTATATAATTTTATGGGGTTTATTTCCAATTAAAAGTCAAAAGCTATATTAGAATTCAATACTCAATTAAAAAATTAAGTCCCCTACACGACAGGAAATTCTCATTTACTTTAGCACATACCTTTTGCTCTTTATAAGCTAACCTTAAAAGAAGAATGCAGAAACTGAGATGATATGCTTATTATGCATGTCAGAGGAGTTCAAAGAAGATCCAGGGGAAGCCAACCATTTGAAAACTAAATTCCAAATTCTCCAGAATTCTTAGGAGAAGAATAAGTCACAAAGAATTTCATCTGGTTTGCAGTTCCTGAATCATTCAGTTTTGTCAATAGTAACTTCAGAGGCATTTTCACTTGCACAATTATGCAGTCTTGCATCTGTATATTTTAGTTGGTCAATTATAAAACAAAACAAAACAAAACAAAACAAACCCACCAACTATCCAACTATGCAAACTTGTTTGCACTGCAATTATACAAAAATATAAAACCTTCTGCACTCTCATATCAGGTTTTTCACAGTTATTTGTGAAAAATAGGCATTTTCACAGGTGAAACAGTGCCATCTTGTGTATTATGGACTTTTCGCTTGTCAAAGAAATATTTTCCCCAAGGGACATTCATCTATTTTTTATTTTCCCCTGAGACTGACACCAAGTCCCATAGATAAAGTTTGAAATTTACTGATGAAAATAGTTGTTCAAGTTTTTCAGCAAGCCACATTGAAATCATATCTTCCATTGAAGCAAGCAAAATGAAAACCAGTTTTTCAAATGAAAAACCACAGGGAAGTTAGATTGAGTTCTTCACAAAGACATTTTAATCATGTAATTTTTTAGACTGCAGTCTCCTTGAATAATGGTTTAGACTGAGTTTTAATTATCAGGTTTTAACTTTAATTTATATAGGATAGATCTCCATTTATTTGATGTCCCTGAGTACCTATGTAACTCCTTATCCTACAATTTTAAAAGTATTGCTGACCATCATTTGTTGCAGTGGGTTTAAATGAAAAATGTAGCCAAAAAAATTCTTAGTTTCATTTTATAGATACTATTCTAAACTCTTATTGTTGTAGAAAACTGGAAATATTAAATTGGTACTATAATATTGCTCTATCATATAAATATGAGCAAGTAATAGTTTTAATCAATGGTTCACATTTGTATTCCTTTGAATGTCGAAAAAACTAAACCTTACAAACAAACCCGTTAAGAAAATTCTTGTTTAAGAAATGCAGATGTGGATTCAGAATAATTAATAACTCTAGAGCAGCCCTTAATGAGTGCTTTCATAATTTTAACATTGTGTGGTGACATGTACTGTAATTTGGGTAGTTGTCTTAACAGTTGACAATTAAATGCTTTTTGTATCCGTAAGATTATTAACTCCTGCTGAATAGCTCAGACCTTGCTCAGAAAAGCAAGCTGAAGGACACAGCTGTATATAGCCCAAGAAAAATGAATATACTAAAAATGGAGCTAAAGATGTTACTCATTTCTATAATTTTGAAATTTAAGTATTTTTTAAATTTCTTGTAATTTGGCACAAATATTAGAAAACTTTCAAAACATAGTTTTATAATCACAGATAAATGCACTGCATTATCCAGCCACATATTTCAAATAAAAACAACTGTTGTCTAAAAGGAAGATTTCTGGGGAATAAAACACTAGACAAATGGCAAGATTGAATGTCATGAGTTGATATGTACCCAAAAGGTAATTATGAACTGAGTCATGTTTAGATTAGGAAATAAAAACTCTGTCTATCATTGGCATAATCTCAGGAGTACTCCATGACACAGTTTTAACTTGCTGTGCTGAAACTGCTAGAAATATAACTCTAGAAAAAATTGTATTCAAAGACAAAATATAATTTGACATATTGCAAATCAAAAAGTTTTACTGAGATTAAGGAGTAAAGAATAGAAACCTTTATGTCTTCTCTTTATTTCCCATGCACTGTGTAATATACACATTTCCAAACCAATGAAACTAAGGCAATCAAGACTGATTTTCTGCTCACACTTTACTTGCAAATAACAGCCCTTAAGATAGTCTAAAATTTTCAGATAAGAAACCTAGCATCTTGCTAAGGAGAGTAAGCTCTCAAAAGGTTTGAACTGATATTAACACATTTCAAAATATCAAATATGTCATTCAGCTCCTAGAAGCAATCCTGGTGATGGGAGTCCCAAGCCCCAGGACTACTGAAGAGCCCTGACACAGAGATGGGATTTCAAGTATTACACCAAACAATTTAATCTTCTCTGGGCATAGGCTGACACAAGGGCAAAAAGGTAATGAAGTAGAGTAACACTGAAATGAACAGCAGGTGCAGTTAATGGGGGAAGGTGCTTGTTGTAGGTAAAGCAAACTGCTTTGTATGGACGAGATGATGAAAGCAAGTGTCTATAGGTGAAAACTTAAGAGCCATGGGCTTAGTTCTCAGTTTTGTTAAATTTCTATCACTGCAATTGACATATCCACTATATATTTTTGCATATGCAAATGCATATACATTAATATAAGTGTGTCTTCTGTGTATACTTACAACACGTATGCATATTAAGTCATACCATAAAAATGTTACAACTTAAAGACTTTTTTTTCAAGCAGAGGTAATCCATTTAGGCAGAAAGCCACAAATCTCAGGGTCTAAAGTGTTTTGAACAACTTGTTCAGTCCTTTACCACACCCCTGTCCTACCTTGTGCCTCTGTTTTACAAATTAAGAAATAAGCTTATAAGTCCATATAAAGTTTATGCTTTAAAAGGATAAAATTTTAAAAGTTGCTTTGCATATCATTAGATCAAATCAAAAAGTGGTCACTAAAAATATCCATTAAAAGAAAGCCAAAGCACACCTATAAGTTTGCTTTTAAATCACATTCCAACAATTTCCACAAAGGTCATTTTGTTGTTAAAATGCAAAAAATAAATCTTTAAGGATCAAAAGGCAACTAGGTAAACAATACAGATTTTTCTAGCTGTACTGCATGTAGTAGAGGTCACTACGGGCTCATTTACTCTAGCTTCTTTACATAGAATAAAAAGAAAAAAAACAGCTAAATTTTACAGTCACTCTATTAAAAAACCACTTTGCTTATGTATATAAGTCCAATATTAAATTCAATTTAAAATACATGATTAAAATATGCCTGTGTAGTTTGCATGCTACTGTTTGGAAGTTGCAGAAATAAGAGAAATTCAATTATCTGATTGTCTGTGATGACTAACTTGACACACAACAGGCATACATTAGAGAGAAAATAGGTGCTACTCTGTAAGCATATAGTGACTGTATTCAGATTTCAATCAAACTCACATGAAAGTCAGAGCTCCATGCTATGATTGTAAAACACAGTGTTTTCTGCATCAGCTACAAAATAAGATCCCATCACAATACTAAGCAGTAGACTAAATTTTAAGCTTGAAGAAGCATGTAAGTGCTGCTAGGACTTCAAAACATGACATTCTGTTTGCATAGCTCATATTCAACATGGTGGTTGTGTACCTGGAGCGTTTGCAGTGACAGGCATCCTCTTAAAATAAATAAAATTTTTAAAATTGATGCCCAAGGAGTATTAGGGAGCTCAAGAGCAGGTTTTACCCTTATAATTGTATTCTTTCCCTTTTATGTTTGTGTATCATGCAGTAAAGACTTCTGACCATATCAATTATTTTGCATTAGAAGAATTTGTATATACTTACATTAACAAGGGTGACTTACTAGAAATTCCTAGGTAAATCACTCACATATCTGTCTAATCTTCACAAAAAAATCAATTTTTCTAGGATGTCAAAGTTGATTTTTAAAGAGTTTGCAAAACACTGCTGATTATTTCTTTACTTTTCTTTAGATTTATTTTACGTCTTTCAAAACATGATGATTTCCTGAAAATTCAGGCAACTTGGAAACAACTTGTAATAAGAAGGATGCCTGTCTCTTCTCAAAAGTAACAAATGATAGGACAAGGAGAAATGGGCTCAGTTTGCACCAAGGGTGATTTACATTGGACATTAGGAAAAAATTCTCCCCAAAAGGGTTGTCAAGCACTGTAACGGGCTACACAGGGAAGTGGTGGAGTCACTGTCCCTGGAGGTATTTAAAAGGTGTGTAGTTGTGACACTCAGGACATGGTTTTGTGATGAACTATGGGTTAATAGCTAGACTTGATCTTAGATGTATTTTCCAATCCAAACAATTACACGATTCTATGATAGTAAGATAAGATTAGGCAAACTGTACCCATTGAAAAATAAGGGTGTGCTGTCTGAGTTCTATAATTTTATCTACTGTATTTCTTCATGCCATCTCATATATCTTATGGAATGAGTCAACACAAGTTGAAAAACTGTAGCAATAGAGAAGCAAATGAGGCTTCACCAGCTAATAGATTTTATCCTTTGTCTTAATATGAGTGGCAGATTATTGGTAAAATTTAAGTATGAGAACTATCAGGAGAAATTCTTTACTTTCAGCTAATTTACTACCTACATACATCCACTGTGTCCATTGCTTAAGGCAGATGCTCTTTCACACATTTTCTAAGTCTAATCTCCAGTAGAAACAAATTATTTAAAAGTGAGGCTTGGACAGAAGGTTATTAGGAGAGAATGGTAAAATAATTTTTCCATGTAATGGAAATGTAGTCTTTCAGTCACAGCAGGTTGGTTAACAAAATAGTACTGCAGATATTATGAAAAGAGATTTCAGTGTAAGCTGTCAATGAACCACACATTTCAAGAAAAAGGTGTAGCAACACTGAAACCCACTAGATTTAGAGGAGAGGATTGTTGCCTGTAATCTCACCTGCCAGTAGATAGACAAGTCATATCCTAGTGTGACTGATTAATAAGCTTCAGCTTTAACTTTTAGGTTTGATTAATTACTTGCTAATAACATTTCTAATTATATTTTTTACCAGTGTTGTACATTAACCACGTCTTAAAACTATTTTGTAGCCTGTAAAATGAGGGCAACTCACATACTTGTAATATATAATGCACATCTAAGGAATATACTTATTTATTGTTTCAATATTTTGTCAGATACAATGACCATTGAGAGGACTCCTAAAATTACAGTAGAACTGGAATCCAGCTTCTCATTTATGTTTCTTCCATATTTACTTCCTCCCTCCACCTTACACATCGTAAAGCACCAAGAAGGAATTAAAACCTTGCAAGAAAACCTTCTGTGAACTAATACTCTTGACTCAGTTATGATTTTGCTACACCAGATTATATCAGTTGTCTCCATTTCATTACCTATCCTTAAAATGTGTCACCATTACACATAAAATCAGATCATTACTCCTTTAAATTTAGCTCATCATCCAGAATTAATGTGGGGGTTTTTTTGGTTTTGTTTTTTTGGTTTTGTTTGATTGTTTGTTTGTTTGTTTTAACTTAATGATAGAATCTGATGAGTTGGAAGGGATCCACAAGGATCATCGAGTCCAACTTCTGCCCCTGCACAGAACACCCCAAAAATCACATCATGTGCCTGAGAGCACTGTCCAAATACTTCTTGAACTCTGTCAGACTTGGTGCTGTGACCACTTCCTGGGGAGCCTGTTCCAGTGCCCAGCCATCTCTTGGTGAAAACCTTTCTTTTGATGTCTAACCTAAACCTCCTCCAACTCAGTTTCATGCTGTTTCCTCGAGTCCTGTCACTGGTCACAAGAGTGAAAAGATCACTACCTGACCCTCTGTTTCCCCTTGTCAGGTTGTTGAAGATCACAGTGACATCTCCCGTCAGTCTCCTCTTTCCCAGGCTGAACAGACCAAGTGGCCTTAGCCACTCCTCCTACATCTTCCCCTCCAAGCTCTTCACCATCCTCATTGCTCTCCTTTGGAAGCTCCTTAACAGCCTAAAGTAATTTTTGTATTGTGGCACCCCAAACTGCACACAGAACTCAGTGTGAGGCTGTCCCAGTGCAGAACAGAGCAGAGAAGGACCAGTATCAGGTAGTTCTGTTCTCAGAAGGGGTTCCCAATAATCATTGCTATGATACCAGGGGTACAAGAACTGTGCTTGAGTTGGGAAAAGTTGTACAGGCTAATAATTCACAGAGGTACCCAAAACAACCAAGCAAGCAACCAACCAGACAAATAAACGTTCCAAACAGAACAAAATTCTAAGAAACCCAACAGAGATATTCTTATTTGAATGAAAGTTCAGCCTTCAAATTTGCTGCTCTTTGATCTAATATTTTCCCTCAGGAATAATGATCAAATTGTTGTCATAACTCCAGTATAAACCAGTATAAACTTTTTTTTTTTCTCCCCCTCAAAGTAACATATGTAATAAGCTACATGTCCTCACCATGTTACTTATTAAGGACGACTCAGTGTGTTAAAGCCAAGTGAATATGACAAATGAATACTGGGAAGAGCCACTTGAAGAATTATCAGTCACTGTGATTTCTAGAGTGCAAGAGAGAAAGAGTGGCAGCACTTCTGTTGCATTGCTGGTGAGGGACATGACTGGACCTTCACAGCCTTCCTAAAGAACACTCACTTCAAGTAGTTCACTAGCTTTGGTGAAAAGGACAACACTGAGTTTATGATGTCAAACTCCTCTTATTCCCATTAGTCTGTTTTCCACATAAATATCTTTCAAAATGCTGAAGAATATGTATGTGAACCTCATTTTCTCTTTATATCTGTATTTTGATAACACAATTATCAGTCAGTGCTATGGTGCATTTGAGCTAGCATTTTAAGGAGATTCTAATGACATGAAATGAAGCTTAGACAGTGCAGATGATAAACATAACTGAGCCACTATTTCCATTCTCCTCATTTACCATTCACTACATATCATGTGCAAAGATGGCATAGCACTACATACATAAGTGAAATACTTGAGATCAAATTAGTTCTCAGAACAAACACACATACAATTAGAACAAATACGCTGATTATTGGAAGGACATCTGGGAGAAAAAAAAAAAAGAAATAAAACTCTAGGCAATTAAATATTTCAAATATTCATGGCAGAGGAAATAGAAAACATAAACACTAAGACCAGCACTGCTGTTGATTTGAAATATCTTCAACCCAGACTGGTGAGTTATGTCACTGAATATATATAGAAACAGTATATTATAGTTACTATCATTAACTTTGTATTTCATAAGGAAATTGCTGTTTAGACCTTATAATTAAGAAAATGACCTACTTATTTTAGAAACAAGATGAAGAGGGAGAAACCATAGCATTTCTAAACACACTTGAGAACACAATTTTCTTTTGTCTCGTATAAATATAATTGAATTAAACCCAAAGAATTTCTACTCTTACTGTCTGATCTTTGTCTTGTGCAACTATGAAACTGGTCTAGCTTCTATAATTTCATGATTTTTTTTTTTTCTCTACAGGTGGAGAATCCAAACTTAATTCTAGCCTCATCACAGCACATTTCCTGAAGAATGGTACCAGAAGAGTACGTTCTCAAAAGGTGTTTTTTTTTTTTAATGGAAAGACAGAAATGTGAATCACAAAACCTTAAACAATTGTTAAGGGCGGGGGGGGGGGGCGGGGGGGGAAGTGATTCAACTTTTATATTAGAATGAAAGAGACTAGAAGCTTCAAAATATAGACTGTAACAAAAGATGTAAAGAGCTAGATATTCTTCACAGTGATGTATTTAAACTCCTATTTCACAATTTTATTCACTGAAGTAAAGCAAATTAGAACTCTAGCTGATGTTCAAGAGCACCTCTAAAATGGGATTCATGCAGTGTTATCGTTCACATTTTTGTAAAGGTTCCAATGTCTTGCTCTTCTCACTTTATCATATCTTCACATAAGATTTTTTGGTGTGTATTTTAGTGGACACTGTTGATAATATAGGCTTTTAATATAGCATAAAACTCAAGTTCTGAAAACACATTGAAGAGCTTCAAATGTGGTATAAAACAAATTATCTGTCCAATTGTTCTACTTCCCAAGTAAAAGGGCTCAACTATCTCACACACTATATCAACCCCTGTTTTGGGGAAGCATCTCTTGATATTTAGCTTTGTATCTCCTATTCCTGCAGTGTGCCTCAGTAGTTAGTGGCAATTTATCATTCCAGGAGTCCTGCATGTTATAGACTTTTATCCAAGTTAATGCTTGTTAACAGTCCGTTATCCAAATATAAATGCCTAAAATCACCCTTTTATTTATATCATTTATGCTTTAGACAAGGGACTGCTGTCACTGGAAACACACAGTAGGTACAGCTTTAATGAGACATGGTAAAACAGGTCCACCCATTCATTAGGATCACTGAAAGTCAATTGTAAAATTCCCTGAAGTCTCCCAGAATGCAACAGAATATACAACGTAATAAAGATGACTTTTCCATCAGATTATACAATAAACTCCTCAGACATGTTCTGATGTAACTCATGCTTTAGTACACATATATGTTTAGGTGTAATAATCAGAGTATAAGCCACTGATCAATTTTATGCACTAAGTTTCTGATTATTTAATGGAATCTTTCATCCCAGTATTTCAGGTTTAGTTAAATTTTGCAAACACATGCATTATCACCATTTGAGCTATGCAGTGTGTCCTAGAGCAGCTGTTCCAACAGGGGCACAATCACACTCTGAACTTTTGGTTTCTTGGAATCTCCCTCCCCTTTGTGGAGGTGGACAATCAAGGGTGCCCTGAATGGCACACATCAGTAGCTGAATGGAGTCCCAAGTGGTGAATGCACTTAAATAATGGTGAAGAGAGCAGTGAAAAAGACAGAGCCTGGCTCATCTCTGTGGTGCCCAGTGACAGGCCAGCAGATAATGGACACAAATTAATATTACAGTAAAATATACTTAAATCTAAGAAATAATAAAAATTTTCCATGTGGAGATTACATAGACGTAACGTTACAGATTCTGAAAAAATATCAGTATCCTTGGAGATATTCAGAACCTGAGTAGACACAACCCCAGACAAACCTGACTTAGTTAATCCAGCTCTACACTTTCTACTATGCTTTTTTCTCCTCCTTATCCTTTCTATGTTTTATAGTGACTCAAGAGATTTGGGCACCAGCAAATATTTATATATATATATATAGGTAGGGAATTCCTTGCATAATAGCAACTCCTGAAGCAGTAGGTTAACCTTACCCAGGGTAGTCAGATTACTAAAGGACCTGGTCAAACTAGTGAAACAATATTTTAGCACTTCTACACAAGTTTTCCAACGCTGCTAGCACATAATATTTTTTCAGATTGAAGAGCTGTAAATTTAGGCCCTGATGTAATAATTCTTTGAAATATATGACAAGTGCTTGTCAGTTAATATTTGCCTTTATTCTTCTTTTTCTCCTTAATACAATAAATTAAATGTCATTGTTTTGAACCTGAGTTATTAAGAAAGTTTATTAAGAAGTCTATGGCTCAAAGAAAGTTAGAATTTTATTTCTGAAGACCTTTTTAATTTTTATTATTTTTAGGATTCAATAACTTGTCCCTAATAACAGGGTATGCCACCTCTGCTCACCACTGCTTTGAAAACTGGCTAATATTTAAAATGTGGATCAGGGAGAAACAACAATGTATCATGTCAAAAGGACGTGTCTGTTGAATGCTGCTGTGATGAGCACTAGGTCATGTTTTAATTAAATTCCTCATTAATGATCTGAAAAAAAAAAATGTAAAGACCGTGCTAATGAGATTCACAAACTGAAAGGTGCCTTACTGACCAAACAACACAGAAAAGTTTGGAATGTTGCTAAGGAAAATATCTTCTTGTTGATTTGAAATATTTTCCGTTTCTGGCAGATAGTTGAAAAATCAAGTGCAGGAATGATTTTTTAACTCAGTGGGGTGGGGGTTTTTGGTGGTTTTTTGTTTGTTTGTTTGGTTGGTTGGTTTGGTTTGGTTTTTGAGGTTTTTTCCTCTTTTTGAACCAGTGTGAAAATGACCAAGAAAAAATGGTAACAGAATGGATAGATAATTGAGATATAAGAGGAGGATAAAAAGGTATCCTAGATTTACACTGGCATTATCGAACTACGAAAGTTTATACCAGTCCAAGAGGAATTCTATTACAGATTTTCAACCTATTTTTTCACTTACAGGAGAAACATCAGATATTTTAAGAATTAATTCTTTGTCAAAATATGTTTGAAAGCCATAATGAGAAGAATGCTATGGGGATAGTAAGAAAGTACTTTCAAGGTTTGATGAAAAACATTTCTCTCATGCAGATGTATCTAAGTAAGCGTTGAAATCAAAGCCAAAATATTTTTAATTTTATGACAGAAAACAGACCTTCCGTGTTTCCTTATTATCATTATATTACCCAAGTATTATTAACATTTCTGTTGAATTTCATCTCTACTGAAATTGAGGGCAAAACTTGCTGGTCCTTTGATTTTTAAAATGTTCTGAAAGTGAGAGTTTAAATGAAATGCAAGATTTGGCACTAGAAGTAATAAAAGGCTACCAGTTTTTCCTGAGATACTGAGCAATTATCTTTTAATTTAGTTCACTTTAAGAATTTTCCTTCAAAAAAATAAAATCTAAAATAAAGTCCATTACAGTTTCATGAGTGTTTGCAATAATATTATCTGTTATACCCAGTGTAAGAAAATACATTACAAAATGCATGAAAGCTATATTAACTGTATTGGTTTATTAAATGCATGTTTTCTTTTACTATTGATGTACACAGATGATGAAAATGAATTTTGAATTTTCTTGTCAGTTACAGTTTTAGAAATCTCATTCATGATACAGGAATGTGGTTTGTGCTTAATTTACCTTAAGCGGAGGTTAAATTTTAATAACCTTTGCAGTTCTGTTAACACTTTTTCCTACTTGGGAATCTTAATGAATTCCTCTTTCTATCACTAAATTACATGGATCTACATTTAATTATGAGAGCACTTACTAAATGAAATAGAGGATAAATGAACCCTCATTTAACCTTAACACCACTTGAAAGCCATAGATGTCAAAGATGAATAATAAGTGTTCAAAGCTTAAACCTTCTTCCTCTGGAACTGCTAGAGTTATTCTATCAAGAAGAAACACAATTAGACTGTTAGGATTTGGCAGACTATGCAACTATGACCAAGTTACTTCTTGTTCTGTAGATTGTTGATCATGTAATGCAACAAAGTGTAAATTACACAGGCAAGTGAAAAGTATCACATCAGAAAATTTCCTGATCACCTGAGGAAGACCTTGTGGAAGGATAATTTTAATTTGATCCGTGAAATGGAAGTCTGGACATTATATGCTAATTAGAAAACTCTCCAGCAAGAGCATAACACTGAATTTTTAAGAAGTGATTTCACTAAGCTTATTTAACCTTCAGAGGCTGTCCTTAGTACACACACATTTTCTCTTCTTCTTTCTTTAGCAGTAAATATAGCAAAAGAGAGAATTTAAGAAATTCAAAGTATCCCAGATAGGGCGGAATGAAACAATGCTGCTGAATATAAGGGTTTTAATTAATTTGATTTGTTTTGTTTTCTTTAAGGTATTTATTTAACTCTGTATCATGTTCCAATTGCAATTTATAGGCATTCAAAGTCTTAAAAAAAAAAGCCCAAAACAAAAACCAACAAAACAACAAAAAGAATGAAAACCACAAAAAACAAAAAGCAAAGGCCAAACCAGACACTCCTGACTTGTTAAACAAAGTCAAATCTCATTGAATGATACATCATACTCAATGTCAAATTCTAAACCAAATGACCTTATAAAGAAAAACTTCCTGAAATACACATACGCTAACAAAAAGGTTTCAGTACAGTATATCTGTTCTATTTCTCAAGTAGAAGCCATTTATACACATAACATTCCATATACTTCTAATGTAATATAAACAAACATATGGCAACTGGTTTCCCTCAAATTCTCATCCTTTCTAAAGGAAATACCATTCTGCACTTTTCAGGGTGGGGGAAATGGGACAAGGAAGGACTTTGTGTTGTGCCTGGAATACTACCAAGCCACAGGTTCTAAAACTAAAGGCAAAAATATCATCAAAAACAACCTAAAACAAAAAAAGCGAATGGTGATGTAAATGACACTCCCTTCTCAACCATCACTCGCTGGAAGGAAACTTACCTTTAATATATTGTCACTTTAAAAGAGTTAGTTCAATGTTACTTGCAATCACTCGTTAATACATTACTGAAAGATTTCTGGGGTGGATGGGATTTTTCCCCCTTCACATGCTTTAACTGCAATGTTCAGTCAGCTGTCAATTACATAATGTTAAAAACATAAGCTAGCTTGGTTACAGAAGGAGTTTAGATATGTTTCAACAGCAAAGCCATGTGCATATAAAGCCTTGAGTGGGTGCTTGCTTGAAAATGTTTACATTCTACCCTCATCTGCACCAGTGACCTTCTGTTTCTCAATTAAATCCTGTATGTCTATTTTTAAAACCTCTAGTAAAGTGTCGTTATTATCTATACTTTTTGCTTTATAAACTCACTCCTTTATTACGTTTTAAAATTAAAATCAGTCAGCCTCCCCAAAAACAGTCACTCAACCTTTCCTCCAAAACAGTCACAATTGTAAGATGATATATAAATCACCTTGGACAACAAATAAAGCACGTCTGCTTTACCCATTTATAAGTTGCATTAATTTTAGGGTTTTTTGTTTTGTTTTGTTTTTAATTTACTGCAAACATTCAGAGTAAAAACAATTTTGCATCACATTAGGAAAGATCCCAAGAATAAATATTTATTGTGAAACTTAACAATTCCGATTTACACTACAGGATCATATCAGCTGCCAATGTTAAGTATAAATCTTTTTAATAGGGATTATACATGTCTATCAATTATTAAACCCTTCATGTATAATGCATTCCTTTTTCAAATTTGGATGATGTATAAGCCTGTTTTCGAAAAAAAGTTACTTTTGTTTATCCACTTATTTGCTTATATTGAAACATGAGGTCCAGTTGAATTCAGTGGGACTAAGAAGAGGAGCTAAAATCTATGCAGTTGTCTTCTATTTTCCAGGTATCAATAATTATTTCACTGGTTGAATATAGTATATTGCAGGGATGCACAAAGCCTCTTAATTCAAACGCCTTGAGGAATTTTGGGATCTAAATCACAAAGAACAAAAATCCTCCATGTATTCTGAAAAAGTTTGATATGAATGAAAATAAAAAGCTCCTCACTGCAGCTACATATACAAAATGTAAACCAAAGTGTTAATGAATAGATCACTGGTTTAATTCAATTAGCAAAAATATTAAAATATTCAGTGAAAATTTTGGCAGGCAATTTTTTTCAACTTAGGTTTCTTCATTGCTTCAAGAAGAAATGGATTAACCTATAGCCAATACAAACACTTAATAGAAGCAAAGCCTGAGGGGTCACATAATTATATCAAGATAAACTCTTATAAGAAAAAAAAAATAGAAAAAACAATATGAAGGAATAGTCTCAACTATTGCAAAGTGGTCTGTCAGTCAAGGAGAATGTAGAAAAACTAAGGATTTCTATGAAACTAAAACTGTGCTGGGACTTGCTCTTGGGAGAGCTGTACTGATACTAGCCAAAGTCAGCAAAGATGGAAAAACACTGGGATCCCTTTAAAAAAAACCAAAACACAGAAGTTTGGGCACTGCTGTAGAAAGTGGGTTAAAAAGTGACAAGCATGTACATATAAATACACACCTGTATGAGACTGCAGCAAACTTGAAAGTAACTGACTGCCTAATTTGTTTATGAAATGTTGGTTCAAGTTGTCCTGAAGAAAAGGTTTGAAGTAGAAGAGTAGAAGAGTAGAAGAGCTTGTGTGAACAGACCAACAGGTATTTACTGGTAGTTTTCAATGATTTGTCTCTTAGCTGACATGTGCTTCAGGAGTGGAGGAAGGTGAGAGAGTGAGACATCTGTCTACATGTTTTAAAAAATTGAGGAAAAACATGGAAATTTCTTTTTTTTTTCACTTTTTTGTTTTGTGTTCGGGGGTGGTGAGGTGTTTTTTTGCTGTTGTTGTTGGTTGGTGGGTTTTTTTGTTTCTTTGGTTTTGGTTTTGTTTTTTTTTTTCTTGTTCATTTGTTTGTTTTTGTTTGTGGGGGTTTTTGGTTTTGTTTTGGTTTTGGTTTTTGTTTTTGTTTTTGTGATCCTGCATAATTCTGAAAGCCACAGGAGTAGAACTTATGATGACACACATCTATCTAGCTCTTCATGTGAATATGTCTTCACAGACAGAATAAAAAAGAAATGTCCAAACATTTATATTCATCTCATTAGACTGTATGAAGTATCAAGCTTTATCTCTCATTTATCCATTCAAACTACTGTATGGCTGGAAATTCTGGGCAGCAGCTGTGTTCTCACTCACCACTCAATTTCTGCTCACAGTTTTAACTCTGGAAGCAAATGAGATAAAACCCCTGACTAATGACTAGTAAGATGACCTGTCAGTGGTTGTTAGTACCCACTACTTTTCTTTCTTACATTAAAGCAGTGATTTCTAGAGACATATATAGCACAGAAACACAAGCAATTTTAGAAGAGACTATTTTTTTGAAGCATGGATGTTAAATTAATTTCTGCTTTCTCTCCCTCTACTTGGTGGAAATTACAAACTCATGAGATTTGATGCATTCAGCTCAATTACTGACCCACAGACTAACAAACAATTCAGTCTTATTTTAGAGTTGAGCAAGGTAATTTGGAAAAAAAATATTCTGATGTTTCTACTCTTAACAACCAAATGGATGCAGGTTTTGTTACAAAACTTTGAGAGATGCATCGTATTTAATTTCTGCTTCTTCCCCTGTCAGATCAGGTGCCAGTAAGCCATTCATCTTGTTCATTACAGCTTCTGTATAACTTTGGATTAGAGCTTTCAGACTTGGATTAAACCTATTCTTAGTGCTTCTAAATCAGTGTATTTGATTTTCTTTTTGTCAGGAGCAATACTCTAGCAGAATTTCATAGGGTATCCCTACTATTTCCTACATCAAATGTGACACTAAGACCTTTCAACAGAACCAACTTCAAAACTAACGCAGCTGTTAATTTGTCAGTGCATTTTATGACAGAACTAACAAATGGCAAGTAGGAGATGAAAACCTGTATGTATGAAACAGAAACAAAATGTTATTTACACAGTGTTTCCTAATTTATTTGAAAACATATATATATATATATAAATATAAACCAGTCAATTTTTACTTCTTGCAGATGTATGTCTGAGGACTCTTGCAGGATATCAAAAGGATAAGCAAATTTTTATATGTGGCACATGTGAACTAAGCTCTTACTCACAACTGTAATAGAAACTTCTGAGATGCAACTCATTCATAAGCATTATCTACCAAAAATTTTACAAATTTTTCTTCTACTCTCACAGCCAGGCATTTATTTTCATGCTGCAGCCTGCTGCTATGATCAAGTGTGAGTTCTTACAACCTTGTCTAACCTTACTCCTTGTAGTTCTCTCAAGAGTAAAGGTAATCTTATATCAGTCAGCAGTCTGTCTCAAGCACAAATATATCTTTAGGCACAATGGTAAGAAAAATATACTTCCTTGCTTTTTCATTCTTAACAACAAAATTCCTAAAATCTCAAAAGCCAAGTTTTAAAAATATCATCCTATAAATTTAAATCAGTGTCGAGTAAATACAGTCTCCAAAAAGTAAAAAAAAAAAAAAAAAGAGGTTCCCTAGTAAGAAAATAATGAAAAGCACTAATGATTGCATCAATCCCTTTTAGCTGCAACTTACAGCACCTCAGTCATAATCTATTTTATAAGGATGAGTGAAAGGTTCTTGCTGTGTTTTAGAGTGTTACACAGAGGCATCCTTGTATGTTCAGTTTGAAACACAGCAAATATTTTAAAAGTAAGGATCATTCTAAGCTGTGTCCTTTGCTGGATTTATGAGCTTTCTATGTATAGATATATAAGGCACCCATCTCATTGTTTCTTTCTGTTGATCTCTTTGAATCACATGCTCTTTGGATCATGCCATGATCTCTGTCCATTTGACCATGCCTTATAACTTCTGTCTTCTTGCTTAATCTTGAAGCATCTTGCCAGTATTTTGACTCAGTTTTTCTGCCTAAAATTTTTAAATGCACCATCATTTTACTCATAATAGGTCCTGTTCCAGACTAGTTCTAAAATACTTCCTTTAAGTTAGATTCCTTCAGACACACGGAATGCAAGCATGTTTGTTTCCTCGTGTGCTCTGTGTTCTCCCTTCCTATTAGTCTCCACTTGGAGATATATCTGTGTGGATGTATTGGTAAATAATTCAGACAGTGTCAAGTCTACAGCTTGTTTAATTAGCTACTTTTCCCAGCCCAGGAAGCAGAATTTTCTGTGTGTCAACATCTTAATCTCTATTAGGTGATGAAGCAGAGGGTGATGTCACCTAGGAAGCTAAGTGCTGATATCAATCAGTCCTGTGACCTAATTACAGACCCATTAAAACTGACATAGAATACAGAACAGAGAGAGAAGCTCTGTGTATAGTACATATTTCCTTTCTGGTTTTCCCTCTTTTGCCTCAAGTTAATTGTGTGCTATCTATAGATGGCTGGAACATTATCTCAAGAGCAGGGACTGATCAGCTTCAGCATTCAAAAATTGATCCATTAAAAATAAATAGAAAAACTTCCCCAGAGAATGGGCCAAATCTGGACACTGTGATTTTAGAGTATTAGGAAAAAAAACAAGCAACCTTGCAGCTTAATTTAAACACTATTTTGTTTGAACTTGAATGTCTCTTAGAATTGCACTCACTTCATTGTAAGAAACAGAAGGACCAACTAGTCTTTCCATCTGAAGAGACATTCTTTTTTAATCCATATTTTGAAAGAGTTATACTACACTATTTAGCTGTTTCATAAGAAAACAGCATAAGAAACCCCAACCACAACTGTAAGAAGCATGAAAAACCACAAGCAAATATTTGTTAGAGAAAAATAATTCATATTGCTAGCAAACCCATAAAACTAGAACACAGAAATAGTAAAATTTGGGGTAAAAACTGACATTTGTTGATTTGTATATCCTAGAAATTAAGTGCTGTTAGTGGCATTTGCTAAGCAGTTCCCATGTGTTCTGAAAGAAAAAAAAATCTGTAGGTTTTTCACTTCCTGCAATTTCCCTGGAGTACCTGAAAGCCAATAAACACTTTGAGTTATATAGGTCAAGGGAAAACTGGTAATAGAGGTCTGAATGTCTGTGTCTTTTTGTATCTGTTTAAATGAATTTTAAATAAATGAGATTATTTTAAAAAATAATTTTAAACAAATTTTCTAAACCAAAGTCTGTGAAAGCACAGACAGCAGATTAGCGTCTGACGTAGCAGCCAATTAGAATCAAACTCCTGTATACAAAGTGACCCCTGCTGCCCAGCTCACACCCAGTGCACACTTTGCAGGTGAGAAACAAGCCTGCCTTTTACTCTCCAGCTGCTTTCAGGGGTACAGCTTCTGCAGCAGAACCCAGTCAAAGCAGTGCCCCATTGCCAAGGGCCAGGACGGGACCCTGGATCACCACTGGCTGCCCTTGGCAGGTACTTCAGCCCCAGTGTGGTGGGGCTGCACCCCTCTGCCTCTGCATGAAGATACATCTCTTCTACACAGGCAAGTTGACATCCTGGCTGTGTCAGGTTGGAATCTTATGCTACTTCCATCGACTGAAGTGATAAATACAATTAATTCTTCCCCCTCTTCCTGATTCCTCCTGCTGTTACATTTCATGCAGGATCCTCACCTGTACTTCTGCTGCTTTAGTCCCAGAGTGGAAGTAGCTGTCACTAAATTTACAAAGGAATGCAATCTGATGAGTATTCAATTATTTTCTTTATGATTCCATAGGGAACACACAAGCTACTTGAAGCTGTTACTGATTTCACAAAATACCTAGGTTTTGTACTTTTAAACAAGAATGGTTGCACAAAAGAAATCTGCAGACAGGTTCCAAATAAACCAGCTTCTAGTTCAGACTAGTCATAGTAAGGACTGACTTTTCACTTAGTTTTGATCTAGTGTTTAGAAATTTGCCTTGAAATCCTTCTAACATATTTGGATGAGATGGTTGAATACCTACTATTTTCATGATTTTCCAAGAACACTTGCATACTGTGGTTGTTACACAAGCAATTTAATATTTTGTGACACACATAAGCAGTCTGAAATGGTCCCCACTTTTTTTCCTTTGCTCAAGACATACAACATGAAAAATTTTTGATTACTTCCTCTGCCTTTTACATTCAAATGAAATAAAGTCCTTTTAAACCTGAAAATAACATATATCAGTTTATATTGAGTTTGAAGCCAGAAATGATTTTGAAGAGGGACAGAAATTTTTTGCAACATATTTTCAGTTTTTAAGTCACTTTCAGAATAATAATAAAAAGAAACCTTGAAAAGCTCATATATTCAAAATTTAAGATGGCAGTTTTTTGCACACTTCAGTCAACTTCCTGCTTTAAAATATTTTTCAACTCCATTTCACAAAACACTCAAAACATTCTGCAATATTTCTGGATTCTCAGGGAAGTAATATACCAATTGGTCTTGCAGTAGGCTAAAATCCACTCCTGACTCAAAGTACATTACTCTAGGCAATTAATTTCCTGTTTTATATTGAAAAGTAAGGCCAACATCTAGCAACACTTGCAAGAAGGCTGAGTTCCTTTAGTGCCATCATAAATACACATCCATCACAAGGTAGCTCTGAAATTTTCATTTGCATTTATCAAGTCAGGTTTTTACACAGACATGAAAATACAGGCTGCTCCATGTATAAACTGTTCTCATGTAGTAATTTTGAAAGGTAAACATATCAAAAGAATACAGTACTCAGTTGGTACTTTAGCAAAATTGTACACATGTTTATAACCATATAAAAAGGCAAAATATGCATAAGAGCACTGGGAAGATCAGGTAAGTTCATTTTAAATCAGAGAAGAAATATTAGATATCTGGATTTGGAACAGACAAATCTAAGTTGGACTACTAGGCATGGAGCAACCTAACATATATATATAAGCTACAAACAGAATTATCACTCATCTGGTAGAGCGCCTCTGCGGCATTTGCAAATTTCTATTCACTTAGTTCATTAAGGTTTATTAAATAACTAAGGCAGACTCTTTCAAAAGCACCATCATGAGCACTGTTAGTAGTTTCTCGCACTGCTTGCTCAAGGCCTGTATCACTAGGAGGAGATTTTAAAGTCCAGCTTCAGATAACCATAAACTCATTTTTTAAACTCTAACATGATGTCTCAGAAAAAGATTATATACATATACACACATACATACACCGATTGTTTGTTACAAAAACTACCTCTTCCTTATTCTGGTTATTATACATCAAAAAGGCTCTTGTTGGGAAAGTCAGAGTCTTCTCTGCCATCAAGGACTATGTTTATAAAGAAATGTTGAACTACAGATTAAATAAACCACTCAAAATCCATTTGCAATCAGATAGTAACCTGTCCATCACATAATAGTCTAAAATGACAGAAATACTAAACCAAGTAAGATTAAATAATCTGGCAGATGGAATGAGAAGGGGCAAACATGCTTTGCTTCTTTTGTTTTCCCTCATACTATACTATTTTTTGTCTACTGTATTACAATTATTTCTCCATAACTGAGAGAAGGTGAAGATTCCATAAAGGCTTAAAAAATATATAATAACAAGCATGGCATGCATGGGAACACTGAGGGATCAGGCTAGACAAAAATACATCAACATCACAAATACGTCTGAAGCTAAAACACTGATTAAAAATTATTAAATATTTTACTTGGTGTCTTGTTTCAGCAAGACCCAGTCAAGTGAGATCTATCTCTTTTACACATTTTTCCTCATGACTCAATATTAAAATATTTCCTTACCAGGCTTCTGAAAGCTACATGTATTTAACACTGATATGATGAGCTTCTATCCTTAGACTACAAATCAAATACAATCTGCAAGACAAATTGTGCCCTGAGGAACAAGTATGTATCTCAGTGGGAGTCAGAAACAGGCCAAGGAAACTTTTCATTTATCAAAAAACATTTTTCCCAGATGTCACTGGCACACATGTAGAGTCTCATCACATTTTTAACAACAGTTTTAAATTCCCTTCTCCAACATAAAATTTAGGTATGCTGACAGATAAAAGAATAATAGGGTAAAATATGTGAATATTTGCTGATTTCCCTCTTATCTTATATTACAGTACTACAAATATTGTTTCTCCAGGGAAAAAGACTGACAATAAAAGAGAGGTATTTGTGGTTACAAATGCTAGGAGGCAAAAAATCTGAATCTATTCACTGCAAATTATATTATACAAAGATAGTATACAGAACTCAACTTCTTAATTCCAAGGGCTTCAAACCTGTTTTTGAACATCTAAACATTTAAGCAAAGAAAAATAAAAGAATTCTAGAGGTCAATAGTGTTGAGCAGGTATGTGGTTTTTAAAGAGAGCTGAAATAAACATCGTCTTTGAGGGAGGAGGAATCTGAGTTTGTGTTTGTATTTTTTTTTTTTTTTTAAGTAGAAAATTAGTTTTGGACAAAATCTGTGCATCACACTATAGGCTTGCAGGACTTAACAACCATGAGATGTTTGTGTCACTAGCCAACCTTCTACACACTCCTTCTATGAGGTCAAATGTGAACAAAATTACACATATCTGGTGGGAATGTAGAAGAGACAAGTGTCTATGCTGGTGAAATATATCTCCTGCAAAAAGGAGAAAGCTTCAGGTGAGGATTGAAGTAATAAAAGATAGAGGAATTGTGGTTTTATTGTTGTGAGAAAATACCTCCTCCAAGAGAAAAAAAAGATATCCTTTGAAACTCAATATATTGAATGAAAGAGAAAAACAAGGATAGAAGGCATTCCAGGAAAGTTAAACTGCAAAAGAATATTTCCTAAATGTAATAGAAATAATGCTTTCCAGGCTCCAGTACTTTTTGAATGTATGAAGACTGTAATTTGTCCTGTTTAAGCTCCCGAACATGCTAAGTGATAACCAGACCTACAATGAAATTAGCATCAGCTCCATTTCCTTAGTTGCCTGCAAGCTTTGCTGGTACGTTTGCAAGAGTGGAATCCAATTTACTGAGTTCAAACATTTTGTAACTGAAAAAAAAATGTTAAATAGGCTATTTTTAAACTTGTGAAAAGGCAGTTATGAATTTCTTTAGTTTATCTTCCATTAATCTGTCTACCTACTGGTGACTTTCTATTGTCTCTCTTATGGAGTTATTGATAATTTATTTCTATACATGCTCTTTAACATCTAGCTGATAGAAATATTTATTGTAGCTATTTAAAACATAGCAATATGTATTACATATAAAATGTTTTGCAGCTTTTTCCTGAGCATTCTTATTTGGATATTTTTTGTCAGTAACTTTGGCACCTAAAAAGAGTAGTGATTGTTAAATCAGAAAGAGCATAGGACACTTCTAGATTTTTAACTTTGCAGGTGTATATATCTAATTTTCTAGACAGAAAGATAGTGAAGCACATTTACAAATAATTCCCCATACTTATGCAAAAAAAACACCAAAAACCAAAAAACAAAACAACAACTTTTGGGGTTTTCTTTCAAATGAGCTACATCTGAAGATGTGAATTAGTCACTAATGTTCAAAAGCACTCACCATTACTCTCATATATAGCGACAAGATTAATAAATAATTAACAACATTTCCAAAACAAACATACCTCAAAGTTATCGGTGTCTTAGTTCTTCAGGAGAATTACTACCTCAGCTGCCTTTTTGTCTTCTGGTCTTGAATTTGTTTTGTAGCCTAGGAAAAATAAATCTCAGCTTACTTTCAAACTGAAAGCATAAGGCTACACCCAAGGAAAAAAAAAAAACAACACTTAATAGCATTGAAGTTAATTCTGCTGTAATCCTACTTCATTATCTTAAGCAAATAAATCTCTAAAAAGGATTACCTTTTTAAAAGGAAATTAGAAAACCAAATGTCATCTGTGCAGGGAGACATTCTTTTAAAATGCAATCAGCAAGGAAGCTCATAAATAGGCCACCATATAAAAATATTTCTATCAGGCAAACCTTAGCAGATTTTCAGCAGATGTGTAACTATGATTTCACAAATTCCTAAAATAAAATGTGTCAGCATCGTTTACCACAAATTTTCAAGAGTCTAAAAAAATGTACTCTTTTAGATTCTAGAGAAAGAACAATATCATAAAGATATGTTCTTTATGTATCTTCAACTGCAAGTGCTCTTGCAGTGCCACCCACATTAAGAATGGTAAATGCAGGGACTGGGAGAATGAAAGCCCACTGTAGGAGAGGGTCAGGTTCAAGACCAAGGAACCTCAATGTTCACAAGTCCATGGGACCCAATGAAATTAATTTGCAGGTCGTGAGGGAGCTTGCAGACCAAGCTACTAAGCCACTATCCATAATTTTTGAAAAAACATGGGAGTCAGATTTGTGCTTACAGCCCAGAAAGCCAATGGAATCCTGGGCTCCAAAAGCAGTGTTGCCAGTACACTGAAGGAGGTGATTCTCACTCCCTCCTCTTCTCTTGTGAGACCCCACCTACAGAAGTGCGTACAGTTCTGTTGTCCCCAAATTGTGAAGGACGTGCAACTGTTGGATCTAGTTTAGAGGAGGGCCATCATTTTGATAAGAGGACTGGAGAACCTCCCCTACGAAGCCAGGGTGAGAAAGCTGAGATCGTTCAGCCTGGAGAACAGAAGATTATGTGGTAACCTCACAGCAACATTCCAGTATCTTTCCATACAGTGAAGCTGGAGAGGGACTCTGTCAGGAACTGTAGCTATGGGATAAGGGGTAATGGGTACAAACTGAAGGAGGTGAAATTTAAATTAGATATTAGTAAGAAATTCCTTACTATGAGACTGTTGACACACTGGAACAGGTTGCCCAGGGAGGTTGTGGATGCCCCAACACTGGCAATGTTCAAAGTCAGGTTGGAACAAGGCTTTGAGCAGCCTGGTGTAGTGGGAGTTGTTGGGACTTGAAGATCTTATTTGTCATATCTCCCACTCCCATGCACCATTATAATCTTTGATTTACTGAGAAGAATTTAGAAAAAAAAATAATAAGCAAGGTTGTTGTGTTTTTACTTTATTTCAATAACCATATAAAATCCAGGCATAACACCTAGGTGTCTCTTCATACTCATTACACATTTTTAGAAATGCACATAGAGTATATTAGCAGTGATGAAGCAGCAGATGCTATCAAGATAAATCAAACTAGTGAAGCCATTATCATTGTTGGAATGTTTTAAGTTTTCTCAGAAAAAAATTACCAGTTTTTGAAGGACTTTTTGATATATGTAAGTTAGAAGAAGAAACCATGGGTTTCCTCCCAGTCGTGAGGAAAAAAAATCAATACCATTACAAAAATAATTTTTTCGTTAAGAAGAAACCTGTCTGTAATTCTGTAACAGCTTTAATATTAACTTAAAAGAAAACAACAGACAATTAAAAAAAATTCCATTTGCATTTTTAACTTCATTTGTATTGAACTTCTCAGTTCCACTTTAAAATACTCATCTTAATCATCCTGCAAGTTACTCCTTTCTTCAAATTATTTCATTTATCTGTACCAACACTAACAAGTTATGTTACATAAAAACAACACAGAAGACAGCTTGCTTGAAGGCAATCTGTATATAAACAAATCTAAGTGAACTCAGCTTTGGAAGCTGATTATGATATATGTGGAAGAAACTAATGAAGAAAGTATTTAAATGAAAGTAATAAAAGCTACGCAAAGCCAAGACAGAAATTAAAAACAACCAAAAAGGGTTAACCCAAGTTTCATTTGTCCCACAAGCCAGCAATGTGGTTAGGCAGAAAGAAGCCAGGAAACTCATTTCTGTCAATAGCTTCTTCAAAGACTTTTAAGTCAGTATTTCTCAAGAACAAAATATATAATCACACACACATCCGTTTGAATACACGAAAGCCAATGCATGATACTGAAGGTAAAACAAGGCATCCAACATTCACAATAATATCCAAGAAATGATATATATTATACAATCATTCAAGATTTTATAAGAGCTAGGGAATTATGTACTTCTAATTTTCAAAATTAAAAAAAAAAACCACATTACTACCACTAGAGCAAATCTTGATATTTATGTTAGAGTGGCCATGACTTGAGGGTTTTGGATTACTTTTTTAATGGTAATATAATGGAGTCTCATAGAATTTTTCTTATTTCTCTTTTAATAATCATTTTTGAGACTTGCAAGTTTCAAGATTAACCAATGTCTCTTCATCCAAAGTCTATTTTCATCTGAGTGCTAGAACATTTTCATGGTACATTGAAAACAAGATAATGGAGTGACAGTGGTAAAAATAACTCTTGCCTGGAGGAAGAATATTGCTTGAATATTGCTTTTAATCAATATTTAGGTGAAAAGTGGCAACAAAGCAAATCTCTTCATACATCTTTCTTTTTATTTTTTAAATACTAAAAGGATTCAAAAGAGTTGCTTCATGTAACAAGAGCACACATTTAAAAGTAGTTTCTAGTCTCTTAGAAATCCTTATATCTTTGGATACAGTAGTTAGAATATTTTCATTGAATTTGTTTTATGATGTTTGCTGAGACCTGAGAAAATGTCCAGTTCTTTTGGTTTGCTATTTTTTTACCCTTTTTTTTTTTTTTTTTCTCCTGACTTTGGTTGGTTGGTTGGTTGGGTATTTTAAAGGCCCCCACTAAATCACCATCTTTGTGTTTGTGTATGTGTTGGTTTTGCATGGCTTGGTTTTTGGTAGCGGGGGGCCACAGAGGTGGCTTCAATGAGAAGCTGCTGGAAGCTTCCACTATGTCTGGCAGAGCCAATCCCTGATGGCTCTGAAGATGGACATGCTGCTGGACAAGGCTGGGACAATGAGAGATGGTGGTAATGCCTCTGTGATGACATATTCAAGAAGAAAATCAAAACAAAGTCACAGGGTTTATGTTCCTAGCCAGAGCAGAGGAGGAGGTGAGAACACGTGAGGGAAACCACATGGGGACACCAAGGTCAGTTCAGAAGGAGGGGCAGGAGGTGCTCCAGGTGCCAGAGCTCAGATTCCTCTGAAGCCTGTGGTGCAGATCATGGTGAGACAGCTGTGCCCCTGCAGCCCATGGGGATCCACGGGGAATGCAGAGATCCACCCACAGCCCATGGGGATCCAGGGGGATGCAGAGATCCATGCACAGCCTGTGGGGATCCACGGGGGATGCAGAGATCCACCCACAGCCCATGAGGATCCATGGGGATGCAGAGATCCACCCACAGCCCATGGGGATTCACAGGGATGTAGAGATCCACCCACAGACCATGGGGATCCACGAGGATGCAGAGATCCACCCACAGACCATGGGGGAGGTGCCCACGCCAGAGCAGTGGATGCCTGGAGGAGGCTGCGATCCAGTGGGAGACCCACTGGAGAGAGGGGCCCTGCTTCCAGACTGGAGCAGCCTCTCCGTGGAGTACTGCACCCTGTGGAAAGAGAGACCCAAACCGAAGCAGTTTTCGAGGACTGTGTGCCTGTGAGAGGGACTCATATTGCAGCAGGTGGGGTTTGGCTGCTGCTTGTGAGAGTGGAACCACGTTGGAGAAGAAGAACTGTCTCCCATGGGAGAGGCCCCATGGTTTCACAGGTGAATAACTCCTGTCCTTGGGAAGTGAAAGAAAACCTTGGGTGACAAACTGACCAGAGCCCCAACACCCTGTCTCCCTCTGCTGTCAGTGAGAAGGAGAGAGGGAGTAAAAACTTCATGAAGCCTTCATTCTTTTTTTTTTTTTTTTCTCTCTCCTCTGTCCAGCTGTGGCAGGAGAGGGTGAGTGAGTGGCTTTTTTGGGTGCCTGGTGTTTGGCCAGTGTCAAATCATGACAGTGTATTTGTTTAAAACTTTGAATGCTGATGTTTTCTACTTGGCTGTACTTTCAGAGATAAAATTTCAGTACCACATGCATCTGTATTAGCCAAACATTTAAAGAAAAATATAAAGTAATTATTCTTAATGATATTAGATTGAAAGAAACCTATGGTTTTAATCTAGTCCCCCTTGACATTTGAAGATCCATATTTACTGTCAGAAAGGTTTTGCCCTTGCAAACTGACAGCTTTCGGTTTCCTTTCTCCAGCCAATTTATTGCTGTAGTGCACATTTGTGTGCAATGTTAAAAGAAAGAGTCACTGATCAATTTGTACCCTAACATTCAAAGAACTTGGATTTTAGTGACATCTAGAGCCCTAGCTCCCCTAAGGGAAATTTCTTCCAAATACATATACCAAGTAAAACGATTAAAAAAAAAAAAAAAAGAAAGAAAAAAAAAAAAGAGAAAACAACAAAAATACAGAACTGGGTCAGTTATGTTGTGTTATGAAGTACAGACATAGAATTTCACGTGTCATTGTGGTACTATGTTCTTGGAAATCATCATTTACAGGTTTCAGTAAAAAGAAAAAATACTTTCTTTTACAAGTTCTCAAGTATCTTGTATCACATGAAATGTAAAGTTATGGCTTCTAAGTTAGAAAAAATATTATGAGTAAAAATAGACTGACTAATTTCATAATGAATTTATGTCTACAAAGCAAAAAAACCCCAAAACTCTCCCAACAACAAAACAGCCAGAAAGTAACATTATTAATCTGACTATGGGGGTAGAGTTTACTATTTTTTATTATCTTGATTTCGTGAGATCTTACTAGCCTCACTAGCTACTAGTGTCATCTACCCCTTCATTAAAGCTCAGTTTAACCATTGTGAATATGGACTCTTAGCTACTATTTCTTTATGTTGCAGTACACAGATGAAAAGGATATCCCCAAGCTAATAAAAACTAGAAAAGACAGCTTTTACACATCAGTTTTCTCTTTGCTCCTAAAGAGATAAAAACTCATAAATACCTTAGCATATCTTAACCTACAGAAAAAAGCAAACTTGGAGACAATAGAGATAATGGCTGTAGTATTCAGCTTATATTTTAAGTCTTCAGCTATTGCTTACCTATAATCTAAAATCAATAATCGATTACTTGTTCTCAAACAATTCAAGGTACAACTAAAACCACAACAAAATTCACTTTCTGGAGGCAAGAAGCTAAATAATTTTGCTGCCAAAAACTTGGTTCATTATCACTTGGCAAAGGAAAGAGAAGAAGAGCTTAAGCACCAACACAGAAAAACTGTGTGTGTATGGTGGCATTGACATCACTTAGATATCTTCTATATAACAGAACAAAACTAACCAAAAAAGGCAAGCATCTTAAAAACAAAACAGACTGATATAATTAAAACAATATGAAATAATGAAAAATAATTAAAATCCCTTCAACTACCTGTTGATCAATGACATATGCTAACCAAGACAATTACAGGTAAAGATAGTTGGCACACTTTATCAGTCTAAATGCATTTAAAAAATGGTCTCCTGAACTATATGTTCAAACTATGTTCAAAACAGTACCCTCACAGATCTGTAGAGGATTTTAAGCTGAAGTGATGTGAAATATACAATGGCTGAATATATATAGGTTTTTTTCGTAGTTTCTGACTTTATTTTTCTTTTCTTCTGTTAAAAATACAGATTTCCAGTTGAACTGTTTAATTCTTTTATTAATACTAGAGAGAGCAAAGTTCATTATAAAATTACCCTTGTGAAAACAAAGATTGAGGTTCTTCATACTTATGTTTTTACTGCTATTCTCCTTTATAAGTTGCTTTTCATTAAACACGGAGCTGAATTAGACACAAATGAGTGTGCGTCAGCTTAAAATCCTTAATTTTCCAAAGTTCAGGGAGGTTCAACTTATTCTTTCCCTTTGTTTCCACTTAGAGCAAAGGGTAACTTGATGTTGTTAGAACTTAAAGAATATTTCAATTTGTTCTCTGGCAGTATATTTTCAGCCAACATAATGAACACTTTTTTTACCCTCAAATGAGCAATGAAGTTCTGGATACCTGAGACCCCAAACAGTAATGTGTTTTGAACTTAACTTTGCTTGCCACTTTCAGCTGATATCTTCAATTAAATTCCCCCTATAATGACACTATGGTACTACAAGAAGTGTCTAAACATACCTAGGATAAAAACCTGCCAGATTTTAAACTTGACTTTATTTCACTAATTTACTTGACAACAAAAGAACTAATAAACACAGATTTAGAAAAAAAAATTAAAAATAGACTATTTCAGTTGGAGGGGACCAGCAATGATCAAGTCCAACTACCTGACCACTTCATAGCTGGCCAAATGCTAAAGCACACTAACAAGGACACTGCCCAAATTTCTTTTCAACACTGACAGTCTTGGTGCATCAACCACTTCTCTAGGAAGCCTGTTCCTGTGGTTGACCACCATCTAAGTGAAGAAACCTCCCCTGGCAACCATTGCCACAAGTCCCAGGGAGAAGAGATCAGCATCTCCCTCTTCTATTTCCCACCTCAGGAAGCTGGAAAGGACCACTCAGCCTTCTTTTCCCCAAAGTGGATAAGTCCCAAGTCTTCAGCAGTTCCCTTCTTGTAAGGCATTCTTCCATCCCTTTCACCAGCTTTTTTGCACTATTCTGAATACATCCAAGGCCCTTCAAAACTTTCCTAAATTGTGGAACTCAGAACTGCACACATTACTCAAGGTGAGACTGCATTGATGCTGAATAAAATGAAATAATCACCTCTTTTGATCTAAGAACACATTTACAATTATTTCTTACAATTCTAGTTCCACAGAGCATAAATAACTATAAAACATAGGCTTACTTTATACTTATCTTCCTGCAAGTTAGATAACCTATGATACATTTTTAAAATTTCCCTCTTATTTTAGAAAATTATATTAAATCGAAATTGTAAACAAATAGAAATAGAAATTATAAATAATATAATATTTCTGTTATTAATGTAAATTTTATTTCTATACATAAAATCTTATTTAGATTTTATAATTAAGGACATGCATTTAATAGGGAAAATCCCACCTGCCTATCATTTGATATTTATAAGGCATTAACATCTGTGTGGGCATGGAAGCCTCTGAAATGGAGAACTGACATTAATTCTATGTCTTGACTGAAAAGGAATGCAGCATGCAGAATTTTTACTTGGAACTATTAATGAATCATTAAGCATTTAGTAGATTTTTCATCACTAAGGAAAACAAATGAAGCAAAGAAGTATTCTTGTTTTACCATAACTAATCTTTGTATTCACTTCTGAAAAGGTATTCTTAAAAATTTTTTTCTCATATGTCTGCTTCTGTAAAAATCCATAGAAATATTCATAAAATATGGATATTAACTCTACTACTACACCAAATAAGTTTAACTATATGAGATCAGGACCTAAATGTTGGTGGATATAAATGCAACTATATCACTGAAGTGGACATGTGAGTATAAGAGGTTCTTGAAAATCATGTAGAGAGCAGTTAAAGAGAAAAGCTGTGTGGAGGTCAAGTGGATCAATAAAATAAAGACATTTTGAGTAGAAATTAGACCCCAAAAGTATTAAAAATATTATTTTTAATGTATTAAGTTTAAGGCTCTACAGCATTGCGTACACATTGGTTCACAGAAATTAGTTATAAAAGTGCTACACTACTAGGATGTTCTTTTCAGCTGAATTTTTAGAACAGATATTTTCTTGTCAAGAACATAGCCTTGCTTTCTTCCAATTTTTAATATAATTATTTCTCTTTATATTGTATTAATATGTGATCTGAATTATTTGGAACCAGTGTAGCATCAGAAAATCTTCCTCACTAAAGAGCATTGCAGTTATTCAGCAAAAGGAGAACAAATTCTAGCCTAGTTCTGTCTCTGCCGCCACTTTGGAGAGGGAAGCAGCATTGATTTTTGTGTTTTGTTCCTATACACAGACTCAAATTTATATTCAGAGGCATGCAAAGGAGAAAGGAATTGAATGGTGAAGGGTGCAAATGCAAATGAGTGGTTGAGTCACTGTCTCTGGACATATTTAAGAGATGTGTAGACATGATACTCAGGGGCATTGTTTAGAGGTGCATTTGACACTCCTGGGTTAATGATAGGACTTGATGATCTTAAAAATCTTTTCCAACATAAATGATTCTATTACTCTATGAAAATAGAAATTAAACATGACTGTTATAATGTTTTTCCTTCTAAACAAATATCTGAAGTTTTTAGTGCTTAGTAGTATTTTACTATTTACACATTATTTCTAAACATTGAATTTAAAATGTCACTTATAGATTTAAGTACATCTATATTTTGCTTTGCTCATTATTTAATATGGTTTCAAGACCTGAATGAAATATGCTAAATCCCATCTTCACTTCAACACTTTGCATAAAAGAAATTAACCACTGAAGTCCATACTATCAAAAACAATTCCTCATGGTCTATCCAAACATCTCCTGGAAGTGAAAAACTGGAAGCATAATGTGGGCATAGGCAGCAGTGTTCAGGTGTCTGTAATGATGACAAAAATTATTAGAACAGTCCTAAGATCATTTGCACTAGTACTTACTCATATATAAACTGAAAAACAACATTGAGAGATCACATTAGAATTCCATTGGAAAAAATGACCCTTCACTTCCTAAAGCATTACATCTAATTTACAAGGAAGCCATACTAAATTAGTTATGTAAATCTCTGGCTGAAATAGATCATAGCTGTGTCTTACCAATTAACCTTGCAATGCACAAAACCCCAAATGGTTTCTGGAGATTTTGTTTCCAATTCATTGTTAATGGAAAATGTTCCTGTACATGCAGTGCAACTCAACTACTGAGCTCAATTCATTAAAAAAAAAAAAAAAAAAAGTTATTCACTTAATGAGATGGAAAAGAGAGAAAACATATTTTACTATTTTAAATAGATTTTCATTCACGCATCTATAGATAATGACCATCAATTTTTATGTATCTGAAGTCCTTAATAAGAAAATCAGATAAAAGTAAAAACCTTCAATACTGTTATTATCAGACCATTAAACAGCTTCCCAAAACAAAATTTGATCAAACTCAGTGAAGCTTACAGATGCAAAGGTACATTTTCTCAAATGTGCAAATACACTCTCTCGTTAAAATTCAAGATTTGCTTACTATCAATTAAGTCTGAGACTTCTGCCTGCAGTGACATTTTAATTTACAGTACCAAAAGGACACAACTAAATATCTAGAATGATCAGAAAACCAGACTTACTAAAAGGCAAATACACAAGAAAGTGGAATACAATTGTATTAAGCGGGAACACAACAAAATAGAAACCAGAGGAATAGCTTTAGATTCACCATAGCAGCATCATAAATTTTCTTCAGAGAATGGTAGTGAAGCCAAAAAAATGGTATGACCTTATTTTCCTGCCAAACAATCAAGAGTGATAGCATATAGTTTCCCTTGGATATATAGAGGCAAAGGCTCTTCTTTCCTTCAGACTGCTTGAAGTCTGATAATGTTCATTGCATAGAAAGAAACATCCCAAGATAAAAAAAGCAAACACTTTTTTTAAGCCATTACTTAGAAGATAATTTCTGAGCTCACAGGAGGTCTCACAGCATATTTTAAATTACACACTGACATACATCTCGTCTTCATAAAGTGTAATTGGGTCTCGGTCTGTTCAGTGAGGTTATAAAACAGTTTTTGATTTCCCACAAATTGACTCTATGTTGAAAACAATCTGACTTGAAGGAAAGGAAACAGCTTTGAACTTTGAACTTGAAACAGCTGAAGACTTTATTTAGTGTATGGTGCTGACTGTAGTTGTCTGCATATCAGGGGAGCAGAGCAGCCTGTGCCTGTCTTAGGAGCAAAAGGAAAGAAATTCAGATACAACAGTCCTTGTACCAGGAGAACATTAAAAAATGTTTTGTTTTCCTCAGGCACGTTCTTTAAATTTCAAAAATACAGTAAGGAAAACTGTAAAGAAAAAATAAGACTCCTCTGTCAACTGAAACAAAATTTTGAGGTGAGAAAACTCAGGGATGAATAACCTGATTAATCATTTACTCCTGTATAATCAAGAGTAGTTTTGGTACATTTTGCTTCAGTTTTCTAATCTATTAAATGTGAATAGCAATTTCTTTTTCCCTTGTATTGTATTTCCTTTTTTTGGCTCAAGAGGTAGTCAGACTCTTGCTGGGGCTTGCACTGGGTGATACTAAAAAACTAGCCTTGGAGTTTCAGCATACCACAGTCAGAAACATGTAACAAGCAAAAAGATGATTGCCTATTGTGACAGATAAAAAGACTGTACTCAAGGCTTAAATGTTTATTAAGTCAAATCTGAAAATTGATTAAAAATAATGTTCTCCTTCAATCTGACATACTCAAAGAAGAAAAAACTGTAAGCCTGAGGCGAGACATTGTTCCATTAGAGACATCACATAATGCCTAAAAATGTGAGAAAGAGAATCAGAAGCAGTGAAATTCCTGTATTATACAATAAGCATGTCATGCTGCTTATATTGGGAAATGCTCTTGTTTTATTTGAAAGAAATTCAGGTGAAAAACAAAATTTCCTGTAAGAAAGTACAAATTCACTTGTTTCACTTATTTTGCTTTTAATTTTCTCCCCTTTACAGCAAACGAGATGCACACTATTCAGAAAATCTGAATGGTCTTGGATGGTTTCTGATTTCTGAAGTTTATAAATGCCTTCTTCAATAAACCTGGAACATAGCACTCCCTGAAGAGAACAGACATATGGAGGAAAGATTTCTCCACTTTCTGCTAATATTATTGAACAAATGTACACTGTTATTTCTCCAGCTGACCAAAAAAATGGAAAAGATACTGAGACTCTACATGTTCTAGCCTATCTTTTCTCTTTTTAGTTTGAGACAGCATACGTAAGCATCTACACACACAAAATCAGACTTTGTTCTGAGTTCTTTTCAAAAAAATTACATTGATTGTCAAGAGAGCACTCTCAATACTCCTATGGACATTTTAGAACAGAGTCAGAAAGATTTAAAAGAAATATTTAAATTTTCAGAGGCTACTAGTTTTATACCAACAGAAAAAGATATGTCTACCTATGCAAACAATTAAAACAAAGTCACTTAAATCAATATAAATTAAAAAAGAAACTCAAACATAATTAAATATTTTTAAGAGAAAAAAAATCTTATCCATCTTTAAGACAGTTTTGTATTTACTCCTAATGAAACATGCCATTATTCCATGGTTCTGCAAGCAATGGAATCTTCTGTGTGCTCCTTTCTCCAGGAAACAGATAGTCTTTATATATTAGCTCTGCATCCTTTCATCTGCTGGCTTTGTATTGCTTTATATCTATTTGTACACAGTTCTTTATATCGATCTGTTTACTTGAGTTGTCCAACTCTGTTGTGCAGGTTGCACAATTTATCTGTAACAACACTCCTACAGCAGCCCAGGGCACCATCAGCCTCCTTTGTGTTTCACTTTGTGTCCACCAGGTCACACAGTTCCTTTCCTTCCTGCAGAGCTGCTTTCCAGCTAACCAGCCCCCTCACTGCCTTGGTTTATTCCTCCCCCTGTGCATGACCTCACATTTACCCTCGGTGAACTTCATGAGGTTTCTGTCAGGCCATTTCTCCAGCCTGTCCAGGTTCCTCTGGATGTCATCATAACCTCTGCTCATCCACTCCTCCCTGCAGTTGTCTGTATCAACAAACCAGCTGAGGTTACACTCTGGCCCATCATCCAGATCTTTAATGAAGATGTTAATAAGGGCTGAACCTAGTGTTTACCTCTGGGGTACACTGCCAGCTACTGACACCCAGCTAGACTTAACACCACTGGCCACAACAGTCTGGGACTTCAGCCTATTTACAGTCCAATTCAATATCTGTTCATCCAATCCATACCTTGTCAGCTTCTCTATGAGGATCTTCCAGGAAAGAGTGTCAAAAACCTTGTTGACACCTAGGTAGCTTTAATGACCACCCACTGCTCTACACTCATTACTGAGACTGTCGTTTTCTCATGTAAGCTTATCAGTTTGGTCAAACATGACCTCCCATCACAGCCCATGTATGGGACTTATGTATGTCCAGTTTGCTTAAATATTCCCTGACCTGATGTACTCTTCCATGAGTACATTTTCCTTGCACCAGGCTTTTCCCTGCCTTCAGTAATTAAGGTCTATGGAAAAATGGTTTTGTCAGTTAAAACTCAGAGGAATTCAGAACCTCAGCCTTTTCGTGTCCTGTGTCAGCAGGTTCCCTGCCTCATTCAGCAGTGGGCCCGCATAGGGAAACCTATTCTTCCTTTCATCACCTATGTAGACATAGAAATCCTTCTCAGTGTCTTTTGATGCTCCTGACCAGACTCTCTTCAATCTGGACTTTGTCCCTCCTATCAGCATCTCAGCTCAAACACTGCACTTTTCCCAGATCATCTGTCCCTGCTTCCATCTTTTGCATGCTTCCTTTTTGTGTTTGAGTTGTTTGCTCAGGAGATCCTGGCTCATCTATATACTCTTCCTGATATTTTTGGCTGACCTTCTGATGTAGGTCTGGACTGAGAACAATAAAATCTAAACCAGATAAAGTATTTATCAAATGGTCTACTCAGAAGTGTAATCCGTGGGTGATAAATTCACAAAACTATGCACACAGCTTTTAATAATATTTAAGTAAAACATGCAGGAAATCAACAGAGGCAGAAGGTAGATTCTATACTGGTAATACCATACTCATTTTATTCTAAAGTCACTGTCAGAGAAGAAAAAAAAAAAAAAAAAAAAAGGAGTGTAGCTGCTGAAGAGATTAGGGAAATTTAATATATCAGTAAAATACTGTGGAAGTGTTGCCCTTTGTGTCTTCCAAAAGCCTTTATCATGGTATTTTTGTGTCACTTTTTTTCTGAAAATTGTTAAAAAGATCTCTTTGAGGACTGGTAGAGTCCACCTTATGAAGCTTCAACAACTTCTGTATCATCCTTCTACCCAAACAGCTAAGCGCTTTCAAAAAGCACATACTGGAAAAAGCTCAGTGTTTATTAGTAATTCACCTTTGCTTAAGTGCACAACTTATTGCTTTTCAGACTGCAGGTAGTTAGTTCAACTCCCAATAAAGTAAGACTTTATGTACATTCAAGAAGTACTTAAACTAAAGCAACTGATTTAATGCTGCTGTCTGAATCATTAGTGTGCTAGCAGGGGACTCCCAAATCACTAGTTCAAGAACTGCTACTCAGTCATTAAGGAATTTTTCAAAGTGCTGCAGCAGCACTCAGGGAACTTCAAAGCATAAGGAACTTTTTCTGTACCCAGCAAGCTACTGACACTTTTCAATTACTGTGACATTTTACACATATTTTGCAAAAATGTGAGAACTGCACAATGTAAGGAAGAAATAAACCACCAAGCCTTCAGTACTCACTGAGTATTTTTAATTATGTATTAAGTTTTGCAACAACTGAGTTACCCATATTATTCAGCTGTGAGCCAATTTTGTGACCCCCTCCTCAAGGATATGCAATATAGCAGTAGAGCAGTGAATTATCACCTCAGACAAGGTACTAAGTCTGATTTGTGAAGCGTATGTGCACAAGAGGGACACAGAATACAGGCAATGACTGACTTCCGACAGATTTTTTTTTGTTTTACTATTTCCTCTCTTGAAATCAGATGATAAACATAAATAAGCCAAACTGTTTTCTGTTTATATCCACACACATTTTAAAACATGTACTCCCACACTACATAGACAGTATGCTGATAATTTTGAATGAAACAGTTGTGTTCTTAGCAATCTTTAATTTCTGTTGGTAGCTTGGGTTTAGCATCCACATTTACTAAAAATCTTAAGAAAAATAAAAATCATATAAGCTTGGGAAAAAGCATGGCAAAAAATTCATCACCACGACCTGCTGCATTGAACTCTCCCATTAAAAAAAAAAATATGCCTTCAATCAGACTTTTAAATTAATATTTAGGTTATCTAATTACACCTTCTCTCTCTAGTTCCAAATTTATTTGCTGTTGTTGACATCCCAAATGCCATTTTTTCAAAATCTCCCTAAAATCCTTGTGCACTCTGGAAGCTGGTCTTATCTTCTGTGAAATAAGAGGACGCACAATGATTCCAAATAATTCTGCAGGTATGATGACTGTAGAGAGAAAACACATTTAGTTATCTTTTTTTTTTTTTTTTTTTTTATTTTTTTTTTTATTTTTTATTTTTTTTTTTATTAGCAGTCTGAGTTATTGCAAGAACTGCTGTTTAGGATATCTCCTGTCCTTTTACTGATGTGCTTCTGGAATACCACTAGCAAGTAGGAAAAAAAAGTTAGGTTACTTATTAAGCACAATGTTCTTGCTGACAAACTTCTTCATTTTCTATGGAAGAATAAAAAAAATATAGGCCAATAATTTGTTACTGTTTTGCTATTTTATTTTTTATAATGGAATAAGAACTTATTGGGAAAAATAGAGAAATACAGTGTAACCTTCATCTGCACAGCAAAGGAGATGCTTTTTATCTTAAGGACTGCCAAGATAGTGAACACCATATGAAAACTGGTAACATAAGTCCTTCTCTTTTCCTACGACACTGAAAACGATCAAAAAATAAAATTTCAACTGGAGAATGTAAACGAAACACACGTGAGGACTCCAAAAATTTCTTTAACATCTTTAACATTTGTTAAAGAAAAAGCAAGATCAAAGTCTGGATTCATTCTGGTTTTACTAAGGATGTAGAATTCCCAGGCTACCTTACACTACCCCCTGTGAGTTCACATAACTCAACACCATAAAGACTTGTTAGAGTCAACCAGTTCTCACTGGTACTGAAACAATGAAAAATATCTGTGCAAATCTTAACAAAAAAAAATTTGAGTGAATTTTTCTTTTTCCTCTAGTGATTCATTTTCTTGCCATTACAACTCCTACATGTTGTACTGTGTTCATCTTGGTAAGGCACTTCTTAAATATATTATTACTAAGTATCTGAATTTACTCATAACATTGTTATAATTATTAGCACATTCATTCCAAGTGTTTGGAAAGCAGTATCTGACAAGGGTTATGTTTACACACACTTTCAGTCTCCCTGAAGTTGCTGAATAGATTGAAGATGGATTAATCTGACAAGATTTAGACCTTTAAAATGTCTCAAGCAGCTAGTCATTTAGACCCTCTTTAGCAGAGAGAAACAGATACCTGTAACAGGTCAGACACATTGCTTACGTCTTTCCCTTAAATATAAAGGCTATAACCAGCCTCTCCAGCAAAAATGATTTTTAGGTAAACCTTCTAAATATCCTCATGCTGGACCCTGAGCACCTTTGTAGCTTGTGAAGCTAAAAGTTCTAGCTCTGCCTCCCAGGAATTTCAGAGCAATGTTACCCCTACAGTCCTGATATTCTGTATTGCCTCACAACAGATGAAAAGGTTCTAGAACTGAATAGCTGAGGCACATTCTCTCAGATATGTTTTGCTGCAGCTGAATTCAGTCTTGGAAGGCAAACTGTACGTAGACAAATTCCTCCCCCAATATCACATATCTTTCCCTGCCTCCCTGAGTGAAACATATTTGCAGAGGTTTTCATTAGGTACTGATCCCCCCTTCTTCAATTTTTCTGTAACTATAATTATATTCAATTATGTACATTTTAGGGTTTTTTTACAAAATTCATCTCATTCTAAAAACTTTGCATGCATACTTAAAAGGTCTTTCAGAAGAAAATGTAGGTCACCTGCCCATTATTTAAGACGGAAATAAAAATTTGCTATAGCAAGCAAATCCTGCAGGCCTGTTTTCTTTAAAAATTACATAGTATGCCCAGTGAAAGCACAGGGGGCTCTTTGATACCTGTACATTAGCAGTTATCACTAAAAACACAGCATGAACAAGTTGCTTCACAGAGAAAAGCATCTAAACTATTCTAACTACAGATTTGTGTTTGTTCTTATTTTTATGACAATAGCATCAGCTCCCCAACATCCCTACCACATCCCTTCTAAACAAAAGACTGCACATGCTGTGCCTGCAGCTATTTGTGCACTGAAAGGGTAGTTAGAAAAACTCCAGTGACTGGTTGATTAGCTGCTACGAGTACAACGTGTGCTGCTCAGGTCCTGTCCTGTCTGTCCTCCCCTCAAGGGAACAGCAAAGCTGCTCCCACATTCAACCCATTAACCAATTTCCCCACAAACCACGTACAAACATAATGACCCTTGAGACTTCTTTACTTTGACCTTCACTGCATCCTGGCAAATCAGTTCAGGAGGGACTGGCAAATAGAGGCAGGCAGCCTTGCTAAACCACACTGAGAAAGGAAAACAGGCCAAGAGCAACCTAAGCACGCAGTGAAAATGTAGACGAAGAATTCATTTTATATAGAAGTAGTAAAATAGTCGTTACAAATTGTAGGACAATACACACTGATGGAGTATAATTGCTGTGCAGATTCTGTTCTGCCACTCTGCCAAGATGGTGTTGATTGACTGAGGCAGTACAGCACTGTGCATGAGAACAAGTTACAAAATCGTTCTTCACACTGTGCTTGCCATATGTGCATGCCTTTTGCTTAAATAAGCTATATGAGGTGTCAGTACAATTTTAGCACACTTGAAAACAGAATGCAAATTCAAAGCCTACAATTGCATCCATATGACCATATGGGCTTAACTATAGAATTTATAGGGGGTGAATGCAATAGGTAATCCAAATTTTTTCCCAAAACTCTTAATATTAGCTTAAAAAATAAAATTAATAATTTCTTACTTGAATTTTAATCATTCAGTATCTTTTTAGTGAAATGACACATGAATAACATAATAAATCAATACAGTGTTTTAAGTAACAGAAAATCTAAGAAACCCAAGTGCAGATCTTAGTGTTGTTCAAAGAAAATCTAATAAATCACAAAGTTTTAAAAGAAGAAAAAGAAACCTACTTTTCTACTTAAGAACTCATCACAATTCTTCTTAAGAATTCAGCTATTTATTTTTTTTTCCCCACCACTGACTGTAGCTGAATTTTATTCTATCAGAAACATTTAAAGCAAAAAAGAGCTATATCAATAATGCAACATGACTTTATTGGAACAGCATTCTCATTTTATAATTCAATGTACAAGGTAAGAAAAATATATCAATTAGTAACTGAAAAGTTTTTCTTTCATTTGAAGTTTACAATTTTTTTTTCCTTATTTAAGCCAATATGAAGTGCACACTTTTGAGTGACTATGAGTACACCTGGTCTGAATTCTTCAATAATAAATATATATCATTTTTATCACTTTTTTTTTTTTAGGAGTAAAAATGGTTTTTTATGTATATATTTGATCCATCCTTGTAGAAAAATGGATAAATAAATAATAAATAAATAAATATTGCAGTTGGAAGTTAAGTTTTTCATTAAGAATTAATAAAGAAAAATATGTTAAAATATTCAATAATATGTAAATTTATCTCGAGAAGATAATTATCATCACAAACTTACAATAATAAAAGTGAAATTAAAAAATTGGCTGAGGCTAATTGGCTGACTGAACTAAAATAGAAATCTAGGAAGAAATATCTTGAACAACACGTCGGAATAAAACGTATAAATGCAAAAAACGTATTTTCAACATACATTGGAAACTTTAAAGCAACATGCATTTTTAATACTTTTAAATTTAAAAAAACTACTTTTGAGATCAATACAACTACATCAATCTATAGCAATGAAATAAATTCTAATTAATTATCAATATCATTTGTAGACTGGGGGAACATCCTAGTGATATATTTTAGAAATTACATGTGATTAAAAATGTACTGGTTTATTTCTTTAGAGAGTTTATATTAATCACAAATTAATCACAGATAATGAGAAATACTCTTAACAACCAATGACTAATCAACATGTTTCAGAAAATAGTAAGAACACAGATTTAATTTCTGTGTGATGACAACACTCCTACTCTGGAAAAATATAACAGCTCTGTATTTCCTTCTACTTGTTCTCTTCATGTAAAAGGTAGTGTCTCTAAACAGTTTCCGACTTCTTGTCATTAGACCAAAGGTGAAATACTGACCAATTTTCTTCTCCTCTAAGTTTACATTGACACAAACAAAACATCCTAAGTAGCCCTCTGATGCTACAAGAAAAATACAGTTTACCAGACTTGATATTCTTGACTTTATCAGCTAAGCAATTTTTCTCTTCCAGTGCCAAACACACCTATATTAACTTGTTAGATGTCACTATTGCAGCATCCTTCAAAATTCAGGTGCTTCTTGGTCAAAGATAATTATCTTTTCTGTTGGGAGGAGTATTTCATATACCATTATTTCACAACCTTAAAAGAAATAAGCAATTCACAGTGATGAAGAGAAAATTAAGTAAGAGCACAGCTATTAAGAATAACAAAAGATCAAAAAACAAACCACCAAACAAAAACCCACAAAGAAAACCTACTTGTGTCTTGAAACCAATCCAGAAAACTGAGTAGTGTTTCCCCCTGAGAAAAACTATGACAAGGATAATGAATGCAATTAAACCTTCTTATTATCCACCCAAGCACTCCATTTTCTAAGATGTGATACACAGGTGCCTATTCAAGCCTAGACCAAAATTCAGTTCTATGGCTTAGGTAAATAACTGCATTCAAGGTGTGGAAAGCACACCCTCAGTTATGCTACAAATGATACACAGCTGGCAAAAGGATTAGTAACAGCTGCATCCAAACTGGTACAAACCATGATTTTACTTTATCTTCCAGATGAATCATACTTATGGTCTAACCAGCTGCAACAGTTAGATTCTTTATTTTGTACTATACACAACCTAAATCTCAGTTTCTAAAGTTTTTAGTAAAGAGTGTGTGTTTCTGTATGCTTGGCTGAAATTTATCAGCATAAAATACAACAATAATTAAGTGAATGAAGCCAGGGAATTAACATCAATGGCTTGCATTCTACATTCTGTAATCTAATGAAGGAAACATTAATGACTGTAGTTAATGAATGATTGGAACTCAAGTAACATCATGGACTTTAAAAAAAGACAAGTAAAACATTCTCAGCAATACCTATGATCCATCTGATTATATAATCAAGGCCAAGTCAGAGCAGTAGCAATGGATTACTTTCCTTGGATCATTACTTAATAGTAAGGTAGTGTGCTGGGCAAGATGCTATTTTATAAAACATGTTCTTTACTAGAAAACACAATTAGAAAAAAAAATATATAACTATATATATATAACCCAAGAACTTGTGAAGAAATTAAATTGAATAGCATCAAACTCTCCCTTTTCCCTCAATAAGAGCAAAACCTGCTTTTGCATTTCTTGCTGTTGCTTTGCTCAGATCTGATCACTTTAAAATTTAGTAATATGTCACTGAAGAATATTTGTTGAGAATCAGTAATTTATACCTATCTTTGCATTTTGTTCCCAATTTTGAAACAAGAATGCCAAATTTTACTAAGTATTTCTATTCTTGACTTCCAATTAACAGGTTTCACTGGCAGTTTTCAGTTTTTCAACTGCCTAAGTAAACATAGAACTAGTTTGTATACACCGTTCATTATTGTTACTCTAAAGCTCCTAGGACAAAAGATTTAGATGTGTAAAAATTCTTCCTATAGTCTTATGAAACAAATACTGGCTATTGCACAGTGAAATAATCAATAATTTTAGTTTTTACTAATTTATTTGTCCTCAAGTAACTAAGAAATAAGCAATTGTTTGTACCTTACTGAAATCCGTTATACCTAAGATGGGGGCTTTTTTGTTTGTTTGGTTTGGTTTTATTGGTTTTTGTTTTGTTTGGGTTTTTTTTAATATAATTTCAAACCAGTTTTTGGAACTATGACTTCAGTTTTTTAATACCTATTTTCTAACTGAAACTTTATTTAGCATGGTCTCTATTTACCTAAGAAAATTCTTACCCTTCCAGCCAAAATCTCAAGGTTTGAAGAAAAAACTTGTGCTTGACACTGTTACGTAGTCCCAAATATATATCTTTAGTGTCATTAATTTTTCTCGATAATATGGATTGAAAAGAAACAAATTACAAAAAAGTGTAAAACCTGACAAGCACTGCATTATAGAACAACCTTTTTTAATATCAAAATTTCTTACATAAATTCAAAGATACTGGGAGTCTACATCTCCAGGCTAATTTGAAGACCAGTAAATCCTTTCCTGTTCATCATAGATACCAACAGTTATTTTAATAAATATCCATAACCCCATCCAGCAAGCAGAAAGCTAACACAGAATTCTCCCAGAAGCCAGAACATCTCCAAAGCAAGAAACATTCGTGAACTGCACTTTTTTGACGCTCTCTAAGTAGGATGGAAGGGAGGGGATGTTATAGCAGCTTGTTTTGCCATCACACAGGGGCTGCAGAAGGCAAATTGCCGCTGTACCAACGTTACTCTCTCCAAACCTCTCTCATCTGGGCCACCCAAAGGAACTCAGCCTCAAATGCACCTCAGTCTTGCATCCAAGCTTTCATTACAGCTAAAAGATCCACAAACTCTACAGCTCTAGGGACTCCAGGACTGCCTTAGAGTCCCTGAAGGGACACCTATAGTGTCCCTATAGGTCTGAACCCCAAAATTAGTAGATTTTAAATTACAGGTTAATTCACATGGTGAATTAACTAAAAGCTAGATAAACTAGATGCTAAACAAACTTTGAAATAATCTAGACAATAATTTTAAAATGTAAACAAAAGATAAAACTGAGAAAAAACCCCAACACAACCCATTTTATGAACCTAAATTAATTCCCTGCCAAGTAAATTAATAAAATATCTGTTTTACACATTCATAGATATTTGAAGATAATAAGAGTGTAACATAAATTTTATTTCTATAGCCAAAAGAAACGTGACTTATTTTCTCCCAATCTTCAAGTGACTTTCACTTGGCAGTTTATCACACCTAAAGATCTTTTTCTAAATATTTTAGGGACCAAAATTTTAAAGCTGTTCAAAGTAACTGGTGAACAACAGCATTAGAGTAGTTATCATTTGATTAGAAGGAAATCCAAATAATTTCTTTAGATATTAGTTAACACTTTAATTAATTCTAAATTTACCACCAGTCTAAATTTAGACTTTTTGAATATGCCCTAAACAATCTGTTCAATTCATTAGTCCCCATTTCTCTTCAAATAGGTGCTTGCTTACTGCAGCTGCTTCATTTTCTCTAGGCAGTGACACTGAAGTTCTTTTAAATCAGCAGTGTTGTACCACATATTCAATTTCTGGTGGAACAAGCATTCTTCCTGTCAAATTACAAAACAAACCCAACTATTAACAGAATGAGAGGTGCTACAGTAAGCTTTACAATGTTCATAGAACAGAGTGGCATGGATTTCAAAGGGTCCTGATTTCTTTTCACAAAAGAAATGCCACGACTGAAAGAGAAGGAAAGGTCTGTATTTTATTTAAAAACTCCACAAAACAGCCAAACTGGAACAAAAGGATACATAACAGACCAAGGACCAAGACTTTGAATAAGTCTATAGGTAAGTTATATAAATGCAAAAAGATTGTCTTGCATGACGCTCCTTAACCAAATACAGAGTTTTTCCCAGTTCATATACACTCAGATAAGTAGTCTAGAAATTTTTGAATAAAGAGCAAAAATCATGAAAATAGAACTTAAAGCTTTCCACTTCTTCCTATATGCAGAGTTTCAGATATAATTATTCAAACACTTCTGAATATTTAAGTGTATGTATAAAGTAATGTGGATGTGAAAGAAATGTTTGATAAGTTTTAGTTATGAATATAGTATAGCTTTTTAATTGTGAAGTTAGAATAGTGTTACCCTAAAAAGGCCCCTTGTCTTGGAAGGTACTTTATCAGGATTGATAAGATTACTAAGACAACGGGAACCTCTGCTTGGAGATTTTCAAGGTCTCGAAGGGTCGGACCACTGGTTGGCAGAACCCTAGAGACCACCTCTAAACTAGTATTGGATTTGTTAATGTTTAGGTAACTTTGTTGGAATGTTTGTTAGAGTTGTTTTATTGGTTTAAAAATATTGTATCCACCCCTGAATCATCCTGAACAAAAACCCCATGCAACCCTCTGTCCGGAGTCTCTCTGAAGGCACTGGACAGGGGCTGGGAAACCCCCAGACCCCCCAAATAAAACCTCTGTTTCTTGAATGCCTCGGAGGGTCTACTCTTTCCAACCACAGCCATGACAGCATAAGTCAAGACTGCTTGCTGACCCAAAGACTCACAAAACAGTTGTGTAGCAGTGATTGAGCAGCTGGGTTGGCCCAAATAAGCCAGCAGGGCCTGAGAGTGTCACGCGAAGCTACAAAGTAACTTAATGGTCTGACTGTGGAAAAAATCCTTTGCTGAAATGATTAATCTTCTCTCAAGCTGATACACATTATTTTGATACACAACAAACTGTCTCTTGAAATCTAGTCTTTTGAGATTTACATATGCAAGTCTGTTGTAATGACAACACAGAGCTATGTTATCAGCAGAACATCAAATCAGTAATCACATTGCTTGCCCTGATACGTAATCTGAAGTTCTGCAGAAATGAGCTGGATACACAAAAGCAGAGGCACACCATTTAGCAGAAACCAGCTACTCAAATGAATGTCATTCTTTACTTTCTTCTTCTGACATGAACTGAAAATAACTACTGAATGTCTAGAATTACTTACTTAAGACACATTTTAGTAACGACTTGGAAGAGAAGTAAAAATGTGTAATTTTCACTCTGTGTAAAGGAATAATATTCTACCTGAGACAAATGATTGCTCTCCAGAAATTTCTTAAGGGTTACAGATTTGGGACAGCAGAAGATTACTCAAAGAAATTAAAGACAATCAAAGGTAACTTTAAAAATAGATTTAAAAACTCCCAATCTCTCACAAACAGAATCTTCCAGAATTCTACATGGACAATTTCTAGCCAGCACCCATAGCCCTTAATGTCAGGCATCTCACCATTAAAGTACACTACAAGTAATCCACTGGCTAGGTAAGCCACTTGGACACCTACAAACAACATGTTAGTGTTCTTGATTAAACTGATATATTCCCATATCCACCTAAGCCACATCTAGTTCAGACTTGAGTATTGACTTCACAGGGTTGTTGTTGAATTCCTCTGGGGAAATGGTTTCTCCACAGAGACCCCCTGAAGTCTGTACCTATTAGTTTGACCCCATTCTCCCCTTATCTCTGACCTATTGGCTTGGTGCCAGCTATCTATCCCGGGACAGAGACTAGATAAAAACCCATGTTCTTCCTCTTTCGGCCTCTTTGGCTCGGGAACTCCTTCAAGAATAAAGCCTTGGAATATCCCCTGAGGTAAGGGCCTCTTTTGAATCTTTTTACCCTATCCCCTGATGTATTCTCCCCAAAAGCTCCCCAGAAACTGAGCTAGCACAGTGTTCTCACTGTGTGCTGCTCACCCATTGGCAACCTGCCCATGTCAGCAGAACAATGAAGCACTCCTTTCCTCGGCATCTCTACCCTCTCTTCCCTTGGCATACAGACTTTGCTGCACGCTGCCTCCAGCTCTGCAGTCAAACACCTGCCCTGCCTTGCCATGCTTGAAGTGCACTGGGGTAACTGTGGGATCCACCCTGTGTGCTTCAGGCAAGGCCTTAAGCCTCCCCAAGGCTGCCCACAAGAGCCCTGGGCACTGACTGGCAGAAAGGATGAAAGAGAGATGGGTGTTGCAATCACCTTCAGAAAGGGCCAAAAGAACAATCCATGAAACCTATAGGCACGTGAACCTCAGTTTCATCCCTGGAAAAAAATCACAAAGGGTTTCCTCCTGGTCTGCAGTCCTTCAGCCCTGCAGAGTGAGCCTTGGGAAACCAAAGGGCAGGGCAATGAGAACATCAGAAAAAAGGGTAGATTCCTGGAAGTTTTGTATTTATCTCATTTTAATTGAATATACTGAACTGAACCACAAGTTTTAACATTACTGTAACTGGATTAATAATAATTATCTTCTTTTTTGATTAAAAATTAAATTATAGCACCCAACAAGACTGTCTCCAATTGATGGGAGTTGAAGCAAGCTAATCTGAAATTTGGATGCAACAAATTGGTAACAATTTCATACTTATCATTTTCACTTCCCACTCAATTGTCTTCTTATAGCGATAAAAAAATAATTAAACTAAGTAATAACATGACAATACTGAAATGCTTTATCTATATCTGATAACTTCTCCTTTGTTTTACATCATTTTCCTATATCAATGCTATTCTAATGAAGACCATTTCCTTCTGATAAGCCAAGGACATATTTGATTTGTTATAGCTTGAAATAAGCAATTAATTTAAATACTTCTAAAATGTTGATCATTACTAACTGTCTTATCATACAGTCACTCCTACATATTTGTTCCTATGCTGCTCCAATCACTTAGAGAACTAAGTATGTGGTTATACTGGAATGTGGAGAAAGTCAGGGCTCCCTTTCAAAACTGGCTCACATAGGGGAAGGATACTGCTAATAAGCTGAATGACAAAAGCTGAGGCAAAATCTTGAAAATGGGATAGAGGCATCCAAACATTGCTGTACTCAAAAATCATCAGGGCAGTGCCCTGTCAAGGACCACTTCCTGACAGACTCAAGAAGTGAGGTGACTGCATTTGCAGGAACTTTGTGAAAGCAACACTTCCTATTTCCACAGTCACAAATGAGCTATTTTCCATCACGGAAAGAAATAAAATCCCACACAGACCAATTTCTAGTCATTGTCACAACCAAAAATAAAAGCAAACCAAACCCCTAAACCAGAAAACAAACACACCCAAAGCAAACCAAAAACCTGGGAAGAAGGACGATGTGGCCAAAGTTAAAATGCTGTATCGATGAACACATACATAGTACATACATAGCCAACTTTCATTTAATCTCGTTATTATATTTTAAAAGTCAAGTTTTAGAGTTCACTGAGATTGAACTTTTATCTGGCATCTGATATATCTTGTTTGGTTTAGCTGACAACTGCATATAAGCACAAGATCCTTATTTTTTTACGTTCAGAAACAATAAGACTACTATAAAAAAGACATTTTTTTTCTCAGTAAATGTCATAATTTTTCACTGGGGGAGATTCCTGTATCTTCATACTAATTAAAAATCCCCAAACTAACTCAGCAATATCTAACAGCAAAAACACCAAACACATTGCTTCAAATGAAATTATGAAAATGCTCATGAATATTTCAGGCAAATTTCAATGTCAAGGGATAAAAGTTCATAAAATTTCACAGCCTGAAGACATGATTAACTTTTAGAAATAGTTCCTCTTTACTGAAACACAAGAGATTAATTCAGTGCTGCAAAGTAAGGAACTTCAATGTGAGAACTGGGCTGTTCAAATTACAGGAAGGTACCCCTCTGAGATCACTAACAAAGGGAGTTGAAGTCAATGGATGTGTCATGTCAGTAGTTAATCCTTCACTAACAGCAATCATTGAAAGACTCTACTGAGGATACTGGTTTTCCACCTTCAGTCCCTATCTCTATGGAGAAAAACCCAGATGTTAAGCAGGTGTTTATCTCAAATCTTCTAACACTGCTTTCAAAGTTTAAGAGGAAAAAATATTTAAGCAACAGAAAACTATCACACCAAGCCTACATTGAGCTTTAGGTTTTCAAGGGACCATTAAAGGTTATCATCTTCAAATAGAATTTGTAAAGGTTGTGCTCCATATGAACAGGGACACAATAAAGTTTCTGCAGCCTTTTTTTTGGCAGCAAACCCTGCAGCCCCTTGAAATAATGACATGATAAGGAGTTTGGCTGCTATGAACTCAGCATATCAGACTTTTTCACAGTAGAATAAAATTTGCTGTTTTCCTTTTAAGGATTGAAAACAAACAAAGAAACTCTTAAAACCCCCAAAGTGAAAAACATTCTACTCAATGAAACTCTATATGTCTAAACAGCTTCAAAGCTGATACACCATAATGCTTCTTTTTTAACTGGAGATTGGCTTCTCATCAGAAACTTATATCAGAATCAATAAATCTGCAACTAAAGAAATGATCAGTGCCCCTGAAGAGCTGTGAGTCTTTCACATCTGTTGAACAAGGCAGTTTATTTTATTATATGCACATGTGGGCATAAGATTTAAAAGCAGTTTGGGTTGCAATGTTGATTTTTCCCCCTGTCTCAATGGAAATACATTTCTCCATTTAAGTGTTGCATGGTTTCTTTTCTTCATGGATCTCCTTTCTTCTGTCCTGAGAGATTTTCCTTTGACAGATTTAAATACCTGGGTTCGAAAGTTTAGATTTTAACTCTGCCTTTACTCTGTGTGTGAAATGTACAAGGCTAAATTGAGTGTGCCCAAATCCAAAGTTTCTTTTTCTCCTACTTTTGAAGTATATATTATATAAAGGGAGATTATATTATTGATTGGAACAGATGGCAGTTAATTTTACCTTTTTAATGTGTTAATATTTTTATTACAAAGTAAGACTTGCTCAGTAACCCTTTCAAAAAGAAAAAGTCATTTTTAGGCACAGAAATTCACATTTTTAGGAGAAAACAACAATAAATTTAGCAGTAAAAATATGACAAAACAGTTTTAAATACCCATTTGCTGCAAATTACCTGTACATACATTTAAAATAAGTACTTTAATACGTACATGTTTGGTATAAAAATTTATTTTTACAACTAAATGTAGCTTTTAGAAAATAAATGCAAGCTTTATTTATTTACAGAGGCTGTTTTCAGTAAAATCTGTGAAAAACATTTTCAATATATTTTTTTTCTGCAACATACCATAAATATTTTAGTTTTACTCATTGTTCCAAACCCTCAGGAATGTATTTGAATGCCCTAATGGAGTTAGTTAAAAAGGAATGCATGCAGTTTTGGGAATTAATCTCTAAAATAGCCTATCCTGCTTGAAGTGTCATCAGCAATAGGTACTTTTATGGCTAATGATATTCCCATTACTCTCCATTTATGTTTCCATTGAAATAGTCATCTTTGGGTTGTTTTCTGTACTGGAAAACAATAGTGTTTATTACATTTTCTCTGCTCCAGAGAAGAGTCATTCTCTGATATGAGCTAATTCAGATGAAAGTTCTTTTCTTTATAGTGGTTTCATTTTAGGATAATTTAGTATTAGATTTTTTTTTTTTTGGAGTATATTCAATCAACAACTCTTCATGTTAAAATATAACTACAAGAATCAAAAGTAAAAGAGCACATAAAATGCAGAAAAAAATTAAAACTAACTGATGAAAATAGCATCCACAGAGTGGTGTTGCAGCCATTTAATGGCACATATATGATGTTTTAAAAGAGGGAAGGTGAAGTACAGCTCAGTTGTGGTGCTGCTGCTGAGTTTGTTTTGTTTTTCTAAACACACTTGTGTTCCACAAGAACTTCAATCCAATATAGAGTGCCAGTACATAAGACATGAAATCAAAACTCATATTTCACTGAGCTTAGGTATACTTTTGAGCCTGTGCCGAGATGGTTTGAGCCTAAATTGATAAGATGCCAAAGAGGCTGATGAGAGGTGGACAAAATAGGTTTTTTTTCTATGACAGCAATCATGTGTTGTATATGACAGAATATTTTACATATATTTTGGAAGTTATCTGAAGTTAAATATTAATTTAAAAAGAACTTGTCTTGACTGGGTAAACCCTCAAAAAACCTACTGTGCTGAAATTAATCTTTTATCTTTCTTTGAACCACTCATTCATTTAAATGAATTTCCATTTAAAAATCTGATAATCTGTCCTAAAAGCAATAAAATCAGGAATTGCTCCAATTCTTTTCTTCTCTTGTTGCAATCTGTAACTAGAATCACAATCTAAATGTAATAAAAACTATGATGATACATTCCAGGAACACAAAACAGAGCCTTGATCTGTAAAACACTTAGGGAGGAATAAATAAGCATAGGCATGAGCGTGAGGTGCTAAACACTTTTTTGATAAATTTCTCCCTGAACGGACTAGATTAATTTTTATGGTTTCTTTGTGTGAGTCTGTAAGAAGGTCTCCAAACTCTTTTATTCATCTATTATGATTCAGTATCCAAGAAAGGTAGAAAACACACCAATTATAACAGAAAGACCAGGTGCTAGAGCTGATATATTTTATATGCTTTTTTCTTTTTTTGAAATTCAGAGCAGGATAGTGTTACACACATGATGTTCCATGAAAATGTTCCCTTATGCAGAGCCAGGTATCTCATTGGACAGGACGAACTGCATTTCTCCTGTTCACAATGAGTGCAGATAATTCAAGAATTGGGGTAAGTACCCTGCTGCCCCATGAAACTCACAGTGAAATAAATGAACATCATCAACATGGGTCAATTTAACCTAAAATGCATGTGCCAGACCCTTAGGGATGTGTCCACATATTCTGGATTTATTTGCTCCCTACAAGGGCAAGTATACAGCATACAGCACACAGCACACAAGTTCTTAATTAAAAAAAAAAAAACCACAAACAAAAAAAACCCCAAAAAACCCAAAAAACAACAACAAAACAAACAAACAAACAAACAAACAAACAAAAAACACAAGAAAAAATCCTTTTCTTTCTTTTTTTTTCTCTTCAATATGAAACTTTGAATGAAAGAATATAGATGGATTGACTTTCATCTAGATTTCTTGCCTCTGTTTTTACCAATGCATACTTTTATGTGTAAGACCTTCTTTCCATCATTTTCATTTTCATTCAATAACACCTTTTCAACCATACAGCATGAGAGTTATGCAATACTCTACCAATTTTCCTCCTATTTTTATACTCATTAAATATTCATTCCTTAGAACTATTTATCTAAAAGCAAAAGAAAGTATATACTAATTTTGTAAGGTGCTCATAGAACACATATTTATGTCAAGAACTAGAAGCAACACTTTATGAGAATCTAACGTTCTAAGTCCTACACCTGTTATAAAACTATTCCCTTATTGTTTTAATGATATTTCAACCTCAGAAAATTAATTTATTTTATGCCTCTATTTTATTAAGTATGAAATCATCCTAAATAACTGTGGTATTTTTTAACACATACGCTAAAACATATGTATCAAATCCTGGAATTTATAAAGCATATTTGAGAATCTTGGAAGAACAAATCAGTCTCATAGTGGGTTTATCCTAGTTATCAAGCTGCAACAGAAAGCACTGAAACAATGATGCTGCTCCAGAAGAAACAGATTAAATTAAGATTGCTAATATAGGTCTCATTGCCACAAAATATTTAGGAGGTCGAAAGCCCAGATGTGTGCAGGTTCACAAGGAAAACACTGTTTTAATGGGATGGATCTTTTTCATAGATACCTAAGAGTATATGAATTACAGAAGTTAGTAGAAGCTAATTAGTAGAAGAAGACAATGTATAAGGAAGATCCCTTCGTCCATGTTCTTTTCTAATATTCTTCCATAATCGCTAGCAGCTTGTCACTCCCAAAGGTATGGTAGTTGCCCACATGTAATATTAGTTTCACAGTGTCAGACAAATCCTATGCTGTATTCCTACGTCAGTGCTCATGTCATGTCATGTCATGTCATGTCATGTCACTTTCTTGAGAATGTTATTCAGTAAAATCACAGCCTCACATACTTTTGACTTTTCGAATGGGAGACCACCACAGGCACGTTTAGATAGAAAAGAGTTTAGCTCCTCCCCAGGTTAATAAATTGATGTCTCCAGTGTTTCAGAGATCTCCAAAGGAAGCTCATGACACAAAACAGACATGACAAAACCATATTTTAATTTGCGGAAAAGGACACATTTACAGGAAGTCAGACTATGATTCAATCAAGGAGTATTTTCTTTTCCCTGGAAAACCCTCCTCAGTGCTCATCAACAATATTGAAGAGTTAGTCATAATCCAACTCTATAAAAATAGGAGTATCAGACCATAAATATTGTCAGCCTTAGATGTTCTGTGATCAGTAGGTGTCCTCATTATAAGTTTCCCTAATAAAGCCACAGATTTTGTCAGCAGAACAGAAAAGTTAATATTACTGCCGAAATACTCAATCTATGTACTTTAAAACAGACATCCAAAGATGCTTCTAAAACATCCCATTATAGAGAGAAAATAGCAATATTATTTGCAGTTACCAGTCTATACTCTCAGAGCAGTTAGCAGTTAAAATTGAATTAGATTTGACAATCAGGATTTCAACTGCAAACTCATTTTGGGTAATTAATGTAATTAACAGTCTGAAGCACAGAAAACAATGCATTAGCATCATGAACATATTTTTTTGCTCAGATTAAGTATTTTCACAGTGCTATTTAATTGCTGTGACTTTTGCTTCAGATACACTACAATAACTATATCATGTTACTGATAGAGTTGAGCAAGAAAAATATGTTTACTGTCATCCTTTTTTAAAGGACAAAAACATAATTGACAGTTATAAACACGCACTGCTCAATAATGTGAAGAGCTACACACAAAAGTTGAGAGCATCTACATCTAAAACTCTCTTATTTCAACATGGAAATACCAAAGCTTGATTACATGCCAAACAACATGCAACATATACAGAATATTACCATATAGATAGTGGTAATATCTACCTTACTGTAGACAGTAAAGCCCCAAAGACTGTCAAAGATAATCACCCTGTTGGAGAAAGAACATTTCCTAAGAGAAAACTCTTTTAAGAGACATATTCAGGAAAATGGAATAAGAACTCTAATGTATTGTATAAAACTGATTACAATGGCACAGTAAAAATTGTTTTGCCACCTCATTTGGTAGTCAGCAAAAACTTCCAGAAGTGTGCTAACCTAAAAATTTAATGCAATGTCAAAAAAACAAAACAAAAATCTATCTCCATAACACATTCTTCTTGTTTCCTCAAGAAAAGAAGACAAAATTCTAGCTAAATCATATGAGGAACATGACTAAGATTTGCTTCTACAAAGGTCTTTGGCAAACTTTCAAAATACTGTGTCTGTCATCACTAACAGTCTGCAAATCATCACTGGGAGTAAGTCAGTCATTGCCACAAAGCACTAAACACCTACAGTTCATCTCTATCTCTGGAGATCCAGGATTTTATCATGAGAAAGGGCCAGGAGACAACATGATTAAATGAAATTAATTAGCTCTGACTAAAACACATATTTGTTTTTGTAAGCAAATGTCATGCAAAGAATTGGCAATCTATACGAAGAAAAAGAAATTGCAAAACTGTGTGGAAAGTTTTTCTTCTGAAAGAACAACCTCTAGTATTACTATTTCAGTGGTTCCTAAAAAGCATAGCTGCTTTTCTCAAACAAGGATAAAACACAACACTTATGTCAAAAACGTTGCCTTTTATTTCCCTCTCCATTTCTTTTCTTTAGTTACCTTGACCGGTGTAGAAAACATAGATGACAGTAAAAATCCAGCAAAGCAAATCCATGAAACACATAAATACCTTTTTTTTTTTTTTTTTTTTGACAAGGAACTGTGAACATTCTAGGTATTTTTCTTTAAGTTTCAGAGAATGTACAAGCTTTTATTCTAAATCCAAGTGCATTATGGAAAGTAAGAGTATCTTCAGCCTGGTTTATATATGGATTCCTTCAGAATTTCAGGGGTCTGTGTTGCTTTCAAAGTGTACTTCTGTGGGTTTGAGTGTCTAAATAGCTAGCAAACTGTGTCAACACTAACTCAAGAGAACACTGACATGTTTAAACATTATATTATTATTTTCATGAAGCCCTGAATTTCACAATACTTCCCTTTATAGAAGTAATCCTGCATACTACTACAACACACCATCGCTCTGCAATAGCCCTCTGGATGGTCTTCCTTGGCTTTAAATTCCATTACTATGAGCAGGAAGCTGAAATTATTTATACAAGCAGATATCTTCTTACAGCTCTACAATGTCTACCATGGTGCACTTGATGGATCACTCAGCCCCCAGCACTATGCAAAATCTGTCCTCGTTCCATGCAGCAGGAACCCACCCTTAGGGGGCTGCACTGGAGCTGCTCACAGGTACATCTCAATTTCCTTGCAATAGTTATTTGATATCACAACCCTGTGTGCCACTGACGTGTTCCACCCAGTGCAGAGAACCCTTTTGTGTGCCCAACTAGTTCTGCATATTGATGACAATGACTCCAACCACTCCAATCTTCAATCTCTGTTCTGATGGCCAATTCCATTTAGAGATTAAATGTTTTGCTTGTCTGAATGAACAGGTACAAAAAGAACACTTAAAAGCTACTTTGAACGACATGAATTTAAAAAGCAAAGGACAGTTCAGGTGAGGCAGGATGGCAAGGCAATAGTACAAAATGGTTGATACTGGGAAGATAATTAGTTTTATTAGCTGATCATGCATTGCAGAAAGCAAATTTTTTTAAAAAAATATATTCAGTAGCTTAAAACCAACAACTACAAAACTATTTTTAATTTTCTAGCAAGTAGAAAGACTGGGGATTTGCAGCAACAGCAAAATGAAATACCCTACAGGAATTGGAGAGCTGAAACTAAATTGGCTTTCCCCAATGTTGTCAGAAGCTGATTTTCATCTCTTCATTTTACTGATAAAGAAAGAGTAGAAATGCCTATTGTTTTCCACTCACAGCTTGGAAAACAAGGCAATTTGAGACTCTGAACTCAGTGATTTTTCTTCCTATCACAAATGATCTATAAGTTTCATTACTCTATGATCTTTGAATCCTCAGGCAGAAGTTCTGTTACATAAAATAAGCCTCCTAGAAACAAACAAAACCAGACATGCACAGAATTCCAAGCAAACACAAACATCTCAGTAGAAAGCCTTATTGAATTTTTTCTACTTATCTGAGCTCTGCCTATAGAGCTGCTACCCATTGTCAGCTTGCCAGCAGGTGCTATATTCATACAATTTGTTCATTCTCAAGCACAAGTACTTTTCTCAAAAGCAGAACAAAACAAAACTCAAGCAAAAAAACCCGAACTCTCCACAGTAAAGAACCAAGCAATCCAAACACTTCCCTCTGGCAGTGTAAGCCATTCTCTTTTCATTGGCTGCTGTGTTGGAAGCTGGTTTTCATGCTCCTCATATGCTTGTTTTCTTGCTTCACTGGAGGGCAGGCACAGCGATGTAACTTAATGCACATTAAGGTAGAAAAAAATTCAAATATTTGTTGTTTTCATTATTGAAGTGTCCTCATAAAAAAGACTGGAAATGTTTAAAAACTTGAGATGAGTTTCTTATTGCCAGTGACTTTTACTTCACTGAGACACCCTTCACATGTAGCGGTAATGATTAGTAAAGTAGTTAATTTATTTTTCTTTGCTCTCTGAGGATAAATAAAAGAATTCAGTAGTTAGAAATACATAGATAGCAAATGTAGCACACTACCTAGTGACATCAGAATCACAGGTAAGCTGTGATTGATCCTACACGGCTTTTGTTTTCATAGTCTTTGTCAGGTATACTGTGCCAAGTCAGAGAAGAACTTCTTTTAAAGAAAAGTATGAGAAGGTAAAAATATTGCAGAGGAAGGGTTCCTAGCAATTCAGATTATAAATTTATACATATTTTCATTATACAACAGAAAACCCTCCATATAGTGAGAGTAATTTTGCTAGACAGGAAGGTCACTCAAAATAGGCATATTACAGGGTTTGGTGGTTTTATTTTTCTGTTTAGAGTATGTCGTAACATAAAGCGGTTCATGACCACAGGAAACACCTCCTACATCTAGTACACTCCTTGGCCATATCCTGAGATAGCTCTAAAATTCAAGACTTTTGTTACAAAAAGGGAAAATAAGATGCAAAACAAAGAGAAAAAAAAAAAAAAAAAAAAAAAAAAAAAAAAAAAAAAAAAAGAGGAGCTTCTGAACCTCATATTTGTAATAAGCACAAAAGGGAGCAACTCCAGCAACTAACATGGGTTGAGGCAGTAAAGTGTCCTACAAGGGGCCCTGATTTCAAACAGTAGCCTGCCTCTTTTGGTATGCCATATTCAACAGGCATTTCTATTCCCTTGGGAATTTCTTAATCACTGGAACATAAGGTTACATCTCTTTCCTGAATATTGCTCAGTACAATTACTATAATGCTGTACAAAATGAAAAGGCCAGAAGCAAGAACACTTTGATGGAAATAGCACACAGTATGGAAACAAGGATATGAAAACTGAATTTGATGAAAAGTTGAAAAAAAAAACAAGTTCTGATCCTCCTTCTCTCTGACTCTGCACACGGACCTTGAAACTGTCTCTGAGATTCCTGCCTTAATTGCTGATTGGTTCTGTGTGTGTGTAATTTCCATCTACAACCTAAAGCACTATGTCCAACAAAACCATTTTTACCTCTCTGCATTTTCATACTTTTAAACACCTTTCCCCATCTATTTATTTTATCTGCCTTTTGCCCTCAAATTTTCCTGCTGGAGAAAGGGAAAAAGGAGGTTAAAAAAAAAAAAAAAAAAAAAAAAACCACAAAAACTCAGAAACTAACAAAATCAAACCCACAACTCAGGGTATAATGTAAACCAAAATATTTTTAGGTATTTTAAAAACAAAATTTAAACAAGATTTCTTGCAATAAGATACAAATTATAATTCTAAATATCCGAATGTTCATCTGAAAATCTTAAAAACCCACTCAATCATCCAAGGTTCAAATGACTTTAAACATTGCACTGTACTGAATGACAATGTCTGTACTGCAGAAATACCAATCTAGAAATAAATGATGACTATATTACATTCTCTTTCTATTGATATACAGGAAAAGAAAAGGTACCTGGACACAGATGATGTGAATTAGTATTCTGTCTCTAGATTTAGTTTGATCATGTATTCTACACAGGACTTAATATCAAATCTAGAGTTACCTTCTTATTTTAGCTGAAGGTTAAATTAACTGAACTTATGTTTCAGTTCTTCTTATTTGAAGGTGGCATTCTCCTGGTCCTCCTTGCAATCACTTCAGAAGTTTTTCTTTTAACCCTATTATTAACATTTTTTCACAAGGCAGTAAAAATGTTAATAATCAGTCAGAACAATATACAATTATGACACCAATTCCAACCCTCTAATTAAAAAAAAGAAATTGCTTTTCTGTCTATCAAAAGCTTCATGATCACTTTATTCATGCTTGACATGTTTACTGTGAATATACTGCTGCTTTATTACTATACTATAAGAAGGGCCAACAAAATCTTTTCATAATTGTATTTAAATATTACCATGACAAAATTGTTTTAAAGGGTTACATTCATATTTTAAATTATAATTGTTCGAAGCCCTGAGTAAAATCCTTTGAAGACTAATAAAACAGACTCTTCTAGTATTACTTTTATTAAGCAAAAGAGGTGAAAACTTTACTTTTTTTCATTAAATTTAATAAAATGCAGTTATGCAAAGAAGATGTTGGAATAACATTCCATTGCAATATTGTGAAGCACGTGCATTACTCACACGCATTTACATTTCAAAAATTAATTCAGAACATAGCACACTCTAAAAGAGATCTGATAAAATAGTAAAGATAATATTTCCAAATGTTCATATACATGAACAATTTTCCTCAGGCAAATGGCATGTATGGATGCCTGGTGCAAGCAGCTCATGGTCCATAGAGACACAGTAATCTTTGGTAAAGTGGGAGCAGGTAACTGCAGAAATGAGGAAAACCAAGTCCAGCTGCAGACTTGGGCAGGCAGTGGTGGAGAATGAGGGAAACAGCAAATGGACGAGTTCATATAGAGACACCATAAGGCCAACATATAAAAAACACTTTGGAAGAGCAGATAGATCTCACAGCAGTGAAAACTGAGCTGTTGGGAGAACTGTTTCACCAGAAGACAGTCAGGTGCACACTGAACATCAAAGATAAACACTTAGATATTAACTTCCTTTTTTTTTTTTTTTTTTCCCTACCATTCTATTACTGAATGAAAGAGAAGGACAAGAGATAGGAAAATTAGGCTATACATCATAGTGGTGAATCTGGAAGAAGTAAGACTTTTTACAAATTTTCAGCAGAAATAATAGCAGACCACATTTTTCTCCATAAACTGGTAGTATCTCTCACAATCTCTATTCTACGAATATTCAGAAGAGATGTGAGAACCTTATTTCCAGCTATCAGGGGATCTTCAATCAAGCCTTTTGTACTTGTATAGTCCCTACATTTCATATGGTTGCACACAAAAAAAAAAGGGTGCCTCCAAAGGTGTAGAGTGTAAAATGGAATCTATCAAAATATTAATGTCCTCTCCAGTGCAACCTCTACCATTAAATTAAATCAATTAATCAGGCGCCCTGTACATCTTTAAGTTAGATAAGTTAATGACGGGCGGGAGCAAATCTTCCCAAAACAAATTAACTACAGAGATGTATTTGGTAAAGGTATTTCTTTTAATCAAGTGTAAACCTCAAATTCACTAAATACCAATCCCATATTCAAATAGTTATCCATTTTGGTAATTTACAACCATAAGTCATGAAGTAAATTCTGGATATTTTTGAGTTTTGGTATCTGTCAAATTTCAAAACAAGAACAAAGACTGATAATATGATGTAGAAGTCTTAAAATACAAAATATATACTCTAATTTTTTTTTTTGTATCATATTGTGCTGAAATCTCACTCCCAGATTTTCTTTTGTGACTGGCAAATCATCAGTTACAGAGCAAAAATGATCTAATTCTCTTAAAAATATTGTTATACTTTACATCTGTGGAAGACTAGAGCAAGGAAAAGCCACCATCATAGGTGCAGAGTCTGGTTTAGGGGACATTTTCTATTCTGTTTATAAGAACATCCATCTATTAATAAACCAACAGAGCAACAACCCATTTCATATAAGATGCCATCTAGCTCACTCAGTAGTAATGCCAATTCTAACACTTATTTCCATAATTTCCATAAAAGCTGAGATGTGAGATGTGCAGTATAGGAGATCAATAATGCATATAGTACTGTGAAAATTAATAATACAGAATAGTTTCAGAAGGTAATGGTAGGGAGGAGCCCATAATGCATCCAACAGCCACACATAGTTCTACAGCTGTAATCTCTTCCAGATAAAAGTGATGCATGAATTTATCACTCTCCACACACAGATTGGAAGAGCTTTATTTTGCTTTAATTCACACACATCCTCATATCTGTTTAGAATTCTACTAGGTGTTATTACCTGTGACAGTGACCCACCCGGACTATTACATGCTGCCTAATGAAATATTTTCATTAACTTGAAATATGATATATTTCCTGGAAAGTATCCTGCCAATAAAGTATTAAAAAAAGAGTGTCTTTGTGGAGGGTTTTCTTGGTAACATGTGACCTTTTGAAACATGGCTATAACCTCTGTATGAAACACAAGTATTTAATATTTCAAGAATAACTATAAAAGTAAAATTTTCCTAAGTTTAAAAATCAGGAGAGAAAAAAAAAAATTACTCTCTGGTAATTTGTCTCTGGGCAAGTACCTTTCAATGAAAGAATATAATTTCTATTATGTGAATTATAGTTTAAGATATCTTCATCTGCAAAGTATAATCATCGTGTGGGGGCATGTCTCATTATTTTGTGGCATTCAATGCTTTCAAAATGAAATATCTCCTGCAAATTTGTAACTGTTTCATCAGGTGGGGAAAAATGATTGAAATTTTTGTTTACACAACCTTCAAGATCAAATGATGAATTATCTCTTTTGTACTTCCTTCTATTGTGTATTATAGAAATTGAGCAATTAACCGTAAGCAAATATTCATTATAGTTCTCTGGTAATTTATATTTGGGGTAATTTCTCACAAAGTCAAACATATCTGTTTGATACTGTGACTGCAAATCTTATTCATATTCTCTCTGTGCATTATTGCTGGCTTGAAGTTTTTAACCTATATTTCAACATAAAATAGTCTCTAATATTTTGATACATTTGTAGGAAGCACCAGTGGTGTGAAACAAAAGTATACTCTTTTTCAGCCAAATCTGTCATATTTTTTGGAACTGAAAGAGGTGCTAATGTTCTGTTGATAATACACAAAGCCATTTCTCTCACATCCAGCACCATCAGAAGGCGTGTCTTTCATAGGTAAACGCCAACAAACAAAACTAGTTGTTTTTCTGCCTTAATCCAACAATCTGTGGCTCTGTGACCATGGATCACACCGTTGCATGGTTTATTTGTGTCCTCAGAAGATATCTTATTCTCAGCATTTTCACATTTCTTAGAAACAACTCTAGCCTTCACTATTGGTCAATTTTAAAGATACACCAGCATTATTTTTATTACCTGATGCCTAGATTCCACAATGCAGACAACTTCTGGACAAAGCACAGAAAAAGCCTTAAAGAAGCTATTGTTATCTTAACTGATCTACTTTTCCACTTTTTTATGGTTTGGTTTGGGTTTTGTTTTTCCTACTTTTTAAAGCAAATTTTATAATTTCTACATTTTAGGTGATAAAAATAGATGAAAGAGAGGGAAAACATATGGAAAGGAGGATGAGGGCGGAATGGTTCACATGGAAATGTAACTTAACCAACTAAAAATGAATAAGTTTTAGACTCAACTTCAGCTTAGGATCACAGCACTAAACATCTTTCATGAGGTAGGATAATACGAAGCATTTTGTTTGTTTGTATTCCACCACACAAATACTTATCTGTGAAAAACATGCAGTATAAAATAAAAAGCCTGATCATAAAAAGCAATCCTAATTACTATTCTTCTAGATGGAATAAATATACTGGAAAATTTACTTCAAATGAATTTTTCATTTCATTTAAGGACTGAAAACACTTCTCCTTGTTTCTGATGATACAAAGGAATTTTTGGTTTTCAAGCTACTTTGTAAGCATTCTTTGAGGTCTAGGACACAAGGTGATCTAAACATCAGTGAGAAATGGTTGGAAAATAGCAAAGCGGCTCATACTCATTTATTCAAAGGTCCTTCAGAAGTGGTAAAAAATTATAGCACTTTTCTGCAGTATTCCTACTTCTTTACATCACAACCTAGTTTTTTCAGTTTACAAGCCATGTACCCTGTTTAGAGAATGAATCAATTTCCACCACTTTTGGAGAGTCCTTCAACTCACTCATTCTTTGTGCTTTCACCAATTCTTAAGCTGAAAGCAAGGTAACTTCTCTTCCCTGTTCTACTCTATGGCTTTAACCCCCTCCTATATAAAGAACCCAGAAAACATTCAGATCACGTAACAGTGATACAGGGTAACATCCTTCTGCATTGATATTCTGCTGAGCCTGAAAGAAATTTCACAAAGAAACCTGATAAGACCTTCACCTGGAAAATTCCAGGGTCTGCTATGAAGTGTTGAATTGCTACTCACATTTAAAATTCCGCCTGTGAACACATTATTCAATGAGCTTAGTGTACTTATGTACAAAAGTATTTGTTGGTTATGTATGAAATAATTTTCCAAAAGAATTTTTTTTCTGGCACGTCATGGCCTCTCAGGCAAAATAAGGCACTCAGAGGAAAACACACATTTTAAGAGACAAAGAATAAAACATGAAGCTTCCACCACAATTTTATTTTAAATGCAAAAATTGTTTGGTTTTGGGAATGTTAAATGAGAACATTCCCTCCTTTTTTTTTTTCCTCTTTGCACTTCGTGAACTGTATGTTTTATTTAAAAGAAGTTACTTCAGACATAATTACATTCAGAAAACCTTTTTTTTTTTGTCAATTACAGTGTTCACTGTCACTCTTCAAAGATTTGATAATCAATGCAGCTTTCCCTTGTGAAGTGTATGTTTTGTTTTCAAAAATGAAAGATACCTAACAGAATTGAAGAATTTAGCACCCATCTCAGAATGAAAAGTATTGTTTCAGGGGATCTTAAGTCTTGGATGAAAGGAAAATGTCCAAAGGTGTTCCTCAATTTGCTAATAGAAGTAAACAAAAAAAAAAAAAAAATTACTCTGCTTAATGAGTTCTCAGTTTTTCTTCTTCCCACTTCACCCAACTTATTGATGGTAGAGTTCTGTATTGTTTCCCAGATATGTCAGATGCAACTCCTTTTCTGATGTCAGTCTTGTCCAATACAAATTATTTTTTCCTTTCCAAAGGCCAACAGGCCAGATATTCTCACCTTCACTGTGTCCTGTCTCATTTATATCCATATTTTCTTTTATTGATTTTGTATTCTTCTGTGTGAGCTGGGATTTGACCAGCTACTTTCAGAATATTCTTGCTCAACCATGAGAGCTGACAGCTAAATAAAATGTAACTCAGAGTTGAAATTATGGCAAGACTTTTTTGCTGCTTGCTACAATACTAAGAAAGATGAATATGAACAGGAAGTGTGGTCTTTTTAAAAAGTGTTTACATTATTTTAAAGTGAAAAATGCCCCCAAACCAGTTTAATTACACAATCCTGGTAAGGATATGCATGTACAGACTTCGTGCATCAGGTGTTTACAGGGCAAGTCTGCTACAGGACTTTGTATGCAGAATACAGTAGGGTGCTGCATCTGTCACATTAAGAAAATTAATTTTCTGTTACCAGTGATTAGGTAATAAGATCAGATTACTTCGTAACAGTCAATATTCGCATTAACTTTTAAAGCAATTAACAATTAAATAGAAAAGGAATTTTTGTGTTAAAATATTCATTAAATAGTAATTAAAGTAATCATAGAATTAGGCAATGGTTTGGATTGGAAAGAACCTTAATTATCTAGTTCCAATGACACTGCCATGGACAGGGATACCTTCCACTAGACCAGGTCACTCAGAGCCACATCCAAGCTGGCATTGAACACTTCCAGGGATGGGGCATCCACAACTTCTCCAGTGTAACCTCTTCCAGTGCCTCACCTCTCTCAGAGTAAAGAATCTATTTCTGATATTTAATTTAAATCTACCCTATTTCAGTTTAAAAAAGTTTTCCTTCATACTTGCATACACGTCCTTCTCAAAAGTCCCTCTCCAGCTCTCCTGTAGAGCTCCTATAGGTACTGGAAGGCTACAGCAAGGTTTCCTTGGAACTTTCTATTCTCTAGGCTGAATAATCCCAGTTCTCTCAGCCTGTCTTCATAGGACGGGTGCTCCAGTCCTGTGATCATCTTCATGGCCTTCCTCTGGACTCATTCCAACAGGTCCATGTCCTTCTTGTGTAATGGTAGGTTATGACACGTCTCAGTCAATGTGGACATATTGCTTGCAAAGTTCTTACAGACTTTGACTAAAGTATTTTCAAAAAAAAAAAACCAAAACAAAAAATCACATAGCATGTCATCAGTATTTCTGTATTCCTTCTACTTACTTAGAATAGAGAAGAGTATCTCTGTTCTCATTTGTCACAGCTCATAAACTCATCATCTTCAGGATTAGCTTTTGTCCTCTGTGAAAGTTAGTGATTTCATTTCTACTCAAAGAGTTCTAGTTAGGACATATCAGAGGTCATAATTGTTGCTTATTCCTTCTTATGTGAATAGTCTTTTATTATTTATGCATAAAAAAACATTTCTAATAGTAGATTCCCATGCACTTTCTCGCTCAGTTGTAAAGCTACATAGACCATTCAGATAAATTAGAAAAGCCAGCAGAGATCACAAATTGGCAGCTGCACTGTGGAAAGCTGGGAAGCACTGCTTCACTCAGCAGACCTTCCAGCAGCTCACAATGGTTATTCACTCTAATTTCTTTAGAAAAAGCAGCTTCTGAAGTTATGTGCTATTCCCAGACAAATACATTGTAAAAGGCTAGAAGGTTTAATATACTCTGTCATCATTAGTATTGATAAGTTTAAAGAGGCTGAGTTTCAGAGAAAAAGGTAGCAAGGAGTGAAAAAAAAAAGAAAAAAATAAAAAGTTATACTTCCTTCAGTTATTTAATAAAGGGGATCAAATTCTAACTTTAATGGTCATTAAAGATATCACAATGCCTAATATTTATGTTTCTCCTTAACACGTAGATTTATACTATATATATTGCTGAATTTAATTGTATTTCAAAGTATTGCCAAAGCTGCAATCAAAATCAATCAGAAATTATTCTATCTTGATGTCCTGTAATGGATTGACTGTGGTTAGCTACCAGACACTCACCCAGTCATTCTCTCTCTTCCCCTGCTCAACAAAACAGAGGAAGAAAATAATGTGAAAAAAAGTTGGTTACACTCAAGGTATCAAAGGAGGGCAAATATTTTGCCCCTTTGACATCATTTTTCTAGGCTGGGTGATACAAGACTCAACTGGAAAGACAGAAGTTCAATTCATCTGATAGTCATTTTACAACTGGATATAGAGACAGTAACACTTAACTGGGACAGGAAGGTAAGCATTGCCTTTCTCTATCTTTTCTGCTGATGAAGTTGACTTTTTATAAATGTGATTGTTTCTAATTTCAAAATGCAGAACTTTTTTTTTCTCCTATTTGCCTATTTTTTTTTCTCCTTTTCCCAAATGCAATTGTTTCAAACTCCAGGGTCATTACTTTTCAAATTATATTCCAGGCCATATTTCTAGCCAAAGTATCTGAAAAGTTTATATGAGCATTTGTTCACACTTCTTGTTTTGGGGCAGTCATTAAATAAAATGTTAATGTTCTCCTAAACAAGGAGCAATACTATTAACTTTGTTCCAGAGTAGTTACTCTTAAAGCATAACCTATTGCCTCACTTTTAGCCCCTTCTATCTATTTTATAACATTATGGGTTTTTTTATTTTTTGGTTGGTTTTGTTTTTTTGTTTTTTGGGGATTTTTTTGCTAATTGTTTCCTGTGGTACATTGTATCAAGTGCATTGCTGACACAGAGACATAGGTCTTTAGAATTTCTTTTTAGGTATCGGAAAAGAAGTCAACATCATGTAAATCCTTGCTATATTTAACCTGAAATAAGATTTATGCAAACATGTTGACCAATAGTTCATTTTATTGCTCCCAGTTATATCTGATGTTTTTGTGTATATTCGTATTTAGGGAAATGTGAAATTTTTTAAATTTATGAAGCACATCTTTGTGAACAGTTACAAAATAGTATTTTCTTCCCATAGCCTTTTAAATTTTGTCGCAGAGAGACACTGGACTACTAAATATGAACTAAAATATTTTCGTATTGAAAATCTGAAATTTATAGTAAGAAATTTCTTGACAAGAGCAAAAGTTGCTTTCAGTTCTTTCATAATTGGACCTAACAAGGCCTTAAAAATTTTTCTCTTCATGAGTGTAGTTGTTTTGTAAATGAAACTGTCAATTTCAAGTCTAACATAAAGGTAAAATGTTTAATAGCATAAATTTAGATCTGTAAGTTAACTTTGATCACATAAAAGCGCATTTGGGCTTGACTAAGGACCATCCAATAGTTATTATTACACAGCAAATGGGAATTCCATCAAAGCTTGACACAGGCACAAGGTGCTCAGAAAGAGTCTGAAGAAGTAATAACTAATTTGTAAGAATATGTATCCATTTGGATTCCCTTAGAAGTTTCACGGTTGATGGTCAACTGAGTTCAAAAACAACATCACTTAAATCGGAAGATGAAAGTAAGCAAATATAAGCTGATAGATCAAAGTGTTGTCTTCAGTCTCTTTTGCTTTTCATCCTTGTTATACTTTACAAATCTTGCTAAACAGCAAAAATATGTTTTGTTTTGGTGGTTTTTTTTTTGGAACAGACAACATTAAAATAAACTTCCACTAGAATTAGAGCTAAAAATATATTTCCAAACAAAACAAACCAAAACAAACTAATTTTCATCCAAAAGTAATTACTTTTAAAATTATGAATGAATTTGGCTCATTTTCCTAAACTCTGAGAAAAGGTTTGAATAAGCTTTGGCATAATACTGAGTCAATATTAATTAAGTTATTGCTCTATTTAAAAAATCTAACCAAACAAAATTAACAAGGAACAGGTGTACGGATGATACCTTTTTTGACACTGATCTCACCATTACCAGAGAAGCCTACAAAATAATTATAATTCTATAAATTAGAAAAAAAAAAATTATCACTTCCTTGCAGAGGAGGGGCTTACCCATTTATTTTTAAGTCAAAACATTTAAACAAATAAACAAAAATTCTACACTGAGTTTTGAAATGGCCTAACAAAATGTCCAGAGCAAAAAACACTAAAATGATCAACTTAGTAAAGATAATTTGTAAAACATTTTTAACAGCACTTTGAGTTTTGTAGTTGGAATCTTTGGCAACGTATACTGAAATTTACACAGTGACTTGATGTAGTGAGATATTTTTGCTTGATTTCACCTCATTGTCTCAGAAGCACTTGAAAATCAAATAGTGTAGAAATTATCAGAAAATACCAGAGCCAGCAGACATAACGTATTGCCACTCAGAGAATGTAGCATTGACAGAACTGATACATGAGATCCAATAACAGCATTATAAATATTTCAAAAGAAAAATAGACTCAACATTAAAACTAGCAATCAAACCCCTGCTAATTAATGTTCGCCCAGAAAAGAGGCATCCATTCAACACCTGACAGTGTTGGGAGGTGTTTAAAATCAGAACAAGATGTAATTTTCTCTCAACTCTGCCAAAACAAGCTCCATCCAAGCAAGACTTGAAAAGATATTAAATTACTTTCAGCAATAGTAGAGATGTATCTTTGTCTTCCAAGGAAAAGCCCAAAATGTAAAATGGCATGAAAGCTAGAACAAAACAAATCCCATGTACATAATTCAACTGCCAATGTTATTACTATCTCGAGCTACATATCATTGTAAAATAACACAAAACCCATGAATTTTGAATAAGTGAAGTGAAATACTTGACTTGAATAGAACAAAATATAATATTCTTCAATATTGAGTGGATACAGCTTGAAGGTATGTACTGAGGTTGTTATGATAATAAATTACCTTTCTAGTAATTAATTACAAATTTGTCCATATAAATGAAACATGGAGCAAAAAAAAAAAAAATAGTTCAGAGTACAGGAATTCCACAATCTGAAGCAATGGAGACTACAATAAGGCAAGAAACTTCATCTGTCATTACTGACTCCCTGTAGTATTTACAAAATATGACTTTCATGGTTTAACTACAGGAAAGACTGTAAATGCACTTTTTTTTTTATCATGGACCCGGTATATCAAGGCAGCATTCTAGAAATCTGGCACATCATCTGAATTATCTCCAAATGGGATCTAAATACCTGTTGTTGAATAATGCCTGTGATCATGAGGACTGCAGGGATTTCAAAGGGTCTTGTTGCTTCTGGTACTTATTAGTATTTATTTCATGTGGTCATGAAAACCTTCCTTAGTACTCCCAATGTACGTTTAATAAAATAATCACTTTCTCCTATTTGTAGGATCTACTACTACATCTATATAACCACAGATATTCATATTTTTTGAAAAATGTGAAGTTGGGTTTGCATTTGATTTTAGGTCCCACATAGTTTTAATAGTTTTACAGCTTTTATACAGTCACTGACCCACTGCAACCAACTATTGTCTGTATGTTGTAATCATACATTGAAATGAAATGTGTGGAATTGCCCGTTTCCAGTCACATTGTCATTCTACTCACTATGTGAACAGCATCATTTTTACTCCTTATTTTCCTGTATTACCTACCAGTCTCAATACTCACAAAAAGCCAGTTGATCTTGTTGGGTACATGTCTATAGATTAAAAAGGAGTATCACTAATCTTTGTCTTAAAGACAACGTCTTTTTTTTTTTGTTTGTTTGTTTTGTTTTGTTATACACCTGCACCCACTATATGTTTAGTATTAATTAATACATGTATATGAATGGAGACCCCAATGAACACTTAGGGCTTTTTTTTGATCTGCCTAACATTTCAGAATCAGATTGAAAGATACACTTCTTACAGAAATAATAACCATACCTAGCAATATTCTACTGCCACAGAATACAAAACTAAAAAATAAAGGGGCTAAAAATCCTTGAAAGCAGAGATGTAACAAAAGCATATTTTATTTTTTAATTCTTCATTTATCTAGTTATAATTTTTATAGAGATAACCTCTTTACATTAAAAAAATCAACTATTCTTACAAAATTACTGTGTAATTCTATGATACACTCCATTCATATTTTACCTAGATTTAGTAAAGGGGAATTTTTTTATTCTGTTCATCTGATTCTCATCTACCACCTCCCCATAGCATACTGGTATTTTTGGCTAAAAATGTACAACAAAATCTGAATTATGACTAAAGTTTTAATTTAAAAAAAATGAAAAAATTTTGAATTAATGGTGTGGTTGATTTTCAAGGATGGTGATAGTGTCAATTTATCTGGGTTTCATTTAGTTAACAAAATGTATTTCTTTCTGGAAAAGATACATTGTCTATATTTGTCATAGATCAATCAATGATTGATTATTGGAATACTTTTTTTACTGGGATCTTACAGGATTTCTGAAGAAACAGTCTCTTTATTCAAGAACAAACATAAAAGTAATATATAATTTAAACATTCATTCATATTCTCTCTATATATTTATCCATATGCATATATTTCTCATTTTTTACCCAATCAATTTTTATTTAAATGTGGTGCTCCCATATGTAGAAATAGATCCTTGGTATTTATCACATCTGGACCCTAAGTGATAGGAATAATCAGCTTTTATTTTGGATAACGTCTCCTCCCACCCACAACCCATAGGAAGATTTTTAGCCATTTCAGAAATATACAAGGAAGATTTCACAGTATGAAAGAATCTTGGTTTCACCACAGCATGTCTCAAGAGGTGATATTATCAGGAATAACATTTATACTTACAAAGGGGAATGGATGTTCAGATAAATAATTAAAAGAAGGAACTTTTGAGGACTAAAAAGAGAAATTTTATGGGTTTTTTATATTGCACATTGTTTTCTCCCTGTTTTAGAATACAATCTTAATAAAAAAGCACACAATGTGACCTGAATTCTAACATTTGTGTGTAGCAGTTTGTTTTTTATTTCAAAAGTAACATGAGCAAGACTAACAAACCACTGTGTGGGAGTCGACGCATGGTTCTGGTGCAAACTCTAAGTCTGTCTGCCACAGACAGCTATGTGAGAAATGAAAGCTGTGAAAGAAATATTTTTTTTTTATAAAAGTATGAGTGAGAACTTTTAGTTCATAATTTTATTCTTATATGCTTTAGCTATTCAAACCGCATACACAGCAAAATAGGAAGCGAAGCATAACCTAGATTTACTGATACAAAATTAGTACGTATTAAAAGAGGAAGTCAGTGACCACTGCTTTCTCATACAGTTGAACACCTCTTCTACTTATGAGAGGTGTATCTCTCTGTCTGATGGCTGTACAAACCTCTCTGATAGTAAGAATCACTGTGATCAGTAATTTTTATGTGTTTGGTTTAGGAGGTTACATAACCCAAGACATTATGCAAAACAAAAGCCCAAAACCAAGAAAACCTTTTAAAGTATAAGAACAATTTAACTCTGTCCATGTGAATATTGCCACTGTAATTTTATTGTATCGTTGAATGAGACCGATGGTTGCTACTGGTAAATTTTTTATGTTCTGCTGCTGTATTTCTTTTCTCTTACATTTTAAAAACCATTATATTTGAACAGTTCAGAACACAACAGATGACTTATGCTGCATACTACCTTTGGGTTCAATGGAAATTAAACAAAACCACCTACATTAAATAAAATTTGGTTGAACTTTTGTCAGCAGAAAAAAATAATTCTGGCAAATATAGAAAGGGGAAAAAAACTGACTAAGAAGCCACCAAAAGTTCTTTGGAGACATATCAGTGGGGAAAGTGAAGCCCAAATGCTCAAACATGCGTCATCTCACATGACTCTGAAGTTTTTCACGTGATACATATTGAATTACATAATGTTCTATGTAGCTGTATAATAAACTACTTTGAAAACTTATGTACCAACAGGAAATCCTTGAACAGACTACCATCTTCAGGGGTGGACTGCAGAACAGTCAGAAAACTCTGAATTCATGAACCAGAATGAATCAACATGACTTAGAATCACATTGCAAACAGTAGAAAAAATAAAGATTTTCCTTCCTTTTTTCTCAGGTTAGTAGAGATCAACACCGGACTATTTTGAAAATTACTATTGCCTCAGGCAGTATTACCTGTGTTTTCATCTTGACTTATTGCAAGACAATGTTATAGGGGAAGGATACATTTTTATTTTTTGAGGTTCTGCAAGTCTGCAAACTACAAGTAAGTTAAAATATATGAAACTCTACCACCATGTCTTAGGTTACAATGTAAGATATAACAAAAAGTATGTATTCTATCACCCCAAAATCTGGTGGGTCAGTGTTCTTTATCTCTTCCATGTCCCTAGTAACTCCCTCTGAGAGGGCATCTTCTGTTAATGGGCTGTTAATCAAGCCTCACTGCATGACTAAAAAATTACATCATCCCATTGTAAAATGCTCTGCTCTGGGGAGGAACCAAGCATTCCTATCTGGTTATAATCTGAGGTTTAGAATGCCAAAATTATCCACTGAATTCCCAGAGGACAAGTGCTCCATAACCATCACTGGACCTTCAGAGGAAGACCAAACCCTTCCATAGGATCACTGCTTCAACAGAACCACATCTGTCACTCCATGAGTGCAGTGGAGTCACCATTTAATCAGGGTGTCAGGTTGTATTCTGACTCTGTCAGTGTATGATTGCCTTTATTTTAATTTTCCTGTTAAATTGTATTTGTGACTTAGGATCTCCCACTGGTTTGCTTTCAAACTAGTATGCACCAAAAATGTACCATCAAATAATATAAAGAAAAATATTTTATTGGTTACCTAAATGCTCATCTGACTTGAGTTTTAAATTTCTTTTCCAAGGACACTTAGATACTGTCTGTAAAAGCAACATCATGAATGATAACAAAAAAAGGTCTAATATTTAAAGTACTTTTTAAAAGCAAAGTGCCCATATAACCCTAACACTACTTTAAATCAATTATAAAATTCAGGGAAACTGAGGCAAAAGAGATGCATTCATTAAACCTAAAAAAAATATGACTAAAAGCAAATTTAAGCAGCTGCCACACTACTTAGGACAAGTGACCTACTGGGTAGATTTTGATCTCCAGCAAAGAGGATTTCAGCCAGCTTCTAGATAATGTGAATAAATGTTCATTATTATCACACTGAAAGTTTTCCCTAATGTAAAAGTAATTTTTCCCTTGAAATTTTAGTTCATTTTTTCTTGTCCTGTTATCAGTAAATACGGAGATTACTGATCTTTTTTTTTTGCACCAGCAGTTCTCAGTAGGTTGCTGTCCACCAGCATGCTGTGACTACATACATATGTACAGGCAACCAGAAAAACTAACAGTGGAAACACTCATTTCATACCTACATTTCAAAACATCCTTATTATGTTCAGCTTTAATGATTTTTTGCTTTACACTGAAAAAATGCAGGTCCTCCAACCTTTTCTTAGCAACTGATAGTTTTTAAATACAATTCTCACTGTGTTCAGCTGTGTGATCTCTAATTTGCCTTCAGATGTTTAAAACATAATGCTCTGTTTCATATAAACTTTATTGTCTAATTTTCCTGCATTTTGCAGATTTGTTGCACTCTGATTTTTTCAGTGTGTGTGGGTGTCATGGGCTAGGAGGGGCCTGATTTTGTTCCAATCGGGGTCAGTTTTTTTTGATTGACAAGCAGTTTGTCCAGTGGAGGACAAGCTGCGACTTTTGGCAAAATGCTTAAAAAGGCTGGGTGGGGGGAGGAGCGACCTCTTTGTCTTTAGGGTGGCAGACTAAGGACAGGGGGCCGCCGGGGCCGGCCGGCCTCGGTGCCCCCCCACCCCGGGGCGGCTGCGGCGGGCCGGGCCGGGCCCCGATGTTGCCGGAGCCGGGGCAGGCCGGGTCGGAGCTTTAGGAGCCGCTGTCTCGCGGAGAGGCGGACAGCATGGAGAGGAGAGAGAGCTCGGACGGAGTGCCCCTTCGCCCTTGCTCTTCTTTTCAAGCCGAAGAAACCAGCGCACGGCTTCTAAACGACTCAGTTTCCCGCCGCAGAGCCACGTGGGCAGCCCGGCAGCCCGAAAAGTTTAACCTTTTGTTGTGAGCAGATGGACTTTCCTAAACATCATCTTTCTCCGGAAGAAGAACAAATATAGCGAATAGAAAGACACAGCATGGAGCTACAGTCGGTAAAGGAAGAGTGAAAAGGACTTTAAAGCAAAAGGACAAAGGAGTGGCCTAATTTTGGCTGGACATTTCTGGTAAACTATAGAGGCGGAACTAGTTTTTCCTGTAACATATAAATGCTTTTGGGGGGATGTAAGGTTCTAGTTAAAAGTGATATGAAGCTTTGTGCTCCTAAAGAAAGAGGAGATTTGGTTTTGGGTCTTGAGATGATTTTAGAAATAGAAGAAGAGAATCTTTGTGTCATACTAGAGGAGGCATCCTTAAACAGTACCCCAATAAGCAAATATGGCCTATGTGCAGTGTTGAGAGGGCTGCTAATGGGTAGGATTTCGCAGTTTGCAGGAGTTCCTTTAAAATCCTCGCAGATGTAGAGCATGGGATGTCTATATAGAACCCAGAGAGACTCCTTTCCTAAAAGAACTGATAAAAGGTTATTTTTAAAATGGTAAAACTGGCTGGAGTTACAGGTCATGTCTTTTTATGTTGAGTGAAGAAAGGTAAAAAACTTAGAAAGAGAAAGAAAGATGTTTTAGAAGTTTCATTTGTTGTTGTTGTTGTTTTTTTCCCTTTTCTTGTTGTTTTTGTGTGTATTAATAAACTATCTTTGTAATTTAAAGATGGGCCTGGTTTGCTTTATATTCTTCCAGTCAAATGAAATATAGAACGTGATTAAACCATCACAGTGGGCCAAAGAAACCCACTTTCTGTGCAAGGCAAGAATTTAATAGTAGATGGATGTTCAGCGACTGACGGAACAAGAGGACACAGTTTTAATCTGCACGATGGGAAATTTAGGTCGGATATTAGGAAAAAGTGTTTACTGAAAGTGTGATAAAGTATTGGAATGGTTTGCTCAGGGAGGTGGTGGATTTCACCATCCCTGGATGTGTTTAAAGAATGACTGGATGTGGCACTTGGTGCCATGGTTTAGTTGAGGTAAGGCTGGGTAGGACTCGATGATCCTGGAGGTCTCTTCCAGCCTCTTGATTTTGTGAACTTAAACCTTAAGACTCTGACCAACTAATTATGATGACCCCAGATTTAATTATTATGAAGAAAAGACTTCTGTTACATCAAAAGACCTCCAAATAATAGGACAGTTACACAGTGAAACTTAATATACAGATACTTCCTCACATTCTATTCCTTAGTCTTTGACATCAAGATCGTTCTTCCCCTGGCCCTTTTGGAATTATGCAAATAGATTCTTCCTCCTCACTCTATGACCCTCTAGGGATTATATCTGTATGACTTCTAACATTCTATACACCTTCCCTGATTCACATTTCTCTATGACATCCAAATGTACACTTTAAACCCTATCTTACATACACTCATTACTCTCCTATATTACACCCCTGGTTTCCAAATCTGTTTTTTCCAAGGCTACATTTCTTAAATGATCAGTAATGACCTACTGGTGAGCTTTTCACAGCCTTGGACACTCATAATTTCATATCTGTATTCGTTTACCGTGATTTTTTTATTCACAAGTCACAGAAAAAACATTCTTCATGAAATAACTTCTGTTACTATTGTTTACAAACTACAGAAATCTAAGTAGTTTATTAACAGTAGATGTTACACCATATGATCATTTAAGGGTAAGTTTAAAGTGGACAAATTAGGTACAGTTATCTGACTATTAGACAATATCTAACATAGCTGAATCAATCTTCAGGCAAGACTGAAGCAAGTCCAGGCAAAGAAAACCTGCAAGTCCTGGCCTGGAGACCTTACAGACTGAATATAAAAGGCTGAAATCCAATTATTAGCAATAGTAATCCTTGCTGTCTTCATAATACTCCACATGAAATATTGTTAGAAATAACAAAAGTCAAATTATTATCTCTTAGGTGTATGCAATGGCTGTCACATTGCATTCAAGAAGAAAATCACCATTGAATTACACTCACTGTCTATCAAATTTGAAAATACTCTTTGCCATTTAGAAAAAAGAAATAAAGTTCACACATTCTTGGTCAATAATCTGCTTGTACTGTATTACAGCTCTGATAGTTTTTTAACCCGTAATGATTTAAGTGATTCCCCCCAAAATACCTAACCCATACATCTCTAAAAAGGAATGACACTAGGTTTAAGAAATATATATGCTAGAAATAATTGCATCACACACTAGCTACAACAATTTTCTTATTCCAAATATCTGCAATAAAATTCTAGCAAAACTTTCAATAAAGATAGAATTTCTTACCAAGTACTTTTTGGATTATCATTGAAAGCTCTTTAAAGTAGGGTTTCTTACCATTGTGGAAAAAAAAAAAGTCGCAAATAGTTCCCATCCCCTGCCAAAAGCATAAAAACCCCCACCTGAGACCAGTTTCCTTATTTTTCTATCTTCACCTCTATGCTTAAATAAATATAGATGTGAATTTCAGGTTAATTGTATCATTATAATGAAAGCAAACAGGTGCTCACCATATAATTTCTTCAAAGATACTTAATGGAGTTCAAATTGTACTATTCACCTACCAAAAACTTAAGGGGGGAAGTATTGCTGAATCAAATGTTGTAAAAAATATCCTGTATTAAAAAAAGAATGCACAGCTTCTACTGCTTTATTTTTTAATCTGGAATCAATTTTACTCTCTAATGAACAAATTTAGCTCCTAAAAGTACTGCTAACAACAAATAAATAGTGTTTTGTTCCCACATTTCTTTCCCGCTAAAGTTAAACCTCAACTCTGAGAGCTGGGTGTCAGAAAAGAATTTCTCTTTCAGATGCAATTTGTAGAAATGTGTGGATGATTTTTACCTTCATTTGCATTTAACAAATCTGGCAGTGTAAGACCTTTGTGCATGAGGTATATCCACGATGTATTCAGCCCTTGCTGTTTTCTTTCTGTACCACAAAATACTCATGACTTTTACTGTTTTATTACAGAACTTAAGCTGCTAATGAAATTCCACAGTGCAATCATTAAAGTGTGTTTTATGTTCTGTGGTGGTGTGCAAGTGACCTAGTAACTTTGCTGAGTTAAACCCTTAGTGTGGGTCTGCTGAAGATAGCACTTAAGGCCATTCAGTTATTAAGTTTCTCATATTATTTATGGATACTTCTGGCCTAATTTTTTTAAGCCCAAATGGCTTAACACAAACATAATTTATGCTTATTTAAACTCTGTCTTTAAATAAATAGTGAAATAAACAACTAAACAAATAACAATGATAAAGAGAAGCCATCTACTATAGGAAAATGAAGTGTAAGACTTTTAAGTTTATTGAAAGTATTATTAAGAATTATTTCAGAATTATCTACACACTTTTTAAAATTTATGGCTGTTTATGCTACTAAAATTTATATTGTTTTAGAGAAGATACTAAATATTGTGCAAAGTCCAGACTCAAAGAGCAACATGGAGTAAGAGCAACCAAAAACCAAGTGAAAATAATCTGGACATTTGGCAAATAAAGAGTGGCAAATATATAAAAAGAACTTGTCAATATTTTCGTTAGTGAAAAGAGTTTGCTTCCTTTACATACAAGAAAAAGGGCAAAAGATCTACAATATCTTTATTACAGACTACCCTAGATTTTATTCAATACTGCCAAATTATAGAATCAGAGAATCACTAAGGCTGGAAAAGACCACTAAAATCATCAAGTCCAACCATTAAAAAAACCATTAAATTATTATCAACCAGTACAGTCAGGCTAGGTAATACATGGATAATCTGCATCCCAGGCTAGCTAACTTCTCCACAGCTACATTTTCCTGCATAGGCAGGAATTAAATTTTTTTTTCTAGTTTCTTCCCAAGACTTGCTATTCCTTTATCATGGCATGAGGCTGAGTCAGGGGAGGTTTAAGCTGGATATCAGGAAAAGGTTCTTCACACAGAGGGTGGTGTAACAGGCTCCCCAGGAAGGTGGTCCCAGCACCAAGCCTGACAGAGCTCTATCAGTTTTTGAACCAAGATCTCAGGCACATGTTGCCACGCTTGGGGATGTTCTGTGTAAGGCCAGGAGCTGGACTCAATGATCCTGATGTGTCCATTCCAACTCTACGATTTTATGATATTTTTGACAGAAATTCTATATTGCTTTATGTCAAGTACATTTAAATTATGCTATTACTAAGTACATATAAATTTAATCTTTGTTTTTTTTCAACAATGGAGCATTATGGGTCAAATCTACCTCATAAACTGTATGGAAATACTAGATTCTTTACTGTTGGAACACACAAGGCTGGGCTATAATAACCTGACTGTAATAACCTGAAATATAAGTTTAAGTTCAAAAAACCAGTGTTGCTTTGATAGTCCCCTTTGAGAGGTACAGACCTAAAGGGGCTAAAATTCCAACAGGGCTTCTGTCTACATAAACAGAGTTTGAATTCAAAGGCATCTTTAGAAAATAATAGGAAAACTATTAATTTAAAGGGAAGACTGTAATGAGTAAAGTTTTACTCTTATCCCAATAAAACCGAAACAAAACACCTTGAAGAAAAATACATTTCATGATTAATCACAGACTAATTTTCACAGCAGGGAGAAAAACAATCTACTGACTAATTACTAAAAGGAAGAAGAATCATCCTTCCCTAAGCAGGGATACTTTTGGGGATTCACAAAATGCCTGGGGTATGATGCAAGTCCCAAGAGATACAGGCCTTGGAGACTTTATATGTCCTGTTACTCAAACAGGTCCAGAAACAAGGGAATGAAATGCTTTTGAAAAGCAGGACCAGGAAGAATGGGGCTAAGTGTGACTGTTCATCACTTGATACCATTAAACTTTTCTCACATTGATGAAATTGAAATCACAGAGTGTGGAAATTTTTTCCCATGATCAGTAAGTGTTGGAAGACAGCACACACATCAATAACAAATATAGTTAGCATTTATATGTCCTTTATTTAAAAGTAAACTGTTAAAATTCTGGCAGATGGTAGCATTTTCTTATCTTTATGGGCCCCTCACAATTCTTGGCTATCTAGTAAGTTTTTTTTTTAAAGGAATAAAAGTCCTAAAGCAATGCACACAATTAATCATCTAAATGGGCAGTCATAGAGAAAATACACAGACTAACATTAATATGAACTATTCTTCTGTGTTGTATGTGTGACTGACAATTAATACAAATTAATTGGTTTAAAGAAAACATTACACTTGCAATGAGCATTCAGCTATAGAGAAGATAAATTATTTTATTAGAGCTATGTGATTATTATTTTTCTTCTACAATACTTGACTGATACTTTGCACGTAAACTGACTACCTCTAATTGGCATTTATTGTCCTATTTATTAATTCTTCTCATTTTCAATGAATTACATAACATGTTAATTAAAACTGTTTACTGTTATGGGACAGACAGCATAACCTACGCAGAAAAATAACTGAATTGCAGCGTGTGTTTCACTGGAAATAATCATTGTTTTCAAAAGGGACAAAACATACAAGAAAAACAAAATGATGAATGTAGTACATTTGCGATACAACAGTGTAATTACTTTACTTAGCAAAACATTACAAGAAGATTTACTTTTTCCTCCTGAATTAAATGTACAAACAAAGTTATATTTTACTCTAAGCACTTCATTAATTTTGGTAATTATTTACTTAGTTAAATTCCTTCTATACTCTTATTTGATTCTGCATGTTCAGTAGTGTTTGCTACTTAAGTATCACACAGTAGTAAATCTTAAAGGCCAACTATGAAGTTGAAAAACATTAAGACTCTTGGGTGTATTATGCTTGTCGTAGACAATAGAGCTCAACATTATCTTATGTTAGTTATGCTCAGCTAAATATACCCACATTCTGATTTTGTTAATTTCACAATTTCCAGAAACAATCCCAGTCCAGATAAATTAAAAAGCGCCACAAGAAATGAAGAGCCCTTAGTTTTATCCTCTACCACAGTCGATATTTGTAGATCAAATGTTTCTTCCCTCAAGTAATATTAATAATGGAATATCAAAAGTAGACAGTGATATAAAAACTGATAGAAATTCTACGTTCATTAGATTAGGTGCCGAAGAAAAAGGATAGAGAAGGATATTTTGTCATTTATATCTGAGATTATGCTCAACAACATGCTTCTCAGTTTTCTCAATAGAAAACTTCTCCAGCTCCATAATGCTAAGAAAAATCATGAATAATTGATATTGTACAAAAAAATAAAAAGTTTTACTTTGAGTAGCAGACTGAAGAAGACTATAATACTCTGCACTACCAATACATAAAACTTCTTAATTTTTTTTGTGTTTCTCATATGAATTAAACATTACTAATTCCAAATATCTCTGCTAGAAACCAACAGATTATGAATACTCACAAAATGCTGTCATGTAACCATGCATACACACTAGTAAATCATTAATAGTGAATTGTATCATTTAACCATGAAGAGCTATGGTTTGTGTGAACTTAACCATGAAAATAAATGTCACATTAATCTACCCGCCATGACTATTCTAATATTGCAATATGGAGAAGAAGCATTGACAATGTATCACAGTTTTTGGCAGCAAATAACTTACTCTTTTAGATATGGGAGACACTTCCTATTCCAACAAAGATATTATTCTTTTTTTTTCAAGTTCAAAAAGAGTGTGAACTTTTTCCCTTTCCTCCTCCTCTCCTCTTCCCATCACATTTTCCTTCATCTCTAGAAAGTAAAAGATGTTCATCTTTCTTTCAGGTAGGACAATGGGACTGTGATATCCTTTCCCCTCTCTCCTCCCCACCCCTGACTCTGGTGCTTTAACATTTTAGTGCTCTACCTCCACTACTTGATTTTTCAGACACACACCAGAATAGCACACAATAGTTGTAGTTTAAACTACCAAAACCTAAAATAGATATGAAAAACAGTATTAATACCACATTTTCAACGTATATTATACCATACAAGGCACTAAAATATTACGGCTGTGTAAAAAGATCCAAAACTTGAAGCAAAAGTTCAAACATTATTTCTCTGTGCTCTCTTCACACCCTGTAGTTTTTTTACAGCAGAAGCCTGGAAATAATAATGAAACTACAACCATTTTATCTTCAAAGTATCATTATAACTGTAGAAAATGCCTCAGATGCTTAAATGAAGAAAGCGTTTATATATATATATATGATGGAGAACACATAACTGACAGCAAGAATGGTTTCAAGCATCATCATTTTTTTATTCCCCAGTACCACCTTTTATACCCTTCTCACATACATAACACCTGTGTGCCCTTTTACCTTTTTGTGATTGGTCAATGCACCTCAACTCTCCCTGCTTCTTTTTCTTCAGTGCTGTTCACCTGTCTTACACAGCTGCACCCCATTAGAGATGAGGCTTGGCCACATTCCCTATGTCCCATAATCTGTTCTCCTACATAAATATATGTATATATATGTAACTCTGTGTCATAAAACCAAGAGTATTAACTGATCAGGAATGAGTAATTAAACTATAGTATAATTCAAATATTCCTCCAATAAATTCTCATAAATGAACACATGAATAGTGAGCACATTGCTATATAATCCTTCTGAACCTCTGACCACATTTATGGTCCCTGGTTGCAGTCTGCCACTCTGCTGGCATTGCGCCTGGTATGCAAGTTAGCTAAAGAGGAGTAGGCAGCACACTGTGTAGCTGGTGACTACTCTCTTGCTTAAAATCCTTCATCACTGCCCTGTCTCTGTCACAAGACTTGAAACGGGAGTGTTCTTCGTGTCATCATGCTAAGTTAGGTGAGTTCTCTTGAGTGAGGAGAGGATGCACTACAGTGTCACACATGAGCTCATAGCTACACACTTCACAAGCCTAACACTGTCATCTACTTTCACAGTGCATCAACCTGTCTCTGTGGGCTCATCACAGAAAATTTTAAATTGATTCTATTTGCAGTTTGTGCCTCTTCAGGCCCTGAGTTTTGACTTTTTACAATGTGTAAGTGAGGTAAAGACAACGCTTATTTTGACATTTTCTCAGAATATAGTTATTTTTTAAAATTATAATAAATATATGAAGAAACAAGCATTTTAAACAGCAAATAAATTAAGATGCTTGTGAGGTTAAACAGTCTTATTTCAGTATGGAAAAATGTCTGAATTAATCCCAGATGACTCTCTTGAGACTGACAAAATTGTACCTAAAAGGACTTCATACTTAATCTCCACTTTCATGTCTTCATTTAATTAATTTTTTGTAGAGTTTTCTTTAACATTTTCAGAATAATGTTTGAGAGAACATTCCAGAACACTATTAGAATCATTATGCATAATCCTCTCATCTTAAAAGAAACCAAACAAAAAAACCCCAAGGCAAAATATACTTATGTAGATCCTTAATCATAGCTGTTTTACTCCATACAATATAAAATGTCATAGTTCCTTCAATCCAAGAGTCAATGTATTGGAAATCAATTTAAAATGAGGAATTGGATAAGTCAGACTTTATATTTTATACTGTGGACAATAACGAGGATCATAACAGCAGTTACTATAATCTATTATCTGACTGGAATCATTACTTGGAAGAAAAAGGTCAAAGAAGCGTTTAAAAATAAAAATTAAGAAGCATAAAGTAATTTTCTTTTCTTTAGCAAATTATTGCAACTTCAGAAAACACAATAGAGCAGTGCTTCTATGCTAAGTAAGGTTGTTGCAATATAGAAAACAATAATTGACTCAGAAGAGATGTCATTTTCCTTTTGTAAGTGATGCCTCAATGATGTGGGTATTCAGGAAGGCACAATCAAAAAAAGGTCCACTAAACAGCTTACTAATTTCCAATGACTAAGAGGAATGCCTGCTATTGTCCATGAAGCCAAATATACCACAATCCTCAGTAATTAGTCTTGTAAAATTAGGATGCTTGGAGAAAACTAGCCATAAAAAATTAAATAAAATAAGAATATTTCCTTAAACACAAAAGGAAACTGAAATGGCTGCTGAAGGCTGGTAGTTCCTGACTTTCAATGTAATGAATACCACAGGGACATGAATGCACAGTTTCACAATCAGTCTTTCATTTTTCAGGGAAATAAAAGAATGAGGAGTTCTACCCTATTAAGAGTAGCAGGAAATTTTGACTCTATGCTCCTAATGTCAAAGAGGAGTGCCTCAGGCTTATCAGGAGAGCTGCCCTATTCATTAAGAAAACTGCATGAAGATTTTTTAGAACTGTCAGTTGGGTGTGAGACTCTTAGAGGAAAACTGACTACTCCTCTCCATCTTTTGAACCAGCAAAATTTCCACATTTTTTTGGTTCTTAACTGTCTTTAATGCAGAGGACAATGTGGCAGGAAAACCAAAAGAACCTTTCTGAATAACACAAATATGAAAGTTCAAATCAAATAAACATCAACAATGAAAACTTACTTGAAAGAAGTTGAATTCTTAAAAACCTCTACTGCACTGCAAAAAATCTATTTGCTAGGGAAGACCCTCATGCACAATGTTATAAAGATCTCAAGCACAGAGTTACTCCATCATTCATATTTCTTTTAATGTATTAGATATATAGGAGCCAATTGCGCCCTTGGCAACCTTGTCTCAGAAACCCCCAGAAGTAAAATAATTACAACAGGTTAAGAAACTAAAGCCCATGGACATCTGGAACAAGAATGAGGGCACTTACTGTCAGCTGCCTATTCACTTGTTGGTGTTTTAGAAAAACACAGCTCCTGAAAGGCCACTAATTCTCTGAGCCAAGTAAAGCTCAGGATGTTGTTGAGCCAGTCTCTTCTTCCACCTCCTTCTCAAACCACTACCAAAACAAAGGATCCTTTTTCAGGAATGGCAGTCCCCTCATTCACCTATACAGTGGCAGTAGTGCTGATCAGGAGGGAGGCAGAAAAACAGTTGAGAGCAGTGAGTATCCCTCTTTAGTAGCAGGTTGTGTTTATCTTAAAATTTAAACTAGACATAGAAACTTACAGAAGTTTATTTATTTTTAGGCAGTTAAAATGTAGTCCAAATTCTTCTGTGTCCAGGATGTTATTACAGATTGTTCATTGCTATTATTTTTACACTTGTCTGGTAAATATCAGGATGGGAAAACTTACAAGTTATGCAGAAGTTTGTCAAAGAGTTATCAGAGAAAAGAATTTTTAAAAAATATTAGACTGGAACACATTGATTCTGGTTGATTAATGAGAAATATTTCAGAAAGATTCAAAGTGATTTTAGAAGCTATCTTTACAAGACACATGATCCATTTGCAGTTGCTCAGCAGATACATTGATTTCATAAAACTGACATGTTTTTATAACAAAAAAAAATCTTGCAAATAACCTGCTACTATTCTTGCTATTTTTTTAATTGCAGTCATACTTTTATTCAGCATTCAATACTGACAGCTGGGAGCTTTCAGAAATTACAGAACAGCTTTTATTTAAAATATGAGATTTTTAATAAGAGAAAGGCACCTTTCTCTTGAATTGTCTTTTCTTCTTAACTAGTATTAGTTCATATTTTCAAGCAGCCAGAAACTAAGATCTTTTATCTTAAATTCAATAAAATGGGCCTAGCATCTGAGATTTTAAAAATGTCATGTTGAGGAACTCATGCTTACTCTTGAAAGCTGAATGAAACATCAGAACTGCACTACTAAGATGTGCATTTACTTTGCAATGAACAGCAGAAATACCCAAACAAACCAAAACTGTTTTACAGTTTTTTCTAACACCTTGTGACCATAAAAACAAATTTAAAAAAACCCCATACATATGAAACTCTGAAGAATTAAAGTGCTTTTAAATTGATTGCATAAAAATATGAGTATCCTTATAACAATTATTACCAAATTGTGCAGATGACAGAGAAGAGGGCAAAAAATTATTTTTATTCCCATGGAAGCCAAGAACCAGTAAGACTTATCCACAATTTCACATTAATTGCATGTTTGTGAGACAACCAAGAAAATCCACAAGAGTTACATGGCTAAAAATCATGCTTCTAAATAATAAATATTAATATATGATTAATTAATCTATTATTCAATTTTAAATGCAGCAAAGAAAAATTGATGAAGCTTTATATTGCATGCTTGTAAAAGTCAAATATTTTCCCCTAGGATTGGTGTACTCTCTCAAGATTTTTTTTTTCCCAGTGCAACAGATGCAACAGGAATGTGAAGGAAAAAATATCAATTGAAGACAAATTATGTAACAAAGAAATGTTGTCACACGCTATAAAATCAGTGACTGACAACTGAAATGTAATTACACATTGCATGGTACATAACCAGAATCACAGTCTGTTCCACCAGTCTTCCTTGGCTGGAATAAGGAATAACTACTTGCAAGAACAAAAAATCTTAACTGTTTTACATCTGTGCTCAACAACACATTTAAGTATTTGATACTATGGTGTTCAAATCCTGCTAGTATAGATTTAATAGAGAAAAGCGTGGGGAAAAAAGGCTTATTCATTGCAGAATGATATACTTTGTTCACTTAGAATTTGTCATGTCATTGGCAGTAAGTTTAGTAGTGAATTTGGGAATGCGAGGTCTGCTCGGGATGTATTTTATCTTAAAAAGAACACCGAGCACTTGTTCTTCAATAAATGTTTAAGGAAAAATATCCAAAATGTATCCTTCTATAATAACAAAGATATAAACTGCATCACTAAATTATATAAATTAGTAAACAAGACAGAAAACAAAATGAACAGCGAATGTGAAAGTCTGCTGTCGACACTAAGCTACCCATGTCATTAGGACGAGAATTGACTGCAGAGAAGTGCAGAAAGATTGTCTAAATCCCCATGATTATCATAGAACCAAAAGTGAATGAGGATATATTTAAAATGCAAGTAAAAAAAAAAATCAACCCAAGCTTCACAAGTAAAATAATAGATCCTGAGTTACTCATTAAAAATTTAAGACCAAGTTCATAAGTTTTTAATAGAAAACTTTCCAAGAAAAAGTTTTCTTTTTAACAATAATTCAAAATTCTACTCAAATATTAAGAAATACAGGAATTATTTAGGGAAAAAAAAAAAGAAAAAAAAAGAGAGAGAGCGAGAACTATATGAGTCCTTCTTTCACGGGAATTGTGGATTTTGTAAAACAGTGGTGTTCAGTTGTGGTCCCCTTTCTTAAAAATAGTGTAGTAGAACGAAACAAAAAATGAAAAGTATTATTAAATTATATAAAACTTTACACAGAAAGAATTAGTTTAGACAGATATGTTATACTATATAATAAATGTATGGGTTTTGGAGGATAGATAATGACTGATTATTCAGCCTTCCAAGAATGAAGGCTTATGAAATGAAGCTTTCAAGCACCAGACTCCGAAATAGAAAAGTAGATGCTACATGGAGTTGGCTTAAAAAATGTAAAAATAATTGCTATAGACAGATAAAATTTATGTGGATTCAGAGAAAATAGAAGAGAGATGGTTACAAGGTACCTAGATACCATGTCAGGTATCTGAGAACATCTTAAAGCTGAGAAAAGATTAGAAAAAGTTTCATATAGGCCTATCCTATTTATATATTTCTTCTCTAAATGTTTGTTTACAGGCAGTTCTGGACACATAATATTGAGCTCTTGGAACTTGGAGGTGTTAACAGAAGTAAAAATTACAAGAAAAAAAAATATTTTCATGTTACCAAGTAGTATCTTCTGAATTCTAAACACAATTACAATTATTACCTTCTTTGGCTATATGCCAAAGGCCGAGCTTTAGAAAAGAGATATTCTTCTTTGGCTCCATTTAGTTCAGAAGCTATATCACAAATTTGATAATAATTTCTGTTCTTCTCAGTAATTGAGATAACTTCCTTGAAGTATTTAAATAGAAAATATCACATGCAAAAAACCACAAGATATGAATAAGAAATGTCAGGAAAATTGTGTCTGCTGCAAAATATAACCTCAATTTCATACTAAATTTCACTATATCAAAGTATTTTCACTCATTAGCTCTGCAAAAAACCTCAGACATGAAGAAGGATGATGATCTGCAAACTCTCAACTTACTGCATGTGAGAAATGACTGATTTCTCAGTCTAGTTTTTGTTTTATGTTATCAAGTACCCAGATTTTCAGGTCTTAAGCCAAGATACCACAGAAATACATTGGTGAAATCAATTTGATGAAATCAATATATTTCCACAGAACATTTTAACTTTGTAGAATCAGCTATTCATCATTATATATAGCCAGAAATTTTCTACCTGACCTTTCTCAAGCTATTACCTGGTATGGTTGGATAAATACTTCTGCAATACATAATTAAATTATTGTAAGATAATACAGACTAACAGGATCAATTGTAAGTCACAGAAATAATAAAAATAAATATTTGCCCAGTCTCATTTCCTTCTCACCTTTTTGCACAGTACTTTGGTCAGAATATGAAGAGCCTTTATGCTATTAAAAATAGACACTCGTATACGTACCTAATGTTTCTTAATATTTGCTAAGTAAGATAAGAATTTTTGTGGTTCTCTGCTGTAGAAACTTATTCCAGGCATTTTTTGTCAAAGTGCAGACTTCCACCATCTCGTTATTTTGAAAGAATAAGGTTTGATATTTTTAATTCAATAATATATAAAATGTAAAAAAAAAAAACAAAACAAAACAAACCAACCTACGGTAAAATCAATAGTTTCTCAGTAGTTTCCAGGAGAAAGTGGATTAGAAAAAAAGGTTGGTTTCCATTTGAATCATATATCTTTTAACAGATGATACCCAACCTAAAAATTCAGTTCACACTTTCATCTTAGTGGTACCATACTTATGTTACATTGAATACTTCATAATCATAATTTTAAATTCAAAATGTTAGTGTGCATTCTTTCTATAGAATACCTATATTGTATATGACATACACTGTGTAAAATAAACTTCTAACATGAAAGAAATTTAATCTGTTCAAGGAAAAATTTCTGAAGAAAGAATATTTGAGAAAAAGTTAACAACAAGGACATAGTGATATTAATTTAATGTTTATTAAATATTCAGCCACTTTTAACAACTCTACACATAACACAATGGCCTTGAAAACATATGGTCTCCTTTACTGCAAAAAAATTATTAACACTGTCAAGGACACCAGCAACATAATACTTAAAAATCTAACAGGCCTTACACAAAGCATACTAGGCCTCTCTTTTTTTTTTTTTTTTTTTTTTTTTTTTTTTTCATTTCATTTCATTTAAAATAAAAAGACAAGAAGTCCAAAACAAGCTAAACAAAAACACACATCCCTTAATAATCATGCTAATTTTAAATGTGTCATTAAAACACAAGAGGTTTTAATTTCACTAATATCTTTAATTGTAAGTTAGAATCTACACAGTGTAATTCAAGTGTACACCTTCATGAGCTATTCTATCATATTCTCTTCTATCAGCTATAAATTCTCTCCCCACAACTTTTCACAAACAAGACTGTTTTCCATGCATCTCATAACTGAGAAGCAAATAGGACTAATTCTTTTCATAGGAATGGCTGATTAGTCATGGCTAGGAAACTAGCTAAATGTCCCTTTTTAAAAGATTGTCTTATATATGATATATGGTACTCATGAGGGAAGCTCATTGACTCAACTCTAATTCTAAGGAAATTAAAAGTATAAAAGGTTGTAGATGTTGTAGCCTGGATTGTGAAATAATACTACCTGCAAAGAAAATGCTATGGTACAAACTGAAGCTCTGATCTATGCATAAGGTAGAGTAGAAGTCTTTTAAGGATGACTGTAAAACAAACAAAAAATATGATAGTATTAATTTATAATTAGAATATTAATATTGCAATTAGAATAATACCTATGTTACTGAGGCACAAGCACTGATGGTATTTTTAGAAATGTTCCACAATATTGTGTGTGTAATCAGGGAAAATTATTTTCTTCATACTTGTTTGTAAATCACAGACAGTTTTTTCATTTGCAGAGACTTACAGGTGTTCCCCAGAAAGAGACACATTTTCAGTATAATGGTGCCTGTCTCCTTCTGTTACTCTCACCAAGACATGTCTGGTGGTCCATTTGATGCACCTCCACCAATCATTCCTATCTGGCAGGCAAAGGATACAGCATTAAGCTGTGACAGACAGTTGTACCCAACAGGACTCCTTCCTCTTCTTCTGGAATGTGTGTACACTCACACACACTCTGTAATACGTGTACAGACTCACCCTCTCCCCACCTGGCTCAGCACAGCAGAAAGAGAGTTTCTGGGAGTGTGTAAGCCCATTCCTTGATCACATTTTACCTGTGCTTCACACCTTTTATCCCATGAGTCACTGCTTGAAAGCTGGAGAATGGAAATAAAGGTCTGAATCACACAGTTCAGAATCATTAAAGTAAAACTTTCTAAAGCCTGTTATGTATTTCTATTTCTTCATTCTGTGTTGATGCATTATATAACATGAGCCATTATCTGACTGGCATAAAATTCCTCCATTTGGGTTTCCATTAGCAGAAGATGATGATTGAACAGTATTGGTCTGGCTCTTCCTCTGTCTCAGTGAATATGTTAAGTCATTTTCATTAAAGGTTTTCATTATAACTTTTTGCAAAGAGGCATGTTCTGAACGGTATTCATTAAAATCTTTTTCATAAAATAAGACTCAGATAATACCTTTCTCTTTTTTTTTTTCCAAAAATCCCTATGCTTAAGAGTTGAAGTGCTCATGAAATATAATTAGTCCATATTTTACAGAGAAACTAGAATGCAATATAGTAGTTAGATGAAATAAAATGAAATATAGAAACATTTTTGCATTCTTAATGTTCAAATCTATTCTGTGCAAAACAACAGTCTTTCCTTTTCATTTCCTAATATTGCATAGAATTTGATGAAAGCATTTTATTGCTGCTCCTCTCTTTTTTTCTTGCAACCTTGTTTCCAAGAAAGTCTAAAATGTAACAATGGATGAGCATGCAGAGTTTTTGATAAAAGAGAAGTCAGAGAAAGTTATGAGAAATATTACTACATATATTTGTTTAAAACAACACAGATTTCCATGGTTTGCATTGTAGTGATAAGCATAAAATTTCATTTGATACCAGCAGCCATTTACATGCAAAACTCTACTTGCCACAGAGAAACATTTACTGGTTTTCATAGGCAATTATATTCTTGCTACATAAATATGTTTAGTCTGAAAATCTGAATAGGTGTCTAAGCCCTTATTTTTAAGAGGAAAATGTGGATCCTTGGCAGCAATTGTTCCTTCAAGAGGGACAAACAAAAATTAATTTATCTAAATTTTAATCTACTCTAAACTCATTTCAATATATAGCTTTTTCTTCTTGTCACACCTCTTACTTTATAACTGTTCCAAACTAAATCAGACACCCGAGGTTTTAACTCAGAATATTATATAATAAAGTATTTCAGAAGAAAACAGAGGTTATTTTATGAATTAATAAAGCTTAATTATCTATAAATTCATGTTCTATATTACCACAGTCCTTTCCTTGCCCAGATCAGCTCCTTCATCCAAAATCACAGAATCACTAGGTTGGAAGAGACCTTCAAGATTGTTGAGTCCAGCCCATGCCCAACACTTCAACTAAACCATGGCACCGAGTGACACATCCAGTCTTTTTTTAAACACATCCAGAGACGGTGACTCGACCACCTCCCTGGGCAGACAATTCCAGTACTCTATCACTCTTTCCACAAAAAACTTTTTCCTAATATCCAACCTAAATTTCCCTTGGTGCAGCTTAAGACTGTGTCTTCTCATTCTGTCAGTTGCTGCCTGGAGAAAGAGACCAACTCCCACCTCACCACAACCACCTTTCAGGAAGCTGTAGAGAGTGATAAGGTCACTCCCAATTCTCCTTTTCTCCAGGCAAAACAATCCCAGCTCCCTCAGTCGTTCCTGATAGGGCTTGTGTTCCAAGCCCCTCACCAGCCTCGTTGCCACCTCTGGACGCGCTCAAGTGTCTCAATGTCCTTCTTAAACTGAGGGGCCCAGAACTGGACCCAGCACTCAAGATGTGGCCTCACCAGTGCCCAGTACAGGGGAAGAATGACCTCCCTGCTCCTGCTGGCCACACCATTCCTGATACAGGCCAGGATGCCATTGGCCTTCTTGGCCACCAGGGCACACTGCTGGCTCATGCTCAGTCGGTTATCGACCAGAACCCCCAGGTCCCCTTCTGCCTGGGCACTGTCCAGCCGAACCATTCCCAGCCTAAAACATTGCAGGGGGTTATTGTGACCAAAGTGCAGGACTCAGCACTTGGACTTATTAAACTTCATCTTATAGGACTCTGCCCATCCATCCAACCATTCCAGGTCTCTCTGCAGAGCCCTGCTACCCTCCAACAAATCAACACATGCTCCCAGCTTAGTGTCATCTGCAAATTTACTAAAGACAGACTCAATACCCTCATCGATGTCATCAATAAAATTATTGAACAGAGCTGGCCCCAGCACAGACCCCTGAGGGACACCACTGGTGACTGGCCGCCAGCTGGATGCAGCACTGTTCACCACCACTCTCTGGGCTCGGCCACCCAGCCAGTTCCTAACCCAGCAAAGAGTGCTCCTGTCCAAGCCACGGGCTGCAGGCTTATCTAGGAGTTTGCTGTGGGAGACAGTGTCAAAGGCCTTGCTGAAGTCCAAACAGACAACATCCACAGCCTTTTCCACATCACTGGGCAGGTCACCTGGCCATAAAAGGAGACCAGGTTGGTCAAATCTGACCCGTGCTGGCTGGGTCTGATATTGTGGCCATCCTGGAAGCGCTGTGTGATGACACTCAATAAAAACTGTTCCATTACCTTACTAGGTATTGAGGTCAGGCTGACTGGCCTGACCAGGATATATATATATATATATATATATATATATAAAAATATATATATATAATATATATATAATATAATTATATAATTTTATATATATATATATATATATAATTACCAAGATCCTCCCTCCCACCCCTTTTTGTGAATGGGCATCACATTGGCCAGCTTCCAGTCATCTGGAACCTCACCAGTGAGCCAGGATTGTTGGTAAATGATGAAGAGCAGCTTCATAAGCTCATCCGCCAACTCTCTCATCACCCTGGGATGGATTCCATCTGGGGCCATAGATTTATGGACATCCAAGTGACCCAGCATTTCTCTAACTGTCTCCTCCTGGATAACAGGAGGACCATTCTGCTCCCTGACACCATCTACCAAACCCAGGAGGACAGCTGTCCTGAAGACAAGACATCTTCCCAATAAAGACTGAGGCAAAGAAAGTGTTAAGCACTTCCGCCATTTCCTCATCTACACCATTCCCTCCTGCACCCAATAGAGAACAAAGGTTGGTCTTACCCTTCCTTTTTTCATTAATAGAATTTGCAAGAAGAGTTGCCAAATTAAGTTCAAATTGAGCTTTGGCCTCCCTATTTTTTTCCTGCATGCCCTAGCAACCCCCTTAAATATTTCCTGAGAAACCTGACCCTTCTTCCAAAGATGATACATCCTCTTTTTACTCCTAAATTCCTTTGAAACCTTGTTACCCGTCCAGGCTAGACATTTGCCTCCTTGACTCATTTTTCAGCACACAGGGACAGTCTCTTCCTTTGCCTTCAAGATCTCTGTTTTGAAGCATGCCCACATTTCCTGAACACCTTTGTTTTTAAGGGCTGTTTCTGAACAAACTCTGAAAAAGTCTCCTAAATAGGCAAAAGTCTGCCCTCCAGAAGTCTTATACTGTTCCTCCTGATTTCACCAAATATTGAGAACTCCGTAATTTCATGATCATTGTGTCCCAAGTGGCCTCCAACCACCACATCTCCCACCAGCCCATCTCTATCTGCAAACAGCAGGTCTAACATGGTCCCTCCCCTGGTGGGCTCACTCACCAGTTGCAACAAAAAGTTGTCCTCCACACACTCTAAAACTTTCCTGGACTGTCTCTTTCCTGCTGTATTAAGTTCCTAGCAGATGTCTGATATGTTAAAGTCACCCACAAGAACAAAGGCTCATGATCCTGAAATATTCTCCAGCTGCTTATAGAATAAGTTATCCAGCTCTCCCTTCTGGTTGGGTGGACTATCCCTCATGCCTGGTTTTCTGGCTCCCTTCAGACTGTCCTTTCTCCACCATTCATCGCTTGCCTGAGGAGGCAAGCAGTGCGAGTGGTGGAGCAAGGCAGCTGCTCTATGTTGGCTAATCAGCTGGGTGATTAAATTGGTGGCAGTTTGACACGGCATACATTTCATTCTTGCTGAGCACCTTCGCTCATCTGGACTCATGATACAACTATTATAAATCATTCATCTACATAAGAATTCCCTGACTGCAGGCACCTAAACAGTCCAATGGGCTATTCCTACATTTGTCTGTCACACTGGAGTTTTGAGTTCATTCTGCAAGGTACAAGAGTGGGGAGAAAAGTCTGAAAATCAGTATTGCTGCAATTTTGTAAGGATATTTAGAAAACTGAAGTAAAATGAGACTCAATTATACCAAAAAAGCCCAAAAATTACAAAATACACTTATGAAAACAGAATTTTCATTAAGTATAGGAATCATTTCATGGGTGTTAAAAACATTTATTGGGAGGGAAACTAAGGTGGTCAGCCATCTGAAATATCCACGCATAGTTTTCTGTGTCTGATACACATACAATCCATATGAATTAGGATTGTAAAGAAACACCAAAAACCTAAACATGCTTAGTTTATGCATACAGTAATTTATCTAGGTTTACAGAGTAAATGGTTGAATAATTTCAAGTAACAAGACTCCTTCATGTTAATGGACACTAATTCAGATGCCAATTATGATACTTTAAATGTCAACATCATTAACTTTGTTAATTCTTTCACGGTCAAAGGAAGGTAAAAGCAGGTATGTATCATATTAAGAAAAATAACAAAAGCTACTCTTGGAGACTGCTCTTTAAGAACAACTTTTATAGTAGATGATAGGGCTGAAGAAGCAGGTACAACATTTTAATCACCCATCCTTAATTTTCAAACAGTCTTAAAATATTACTATTGGATTAGAAGTTAAATTAAGTTTCTGTCCAGAATTCTAATTAGAATTCTTACAAATTGACCTGTCTATTAAGGAGACAAGTAGACTAATACAAGGAAAATCCTGCTTGTCCCAAAGAGAACAAAGTGCTTCCCATTGTAAACAAAGATCAGGTTCATGACCTGTCTGAGGAACCAGAACATACTCAAATCTATGTGGAGATGCATCTCCACAGAGGCCTGATGAAATTGGTTGATGTAGATGCCAAGCCACTCTCCATGATATTTGAAAAGTCATGTCAGTCAATTGAACTACCAGGGGACTGGAAAAAGGGAAGATTTGTACCCATCTTTAAAAAGGGTAGAAAGGAGGACTCTTGGGAACAAGTGACCATCAGCATCACCTCTGTGCCTGGGAAGATCACCAAACAGATCCTCCTGGAAGCTATCTTAAGACACATGGAGAACAGAGAGGTTATTCAGGAGAGCCAGCATGGCTTGATCAAGAGCAAGTCTTGCCTGACCAACTCAGGGGCCATCTGTGATGGAGTTGACTACCTTAGTGGACAAGAAAAGATTTACAGATGTTATTTACCTGGACTTCTGTAAAGCCAATGTCATACTTCTCTCTAAATTGTCAAGAGATGGATTTGATGGATGAACTGCTAGTGGATAAGGAATTCATAGGATGGTCACATCCAGAAGGTAGTGGTCAATGGCTCAGAGTCCCAGCTGACATCAGTGACAACTGGTATTCCACAGGGGCCCATATTGGGACCGCTGTTATTTAAAAGCCTAATCAATGACAAACCAGTGGCATCAGGTGCATCCCATTTGCAGATGACACCACTCTGAGTGGTGCAGTTGACACACTGAAGGTCAAGATGGTACCCAGAGGGAGCTGATAATCTCAAGAACTGAGAGCATGGGAACCTCATCAGGTTTAACAAGACTAAGTGTGAGGTGCTTCGCCTGGATTGGGGCAACCTCACAGTATCAACCCAGGCTGGGAGACGAGCCGATGGAGACCAGCCCTACTGAGGACTTGGGGATGCTGATGGCTGAGAGGCTGGGCACGACCTGGCAAAGTGCACTTGCAGCCCAGAAAGCCAAACGTGTCCTGGGCTGCATCCAAAGCAGTGGGGCCAGCAGGTGAGGGAGGGGATTCTGCCCCTCTGCTCTGCTGAGACCCCACCTGGAGTGCTGCACCCAGCTTTGGGGTCTCCAGCACAGGAATGACATCAACCTGACAGAGCAAGACCAGAGGAGGGACACCAAGATGACAAGAGAGATGAAGCACCTCTCCTACAATGAAGGGCTGAAAGAATTGGGATTGTTCTGTCTGGAAAAGAGAAGACTTTGGGGTTACCTAATTGCAGCTATACAGTACCTGAAGGGAACCTACAAAAAAGATGGAAAGGAACTTCTAACAAGTGCATGTAGTGACGGGACAAAGCTTGAGAGTACAGCTGCAAAGACTGATCCTCTGAAATAAGAGTGGAGAAAGTAGATCTGTCTCTTCCTTTGGATCTTGACCAGTGGACCTAGGCAAGACACAATAGAGGCAGAATAAAACCAGAATATCTTTGAAAAGCTATAAAAAATGGAATGTGATGAACCCCAGCCTCTCCATGAACAGTACAGACACTGAACAGTGAGGGTCCCAATCAATCTCAAAATTCAAATCTGAAAGCCCTAAATCTCAAGTAAAGCACTTCTCTGAATGATTGTCTGGGAGAGGCATGTCATGCTCTGGGTTAACAGCAGTAAGAGATCAGCTAGAGTGGTAACGTTGCAGTGCTACCCTTAATAAAATACTCAACAATTTTCTAAGACATTGGCACTTTATATACTGTTGAAATTATAAATAGAAGTTATTTTCAAGTTTTTGAATGTAACTGAGCCTAGAAAAAGACATCTTCTTTTTTCTGTGAATAATAAAAAATGACAATGCAGTTTTACAAGGGAAAGATGACACTATTCTCAGTTCCTAAATTTCCGGGAAAATAATGTATTTTAAAGTATTAAAAAGCTGCTCACAGTCATAGAATTCTCTATTCTCTGGCTTAACTCATTATCACTGGGTTTCCCAACAGGGAGTAAAGAAAATAAATAACCTCTCAGGATGCTCAAATCTACTATTATTAAACATAGATTTAAAAACTAACAATCAGATGAAGAAAAACCCCGTACCACCCAGGTGATCACAAGTATATGGTCACATTGTAAATTTTTTTCATTTATAGACATGGATTTATTCTGGTCACATCTATATACGTAAATGTTCTTAAGAGTTCTGCAAAAATAAACTAAGTAAATGTTTTTATCCATTATTGCAAGTGGTTTGACTCTGTCACTGTGCAGAACTTTTTGTCCATGAACAACATTTAACGTTGGGAAGAATCAGTATCTACCTATCTGTCTAGATAGGCCTATCAACATATCTCTCTATCTGACTCAGGAAAAAAAAAATCATGGATGAATTGCAGAATTGTTAGAAATATCGTTGTCTACAACATATTGTGTAAACTTATTCTGACTAGATCCAGGAAATATCTTGAATTCTAAACTAAACCACAATTAATTCACTTTCCAGGAAAAAAAAAAAATTCCTAAACAGTGTGTAAATCAGATGTCAATTCTGTGAATTTCAAAAGAAACAGGCATGGCAATTGAAGTGCAATTAGTATATGGAACAGTAAAACAAACAGAATTATAGAAAGACAATCTTACCAGATTCCTCAAAGTCTTAGAAGGAGTCCTACATCCACATATAATTTAGATTATCATTGAGGAAAATTATGCATAAACATGCACAGGACATATATTTGCGAGTTTTCTGTTTGTAATGCTCACTTCTCTCTATTGGTTTGCACTTGCACTAGGTCTGTCCAAAAAAAACAAAACAAACCTGAGTGCACAGAAAAAGAGATAACATTGGTTCATTCATCATTAGCTGTGGGTCATGATGGAGGAACCAGTGTCAAGCTCATGTCAAATCTGTTTAAAAAAAATATATATATCTGAGTTATTCACAATACCTGAACTAATGGTTCGTCACACTGTAAGAATCCTGCCTTCTTCCTCATCCAGTGATAAAGACCAGTAGGAGGATTTTAAAGCTATAGGTATCACTGCACACACAATTTGTCAAAATGGTACAATAATTAGGGCTTTTTATTTGTTATTATTGTTGAAGAGTCATTCAATTGTTAGAAAATGCACAGTTAGTCAAGAATGTTTTAGTCAAAGTATTTAAAAGTCACAAATCGTGCAAAGTGCTTCGAGACATTTTAACTGAAAAATCACCATTTTCAGCAATCCAATCAGCATCACACTGAAGATGATCCACACAATTTACAAATGAAGCAGCCATGCCAACAGAAAGTTTTGAGTGAATGTGGTGTTCTTTTGCAGGAATTAATCTTAGAAATCCAAAAAATTAAAATTAAACAAAGCCTTTGGCTAGCATTCTTTGACTTAATTGAGTGCTACTTTGCTGTCAGAGAGAAATAGCCCAGCTATCAAGGAAACAAAGTGGAGAGAATTAACTGAAGAAAAGAAAGAGTAAAAAGATTTTATTTTCCATTTACAATTAAAAAATTCCATTTACAAAAAAAGAATAATAAAATTTCAAGGCTATATTCTCTTCTACTTAAAGGAAAATAAAAAGAAAAAACAAAACAACAAAACCTCCACTTACATCTTTCTTTTTAGACTGTTCACATCACTGAAACATGGGATCACAGAACCAAACTATTTGAACACAGGAAATCACGTGAGGAGACAAAGGTTACTAGAAATCCTTACTGTGTATCTTGGAGAAAAATATACCCAACTGAAATCTTATACATTCTGAAATAACTATACCAAACAGGATTCCTCACTGAGGAAAGAAGAAAAAATATTAGGATAAAAGAATAAACAATAAAAAAATTATAACAAAACAGACCTTTACCTGAAATTGTTTACTAAATTCCTAAAAATAAAGAACTGACCTAAATTTAGTAAACATAATGACAGAAAAAACATTCTTATTAAATAATTATAATGTTTCTATATGGATAAAATTAAACTGACAGATGATGAATTTTATTTACTTTCTTTTCAACACACATACGAGCATTAAATCTTACTTGCATTTAATCAAAAACCATTAAAAGTATGAAGTAAAAGAATACTTTGAACAACTGGAATAACTGAAACAAAACATTGAAACATGATCCAAGAATATTGACTTCTCTTGACTTCAGTGGTTCTGAGAGTGACTACTTAATGTCTTACTTGTTCTGCGACCAATATGCATTGATAATGGAAATTAATATAAAAAACAGGAATGTGCCCCTACCAAAAAGAAAAATGCTTATATGAAGAGACACTGATTATTTTTTTCCCCTTTGGAAAGAGATTAATAAAAATAAGACTGATAAATTAAGTAACAATTGGTGTGTAGATGAAAGATAAGAACTTTCTGTTTTAAGGTCTCCTAACTCAACAAAGAAAAGATATTTGGGTTCAACTCATGAGAAATTGACTTATTGGATGGCTTGATTTTTTTCCCTTTTTCATATGTATGCATATATTTGCTTTGCATTAATTACTATAACACAGTGTCAATAAAAAAAGTATTATGCATATCCTAAAAAGATACAATCTTTTCTGTAATTTTCATGTATATACTAAGATCTTTCCAGAAAGCCTCAATAAACTCTACAATTAAAAAAAAAAATATGATTTTTTTTCTGACTATTTCTCTTATATCACTGAAATTCTAAATATGCTCTCAAGTATTATTTTGTGACTGACATAAGATGCTGAGTTATTCACTCAGATAAACCATTAATATGTACCATCAGTTCTAATTGACATTTTTTATTTACCTCGATGAACCACTTAATTGTGATTGCAATCAACAGAAAGTTACCTGAATACTTCTTTTATTACAGTATTTTTTAAGCTCTCAATGGATCATTCTATATACAGATGACATACAGGTAGAATGTCCAGTGGCATCAACATTGAAGAAAAAAGTCCTTAATTTGAGAAGAAAAACATGATGCATGGAGTTAATCAGCAAAATCCACATATGTAATTCAGCCCTCAAAATTTGATTATCTGGTCTACTGGAATTTATTCAATTGCTATAGTCTAATTCTATTACTAATATATGTAATTTTGATTCAATTTACTTTGTTTATTTTAAGTTTGGTAGTATGCTGTCCTAATTTTATCTTTGCATACTCAACTGTTTTTTATTTGTTTTTATATCAGTAGTCAGAACTATTCTGAAAATTTTCAAGTGGTTAGATAGTTTACTCTTTTTTATATCAACACCCACTTACAGAAGGTACTAATTGTAGTTACTCATTATAAATAAAATGAAGTTAGAAAATAAATCAAAATCATGAATATATAGAAACAATTAACATACCATATAATGCTGGCATATCCAAGAAAACAATTTTGAAGAATCTTAATGGTAAACAAAAAAGTCAGATAACTAAGGGGGAGAAAAATGTGTCATTGCAAAATGGGGAAAAAGAGTCTAGGGAGGTAGCAGAAGAAAAAGTGGAGACACAACTGAGATGCTGCAATTTTCCTACACAAGATCTTCAGAAAATTAAATTCCCCTTAATCTGATCCATGCCATAATCTTTGGTTGCTGTTAAAAATGATGCTAGTATTTATTACGTGCCAGTTTGGGGCTTGTCCAACCTACAACTTCATGGCCACAGCTGTTCTCAGGAACTATCAATGTAATGATCATAAGTGGTCTAAATTAATGACTAATATTCAACCTTGTGATTTCTTCTGCCCCCAAGGAAGTTTAATTCTAGTGGCACATTCTTACAGCAGTTGATTGGCTGGGTGATGCTCCAGTGAGAAAGGAAGTGCCAGACACTACTGTTGTGATCAGCCAGAGAACTTAGAGGCTTATGTAAGTGTCTCATTTGTTATAGTTTATTTAAATACAAATCTGTCCATGAAATCATGATTTGGTGTACACATTGCAACAATTGACTGTGGAGCCTTTCAACTTAATCAGGCACTATTTGATCTTCCAGCTCTTCTTAGCACCATGTCCAGAATTCAAGAAATCTTTCCAATCAGAAGGAGAATGGAACTAATTTAAGCCCTCACAGTATTTCTGCTGAACCTCCTTACTTCAGATACACCACCAGTGCTCAGGCTCTTTGGCAATGGCAAGAAATTACATGTTCTTCAGTGCCTTTTGTGTCTCCACAGAAGACAGCTCATTCTGATGCTGCAGCACCCACCTGCAGCCACCCATATATTGCTAACCAATTTACACAGAGACATCCTCCTTTCTATATGTTTTCCCTGTTAAGACAGACCAGAAGCCACAATAGAACCTGATGTGGGGTATGATGCATGGATAAACGGAGGGAAGTCAAAGCATAAAAATGGAAGTTTCTATAGTTGCTTGTAACCCAAACTGCCTGCCATAGACAGGGATATGTTGTTTCTGGTATCCTGCTGCACCTTACTAACCAGGAGTTACAGTCCCACTCACTATTTCTGTGCCAGTGGGAATAACAGTGAGTACAAATCCCCCTAGTAAATTCTAGTCTGCATTACAGTTTAACAGTGGGAGAGAGAGTGAAAACAAAGCTGCTGAATACATGTGGTTTGCAAACAAGCAGGCTGCTGGAAGAGGACACTCTCTGCTAAGGCAGGTGTTTATTATTTAGAATGTAGAAAACAAAAGAATATATAATAAAAAAATTCTTTCAGGAAAGCTTTGTTGTTAGAAAACTCAAACTCTGCCACCATACATGATTTCTTCTATTAATTTGCAGCCAAATTGGTTAAGCTATGCAAAGCCCTCGAAAGGCTTTGCAAAAGCTGAATCAGGAAATTTCTTGTGTAGACATGATAACAACATAAACATTTTCCACTGAGAAATTGAAGTAATGCAAACATGACAATCAATTCCCTTTCTTATACAGTTCCAGTATTATGGAATCAGGGAATGGTTTAAGTTGAAAGAAACCTCTGGAGATCATCTGGTCCAACTCTCTGCTCAATTTGACTCACTTGGAGAAGATTTCTTAGCATCATGGCCAGCCAGCTTTTGGTTGTTTCCAAGGATGGATAATCTAGAACCTCTCTGGTCACCCTTTGCCAGTACTTGGTCACCTTCACAATAAATAAAATTTTCCTCATGTTCAGACAGAATCCCCAGTGAGTAGAAAAATAATGCTATGGTAATACATTTTCATAGATTAATTTGAATTATTTGCTAAAAAAAAAAAACACAAAAAAAAAGACACTGGAAGTTAAACAATTTGCAAATTACATATCATTAAGGAATTTTCCCCAGAAGATCCAAGCATGATGGCCAGAGGAGACAATAGTCTACACTCATGTTATTCACTAAAACTTGCCTTGTATATATTCAAAAACAATAAAATCTAATTAACTATACAAAATCCAACGTTTATTAAGGTTTAAATGAAACAGAATAATATTTTCTTCAATAAGATTTATTTCTGTTGAAATTTCCAAATCAAGCTCAGACTACCACAACATATCCAGACATTGAACAATAAGAGTTCATAACTAAAATAGCTCACAAGGACTCACTTGACACATGGGCAGTGAGAAAGACTTATCACAAAGAATAGCACGAAGTAAAATTCTGAAGAGCCAGGGCTGTTATCAGGTTTCTCTTATATGACTAATAAAACCGTGCAGAATGTAGCACACACTGTCCCAGGATGGATCTTCCCTTCACTTTCACATTTGTTATATAGACACAGTTGCTATTTAAGTTTCATGCCAGCCTAAATTGAATGCTAAAAATAATACCTGCTTATTAAAGGTGTCTCTTCCAATGTCTTAGCTCAACATATGCAACAGAAAAAGGTTTGCTTACTGATCAGAAACAATATAAGCCAGTTTTTTCTTCTTGTTCTAGAGGTAAGACGTAACTGAGAAGATTGCTTTTACATTTTAAACAATGTAGAAATGTAGACAAGGCTCTTGGAATATTATCTAAGTTTATCACTCCCATTTGCAAAGGAAAAAAAAAGTATAGGTCTACTGCTGTAGTTGTTACAGTCATGACATATTCTTCAGCACAAAACAAAGCACTGCAAAATGACATGTACCTCATGTATGCTCAGCAAAACTGTAAGATGGAGAGCGGTGAAGGTGAGATAAAATGTAGTTACCTTGTGAACAGTGAGAGCTGGCAGTTTTGTGGACTGAAATATTTAATCCACTAAGAGCAGAGTTCCTCCATTAACTGCACCAAAGAAGGCTTCACTAACGCTTGTAATGTGAATAAACACTTTGAAATGCGTGTTACCTGTTAAAGAGTGAATATGTGTCCAAAAGAAATGCTGCCCACTAAAATATTTACACTGGTAAAACTATATCAGCCTACGCTTATTATCTGTATGCCTGTATTTTACAGGATAATTTACATATTTCAAGGACACCCATTCCATAGCCAATAACCCTGATTAGAAAAAATCAAGTTATTTGAAACTGTGTTACGAAAGAAATCCCAGCCCATTAATTACATCAAAAATGACCTTGGTATTACAGATATATTCACTATCCTCTGTGACATTCAGATAAAGTTGACTGCACAATATATCAAGCACCATGATATTCTGAAGTGCAGAGTCATAAATCTGTAGCTGTTTATGTGTTTACTGACTCACATCTAGAAAACCCTAGTGCTTATTACTTCCAACACTGCTATGCTTAAACAGACTCTGATGAAAATGCATTTATAGTGGACTGCATCTAGTCAGTAAGAAGCCACAAAGGAGAAATAAAAGATTGCCAGAAATCATCCTGACTGCTCTACAGGACACGAAAGTAATTTTCTTGTGGACAAAACAGCGTTTCATGCAGACCATATAATCCCTACAAATTCTTCACAGGGAAAAAGTAGTGTTTTATATGCAAGATATGTGTCATTCTACAGAAAAAAACCAACCAAACAAAACAAAACAAACCACAAACAAACAAAAAAACTCACAAAAAACCCCAAAAATCACATTTAACTATGTTCCAACAATATAGTGGTAAAAGTTGTTGTTAAATGTGTATTAAAAGATTATCAGAACCCTCTGAATTCTTAAAAAACAGAGACAAAAACAAATCAGAAAAAAAGAGACAAGAACAAAGCATACCAGCGGTAAGATATTTAAGACAACAGTAAAGGTAGAAGAAGACCTTATAGAGACTGGGAAGAAGAGAGTATAAAGTTCTGAAAAGTCAATATATTCAACAGAAAAGACACCTAAACCAAATAATGTAACAGTTGAAAATTATGACACACATCTCCATGCATGAATTATTTCTTTGCATTAACTTACAATAGGGAGCCAAGAGGAAGGAAAAAAACTACAGTTATTGCACTAGTCCCACAAATCCATCTTTTCTGACATGATTTGTTAATGACTATGAATGAAGATCATTGTTCTCCCTTTATAATTCTCCTTAGGATACAGTACAATTTTCTGTCTGAAGATATAAAACTTAACCAGTTTAGAAATGTCACCACCACTGTATGGATTAAGTACATAAGAGCTTTATTTGAGTTCCACAGACATTAGTGGAGATATCTTCCACACAGCAGAACTCCATCAAGCATACAGCTATTGCACAGGTTGTTGACATTAGACTTATTATTAATTTGAGCAGCTGTCTATCTGTAAAAGATTCACAATCAGGCATAGTTTGTAAATCTCAGAGCTATTAACTCACATGAACTACATGTGTATTCCTAGAGATGTTGGCTTATTTTCTTAAAGAAAACAGAGTAAAAGTTTGCCTAAATTTCTGCCAGTTTAATGTTGGGAACAAGGCTGTAGGAACCAGTAGAGTCCTATTTTGGAACTGAATAAATATCTAAGTTTAAAAATAGCTCTTCCAGGGTGCACTTCAATTTGCTTCAGCATTGCATCACATAATTTCTTCAAAAGAATGATTTAAATTTCACTGTAAACAACCCAGGTTTTGTGTTCTTCATTATCCTAAAATCTTAACCACAGTAAGGACACAGTGAGGAGAAGTAAATGAATGAAATAAAATCATGGTCAATTAACAAATGTGTTCACTTCAAAAGTACCAACATATATACCGAAATAATGAAAATTTACAGCAGGTTTGGACCAATATCCAATTCTTCATGTGCATGCAAAAATGCACATATATGTGTATATACACATGAATAAATGTATACAGACACACACACACATATATATACGTTTAATGGTAATGTGAAGGCATGTTTTTCTATTATCCAAAACACCTGGAATGCAGGAAGCAACCTGGTCCCATATCCTGTTTCTCAAAAGTAACCCATGCAGTTATTTTCTGACTATGCTCTGCTACCATTTATCTTCAGAAATAAAAATGTTTCTTACATAACTCCATACTTTTACCTATTCAGGTATGAATAGTTTAGTCCTGTGTTCTGCTTCTGTCATTTGCCTGAAGTTCACCTGTCTGTTCTGTTGCTACATACTTCTTGTTGCTCAGTTTCCATTTCTCTTACCATTGTGATTATTTTTTTCCTTCCCTGCCAAGTTCTGCTCTTCCACATAGGTTGTTGGGCAAATTTAAGCAGCAATGCAGTTTTAGAGCTATTCACATTTAATTTTTCATTGTTTCCAGTCAATAACCACTAATACATTTCCCTATTTTGTCTTTTAAAGCAGTAAGTGGTCTTCCTCTCTTTCTTCTTCTTGCCCTTCCTTTATTACAGTCTAAAATGCAAATCACCTCCTTTATTACTTGGACTTGAGAGCAGTTACTGCTTACATTTTTAGGCTTTTGCCCTAACACTTCTGACAGTAGCAAAAAAAATTAGTACATATTTCTCATGTCTTCAACAATAATGCTCCTGTCTCTCTCTATATATATAACACAGATTCCCTGTAAAACAGTGTCTAAACTTTAAGCTGTAACCAAGCTGAGCATGATCAAAGTTACTTCTGGAGGGAGATGACTTGCTGCTATTTCCTCAAGGGCAAAATCTGACACCTGCAGTTCAGAAATTACTGGATTAATCTGCATATGCATAACCTCCAATGTTTTGACAGTGAAGTTATTATTATTAATAATAATATTTTTATTAATAATACAAAATAAAACACCCAAGAAATTGCTACAGCGTGACATGCTGCCTTTTGGCAGCCATATGGCAAATAGAGGCAACTCTTCCTCCACTAGCTTGGCTGAGGATTCTTTTGCTGACCAGCTTTATTCTCTGGGTGCATACTAAATAGAACACTGAGATCTGGATCACCTTTGTAAGCAGAGAGATCCAAAACTTAATGTTAGAATTTTACTGCTTTTATTAAACTCTAGCACAAAATTATATTTGTAGCAATCTATTGGAATTATAGAATAATTTTTTATTGGAATAATACCCTAAAGACTTAGTCCAATTGTTAACTCAATGCTAACAACCTAGTCTTACAGTTTACTGCTCTTCTGCATCATATAATATTATATTAAAAAACCACAAAAGAAACCCAAAAACAAAACAAAACAGAACAAAACAAAACAAACAAACAAAAAAACCCACCAAAAAACAAAACCAAAAACAAACAAAAAAAAGCCAACCATTCTTCTTGTTGTACTTGTAAGATATAACCTTAGCAATTGCCAGGTAATTTTGTTGCTTGTCTTACAGTAAATTATATCCTCCTCCTGCTGCTGAGTTGCATGATCCCTGCAGTGTGGGTGATTATTCTCAGTTTGCTATTACAATGTAAAATGTAGAGAAACATTGAGAGGAATCTTAGGAAATGCAAGCTCTTTTTCAATCAAGTTTATGACATTTGTTAGTGTGGCTGAAAAAAGACAGAAATGGGATTTAGCCAGTGTTGAACAGACTGATGTGGGAAATCTGAGATGCCAACCAAAACAAAAATTGCAATTTACAGTAAACACACATTTTTTGTGTTGTTGTATAGAGAGATTGTATAGAACTCTGGGACACTTCCAAAAACGTGGTTATTACACACTCTTGGAAGAACAGTTTATTAATTGAACAATAGCTTCACTCTTTCTTTACAGGAGATACAAGGCAGTATTACACGTTTGCACTAGCAGGTCTGAAATGATAATGAAGCAGCAAGATTGGGTTATTCCCCACAAATTTTTCATTAGTCAGCAAAAGAAAAGAACTGAAACTAAATTTAAGAGTTCTTTTCATAACTAGAAACACCAGTCTTTTCTCAAAAATCTCTCTTATTCATGATTTTTTTTCCATTAAGTTGTGAATTTAGTAAAAAAAATACATGTATACATACTTTTTTTTTTTTTTTAATTAAGACTAATGTGAGACAAGGGATATGATGATTTAGAAGTATCCCTGAAAATTAGAAGGATCCCTAATAACAGGAGAATTTCTGTTGGCGCGTAACCGGAAATACTGCATTTCAATTATCATGCTAAAATTTACACGTCCCCTGGAAAAATTCATTTAAAAGAGTCTAAATTTGCTTTGAATACATTTAAATAATTAGAATAGAACCATTCTGAGAAGTTTTCTTCTCTTTGTTCCCCGAAAGCAGCTCTGATACAAGTCTTGTGACAGTAGCTAGAATATACTACAACTAGTGAAATACATTCAAGCAGCTGAAGTGGTAGACTAGATAAAGTCCAACTTCTAAGCCACATCATGACTAAAGTGAGGTGGTTAAAGAAGTTGATTGAGTATGAGAGATTACTTTTATCATAGAATAGTCATGGAATGGTTTGGCCTGAAAGAGAGTTTTAAAAGTCATTTAGTCCAACCATCCTACTGTGATCAGGGACATCTTTAACTAGATCAGACTGACCTTGAATGTTTCCTGGGATGAAGCATCTACCACCTTTCTGGACAACCTTTTCCAGTGTTTCACCACCCTCATCATAAAAAACTTCTTCCTTACATCTAGTCTGAATCTAATCTCTTTTAATTTAAAACAGTTAACCCTTGTTCTGTCACAATCAGCTCTGCTAAGAAGTTTATCTCTGTCTTCCTTATAAGACCCGTTTAGGTACCGAAAGGCTTCAATAAAGTCTGCTTGAAGTTTTCTCTCCTCAAGGCTGAAAAAACCCAGCCCTCTCAGCCTGTCCTTACAGGAGATATGCTCCATCCCCTGTGATGGTTTTTGTGGCCCTCCTCCAGCCCCATTCCAACAGCTGCCTATCTCCCTCTTGCTGGAGGCCCCAGAGCAGGATGCCGTAGTCCAGGTGGGGTCTCATGAGGGCAGAGTAGACAGGAACAATCTCCTCCCTAGACCTGGTGGTCACAATTTGTTTTCTACAGCCCAGGATACTGTTGGCTCTCTGGGCTGAGAGCGCACATGGCCAACTCATGTTCAGCTTCTCACCCACCAACCACTCCAAGACCATGTCTGCAGGGCTGTTCTCACTCTGTTCATCCCTAGCCTGTGTTAGCAGTGCAGTTTGCCCTGACCTGGGTGCAGCACCCTGTACTTGGCCTTCTTGAACCTTATGAGATTTCCAACTTCTCGGGCTTCTCCAGTGTCCTCTGGATGGCAGCCCATTCCTCAGGCATCTTATATTCCCCACTCAGCTTGGTTTTCTTCAGGCAAATAAATGTGATAGCTATTGTTTGCCATTGTATACAATGATAAACGTGGTATACATGGGGGTTTTTCCATATATTTTTAACACTTTACTAACCTTGTATCAAAGTGTCACGTTCTAGTTTAAGTGTGTTGTTTAGAGACACTCTAAGTTTCTGTCTGGTTTGAATTCCCTTTACCTCCCAGTTTATAATTGGCTCTTTTTCCCCGCCTCTATTGGGTATTTTCTTCTGATGTTTTCGTCACATCCTCAAGGTCACTATGGCAGGTTACCTAATCTGCATTTTCTTTAAACTAAATATTTCATTGTAATTCTTTCTAATCACAGCAAAAGTCAAAGAAAAAAAGCTGAAGAATGAGTAGATTGAAACTGCAGTCCCTTGAACTGAATTCTCAACATCTTCAATGGAAAGAATGAATACTCTGTCATTTCAACACCTGCTTTCATCTTCTCTCTCGGGTTCTCCCTGCTGTGAACACCCTAAAGGCTATTTCTCCTCTGAGTACATAGATCTCTGTTTAAGCTGCCATCTTATACACTTAACATTCTGTGCACTTGAGTGCGCTTACCATTTTCTTTTTGCTGCAGCTATAAATAATATTAAGAGAATATCAGTGTCGAGGTGACTTATCCACACATATACAATGGGATCAGCAGGTTTTACAAAACATTTATCAACATAAAATTTGGAGTTTTCACTCTGCTTTCATTTGAAAACACAAGTGTTGTTACAAATGGTTTTCTCTAGACAAAGTGGTATTCAATTATTCAAATTACTTTAGGCTATAATAGTTGTACTAAGCATTGTTCATTTTATTAATGTTGAACACTGTTAACATCTTAAACAGCAATGTTTTAATTCACTGCCTAGACAAACATTTGTGAGTAAATATAATAAAGTAAACAAGAAGATATAGCTAATTTATTAGACAAGTAATATACATAGCTTGCTAAACTGCTAAAGTCTTTCTTGAAGTGAAATAATTCTTTTTTGTAGTCCAGACCACACATTAAATAATGTAATCAGATGCTAGTGATTAAAAACTACAAAAAAAAAAAAAAATTGGCAAAACCCGTTTAAAACAAATATTTCCTGTAGGGGAGAGAGGGTGAAACCAGTTATTGCAAGCAGAAGGGGAGAAATTTGAAAATTAAGTCAGAGATGCTGTATCTTTCCTAAAATGGAATTTCTATGTATCTGAAGTCATATCCCTCCTACCTTTCAAGATGCCATGGACTTTTCTGCAAAATTCAAGCAATAAGCATTTTTTTTTTTTAGTATTAAAGCTCAATTAAGGTTATGGAAAGCCTTATCTTAAAGCAAAGGTAGTCTGTTATCTATGCTTTACGTTTTACCATATTTACTCTGATGGTAGCACCTTATGCCCACATAGCTGACTTCTGAAGTCTACCAATTTCTGCTGAGTCTTTTTGGCAGATCCAAAAAACAGCTTTAATTAAATGTTTTGCTTGATGGAATATTTGCAGATCTTTCTGTAATTCAAAACAAAACCAGTCTGTGATTTGAACAGGGTTTTCAAAAAATGCCTCCCACAGATTACCATAATTTCTACAATAGAGTAATCTCCTGGCAGGTACCAAGGTTATTTTGACTGTCCATATTGTTACTTGTGTGTTTGAAAGAATATGAGATTTAAAGAAGCAATGAAATTTCAATTTTCCCAAAATATTATGTTCACACTAATATAAAGAAGAGTGAAGATGGATAATAGTATATAAGAAAGTAGCTGACACTGCCTCTTCTTCCCAAAGGAATAAATGAACATCATATTTTCATTTTTTCCTCAGACTTTAGACCAGTAGTGGCTTACAACCTTCAATATCTAATCTTTTGAATAACAATGTTTAATATATTTAAGTACATATTCAAAAATTGCCACAAACCAAGTTGAAAAAGTTCTAAAGTATGGAACAGTTGATTAACAAAAATGAAATTGTAGAGAAATATTTTTTCTATTACATATGTGCTAAGACTAAAAATATGTTAATAATGCTTTCAATAATGCAGCTATAGTGTATATGCTCGACTGCAGTAATAACCAAATACTAAATTTCAGTTAATCATCCTAGCTGTACTTCTCATGTAGCTTAAAGTGTAAGGACACCAGTCTACAGAAAAGAAAAAAGAAAAGAAAAGAAAAGAAAAGAAAAGAAAAGAAAAGAAAAGAAAAGAAAAGAAAAGAAAAGAAAAGAAAAGAAAAGAAAAGAAAAGAAAAGAAAAGAAAAGAAAAGAAAAGAAAAGAAAAGAAAAGAAAAGAAAAGAGAAAAGAAAAAGAGAAGAGAAGAGAAGAGAAGAGAAGAGAAGAGAAGAGAAGAGAAGAGAAGAGAAGAGAAGAGGAGAAACCCTTAAAAGCAATATTTGATACTCATTCAAATTTTATAATAATTTTCCATCATTTTTCTTGTACTGAAGTTGTTTAAGACCACCTGTTGATTATTTCGCATGACCAAGATCCTAAGTAGATTTAATATCTGCGTTTATTTTGAATTATACAATCATGTGTAGCAGGTACAAAAAAATGTGATTCAAGCACAAGTATCTAGAACAGATTACCCTGGACTTGTTAACTGATTTTATCAATAGACAGAGTGGTATTATGAAATAAATGACAATAATAAGTGTGTCCCATAAGTAGCAAAAGAGGAACAGACTTAAAGAAGAAAGTCAGTGGTGACATTCAGCAATTGTATCTGTGTGAGAAGTTCCTCTATGGTAATATAATGGTACAGATAAACTTTGTAGAATCTCATAATAAAATAGTTTCTGAATAGAAAAAAAAAAATTAAAAAAATAAAATTAAAAAAAAATCTGGGGAACCAATATATCTCACTTTCAGCTATTAGTGTGATGATAATTTGGGCATAAAAAGCTGTGCCAATTTTATTTAATAATCCATCTTCTGTTCAATGATGATACATTTACTTCTCTTTGATTTTATTTAAAATTTTCATGTATAGTTTGAAAAAGAAAATTTAAAAATTGTTGTTAATCCCATATAAAAAATAAAATGTTACCTTTGTCTTCATAGAAGTCTTCTTATGCAGATTTATATGCAGAAAAATATTGTAAATTCTCCAAGCAAGACGTCTTTAGGAAATGACTAATAATAACATGTTGTCCTGATCCTTAGCACAGGAGTTGCATATACATGAAATTTTAGCCTGGGAAGTCTGCCCTCAGTAAATATATTTAATGTGTGGACATGGTCTTCTCTATGCTTTCACTCATAGCCATCTGCTAGGTGGGCACTGTTCCCATCCACAAGTGAATTGGAAATTTTCCTTAGAGTATTCATGGCAAGAAACATGAACAATAAGCCAAGGCTTTCCCCTTCCACCAGAATCACTTTTTTTTTTCTGCTTATAAACCACTTACATTAAGGCCTAAGCACACTAAGAAAGTATGTTTCAGAAAACCATTTCTGAAAAGTAGAAAAACACGTAATGAGAAACAAACATCCTGCAACAAGTAGGTTTTGTTGCAATGGCACTGTAGAGAATAACAATAACCATTTCTGGTGAGAAAAGATATAAATAAAGTATCAATATGATAGGACACTCTCCAGAAGTAAAATTCTATGGCAGAAAATAACATTAGAAAATAAAGTTTATTCTAGAGGTAAGAGACATTCTTCAGAGAAGATGTATGAGTACCAGGTGTTTCCATAAATGAATTTGCTAATCTGAGCTTCCTCATATCTGTGTAATTAGATATTTGCGTAATTAGATATCTGTGTAATTAGATCAGCAAATAGATTCCCAAACACCTTAGAATGAAGGGTCTCAAAATAAGCTGAGTAAACTAAAACTATGGAAAAAAAAATGAGCAGGGATCAGCTTGTGCAGATTTTGGTTACAGTCTTCACAAACCAATAGGTCTGAATTCACCAGTGAAGTTACATTGAGGGAAGTTACAGTTTCAGTCAGTATATGGTAGAGAGCAATGGGAGAGCAATGAACCTTTCTTCCTCATATACAAAATTGCTGTTTTCAATGCTGTGGACTGTTAGATTCTGAAAGAGAATGGTGATGACAAATCTTTTAAACTATTTCCACTGCTTCTGTCTTGACATCTTCCAGACAAAACAGAGAATGAACTGAATTAATGTAATTGTGATTAAATTAAGGCGGCAAAACTGAATCTTCTCTTTTTGAAAAGAATAAAAAAGAGGTTAAATTACCTCTTGATAATGAAGGAGTATACAACTGAGGCAAAACTGAGTTATAAAGGCACAGTGATGGCTAGGAAAAAACATGAATAAACCTATAAAATTGGTGTTGAGGGAATTGATTCTCCAACCATGATTTGCTGATGCAACATTGCCTTCAACACTCTTCCTACTTATTGCATCTTATATTCAAAAATCAAGCAACTTAATTCTCAGGGCACTGAAGAAGAAAGCATTACTAATGTTAATACTGTGACAGATTATTTAAATCAATTTCTGCTTCTGGGAGTCAGAATGGGCTCATTGGTTTTGGGAAGCTCTGCACTTCCAAGATTATTCTACCCTACACAGCACATTATGAAATTAAATGCATCCATGCAAATGGAAAACAAAAGGTTGTAATTTCCTTCCTTCCTTCCTTTCTTCCTTCCTTCCTTCCTTCCTTCCTTCCTTCCTTCCTTCCTTCCTTCCTTCCTTCCTTCCTTCCTTCCTTCCTTCCTTCCTTCCTTCCTTCCTTCCTTCCTTCCTTCCTTCCTTCCTTCCTTCCTTCCTTCCTTCCCTCCCTCCCTCCCTCCCTCCCTCCTCTGTCTTCTCTTTCTTTCACCCTACCCCTTATTTAGATTCCACTGCTTGGGTTTTATACTATAAGAATGGGGACCAGTTTATACCAATTTCCATGTTGCGTGTATACTGTATTAATAAAACTTTGTAATTATTTGTGGACCCTCTAACTGTTGTCATTGCTTTTTGACAATGGGCATCTACAATTCCTGAGTTCTCCCTTCCCCTTCAGTGGGGAATGCCACACTACCTACTGCTCATTCAGCATCTCTTAAAGCATACATTTTAACATGCATATATTTGGGAGAAACAAAATAGGGAAGGCTAATGAAAATATGTTTGAAATTAGATCACAGCCTTAAAGCTGAATGTTGTGTTCAAAAGGCAGTCTCTGTAGAGGAACAGGACTCTAAATAAAGGCATATATCAAATGAATTGTCCAAGAGGACTCTGCTTAGGAACTATTCATACACATAGGCTTGTGCATGTAGCCTGGATTGTGAGTCTTTCTCTTAGTAAATCTCATCTCATTTAAAAATATTTTGCATGAGGTATAGATCTCTAAATAAAAGCATACCAGCATAATGAAATAATTCTGGAACTTCTGTCCATTTTTTCTCTGTCTCATAACTTTTCAAGAGCCAGAGTGCTCCTTACTATAAACCAGAAGAGTGATTTCACCAGATGTATGTTACAATCAGTCCACAGAGAAAAGTTAGATTATTTCTTCAAATCTTCATCCAGTATTTAGACATTGGATGGTACCAATTTGCCTTTTGGAAGCATAATATCTTTAATATGCATATTTATATAATTAAGGGTTAATTATTTTCTCTTCACAATGTTTAGAAAAGGCTAAGCACATATCACAGTGAGCTGTAACAATCTCACAAGAATGTTTTCAGCAATTATCATAACTAGATACAACTCAGGAGTCCATCAAGGGATACTTAATTGGTTTAAAATAATGATCTAATCATAAAGACTGCTCACAATTAATAACAAACAAAATCTGCAAATAATCAGCTGTCTCCCATTAATCAGTACTGTGCAAATCATCTGTATCATCTAGTTATGTAAAAATTGTTTGACGAGCCAGAAGAAATAACAGAATTTTACAATGACTTGTGCTAAGTACTCCTTCAGAAGCAATAAACATTGAAAAAAAAAATCATATGATGATATGATAATGGGTAGTCCCCATTCAATAGCAGTCAGGTAGAATAACCTAGCTCACTTCCACTCTTCTCGTTGGACTCGTCCTGATTGTCCAAAAGACCCAGCCAGAGTCAGTGCCAAGGGGGAAAACAGTGGCCCTTCTTTGCCTGAAATTCTGTTAAACTCTGCCTGGAACACAAAGTCTCAACGGGCCACAGCAAGCATGAAAGAGGAGAAATAGCCTGAAAATATTTTGTCTTATATTTGGGGTAATAAATTGAATTTCATCCTTCTGTGTTTTTTTTTTTTTTTTTTAATGTTTCTCATGGCATTAGAGAAAGTGAGATCAAAAGAGACAGATATTCCTTAGAAACTTAAAAAAAACCCTACAGGAGCAGATCTTGTACCTTATTTACTTACTTTTCTCCTCTATTTTTTCTAATTGCTGTAATTCCTTTTCTCTTGATTATACATTCTAACAGGAGCAATCTATTTTTAACCTCACATAAAAACTAAACAAAACAACCCCCCCAAACCCTACAAATATGCTTTCTGTTCTCTAACTGAAAAGACAACATAGTTATCATGCTTTGATAAGATTCCTGCTAATCCATTTCTAACAATTATTTAAAAATATAGAGTATTCTTCACATTCCTGTCAGAATACATATCTCAGGCAGATTTCTTTTTGTTAGTAAATACAGAGGGAATTTTTTAAATAATCAAAATTAAGCTTCTTCTGAGATGCATCATTTTCCCACTCCCAACACACATTGGGAATCAATATTCATTCTATGCGTTTTACCCAGCACATCCTCTGCACAGCGTTCAAACATTTTTTAATGAATCCTGCGCTCTATACTTACTCACTATGGCTTTCTTTGTATATCCAGAAAGGAAGACAAGATTGAAAATTACAGCAGACAGAAATATAAGGTGTGTTAGGAGGAGATAAGTTACTTTCAAAAAAGTAATTTCAATTATTACTAACAATCTATGCCGGTGTTGCTCTGCAGGCATCAAAGAGTACTTGTAACAGCAAAGACAATGTTTTACTCACTGTCAGCAACTGTAGTTATGCAGGAATTAGCTGATACGAACCACCAAAGAGATGAAAATAGCATTTATACTCGGAGTGCAAAAGAAAATTAGATGCTCTGTTACCTAAATTAGTTGAATTAAATTTTCATTTGCCTCACTGAATATTAATGACCCACAAAGTTTGTATTCATATTGCATCCAAAATCTTCTCTAGTTCTTATACATGTGTACCTCAAATCCCTTTCCTTTTCTGTATATTTGGAATCATGTATCACAGAATGACAGAGTAAGCTGGCCAGTTCAGCTCCTGGCCCTGCACAGCACCAGCCCCAAGAGTCACACCATGTTTCTGAGAGCATTGTCCAAACACTTGAACTCTGTCAGGGCTGGTTCTGTGACCACTTCCCTGGGGAGCTGTTCCAGTGCCCAAACACCCTCTGGGTGAAAAAGCCTTTCTAACATCCAACCAAAACCTCTCCTGACACAACTTCAGGCCATTCCCTCAGGTCCTATCACTGGTCAGTAGAGTGACCAGTGATGAAGCTTATCCTCATCTTCTCCTCAAAAGGGAGTTGCAACTCCATGAGGTCACCCCTCAGTCTCCTCACCTCCAGGTTGAACAGACCAAGTGACTTCAGCCACCCCTCTTGGGCTAAAGACCTTTCACCATCCTTGTTGCCCTCCATTGGATGTTCTTTAATAGTTCAATATTAACTGCATGTATTATTCAAGGTGAGGTTGCCCCTCTGCAGAGTTTAAGCTTAAACGTGATACATTCTAAAGGAAAAAGGAATGATATTGTCAAAGATTAGTAAATACTGTAGTATATATCATTGCACTTTACAATTCTAACAATCCTTGCACATTGGAGTTTTACAGAAAATGTTAAACTCTAAGCATGAAAGTGTTTTCCTAAATACAAACTTTTTTTATAATTATTTTTTTTCTGTTTCAGTCAAAAAGTTAACACTGGACAAGCCAACCCCTACGTTATGGGAGAGATGGCATCTGTGACCACCAATGACCACAACAGCCCCCCAAACACGCTTCTGTGGATACATGGAACTTGGTCTGTACAAAGGTGGCACTGTTGTCCATGTGCTTGGAAGAAAAATTCAATGATCTCAGACCTAGGAGCAGGTTAACACAGCTTGGAAAGAAGGATATGTGACTGATAATGGGTACAGAGAATGCAAAATTTAGGGGCCACAAGAACATTTGGCATAACTCCCAAGATAAGAAAGAAACTAATAAAAAACAACCCAGCAACTGTGCTGAAATCAGCTCCAGATGGGTAAAAGGTAATTCCAGCAGCGGGAGATTGCAATCACTGAATCAGGGACCACCGACCACTGACTCAAAAGAAGAGAAAGACTTAGCATGCAGATTAATTAACATAAGAAATGAGGGAAACATTTAACCAATAGAAGACAGACCGCTGGTTAATAAGGAAACTATGTAACTTGTAGTCAACAAGCATTACTTTCTTTGCTTGCTAAAATTTATAAATAGTGAAAAGATTTGATAGTGGTGGACTCTGTGGACCCAGCACCTCTTTCTACATAGAACCTACTAGCAGAAAACTGAGCTGAGTCCCCTGTCTCATCACCAAGAGCCCCAAAATGATGGAGGACACCTCCCTCTCCCCACCTCTTTTTTCCTCACTTCTGTAATTCAACTCCAACTCTCCCTCTGCCCTCTCTCTCTCCCCATCACCATTCCAGCTCTCCTGCCTCTCCCTCTTCCTTTCCCCGTTTCTATTTTTTTTTCTGTTTCTCTATCTCACATTTATTGATTAAAAAATAAAACAAACCAATTCCATATTTTTGACTTTGGCATATAGTCCCATTTGCACCTTAATTTGAGCAGAGGTATCTCCTGCTTGCTGGATCTTAAGATTAGTGAAAAGAAAAATTCACTCTGTCATTTTTTATACCTCTAGGTTTGTAATTGATAATATTTAGTATCTTAGTCAGCCCTTTATAAATGCTTATGGGCCGAAATCCAAAATTGTACTCAATTATTTCTCATTATGATTCTTAAGAAAGGGGTAAAGTTTAATGGATGCCAAGCACGAGAGATGCTATCCAGAGATGCTATCTTCTGTGGAAGAGATGATATCCAAAAAGTAGAGCCTAGGGTCCAAATGTTGCTCAGCAACTATATGCTAAGTGTTATTTTTTAACCAATTGAAAAAGAGGTTAGTGGGTATATTTCTTCAAAGCTTAAATACATTTCTACTAACTAATTTTCTCCATAAATTCATTTGCTGAATATACTTTATAAAATCAACTGATGAGTTTTGGACTGTGCCTGGATCTTGCAGTTCATCATCATAAAGAAGCAAATTAGAAAATCTCTGCCTGCATTCCTTTAATGCTAACTGGTTGTGCAGTCTGGTAGGAGTTCATTGTCTTCTATCTCTGTTGCATGTATCATTCAATTAAGTCTTCACTATGTTTCTGTGGAACAACTATGTTTTTAAAGATACATATTTATTTCTAGACATAGGATTCTTCACCTCATTTGTTTTCATATACAACAAGGTACCTATACCTAATGTTGCATCCTGTGACACTCCTGTGACAAATTGAATTGAAAACACATATTGCAAGTGCTTCCATGCATTCACAGTTCACCTATTGCATTTTTTAAAATGCACCTTGCTTTTTAGACCATTTACATTTCTTCATGATGCAACAGAGCAGCTGAGCTACACACCAGTTCATGGCAAGATGTCTTAAAGAATCTCAAACTATCTGAATCAATATCAAAAAGCCAAGATAGCTGTCTCCAGACCAACTCATCCTTCCTGGCCAGCAGAAATCCTTCAAACAGAGGTGATATAACATTTCTTATAACCATAACAATTCTTCTGATGGTACTAGAAACTTACACCATAGAAAGTTGTCTTCATTTCATTCATGGCCCATTTGTCTTCAAACTATAACGACATAATGGTGGCCAACAGCTTCTTTTCCTTTAAGTTCAGGAATTTCAAGTTCCACTGTAGTGCAGCTGATGCTTTATTTTCTCACATTTTAGTATAATCTTTTATTTAAATCTAAGAATATTTTGGCTAAAACAGCAAATATTTGTGAGAGATGGATTATTTAGTTCTTTCCTAAAAGCACTATGACAGGTATTTACTGAGCTTGTACAACTTTCAGTTGACTGAGTATCATAACTCTAAATTTCTGTCCTAAAATTAATAACATCAATAGAAATTTTTGCACCAACCCAGATGGAAGTTGTTTTGGTGTTTTTGCAACTAACAATTCCAAATCCAAATTTTCTTATTTTCATCTAAGTAAAAGGAAAACAAAATATGGACCAAGGACAAAATAGTATCAAGGGGATATCAAAAACTTATGTTAAGTATTCAGTAACTCAAATAGAGAAAGAAATTAATAGATGAAAATGGGACTGCTAAGACAACATGAAAGCTTACACTGATTACTTATTATATGCTTCATTACTTAATTAATCTACTCTTGCCTAAACATACTTTCAGAATTCATAACATGTCATAATAAAAGTGATCAGGGTCTGTTTTGCTCAGTAAAAAGGTATGTGAAAGGAAGACAGCTAAATCTTATCACAGCAAAGCTTGTCTCCTGCTGACATGAAAGGGAACTGCACAGCTAAATCTCTTCAAAGGCTTTGAAGATACAGTATTGTAACAGTAGTCAAAGAGATCGTGAATTTGGTAGTGTCATCTGATGAGTCCCTTATAACTGAATGCCATTATTCCACCTCTCTGTTACACTTTAACCTACTCAAAGAGATCATGCCAGTGTCACACCACTCAAGCAGCAACATCTTTAACCATGAGTCACTGACATCAATCACTCTTGCTTTTTTAGCACATCAGAAAAAAAAAAGGCTTTGTTCCCTATAAGAGATTTTTCACTTTTATGTTAATGTGATAAAAGAAAATACAAAAGCAAACCAAAATTATTGAACATTCAAAAGAGTGTAAAAAATGTCATGACATTCAATGACATTGAAAAAGACACCTGTAGCATTCACATCCTTAAAATATTCTTCTCTAATTTGGCCGTACATAACTGACACAATGAACACTGCAGTTATTTAGAATCTATGAAAAAAATAATGGGATATAGTATGAAAAAATTAATATTATCTATATTATATTTCTTAGTCTGTGAAGAGGTGTATGACTGAATATGTTCCCTTTTTTGTATGTTTGAAGATGGGGCACATGTAAGCATTTTGTGTAACCTCTGGATGATAGACGTCCACGCTAATATAATTCTGCACTTGTAAATTAAATTAGCTTGTTACTAAACAAGAAAAAATATTTAACTTATAAATCTATACATTCAGACTGTATTTAGAGCCTTAGAGGTATACAAAATCCCACGTATCCCAAATTAATCCAGAATGAGACTAGCTGTGCAAAATTTGCTAGACAGGTCAGCTGAATAAAAAAACTTAAAATTTATTTCTGTGATTTCTAGTACTCGAATACTGATTTATTTTTCACTGAGTTTAAGCCTAATTTTTCTTCCCAGCTTAAGGTTAGATATTGCCTTCTTCTATGAGTGCTAACTGAATTAAATCTTTGAGTTTCACCATCCTTCCTGCAACTCAATCAGTACAATCAACATCTATTTTTGTTAGGCTAAATTCATAAAAGAGCATGAAAATGAGGGCAAACTTCTCACTCTCTTATTTTATAAGTTAAATGATAATGAATGATACAGTGAGTCAGAGCTATCAAATTCTAAAATAAATAAGCTTGGTACTTGTTCCTTACAGAGAAATACATCTTTCTTTTTGATACAACCAAATGGTGAAAGAAGATTATGTTATTGGACTGTCTAATTGGAAATTATGTCCATTACAAAAATTGAATTTTCTATTTCATCAAAGAAGAAATAAATAAATAAGCATTGCTAGTTTTCACAGACTGCGATTTTTTAAATCATGGAATATTTGTAAATAGATTCAAATATGTATTTTTGTGACCAGTTCAATCATTTTCACTCAGACTGAAGCAATTTTTAATTGAAAATTAAAATAACATTTATGCATTCTGTCATAAAAATAAAAATCAAAATCACTACATTTTGATGAGAAGTGACATAAAGAGTGCATCAATTCTCTAATCTCCATCAGCATAATTTTTAAAAGGTTACGTCTGTAATCTGAGTAGAATATGTAAGTATCATTTTAATATTACAACCAAGTTTCCCCTATTTTGCATTTTTATAGGGTTTTTTTTATTATTTTATTTTATTTTAATTTTCTTTTTTCAAATGCTTTCTCACCAACCCAAGATTTTCTTTAGGTTTAGAAACAAAGAGAAAGAACAGGTATGAAAAATCATTATTGCAGACAACAGGTATAAGATGACAAGAGGATCTACTTGAACTGAGTAGCTTACTTTTCATGTAATTGAATGTTTAAGACTACATTGGTATGAAGAACAAACTATGTGATATACTAAGAAAAATGAGACAATCAGAATTGTCAGTCAGGTGGATGATAATAAGAGAACCTGGCTGCTTGGGTACCATTTAACTGGATTTATCTACTTTAGTAATTGATTGCTGGACACAATTCTTGACCACTTTTACCAGGCTAGTGGCACAAATTTAGATGATTGAATCAGTTCTTAGTCTTGCTTATGCTTCATAGTTTGGGAGTAATACAGGTCACTGAACTGCATTTTGATAGATACTAAAAAGGGATACTAAGAGAACGTTCCTCTCTCTTTTTTTTTTTTCTTTTTTCTTTTTTCTTTTTTTTTTTCTTTTTTTTTTTCCCTAAAATACTTATAAACCCTGACTTAAATTGTTATAGACTGCAAAGGAGCACCAGGCATTAGAGAAAAGTTTCTGTAGAGAAGAAAATCAAAATAATGGTGAAGTAATTTTTTGTTATTTACCTAAGACAACACAAACACTTCATTGGACCTGAATGAAAACTATACAAAAACACAAGAAGTTACTTACTTGATGACTAACCAAGACCTTAGATATATGTTTTCCTCCAAACAGTCTTGCAAGCCTCCACTGAAGATACAAAAAACCTGGTAACTCAGTATCTTTCACTGAAAGAGAACAACAAAGTTTTGAACATGATCAGAAAATACTGTTCTTCTTTGCATGATACCTAAACAAACAGAAAACAGCATAGACATTGGACTGTCCTTTGCAGCAGAACATGTAGATGTTAAGCTGTTTATCCTGGTAAATATATAGAGTCTGCACTAGACTAATGCACAGATTTTTTAATTTTAAGCAGGTGTTCAAAACTGGAACTCTAATTGGAATAATTAAATGTTCAGAAATGGTATTTTCAAGGTTTGTAAGTAGCTTGGGAGTAATATGTAAATTCATATCTCATGCCAAATACAGGAAAATGAGCTAATTTGAAAACCTTTTGAGTTCAATCAAATTAATTACTGTCTTAGAGTAATAAAGAGACATTGATTCTGAAACTTCAGAAACCACTAAAAATACTAAAACAACAAAAACAATCCAGTCCTGGTTTTGGACAAATTTGGAGCTAAATCTGTTGTAGAGAATATTTTTCTTCATTTATGTATGTTCCTTACCAACCTTTCTCAAATATGCCCTATATCAATATAATCTCATTAAATACTTTTCTTAGTTATTGTCACCTAATTAATCTCACAGTATATGATACTAATAAAAATGAATATATCAACCAAGTTAAAGATATATTAAATCACCAAGAAATTATTTTTTACATTGTTTCTGTAAGCACCCTATCAGAATATCCAATGATACATATGTAGATTCCTAGTTAATGTGAATCCATAAATCAAATCTAGGCATACAATATAAAAGTTGAAATAAACTTATCAGTTTAATTTTTGTTTTTACTTGATAAGCTTTAGTGTCCATGGATCTATGACACTGAAACAATCTGCCTTATATGGAAGACAAGTTAGTTTTAAAAAAACATGAGACAGAGAGTTACTCACTATATGTAATTTCTACAAGTAAAATATGTGACTTTCCTTACCAGGAAACTTTGTTAGCTTTAGTAAAATGCTTGTTTTAATATACTCATTATTCATTCGTAAGAAATAGGAAAACTACAGACAAGCCTAACCCTTGGTTTCACATGCAGGTGTTTTGTTTTGCCCCATAACAAGGTATAATTTTTCAAGTTAAGAAACCTTGCTACTGACAAATAAGTTCTCAAATATACCCCAAAGTCCGTGAACAAATGTTTGGGTCAAGGTATTACCAGAAATTGCAGAAATGTCTCCACAATAATATCACTCTTACTGGCTCTCATTTGCCTCCTTGAAATATAACTGGAAAGAAATCTCTAGTCACCCCAGAGAAGCTACAAATAGTAACAACTAGAAAACTAACAATACCTACATTGCACAGTGTAAGCCATTTATAAAGTGTCAACTGTCCCAGAACAAAGCTGTTGATACTTGAGTATAACTGAAATGTGTTATCAGTGACAAGGTTTAATTGCACGTGGGCCTGTAATTCTTCAGTGTCAGTTGTATGAGTTTTTCCTTTTAAAGTGTTATAAGATTCACAGTCCTATCTGGGTTTTTTCCACATTCTTTTCTTCAGAATTTGTAAATTTCTTCATTGTTAAATTATCTGTTTTAACCTCTGTTATATTTTTCTGCCTTACTTCTACTCTACTCACCCTTAATATTTCTTTCAATATTTCAATGGGATAATTGATCTCTGGCCAGGGTTAATCTTACTGGAACTGTTATTGATATCTTTATGAATTATAATTCTATTAAGAATGAAGCTGAATTGTTCTTCCATTCTGATGTGTTTCCTATGAGGATTAAGGTTCTGTTGAAACACTGAGATATGTAGAAGTCATCTTATTATTAATAATGTATTAACTTCATGTAATTGCCACTGTGATTTTAAGCAAATAATATATTAATAATATTTTTATTAATAATATTAATATTGTTGTCCACACTAATAATCAATTGGTGTTGTCATTATTAATTCATTTTGGAGCTTGTTTCCTTTAAGCTACTGTATTCACAGTGAGTGGAACTCAATACATTAGGCCATTGTGATGTATTTATTTTTTTTACTTTTATTAGTGTGTTTTCTTAAGATCCCATATTTGTCCAAGAGTTTTTCTTAATCCACTACACTATTTCTGGAAATTCATGACCAATTTTTTCTTCTTGATGTGATGTGTAATTAACTACCTGGTATTAGACTGGTAGTGAGTGATCTGCAAGAGTCCATCTTTTTTTCTGGGTTTGCAAATATTCTGCTCAATGGCATAATAAAGCCTAATATGAACTGTAAATACTGGAAAGTATCATAATGGGAAAAAAACCCCACAACTTCTTGGTACAGTGGAAACTACAAAGTTTTAGTTCAAAGGGCAAATGGACATTAGTGGTCAGCCACCAAGTTCTTTTAGGCAAACATTCAGACTGAGAACACATGGTAGGTGAGACTGGCTAAATATAGATGCCTAATGACATCTAAATGGGACAATCAGATATAAAACTGGATTCTACAGTTGACCTTTTGAAGCGGTCTTCTGGCCATGAGTAAATACCACATGACATCTAACATGACATTAAGGCAGCTAAATCTCACTCAGCTATGCTGTGATGTTTTCAAACCAGATTTGAGATGAGTCCTGAGTATGCCAAGAGCAGTGATATGAAATCACTAGAAAAATATCTGTCCCTTTTAGAGGATGACTCCAGGAACTGGAGTGTCTCAAACTCTCCAAAGGAGACTAAAAAATAGCAGTGAAATTCTTGAACAGAAAAACGTTCTGAGACAATTACAAAAAAAACCCCAAAAACAAAAACAACAAACCCAACCAACAAAACCCCAAACAAAAACCTGAAAGAAACAACCCCAAAACCAAAAACCCCAAACCAAACAACCACCACCATAAACAACCAAGCAACGTTATTCTCACAGCAAGCATGCTTTCCCAGACTAATCTCCTCTTGATTACTCAACCAAATAATATGCCGAGCCCTAATGCTAGCTCTGCACTCCGCCTGCCCAAACCTGGTGAAGAATGCAAGTCTCCAGCTTTAGGGTGAGCTGAGCTTGCCCTTTAGAGTATGAGATATGAAAAGACTGTCTTAGATATGTCAGAGTTCAGTAGCATACACAAAACAACTGGTGACCCAAGAGGATGTATGCAGCCACAGACTTTGTAACTCCTCCCTCCATATTTGTTTTGAAGTGCTATGTATTTGAAGATATTTTTCCTTCTAGAGTTCTTAATATTAAAAGGGTGTACTTACCTAGAGAAGACAACTTAATTAGAGAGAACTCATATTCCAGGATTATTTAATATTATTCTCAAAGTAAGTGAGATTAATACTAAAGAACGAACAATAGATTTTTTTTTTTAGTTCTGCAAAACATCTAACAGACTTTCAAAGAAAAATTGCCTCAAGTCTTACCTCTCACAAGCAAACCAATTCTCATTGTTTTGTAAAATTCCTCATCAAGCAACACTATATGATATGTTCAGAAATTGTTAATAAACCGTCATAAAAAATCATGTAGCAAGTTTCAGTTGCACACTTCTTTGAAGTTTATCTACCCTTAGTGAGTTTCACCTCTAACCACATGGCCCTGTAATGCAGTGCTGTCATTGCCATTGGGCAAATAGCAAGCCATTTCCTCTCCACAGAGCCTGTGCAGTGTCCATCCCTAACATTTGTCAAGACCCCATTTTCTTTGATGGGCTTAACCATCTGCTGTCAACCAAGTGGTTTGAGAAACCCATTGGTCTACATGACTTCCAAATTTCATTGATATTAATACACACATACATAAATGCACACATACATCAGGCCACATATTGTCTCTTTGTCTGTATATCCTTATAAGGGGTGATAATAATAAAGCAAACATAAAGTAAATATATTCCTTTTCCTTGCTTTACAAAATTTTATGGCTGAGTTCTGAATACCGTGAAACTGGAAGGGCAAATTCCCAGTGAATTTCATGTGGAGAATTTTTATCCTGTTTTCATTAGACAAAGCACAAGTGGAAATCAGGATTCTTAGGTTTTCATCACATAAGTTCATATGATTTCCACTGCAAATATTTCCCTATCCCCTAAAGCATGTACAGGCATGCCTAAATTGAAGCATGTTGTCTACCTGAACTTTAGTAAAGCCTTTGAAATTATCTCCCACAGCATTCTCCTTCAAAACAAATCTGAGAGACATGTCCAATTCCCCAGAGTCCTGTGGAGCTTTTCAGAAGGACCTTAACAAGTTGGAGAGATGGGCAGAGAAGAACTGTCTGAAGTTCAACAAAAGCAATTTCAGGGTGCCACACTTGGGAGAATAATCCCATGGACCAGGACAGGCTGGGGCCTGACCTACTGGAAAGCAGCTCTGTGGAGAAGGACCTGAGAGTCCTGATGAACAACAAACTGTCCATGAACCAGAAGTGTGTCTTTATGGCCAAGAAGGCCAGTGGTATTCTGGGGTGCACTAGGAAGAGCATTGCAGGTCAAGAGAGGTGGTCCTGCATCTCTGTTCAGCCCTGGTGAGGAACATCTGGAGTGCTGTGCCCTGTTCTGGGCTCCTCAATACCAGTGGGACATGGGGCTCTTAGAGCAGGTACAGCAGAGAGCTATGAAGATGATTAAGAGACTGGAACATCTCTGTTGTGAAGAAAGGCTGAGGGGGTCAGGCCTGTTCAGCCTCAAGAAGAAACAAACAGAGAGGACCACATACGTGTCTGTAAGTATCTGAAGGGAGGGTGCCAAGAGGATGGAGCCAAGCTCTGCTCAGTGGGGCCAAGCAATGGACAAGAAGCAGAAATGGATGCACAGGAAGTTCCACTGGAATAAGAGGAAAAACTTCTTTATTGTGCAGATTACTGTGCACAGGAGCAAATTGCCAAGAGAGTTGGTGGGGTCTCCCTCACTGGAGATCCTCAAGAACAGTCTGGATGCAACCTTGTGCAATGTGCTCTAGGATCACACTGCTTGAGCAAAGGGGTTGTATCCTACACTTATTCTGTGGTTCTGTGAAACTGGATACTTGTGGCTCATATGGGGGCATTCATCCCTGGGTAAAAAGCTGACTGAATGTCTGGGAGCAGGGAGAGGTGGTGAATGGAGTCGCATCCAGCTGGTGGTTGATCACAAGGGCTCTGTACTTGGACCAGTTCTGTTTAATACCTTTATTGATGATCTGAACAAGGAAATTGAGTGCACCCTCGGTTTGCAGATGACACCAAGAAGGGCATGAGTGTTGATTTGTTTGAGGGTAAGAAGGCTTTGTACACAGATCTGGAGAAAATGGCCTCAAGTTGCACCAGGGAAGGTTTAGATTAGATATTACGAAAAAATTTATTCACTGAAAGATTGGTCAGGACAAGCCCTGGCAGGAATAGGCTGCCAAGGAAAGTGGAATCACCATCCCAGGAAGTGTTCAAAAAACATGTAGATGTGGCTTTTGGGGAGATGGTTTAATGTGGAACAAAGTAGTGTCAGATCTTAGGGGACTTTTCCAACCTTAATATCTCTACAATCCTGTGTGGATGCCTAACACAAGAGAGGATGTTAATATGCTCAGTATTAGCTTTGGGATTCAACAGCAGATGATTCAGAATTTTAAATAAAGTTATGCCTAAATAAAGTTCATATTAGGAGATTTGATAGAAAGCAGAGGTGTCACCTTCTGACTAATATCATGAAACATTTCAAATGCTTCTGGTTTCAATTCTGTATGATGTGAAACTATGAAAAAGTTAGTAGAGACAAAAAAAGAGAAGTTATTGACAGCTATATCTACCAATTCTTTGCTAAGGCTTTTGTTTCTACTGTCTCAAAAGTGAGTCATCTATTAAGTCAACATTAGAACTCAGGTCTCATTTGTGTATGTCTTTCTTTAAGACTTGAAATCTGAACAGCCCAGTATAAGCTGCTCTACCTGCAAGGTATAAGAAGGAATTCTCAGTACGTCTCTAGCATTAACATTTCTTACAAAGCATCTCCTGACATCTTACAAATCTTCAGTGCTAAAGGTTTACTAAAGCAAAAACCATAATGGATTTCTACATGTGTTACCTTTCAACCCTTCAAGACAATTCTTTTATGTGGGCAACACTGCTTGACATTCTAAATATTGAAGAATGGGTGCAATGGAGAGCATTTGACAACTCAACAATCAGAGTATGTCAAAAGAGTAGTGCTCAGAAAGCTTGCTGAAGTATCTGTATGTGTTGTTTTGTTTGTTTTTATCGTTCTTTTAGAGTCTTATCAGAACAGAGAAAGAAGACTGAGTGATAGAAAAAATGGTCCTAAAAATGGAGGAAATGGCAAAAGTTAGAACATGCTTTGTATATGTCTACAATATATACATTCTCCTTCAGTGGAAACATGATGAATATTATTTAGGGACGGATTTAAACCTAACTCAGCTTACATACCGGATAGGATTACAATAACTTTATCATAGTGTTATTTCAGATAGGGATCTGAGAATTGAGGAGAAGAAAGGAAGAAATTATCCCAAAAGGTTGGGAAAAAATGGCTCCAACACATGACAAGAATAGTGTAAAAGAACATCCCCTGCAATCATTTACACAGTCTCACAAAGGAGATGCTGACAGATTCACAGCAGTTCCCAAAAAAGTAAGTCCTGGTTAAAAGGTAGCAATTTGACAATCTGCAGAGTAAATCCAGAGAGCAGAAGGGCACCTGACCTACTAGGAATGTGTAAAGATATTAAAAATAATAAAAAAGTCAAGCAGCTTTAAATTGTCCTATAAATTGTAAGTGTATTAGGAAAGCAAAAAAGGTGCTGTAAACTGGAATATAAACATAGTTGAATAATACAAACAGCAGTGTATTTATATTTTGCAACACTGTGATAGCATAACCACAAAATAGGCAAACATTTTGCCTAAATGACTAATGTGTCTAGAGAGTAGGTCATATGGGGGGCGGCTGAGGGAGCTGGGATTGTTTAGCTGGAAAAAAGTAGGCTCAGGGGAGACCATATTGCTGTCTGGCAAGGTGAGGGTTGTCCTTCCACAAAACTAGTGACAGGATGAGAGGGCATAGACTCAAGTTGCTTGAGGAGGGGAGGTACAGCTTAGAAATCAGATGGAATTTCTTCATGGAAGGGGTTGTTAAGCATTGGAATGCACTGCCCAGGGAGGTGATGGAGTCACCACCTTGAGAGTATTAAAGAAAACATCAGACATGGAACATAGTGCTTTGGCCTAGTTGACAAGGTGCTGATTAGTCAAAGATTGAAATTGATCTTGGCAGCCTTTTCGAACCTTAATGATTCTGTGCAACACTGAAATCAAAGATCAATATGTTTACCTAAAGAAGGAGCTAAAAAAATAAAAGTGAACTTTCATGGCATTCTAGTACTTTCTATAAAGATGAGGAACACTATATAATAAAGGAGCAAAATATAATATATAGTAGAATATCTAAATTTCATCAAAAAATCAGAAAGCATTCATGAAAAGGGGACTTCTCCAGACAAAGATTTTGTCAAAGATTGAAACAGGTATGAGTAGTAAGAACATTGACTCAACAAATACAGATAAAAATTATTCCAGAATCTGAAATGATAAGAAATCAAATTTCAATCACTAGAAGAAGGAAGGGAGTTTAACAAGCTTAATTGGAGAATAAGTGAATCTAGAACTGGATTAACTGCCAGCAGCAAAGAGCAAATTACTAGTACAAAAAGAGGGGTTTAGGCTGCTGGTACACCTAGGGAAAGCATCTCTCTAAGAAGTGAATCTCTAAGAAAAACATATTGTCAAGAAAAATAACGCATTTAATAACATGTCAAGAGTTGTTTATACCGGTAACTTAGACAATTTAATATAAATGTTTTAAATATTAGTGCAAAACAAACACACACAGTGGCAGAAAAATAAGAAAGAAGAAAAAAAAATCAAGAAATATCAATTAAGAAACATGGTTCAATGGTAGTTACTACAGCATACTTATTGAATAATAAGTATCTTAAGAAAATGAAAAACATATAAATATTTACTATTAAAAAAGAAGAGATCATGTGGAAATAAGGAATATGAAATTCAGAACAGTTCACATGGATAGAAGAATCAAGTGAATGAAAGTAATTTCAGAAGGAAAAAAGCAGGTTGTACTGGCAGCTGAATTGTTGAAACCCTCCCTGGCACACTTTTGCTTTGGATGACCAAGCGTTCTCCCCACGCCTTCCTCCTGCACGGTATAGGGAGCAGAGCAGCCCCACACAGATGCAGCCACGTACTTTAGAGGCTGAGACAACTGCACAAAGTCATCTTCCCAAAGCAAGCAGGGCTCAAGCATTGGGCCCAGCACTCGTTATCTCACTAGAATAGCTTTAGACTTGATTGCAGCTTTAACGGTTACACTGAAAATCAACAGTTATTTGGAATTTTTCCAATAAGTTGGCACTAACCTTTCCCAGGAAGTGGAATTTCTTGAAATACATCACAAAGTTCCTTCATCTCTGAAAATGGCAGCTTACATTTTATTTACCTGTAAGTCACTGAATCAATAGGAATTTTTTTTCATAAATGGTTTTAAAGAGGACCTTAAGGAAGACTTGATTATAGAAAATAATTCCACAACTGCCTTGAAAGTTTGAAGGGACATTCCCCTAATGTTGTGAGGGATTTTGTGAAGGACGTAGTCTCAGTGTCTAAGTCAAACATCCTTATGTATCATCAACACATAAAAAATATGTCAAAAGTATGTGTCATGAGGATGGTTCAGACTTTTTCAGTGATGCCCAGTGACAGGACAAGGAGTAATGACCACAAGCTAAAACAAAAAATGTTCCCCCTAAACATGAGGAGGAACTTTACATTGAGGGTGACAAAGTACTGCCAGGTTGCCAAGAGAGGTTGTGGAGTCTCCCTCTCCTGAGATATTCCAAACCCACCAGGACACGCTTCTGTGTCACCTCTTGAAGTGACCCTGTCTTGGCAGAGGGTTTGGGTGAGATGACTTCCAGAGGTGCCTCTCAACATTAATGATTCTGTGATTTCGAGACCTAAAGCAACAGTTATGTACTTGTGGAGAAAGATGACAAGACATTTAACTGGATGAACTAAAGCTTAACTGCATATCAAAATTGAAAAAAATATCATCTCTGGCATCAAAAACCATAGGTCTAATGTAAGCACTTTCAAAAACAGCGATAAATTTTGCAGCTGAAATAAAAGCAAAAAGATTCAGAGAAAAAACTTGAGCCTCATCAATAATGACAGTAGAGTACCAATCAAAAACCATCTATGTGATCCGAAAACAATATTGCACCTGGTCTGTTTGAATGCACTTAATGAAGCAGACTACTTGTAAGTAGCAGGAACCAGCAGGAACTTTGCAAGATGAAATGAGTACTAAAATTATCAAGGTTCTCCTTTTCTCATTACAGAATTCTGAAAGAAATGCTATACTAATGAACCCAAATTAGACTGTATTATTTTGTCCCAATAGTTTCATTTGATAAGGCAATTGAGTTTTTTAAGTGGAAAAATACAATTGGTCTCACCTATCTAGATTTTGTTGATTAGTGTGATGAAATGTTAGAAGGTGCTATTTAAATGGAGGAATATGTGTACCAGTGAAAGAATTCTAAAATTACTAAGAAGATGGTGAAGAGAGAATTGGGTTAGTGATGAAAACAAAGGTTAGAGAGAAAATCCTACTATGCTACCTAGAGGACTTTTATTGGGACTTGTATTTTTCATTAACTTTGTCTCAAAAATCAGGATTTTTTAATGAAATGCAGTTTTAATGAAAATTGCAAGCAACATATTTAGGATTTACTATCAGAGGACTGGAATATCATACCTGGAGAATTATACAACTGAAAAACATATTTTTCATCCTGAAAAGGACATTTCTGCTACAGACTTCCTAGTTTCTTTCATTGTTTTATCTTCAGTTTTACATTTCTGTGTCAGAACAAATTAAAAAAAAAACCAAAAACAAAACCTGAAGAACTTCCTTATAATGCATCTACAAATCCTACCTCCATTTCTAGCATATATCCCCAAGAGGTTATTTGCATTTTGTAGTATCTATATGCCAGAACCATGCTGGGTTTTGTCCAGCAAGGAAATAGCTTGAGAATTATGACACTTTATCCACAAAACTACACAGACTACAGCGGTACCTAGATAGGTAACACGACAGGTATGTTTTCTTTGGGAGACCTGTCAACAGCATTTTTCACTTCATTTCGCATGCCCTTGCAACACTAAACAAACTTGAAAAAAAAAAAAACAAACAAACCTTCAAAAAGGATAGAGTACAAACATGACATCACTGTTCTATTCAAACTCTTTTGCCACTGTGTTGCCTTTTTCCCAGCCCGGAAATGAAACTCAAGATAATTTTAGTAAGGAGGCAATACAAGAGTAGATCTTTATTTGTAGGCCTTCAGGGGCAGGTATGGAAAGATGTCCACAAAAATCTCCCATCCCAGGGATGTGTACATTTTTATAGATTTTAGGAAATTAGCATAATTGATAAAAAGCACCAATCAGGAGCACAAGTGGTGATGCAATTACCCCCCAGGTCAAGCCCCTTCTCTGTAGTCTCCTGCTCAGCACTAGTTGTACTTTGTCCATGAGAATGTATCTCCAAGAATTGTTCTTGGCCTTAGTTCCCAGGAAAAAACAAGATAGGATGGGGGCCCTGCATCTCCTGGGGCTTAGAGCTTTGGAACTTGTTTTTTGTCTTTCTGCCTAGGGAAAGGCCATGGAAAAATACTGGGAAAACTAGCTACTAATACAATGGGCTACTGAGCTACAAATGTATGTGTGAAGAATACAGAGAACATATAAAAGGAAAAAAGGCAAAAACCAAACAGCATCAATTGCACGATTAAATTACTTGGGGAAACCAAACACTTGGTCAATCATGATGTTTTTATTTTATTATGGCAATGAAATTGTTGCTGCTGAAATTGTTGGTTATGAGTAATGGCAAAGCTGGCTCATGATTAATTTTCATTACCATATAATTTAGCTGTATGCTACAAAAAATTGTACCTAATTTTATATCTAAAATCAATATTCATCTCCACTAGAAAGTAACAGCAATAAACACCTGCAGTACTTGCTGAAGGACAAATGAGGCAAATCAAACTTATTTCTTTTAAAATTATTCAGACTCAAATTTGTATCAGAAAGCAGTATCAATATATCTTACTAGCAAACACATTCTCTGAATAAGTACAGCAGAGCCTTCTTAAAAATCTAAGATGACTGGGAGTTTTTACAGTTTTTGGTCATAATCACTCACACTGTTATATAAAGACTTTCAGTAATCAACAAATGCTCATGGCTTAAATTAAAAAATATATTTATGTATGTCTACATCACCTGAATCTATGTATTGGAAATGTAACATGGAGATATTCAGGTTTTAGAAAATACTAAGAAGAATTGTGTCCTGAAAGATCATAGATCTAGCTTCCTTGTTAAACAAACAACAACAACAAAAACCCCCCACCCAAAACGAAACCAAACATCCACACCGCAGTATCTGAACAACACAGTAATTTTATTTTTTTTGTCATTTAATAAGAAACCTAGCAAAAAATTTACCTATGAAAAGCTCCTATGAGCAAAAGACAGGAATCTCATTAATTGGACTGTGTACAGAAGAGAAGGAATAGCTAAAAATGTGATGAGGCTTGGTGTTATTCAAAAACAAAAACACTGTTCTCCAAAAACATTTTTCATTGTTTAACTATTGTTTGCTAGACTGACTAAATAGCAGCATATGAGAGAGTAAGCTCTTTTCAAGCTGTTAGTTTATAGAAACAGAACATTAATATTGATTCCTACATGTGGCACTAGCTTATTTACAGAAGAGAGGCAAGAGATTGGTTTTCTATTTCTTCCTGTCTCTGTTTCACCCTCTTTCTTGGTGTTATGATCACTGTATATTTCTATGCAAAAAATTAAAGAATGGAAATTGAGTTGATATCATTACCAGAAAATTCTACTTTGTACAATTGCTCAGGAGCAGCAGCTGTTTCCAACAGGCAGGTGGATAAACTATAATTCTCCTTTTGCCAAGAGTAAATTGTAGTATTGAGAGTCTGAGTGAACACTCCTTGCTCAGACAATGCTCATTTTAATGGTAATGGCAGAAGGCCTTGTAAGAAATCAGGTTAATAATATGAGTAGGCTTGAGCCCTTTGTGAATAAATTACTTAGGTAAATCATCCATATAGAGAAGCTGAAGTCACATAAACTGTTGAAGACTGTGGAAGATAAGAGTTTGTTCCACTGGAAAGAGTATGATCATTCCTTTGATTTACCATGGAAGGAAAATAGTTTTGTGCCTGTGAACTGGAAAACAGAATCTGGCTGCCCTCCAAATTTTCACATATAAAATAGTGTTTGCTGACTATTACCAGAAGAAATTTCCAATTGTTCTAAAAGAAAAATAAAAATACATTTGAAATTAAATTACCAATATATATCCTTGCTCAGTGTCAAGAAAACATCGTTTGCTCTATAATATGGCTTTATGACCATAAAAATATGGCTTCATTTTCAGTTCCCTAGGTGCAACCATTTACTTTATAGTTCTTACAAGTTCTTTGTAGCACCAAAAAGAATTGTCATTAATTAATTAAGGCAGTAGGTAGAGTAACTCGTCAGAATGGCACACAGAAGAAAACCCAACAAAACCAAAACATGGAGAAGTGTTAATACAGTGTAATGGCTCAAATGAGGGAAGGAAAAAGCTTCACTTTGGCCGTATGGGTTGAAAGCTGAGTTCTTCGGTAAGGTCTCCTTTCTCTCAGTTTAATGAGATTCTTAACACTGATTTCAGTGCTACAATCATGCCAAAAGGGAATGCTCTACCTTCAGGGTTCACATTGTTTGGTGTGTAATATGTTTTTCTTATCCAGAGAGGTAAAAAATAAATCAAATCAATATTTTTCCATGCTATTGTTATTGCATTATCAAATACTTTTAACTAGAATGTTTATTGATCATTTATTAAGCTTTCATAAAATATTACTAACTGGAGAAAAACAAGCAAGCAAAAACAAACACCTCCTGTAACCTTTGGTGAGCTAACCTTCTTCAGAAAAAAGGGTATTTGAAATACTGCTTCAGTATTACTATATTACCATTAGTTAATAAGTGTAGCTGAAAGATTACAGTCCTATTGTCTAAAACATACATACACATGAAATCCTGAAAGAAGAAAATGGAGAAAGGTTCACTTCTTAAATGAGAATGCATATATTGCTCATGTCACATGACACAAACCTGATTAGATAAATCAAAACTAGTACTGAATAGATAGACTCCATAAACTAAAATTACACTAAATTTTATTGTTTAGCAACACACAGAGCAAAAAGCAACCTGAGTAATTCTACACCGAACTTGCATAAAATGCAAAGAGAAGAAACCTCATTATTATTTTTCAAATTATCTCCTCCCTGGTGTTCTGGAGAAGGGTCTGATTACCATTTTTTCACAAAAGAAAGGTGTTGATAAGGAGAAAGGAAAGCAGGTAATGCTCAGACCCCCTTCTCTGCTTTTGAAGGCTCAGGTTTAGAAGGAAACAAAAGCAATTGCTTTTTTTTTGTTAGCTAGTGGTATCTTTATAAGAATACATGATAAAATAATGCATATTTTTAAGAGAAACTTTATATAAAAATCGAAACTGCATAGTTAACTAGATTTTTACAAATTACCATTTAATAACACAAGATTTCATTTAAATTGCATTGAGAGTAATGCAAGATCTTGCTTTTCCTCATTTGTTACCCTGCTGGCTATGGAAATTATCTTAAGGAATTTCAGGTCAAGTTACAGTTCTAACTGGATTTTTAAAAATTTTATGTTAACCTGCAACTTCCTTTATAATTTATGTATTTCTTTCTCTGCTTGGTAAGGTTTTGATAACTACTCTTTATCTTACTTTTCAAACGATCAATTCACTCCTACATACACAGAAAAAAGTCCCTTTGTGCAGCAAGCAGTCATATCTATCAGCATAGAGTATTATAAGCAAAAGAATTAAAACAATAAACTGTAACTATGAAAATTATTAGATAATGAGATTAAGAAGATTGTCCCACAGTACTGATACTCTCCTCATGTTAGTAACTCAGGCTGACTTCAGTGGAAACCACTGTCATTGAGTTCCATGTACAATTAGACAAATTAAACTTAAGTGTGGCATAAATTTTAATACTATTTATTTTAAAATACTTCAGAAAACATGTGTTGCACTTTCACAGGGAAAAAATGCTAACACATCTCTACAACAACTGCAGAGCCATCTGGAAGATCGTGTTTGTGCTGTAAGCATGCACATCTACTGCACATCTGCTGCCTGATCTTTCCTTATATGGAGCTACAGCTGCTTCACAGCTGCTGAGGCAGCAGCTTCATCAGCACACACAAGGTCCCCAGAGGTCTTCACCTGGTCTAATCTGTGTGGCATGTTTTATTTTAAAGCCTAGGGAGAATGCTGTTGGCACCAAACTCTATGTCACCCATATAGTATTTTCAGACTGTTTTGGCCTCTACTTTTCACTAAGGTGACCAGAGTGGAAAACCTCCTGGGCCTTTCTGCTGCAAAGCTGTAAAGAAGCCTTTTGATTGCTGGTGCCATAAACTGCTGATAAGAAAGCTTGCAACCTGCTAGCAATCCTCCTGAAATTGCACCATTTATTTTCCTCCCTGCATCAACATGAACTTTAAAATATGGGGTGTCTTGAGTGCCTATGCCTTAATAACAACTTTATCAAATGTATGAAGTAGTGTTCCTAGTTCCAAAACAAAAAACAAAAATGAAAGCAGAAGCAATTAATTGATAGGGGATATATAGGGGATAGGTTTGAATGTACATGCTGGCTGCATTTCCTACGTGTTATATCACAACAAGAAACACATCTGCAGCTTCTGTTTGTTCACTGCATGGTTCTTATTTGCCTGAGGAGACCATCTTTTATATATGATTCTCCCAATAACCACTGCTAATGGGAGGTTCAGGTCTGGGACAGGAAGCCAAGCAAAATAAATTTCACTGGAGACCTTCCCGAATGCCAGGATGCTCACATGTAAGCCATCATTTCCCAGTGCTAACCATTTCATTTTCGTTCAGTTAAACAAAGTGGATGCATATATTACATTTAATATTTTTCTTTCACATGAATAAATATAAAGAAGCCACTTACAAAACAATTCTCATTCTTTACAAAGGAAATACTGCAGCAGGCAAAGTCTTTATGATGACTGATTTCTTTGCAATATGTGAAACTGTCATCTACCATCCAGCACTTTAGACTTCCCTTCCTCCTCAAAACCACCTTTATCATTCTTGCCTGGGATTCTTCATAGAGCTCAGCTGAAAATTCATACCGTGGTTCTCTAAAACTCTGCTGAGAAGAACCTATGTATTTGCCATCTGTGGTCTCTACAAGTGTCATACCAATGTGACAGCAAAGTCTAAGTTTAGATGAAGTGCCTATTTCTAAACTGAATGGTAAAAGGTCTATGTCCAAACGGTGCAATTTCTTATTATGTAAGGGACTGTGAAGTTATTCCCTGTTCACTTTCAAGTAACCATCATGTCACCTTGCAGTAAGATACTTAACACCAATTTTTGTGTTTGGATTAAAAATATCTCTGGAATAAAAAGATTAAACTTTTAATTAGACAAGAAAATAATAATCAGCTCCTGAATCAGTATTTATTATTATAAATGACTTAGTGTTTTAACAAATGACATCATTGTTATTTTCCCTCTGCTTTTCTGTATTTTATTACAGGTATCACATAAAGTAACACCTTTATGTGACAGTTTTGGGATCCATTGTTATGAAAGGTATTACCTAGAGATCTGCAGTGTCAGGAAAATTTATTGCAATGTATTTTATCACAAGTAGTTGGTTAGTTTACACTGATGTTAACCAGCGTGAATGCTTTTCTTTTTCCTATCTCAGTCTGGGTTTGAGAGTGTTGCATATGGTCCTTTACCATTTAAGCTGAAGTAATGGACGTGTGATACACATGATAAATCAGAATGGCAGGTTTTAGACAAAATTTGTTCTAAAATTGATATGGCAATGTTTTCTCTAATCTCCCTATTAAATGAAGGGATAAAACAGTTTATCTTGACTGCCACTAGTTAATTCCAATTTAGTTCACTGAGCAGTAATGTGAGTTAGTAGATTGGCTCACAAAAAAACAGAAGAAAAGAAGAAACCATCAGGAGACTAAAGAATAGTAATGTCTCATGGTATCATCACTGGATTAAATGCAGACTGGAATAATGGCATCACAACAATAGTTTAGACTTTAATATACAATGGAAAATGTCAAAGATCCAAAATGAGCAAGTTTAACCCAATTTTCCCCTGAAAATGCAAGAATGGAAAATGAGTTGATTTGCCAGGTAAATTTCCTGATTTAATACCATAAAACCTGACTTCATTTAAAAATAAAAATAAAAAAAAAAAATGGAAAAACTTACAGGCCTTTGAAACTTTTAATGTTTGGGTGAAATATTAGTACAGAAAGGAGAATACTAAGCCTTGGCACAGATTAACAGAGACAATAAGTGGTTATAAAAACTAATTTTAATTATAAGTTGAACACATATAGAAGAAAACATGAAGAAGACTGCATTTAGTTCTTGAAATAAAATCATATCAGAGTAACAATAACTGTAGAAGTGTGTTGATAACATAATTTGAAATTAAGCACATCAAAGACTGTACTATATTGAAATAAAATAATCACAGAAACGTTTAAAAACTTGAAACTTGAGTATTAAAGTCCTAATTGTTATAAAATCTTCTTGTATGACACTGAAGGTCGATACCATACTAATAGCGACAGAGTGTTGAGCAGCATCAGCCAACAACATGAAGTAAAACATTTCAAGCACTTACTGGAGATCTTTCCAGTTTTGCCAACATAACAAATCTGTGCAATCTCTTTGACCTGACAGACTGCAGATGAGTTATTACCAAATAAACCAAACTAAACCTAAAAAAAAAAACCACAAAAAAAACCACAAAAAAAACCAACCCAAAGCTAAACACCTACACAAAAGCAACACATAAATGTCAGGAAAGAACACAGCACAACTTGCCTAATCAAATAAACCTACTTTCCTCTTAAACTTGGTGCTTACAGGAGACTGATTCTAGTTACATCAGACAAAATGCAGAGCTTATTCTTTCACAGAATCACAGAACAGACTAGGTTGGAAAAGACCTTTGAGATAATCGAATTCAACCCATGAACTAACACCACCTTGTCAAACAGACCATGGCACTGGCTACATCTAGTCTTTTCCTAAACGGCTCCAGGGACAGTGACTCTATCACCTCCCTGAGTAACCCATTCCAATGCCCAATCACCCTTTCTGTGAAGGACAAACAGACACACAGAGTCCAGCTAATTTTAGACTGTCTCGCACAATTAGACATCTTCCATATGCAGAAGCAAAGAGAACCAGAAATATTCTTGCAATTACAGATTGTTATATAGATCTCTGAAAAGAGACTACATTTCACAGTGATCCCTAGTGCTCCCAAATCTGCATATATTCCCCATCAACTAAACCAAATATCACAGGATACCAACAATTCATTTTTCTAATCTGTGACTTGTCAGCTACAACTAACTCGTCATGAAATCCATATTAAAAAATAATAAGAAACGATTTTGGGAACAAACTGCAGGTACATCCAGTGCACAGGTATTCTCTTAGGACAATATCAAAAGAAACAAATCTCACAGACGTATCCAAGACTCAATTCACTGAGTTTGCAAAACCAAAAAACAACTGTATCAGATAAATTTATTAATGGCTGAAGTGAAAAACAGTTGTACCTCTTGTACCCAACCTCCCCATTTACCTTTATACTACCAGAAGCACTCTGTAAGGGTCTTCTGCAGAAACCTAAAAGCACCTGGATTTACAATACAACAAACAATAAAATCTGTGACAGATTACGAGTGTGAACAGTCTTCCCTCTTTTTACTGCAGCCTGCTTTCCTGGTCTGCCTTTGAGCCAAGGAGACCTGCTGGGAATGTCTTGTGGCTGCCTGAAAGACTATTTCCTTAACTGCTCTTTGCATGGAGATGAGCTAAAGAGTTCATAATCTGAAGTGTCAAGTTTGAAATATTGCAGGGCATTTTCATTGTGAAGACCTTAATTATGTTTCTTCTTGGAGGTATGAATTAGTCTAAATCACTATCTCTTTTCCAATTTATTTTCTTTTATTCTGTAGCATGTAGATAAACCTGACATAATAATTCTTGTAGAGATTTGAAATAAGACATAAGGTACAAGAAAGGCACATTTAATTGCAGGCATAGTGAACGCAAAAAAATGAACCATCAGATTATATGTGGGAACCAAAAAGAAGCTTTATGTAAATCTCTGGATAAATAAGGGGCACCAAATAGAATAGAAAATAACAGACAGTTTATGAAAACAGTTGGAGCACTAAAGTAAATAAGACAATAAAATTGTTGGGAGGACAAGTTAGCTTAGAGACAATTCTCTCTCGCTGTGAACCATTTACAAGGAAGTTAAAACAAGGGAAGGTGAAGTAAAAGGCAGAACAAGATCAATTTAATTTCATTTCCACAAAGTGAAGCAACATTTCAAATTGTCATAAACCACTTGTTGTTAATTGCCATTATTGATCACTTTAGTTGTGTGGCTGTGTTCCAGATAGTCCCTGCTACTCAGCTGTGCTGTAACATGAGACATGCTTTGATTCATGCATTCTTAAATTGAAACTGAGCTCCACATTTTCAATGTCTATGTACTACACCTAGCTCATGGTTAAGGACTTATCCCAGCTGTTTAGCTTCTCTTCACCCATCCTGAACAAATGTTGCCTTCTCTACCCACCAGTGAAAGCAAAAAAAATCACATTCGGTTCTCCCTTTCTCGGGGACATTCTGAAACACCCTGAAGATTGATGCCTACAGCAAAACAAGCTGACAAGTCAGTAATGACATTCATTTAAGAATGTTGCTTTTTTTCATGGAAAGTTGCTTTGAATTTTTTGAATGATTTCGCTTATTAATATACAGTGGTAACAGGAAAGCTACAATACATTTTTTTCTACTTGATTTCTAGAAGCAGAATAGACTTGGAGATGTCAGAAGTGCTGCACATTTACAAGGTCTTTCTGAATACATTAACACAAAGCTAAGGCAAAGCCTGAGCTTCAAGATCTTTAAGAAATCATTCTGACAAAAAGGAACATATTGAGTTGAAATTTAGATATGCATTCAAAATTTAAACCTCCAACAAACATCCTGTAAAGCAAACAGAACATACAGGGTTCTAATGATTGAAGTAAAATTCACACCAACTATGTTACCGTTATACAGAACATGCTTATGCAAACAGCACGAGGCAGTATGGGTTATGAAGGCATTTAAATACATGCTGAGATACTTGGACAGAAATCCTGTCTTGGATTGCAGACAAAAAGCAGGGCAAAACCTATAAAAAGAGCCACTGACACATTAGTAAAGGAACCGTTCCTAGGTGAGGTACAAATCCAATATTAACCTACTGTGGTTACAAAGAAAACATTACATTTAGATCCAAACAAAGAAAACATTACATTTAGATCCAATTCTGCAAAACAAGAAAATGTCACTTGAGCTAGCACTCAGCACAAATGACTTAAAATGTTTTTCCTGCATAAAAGTTAAAAATGAGAATAATTCTCAGTGATAAGACTGAAACTATCAAGAAAACAGGAGAAAAAAATTCATATATTTCACTAAAAATATTGAGAATTAGGCTGCTGTCCAATTCTAGCATTGCAGAGTATCTGAAGAGAAAAACACACTTTTTTGGGCTGAGAATTTATACCCATTTTTCACAATAATAAAAAAAATCCTTTTCAAATATTTGTGTAAAAATTGCTTCATATTTCTCCAAAGTACAAGAAAATATGCACCTATCACATAAATCTAAGTGTGTAAGACATTTTTATTTTGGGGTGGGTTGACTTCAAGGCAAAGTCAGATATATTTTGGTATAACTTTCCAGAGTAGTTAAAAACTTTATGAAGCCTAACAACATCTCTCTTAAAATTTCTCACCGAGTCACATGGCTGTTGCACAGTAACAGCTGAAGAAAGATTACAGATTAGCACTGACATGCCAATGTACAAGGACAGCTTCTACGTTGTGTCGTTGTGTCTCTACTGCATGGCAAACAGCTCATCAAGCTGAGGCAGAGATAAGTTTAAGTTGGATATTTTGTACCAAAATCACCCAAGCTGCTTTTGCCACAAGTAGCTGTACCTACCTAGGAGCCCAATGTCTCATCTCCAACCTAATCTGTAACATATCTAGAAATGGAAAATGTCAGTTCATGGTTCCAGTTATAACCAAAAATGCAGGGTTCTGTGAAGCATGAAACGTGACACAATGGAAAGACAACTCTTCAGTAAAGTTAGGATTTCATGCAGAGGACTTCATCAGGACTAGATAAAACTAACCATTCTTTTTTAAATTATCCTACCGCCATGCATGGAAAGAATACTGTTCAGTAAAGGTTATTAGTCTTCATCAGTTTTACTTCAGCATCCAAAAATCCTGAAAATCAAGAATGGGCTTTAAATTTTAAATGTAAAGGAATAAAAGTTGTTTACAAAGATGTGAGTCCGAACTTATATAAATAATTCTAATGAAGTCATACATGAAGCATTTCTTTCTCACCTTTACGTCTTTAGCATCAAATAGAGTGTGAGTATGTGTTCAGGTTGTCTTCATCAGTAATCAGAACATAAAGATATACCTTTTTCAACCACATCCTTTGCTATTTAATAACTTGACCTCAGGCTGGCATTTCCTCTTCTACTTTCACTGTGTCACGTGGAAAGTTGTGCATGCAGTGCACCAGCACACAAAGAACCCAAAATCCTTGAACCAGCATGTTATTTTAATTCAGAAATATACTCTGTAGACTGAATAACTGCAAGTGTCTTCTTGTGGTAATTAATTTTTCCTAAATGGTTCTGTTCTCCCCCAAAATGTATGGTTCATTACCAAGTTGTTGTAAACCACCCCCTAAGTTGTCATTCATTGTAACCCCATTGTTACCCAACCCCTCCTACCCTCAGTATCCCATTGGTCCAAGCCTTGGGTCTGCCCCCTTGCTGGAAAAGCCTATTTAAGCTGAAGACATGAAGGGGCAGGCTTCTTGGTCTCTTGGATCTTGTTGCTCTTGCCTCTCTTGCTCTCTTGGTCTTGCCCTCTCTCCCTTCCCCTTTCTCTCCCTTCTCCTCTCTCCTGTGGGAGCCATGCCGCTCCCCCCTGGTGTGGGACCCCCAAATAAACCCTGTCTGATCAACACCCTCGAAAGCCATGTGGTGTCTTTCCTGCCTGTGTGCTGCCATTAGCTGCTACATGTTGCCAAGAGAATCCTCCCTGAAAGCGCTGGTGAGGTTCCTGTACCTCACCTCCCTTCTAAGACCCAGAAAGACTTGTTGCCAGTTCTCCTGCAGAGCTAGCTGGGCAGAGGAGGAAAAGCAGGGGAAAACAACATCTTCTCAATGTCTTCACTTTTTTTGATGTCTAACACACAAGTACTTAATTTATTTTTTGATAATCATAAGAACAAAATGTCATTGCTACATTTTCTTTTCCAGAGTAAAGGGAAATATTGCCATACTGCCATGTTGCAGTATAAATGAGTACATATATTTAGGACTTTCAAATAGCTGCAGACATAAGAGAACTCGCTGCAACACCACTATGAGAACACCATTTACATGTGAGGGAAAATGCAGTTTTCAAGTTAGTCAGTGTCAAACTGGTTTTTAAAATTAGTCATCTAAATTCAGTGTTCCTCTGGTCTATGGGGATGTAAAAACTATGTCTTTTACTGGTAGCAGTGAATTTTAGGGCTTCTTTTGAAGGCTTTGGGTTTGTTTTTTTTTTACACATAAAAACAACCATGTCTCCCATTTTAAGAGGAAAATGAATTTTTGTTCATGCTTCATGTATAGGATTATTTAAATTTTTATTTTTAATGGGGACATATCAATTACCAGTCATAGAGCTGTAATCCATGTACTGAACTGAGTTCTAGCTTTGCAAAGAATAAGAAATATAATTTTCCCCTAGCTTCCTGCTGTATTACAAGTTCTCTTAAGAGTTGTTCCATAACAGGGAAGAACAAGGTTAAATTTCTCATTAAACATTAATTCAAGATTTAGCTCCTGAATAAAATAATTCTTGATTCTTTAGCAAATTTGTACAGTGCCCCTGAGGTATCATAGCCCATTTAAACTAGAACTAGCGCTAATAGCTTTATGTGTATATCTGCATATCTGTATTGATACGTTAAGGTCAAATTACAGTATATCAGGTGCTGTTAGTAATTAACTGTGGTCCTGATCCAGCTCCTCTGAAGTAAATGCAAGTCTCTGCTGATTTAAACAGGAAGTTGAGTGAAATCGAAAGTTGAGCATAGATGTGCACCAAATACACAAACATAAAAAACATTGTGCTTGAATGGATATAGGCGTAGATTGTCACTGCAGTTACTCTGCAGATTCTGTATGAGTTTTCTGAAAATGTATTATTATTCAAATACAAAAGGATCTGCTTTTTATTTTCAAATTAACAACCAGAACTATAATACCAGAACTATCAAAGATACCCGAAGTCCCTATTTTAGTTCATAGCTGTTTACTCAGCCTCTGCAAAACACAGCATAAAACTACTATTCATATACATCCTTATTTAAACTGTCTTGTTCTCTGAGGACTGTTCAATTTATGTGACCCATATGGTGCACTGCAAAGCTTCTATGTTCACACTGAGTTTAGAGGATATAGATAGCAATGGAGAAAAATGGAAAAATAATGTATGTATACATCTGTTTCCTGTCTACAGACATAACTGGTGACATTTATGTATACTTTTTTCAATCAAGATCATGTTAAATATCCTGAAGTGGTGCTATACCCCCTCCTTTATGAACCTACAGGAAACAACATCCTTTTGGCTTTATAAATACCCACACCACAAGTATGTACATACCATGAACCCACTCCACTAAGTGAGAATAGGGAGAATACATTGTTAATGATGGGCTGAATAAAATAAAAGCCTATATTGAAAAAGCACAGGAAACACCTTTTTATGTGCATAAAAGTAAATAAATTACAACAAATTTATATATGAAAAAAAAATGTTGCCCATCTTCCCAACTATCTGGTTTCCCTTTTATTCTTCAAACCCTGTAGAACAGATACAGTATCTCTTCAGACAGTAGTGAAAGAGGGACACACTTGTAATTCTTATGAGACAACATAAGACTTTACTGTTTAATATACATAACTTCCAGATAATGATTTCTCACCTATTACAACTTAAGCAGGTCACAGTAAATTCCATCAATACCTTTGCATAAATATCACCCTTTGCCATTTTAGCAGTCAAATGTTCTAACCTCTAGCAAACTGTGTCACTTGAATTTCATTATATTCACTCAGCTTGTGGGCATACTAAATGCAGTAGGTGTGTTGTAAATGTACAATCACTGTCTCAATGATAGCAGAAAAGTGTGAATGCAGTCAAGTGCTAGTTCTGTCCTTGTATCAACAATTCCTACCTTTTTTTTTTTTTTTTTTTTTTTTTTTTTTTTTTTTTTTTTTTTTTTTTTTACGCTGAAGATGCTGGTGAACCAAAACAATGCCTGAATCCATCATCCAGGCACTTTGCAAAATTCTTGTTCTGGTTCACTCAAAAGTTTCACAACACTTGCTGCCCATTCTCTATTTACTTCTCTGGGAACACAATGCCGTAGCGGCACATAAAGTGGAAGATAATATCAGGCAGACTTACAGGCATCCCAGAAAAAGAACACTTAGCACACTTAGCCTGCTTTTCCAAGTTCCAAATCAAGAGTATCCCAGTTCTTCAATGACTTGGAATGAATTCAACCTCTGTAACAGTTACAAGAGTGTGCTCTGTATTATCATTACTGACCACACTGAGCAATTGTGCATTTCAGTACTTACGTGTTTACGGAAGTGCAAAGATTAAGGTTCTTAGTATAGAAAGCATTCAAGCTCAATTACTAGTTTTAGTGTGTTTAGCTTAAACACAGTTCATTTTGAGGTCATTCTGAGAGGTTCAGTGAGATGGAAGATACCAGCTTTCTAGCCCCAAAACTTTTTCCAGAAGACGCTGCTAATATTGTGGGGTTTTTTGGTTTAGATTAGTTTTGGGGTTTGGTTTTGGTTTCTTTTGTGATACAAGCCAGTTTAAAAGAGAATAAAAAAAGTAATGGACAAAAAGAAAAAAAATAGATATCGTATTCTACCCCATACTCTGTTTTGAAGTGTTTGTGGCTTGTGAGCACTTTTGGTTGTGCGTTGTGAGAGTTAAGTACTTATTGAAGTGTATTGTATACATTTAAGTGCTTGTTAACCAACACCCTGTGAGTCTAAAGCAGTGGGCTGGATGATGGGGTTATGGAGACTGTATATTAAAAGCATGACACATGTCTGGTGTCTTTGTTCAGTCTGAGAAGAATCCATAATGAACATCACATCCTCTACCAGGGAGTTGTGACCAGTAATAATAGATCAGACAGACTTCCTTCTTTCCTTGAAGGGAACCAAATTTGCATCTCAGACTAGCCTTCTCTCACCAATTTATTTATTAAACCAAGTAGTTTTAGGGTCATCAGATTAAAAAGTTTTATATGGAAACTCTTCCTGCTTGGCATTATATCTCTGTATACCATAAAGGACGAGTACAGAGGTATTTGTGTATCTGCAGATGCAAAAACATAAATACAGGCTACAAGAAATACTGTACCATTTTGTAGCTCAGACTGTGTGCAATGTCACATACAGAGAGAGAGAGATGAACAAATGTTAGATTCTACAGACCAGTGGCAGTGAGGTCTGATTCCTGTCTGATTCCATCCCTTTTTCTTGGTCCTTCCTAAGGGATCAAGACAGAACAAGCAGTTACAGCATCTCGGTTAAACATGGTGAGTTGGGTGTGGATTTAAAGTCCATTAAGGAGGAAAAATAAGCTAGTTTTCACCAGTTACTGAGATTCTAAATCTTAAAATTAAATAAAAACCAACTAAAGGGAAAAACAAAACAAACAAACAAAACAAACAAACAAAACCCTACAACAAACCAAAACTCTTTCCTTCCCATTCTCACAGGTAGTATACAAACATAACTCTTCATCCTGATTTCTTTCAATAAAACTCTTAAATTAAGAATGGAAAAAATTAGTTCAGCTTGATTTTGCTTCAATTCAGCAAATGTGACAAACAAGAGTAACTGGCTTGCACTGAGTTGAAACTTATCTGATTCTTAAAATATACCCAGTTATTACTCATATTGAGGAAAGAAGTATAATTAAGCTCATGTTAATACAGGAGGCTAAAATTAATTAATTATATGTTATGGAACAAATCTTTCTTTTTGTCTGCTAGAAAATTATCTATAGCCATAATTTTTGTTACTGCCTTCTCTCTGCAATAATTCCTTGACTGAAATTCCTTTGGAACACCGACTTTGTAATTCAAGGAGTTTTTGTCTGGGTACAAGTCCACATGGCAGGTCTGTTCTCTGAATGAATGACAGTAGCTCTGAGAATTGCAATCCCAAAGTGACTATTCTAATTTAGAAATGAGGAAATAATTTGTGAGAAAATGCTGAATAATTTTTCTATATTCACTGTGTTTAAAAACAACCCACACAAAACAAAACAAAAAATCCAAACAAAAAAAAAAAAAACAAAACCAAAAGAGCAAACCCAAAATAATTAATGTGCATGGCACATTCTAATTTTAGAACGTGTCTGGAGCATACACTATGTCTTATTCTGTTTCTTTAGTTTTTCCTGTTTTCTTCAGCTTCAGAATACCTTGGGAAAAAAATTCAGTTGGATGCAAACAGTCAATAATTTATTAAGGTACTTCAGCTCTACGCTATGAATACTACAAATCCACAGCAGTACAAAAAAAAAAAAAAAAACAAAAACCCAAACAACCCCCAGACTCTTTGAAAATTTACTATTTTTCTGCCTATCAGCTCTCTGCACAGAGGCTATATTTTTTTAACATATATATTTCATCCTTGCATTGAATGTTGCTCTAAAAATACAGTTCAAGTTCACAGTGAACTTTGTGAATCACCCACATCTGTATAGCCCATTAAAACTACAGTTGAAATGATGCTGCAAAATACCCTTTGCTAACAGCTAACACATTGAATTAATCTAATAAGGAAAAAGCAGGTGAATAGGAACCATGAACGAGGAAGGAATTAATACAGTTTTGTGGCAGGAGCATACCTCTGCCCCACAGCCAACCCTGATAGGTGGGAGCTTCTCCCACGTCTGGCAGGGCCAATGCCAACCAGCTCTAAGACAGGCCTTCCACTGGCCAAGACTGAGCTCATCAGTGACAGTGGTACTGGGAAAACATATTTAAGAAGGGGAAGGGAGTTATTGGGCAGAAGCAGTTGCAGCCAGCGAAGAGAGTAGTGAGAACGTGTGAGAGAAGCCACTCTGCAGACACCAGGGTTAGTGGGGAATGAGGGGGAGGAAGTACTCCAGGTGCTGGAGGAGATTCCCCTGAAGTTTGTAGCGAAGACTGTGGTGAGACTGGCTGTGCTCCTGCAGCCCATAGAGGTCCACAGTGGAGCAGAGATCCACCTAGAGTCCCTGGAAGACCCCACACTGATGCAGATAGATGCCCAAAGGAGGCTGTGACCCTGTGAGCAGCCAGTGTTAGAGCAGGCTCATGGCAGACCAATGGAAAGAGGATGCCACGCTGAAGCAGCATTTCTGGCAAGACTTTTCCATGGAATCCCATGCAGAAGCAGTCTCTTCCTGAAGGACTGCACCCTGTTGAAAAGACACATGCTGGAGCAGTTTGGGAAGAACTGCAGCTCGTGGGAAGGACCCATGTTGGAGAAGTAAATAGGGGATTGTTTCTCATGGGAGGGAACCCCTCCTGGAACTGTTGCTTGATGAATTGTTGATGTCCTTATCTTTGCCAGGTAAGAACAAAACAAAACAGACACACTCTTTTTGATTGTTCCTGTACTGTTGAACTTTCTCAGAATTGTTTCGATTGTCAGGTGTTTGCATGATAATGCTACCTACACATTAAATTTTCAGCTTCATTAGCTACTAACTGAACTCATATAAAACACAATTTCTACCTCAGGACAGTTCTTATGAAAAATTAAAAGTATTGGCCTGAGGTAATACCAGCTAAACTATTCTTCATAATTAAATTTTGTTTATGCTGTGTAATGTAATACAATAAAACATTTTCACCACCACCACCAACAAAAAATCTTACTTTCAATTTGTAAAAGTACATGTGTAAACAAATTGGGAATGTTTCCATATGATTTTTTGAAAAATTGCTTGCAATACTAAATAAAGTGAGGTCTTTATACAGTCAAAGGTGGGCAGTCTCTGGAAAACCACTAACACAGGAAGGAATAAACTATTGTTATGAATACAGGGTAGTTAGCATTCTGAGTTAAGCACCTCATAAATGACTACAGTAGCAAGAGTGATCCCTCCATAGTAGCACCAGCTTTGGCAGTGACATAGATTAAGACTGACACAAAAAAACCCCATTAAATAACAGTGTTCCTTCCTGTCCATTAAATAACTAGTTCCTTTGGCACCAGCACCTGAAAAAAAAATAACCACTGCTGGCCTTAGGATAGAGGAGAGGAGTATGACCCTATATGTTTCCATAGTGGACAAGTCTTTTTCCTCTGAAGGAAAATGGTGTTCTTAGGTCTTTCTGTAATATACAAAACAGCTAATTCAATAGAGTATGTAAATCTTGTAAAATGTGTTGTTTAAAAAAAAATAATAAGAAGAAAAGGTGTTATTTTTTGTTTGCAAATGTGTTGGTTGCAGGAGCTTGGAAAAAAAATGACCTGGTACTGTTTGCTGAAAGGTTTTTAAAACATTTAAAGCAGATATAACTTTGAAAGCAGTTTTACTTACTTTACTGAGACTTTTCAGTCAGATCAAGTCATTAATACTGAAAAGTGAGACTGGCACAAGGATGCTTTGGTAATCATTATCATATGTACAGTATGATGGTCAGTAATGAGCAGTGATTTCCTTGTTCTAGGTTACAGCACAATGATACCACAATATTTATTATCAGCATTTGTGTAAAAGAACTGGGCACCTATTGTACATGTACTAATATTATGCAAATTAATAGAGAAAAGAGAATATACTGGATAGAAGAACACTTGCATGAAGACCTGAAAACATATTACCATTATCACTGTTTCATGGGGAGATGTTATGTTTGTGTTTTTAAGGAATGGAACACAAAGGGAAATTTAATTTTGCCCCTCTTAGTGTACCTTTCAGTGTGTTTAATTACATTTGTATGTAGTGCTTTATCATTCGTGATAATCACCATCTCAGTGTAGCATAAAAACTTACAAGTAAATTTAATTATTACAGACCTAATGAAGTGCCAGTGGTCAGGAAAAGGGAAAATACTGTAAAATGAGCTTTGATAAGGATGAACAGTGATGATGCCAAAAGACTTCATTGGTGTGAATGTCCTATGAATGGGTTCAGAGATATTTGGATGGAAAAGCTTTCTAGGAAAAATATATTCTGAAAAGGTAGTTCACCAATGACTGATAAATTCTGTAGGGTAGTGGCTGGAAAGCAGTGCTGGGGGTCCTGGTCAGCAGAAAGTTGAATCTGAACCAGCAGTGCCTTGGCAGCCAGGAGGGACAACCCTGTCCTGGGGGGCATCAGGGACAGCATGGCCAGCTGGGCAAGGGAGGGAATTGTCCTGCTCTGCTCTGAGCTGGGGTGGCATGACCCTTGGAGCTGAACTGTGCAGGGACAAGAGTTGGACTCAATGATCCTTGTGGGGTCCTTGCAAGTCAGTATATTCTGTGAATCTGTAACTGTTGAGTCTATAGGTAACAATAATCTGGCACCAGTAACCTGATGAATCCCTAGAGCACCACAGCACACTCAGTACCATCAATAGGATGAGTACCTCATTCCACATTCAGGAGGTAGTAGCTTCCATATGCATATACAGACTATAAGAATCTACAAACCTTTGGTGAAATAAAGGACTGAGTAAGGGCCATTATAAATATCTACCTCAGAAGCCACTGGTGGCTGCTGGGTCCAATCTAGCCTACTTCAGCCCAACAGTTTTCTCCAGAGTATGCAGCTGGGGTTCGTCTTCCAGCTGTTGTCCCATTAGTTAATGTGTGAGCAAACATTTTAGAGTGACTGCAGTGTAAGTAGTTATGTTATTTATGACAACTTGACTGCACTGATAGAAGCAACTTTGCAAATGAAAAATGTTCATAGAACTATCAATTGCAATCTCACCTTCCCCAACTACTACTCCCTACACCATAAAGGAAATTTAGAAATAATGACAAAATATTATATGTACATATATATATGCATGTATTTATGTACCTTCTTATAAATTCTGCAAAGAACTTATAAGAAGGTACATAAATACGTGCCTGTGCCTGTCCTATCCCACAGCTTATTTCAACCACAGGTGCGATGTTCAGAGCAAACACCCAGCCTTGATGTCACTGCTCATTTGGAACAGTGTTGCTCCCACCGGCTGCTGTTAGAATAGTAAAGTAGTTTTAGACAATAGAAGATGTTGTCTTTAACTTCACTCTGGGACTGAACTATGTGTCACAATAATTAACAACACATACCTATTTGAGCAGGAATTATTCATTTACTATGGTTGGGGGAATAAAGTCTAAGTTAATCCCAGGAACACAGTTGATAATCTCATTATTTTTACTCATGGCTTTAGGTGTTATCCCCTACTTTAAATTTCTAGTATATTTTGATTATATATTTTTTAATAATAACTTGGCATGCCAAGTTCCACATACAAACTACAGGTGGATTTTTTGAAACATTTTTCTGTCATGCATATTTGTAAAGAGAAAATTATTCCCCATCAGACCAGTTTAAAACATGGGAAGACAGCACAGACTCACACAGAATCATAGAATATGCTGAACTGGAAGGGAACCACGGGGATCATTGAGTCCAACTCCTGGCTCTGCACAGGACACCCCAAGAGTCCCACCAGGTGCCTGAGAGCATTGTCCAAATGTTTCTTGAACTCTGTCAAGCTTGGTGCTCTGACCACCTCCCTGGGAAGCCTGTTCCAGCTCCCAAACATCCTCTGGATGAAGAATGCTTTCTTAATATCCAGCCTAAACCGCCTTGGACATAACTTCAGGCCATTCCCTTGTGTCCTGTCACCAGCCAGGACAGAGAAGAGATCAATGTCTTCCCATCCTCTTCCCCTCACAAGGAAGTTGTTGACTGCAATGAGATCTCCCCTCATTCTCTTCTTCTCCAGGCTGAACAGACCAAGTGACCTCAGCCATGCCCCATACAGCTTCCCCTCAATGCCCTTCACCATCCTCATTGCCCTCCCCTTTAGACACTCTCTAATAGTTTAATGTTTTTCTTACATTGTAGCACCCAAACTGCCCTCAACACTCGAGGTGAAGCCGCCCCAGCTCAGAGCAGAGCAGGACAATCCCCTCCCTTGCCCAGCTGGCCATGCTGCCCCTGATGCCCCCCCAGGACAGGCTTGGCCCTCCTGGCTGCCAGGGCACTGCTGGCTCAGATTCAACTTTCTGTTGACCAGGACCCCCAGGTTACTTTCTGCAGCACTGCTTTCCAGCCTGTCATTCGTACATGTATCCCATTGGTTACCTCATTCTGGGTTCAGAATCCATCAGTTTTCCCTCGGTGAACTGTCGTACCAAGTGAGAGGTGTAGGACAGGGTGAAAAGAGGACCCGGGAGCAGACAAAATTAGTAGCTTTGCTAAATTTTCCAGTTAGCCACAAACTAAATAAAATAAATAGGAGCAATTTGTTCCAAAAAGTAAGCTGAAGGAAGATACTCATTCCCTGTATTAAGGGATAAAATAGAGACTGAATGAGATCAAATCTCTTTGTTGTCAAGTTTATTTCTGCCCTTTAATTAGAATTATCTGGTCTTATGTATTTTAACTATTTACATTATCTCTTCTTCTTTGAGACTTGAGCACCTCACAGCAATAAATAAGTCTGTGCAAAAGTGATATAAATGTGGCAGCACTAATAACCGCATTTCACAACTTGAAAATTGTGTTTTATACAATTTCCTGCAGACTCTATGCAAGCAGAAAGGAGAGCTGACTTGCAAATGCCACGTAACAGGTGGATCAGTAGGTCACCCTTCCTCTGTATATTGTTCAAGACACACCTCTAAATGAATAAATATTGAAAGGCTAGTCTAAAGTGTCAATGGACTGTAGTCACTATCAATCTGATCCCATGCTTTTCATGTTCTTGACAAGATCTTAACACAGTCATAGCCCCCTGAGAAAACCCAGAACTTGATTCCCTTTATTCCATCTGGCATATAGGTTAGACACATCTATATACTTTTACCAAGCATAGACAGTGCAAGCCTTCAAGCACGAAACAGTGGCATGTGTATTTCACCCACAGCCAATTTAACTGTATTACCTTCATTTAAACATCTGTTTCCTTCTAATTAGAAGTAAAAAAAAAAAAAAAAAAATCATCGAGAACAAAAATATCCACAACATTTCATTAGATCAGAAAGGGTTGCTAACCTCCATCAAGCATGTCAGAGACACTTTCCCTTTATCTTTTATGCAAAATGACTTGCAGGTAATTGCACTCTCTTCAACTAATATAAAAGTGTTTTCACTAGAACTACTGATGGTGACAAGGGCATCATTCTGAAAAATTATTTTTGACAGCAATTCAACATCACTTTGAGAAAGCAAATTTAAAATAATCCAGAGGCACTGGTAGAAAGACAGAGTAAGAAACACCTAAATGAAGCAGTCTAATTCAACTGTGAAGTACATACTCAGGAAAGATAATCATGAAACAGATACACATTTATTGTTTAAAGCTAGAGATAATTTCTTATTGACTTCAATGAAAGAAAAGCCAGATCAAAACCAGTCTTCAGTAGCAATGCAATTGTACAGTGGGTGAGAAAGAGAGCTAAAGCTCTTATTCTATGTTTTTGAATACAGCCACCTCAGACATTCCACCACTTCTCCTCTCCTCCACTTCGCTCTCAAACCTAATTTTAAAAGCACAGAATTCAATATCCAGCAAAAGCAGAATTTGAAATAGAAGCATCAAAAAGTCACCCTAGGACATGAGCAAAAACAAGTCCCACAAAATCCAAAGCTCATACAGACTGAAAAAGAAAGCACCATTTCAAGCACAGTTGATAAAGCATTCTGATCATGAACCAATAGGTTCGGATACACAAATTCACCTTCCTTGAGGGTACCTCCATTACCCTGGGATACAAGAGATTACTTGAGAATCAGTGTTGAAACCTCAGTCTTGGCTTCATTTTTCAGAAGGTAGATAGTATGTCATCACTGCATATCAGTAAATTTCAACACTGGACAAAATGCTAAACAAACGTTTAACAAATTAATCCATTTTTTTGTTTGTTTGTTTGTTTTGGTTTGTTTTGGTTTGGTTTGGTTTGGTTTGGTTTTTTTTTTTTTGTTTTTTTTTTTTTTTAAGATCAGTGAAGCTATGTCTAGTTTGAAATCTTCTCCAGGTACTGGGAAGCAATGAAAAAGATAGGGAGATAACTTTCACAGACTTATTTTGTGTTGGTTTTGCTCCTATCATCCTACTACAAAATCTCAGTTTATTAACCCACATTCTCAACTGTTTTCTGGCCCCCGTTTTCCTGCTGAAGCCTCTCTGCTTTATAATCCTCACTCTTAACTTCACACAAGAGCATGGAAATGGTGCAATTTTTTTCTGGTATCTCTGAGAAGGAGCTGCATCACATAATGGAAATTAAAAAAGGGTTCATGTGGATTGGAACACTCCTTGTTCTTTAAAAACAGGACCAGTGCTAGATTCCACAAAAGCTAAATTACAGCTTTTATTAGATATTTGATAAGCCACTAGGTTAAGGGCTACTCTTGCAAGAAGAGTAAATTTTAAAATATCTATTAACCTAATTAAGTTACAGTGAAATCCAGCTGAGGTCAATAGAAATGCTCTTACAGATTCCAGTGGCCTTTGCCTCAGATCCACAACAGTTTTCTACTTTCTGAACTATATACTACTGTTTGGTTAAAATAATTAATTAAATAAATCTTTGTGAAAAGTGGTATATTTTTCCTCTTTTTATGAAAAATTTCTTTCTCAATTTTGGTTTCACTGTTAACATATAAAAAGCCTAATTCACATAAAATCAATCAATACTCTTAGTGTCAGCTTAGAAGCCACAAAATACAATTACTAACCATGAAATTTTGTGGTTTCAGACTAATAATTCATGTACAAAGATACACTGCAAAGCAAATTAAATAGTGAAGCAAAAAATAGTATAAAGCCAGGAAAATATTTTTTCAGTTCAACTAAATAACACTGAATAACTTTAAAATATTTTCCCTGTTTCACCTGAAGAGTCCCTGTTTGGCTTTAAGTCAAGATAGTTTGACATTGAGTATGTCCAGCTACCTCATTAAAGTGCAGTGGGAGCAAAAGTGCTTCTGTTTCACTCTTCTCAGTTGATTCCTCAACTGACTTCCTTTCCACTTATTTCAAATCTAACACTGGCATTTTACAGGTAAATTTCAAATCAGAATATTCTAGTTCTTGAATCCCATGTGCTCATCTATTTAGTGTTATTATCACACATGGCTCTTTCCACTGTGTTTGGATTTGATAGGTTTGGGGGATTTTTTGGTTGGTTTTAGGTTGGTTGGTTTACAATAATTTGTTGAGTATAATCTGTGTCAAGGCAACTACAATTTTGAAGTTCTTAAAATAGCACAGTAATAATATTTTTTTTGAAAAATCACCATCTTACATGTTTCTAAAATGTAAGCCTATTCATCAGATTCTTTTGTAATTTATGAGAGTGAAAAGAGACAATACCTTGTTAACATTTTCATTCAAATAGTAAAAAATGTCAGAAGTTGACACCTGTCTAAGCATTTAGGAGATTTTCTAGATAAATGTTACCTTTCCTTCTTGTTGCATGCATTTTCCTCTTTATTCCACTCTAGAGTCAATATTTTTGTTGCATTTTATCTGTCCTTAAAGTATGTGTCTTTCAGCATGAAGAAATGAAGGTATAGCAAAGACTACAGCACATTTCAGTGTGACTTCATTTTACACTGCACAGAAATTTCTCAGTAGGCATATTCCTGTCTTATTAGAAGAAATACTAGATTCATTTAACAGCAGCTACTAGTACTACTAAATTTTATGAGGCAAACATTACCCTGGAGGAAAAAAATCTGTGAGCTTCTTAGGTACAGTATAGGTATACCTTATACATCCATAATAAGTAAATCTGGGTTTCAGAAGAGCTAAATTTAAGGCCCTGAAGGCTCTCCCTGGAAGAATCCCAGGGGAACAGGCCCAGCAGGGAAGAGGGATCCAAGAAAGTTGGTAGATATTCAAGGATCATTTCCTCCAGATTCAAGAATGATGCATCCCAATGATCCCAATACAAGAGAGACATGGAGATCCTGTAACAGGTCCAGTGGCAGGTGACAAAGATGTTCAAGGGATTCGAACATTTCTCATAAAAGGAAAGGTTGAGGGAGCTGGGTCTGTTCAGCCCTGAGAAGAGACAACAGAGAGAGGAGCTTATCAATGACTATAAGAATCTGAAGGAACAGTGTCAAGAGGATGGAGTCAGCCTCTTCTTGCAGCCAAGCAATAGCGTAAGAAGCAACAGGCAGAAACTGATGCAGAGGAGATTCCACTGGAATAAAAAAAAAGAACTTCTTTACTGTGCAGGCACCTGTGCACTGGAACAGATCTTCCAGAGAGGCGGTGGAGTCTCCCTCACTGGAGTATTCAAGAATCATCTGGACACAATCCTGTGCCATGTGCTCTAGGATGGCCCTGCTTGAGCTGGGAGGTTGGACCAGATGACCCAACGTAGTCTCTTCCAACCTTATCCATCAGAAATGTTTTCCGGAAGTAAATTTTTGCATACAAATGGAAAAGTACTTCTATAACATAATTTGCATCCCAGAACTAGACAAACATTATAACTATTCATTTAGAAAAACAGAAATCAAAACTAAACTCAATTATCTCACAACAGAAAAAGTTACTCATTTTTTTTTCCCCAAGAAACAAACAAAAAGCCAAAAAACATTATTACAGCTTCCAGACTTTTTGGAAGTTTGGATTTTTTGCCCATCTCAGTATTAATACTGGGTATAAAATATGGCAAAACACTATGATATTTACTTTTGGAGTTGATGGGAATGGCCACAATTTATCTTCAACAAGAAAATCAATGTTAACTTTTTTCATAGTAAAAGGAAAACAGATAGAAAAAATCATAGAGGAGAAGAGAATTCTCGCTTCAGGCCATTCAGAGCAGAACCATCTACCAGTCTGTTACTGTGACAGAAGAAATACAATTCATTTTTCAGGCTCTGCTTGGATTTTATGTCAAGTACTAAATTTTCACCTGGTATACAATTGAATAGAAGGCAAAAAGAATAATGCCTTGTCTTTAGTTTTATTTTTTTTCCCTCTCCTGTCCATAAAACTGGACCAGTTAACTATTCTGTGATATCACTTTTAACAGAAATATTCTTTATTTCTGTTCAAAATTGCAAGTGTTCTTAAACTTAGGTTTTAAATGTGCAATCAGACTGAAGATTGAATTAATGCCCATTCCTTGCATTCTCCTCCATTGCATAGTAATGATATCAAACTGGTATTTACTACAGCAGTGTATTTTACAGATTTCTTTCCTAAGAAGGGTTCTTTTCTGTTATCATGGAAAACTTTGTAGACTTACCCTTTTGAAGCCAAACACTTCATCTAGGTTCAGTATCAGTAACACAGTAAATGGTTTTGTCTTATGACATTTAATTCACTATGGAGGAATGTGTTGCTTTTTTGTGATTTTCACCCTTGTAACTAGTGAAACACTTCTAGGAAGTATTTGCTAACCTTAAGGATCAATGATGCTTAAAGCAGCACAGATTAAAAATGGGTTACTTTTCAACCCTTTGTAAAACATCATAACTTCTTTTCTGTTCTTTCTAAATACTCACAAGAAAGTCCAACCACTGTGAGAAATATAAGCTCCATTATTTCTACTTTTATCTTTTGCAGATCTGTTTTTGAATTATAAGAACCAGGGTTTCCCTAAAGTCAGTGGTGTTACTGACTTTAAAATTTTTTTGGGGGAAAAAAACCCTCTCATATTTTCCACCTTTTTCAACAAGTAAAAAACTAAAAGCCAAAACAAACAAACAAAACCAAAACAAAATAAATCTTTCTCTTTGAAGATAACTGTTTAATTTTATAGTTATTTTGCAGACAGTAGTTTTATTTCAGCCTGAACATTTTTTAAAATTCATGTATGCTGAATTACTCTAAAGATTTGCATAAGTACTTCAAAAAATTTGACTTTTCTTTTTCATTCAAAAAAAATTTGTAACTTTGGGAATTCCCATTACATGTTGCTCATAAATCAGTATCATGTATAAGGTACCTGGACATTGTCAGTATAATATTACTACAATGAAAGTTTAACTTTGGAATCCTGCTGAATTAATCTCTTTTGTAATAGACTTCTTGAACTGAGTCAGCAGAAGTCAGTTAATTGTAATAATTAACAAGCTGTGACCCTTCAGCTCATGGCATAGACTGAGTTGGCTCTCCAGAGAAGGTAAGGAATGAGGAAAAAAAAGAAAGCAGATAACTATCATTCTGACCTCATATTCCTGAGAATTGTGCTTGTTCAGAGGTTATCATTTTTTGCTGAAGCACCATTATATGGCAACAGTGAATTATAAGAATGAATACTTTCATCTATCAACAAGCATAAGCATCTTTTGAAGTGCTGATGTGAAATCAGGATCCACTGTCTCAAGTCTACTTCATAATTAATTTAGTCTCCTCCTAATTTAAAAAAACTGCCTAAAATAGATAATTTCAGTTATCACTCAAGTAACCACCATAGGGCTCTCTTATAACAAGAGTATCTTATATCTAATCTGGTTTAATTATCTTTATTTAGACAGAGTTGTGGAGAGAAATCTCATTTTGTTATTTATTACATTAATAACATGTAATTCATGCTCCCGCTGGACAATAACTTCTAGGTAAGTGGGAAAGCTACAGTCACCCTGAGAATCTTTCTTTTTGAGCAGCACAGTGACCATGTCTGGAAGACCATTGCACACCAAGGACTTGTCCTCAAGATACCATTTAAGTCATCCCTGGCTCGTGCTGTGCTACACGTACAGCCTTGCATTGAGGCCATATCCCATGGGCACAATACAAACTTCAGCTTTGATGATAACAGAGGAGCCTGTTCACAGCCCCCTGTTAGTACCAGTGATTTCATTTCCTGATGGGAAGTTCTTTCAAGGCAGCAAATATTATTAGCATTACCAGCTAATCTGAAGGGATGCAGTATTATTTATACTGTTTTCTCTTTATAGTTTTATCTCTAATAAATGGCATTTTAAGCAATACTTTACAGAGACTGAATATTTTTCTCACTTGAATGATCTCTGGAGATTATGTAGTTCAATCCTCTTGCCAAGGCAGTGTCACTAATAGCAGGTTACACAGAGAAACATCCAGGTGGGGTTTTCAATATCTCCAGAGAGGGAGATCACCTCAAATGTCTGTGTGATAATGGTATGAGACATGGTATGAAGTAGGGAAAAGAAGGGCTAACAGTCCTTTTTATTCCTTCTCTTCATTTAGAACAAGAAAACTCTAAGTATGACATTTGCATATATGGACCAGTATGTTTCTCTTTTTGGAGGCATCTGGAAAAAAAAATGTCACATGAGAGAAGTCAGAATGATAAAAGATGACTCAGGCTAACAGTGAAATGAGGTTTTAAAAAAAAAAACAAACAAAAAACCCCAACCAACAACAACAACAAAATAACAACAACAACAAAACAAACAAACAAACAACACCCCCCCAAAACAAAACATCCACACCAAAAGACAACAACAACACCAAAAAACACAAAACAAAACAAAAAAACCAACCAACCAACCAACCAACCAAATAAAAAACAAAAAGGAAGAAATCACATGTTACCATGAAATTAATGATCACAAAGGATTGAACAGTGAAGACAAATATGACTGGAGTTTCAAATTCTTTAATAACAACAGCAATAGGGGGAAAAATGCAGCAACAAACACCTCCCCCTGAACTTTGAAATATAGGACTGATCCTGTCAGCAAAATTCCCATTGCTTCTTACGTCACACAAACTCCCTCTTCTCTCCTGTGAAGACAATATCCAATTTCTCATCACCATTTTTCGAGCAGAAAGCTTAATCCAAGAGCCTTTCCTAGGGTCAGGGATGAGCACTTCTTCTTTCTCTGCCACATCGTGGGACATAAGGCTGTTACAGTCAGCCCCCAAGAGCAGACCTCATTGACCTCATTGCCCCCAGGCTTTCACCAAGTAACCTGGCTGCTCAAAATTGATTTTTAGTGACTAACACCAATGACCTCTGATACAATATTATTCATAAGTCTCAAATACTACAGTTCATAGACAGAATGAAAAATTGGGATTAAAATGCAAAACAACCCCAAAAACTCAAAATGAATGTCTGCTATGAAAGTGTTATCAACAAGACTCTGATGTGTGTTTTCAACATTAGTGTTCCAAGGGATTTACTAGCTATTATATTACTACAAAATATTATAAATTATAAATGTCTCCTTTTCTTCTGGCATTTCATAAAGTTGACAAAGTTTTATCATCAGTTTTGGAAAACTACATATCTTTTCTCTTTTACAAAACCCAGAAAACATTTGCAAACAAGGTTATTGCAAATACAAAACCCTCAAGTAAATTATTCTTTTTATTCAAGAATTGAAATACCTGAATAGAAATTAATTCTTCCAAATATATTTAAATTCAAATGAATGTAAATACCTGCACCAAAGCCTATTTTGTAGGATACATGTTTTCACCTCATAAGTACACTGATATTCATAGAACCACTGAATACTGGAATAGCCTAAGTAAATCAAATATTCCTGTCAGGCTCCTACATACCTTATCCATTCACCAGTTCAGATTTTGGGTTTTTGAAGATGCCACCCTGCCCTCTTCTTCCCTAGCTAGCCTGGCTTGAAATTTTTTAGCAGGTCCTATAGATACAGAACGGAGAATCAGATCACATGAGAAATATATAGGGAAAAAAATTAGTAAGAAGATAGGACAGACTACAGTAATCAGGCACAGAACTTTTGCCTCACAAGCAGACTAAGCAGCAGTTTATACGCAGCTGGCACCTCTTCTCTCATCTCCTCTCCTTTGCTTACTCCTCTCTGATCCAGCTTGGTAACTCCCTTTCCCTGCCTTTGGCCCTTCCCCTAAAGATCCCGTAATAGTTCTCCACATGCACACAATGCCTTCAGAATATCCGTAGAAGTTTTATAAAACCCAACAAACAGGGTCAAAATTCCCATAAAAACTCTTTCCCAGGAGACTCAATAATTATCTTGTTTCCCTAGTTTCTCCTGAAGTACAAAGTTCTAGTTGAACTTCTTCAAAGCTCCAAGTGGTTCCTTCAGTTGTCCCTTGACCAGTGACCAGAGATACAATCTTGGTTACTTTGTTATCTCCTCTCCCTTCTGGTTTACCTGTCTGAGTATCTCACTTATTGCTTATCCTGTCTCTTGTCCTTGCCTCTTACATTGATGGGCTATCCAGTATGTATTCTGAGAAACCCAATATCCTCATGTTATCTTTGACAGACTAAGTTAGTCTTCACCGAGTCAGACTTGCACTATCAATATCACTACAATTTTATGCATTACAAAGATTTTCTGATAAAAAAGGTAGTGTAAATAAATGCTATGAATATACACATCAGTAAAGTGCAAATCTTTAGGAATCAACTAAGTTTCGCTTATGTGAGTATAGCATAATATTCTGCTTCACACCAAACATGCAAATGAAAGATGCAGTCTGCTGCTTTGTCAAATCTTGCTTTACTGACATGAAAAATTATTGTCGGTGCCAGGACAGGTCTAATTAAAGACGAAAAATAATCTACTGTTATTTCTATTGTGCAGCAGTGTGAGAAGGCAGAATGTTATCTTTCTCTTAGTCTAGATTCCCAAATAAATTGAATACACAGGCTTTTTAAGTTACTCAATCGTTTTTGATCCTTCAGGTCAAACTTTATGGATGGACAGATGATTCAAATTCCAGAATTTGTTTGAAAAAATGCTTAATAGTTACATATTGAAGAAGGATACAAATCACTGTCCTTACTGAGGAAAGGTAGGAAAACCACCACTGTTTTATACTCATAGTATCTGGCTAAAGAGTTATCCTCTGGCTAACAGTCAGCCTGTCATTAAGTACCTGCTTAGCTCCCCAAAAGTCTCAGTCTTGTATCTTTTCCCTTATGAGAACATCTAAAGACATGGGGGATTTTGGAGTTGATAAAGCATAGGATAGAAGTGAAATGAAGCCAATTTTTGCCAAGAGAAGTTCCCTGGGTTTTGCAAGAATTCATCTTCAGTTAATAGTCCCACTGAGAAAAAGACCAAAACAAGCAAACGACAAAACAAGAACAAAACAAAAACAAAACCTAAAAAAATGAAAAAAAAACCAACCCAAAACCAAAAAACCGAAACAAACAAAAATACCAAAAGAAACAAACCAAACAAACAATAAAAAGACCCCAACCAAAAACTCCCAACAAACCAACTCACAAAGCAAAATAAAAACCACAACCTCCCCATCCCTCCCTGCAAAATACTTCTGCCTTTGCACATTTATCTCAACGGGTTTTTTGCTTTAGCTTGGGAGGTAGGAGAGGATTTGTTTGTAAGTGGTTAAATCACTCAGTGTATGCTATTGAGTAGCTTATCAACCAGTAATTAATAAAAGACAACATAAGACCCATTTCCATCAACTTCATTATCACTCAGCTTCCAACATTCTGAGAGACAAATCCAACCATGTAACCCATCTGTGTTGATCCACAAAGGCCTTTTTTTCTGTTGTAGCATTATTGCCTCCTAACCTTCAACTACAGAAAGAGTAGAGGAAAATAAAATAACAATTACTTCTCACCATTACAAATACAGTTGTTTCTTCTCTGTATTTGTACTGAGATATAAAAAAGGTGACACAAAAATGCACTTATTAGGTAGCTGGCACAATAAAGAATGCATTTTCTGGAATGCCTAAGTACTAAAGGAATCAAACTTTAATTTTCCTTTTATCACCTGGAAAAAGAAAAAAGGGCCTGCTGTCATGAAGTATAAAATTCATTGTCTGATATGATCTAGGTTTTAAAAAACCCAACAACACATTTCACAGTACAGCACTTAGTTTATTCAGGAAGATTAGGATTAGAATATGTAATATTTGCTTGAGTGCATGCCCTGTCTCTTTTGCTTACAATGATGAAATAAGATCTAGATCTCTTCAGCAAATTTTCTTTTCCTGTTTAAACTGTCAATCTATAATGAAATGTAGAAGGCTTGAGCACAAAGTAAAGTTTGTTGTAAAGAAAAGAATCAATGTAATTTCTCTAAGTACATCAAGTTAAGACACTCTACAGTAAAACATAGCCCCACACAGAATTTTTCAGGAAAACAAAGACATTTGAAATAATACAATTTATTACAGTTCTGCAGTTACATGTTCTGAAGCTATATTAGACAAAATTATGTTTATAAAAAGTGCTGGCTTAAGCAGCATTTGAAGATGTTTTGGGGGTTATATTTTGCAAGATCTTGAGGTACCTAATAAGGCATCCTCTTCTAGCTAGTAAGAATTTTTTGATAAAGTTTCTTTATTTTGGGAATTGGACTTTGAAACATTTTGTTGTGTTTTGTGAAGTATACACATACTGAAATATAATTCAGTACAGAAATAAAAGTAAATTGTGAATTATTCAGCAGACATTTATTAAGTGATGGATGTTAAGTGATTGCAGTTGTTGTGGCACTGTGTCTAACAGACCTACATGAACTCCAAATCGCCTCACAAGTTACTTTGCTCTATGTGGATTTATAGCACACGATTGTAGCAATGTAATTTGTAGGTTTATGACATTTTCCCTTATTAACCCCTCTCTCAAGAGGCCTGAGACATGATCCACATGATGTCCTACATATTATATTTCCCTGGCTGGCCTTTTCTAGACAAGCTTTTAGTACTAAAAGAGCCTGCTCACCTGAAGGAGCAGTCACATCAGGACACACCACAAGCCAGTGATATCTGCTCTATTTATTGACATTTATCCACATTATGCTCTTCTGTAATTAATGACAGATGTTATCTGTGCAGAAAGCTGAAATGAAAGTGCACAGTAGAAGAAAAATAATGTCGCTTAGCAATTTACAGCATTAAAGAGAAAGTTAACCAGGCAATATAGAAAAGTTTCAGTCAAAGCTGGAGGTTACAGTAAAGCTCAGAATGAAAGGCACAAATTATCCTTACACAGCTAGCAATTTGTAAGTTATACCTTTCATCATCAAATGACCAGCTTCTGAAAATATTAACATTTAATCAGTGAAACCTATAATAACAGACACGGTGGCACGCCCTAAAACTTCTATATTTATAAGTTGGAGGAAGCCCAGATTTTGCAAAAAAAAAATTTCTTCATTGACTTTCAATCTCATCGGAGTTCCATTTGGACATTGGTTTTTGGCCCAATCTCGGTCCCTTGGAACCCCTTTGTAATCCAAAACTGTTTCATGAACATTCAACTAAAGAATGGGGCCTGTTGCCACCATAATAATTCATGGTAATACAACAACTTAGTTCTGCTCTTCATCTTTCCAAGGGGTCTCTCCCAGGAGAGAAAAAAAAAAAAAGTGTCACTTTTATTTCCTGTATTTTTCTGAGTGAACTGCTTACATGAGGTTGGACTGATCTTGGCAGTTACCTACATACAGGTGTAAGAGTGCCTGTTGTTCTGTGTTATTTTGATGGGTGTTGTAGCATACACAACAAAACAATTACAGGCAGTAAGAAATCCATTACAGTTCACAGAGAGGGGCAGAATAACTGAAGTTAAAAGTGTAAAGCAACTGCAAGCCTGAACACCATCTCTTGGGCACACCACTCCCAGAGCAAACTGAGAAAACCTCCTTAAAAACATAGCATCTTTGCAGGGACATACTGGAAATAGGATCCTGTAGCAGCAAGGGGAGATCAGCAGCTCAGGCCCAGCTGCACATAGGTGCTGCAGGCAGCAAGGGAGGATATCTGTACAGGAGGAAGAGAACAGCTGCACAGTGACCTGAAACGGAGCATTTTGGCAAATGTCAAGGTGAAGTTTCAGCACGGTAGCACACGACTGGGCTCAGCAAGAGGAAAAGGTATGTGGCACACCAAAGAACATAAGCAAGGCATCCTGTCAAGTGGTGGGTGGTACTTTATGCTTAAATGAGTGCAGGAAGCAGCAGGCCGTGCTCTGTAAAGAATACTTTGTTCTGATGTTTCTACCATATCTGTAAGGGAACCTTGCTTAATTTCCAGATGCAGCTTACTATTTCATACACTTTGACAAAAGCACATAAATGACATATCTTACACAGGATAAATCGGGAGAGAAGAGAGGGAGAATTTTGTCTAATTGTGTCTCTCTTTCTCCAGAGAGAATTATTAACACTCATTGAAACTAAGAAGATATATACCTTCTTCTGTCTAATTATTTCATATTTTGATGATTAAAATATATGAGATTAAATAACCATATGTGCAAGCATGCAGATAAAAATGTTCCAGCTGATCAAACTGGATGGTAAGAATGGTGTTTGCAGGTCTGAGCTGGTTTGGACTAAACCCTAAAAATATTCAGAAAATAAAAACCTATGAGTAAAAATCTCTTGCTGTTGAGAGCCTACTGTATCTACAGCATCTTGCTATACTCCTAGTGCCAATGTCTTCATTAAATGTTTTGTGTTTTCTGGCCTTCCCCATTTTTAACTGGTATTACAGAAAGTAAATTACATTCCCTATATTGTATTTCACTCTCATTTTTACAGTCATCTCCATTGGTTTTGAAGTTCTTTTGCATAATATGTACTATAATTCATATCCAAACCACTTAAAACTCACAAATCACCATCTGCCGTCTCAGTCTTTCAAAGCACTAAAAATATTTTTAAACATATGTTCCAGTATTTCTGTATTTATAAAACTGATAAACACACTACATTCAAAATAAAATCTAAAAAAACCCCAACAAAACAACAAAACCTAAAAAGGTACATGCATAAACACTTTCAAGTTCTATAAATGATCTACAGGATGCATCCAAGTAACTTCTGCTCTTAATTCCTCTTTGTATCAGCTAATAAACAAAAGGTAAAAAGTTATCAATTACTAATTAAAGTACAAGTATATATTTAAAAAAATACTTGCTAATGTATTGTAAATGCATCATAAATCACAAAGCTCAGATATTTAAACTGTCTTTAAATATGAACTTAATAAAAATAAAACAGATTTTCTCACTCATGCAAATATGAAAACATTGCAGTAAGTTGGCAGAACCCCTTGAATTTGCCTCACTGTGCAGCTATCTAATGTACAAGAAATTAGTCAGCCAAAGGAAGTTTTATATGGACGTTTTATATAGAAGGATGTTTTATACAGAGATAAAACTCAGTGAGGAGCATGCATGACCTCTTGCTGAGCAATACCTTCAGTGCAGCTATCTCAGAGTGCAGCTGGAGTGGGAAAAGCAAGCTGAGATCTGGCATGAAGTCAGAAATGCTGGCCCTCTGAACAACAAAGGGCCTGAGGACCCATGGCCCAGCCAGGGCACTGGACACTTAGAGACAGCAGGAGCCAAGACCCCATAGAATTTCCCACCCTTGGACTGTGAGGGTAGAAAAGCCCAGGGGTTCCTTTGGTTTGGGTGTCTCCTCAGAGGCACTAGGCCAAGCTGTTATTTTGTTATTTAGTTATTGGGCCAAGATTAAATCATCTGAGAGATCTGGACACCTGAGACTCTGCTGTTGGAAACCTGGGGTCTAGCCACTAAGGAGACCTGGTGTGCCTCTGAGTGTGGGGTGTGTAGCTGTGAAGGGACCTCGCTCCCAGTTCAGGTGGTGTGAGTGTGTCTGCCAGAGCAGCTCCTGAATGGAGCCAGAAATTTCCCAGGTGGGGAAATTTCATTAACACTTTAGTATATCCTAGAGCCATCATTTAATGGTCAATTTTTTTTTTTTTTTTTTTTTTTTTAACCCAGGAAAAGCTACCTCCTTGGTGTCACACTCAATTTTTCAAGTAGTCACCTATAAAAGTTGAAGGATACTCCACGATTTTTGTGTAAGAGTAAGGGTGTAAACTTTGCTTGAGATTATCAGAAAAGAAATTCCCACACACATAAAAGCAAGCAAACAAAAACCCAACAAAAGCCCCAAATGGTGTACTGATTATTATTTAATCAAAATGGAAAGAGCAGTGTTTTACTTAATATAAAAGGATTTCTTTCAGGGCCAGTAAACTTCATCTAGCAGTTTGTCTCAAGTGTGGATACCTTTCTGGCTATATTGAGACAATTATGTCAAAGAGAGAGCAGAGACCATTCTGCTATAATCACTTCAGTCCCCTACAGCAGTGTGATTTGTGCAGACTGCATGGACTGAATACTAAGTGAGCCCTGATGCTCTAGATACCACCAATGTGGAACCAGAAATGGATTGGAATAACTAAATAAAACATTCTGGAATTCAGTACAGAATTTATTTTGCCCATGTGGCCACATATGGCTCTGTTACTAAGAAAGTAACCCTGTTCTAAGAAAGAGAAGTCAATGTAATAATAATGTTAAAATTACTGTCATGCGTACTACTGATTAGGTAGGAATAATATATCCATTTTAAACTTCTGGTGCTTCCTGACCAAATTACTCCTCTTTGTATTCTAAGACCAGTGAAATAATGGGCATAAAAAATGTGACAAATATTGCTAGACATACTACGAATTCTGAGCAGCACATGCAGCATTTTAGTGTCTGCAACACATACACCTTACTGGGTGTGGTACAAGGACACTAAAAGTGAGTGATATACTTGTTTTGTGCCCAGTAAACTGAAATATGTCCTTGACAATAGCTTGCAAGAGGTAAATGCCAGACCTGTAAACCTGTACTGCCAGACTTCCCTTTGGTTGAACTTCCTGCTTGGAAGAAATCATTATAAATAACTTCAGTAGATTTTTAAACTCCTTCCCAATCCTTGTTAAATATAAGGGAGCAAAAGCATTATCACTAGCTCAAGGGGGGATATTTTGGATTACTATTTAATAATACAATACATATGAAAAATTTGGAAACAAATGCATTGTTTTGGAAGAATAAGGAGATATATTTCAAGTACTTTTTGGTAATGAATATGATTTTTGGTTGGCAGAAGTACTCTAAAGTCATTACAGTGGCACAAGTGTGTAAGATGTTGAAACAGTAATACCAACAATGATTTAAAGCCTTCCAGTGGTGAGCTAAGGTTGCTCCAGGACTAAACCTTATGATGGTGTGTATCCTCTGAACTTTAAAGACGTAACAACTTTGAAATATATCAACGAGATAAGGTTAAAACATAATACCATGGAATTTTTTACCAGTTGGATCATGTTTGAGCGAATTCCTCTGTTTTGCAAGGCAGGATGTTTCCCTTACTGTTACTGAGACATGGCAACTCTTCATGCTGATAAACTCATTATGAAAGATGAGTCCTTCAGAAGTGATTGCTTATTTTCGGAATAGATCTCCAACTCTCAAGGCTAAGTACTTCTTAAAATATAAAATATTGTGAAATGCCTCTTTTCCTGTTTTGCAGATATTTTTAAAAGGGTTCACTAAAACTGGAGAAGACAGAAGTGGGGTGGAGGCGCACAAGCACAGATTAGTGAGGTAAATCCCTGTTAGATTTTGCATTGACTTTAAGGAAGCCTACTGAATAGTCCTCACCTGGTATAAAACAGTCCTTTTGAAACTTTTCACATGAGAGAACAGCTTGCTCAGTCAGAACTAGAGGTTTCCACCAACAGCTCCTGTGAGACACACAGCAATTTGATGAAGTGCTTACAAAACGCTGAACCATTCCCAAGGAGTTGGCCAAAAAAATTTTCTTTTAATTTAAAATTTTTAACAAGTTCAACTTTTCCATCTGCTTTGAGCCCTACACCAAATGAAGTGGGTTAAACAAATCATAATCTATATTGAATTAAAAAGGAAATGAGACTTGCAAAGGCGTTTCTTAAACTAACAAAGGAAATAATCTTAAAAACACAACTCTTGTTCTTTGTTGACTTTGTAGCACACTATTTAAATACCTGAAATATAATTGAATTACTAATTGACATGTTTCAATTCTGAAGTAAACAATTGGTTTGATACAAATGATATTTTATTATTTATCCCAGATGAAAAAAAAAGTGAAAAATTTACATTATATTTTGAATTCTCTTTTGACTAAGCATGCACATCCTCATTTCATGTTGGACAATTCCTCTCAATTCATATCTTACCAGCTGAGAAAAAGCACAACAGGCGCAACAAGGAAAGGCATTTCTAATTTACAAATATCCAAACATACAGAGAAAAATTAAGTAGATAGAATGGGAACAACTTTTAAGACTGAATAGTTTTTCAACATACTTTTAAAATGAAGAGCAAAGAAGGTCAAGAAAACTGTGCAGTGATTATGAAGTAAAGAGCCTGTCTGCCTAACAAAAACCTGGGATAATGCATAGTTCAATGAAAAATGGTATTACTTGATAAAGCAGTATCAGGAAAAGCAAAGAGCACTCTGAAGAAGAAAACTGACAAAGTTCAACGTAAAAGTTAACATTACTTTTGTTTCACTGCTGAAATGTATGCTTCTTCCTGTCTTCAAACATATTTGTCTTGAAAAAGACCAGGAAAATTGAAAAGATCCTTGATGAAAGATAAATATTGACCATGTAACCATAGGTATTGTTGATCATTGATATCTGTTGTAAGTATAACTTTTCTTTGAGATTTATCCATGCTTAACTTCAAAAAATATATCTAGTTGAATTTACACAGTAATAATTTAATAGATTACTATTTTCAGCTAATATTATCCTGTTAAGTTTTGCTATACATTTATGTATCATCATTCCTTAGAAATCATTTCATTCAATTAAGTGTAAAGGTTCACAACACTCTCATCCAAACTAACAGCCAAACTAGTTCTAGTCAAAATTGCAGAAGCTCTACTTCCTGCTGTTCTCTCCCTTGTTTGCAAACTAGTATGAAAGATAGACTAATAGTCCCTATAAAAAGCTTCCTAATTTATTGAACCTTTTTATTATATTTTCTTCAGTATGGGTGACACCCTTCATGAAGCACAATGTAGCAGAGAAGACACCAAGTAAGCGAGCTACTTTATGTGTCCTTGAGAACATACGTGTCCTGTAGACTCTGAAATGAGGCCTGGCTTTCCATGATGTTTTCTAGTTTTCATGCTCAGCTGTTCCAAAGGGAGATGGTAGGAGGCAGGAGGCAAATGTTTTTCATCTCTTTCCTTTGACAAAGTCAAACTTGGCAACTGTAGAGTATTCCCCAGAGAGTCTAGATACAGACACAGTCTGGGACTACAACACTGAAAGTTGCTTATGACTTCTGCAAAACCATCATGTGGCCTTCTTCTACAAACTGATCTGAAAAATAAGTGTCATTTTTCATGTGGTAACTGTAAGGTTAGTGAGGTATTCATTGTATGTTTATAGGAAAGAAGTGTAATCACCGAACAGAATACCTAAACATTTTGGAGTTTGTATTGTGTTGATGATAATTTATTAAGGGCTCAGGTGAAGCAAATACACACCTTATCATTTTGCTTAGGTCTCCAAATAGTATAAGTATCATGTGTATATAGTATACACTTTCTCTAAGTAATTATCTTTTATTCAGTATCAGACAATGAGCCAAGAGGGAATGTACATAGTGCCTAAGCACAACTGTGTATTCTGCTTGCAAGGAGTATTACCATCTTTCATTTACAAGTGACGTGGCTACTCCTTGTCTAACCATGTAACAAGCATTTCTTCCACATAGTTTATTGCAGATGAAAAATTAAACAGCAAAAATAATTTATTTTTTTTAATCTATGTTGGAGAATTTGGATTTTGTTGGTAGTCTGAAATTTCTTCTCTATATTGAAGTTCTTCAAATACAATCTTTTTGAAGAATGAGCCAGAGATATTCTAAACAGCTGCTATGATATTCAGCTGCATTTGGCTTACTGAGTCACATGGCACTGGTTTTGTTTCCTAATTCATCAAGGCACCTAGAGTTTTCACTTCAATGACAGGACTCATTTGCTTAAAGTAGTCAAGTAGTTAACTGCTAAATATCCAGCTTTCCATGTAACATGAAGTACATAAATGTACATTTTTTTATACATGTTATACTGACATGAACAAAAAGAAGATCCCAAAAAGATAGCCCTGTTACTGAGGGAGGATAACCACATGGAAGAGGCTGAGGAACTCACTTCTTTCTTTTCCTTAGTTTTTAATGCCACATTTTCCTCAGGTCCCTGAGGTTACTACACCAAAACACTGTGTTCCAAGTGTAAAAAAAACAAAACAAAACAAAACAAAACAAAAGTTGAGCAGTCTAGCTAGCCTTTTATGATCTGACCTAGATTATTCTGTGATTGGAAACTTCTGTCATATTACACAAGATTTTAAAGTACACAACTGAACTTGAAATGAAATCCATAATAGTGGTGGTAACCATATACACATCTTCTGTTATAAATGACCATGGAATAAACTGTAGTATTTATTATGAATTAGAAGAGCATCCTTAGTGAAAGAGCTGAGCTTTCATTAATGTCGGTCTGACATTTGCAAAATTGATTTGTTTTGACATTTAGAGCTCTTCTGTTGTAGTGTGGGCTCATGTCTGACATTAAGCAAACTAAATTACAGTGGTTTTGCTTAAAAGCTTCCCATAAAATACTGTTATTTTACAATGCAGATGACATCTGTTCTAGTAGAAGCAGTCATGTTTTACAAAAAACGTGGCAGGTATACTGACTTATGTGAAAACAAAATCCTTAAATGAAGAATATTCAAAGCATTAAGTGTTGGACACTGAAAATAAATCAAAAATCAGACAACTTGTAGGTTTAGTCATAAAACTTGGAATCCAATTAAAAGTTTGAGGTAATGCATCAAACCTTATCTGCATTTTTATCTTAAGAGAAAAAAAAGTTTTCATTTTAAGAAGAAATACAGATAACCTGAAAGGGCATGGGATGGACTAGTTCAGATATTGGAACTCTTAATTTATCAGTATGCAGGTCTTTTACTCACATTGGTTTATATTTGTAATGCATAACAGATCAAGTTAAAGAGATGGTTGATTTCCTTCTGAGTGAATCACATCTAAATGCTCCTTGACTATTAAATTTAATTATTTTTTCTGATACATTATATTAATTCAAATTATATTTTGGATTCAGTTTCTACTACATAACCACAATCTATAACAAATCACTGTGTTCTTCTGAGGTTTAAATATGAAAGGTAGACAACACAGGATCTAAAATGGTAATCCAAGGGTTATAGGCTTTTTTTTAACAGCTTAAAACCCATAAACTAAGTTCAAGTAGTCTTTATCATCAATCATACATGGACTATTCCAATATTCCTTCTTTTTTACCCACTTTTTATCCTCTCATGGTAAAGATGGATGTTGGCAGAGAAGCACAACTGCTCCTAATAGCTACTGCTTGGGAAACCTCAACCCCTACCAAGCACAGCAGGTTTCTTTTACTGGGAACCTCAGCAGAGCACACTCTCTATCCATATGGGGGGACATTCTCTATCCATATGAAGCAAGACACTCCATCCTACCTTTCTGTCAGCTCAAGAGAAGCAACAAAGCCCAGAAGAGCCTCTCACCTCCTTTGCTTTCAGTATTCTCACCCCCATTATGGTACTTGGTTTGTTTTTCAGTTACCTGGGATTTCCAGATGGTCTCACAGGACTCTGCTAGACAGATTCAATATTGTTTAATTTCCAAGATCAACTGAAACCAAACCAATGTGGCCAATGTAGATAGTGCACATGCAGACATTAAATGTCTTCACTTGTTCCTTTCCTAAAATTTTGGCTCAACACTGTCAATATCACAGAAGAATTGTGCCAAGCTGGAAATGTACTTTGATCTACTTCTTTCTTGTCCAAGCTAAACTTAGCAAGTGCCTGTGTGCATGCTATTCTTTCACTTGATGATCTTTTCCATGTCTTATAACTTATATCTGTTACAAAGTGCACTCATTTTATATCTAAAAATGGGTTTTGACATTAACGTGGTATTCAAGGTGAAGTCCTGCCATCAGCTCCATGACATTTGCTTTCAGAGCTGCTTTCCAAAATGTTGTCTTTACTCTAGTATTTCTTGTCTGCTCCTTTCACTGAACTGTCTGCTTTGACATACAGCTCTTTTGTGGAATTATTAAAATTAAATTTCAGTAACAACTTAAATATAAATATAACTGAAATTATTTTTCTGGAGCAAATTGCACACTACTTGTCAATTCTATACACAAACATCAGCCTATTCTCTTTCCTGGATCGTATTTTCCCCTATTTCCAAACTTAGTGAAATCAGTGCAATTTTTTTCTTTTTTGAGTTTTGATTTCTTCCCTCTTAGTCTAGTCTCTTTTTGTTTGCAGTTTCATAAAAGGGTATCTAATATTAAGCTCGTGAGAACGCAGATGTCATGTATTTGATTCTGATGGACATTTCTGGAACCTATGTTGTCTATAGCCTTGCATCTTTAATACTCTTGGTAAGCAAACCAGAAACATGCTAACAGTATATCCTCATCTAGCAGCCTCACCTTATTTTTATGTCAATCCATTTGCAGGAGTGTACCTGTATTTTAAAAGCGCATGTACAAAAAGATAAAGCTTAAAAAAACCGAAAAGACTTGTCCTATTAAAAATTGAATTTAAACCCACAAATTATTTTTCCCATTACTTTTACTTAAATAAAACCACATTTTAAGCTTTAAAATATACATTAAACAAATTATATTTTAACCACTGTTAAACTCGAAAATCAAACAAGCTCAATCAGATTATTCTTAGATGACTGAGTATTGGCATTAATACCTGGTAGACTATTAAGATGATGATGATAATTATTTATTTTATGGATGAAATGAAACAGCTCAAGGGCTGAAATACATGAATTTGCATTTTAATGCATTTTTCGCAAATTGATATGTCAAGCCAAGGACATGATACGTTTACTCAGACAGAATGAACCAACATTTATCTATGAAATTCCAGTTTTAGAGGGAGAGAACGTCTATCAAAGATGTTTTATGTTCTGCTCTTAGTTGATATTTGTCACTACTAGTGACAACTGAAGTTCAGGGACAGTTGAAAACTTGAAGCAACATTATTAAATATCATTAGACAACTCTATTAATTTTACAATTAACTGTGTCAACAGTAGTTTAATAAAATAATCCGTTTGGAGTTTTTTTTTTAAACTAGGTTTTTCACTGCACATTAATGAAGATATAAGAAATCAGTAGTCTCAGCATCATTTCCAACAGTGTTAAATCATCGTCCTCGAGAAGGAGATTATTGTAATAATTAATATGTGCCTCTACTGATCTGAAAGAGTAATACCACTTATATTTTTTAATACTAAGAAATCCATAAACATTTAAGATGTTCCAGATTACACACTATTAGTTTCCTTGTCTTTTTTACTTCCAGTGACTAATGAACATCAAAAGCAAAGCAATAACTTGAAAGTCCACAGGTAAGAAAACTGACATATTAAACTATGACTTCTAAACCACTCAGTATATAATTGACATTGTTACTCAACACCTGTAGTTGCTTTTTCACAGAATCAATAAGAATATGTAGTCTATCAAAATGGGAAAATTTTGGTACTCTGATACTATATAAAAAGTGTATCATTAATCTAGAAGTTACAAATAATTTTGTCTACTGAAGTAGTACAATTACATGCTATGTAATAAATACACAATAGCTTCAGGTTACTGAAACTAATATGCTGGACTGTAGTCTTAATTTCAGTGTGAATTTTCAATAGATTAATTCACACTTTTTTCTAAAAAATTTTGTTAAGAATAAAATGTTAATGCTTCTAGACCTTAAAAACAAACAAACAAAAACAAACCACAAACCCAAACAAACGAAACACCACAACCAAAACAAGAACAAATGATCTTTTAAGTATTTACCACTCCCTACATTCAAACACTCCTAGGAAGTGTCTCAAATCTAGTGGTGCAAATACATCTGAAGTGAGCATCATACGAGCAGAATTTAGAGCAAACATCTTCCCATAAATGAACATCTGTGATGCTTCCAGTAAATAAACAAAAAAGCTGACTTTAGCCTGTGCTTATATTTGCCGTCAACACTGGTCCTGCCTCATAATCCTCAACAACACAAAAGCCCATTTCAAGTGTGTATGGACTTTGTACATCAAAACCCTGTTGGTTTAAGCTCATGTACATTGCATCTACAAGGACTAAGTGTCAGAAGGAGGTAGTGGCATTATAGTGTGTACCAAACTCTGCAGATTAACATCATGAGTGCATGATTCTGTATTCACTGTGAATACAGAATCATGCATTGTATTAACTGTAGAAAGCTTTGCCTAGTTGCTTGAGACCAGCTGATTTCCACAAGCACAAAGAAGCACAAATCAGCATCAACAGGCTGAGGAACTTGAGGAACCCTGTCACAGTAACCATATGCCTCTCACCTGGCTCTTTCAGGGCTGTCAGAGAAGGATCAATTAGCCCATTGTCCTGCAGCAACACCACTCACAATGGAACAGGTTCTTCTCAGACCAGGTACTGCTCCTGCCTACCACTTTTCAAATAAAAAACAGCTTTTCTAGTATTTTTTCTTTTCTTCCTTCCCACCCCAGATTTTATAAAAAGGACAGTACTAATTTATTCAAGAAAAAATGTAAATCAACTGACAGGATGGATACTCATGATAAAATTCTACTTGAAAATGTGTTTCTGTTGAAAAGCAGAAATTTTACAAAATAAATTTACCAAATTCAAAATGTGGGGAAGCTTTGACACAAAGAAAAGTTTGTTATTTTTCCATATCATATGATCATCACATTAATGTACTATATTTTCATTCATTCATTTTCCCATTACACTTGTCAAAAGGTATACTTGGCTGTAATGGAATAACTTCCAAACTTCTAGAGCTGCTGATTTTTCAGCTAAAACACCTTTGTAACTAGATGACTTACTAAAAACCGTCTTAGAGGGATTACCACAAGTTGACAATCTCTGAATGCACAGCGCAGAGGCACACACGGATCAACACAGGATCCACACATTTATCCTGCTGGAGTTCCTGGACATCTTTTCAATTCCTTTAGAAAAGGGAAGGTAAATTGAAGTATCTCCAAGTGAAGAATCTGATAAGAAAACAAGTCCCCCAAAATCACTACCAAAGCTACTAGTCACAATATTGTCTCTGGAAAATGCTAATAGGTCTCTCAGCACTTCACATCCACTGGCAGGATTCATACTGCTACCTCTTATCAAATCACAGCCTATTCATAAAATGACAGCTTGGTATCTAAAAGATCATACAGTCAATAGAGCCAATTTAATATCAAAAAGAGACTATATAAATTACTCCAGACACACACTAATAGAATGGAGGAAAAAAAGACAGGCAAGACCACATTCTCATCATGTGAGCAGGTCATCCACTAAATATATGTAAAGTAAGAATTTTCAGTGTTATAAAAGCTGAATGCAAACAATGATAGAGTTCAGAAGGATATTTTCTCTTTACACAGTTTCAAAAATATCAAGTTTTCTTAATGATTCTTCTAAATGCATAAACAGTAATGTCTTGCATACCATGGGAGAAGTTAACTTCCAGAAAGATAAGAAGATTAGAGGAGAAATGAGAAATAAGCAACCAGATGTATTTCACAATGATCTATTTTGCTCTGTATTAAGAAACCTAGAGTTAGGGACTGTAAATTCTAATAGAAGATAAAAAAATGTTTAAAAAATCTAATTAAAATCCAGTTTGGAACAAAATTATATTCTATTCAATTGTGATTATTTCTTAATAGAAACAAAGGCAATGTGTTTTATTTACAACAAAAGTTATAATAAAAACACAGTTCTTGATTCTCACATACTATCCTTTCACAGCCATGTGAACCACTAAAACTGTCACTCAAAAGCTTGCAAGAAAAGCTGCTGATTCTGATTACTAGGCTTAATACAAGCACCAGCCATGTATAAATGAAGTTGCATAGAATAAAGAAAGCAAACAGAAAAAGATCTTCTGGGTTGTCCAAATGAAAAGCAGTGGCAGCAGTTATTTCCAGGAGGGCAGTTAGTTCAAAACATAGCAAGTTCTTCAATAAAACAAATAGAGAAGCCTTAGTCAGCACCTTTCTGAGGGTTTGGGTTCACTGTCAGCTTTGCAGGTTGTGCAGTCCTAATAGAATTCAGGTATGGCTTCTCACAATCAATAGCTAATAGCTTCAACTTTTTTCATTGATGGGCTTTGACAACTTAGAAAGAAAGCAAGCAAACAATCAAAACTTGCAAAAAACCCCCAAAACAAGTAAACAAACAAACAAAAAATCACAAAAATCCCACCCCGCATATTACACTACTCTTACATTTCTAGGAACAAGCCAAAATTATTCTTCTGCATTTTGACTCCATCAGGTAATTTCTGCCTCCTTCTTGGCACAAGAATGGCAATCAAAAAAAATAATCCTATCAACTCCATATGACCAAAGTTCTCTTACTCTGATGTTGAACTTCAGTGTCAGTAAAATCAAGACAATGAAGTCCAATTCCTATACTAATTTCATGCTTGTTTTCTTGCCTGAAAACATCTGCTAAGATGACAACTAATGAGTAATTCATACTGAATTTTATAATAAAGATACCTTTGTTCTGGAGGGTGTCTTATGATAAGAGAGGTTATTTTTTACTTGATGGAGATGCATGGAGGGGAAAGCATTTTTTTCCCTAGAGAAAGAGAGCAGAATAAATCAATATTACAATAGGTGTAACCATTATAATGATTTATAAAATGTTGATACTGTGTACAATTTAGCGTAAGAACTGACAGCTAAATTCTTTACTGAAAAGGAGGACATACTGATATGTACACAATGTGCTGGAGGAGAACCTTGACCTATATTTAAAATGTGCACATTCAGTTTCTAGGAATTTGGAAAACCAAGCAAAGTAAAAGGTTTTCACATTACTATGTACATGCAGAATCAAGACCTTTGGAATAAACTGATCTGATCTAAGCCTATAGAGTTTTTCATGTAACTCTAAAGCAATTCATACAAATGCATTTAATACATGATATTAGAAGAGCACTAAAAATGCAATTTAGTCTGTCAGAAAAAAATAATGACCAAAATATGTAAGCAAGGAATTGATTCTAATGGCTTACTGTGCACTGATACTGAAATAAAATTAAAGAAAGATGTGAAAAAAATAATACATATGAATAGAGTCAAGGCTGGAAACAGAGAAATTACTATTATGGGAATCTTTGTTCATCTCGTAAGAAATCCATTCTAAGTGCAACTTTTTTTCTAGTACATCTCTTGAATAAATCAACCTTCTGAAAATCAGCTTTGAACTACTGCCATAATCTCACTTATTTGCTGACTTTTCATACTCAGCACTTCACTACGATATAATGCCTACCTATATTTCAGAAATTTTAAAGATGGACTGGTATTTTAAAAGTCATTCAAAAAAATAGTCTTTGAAGAAAAGTAAGGTTGTTCTAGAGTCAATATAAAATGACTGACACTAGGGGCCAGACTCAAAGACCACTGATATTTAAGCAAAGTATTTTAAATCTTGGGTTTTTATCTCTTTAAACCTCAAAATACTGATGTCTCATAATATCTGAGTGGATATATAAGATTTTAATCCACTTCACAAAATTAAAGAGAAACATTTTCATTAAGATAAACAGGAGAGAAAAAAAAAAAAACACCAAAAACGCTTTGTAAAGATTTTTATGTACATATTTTTTAAAAAAAATTATATAAGCAGCTGAAGCACAGTTTTCTAGACAGAGGAATGATTCAAAGAACCAAAGAAGCTCTAGACTTGTCCCATTTTAGCAAGTGAGATCCTGAGTCATGACTGAGTAAGAAAACAAACAAACATAAAAACCCCAGTATCCCTTTTAGACCCTTCAGGAGAGCTGCAGAACTCTCAGACTCTTAAGAGGATGAGCTTTTCTTTGCTCACACACCAAGCTAGCAGGAAGGACACCAGCCAACCAACCCTCCTCTAAAAAACATACACAAAGCTACTGAGACATCAAGGCACAGAAAATATAGTTTCTCTTTCAAACACAGTGGCATAGCTCCAGTAATTTTTCACATCAGATAAATCTAAGCAAACATGATAGCTGCTTCCATTAAGCCAATGGGCACAAATTCCAAGTATATACGAACAGACTGTGGTGTAGCTGATATCTCATTATGTATCCCTTTCCTAAGCCAGTACAAATCCTTTATTTCTAAGTGCATAACAGGGATTTTGAAAACTCATTTGATTATAAAATGAAAATTCCTCATCATCAAAGGCAAGCATGCCCTACACAAAAGGAAACTTCATGCTCTCCTAATAGCTAAACACAAATCTGTTGAACTTTTCATCATGTAAGCAAGTCTTATGATGTTTCTGAAGCTCATTAAATGGAAACTCCTACAGAGAACAACCTCTGGGTATGTGTTTGGCTAAACAGCACAGGTTTTAACTGTGTTTCTTCCTGAAGTGCCAAAAGTTACTTATGTAGCACTCTTATTACATTAAAAACAAAAAAACAAAACAAAACAAAACAAAACCCAAAAAAATCCACCACAACAAAACAAAACAAAACAAAAAAAAACCAAAAAAACACAAAACAAAAATAAAATAAAAAAACCCAAACCAACCAAACAAAAAAAAATAATAACAACCTCAAAAAAGCACACAAAAAACAAAAGCCAAAACACAAATAAAACAGAAAGCTGCTGTAGCCTCAGCAGAACAGCTAGTTTACTTTTCCTTCCCTTTATGCATCATGCATCCTCGCAGAATAATAGATGCACTCAGAGCTGCTGGTGTTAGGACACATTGTTAACCATTGCCAATTATCTTCATTTCCACTAGAGGAGATGGGAGTTGAAAGCAGCTGACACTGCAAAAGACTGAAACTTTAAATTAGGCATAAATTGCAATGCAGTAGGCAGAAATTGCCATCCTAACAGTCTTAATAAATACTGGCATGTATTGAAGTGCGTGCTCCCCACTGCCTTCCACAATGCAAACAGCCTGGCACTCCCTGGTTGCCATGGAAACCACAGGATGCTCCCTTTTAAATTCTGCTGCAGTGCTGAGGCATCATTTCCACTGCACAACGACACGTGTTTATTATTGAAGAATTCTGCTACCACATCATCATATTGCAAGGTCACAAAAATAAGGAATTTTACAGCACACAAAAATTCCATTCAGTTTTCAAGTGCCTGCCTTAGCGATAGTAATGTTAGACACAGAGTACTACAAATAGAAAATGTGCCACCAACATTCTAAAGTAAAAAAAACAAAAAAAACCAAAAAAACAAAACAAAACAAAACAAAACACCATACCATTCCTTCTTTGCTTTTCTGTGGGGAAGAAAAGGTATTTTCTGTTGTTTAACATATGAGATTTTATGAACTGAAATGTTCTATACTGCCTGTACAGTGCCGTTCTTGCACACTTGGAAGAAAACCAACAAGCTAATTCAAAAAATATTTTGCAGAAAGTTACTAAAAGTGGCATTGCAAAAAAAGAACATATGCTTACTCTATGAGACCTATGAAATCCAGATATGCAAGAACCAGCTTGTCACATATTCTGTGGCCATGAACAGAAAGGTTGAGCTCCAAGCATAATATCATCTTAGCATGGCAAAAGAGAGATCTTTGGTCAGTGTACACCTTCTTGCCATCCTGTGTACATACGCTTGACAGTGTACACCATTCATCAGCTATCCCAGAATTTATATGATTATTTTTAGCAAATTCAGGCCAAATCCAATTGCAATAATGATTTTGCATGAAGAAAACCATGCCTTTCTCTGGAAGTATTTCTAAAGTGCCATGCATTGCTATTTCTAGTCTTACATACCTATAAAACACACTTCTGCTACTGAGGCTAAAATCTCCCTTGGTCTTTCAGATAAAAATACAAATACGTATGAGGATGTAATTATAGTTCTATCAGGGCGTTAAATTAGTTGAATGAGTAGACTGCAGTATGCATCATGAGTGCAAACTTGGATAACGAAAGTACTGCAGCTATTCTTAGTCCTTCTCAACAATTTTATTTTTCGACACTTCAACATACATATTAGATGCATAAAATGCTTATTCACTAACAGTTTCCAATCTATCCCTCTACTCCTAGTGGGATTTTAATTCCCCAAAACAGTATAATTGAGCTCAAAACATCAAGTATTACTGATGTTTACCAATTTGACGTGTTTTATCATCCCTGCACCTTCCAGGATACCTCAGATGCTTGCTGCTTCTCTTGAGTTGATCTGATGCTCCATGTTAGAAGTCACTTTACATTATAACCCGTGATGATGTTCCTCAGAGATTAGGAAAAAATCCCCAGACACTCTCTACTTAAACCACCTCAATGAAAAAAATCTGAGCTTTTATACCAAACATGCAGCACGATTAAAAAAAAAAAAAAAAAAAAAAATTGGCTAATTTTGATTACCTTCTTGGTGTATGAAAAGAATTCCTCAGAAGAGCAATCCCAGAAACAAAGAAAAAATGACTGCTACTTTCGCATTGCTAGTACAGCATGAAGCAAATTGATGTGAGTCCTAAAACTGTCCCATCATCAGAAGCTTGTTGCCTCCAAACATAGACTTAAATCCTACTTTCTAAAAAGACATTTTAAAGTTCATACAGAAGCTGTTATACAGAGAGAGGTTCAGATGCTTACTCAAATGGGAAAAAAATCTGGTTTTGGATCTATTCTTCAAAGAGCTTTTAACAAAGTAGATATTCTACCCCCATATCTAAGGGAACATGATATCTGCTATGGTGAGCGATCTTTTTACTCAGTGATTCATTTCTATGTGACTGAGGTACAATTTTTTGAGCAGTACACACTAAATAGAGGTCTTCCAGTACTGTTACTGTTCGTTTGCACAGAATTAGCTGAAAATTACAGCATAATCCAAAGACAACCATCTTTATACAACCAATGATTCAAAGCAAGTTTTTTAAAATTTCAGCCTTACCTATCCCAGTTTTTAAAAAGGCATAAATGCACAAGCAAAGAAATAAAATCTCCCATCTCCTGTGGAGGTGACTGATAGAACAGAACACTCTATCACAAGTTCAAATATTGGATTTGCTGCTAATCCCTGCAATATACAAGGACTGCCCCAGCTCAATCAAATGCAGTTTGAAATGTCATTGAAACTGCTCGCCCATCAGAGAATGACTCACCAGATGCCAAGGCTCTGAAAACCAATCTGCAATCAGCTAAAGATTAAGTGCAAAGACTCACCTCTTACATGTACAAAGGGGACAGAAGGGTCTCCCAGGATAATGGCTCCATTTCTCCTCACTATCCTCTTCCCTCACACCAAAGCACTCAGACCATTTGTCAGGTACATGTTAAGAAAAAGCTGGTTTCAGAGTAGAAAAGCCTTACTTGTTTCTCCAGTGTGGAAGATTGAAAATTTTGGTACAAAATTGTCCATTCCTATCTCTGTGAGACGGAATACTGAATATTAAAAAAAAATAAGGGAAATTTCTAGCAAAAAGTAGCTTAAAGAAACAAGGAGCATTAGCCTCCTAATGTCTTCTAATGCATTCTTTTTGATGAATTATATCCCTAGTCTACTACATCATTTTTTATTACTATAAAACATATTAGAACTTGAAAAGTTGTTCCAACAATATTATTGTGTTCTGACACTCAAGATACAGCATTTTCCCAGTCATTTTCTAATACAAACAACATTAAGAGTGATTCTGTAGTCACTGCTCATGGGATAATTTCCATAAAAGAACTAGTAAAAGACTATGTCCTTCCATGACTGTTAATGCATTTAGTTACATATGCTCTAATTATTGTTAAAATGCTGCCTAGGAATGTGATGTTCACAGCTTTAAATGGGAAAAACAAACAAACCCACAAAAAAACACTCAAAACTTATTATGCATTCAGTCTTGGCTCTTCACTAAAACAAGGTGTCCCTGCTAATCTCAAACTTTGAGTCAAGACTTCCAGAATGATCTTAGACATGTCATGCAAACCACCCACTAGTACAAAACTAACATCTCAATTTATGACCCAATTGATCAATGTTTTTATTGTGAGACTTCAAGTGTAAATAATTCACTTAAAGGCTAACTACAACTTTCTTTTTTCTACATGTTTTTGTCTATAAAGATAAAATTCAAACAAGTTGAAAACTGAATGCATTTCAGAGTGCCTTCTGAAGGCCTTTATCTTCAATAATTAAATAGTGATGCAAAGGCAAAAAAAAAAACAAACATATCTATGCAAGAGAAAAATGTCCTATTGAACTACTCCTCCAATATATATAAGGTTGTAAGAGTTATAAAACAGTTATCTAATTAGGTAATTATAATACAGCAGTTTATCTTAAGGTGTCTTAATTTAAAACACTTTTTCAGCTTCTTAAATTTACATACCTTGAAGATCTTCCACATATAAAGCACATCATACTTCCAGAGACTCTGCAAGTAGCTGCCCACTAGCAAGACATCAATAAGAACAATTTTCCATGTGTTTCTGACTACTTAAGAAACAGCACAATGATTTCAAAAGTTTAGGAATGTCAGAATATACATATCTAGTATTGTTAGCTGAGACAATACACATTGTCAAGAATTTGTAGATTTTTCCTTTTTTTCAAACTAGGGTTCCTATAGCACATCATTATCACATAAGAGAGAGTAAGTATACACTTTTCCCTTGAATCATTGGTCTATATATTCTTCTGTAAGACAGTGTGAAGGAAGCAGACAAACTGTAGTGTTTAGTTTATCCTCAGCTTCTCCTCCAAAGGAAGAGTGTGTTTCCCCAAAGGTGCCAGATACACAGAAAATTGGCATCCAGCACCAATCCTGCTATGAATGTGGACCACTGTGGAAGATATCAGGCAGAACAGCTTTCACTTACCCCAGCTGTTGGCCCTCAGAACTGTATCAGACTCGACAGGCATTCACAGAGAGAGAGTTTATCTGACGTAAATATTAATACCTTCAACTTCTTAATTTTAATTCACCTGATTTTAATTCAGCAAAACCCTACATCAGCTAGGAAAATCTAGGCCATAAAGCTGGCCTGAGACTGGTCAGCTTCACAGACCCCTTCTGCCCCTGAAACCTGTGCACACTCTCTATCTCAATGTAATATTGGGTGGCTGTAACTCCTGGTTACTACATCTGCTTTCCTCAACCACAATATCCTATCTCTACTGTCCAGAAAGAGGGGAAATCTGAAAAAAAAAAAAAATCTTTGACTCCCAGAGCAGACAGATGGAGATGGAATTGTAGATGTGAGCTGTGATGACAATTGTCATCAAATTGTTTCAAATTGTAGCAAAGTCTCATTCTGCAGAATCCTGTGCAGAATTTACTCTGCAGTCTCTATAGACCAAACGGTTTTATAGGAGCCGTACATATATTTCCTCCCACAAAGAAAGAAGTAATCATTCAGTATCTCCTGTTCCCCAGAAAAAAAGATTTCTCCCCTCAGCTGTGTAGGTGTCCTCAAAGCCAACAATACAGGACAAATACATCTCAACAATAATGTCTCAACTGCATAGTCACCTCCCACCTGAAGAACAAGCTTAATTTATCCAATAGAACAAAATAAGTAATAAATTTTCAAATGAGACTTAGAGATTATGTACATGTATTGTACATTAACAAGCATTAGTGTGCCCAAGATAAACATCTTGTGATGAAAATTACTACATGAAATAAATGGTGTACTATAATCCTTCAGAAGAAGCTGGTACTTATTCATTGCCCTATGAAACTTATCATGTACCATCAAAACTCCAAAATATTTTTTGTTTTCAGATCAGGGCTAGTGTAAATTTGTATGTCATTCAAGTCAAAGTTGTACAAAAAGAATCCACCTTTTTATTCTTCTTCCTCCTTCTGAAACAATATTTATCTCTAGTGTAATTTATATATTTTACAAAAATTTGCCAAATATGTACTTAACTGTCCTGCATCCTTTTCTAAAAATCACTGTGAAGTAAAAGCCTATTTAAAACCCTTAAAAAATTTACTTTCTATAAATAAAACAAACATCCTATTCTTCTGTATGCAGAGCTGCATGCAGTGTTATATATAACTACTAAATTACAATAGGCATTTTTTTTCTATTACATATATACAATGAATAAAAAATCCCATTAATTAATGAAGTGGGTCAGTTTGGATGGCATCACAACAACATTTGTAACATTTACAAGAAAAAATAATCTCTAGACTAATAAATATTTTAAGTATTCTCAATGACTTTCAAGTAAATAAGAAACAATGCAATAATTATAAATTAATTTATAAGAAGGTAATTTCATAGAATTTGATGTCAGTTATAGTAAACAGTAGTTATCCACTAAGATATTAAAACAGTAGTATTAAAATCTGTGCCTTGAAATTATAAATGTGAATTTTTGAAAAATTAAGATTTCCAAGATTTCCGGTACTATAGCTACTATATATATATATATATAAAGTAGGCTCTGTAAATCCAAATAGCAGACTACTGATGAAACTAGTTTTGAATGCTGTCAAAAACAAACTACATTCCTCTTTGAAAATTGCTTCCTTGCTATATTGCATGCTGCAGAGTAACAGGCTGAGTTTTAGGTGAGAATGCAGAGATGCAGAAACAGCTTGAAGTTCTTTTCTTAACCAATAAAATTTTGAGTACTATTACTAAGAAAAAAAACCAAAGGACTGGCAGAATTCAATATTAAAAGGTGCATAACACTGTAAAACTGTTGTATGGTGTGCACTCATTCATATATAGCTAGCTATCCATATATCTATTGTTCAGAATCTTTTAAAATACATATGCCAAGGAAAAATTTAAATATTTGATTTAACAAAAAAAAAATTAAAATTGCAGCTACTCCTTCAGTCATATTGTTTTACATCTATGCCCAGTAAAAGGAGGGAGAAGGTTTGACTTGCAATTCTGCGTATGATCCATTTTGTCCAAAAGTAGCTTATAGGGAAACGATCAATACATTTTGAAAAATAGCAAAAAGCACCTGGGAGTACAATTCCAAACAAAGAGAATGTTTCAGGTCTGTATTTATGGCCAAACTGACTGGTGAAGATGTTCATCTGGTTTCCCAGCTTCTCCTCTGAGTCTATAAAACTCTCAGTACAGCCATTTCTTCCAGCAACAAAATATAGTCAATAAAATTTCACCAATGCACTTAAATTTTAATTTTAGCATGATTAATTTAACATTTGGTTTGTGCTGTAATTTGTTTAAAATTAGACATCTGTGTTCCCATATACAGCATTAGATGCTGCAGTAAGTTTACTTACTGGAAACTCAATGCCAAAGATGCATTATATCATTTCAGTACCTGCTTCCCAAATATGAAAAGAAACAATGTGAATACTCTAGGTAAAGCAAGACACAGGTCAGCACTGAAATGCATGATCTAGCTAGTCATCAGAATTTTCATATTTTCCAGAAAAAAACACAATTCCATATATTATAGTAAAAGCTTTTAAATCCCCATACTGATTATCCTGTTCTTCTTATCAGTCAGAGCAAGACAGATTTCTCATTTTTCTTTTGCATTTTACCTAAATAATGTATATTTAAGTGTAAGTGTATAACTGTTAAGGCTAAGTGTATAACTATTGCATGGTGTACGATCATTCATATATAGCTATCTATTGTTCAGAATATTCTAAAATACACATGCAAATGGAAAATTTAAATATTCAATCATTTTAAAAAATGCAACTATCGCCTCAGTTAAGTTGTTTTGCAACTATGCTCAGTAAAAATAAGGAGAAGGCTTGACTTGCAATTCTGCATATGAATAATTTTGTCCAAAAGTAGCTTATGGGGAAGTGATCAAGAAATTGCATAAGTGCAGTTACAGTGCAATTGTGAGCGTAAGTAGAATCATATTTTAAAAGTACTACAATGGCTGACATTATATATTCAAGAAACAAACAAAACCACTGACACACTTCATAGTGTGTCAACAAACAACATCAGGTTCCAGCAGTTCTGCAAAAATATGAGAGAATTCTGATGTAGTTAATTTTTTATTAGGTGGTAAAAAATGTACTTCTGTTCTTGTTATGATTTATTCTGCCTTCCTGCTGTTGTCTCCTCTTATACATTTCTCTCACATCTTCTTTACAACTGCTTCTCCTTTTCTTACCCCACGACTTATTTAAAGCTATCAGAGTATCCTACTCCTCCTGTACCACCACTGACAGTTCTTGTACTGTCGTCAATTATTATATTATTTTTAAAAGTCTGAAATATTTTAACAAGATTCTAGATTTTCCTGTTTTAATTATTTATCTATGACAAATGCAAAAATATTGTAAGACATTACACCTTAAAAATACAAAAACATTCTATGCGCTACATTTCTTATTCGGAGTTTATCTTAAAGTAAAACTGCCCTTAAGAAGTCCTTTTTTTCTTCTACTTAAATGACTTAAAAGCCACTAGAGATATGACTTCCAAAATCAGCAATGAATGAATGATTGACAAACATACAGAAGGTCAAAACAGGGAGGCTGTTTTGATCTGTTTCAGGCAGCAGCAAGAGACATCAGCATGCTGGAAGGTGAACACACACACATGCAAAAGGGGTTTCAGTATTACAACATCAGATTTCAGTCTTCCTGAAAACTAACTTGACATTTGTGTATTAAAAAAAACAAACAAAAACCAAAAAAAAAAACCCCCAAAAAAACACAAAAAAACAAAAAAAAACCAAACCAAACCAAACCAAAACAAAACAAAAAAAAACCAACCAAAAAAACCACAGAAAACCCCCAAAACAAAACAAAACAAAACAAAACAAAAACAACAAAACCACCGCCCCCCACCAGCAGTTTATTTTAAAAAAAGGGAAAAAATGTACAAAAAAAATCAAACTTAAAAAAAATACTTGATGTGTTGGTTTTGGCTGGGGTTGAGTTAATTTTCTTCACAGTAGCTTGTATGGGGTCCTATTCTGGTATTGTGCTGACCACGGCGTTGATATTACAGAGTTGTTTTTGTTATTTCTAAGCAGAGTTTACACAAAGCCAAGGATTTTTCTTCCCCTCACACCATTCAACCAGCAAGGATGCCGGGGGAGCACAAGAACTTGGGGGAGTGACATAGCCCAGACAGCTGACCCCAAATAACACAAGGGATATTTCAGACCATATTGGTGTCCTGCTGAGCATGCAAAGCTGGGGAAAAGAAGGAGGAAGGGGAGGGACACTTGGAGTGATGCTGTCTGTCTTGCCAAGTGACTGCTAGATGTGACAGGGCCTTGATCCCCTGGAAATGGCTGAACAACTGCCTGCCCCATGGGCAATGGTAGCCCATGGCTTTTGGTTTACTTATTAAACTGGCTTTAGAAGTGGAAAAACCTGTGGGTTGAGCTACTGTTCTGATTCTCTCCCTGATCCTGCTAGTGGGGGAGTGAGTGAGCGAGCAGTTGCGTGGTGCTTTGTTGCTGTCTGGGGTTAAACCATGATACCTGATCAATTGCCTTATTATTTATTAAAAGGTCCCAGCTGATCTCAGCAAAATATTTGCCTTGAGTTGAACAGGACTGCTTTTCCCCTGAAAGTCACATACAAAATTTAACACACATAAAATTTGAGAATAGAAATTCTAAATGCATTGAATCTAATAAGCTATGACCCCACATAACCTTTTTTGTACATTTGAAGCATTGCACAAAAATAGGCTTTTTCTTGCTCAGGGAAGCCTCAAATAACTTAAAAAAAAATACAAGTTTGTTGGAATCAGAGTCTTGGAACAGAAAACAACATAATGATAAATTGCATCATTCTTTACCATAACATGGTGAAAAGTACCATATACTTTTGGGAACTATTCATAAACCTACAATATAAAAAAGATAGGCTTTCTGCAGTAAAAATAATGGAACATATCCTAATGTACTTCATCCTTTATCATAATAAAGAGTGTCTTGGTTTGGAAAGACAGGTATCTGCCAGGGAAACTGGGGTTTCCCTTAGAATAGAGACTGTAAACCCCTTACTCCCCCGCCAAATTTTAATTTTGCAATTAAGGGCTTTCAGGCAAGGATTTGGAAATAGGAATAACAGTTCTTTACTAGGAATATTAACAGTACAAATGTAGTAGAAAACAAAAACTACCCAACCAAACAAGCAAACAAATAAACAAGCAATCCTGGAAAACCCTGACAGAGTCAGAGCTACAACCTGACACCCTGTTGGTCAGGGTGTTGGAAGCAGTCCAAAAGTGAGTCCTCCTGGAGTGGCAGATGTGGTTCTGTTGAAGCAGAGATGATCCTGTAGATAGGGTCCAGTGATGGTGAGAAGGGTCCAGTGATGGTGAGAAGGGGTCCAGTCTTCCCCCTTCGGGCGAAGCAAGAGAGCTTTCTGCTCCTGAGTCTCAGTTTTGTCTAGGTAGGAATGGTTGGCTCCCCTCACTGGGTGGAGTATCTCACAATGGGATGATGGAATGTGGATGTACTACCTTGGGGAGGGTAGGGGTTGTTTAATGGTCCATTAGCAGAAAATATTCCCCTGGAGGGAGGACAGGCAGTGAAAGAGATAAGGAACACTGCCCCACCTGGTTTTAACAGTTGGCTCATTATCAGAAGGCACCCGCCCCCCTCTTTCCAGAGTTACAAGAGATAAAGGAGAACAATTCCTCAACTGCTTTCAGCAGATGAAAATAGAATACACATTTTAGGTTCCATAACCCAAGACAAGAGCCTTCGTAACTGTTTCGGGTTACAAAAACACCAGCACATTCAAAAACAAGCATCTCTGGACATACATCAAACACATCAGTACATGACAGTCATACAGCATCCTCCATCCCCTTTACTGATGTCCATGTGAAACAGGCAATTTAGTTATTCCCATCCCATTACTTGATACATACAAAATCTGAGATATTCTGAATGATGGGGGAGAATCCAGAAACCCTGACCACCAGTTGTGGAAGTTAATCAAAAGACATTGTCTCTAAAATCAGTTATTATTTCAGTAGTTTCTCACATTCTTTATGCATCAAGTAAAAATTTTTATTTCAAAAATAAATAATTATTTAAATATAAAGGAAACGTAAGTAGAAAAGAAATGTTTACATTTCTGGGTTCTATAAATATAACTTTGAAGTGACTTTCCAACTTTTTTCTCAAAGAAAAACAAAACTAGTTTTTAGCTAATTACACTGCAGGTATTAAAACAAACACCACAAAAACAAACAAACAAACAAAAACCCCAAAATAAAACAAAAACAAAAACAAAAACAAACTGCAATCATTAAAAAATATACATTTTATTTTGGGTTTACAAAAAACCAAACAACACCAAAACTTGTTAGTTTAAATTACTCAAAGACTTTATATTATACTGACAGGCCTAATGTCACATTGCAGTGGTGGAAGATCAAGAATATATTACACCTTCAGAGTCACTAATTTAAAACATCTCAGCTGATTTCTTATCATTCCCTTGAAATTTTTTGTCTAATTTGTGAAATCCTGGACAGAGACAATATAAGGGACAGGAGGGAGAAAAAGATGTTCCTGTTTTAGACTACCAAGCATAGCGTATATTTTCAATTAGAAAACGTATTCCCATATTCTGATATTCAAAAAGGCCCCATCTAAAACAAAAACAAACAAACAAACAAAACCCCCAACAAACAAACAAACAAACAACACAACAGGACAAAACCTTGTTTATTCTAAAGGTGACAACACTTCTGTTTAAGAATTGTCTTATGAAATGTCTTTTACATAACTTGCTGCAATCATCCTCAAATCACCACAGTGAGCCCTAACATGTCAAAATATACAACTTCACAAAAAAATATGTGTGTGTTCTTGATGGGAACTGCTTGCCATACCCCACCATAATTTCGCAGAGTTTAATGTAGGACACATCCAAGTAAGATATACATCACCTGCAAATCTAGAGAATTTCCATGCTAAGGTATTTCTTGAGCAGCTTAGACACAATCACTTTATTTTTCAGCTGGGAGGGGAGTTTCTTAAACTGGAAAGCTATTGACCTTTGAGGGATCCCATGTTCTTTGTTAATTTCAGGTTTTCAATTTGTTGAACACACGTTTCAGAAATCTGAGGTTTTATCTGGCCCTGCCACTAGCTGCAAAATATCTTAAAAAGCTGTCTTATTGTTACAATTATGAATTGTGCTTGGAACAATTAAGTTGTGTACTTTAGAGATAGTAGATTTATGGTAAAAAATGTGATGTAGTGCACAGGTTTTACAATTATACGTCATTATCACATAAATATAGTATATCAATTGTCCCTTCAATCTAAAAAACTACCAGCTTTTTACAGTCTATACTAAAGAAAAGATTATTCCCTTAAACTCTGGACTACATTATTTGCTATTAAAACTTCACTTTTACAAATAGTCACAGTGGTTACCACATAACTGTACACATAAATATTCAATTATGCACCTAGAATGGATAGAATGAAAAGTAAATCCTTTACAGACCTTCTGCCCTTCAGCTAAATCTTTGAGGTTTAGCATAGATTTATATGCTTCATCTGTTTCTTTTTAAGCAGACTCTTCACTTGAAAACATTTAGGGAAAAAAAAGTCACACAACGATGACTTGGTATGTCCAAACTTTTTCACTATTCAGAGAACCCATACTTGACAGCATTAGTGAAACCTGTCAATGAAAACAAGCAAACAGTTGTGCTTAATCACTGGCTATTAATGGTTTCCAAACCCATTAGAAGACATTATGATATTTTTATGTGGCACTGGCTGAAGCAAACTTTCCCTAAGTTCCTTTCACTGGCTAATGCTGCACTTGACCTTTTTTGTCCTACAATATAAAACTTTTATTTTTATTCCTTTTTTTTTTTTCTTCACATTATTAGAATATTATTAAAAACCTTTTATAATGAACTTGAGAATTTATACTTTATGGTCATTAAAAATACAGACATTCTTAAAGCACACATATACACATGAAGGAGTTGTACTTCCACCTTCTGGAATAGTGACTTAGGAACTGCCCCTAAGAAGTAGAGAATATTTTTTTATTATGCAGAAACATGCACTGCATATCCAATTGTATAAGTAATTTGTTTTGAATTGGCATTTCATTGTCAAATTTTTATTTTCCAAGAGTTCCAAAAACATTTGAAGTTATAATTGTTGGAGTACACAATCTATTCATTAAGCAGGAAAGTTCAGAAAAAAAAAAAAAAACAACCCAGGGATTCAAATGTTATGTGAATTGGAAGAAATAGCTTTTTGTACAACACTGTCAGAATTCTGAAAGATCATGTTGTATGGGTTACTGTCATATACAATATCAAGAACTGGTAATAGGTTTTGTAGTCCTTGGATCTATGTAGGAGATACCTGTCACAACTTGTCTACATCTCTAAGCCGCCATAATTCAGTTAATGCCAACAAATATATAACCAATATCCAACACCGAACAAAATCTACTTTCTAGTATTTGCATAATGGATATTTTCGGGATTAAAGGGATTTTGTAATTTATTATGCTATGAAAATGTGTAAGCTCAGTAATGTAAGCTCTATAGTTCAGCAGTTGCTCTTTTCCTTCTTAAACAACTGCTTCAGAAGATTATCACAAGTTAAACACTTCCAAATATATTTTAAGTTCTGATACAGAGCATATTCAAGTTTGACAAGAACAAAAAGTTGTCAGTGATATTTAAAAGAAACATACTTCCAACACGAACAGAGCTTCGTGTATCTGGATAGATGTTCTTCATTCCTTTCTCTTTCAATCTATCTGCACACTATCTATTTGTGCCTTGACTGACACAAAAAGGAATAGGAAAATACTTCTCCTTCTTATAAAATGGTTTGTATTGAAGAATAGCTTACATGACTCCTTTGGACTAACATTGTTTTAGGCATTATACAGCAAACTGACCAATGCCTCTAAATAATTTTCCACATTCTTACCAATAGATTATACCTCTTTCCTTGAAATCACACATAAATTCTTTTCTTTCCCAATATCAAGCTTATTAGATTTAAATTACTACACCATTTTCTGCCCTCATACTTCACTCTTAGGCTATGCAATCAGACTGCTGTGTCCCCAAATAAATACCTGAGTACAATGAGCTGTAATACCTGGGTTCAGCAAGCCAAAGAAGAAAGGGTGTGGACAGTGACCTATCTGTGTCAAGCTGCCATTTTGGGTTTCATGTTACATGTCTGCTTCTTCTTCTGCACACTAAATATAACATATCTGGTATCAAAACAGAATGAGGTGTAGCATTCTGGAAATACATAAAATAGAAGAACTTAAAGCACACATCACTCTGACTCATTCTAATACTTAGCCAACTTCACAATCAGAAGACTGGTGGTGTAGACACTGCTGCCAAATTTTGTAATAAGCAGGACCAATTTTTTCCAAATATTTCTTACATACTGCTGTTTGCTGTTTCTTGTTCTCATAAGTAAACATACCATGATTTAGAAACAAAAGATTTATGCAGTTGTTCAATTATGCAAAGACAAGAAGTGCCTCGAAAAACAAAATACATCAAAATATTTTTTATATTGGGAGGACCTCAAGTGTCAAAAATCTAAGCAGTGTTACATCAGAGTTTAACACAGGCACAACAAGAACAGTTGTTTTACAATCCAAACTTCCTTCTCCAGTTACCTCCCAGGTGAATAAGTTGATAACACTATCCTTAATATCTAAACATTGGCCTAATGGGAAACCTACAGAGTTAACGAATGGGCTCTTTGGGTTATCATACCATGAAATTATCTAAATTTATTTTTCCATTCTGACAAACCAATGAAGATCTGATGGTGTGGGGTTTGAGGTGCTGCTAGAAAAGCAGAGTTCTCATTTGACTGTGGAGAGGGCGTAATTCCAACTGAGACACATTGTAAAACTTTTCCTGTCAGTAAAAGAAAACCAAATATACAAAGAGCACACAAACAAAAACATCTCCTGATGATTCCTAGATATTCAATGAGCTTCAAAAACAATTTACTGCATTATACTTCCAGTACTTGGAATGTGGAACACCATTATCTTCAAGTAAATGTGAATTTGTTTTCACTGAGTCCCTACAATTTTATATGATATATTGAAACAACATATGAAAACAACTAAAAATTCCTCCAGAAAATTTCAAGAAGATATAAGTGAACCAATATACTACCTAGATGCCAAGTATCTCAACATTTCTTTAATCTGGTAAGCAATATTAACAGTACATACACAATTTATTGGGGAGTTCTGAAAGAGAACCATACATGCAAAAGAAGTGCCTTTTCACTAGCAGGAGTTTGCTAGGGCTTCCAAAACAGTTATATACAGGAATAATATTTGATCTTTAAAGGGCAAAACAAATTTTTACTGGGTCTTCTATTTTCCTGCCTGTGAAGGGACAGGAAGATGGCCAATGGGAGAATGCAAATCACTCAGAGGCAAACCAGGGGTGAAGTCCATGTTTGCTGCCTACCTCTAATTAGAACAACATTTCTTTGAAGACTTTTCCTTCTTCCTAGAACTAAACCTTTGGAAAGGGAAATCAGTTTTGTTCTGGACTTTTATTACAGGCTTGTGGTCTTATTGCCAGCAGAAATTAAACTAAAATTCAACTCCCAGTAATGGCATCTTAATTTTAGAGCTGTGTCCCATCTCAGATGGTAAACTAATTGCTCAGTTTGTAATTATACAGGGCAGGGTCTTGGATTTCAAAGGATTCACATTTCTGGAAAATAATCTGGGGAAATAATTTAGTCTTATTTCAAATGTGAAAAATTGATAGAGAGAATTATCATTTTGTTGCTTTTCTTCCTAGGTATAATAAAACATAGTGGGTTCTTCCAGCCTGATATGGACTGTATTTTTCTAATATCTTCTTTCATTCTATTGCTGCTGCTTCCAATAAAAATAAGTAAAAAGAAATAGTGCCTGGAAACTGATGGATGCACAAACAACTGCAATCAGTTTTTTACAAGTCAAGTTTTTTAAACTTTCCTTTGTTCAAGTTAATGAACTCACTTACTATGGAAAATGAGATGCAAAGGAATGAACCATGCAGAAGAGTAAAATTACAATGAAATAACTGGAGAAATTAGTTTTTCATAACTTACAAAGATGACAGAGATGTTTTACCTCAGAAGAGTGCTAGTTTGCTAGTTTAATGTCATTGGAAAATACTTCACAATCATTTCGAAAATAGAAAACTAACTATAGTAAAATGTTATGTCTGTTGCTGCTTAAGAAGGAAAGAAAGATGTTCCATCAGATAGAAATATGACTACTAACAGTAAAGACAAAAATAGCTTCTTTGAGCAGAATGATTGGGGAGGAGATTTTTTTTTTCATTTTGGTATATGCATTAATATGCTCTTAAAAAATAACAATGAAACAAATGGATTACTATGTTCCCCAAGATAGCATTGGCTAGCTAAGTCACAGAAAACTTCTCACAGATAGATTAGAAACCAAATAAAGTCTTACAAAAAAGCATTAAATTAGCTGTCATTGTCAGAAAGTAGAGATAACAGTGAGAAAGACTCTAACATTGACAAATTGTCCTTGAGATATCTGCTGACAAGCTTCAACAGCAAAAACGTCTCCTCAGTTCTTGTAGAAGCATTAACTGTATTTGTATACTTCCTGCCTCCAGCCCAATTAACAGTACCACCTGTGATTTATCTGTATGGGGGTAAACTCAGCCCAAAGGTTTGGTTTTCTTTGTTGTGGCATTCTGTTCTGTTTTTTTAAAGAGTTTTTGGTTGGCGGGGGGAGAGGGGTGTTAGGGGTGGTGGCTATCAGATACTATTACGAGCAAAACAGTTTTTTTAGTATTTAGATGTTTATTTAAGGACATATACATATTTAATGACCTATATCTTTTTCCCTCCAATGTGCAGAAAATTGCTTCTTCTAGAAATTCTGCTACTCGTTGATGTTAAGTTCCACATGGTAAAATAACTCTTAGGTCAAAGCTTAATTCAGTTATGTAAAGCAAATTAAAAAAAATAAGAACTGCAGTGTTTCCAAATGAATGAATAACAAGAGTAGAATGGCTTCTGTCATCTAGAGAAAAGTAAAAATTCTATTTGCCTTCAAACTTGCACATTACATATAAAGAATAATTTATGCAACTTAATAATTTACAGCATAATAATGATTTGTAAAACTGAATCATTGATGAAAGAATGCTAGTCTTTAAAGGAATACTAAATGAGAACATTCGCTCCTGCATACTGCAGTTTCACCTTATTTACAGAATTAATACTAGAAACAAACCTTCTTCTTAGAACAGTAACTATCCCAGGAGAAGGCTCTTCTCAATAAATTAGAGGCTGTAGCTGCCTGTAAATAATGTCTACTTACACAACAAAATATATAATGCACAATCTTTGGGGTTTTTTTCTACTCCCCAGTGTTCACCTCCTTCCATTGTTACCATTGATGTTTCTTGCTCAGATTTGCTTTTTACACTTCTCTCCATGCATTCAGACAGCTGCTAATGAAAGCATAATTTACTCCACTTTAGAAAAATAAAACTTGTCTTACAGATTACTTGTGATTCAGTTTGCCAAAAGATCATATGCATCAGAAGCAGCGGAATATTAAAATTCACTTCAAAGCATGGGCAAAATGTACATGTTGGCATATATGGTCATGATACCATGAACTATCTTTGATAAATAGACAAAAAAAGTAGAAAACATGCCCTGTTCTGGAATCATCACCCCTGGGACTGTTCAAGAAATGAGTGTACATGGCACTTGAGGATATGGTTCAGTGGTGAACAAGATTGTCCTGGGCTAATGGCTGGATTGCATAAATTTAGAGGTCTTTTCCAACCTTAACCAATCTACGGTTCTATGATTCAAAACTGATTTACTGGTTTGAAAATTTCTCTTAGATCTTTCTATGTATTCATTTACATGGATGAGGAAACGATAAAGCAATCATGGGTTGCATCTCCACATATCCAAGAGAAGGAAGGGCATAAACAAGCAAAAAATCTTTCAGAATAGGATCTCTGTGTGTTTCATCCATCCAGTTTGGTTTTTTTTGTTCATTTGAGAGAAGACTACAAATGGAAATAAAGGCTGTATCCATGGATTTCCTAAGACTGTCAAATCACCAAAATGTTAATACAGGATGTATCCATGATGATATATCTTCTGCATATGCAAGCTTTCTTGATTCCAGCTGTCTGGGCTCACAACATGCTTGCAGAACTACATTAAAGTAAATATGCATTGACCATTTTTCTGGGATTTTTCAGGAAAGTATCTATGTGCTGATGAAAAGATAAATGAGGGAGTATGGTAGAATCTGGTTAAAACAACACATTAATGAAAAAGTACATAGTGATTCTTGGAAAAGGTTGTAGCAGAAAAGGAGTCTGAGGTCAGGGATATCCTGGGGTGATGTTATGATGCATCCCCAATTGTCTATTGGGTTTATGCTGGATATTACACTCTGTACCTTTAATTTGGATCTGAGAGTAAAACGGGGAGAAAAGTGCACAGTTTGTTTTCAGAAACCACTCAGACTGACCTTGAAGAGTGAGAGTCACCGGCATATAGACGGCGAGGTTTTTTTTTCGGCACTCACTTTCGCTTTTGCTTTGCTTTGTAGATAGTTAGAGTAGCTTAGTTAGGGCTGAGCAGCTTCAGATTTCTTTTTTTTCCCCTTTTTTCCACCTCTCTTTGGAACTGTTCAAACCTCCCCAGCCTGAGGACCCGGGGGGAGCTCCGGGGGAGTTTGTACCAGGACCCACCAAGATCTCCCCATTGCCGCAACTTTTCCCAGCAAGGGGGAACTGAGAGCAGAAACCATCTACAGGAGGGACTTTGTTTTCCTTAATTTGCCATCTGGTATCGTTCAATTTATTACGCTGAGGAGTGTTTTGCCAGTTTAATAAACAGGTTTCTTTCCACTTTCTCTCTGAGGAGGTTTTCTCTTGGACCGGTTGGGGGAGGGGAGGGAGGGTTTCCCTAGGAGTTCTCCTCCCAAATTTGCCTTAAACCATCACAGGGATGTGCTAATTAAGGCATTTAGTTAAAAAAAAATATTTATTAGGTAGATGGAAACAAGCAAAGGATATTTACTTCCTACATGCTATTACATGGTGTCCAATCATAGCAACTAAAAAATAGAACAGATTGCTAAATTCTATTTTATTCATTGATGTAAGTTCCACTGACGTTTAATTTTACCCTCTCACCTTTCTTACTGAGCAAAAATAGTCCATCTAAAGGAAAGATATGAAAAATTATCCTCATGTAATCAAAACTTATATTTATAGTTAACTACAAAAATTATTCTGAAATTTTTATATTTACAAAACTCCTCCATTTCTGCTTTTAAATAACAACATTAATTTCGCCTTTAACACAGCTGGATGAGGATGTTAACTCCAAATGACTCCTGAATTAATTTTTTTTCTTTCCCAGAGTGAAAATCCTTGGCAGCTGGGCCAGTGGAATATAAACTATTGTTCAGCTCCTCAGTAAATTATTTCCATATCCAGAGAATACAGAGTATAGCCTACTAAAAATTAGACTGCTTTGAAAACTGACATCAAGCTTGCTCCAAAAGGAAGAACAATCTTTCAGGAAGCTATCATTTGGAGTGACTAGTCCTTCACCATTTCTATTACCTAGATCCTACCTAGGATTGAAGAAATTAGTAGGAATGAAACAGAATTAACACTCGAAAGAATAACTGATATAGTCATTACTTCATCATAAACATCATCCCAAAACTGTGAATGTTAGAACACATCTCCACAAAACTGTACTTTCAAATGCATTTTTTTGACTAAGTATTTTCCCACAAAGGGATTCTTCACTGAATCAAACAGTTATAGCCTGCCCTACACAAAGGGTGAAATTACAGCCTTCCTTTATGCTTTCAAAACTGATTTTCCCCTGAAGCATACACCCCTGAGTGCATCAAGCAGAGAAGCAGCACCACACAGCAGCCTATTATATCATGGAAACGTAAAGAAGCTAATGATTAAACAGCATGTCCTCTAACAATACAATTACATGAAAGAGTAGAGTAAGCATAATATTTTCTCTGCCTGAATGATTTATAATTGGAAGCAAGAGAAAAACTTCATTTTGTAACCATTATTCGGTAGTTTACAGAAATGTCGCACTATACCAGCAAAACTGATCTGCAATTTTCTATGAAAAGACACGTTTCCAAGTGCTTCTGAGAAAGGTGATAATACACAGTAAAATGAGGAACAAATTATTTCATGTAGTTCTGGAGGGCCAAACATTCTTCTCCCCCTTCCTAAGAGAGTTTTTACCATTCAAAGTATATTTGACCAAAATGATATAAGCACCCTTTTAGCTGCTGGTTTCATCATGGAGATGGAGGGTGTACTGGAAGATACTGGTGATTATTAACACCCAAGGGACCTGAGCAGGCTAGAGAACTGGACTGACAGGAACCAAATGAAGTTCAAAAAGTTCAACAAGACATTTACCTGTTGAGGAAACCTAAACACAAGCATAAGCTGGAGGACATCTGACTGGAAAGTAGCTTGGCAGAAAGAAGAACCTGAAGATGCTTGTAGACATACAAATTGAACAAGAGCTAGCAATATGCTGTTTTGGCAAAGCAGGCCAGTGGCATCCTGGGCTGCATTAGGAAGAATGTTGTTCCTAGGTTGAAGAAGTCAATGCTCCACCTCTACTCTGCACTGGTGAGGCTGCACCTGGAGTGCTATGTCCACTTCATAGAATCATAGAATGTTCTGGGTTAGAAGGGACATCCAGGTTCTCCCTAGTGCAGCAAGGACATGGACAAACTGGAAAGAATCAAATTAAGGTTCACAGATGACAAAAGGACTGGAACATCTCACTTATCACAAAGATAAGCCGAATGGACTTCCCAAGGTCTTAATTTCAAATGTTAACTGGTACTGAAAGTAAGCAGCAAATATACTCTACAGGACTTTCAGACTCAGAATCACTGTCAGAGATGAAGGAGAGGACCTCTGCTCTGAGATGCCAAGACTAAAATAACAGTGGAGGTACAACTGACACCAAAGAAGGCTCCAAGCATCAGCTAGTTAGTAACCTCTTAGTGCACTGTCATTTTCCCTGTACCCCGCCCATGGGCAGCTCCACACAACATGGACTCCTTTTTCCAGCTAACTCCTTCCTGTGTCTTACAGAACCACCTGCCCCTGTTTGTCCCTCATATAGCATCGTACCTTGTCTGCCCCTTGCACAACCACTTGAGTACTCTTCTTCACAGCACAGCCAGCAGACTCCAACTGACTCTTGACTAGCTAACCCACACTTTCATAACACCCATTCTCCTTGGACCTAGCCTGTGACCTCATTAAGGGCAAGGCTGTTCCCACTCTTTGGCAAAGAGTACACCTGCAATTATCAGGGGTGATTGCCTTCAGTAATATCCCTATTCTCTTAAAAGCTGTCCTCCCACACTAAAATTCTCCAGGGATATCAAAGCTATCGAACACTCCCAAGAGATTTTTTTTCAACGCCCCCCTTTTTTTTTAGTGGTCAAGCAGCCTTCTACCCTGTTTCTAGGGGATAGCCTCCTCACTCAATTGAAATAAATATTAGGTGTCTTGCTTCTTCATTAGTTACACACACCCATACCTCCTCTTCAAAAATTTGGAAGGGGTTTGAAAAACATGTAGTGATTTTGCCTAGTAACTTTGCAGACATAAGACTACTGAAAATCATAATACTAAATATCTTAATATTTAGAAGTAAAATAAACATTGGCTACATTATAAATATGTGTAATAGATGTTCATCCAATTGCAGATATTTACATCTTGATAATGCACTCAAAACTTGTATTAAATGACAGATAATCTTCAAATGTAGCATAAGCTGCCAAAAAATGGAAAAAAAAATTGGTATTGATCTTTTTCCTAACTACAAGTGACTTGCTATTTTGCTCAAAATAGCTTGTCTTGTGTAAAAACACATCAGGTATTCCAGATGCAGACAGTAAGACTGAGCTGATACATTTTGAGGATACATTCTTATTACAGTCCTTAATCTTGAGAAAAGGTGCTGTCATTTTGCAATCTATGACTAGCCAAGAGCTCCCATTTCTGCAGTAACAAAAAGACTCTCCTAGTGCTTCATAGAGAATTGTCTAAATTCATTGTTTTCACATTTCATCCTTTTCCTTTAGGATTTGAAATATGAAAAACAATTGATCATGGTATGCAACTTACATAAGTATTTTGACATGTTCTTAATAGATATAATGATGTTCCTGAAGTTTCTTGTTAAACAAAGTCACAGACTCCTTATTTACAAGACGTCTTTCACTATGAGATTCCTTCACAATTCAGCACACATTTAGGTAAATTTTACTCTGTTCAAATACCACAAACTTTAGTTATCCAAAGCTGCAATAAAAATCAGAATTTATGAGCACTCTTTTTTTTTATTTCTCCCCTTAGGGGGCAGCCATATAACTGTGGCATCCATGTGTGGTCTTTGATCACAGGATAACAGAAAATGCATACTGTGCTAAGAAAATGCATCAGAAAGAACCAGTGTGCTGTTTCCTCCAGCTCTTTGATCATTTTGTGAGATTTCAGAATTTTAAAAAAAGTGTTTGGAAAAAGTCATTGCTAACTCCAAACACATTTAACTGACTTCATTAACCAAATAATGACTATTTAAGAAAACATATTAGAAACATGAACAGCAACAAACAAGAAAGAAAAATTCTATTAAAAAAATAAGGTATAAAACCTAGGAAAGACAAAAGAAAATTCCTCTTTTCTTGGGTTTTGGGGTGGGTTTTTTTTTGGTATTGTTTCATCAGGTTTTTTTGCTTGTTTTAACTTGGATTATGATTTAATGCCTTTATCACCTAAGAGTGTAGTAATTCATTATTTCTGTTCATGGTTAAATTTAATGAATAAAAATACTGTTATACAGGAAAAAAACAAGATTTACACTACATTAAAACAGTCATTCTTAAGAATTTATCTTAAGAATTGTTGTTCTTTACAAGTCTTCTTTTATCTACTTCAAATGGAAGGACAAAAATGAACCAAGATCATGTATGTTCCTTTCTTCAATGCCTGTATTGCAAGAATCCTATTCTTCACATACCCTATCCTAAAACATGTCAGGTCCCAATATATGAGGAACTTATAATTAATTAATCCAAACAATTATTTAATCTATTTGTACCTATACTTTGAGACAACAGACTATTTTATCAGTGACACACACAGATACACACACACACAGAGTATCAAAAAGGTCTCACTGGATATATATGCTTTAAACACAGAAATATGCACTACTGCCATTTTTGAAAGCAACAATTTATTTCTAGGTATGTTCACAGTCAACATCTTCATGAAATTCCCTAAATATTTTATCAAAAACTCTTTTGCTATTACCTCTACCTGCCTGAGTGACTTCTGAGCTTTTTTCTTTCTCAGCTTCTCGATTATGGATGAGCTCAAAGAAACAGATTACTATTCATGCTCTAGATAAGGTGCAGGTATGGTTCAAACATTTACAAAATGTATGCAGTCTTGTGAAAGGCAGTATTTTCTTTTGTGTAGTATCTTTTACTGTTTCCTAAAGGAAACTTTAGGCTACTTCTTTCTGAGAAATAATGTACAGCACTTACAGCAGCTGTATTTCAGATGCTACTGAAGAGATACCTGTTCTAATACTTCCCATAATCAAATTAATACTTACAGAATTTAAACCATTTATTTGAGATTCATTGGAGCCTTTGTATTGAAATGCTGCATATTTCTTTTCACTGACCTGAAATATGAAAAACCCTAATTTATACATGGGTTAAGAATATCTTCTTACATAGACGTCTACCTAAGTGAATGTCTTATTAAGCAGTTTAGTATGACTTCACAATTCTACCCATGTTGACTAAGGCAACTTATTTTTAGCAATGTTAATATATAATTATTTAGACTTTATACCTTTCATGCTTGCATCTCACAACAGGCTTGGGAATTCACTGAAACAATCATAAATAAATAAATAAATAAATAAATATGTATATATATATATATAACCTTAGCTGGCATCACGTGTTCTGAGTACAGGGCATTGAATTTCCTCTTTCTATGTGACCCCAAAACTACATGTTCAAACACCATAGCCTTTGATTTCTTATTGCTTTCAGCTGGTATGCCTGAGTTTGGTGTTTCTCTTTTCAGCAATAGGAAAACCTGTCCCTTGCCTTATGCCAGAAGTGTAGGTGACCTGTAAATTCTGGTATTTCTTGTCTAAGTAAGTTTGGTGTTGGATGAAACAGAAATTAATTGATTTCTTGTCTAAGCAAATTTGTTGTTGGATAAAACCCAGTTTCCTACAGTAAAATTCTACAGTGTAAACGGTGTAAATGTTGAATTGTTTAATGTTCTGGAGAAGTAATCTAGTGTTTCCACACTACTCCTTCTCTTAACTCCCCTAGGAAGAATTCTTGTAATATAATCCAGTATAATATAAACTTTGTTTTAGTTTTAATATCACTGTCTATAACATTTGCCACCAAATGTAGTATTTATTGATATTTAGATGTCAGAAAAACAAAGAAAAGATGACTGTCTTTTACTAAAGGCCTTTTTCTTCCCTAATTACATTTATTCATTTACTTGTGATAGGGGGAAAAAACCTCTTTTAACTAACAAAATAAAAAGTTCCAGAACTTTCAGTTACAGAATTTGTGCACTGCAGCAATGAAGACCTAGACTTGTAAATTAAACATTTTGTGACACTATAACTCTGAGTACATGTCACATTTTTTAATTATAAATTACTACAGCTTGGTAACAGATGAAATTAATTCTTTTCAGTCAATTTCACAGCCTATTCTTGTCATCATAGAAATCACAAGATTGGGCTTAAGATGGCCCAGACAGACAGAGAGTGAAGAAAATTAAAGTTGAAGGTGGGCAAAGAAGAAAAAAAAAGGATCAGGAAGAGGAAGGAAAAAAACAGGGTTGGGGACATGAAGAAATAAGGCTATGCTCATATGTGATCTTCATTCTTGTACTTTACCTTGTAAACTTTTAGTTACTTATTTTATAAAAAATACAAACATTGGATCTATTTGCTCCATCTATTACATGTTAAGTAATTTGTGTGAAACTCAAGTTTGGTTGTTTTATGTTTTTTTTTGGTTTTGCATGTTTGTTTGCTTTGTTTGGTTGTGTGTTTGTTTGTTAGTTTGTTTGTTTGTTTGTTTTTGGCATAACAGGCAGGTTTTAGGGGAAGTTTAGCTATAGTTAACATAAATTCAAGAGGAATGAAGCAGGAGGAATACTTCAGCTAACAGCCACTCGCCAAGTACCCAGGGTATTCACATAGTGAACAGAAATAGTGTTGTCTCAAGGCAAAATTAGAACAGGACAGATGCCAATTAATAATTTTGAGCTAACAAAGTCCCAGTAATCCAACACTTTACCTTTCTTCCCTGAAAAACATGAAAAGTTGTATCATCCTATTAGTTTACACAATATAAGGAAATTCACAGAACTTCTGTAAAGTGGAAGAAATATTTTCAGCCCTGAAATGTTTTTATTCCTCAAGACCAACTCAATCAAGTACACCTAAGAGATGCAAATGGACTTGGAAAGCAAAGTCATAGTTTTATTCCTAGTTGTCTTTTCTGTCATGTCCACTGACATGCACTACGTCTTTCTTAGTGAATAGTTTATCAAACACAACCAAATCTGGAAAAAAAAAATAAACTACTTTCACTGATACCCATCGACTTAGAGCAGTCTACAGACTTTGAGGGGTGTAAATGATATTATCATTTAACTTCATTTTTCAGAGTAACAGGAGATTGATAGTATTACAATTTAAACCTGGAAAATTCTACACTATCAATTTTTTTCTTCATATTAAATACTTTATCTTTTCTGCCATGCTTAATATGTGGGGTGTTGCAAATATGAAACCTTTTGCAATCATCACTGAAAACTCTGGCTCATCTGCTTTTTTTAGTCATAAATAATGAGCCAGTTTGCATGATTAATACAGGAAGAGGACTTTGTACAAGCTGCATAGTTTAATTGAAGCATAAATCATGCAGCTGGTTAAAACTTAGAACTATTACAATAATAAATGATTATATTTTCTCTACTTGCTTTGCATGCTTAATATAAAACTAAATTAATGCTCATCTGGTAGCCACTACATAACGGTGGTTATAATCAGCTGCCAAGATGTTATTAATCTAGTTGACAGGTGGTTTAGAAAGTTGAAGTACCTATGCTTTTTAGAAATAATTATTAGTGAAAATCCACAGAGAATTCCATGTTCAGTGAATAATTTCAAATCTGTGGTTAATTCTAAACAAAAAGGTATTCCTACTGTTTCAGCATTGACCCAGACACATAGCTAACTCCCTCCCTCCATATGCTTAGAAGTGTTATTTAATGATTTGGCAAAAAAAAACCAAAAAAAACAAAACAAAACAAAACCCACAAGAAAAAAAGAAAAGAAAACAAAAAACAAACTGCAGTGACTTAGTCTTGAATTTCAGTTTTTGGAATCAGCCAGATTCAATTCCAATCTCCATTATGATCCAAAAACTACCACAAGATGTGTTTCAAAATAGGCCTTACTTTCTGACAGTTTAATGGGGCTTTTTTAGCAATTTAGAACAAACAAAAGAAACAAACCCATACCAAATCATCTGCTCTGGGAATTCTTAAAGGAGAAAATTCTTGAAATTCACCCACTGTGGTGCCCAGTCACTCAGTAACTCTTTTTCTAAGTGCAGGCATCTTATACAGAGGAAATATCACCACCTTTGCAGAAAGAAAAATTTTCTTCCTAGCACAGATAAGCTTCCACAACCATGCAAATATCTTGCTAAGATAAATGTTAAGAACAATTTCTAAATTTTTAATAATAAATTCACGTTTCACACTAAAAACCCCAAACCAACAATTTTTTTTTCTTCAAAGCATTTCAAATTTTCATTCATGCTTATTAGTTGGTGCTTGCTGGTGCTACCTTACTGTCTCTAAGACTGCAGTCAATCTTCCAAGTTTATTTTTTGCCTTCATCAAAGTAACAACAAAGATCTTGGACAGGAAAAAACTGAGAATTTTAGAAGAATTTCACAAATTTTCCTCTTTCAAGAGGACACGTAGATGAAGACTGTGGTATATTGAACTTGGCTGGACACCAAATGTCCAACAAGCCACTCTATCTCTCACCTCTTCAGCAGGATGTTGGGTGGGAGGTGGGAGAAAATAAGATGGATAAAAACCTCTTGTGGATAAAGACAGTTTACTGAACAAAAGCAATGGTTACATGTATGCAAGAAAAAATTAAAAATCATTTCTCTGTTTCCCACCAGCAAGGAATGCTCATCCACTTGCTGGGAAGCACGGCCTCAGAATGTGTAGTAGTTGGTCTGGAAGGCAAATATTGTAACTATTGAATGCCCTACTTCCTCCTCCTTTTTCTTAACTTTTGTATTTGTGCTGACAGCATATGGAATATCGCCTCTGGTCTGACTGGGTCAGCTGACCTGGTTGTGTCCTTTCCCAAGATTTTGTCCACCCAAACTACTGGTGAAGTCACAGTGCTGTGCCAGCACCACTCAGGAGAAGCTAAAACAGTGGCATTAATCAAAACAATTCTAGCTATTAACACACATCATTGTGAGGCATTCTGTGTTAGTAACAATACCCAATTGAATTCAAAATCTGAAGTCCTATTTAAATGGCACAGGAAGAAATTCAAAATTCTACAACTATTCTACAACTATTAGAACAAAGAAACACACTCTACATTAATTTTGAGGACTTGCTTTCCTTTCTTAAGGGTCAAGTTAGGCTGGACTGCGAAGGTTAGTTAAGACCAATTCAAACTTTAACACATGACTTATTAATTGCATTGTAATACAACCACAAAGAACATCTATCTTGATCACCTTGGCAATATTTTGCATGATTTCTGCAAAGCTCATTCCTCAGTTTTTGTCCAGTGCCCATCAAAATAAGTTGAGAAAGATTGGGTGGCTACCCTTACATTCCAGCTTTTTGATTAAGGTACTTCAGGCAGAGAGAGCTTTCTTTTGTTTCAAGAAGCATTAAGAAATGTCAGGAGTGCACCGTAGGGTGTCTTGCATGGATACCGCTGCTAGCTAGAACTGAGTTGTCAAATAATGTGCCACATCTACCTCTCCTTTCATGGAAAAGAAAATAAAAATTAAGCCCCCAAAACATTAAAAATCTAGAGTAAATCTACTTCACCACACAAACCTTATTAAGTCAGAGATGAAAAAGGTTTTTCTTCCAATATTTTTAGCATCAAACACAAGCTTCCCAGTAACATTTCTCATATTTCTGTCAAGGGTAAGAGCTTCTGTTACTGTGCCTTTTACAGGATCACTAAGGACCATTTATGGGGTAACTGACCACAGGGAGCAAACAAACCTTATAACTCTCACTTGGAGACTTCTTTCCTCATAAGCCTAATGCACATAAATCTTAAATAAAACAGACTTCACTGACCTTCTCAAACCCTTTCTAAGCTCCTCTCCAGGTTTTTCTTACATGAGAGGTGCTATTGAGCAAAATAACTACCTAACTTAAGCTTAGTGATTCAAGGCTACTAAAAAATCACCAGCAATAACAACAGACAAACAAACAAACCAACAGAGGTTTTTTCCAAATCTTCCTATGGCTACAGTTCATTTTATGAAGGTTTCTTTGGTGAACTTTTAGGACTTGATTCTACTGAGTTGTTTTTTTGGTTTTTTTTTTTATCAAAGTTGAATAAAATAGTAACACGAAATTGCTAATTGGGTAGAACTAAAATTACTTTATTAAATTACTTTGTCACGTCCTTTAGATATAATGTTGCCTACAATCCACTTTCTAGATTATTACATCATTTAAATATGAGAGACATGAAGGAATATTTGATGAGTGGATTGCAATACTAATAGAAGTACTACAGACTTTTTAATGTGCATGTAAAATAGAGCCAACAACCAAAGGGCTCTATTTTCATTCATTCATAAATGAAGCCATTTTCATGACTAAAACTTCTAGAAACACTGAAATTGATGAATGTGGGAAGTTTCCAGAAAATATTTCCAGAATATATTACTTTCTACAACTATAGGGCAAGAAAATCTAGGACAATCACTTTCAACTTTCATCTAATTTTGTACAAACTTCCTTGTGTCATATATCTATTGACTGAATAATATCTAAATTGTAATTACAAATTTTCAGCCTTCAATGTCAACTTTTCCACAACATTCACTGGCATAATATCAATCAAAACATATACATCTATTTAACCATACTTTCTTCAAAAAGCTAAATGTATCCCTGCAAGTTTTTAAAATTATCTGTGACTAGAATAAACTTTTTTCCAGTTTATGTACATAGAGTTGTCCACAGCGCATAATAAACAGTGTCTCCCTATTCTCAAAACCTAATTTATTGAGCTATGGATAAAATCTGTTGAACTTGCAAGTGAATGTTGCATATGTAAACCTTCATATCAGAGCACATGAACTTTTTTGCATTTATTGTCACTTGATACATCCTTCTAAGCACCATTCACAAGGAATATGGTAACATTTTCAAAGCACCTATCATATACATTATAAATAAGTAAGATTTCTACAAATTAGCAATGGACCAAGTTGTGATATATCTAGGATATCCCCTCTGAAAGTAATTAATTTGATTTTATTATTTTCAGACCCAAAGCATTTAATGTAAGCTGTCCCACTCTTTATTGACACAGGCAGTCCAGATGAACTCCAGGGGCACTGAGTGTTATATTGTAACCTACCAAGTGCAGGATTCAACACAGTTCAGATTGTATTCCAATCATCCCAGCAATGTGAAACATGCATTAATTATGTCACACATCAAGTCGTATTGATTGTCTAATCACTTAACACTGTAAACCTTTGCCAAATGCATGTTAACAAATTATTGTCAAAAAGGTCAATCTTGTATAGCAAATTAGGTGATATTCCCTGTAAGTGGCACTACTTAACCAAATTCATTTGGATGGATATATATTTACAGGCTCCTGTATTAGGAAAATAAGTGGCCTAATTTTTATTGAGAGTCCCTAGATGACGACTTGTGCAATCAAACAGCTTCTTTAAGCAACAAAACTTGAACTTGGATGTTAGCATTTGGAACGTCACTTTGAAACACCCTGGTTTGCATGCAACACCTTGTTGGTCTTACTCAAACTGACAAGTCATGGGGTAGAGAGAAGAAATGGAATTTTAGAAACAGACTTTACCTTTTCAAAATTTATCAATGCTCCCAGATCTTTTTTGGAGAATGCCAACATTGGCAACAACCTCTTTTTCTTCTGGGTGACAAAGCCTGAATAATTTTCTGCCAAGTAAGGCTCTGCAAACACTGAATGGTGCTCTTAACTTCCAAGAAGAAAGAAAGGGGAGCCAGAATTGCTCAAAAAGTATTTACAAAATCTTAGCAAGATGTGGTAGAATTTGTTAACATTAAATAGCTGGGGGGACATAGGAGGAGAAAAAAGGTTTCTCTTATACTAGAGAGAAAAAAGGAACAACAGAAGTCAATACAATAAGTTTTCATGAATTTAAGTTTCTCCAGAGCATGTTACATATAACAATACTGATTAATGAAAGCTCTGAAGCTCTAAGGACATATTTCAAAAATAAATTTCTACCAAAGGATTAAATCTGCATTCACTGATACAATAGTGTTTTATAGAGTTTCTTCTAAAAGCGAATGTATTAAAAAAGTAGGAATTATAATAATAATTCTACAGTTGGATAATACCTTTGTTACATTCATTTAAATATTAAAAGTCTTGATCAATATTACATGAAGAGAAATATAATTTCAAAAACATTGTCTTTAGGATAAGAGACAAGGCTGTACCAAAACATTATCACTCCCAAACCCCATTTTCTTTCGAAAAATGGTGGCAGCAATATGTTGGAAATAAAGATAGTTCAAGGTATCCTGAAAGAGTTTGATGACCTGATTAAAAGTACATGAAGTAATCTTTTTGAAGTGTAGAAATCAATGCTTGCTTTTCAAGGAAAGAGTCTACTTCAGCATAAACCCAAATTTTGTGAAGCAATAGCTGTAATAGACAATACCTTTTTAATGGAATTGTAAATTTTTAATTTCCCTAAAATTTATCCATGTATTTAAATTGGTATTATTTATATAAATAAAAACACTCTTTGTTCTGTAATAAAAGCTGAAAAAACCCAGGGTATTAATAAAATTTAAAAATATAATAATTGTAATAACATTGCAAAGAAGGGCAAGAACAGATTTTCCCCATAATTTGATAGTGTATGAAAATTAAATTAGTATATAGAATGTACTTGCAGGCAGAGCAGTTCTATACCAAAGAAACCAAGGCATTTGGTCATTGGTTGAGCAATTCTACTATGAAGAAAAGCTGAGAGAGGTGGAAAAGTTCAGTTTGGAAAAGAGAAGGCCTTAGGAATACCTCATTGTGACCTTTCAGTATCTCTAAGTGGGGCATATGATAAAGGTACCTTTTATCAAGGCCTGCAGTGACAGTACAAAAGGCAGTTTGCACTGTCACTACAGGCCTTGATAAAATTACAGTTCTAATCCATTTATACTGAACATGAAGAAGAAAAAATTTTAAGATAAAGGTGGTGATAGCCCAGGGCAGGTTGCCTGGAGAAACTGTGTTCAAGAACAAGGTGGATGGGGCTTTGAGAAAACTGGTCTAGCAGAAGGTGTCTGCCCACGCCAGGGAGTTGGAACTTTAGCAAATCCATTCTCACTCAAATCACTCAACTATTCTATGACTTCTTGTAATAAAGAAGTGTTTTATTTTATTTTCACAGCTAAAGACTGAAAGAATATGAAAAATGAGCTTTCTTAAACAGACAAACTTAAGCAGATAGTCTTTTAATGAGTTCCCTATTAAGGAAGCACCAAGGAAATATGTAACATATATAGGGCTACACACAAGACTTCAGAACTTTTAAGATTTTTTCCCTTCTTTAGTCCTAAAACATGACTAATTAAAAAAAAAAAAAAAAAGTCATAATCATTCTCTAGACATATTCTGTGGCAATTAGTATGTGAATCACAATTCTGTTTTTCCTGTCAATATACACTCTAATTGATTTTTAAAAATTAGAAATGTAATAAGCTATAATCAAGCTACAAGGTTTTATTTCTATTTATGTCTGCGATGGATTGACTTTGGCAGACCACCAGGCCCAACCCAGCTACTCTTGCATTCTTCCACCTCAACAGACGATGGGAGCAAATAAAACCAAAAATCTTGTCGTTCACAATAAAAACAGAAAGATCACCATAACATCCAAAACCAAAGAAACTTGAAGAAAATGAATTTAATTTACTGGCAACTAAAAATAAAGTAGGATGCTGAGAAATGAAATAAAAATTAAACCACATTTTCTTCTCCTTCCCTCCTACAAGGTGACACAAGGGGATTGGGAAAAACCTGGATGATTGAAGTTGGAAGGGACCTCCTGATATCATCTGGTACAACCCTACTCTGCTCCGACAGGGACACCCATAGGAGGATCATGTCCAGGCAGTGTTGAGTGCCACAAAACCTCCCCGGGAAAGCTGTGCTCAGTCATCCTCACAGTAAAAGTGTTCCCTGATGTTCAGAGAAATTCTTCTGTGTTGTATATTGTGCACATTGCCTCTGGTCACCACTGAAGAGAGACCCAGTCTCCGCTGCCTTTGTAGCCTTGCTTCAGGTATTTTATGCATGCTGATGAGGTTTCATGGAGTTTTCTCTTCTTCAGCCTCAACAGTCTCAGCTCTTTAACCTTTCTTTGTAGGCAAGATGCTCCAGTCTTTTCGTCAACCTTGTGACCCTTTCCAATTTAGGTCATGTCCTTGCAGTTCTCGGGAGCACTGAAGTGAACAAAGAATCCCAGGTGCAGTCCCACCAGTGCTGAATAGAGGGGAAAGATCACCTCCTTTAACCCAGGGACAACACTCCTCTTACTTCAGCCCAGGATACACAAATTACACATTCAGCATTTGAAGTGCATTTGTGAAAAATACAAAGCTAAAGGTCAAATTCTAGGTTTTTAGCAAGCTGTATGGATGAAGGCATATGTGCTTAATCTAGCATCTTGTCCAGAGTAATGACAGAAGAATCATTGAGGCATGAAGCCATAACCTCTAGAGAGCTCATCACAATCATTAATCACTGCACTACATTTTTTTTTTCTTTTCTGCTTTCCAAGATGGAAGTGGTGACAGAAACAGATTTCATTGTTTTTTTACTGCATAAATTAAGTTCAAAACACCATCAAACCTTGTTGGTGATGGGGGAAGAAAAGCTAAATAGTTGGTTTTACTTAAAGAGTAAATGTCTCATGAATCTGTTTCACAAGATTAAAGAGCATCTCAACTCAAGGTTACTGGTAGACAGCCAGATTAGACCAGCTAGCACCCAAATTTATCATTATTCCACACTTATAAAGTAAGACTGGTGATGAATATCCAGGTCATAACAGAAAGATGTTCTAGTTGACAAACACATCCTTTAACTTGCTTACTGTTCTTACAATCAGCAGCAGAGGACAAGGAAGAATAAAAATGGAAACCTCAACATTCTCCTTGGCAGGGGTGAACTGACTGTACAGAGCACTAAATTGTCATTAATCTTGCTATCCTGTTTTGTGAATAACAAAAAGAATAAACTGCATGCTATCTTTTTATGGTAAAAAAACCCTAAAACATCACAAACTTGCAATTTTTCATCTCTGCCAATAACCTCCTAAAACAAAGATTTACTTTAAAAAAAGAAAAAATATAAATAATTCTAAATAGTAAGAAGATCTGTCTTTGTATAACTAATAAAAAAAAAAAAACCACTGTAATGCAGTTTTGAAAACATGTTTCCTTTTAATTTCAGCTTTAAAAGTTTTTATTTTATGCAGTGGAACTTACAAAACAGGAGAAGAGGAGATTTATTTTCTTTTATGCATAAAGAGGATTGTTAATTGCAGTGCATGAATGGTGGCAGTTGCAAGCTTCAGATGTGCTGTGAACAACTTCAGAAAAGGGGTGTGGGGGTGCGTGTGTGCAGGAATTATGGGGTGTGTTCATTGCTGGGTTTGCATTTTTGGGTTTTTTTTCCCAGACAATGCACAGAGATAAATAACCAAATAACCATCTAGATAGGTTTTGTAAGCTAAGAAAATATTTTTGCATAGTGGCTTTTCCTAGAAGCATGTCCTCAGTCTGTTGGTGTGACTGTGTTTCAGATAAACAAATGAATTTCAGGTCAAGCCTAGGAATCAGCAGCCCTTCTCTTTTTAAATGAAGAATGAGATACTGCAATACCAGTTAGATCACTTTTCTTCCTCTCAAAATGTCACATATATTTCACTCCTAAATTCCACTTGTCTTGATAAAGTCTTCTGTCTCTGTGTTCCTAAAGTTACAGCACACTTTTTAAGTAGATGAACTTGGTCTGACTATTGTTTTCTTACTAAGCAGCATCCTTAAGACAATAGCTGAAGGAGGATTCAAAATAATTTTCCAAGGTGAATTTAAGCATTGGTGCTTCTGTTGACAACTAGCTAGGAAGTAAAAATCCAGTGTTTATGTGTTCAAAAGTGGACCTAAAGCTTTTGCCTTTCATGAAAATAAACTGCAGACACTCATCACTACTTCTTTAAAATGGTTTAGTCACCTTTTAGCACTGGGCAGCACTTTTTTCCTCCCAGTACATTGCGGTCATTCATGAATTGGCTCAGGAGACTGCAAGACTAAGATGACTGCAGCCTTCTTCTCTTTTTTAGACCTTTCTTAAAGGTCAACTATAAACAGAGGAAGGACAAAACACTTCTTGGATCCATAGTTTCTATGGAGTTCTAGCCATCATCTAAATCAATAAAGATTTACACCGCTTACCAACAAAAGTCATGCATTAATTATGACATCTTCAATATATTTAGCTTTTTGCAATGTTTTTATGAGGTCTAAAGAGAGATTATAATTGTGCAAACATATTACATCTATGGCTAATTTTCCACTAAATACTTAGAATAAAACTCAGATGATTTCTAACTGTTTCCTCCAATTCCTTAATTGTTATTTCAATTCCTATTTTTTTTCTTTCTAAACTTAAAAAACAAAGATTTAACATCTTTTTCCTCAACACTGAGTTGTACTGCTCCATTTTGATACTGTTTCAGTATCCATTGGGGTCTAGGGAAGGAAAACTATATGGGGGAAAGAAAAACAAACAAAAAGTTGAGAACTCCTGCTACATCAATGAAATCTTAATCATATTAATGTGCAAAGCATATACAGAGAATAAAAAAGGACATACATAATGAAAGGCAGATTAAATGCATGGCGTTTGAGATGTCAATGATATCTCTTTACAGTTCTGAAGGACTTTCACAGAAAGAGGAAATTTGATATTATTTAAGAATGTACATTTAAGTTTTCCACATGAAAATGTTTATATCAGTTGAACATTCTACTAAGCAACAGGTAAATATGAGCTTAACAGAAATTCTTTGCACTTTATTTCAAATTTAAAAGTGACATCTCTGACATCAAAACATCACATAAGCTGCAAAAAATGAGGAATTCTGCAGCGGGTTTCTAGGGACTTTGCATTAACTGCATGAGTCACAAAGCACAGATATTCCAGAAAATAAACATTTAAATTTGCAAGACAAGGCTCAAGTGACAGGTATCAAAATATTATGATTATTAAGGATGTTCTTTCTCAAAAGATTCAAAATAGAATAGGCTTACTGTTTCTTTGAAAATTATCTTAAACATACATGGTACCACTGGACATTTAGAAAGCTAGGGCATGGATCCATGGATCCAACATATAATACATCAACTGAGCTCTAAGTGCTTTTCCAAAGTATTTCCTCAACATTTTCCAGATTACAGTGACTAGAGATCAGATGAGATGAGAGCATGCCATTGCAAAATAAATATTAAACTGCTGTCTAAGTTTATATATAAACTTTAGATAATCTGATAAATATTTATGATTAGACTTGTCATCAGATTTATCATTAAGAAGAATACTCTCCCAAAATGTAACAGCATGTTTTAAGCATTTTAGATTTCATCTGTACCACAATTTTCCTGGAATTATCTAAGATTTTTATCCAAGACAGGCACTGTTGCAATATGACACAAACAAACATCACTCAAGCACTGAGATGTCCAAGGCAAAAAAGGGGCAGCTTATTTACAGACCTCGACATTTATAGAATTGCAACTGTGACTATGGATTGGAGGAAGGAAATCTTCCTCCCCAACCACAATGGTCAAACCAACAGTCCATCAATTCTCTCCTCCAGAAAGGAATGCAAAACAATCATTATTTACATGAAAAGTGCGTGAGAAACTCCATCTCAAAAGTAAAACATCAGAAGGCTGAAGCAGAACTTCAGAAAAACAGAGCAACAAGGCACATGCTATGTTTGAGCTCTGCTGCAAAGTACTACAGCTGCCTTTTACAGTATCTTTCTTCTGACTTCTAATTTGCTGCAGAACATTCAAAAGTATTCTGTGATGGTTCATTAACCCTGTTAGATTGAACATCTCTTACATTCTTGCTTGTGGTACCACAGGACAGGATAAAACAGCAAGGTCCATATGACAGCTAAGATATGATCAGAAGCTCCAGAGGACTAGCTCATGACAAAGGAAACAAGCCATCTGAGGATTTCCCAGTTTTCTATCCTCTGTATCACCCTAGTTCAGATCTATGTCAGGCTCTAAGTGATAGATTTTTGAGAGAAACTGAAACAGCACCTTGTAATTTTTCATGTTTATATACTTATTATAATGTTTATATACTTTTATGTTATATACTTACTTATTAAGGAAGAAGTGTAAACAAGAGATTATTACAGAGCTCCTAGTCACTAGAACACTATTTAATAATTGATATTCACATTAGCCACTTTCAAACCTCCAGACACCACCATCCATGGGGTTCACAGTGACTCGCTCTGGAAAATGAAACCCCAGCACCTCAATACTGATTTTGCAACAAAGAAAATAGTTTCAGCAAATTTGTTAATTAAACACAAGTAGGAAATTTTATTCAGTCTCAGGAAGCTACATTTCTTATTTTCGTGTCCATCATCTGCTTTGCTTGCGCTGTCTGCAAGTGAAAACTGAAAAGGTAGGCTGTAAGATACAGGTCTACAGAACTTTTCACACCCCTCCCTTTCATTCTCATCTCCTAGCCATGTTAGACCTCTTCCACACTATTGCCCTGACACCACAAGTCACCTTGCTATACATGTACACATGTGTGAAGCATTTATCAAGCTCTTCCTAAAAAAAATTCCACCTTTAACAAGAGAGGTCAAGATTCACAAACATATGGGAGTAGACAAACAGTTACTGCAGCTGGTCCTCTGCAGCAACAGGACTCTATTTTTATTTCTTCTTTTGTCTTCCAATTTCCTTTTGTCACCTGGGGCCAACTTTCCTCTAACAATTTTCTGCATTTCCAGAATTTTGATATCTCAAGACTTGTCACCACGAAAAGAAAACTGTCCAGGGAATATGTAATCCCAGACTTGTAAAAGCTGCAACTGTTACTTTATGGCACAGATACAATTTGCTGTACAAAAGTAGTAAAATGTATTTGAAATGGAAGCAAATAAAACCTGTGGAATGAGTCAGGGATCATAAACACAGGGACAGCTTTACTCACCCACCGTGTGTAATTCATTTTGTTGAGAACTGACAACATAACCTGAAAAGAAACCTTTTCCCTTGCAACAGCTGCTGTACCATACCTGTTGCATTCCTAAGATATAAAAATGCTTGGTTGTACACTTACAGTAGTTACAGCACAAAGCCATCCAGATAATTTTAAGCTTTTGTTCCTTTGTGTGCAGCTCCTTTGTTTGCTCTTAATTACTTCTGATGGTGCAAGTGTCCACAACCATAAAAATATCAGGCATGAAACAAAAAATGTCACATTTATGACTAGACCTATGCACTTGAATGCATCTTGCAAGTTTTCCTCCATGTGTTGTCATTTCTAGTGGCATAAACACAGAGGGAGAAGGGAGAAGTGCTTCAGAAAAAAGCCTATTGAGTCTACCAAGGGCATCTGGCACAACTGATGTTCTTCTTCACCCTAAAGATTAATCTAGGGCATCATCCTGTGTTCCTTCTATATGGTTATAAATATATATATATTTGCCTGCCTCTTAATGATCACCTTAAGTTTACAACATTCAGGTAAAATTCATGTCTAGCTTAACAGCAGAAAGCACCCCTATTTTCTATTGAAAACATATATAAACCAGCTACTTCAATGATACATGTCATACAAAGACAAAAGTAGTTATTTTATGGTATAGTCTCAGAACTTGTCTAGATTTGAAAAAAAAAAAACTCCTGAAAGACAAAGCAGGTCAATTTATTTTTTTTTTCTGGGCAAAACATTTTTTTTCTCTAAAATTATGTGGTTTTTTTCCTGTTAAATACTTGATGTCTTCTTATGTGAAACTCCACAGAAATCCATTTTCAAATTATAATTTTCACAAGAAGTCTTTCAAACACCAAGAGACAGTATTTGTCAAATAATCTCATTATTTAGAAGAAAATCTGAATAAAAATTTTGCAAACAACATTAAATAATTCCTTTAAAGCACAAACAAGTCTACTTTCAGAAAGGACTCAATGTTCCTTGTGAGACCGTTCCAACTCAGAATATTCTGTGATTCTGTGAAGATAGCTTTGCACATGTCTTCAATTGCCCTCCACCTTCAAGAAAATGGAATGACGTAACATTGCAAGTACATCGCATTACCTACCTTCTATGAAAACAGAACTCAAGGGGAGCTGAGGAGTATCAGTTGTGTTTCTACTGTCTACAGATATATTCAAGGGCTTGAATATTCTAGAAAAGCGTTTTAAGACTTTACTAAGCTAAAATATTTATCTTCATATCCTATATGCAGGTCAACATTTTGGAGTGTTAAATGCACAGGGTAGACACTTATGTTTATTTTCCTCACACAGAAAAACAAACAAGATAAAAACAAAATCAACATTTGAAAAAGACTCTGAGCTACCTATCAATTTGGAATCCCCACTCAAGCTTCCTGATTTTGAAATGTCTACTTCATTTGTTGATAATATATCTTGTTCCTTTCTTCAAGCCATAACGCACTGATACAAGTAGCTGAACAGTATTAAAATATATGTGAAAATTTTTATCTGATCCAATGATGCTTTAAAAAAACTCTGACTGACAGAGGGTTGAGATAAAAACACTATGTCATTAAAAAAAAGCATTAAAAAATCATGAGATATGATCTATGAAGACATGACAGTAACTGTTTATTTCTCAAAAAAATAGTGGGTGAAAAGGAAGACAAAGACCATCATGATTAACTTTACTGATCCTCCTGCACAGCACAGAACCAAAAACCCCAAACCAACCAACTAACCAACCAAACAACCAAAAAATCAGAGGACTTCATCTATTCTTTCTGCACGCATCACCCAATATTTACGCAAACTGTAATATTAAACTTGAAAGGTACTCCAGCTTTATATAAAAGTGTCATGTGATGAATAATCCTTCACTGTAGAAAAGTGGCTTAATTTTAATTTTATAGTAATTAGTGTTAGAGTTTCATTATCAATACATGTTTCCATATTTGTATTCCACACACAACTCAGACAAGGTTTCTGCCTAAAGAATAATGTGTCTGTAAATGTCACTAAATTCTGATACCACTGACACAATAGTTTGGTTTTGCCTCAAAATCAGTGTTAATTTGTCAAATTTTCAATCCTCTTTGATAAAGGGAAATTTTGCAATGAAAACTGGCAAATGTTAAAAGCTTACCATATCAATATTAATTAAGAACCAGCATCTACTCAAGTTCCCCTAATTCATGTAGCATAACACATAAATTATGTCATACTTTGATAGAGATTAGAATTTAAATACTAGGTCTGCACCATCTTGGCATTTGTACTATATCAGAATAACTCCACTAGTTGTAGGAAACTGTAGGCTATGATCTGATGCATGTACAATAGAATATTTCACATGCACAGACAAAGTTTTAAGAGTATGCAAAAAACAAAAATCGCATTCACTGAGGCAATTTTTCTGAATATCAACTGCCTTTCCTTATACACATTCATATGTCCTACTAACTTGCAAAGAAATCCTTTGTTCATTTTCCGTAAAGTTTTCTATGCATGCAATTCAGGATTCTCTCTTGTTGACTGCCATGTGGATCCCAGACTGGAAAACAAAACCCCAGTTGCAGTATTACCAAAATATGCTGAGATTTAGCTGCAAAAAACAGGAAGTATTCTGCAAAAATACAAATGTATGGACAAGACATCAGGTCAGAAAAAAATTCTAACAGGCAGCTATATAAAATAAGACATAATAGGGGTAAGTAACAGCTCCTACACTGACCACGTCCCACTTGCAATTTTGATGGCAGAGCTCTACGTATTCCACCAGCATTTGGAAATAATCCACAAGGTAATTTAAAAAATTATCATTTGAGTGCTTGGTCATTATATTAAAATCCAGTAGGAAAATTAAATGTTCTTAAGAATAAAATCCTTTATCACTTGGTTCACAAAAACCTCTTAGACTATTCACTCCTTGAATTCAGTGAATGGCTGTACATAATAGCACTTGTTAGTGAAAAAATATGAGACCTATGCAAATATTTTGACTGCCTGTAAACAATACCACAATGCAGTAAAAGCTCTGCTCTCACTTGTCAAATAAAAACCTAAGAGCCACAATTTACATTTAAGTTATGAACCCTTCGCTATAAAAAGCTGAACTGAAGAAGTATCTTCAGATAAGAGACTTTTCATTTAGCCCAAGGTAAAGATGACACAAGCTCTGAAATTTCAGTTGGTTGTCGGTTTTGGATATTCTTTCTTTGATTAAGTTTGGATTTTTTGGTCTTTAGAAAAAAGCAAGGAATTTATCTTCTTTGATTTACCTAAATCATGCTGATTTCTACTAATTCCAAGTCCATCTGAAAAAAAACCCCAGTTATAGAAAGCTATCCCTTTGCATGTATACTGGAAGAAACCTACAAAACATACATTTCAATGGCAGCTGAGAGAAGAGATGGTGCTTTTTTCTAGAAATCACTTACATTTTATTTCACAAATATATTTTTTCCTAACAGATTGCTTTATAACGCCTTTATGGGAAAAAAAAAAAAAAAAAAGTGGAGATCTTAAGTGAGCCAGACAAAAATCTAGATGTTTTAAATCTTACATATGCTTATAGGTGACTCAATAAAGACAGAGAGCAAGGAGAAGCAGAATACATTTTGTGTACATTTTAAGTAGTTTCATCACCAGTCCACAAATCTCCTGTTAGAGAGAAACATGACAAAAGTGTATTTTGTCATGTTTATAAAATGAAATAATCCTAACTTCCACTGAGAATTAGCCCTGGCTATATATATATATTTATTTTTTTTTTCCAGTTTGACATTTGATAAAGGAGAGGGTAGAATTTGTACTATGTGTGAAAGCTTATGTCTAATATATGTTTGGGGTTTTTTTCCCAGTTATCGCAATTTAGCTGACGTCACTCAGTATTATTAAGCAATCATTTGAATAAAATACAAAAGTTTACTAATCAGTTAAGTGTGAGTCTTAGGCACTAGATTTAGGGAGTGAGAACATAAAAAACGTTGTTTTCATTCCCATTATACAATTTTGTAAGCAGTATTTTCACAACAGTTCAAATGGCATTAGTTATGAGTCCATTAATTCATTATCAGCCTTCCTGGATCTTTCCCCCTGAACCTGGGAAATGCAGGCAAGCTCTTTATTCTGCACAGGATAACCTTTTTTGTGATCAGTGAGATCAGTGAGATTTTGTGACATTGTGCTTGAGAGATGGGGCAAAATTAATCTCTGAATGTGAGCCTATGCCATAAAGTCATTGTCATTTCACGAACTGCTTATCATATTTCTACATTTTTGTAAGAGAATGACAGCTTGGATAAAATAAAACAATTTTGGAAAACCAAAGACTTCTGAAACAAGGAGGTCATGGATAGTTACCAAAGTGCTGTGAAAATTGCCGGCAACAGGTCTGGCAACAATGAGGAATGACAGCTTGTTCAAGGGCTACTCTGGCCACTGTCAATGGGATGGCAAGACTAAGTAAGGCAAAGGCCAGAGACTGCTTCCATCTGCCAGCAGCCGGGCTGAATTAACTCAGCACACAAGTCCGTGAAACCTGCGTCAGCTGCACATCTCTCTGAGGCTCTCTTGATGTTGTTTCATTTGGAATTGCACACTGAACAAACAGCACTCCAAGTCTGAAACACTCAGATTAGACTGGTTTACCAGCAACTAAGGAGAGTGTCATTCAGCATGATTGAGTTTTTTGGAAAAAAGGGGAAAGTGAAACTAAGTACAACCACCACAACCCCAGTCGTGAGAGCTGAGTACTTTTTACTTCCTTATCTTACCATCATCCAGAAGTGCCCAAGATACAATACAACCCTCAAGACAAGGATCAATAACATGGCCTTCTTTAGCAAATAGTATTGCCACCTACAACTCTTATGCTACTAGTCTGGTCCTCTAGCACTCCTGCGTTCACTACCTCCAGGGTCTGCCCCTACCTCTTTCCCTTTTTCTCCTAAATCCCTTCTTATCTAAAAGAATTTAGCCTCAGTGCCTGGCATCTCATCTACCACAAACAGGTCTTGGTTGCAGTTTCTTAGCCAAGTGTCCCTGAGATTTAGCTCCTGGATTCTGCAAAAACCTCACTCTTGTCCCTAACAAGGCTGCCCCCTCAGCAAACACAGCCAGGACCACCAAAATACTCCTCCTACAGCAAACCCAGCAGCAAACTGAGCCTGGCACCAGAGCAGATTATACAAACAGCAAGGTACATGGCCACAGCAGAGGCCTCTAAAGGGAGGGGCCCACAGAATAACAGGAAAACAGGTGACTCTCAGTGCTCTCCCCACCTCCTCACAGCCCACTCCCCACGCCCTTCCATCATGGGACAGGAGGAGATGGCTCCCACAGCCATGCTGTGGCACAAGACTGCACAGGACACAGTGTGGCATAATCACCTCCTCTCCACACTAGCAGCAATTTTTCAGAAGGTTCTATAGGCATCCCCAGCCTCAGCCTCTGGCCCCAGCCTCCAGTTCCAGCCCTGGCCCTGGCCCTCAGCTCATGCCAGGGTGTTACTCACCCCACAAAGGGAGCTTTGGCAGGGGGCTGAAACAAAGCAACTTGCCTGCGAGGGACACTCAGCTACAGTCAGTGGAAGCATGTAAGTCCATGTTTTGTTCTCTGCTTCAGTGGAATGCTGGCCATCAGTTTGTACATCACTTCCAACACATTTAAGGGAAGTAGTTTTCCCTAACTTAAAGCCACCCTAAGAGCAGCATCTGGTCTCATTAAACCAATTATGTTATTGATGAACACATCGATCAGAGTCTCGTAGGTTAAAAAGAGATGCTTCTTGTTATTAAGCTGTATTCAAGCACAATCAGTTTCAACTACAGCCTCTCACTTCTCTGTAAGAAGAAAATGTTAGAGAGGCTGGTGGATTTTCTGTTTGCTTGGTGAATATTCATCAACAGGGGAACAGATTTCCTCAGCTAGAAGAAAACAGTAATGACTAGTTCATCCCCTAGTTTGCCCAGAAGGGTGATCATTATAAATTACCTTATTGACTAATGGCTCTGCACAGCACCCTGTGCTTCAGTGGTCTGAGTAATCAACATGCTAAATGCAGGTCATTCAAGCAAGGGGGTCATTCACAGCAAAATACTACTGCTGGACAGGCAAACTCTTTTATGCTGATGCACATTTTATTTTCATTTCAGTTTTCTTGGTGGATAAATTTTAATTTTTAGAGTCCTGGAGCATTGGGACTTTTGAATTTTCAAACAGAGATTCTTACATGTGGTTCTTATATGGACAATGAAATCTACAACTGTATATATATATATATATATATATATATATATATATATATATATATATATACGCACTTGTGTGATTACTTGTAAATAAATTGTAGCTGTAATTACCATGAGGTTATATCTTTGCATGTCAAATGCAATTCTCAGGCCAGATAATGCACAGGAAAATAGGCAAAGTTTAAATTAAGGCACTTAGAAGACTTAGTTGAATTTGATTATTTTTATTCTCGAAATATATTAAGGGGACTATTATCTAGATGATTCAAAAGTTACCCCTGAATAATTCATTCTGTAATTGGCAAAATCACTAATATTCAAAGGAAATTTAAAACAAGTCTTCAGGTTTTTCTGTTAGTAATTTTTAATGTAAGTCACTATGTTGAGAAACCAATGCCGCATGATAAAAGCGGAGCAGAGTTATCCCTACATTTTTCCATAGTTCAGATTTAGACCTTGAATGTTTTGTTGGTGGATTTAATCCATACTTGATAATGTGAAATAAATCTCGCATCTCTGATGACATAGATACATTAAATATTATTTCACATCCTGAAAGTTTTATGCTGTTGTAGAATATTTTCAACAGTGTTTTGGGGCTTCCTGAATTTTATGACTTTTACCTAGAAGAATTATATTTACACCAATTCTCTAAAAACATAATACCTCTAGAACAATTTTCTTCCAGAGAAGAAAATGGGAGAAAAAGGGGAGAAATATCTGTTAATACAAAAGGATAACATGTAGATTTGCCAGAAAATATAACAGGGATTCAAAGGTGGTGCAATATTTCTTTGGTCCTTGTCAAAATTAACAATCCTATGTGTATGTGTATGGTTTGTTTTAAAGAATTGATTTTTTTTAATAATTGTAAGATCAAACAACAATAAAAATTAGGCCCTTCTTTACATCTTGCTTTCATTTCCTAAACAAAGAACTTTACAGAGATTTTTTCATTATTTGTTAAAACTGTGTACACAATTGTTAAGAATATATATCCTTTTGTATCTGATATTGTGAATAATGCTCAGTGTTAGGTACAAGGAGCAGCACAAAAAGACAGTGCTAAACCCTCAGTGTGGTACAAAATCCAAAAATTAAGTTACTGCTGGCTTCAATACTTTAAATTATAATGAACTAAGAATAATTAGCAGTCATGTAAATTATTATGACAAAATATCATCTGACATATATATAGTACATATATAGTACATTAGCCAAATTTTTTATGCTGTTTTATCCCAGAAAAATTTTGCTAGCTCAGGGGAATTAACCATCCTGATTCTTGGAACACCAGAAACAAATGATGTTTAGGATCTGACTTCAAGAGAAGTGGACTGTCTGTGAGAATTAGGGACTTAAGTAATTTAATCAATTACTTTGATTATTCATGCTATTTTTTGGAGTATAGGGATGGAATTTCCAGTGTACTCTGCACTTTATGAAAAATGAAACTAAGAGTGGTGGAACTAATGACTGTTTGAGACTTCAAAAAGAAATTCTGTAGTGACTCAGCTGTGCATAAGTATGCACCTAAAATGAGAGATTTAAAAAAATTATCATGTAAAACAGCTCTATATCATATTTAGGCTCAAGATACTACAAAGACAGCCTTATTTGTGAAATGTGTTAGAGTTTTTCTCAGTATTGTTTTTTTAAAAACATAATTTAAATTCTATTTTTTAAGTAGCACATTATAGTCTCCCAGCTCATCCATTAGCTGTACTTCTGAACAAAATTGAGATGTTTTATTCCCTAAAGATTATACTTTAATGTCCATATGACTTCACATACTGTATTTCCAGACACTTTATCGTTACTGAGAGTAGAGCACATTTGTTATGTTGAATTTTCGTAGTTGACACATATTGAGAAAGTGCAAAAGTGCAGCTAAATCCAGAGTGGTTTGCACATCATCTACAATAAAAATATGTTACAGAGTGACCTAATTGTACTTAATTTCATATCCAAGTCGATGTTTTATTGAAGGGTGTGGAAATCAAACAAATTCATTAATAAAGTAAAACTTTTTCAAAAGGCAGAATAGTATATTTTGCCCACATGAAATATTTATCTAATCAAAGTGTAGAGCACCTATCACTTTAGTGACTAGAGACTCATCAGCTAAAAAAAAAAAAATTAAAAAACTTCCACAAACAAATACAACCAAACTCCTCACATTCTTCAACATTCTTATCCTCCCAAAATTAGAAATTCCAAATAGCTATAGACTGCAGTGGCTGACCTTATATACTTTTCCTAATAAAAGATACTATATCTGTTTCCTGCCCTGTCCACTCTGGCCCACCATCTTCCTCCAAAAAGAGAAAGAAAAGAAGAGAAAAAAAAAAAAAAAAGAAAACTAATTCTCTCAAAAGAAGGGCAAACTGGAGAAAAGTGATACAGACAGTGATACAGAAAAGTGATACAGTAGTTCAGACTTTGAGAAACAAGGGAAGGGAAGGGAAGGGAAGGGAAGGGAAGGGAAGGGAAGGGAAGGGAAGGGAAGGGAAGGGAAGGGAAGGGAAGGGAAGGGAAGGGAAGGGAAGGGAAGGGAAGGGAAGGGAAGGGAAGGGAAGGGAAGGGAAGGGAAGGGAAGGGAAGGGAAGGGAAGGGAAGGGAAGGGAAGGGAAGGGAAGGGAAGGGAAGGGAAGGGAAGGGAAGGGAAGGGAAGGGAAGGGAAGGGAAGGGAAGGGAAGGGAAGGGAAGGGAGTAATGTCACACAGCTTTCTGATCCTGGATACAGGAGACTTGCAAAGGAGTTTTAGTTTTAAGATAAGCATCTTTGGCACAGAACACTTGAAACTGTGCCATCTAAGAAAATGTCAATTCTTTTCAGCACAAGTTCTAGACTTGCAAAATTGTGTAAAATCAATGGCAAAAGGATCAGGGACTCATAATTTCTCCAAATACTATGCAGGCTCAAATTGATGCTGTTGATGCTGTCATTGTCAGGTAGGGGTTTGGGATGGTTTTTTTTTTGTTTTTGTTTGTTTGTTTGTTTGTTTTACTTACAGATACATACACATTTACTACATGGAATACTTTCACATACCATACAGAATTTCTCTCTGGATTTTAGCATAAATCTAAAACATCTGCAGGTATCTTAGGGGAAGTGAAGATGATGAATAGATGTAGAAGTAGGAAAGACTGTAATGATATTCCTGGGATCTGCATAGATAGTAAGATTGGTCCATGAATCACCGTCTGAAAAATATTCATGGCTAAAGTATTTTTTGGTTCCTCTGGAGAATGTTATTCTATGACAGTCAAAGAAAATAGATGATGGTAAACCAGAATGGAGAATCACAGTATATCATTTATTTCTTGGTAAATGTCTATAGGCGTAATCTTATGCCAAGAATTATACAAAGTAATGAAAGATACCTCTCCTCAATGAAAAGAGTTTAAACTGATTTGCATGATAAAAGCTTGTGGATGAGTTAATCTTGACGTCCTTTAAATCTTGACATTCACTCCTCCAACACTCTAGTGTGGATCAACCACACAAAGTGACAGCAGTTTTTGCAGTAGGGTTTCTCCAAAACTTTTAGGCAGAAACACTTAGTTATAAAAACAGGTGAAGAAGTTAATGAGTTTCAGATACATGTGTATAAATATATATGAACAACAACAAAAAAAAGGTAGAAATCTAGATGCCTAAGAAAATTAGAGAATCCTCAGAAGAAAGATTTTGGTTTAGATTGATATGTAATATAGTTGGTCATGTTTTATGCATATTTTTCTCTCTGTGCAGTATAATTTCATTTAATTCTTTATAGTTATTAAGAAGTTTGATATGTCCCAGGTATGTTGCATTTGCTGCACTTGGGCAAGACATTGAAAGATGAGCTTGAGTGGGGAGGAGATTGCACCTCACATTGGAGGCATGTATGCATAAATATTTAGTTGCTCCCCTGGGAAAAAAAAACAACCAAACCAAACCAAACAAAACAAAAACAAACATTAAACTCTTCCATTTTAGACTGAGGTACAACTCCAGCTTGAACAATTTTCCTAAACAGTACAAAAAATTGTAACAACAACTGCTAATTGTATATCTGCATAATTTCACTGATGTTGTCTTCCTGATCCTAAGTATCTGAGAGTTGGTCAGGTCAAAGAGCTGTAAGCTTTTTTCCAAGGTCTTAGAGAAATTGTAGCAGTCAAAGAATATATGGATACAGATTACAAAAAGAAACATTTCCCAGAGTGTTCTCCCTGATCTTCAGAATAATGTCTGTATGACACATCTGCTTGATCATGCTCCTGGTCATGCAATTCAGGGACTGTTCCATTTTTGATGGACACTGTAGAGCTTTCACACTTTGCTCCAGCTTTGCTGGTGACAAACTACCTCATGGCAGCTGTATTCCCAGGCATTGATGTTTGTTCTATTGGCATAAGGTAATAAAGAGCACGTACTGATGACATTGCTGTAATTTTGCTAGTTAGATTCTGTACATATATACCAATGTATGACAGTGCCCAGAGTTAATGGACAAACAACCAAGACTGAGTCCCTTGAATATCATCCAAGCTCACCTGAAGCTGCTTTGAATTTCCTGTGTCTCAGAATAGGGCAGGGAACTTGAAAAAAATGTTTCCCCATCAGAAGTTTCTCATGATTTCATTTAAGAAGATAGGTTCAAATTCTGGCTCTACACACAGTATTAAGAAGGTGTAGTCTGATATAAGTTAAATTAAAAAAAACACATGAAGGATATGTTTATATTATTTAATCCAGTTCAATCAAATGCACCAGTAACAGGAATTTTCAGATGAGTTTGTTCTTGTTTACGCTTGAAAGTTGCAACATTAATTTCAGTACTGCCCTTACATATATCAGTATGGCTGTGGTGCATAGAATTAGGAACTACTAATGCATCTTAAGAAGCTGGAAAAGCAAAACTCTACAATCTATTTTCAGTAGTTTTTAAAAATTGGTAAAGTCTATGTACTCCTATGAAAAACAGACTTCTAGAACTGAAATTTATAAAATTTAAAAGAATATAATACATTTTTTCTTTTTGGTGTACATAATTTCTATATGCTACAAAATATTTATATTGTTATTGTTAAGTATTCTGGGCCACAAAGAGCTTCCACCTTCTGATCATTACATAATATTAAGAACAAAATATTGTTCTTAAAACCTATCATCATTTATTAATTTTTGACCGTTCATTTTGTTTACCTTAACAGCTTGCCCAAAAGTGAATTTGACAGGGCTTTGGTGTGGGATATTTTTGGTGGGGTTGGTTTTTTTTTGTTGTTGTTGTTTTGATTGGTTGATTGGTTTGTTTTGTTTTTCTGTTTAATATCTGATAACTGGAGGGATGGAATAAAACCTTCAATCCTATATCCTAAATTAGTCACAAAAAGTTCTGAGGGAAAAAAGGTGGTGTACAAATACTCAAGGTGTTACCATAGCTTTGTTGCTGCTGTAAACACATTCAGTGTCACAGATCCACCAGAGGACAATGAATTACTTCTCACTATCACCTGCTCTGCAGAACTTTGTTCACTCACTTTATATCCACAAACCAGTGTTAATAGACACTGATCAGACCAGGATTTATCCAAGGTCTTTTTCCAGAGCCGAACATAATCAATGTTTTGCAAAGCAACAACACTTTTTTCTGAATATTTTGAAATTCAAACAAACCCAAGAATTTAATTTTTTTTTCTCAAAACTGTCCTGTGTGTTTTAATGGTAGTTTGTTGCATGATTCTCAGCAAAGCCTTTCTGTAACTATATCACAGCATTAAAGCACATTATGTGAACAAAGTGCTTTCAATATCAGGGAACATAGTATTTTGTTAGGATCCTGGCATCTGATGATCTACATTTCTTGGTGACACCTGCCTTATAACTTGTACCCTCAGGTGGCTTTACAATCAACAAACTCTTTTCTTTTATGATACTCATGGAATATGTTTGGGCTCTACATGGCTTTATTCCAAAAAAAATTGCAAATTTTCTTTAACAAGGGTATATACTTCTATGTGAAATAGAGACAGGAAAGGATAAGCTTAAATACAGGCATACACATATAACAGACTTATATCGTAGAATATCTTGGGTTGGAAGTGACCCTAAAGATCATCTAGTTCCAACACTCCTGCCATCTAGGAGGTGGGCAGAGATGCCGCCATCTATATATATAAATATATAAACATAGGATTGTATATAAATTTGAAGAAACTGCAGGTGCTGTTTCAATGCAATTTCATTTGCTTTGTCTTTTTTTTCCAGTAAAAAATAATTTTAAAAAAGTTTAAAAACCAAGAAAAATATTCTGCTTTTCATTGTATTATGATGTGCATTTTAGATTACATTGTTACTTCTTCTCTTTAAAATATTTCATCAGTACATATAATAATTGCTTTTGAAAACTTTATTTCTAAAGTGTAGTCATTTGAATTATTCCCTTTATATATTATAGAAAACATGAAATAGGAAAAAAATTTCTTATTTGAGTACATGTCTGAAGAACTGTTTTTCTGTCTTTAAACATTCATCAGATTAGTTATTTTTTCATGCTTAATAAAGCACGCCCCAAACTCTTGCAGTTTTCATTAGCTGCAGTGACTTTTGTCAACTGTGAATGACTTCTGTTTGCCATAATAATACTTTACATTTATACAACAGTTTTCATTCAAAAGTATTTCAAAGTGTTTTGCATAACGTATTTATATAAGGGATAAATTAACCAACCAGTAAATTGCAGTTACCTCTGGAGTGAAGCTCTGCAGAAACTTTGTGCCAGAATCTTATATGGGTTTAACTTTTATCTTTTACATAAAATTTCATTGATTTCAAGGAAGCAAAGCATACAAATAAATTAAACTGTGCTTTATAGAGGAGAAAAGAGTCTTACTGCTGGGGTTCTTGACTCCAGCCAAGAAGTGGTCTCTGCTCATTGCTTCTGCTACACTTCCTGTCATTCTTCCAGCAATTTGCTTGGTCTGATTTGAGCCTTAAATAAAGTCATATGGTCATAGAACATCCTGAGTTGGAAGGGAACTAAAAGAATCATCAAAGTCCAACTCCTGGCCCTGCACAGGACAACCTAAGAATTACACCATGTACCTGAGGGCATTGTCCAGATGCTTATTGATCTCTGACAAGTTTGGTGCTGTGACCACTTCCCCGGGCAGCCTGTTCCAGTGCCCAAGCCCCCTCTGGGTGAGGAACTTCTTAATATCCAACCTAAACCTCCCCTGACACAACTTCAGGCCATTCCCTCAGGTCCTGTCACTGGTCACTACAGAGAAGAGATCAGTGTCTGCCCCTCCTCTTCCCCTCATGAGGAAGCTGTAACTGCAGTGAGGTCTCCCCTCAGTCTCCTCTTCTCCAGGCTGAACAGACCGAGTGACCTCAGCCACTCCTTGTATGCTTCCCCAACCATCCACCTTTCACCATCTTTGTGGCCATCCTTTGGATGCTCCCTAATGGCTTTATACCTTTTCTATGCTTTGGTACCCAAAAATGCACACAAGACTCCAGGTATGACTGCCCCAGTGCAGAATAGAGTGGAACAATCACCTTCTTTGACTGCCTGGCAATGCTGTGCTTGATAAATTAATAATAATATCACCATCTCAGCCTTGATGATTGTTCATGTGTACATAATTAATTACTTGAAATGCAAGCAAATCATAGTTAACTTTAGCTACCTTTTAGTAATGAATAAGCTCTCTTCTACTAACAGAAAGATGATTTGTATGATGCCGAATTTGCAATGTGCTAATAATATATCTAATGAAGATCATCTTTGAGTTTGAAACATCAATTATCTATCTCAGAAATATAACTTTATTTGTTCTATATTTTTAACAATTTCATTATCTTGCACAATCCCCATCTATGCAGAGCAATAAACAAGGTGTCTTGAAGTTGTGGTTGGAATTACTAGATGCTGTTTAATAGAACAAAATTCTTCATTGATATGTCGTAAGATAGTTGCTATAAGACAATGCAAAAATAGAGAGATTATTCAGATGTGTGGCAAAACCAAGAAATAACTTTTTTAAAATCTTGATTTTTTTTTTTTTTTTATTTCCAGCTTGGCTAGATTATACTCCTTCATTGTGAATGTCAAGCATCACAAAGTTTGTCAGTCCTTTTAATTTTCTTTTTCTTTCTTGAATGGATTTGGTAGTATTAAAGTCTCTCCAAGCTAAACAATATAAAGTGGCAAGTTGGTTTGGGGTGGGTAAAATCACTCACCAATTTGGGATTTTTTTTCTTTCAAAAATGGCAGGAATAAGAAAATTCTTCAAAACTGGAACAGAGGCAATTATTTTGCTTGTCTTTTGACACTCATGTTTCTCCTGGCCTCACCTCAGCATGATATTGCAGTGTTTGCAACTACCTTGCTGTGCTTTACAACAAATTAATTTTTTTTCCATAACCTGCATTAGACTATTCTATAGTTCTTTCCAAAGAATCTCACAAGTAATTGTACAAATTTTACAACCCCACAAGAAATAGTAGAAATTTCACAGAGAGATTTCAGGTCCAATGGTGCAATGAATTTACAGAAACTAAAAAGTAATGGCAGAACAAAGATGTTGGAATTTGGCCCACAGTAACTTCAGTGTAGCTGCTCATATGAGTAAATGTTTTCAGAACTGAAATTTTCTCATTTTGTGAAATAGAGTCATCCAAAACCCCTGGTCACACACTGAAAGCAATCTGTGTAAGGGAAAAGTATGTCCCTTCTATATACTCTAAGCTCTTTTCAGTTCAATATAACAGTACTCAACAGAATTTTTTATGCTACTTGCACCATTATTCACAGTTATTAGAATAAATAATAAGAACAAACTTCTTGAACTGAAGTGATGCTTCATATTCAGGTTGCTAATTAGATTTAGTAATCCCGGGGATTACATCACAGAAGGTGTTCCCTGCTTCTCCTTTGTGGGACATAAAGTAACTTTTAGACATAAACATTAATTGACAGCAAAAGTTTTCAATTATGTGCAATAAAAATACCCCAAACAAACAGAACCCTCCCCAACAAACAAACAAAAAAATAGAGAGATTGTTAGCTGCTCTGTATTATTAAAATGGTCTACATCCAAATAAATTAATTCAAGAATAATTTTTTTGGTAGGAAGTCTAGGAGCTAGCTGTATCTTTGTATTGCAGTGAGCTGTGTGATATCATAGGAGGAAAGAGCCCCCTAATGGCTTTAAGTTAGCTAGGAAAATAAAAATAAATTTCACATTCTGTGACTTCAAGCTGGAAAGAAATGCAACATTAATTTCAAAAAGGTAAAATTAATCTTTTGAGAAAAAGGTAACATAACTGAATCAGTTTAAAGTGTTGCAAGAATTCCAGACTGATATTAGCAACATCAAAGACCTGAAAGAAAATGCAGAATTTGTAATGTGTAAACTCTTAATCCTTTCTGATTCGTGTTTTTTTGTTTTGTTTTGTTTGTTTTTTTGGGGTTTTTTTTGTTTTGTTTTTTTTCTGGGTCTGACAAAAGAAGATGCTTACAATATTTTAATGTGGAAATGAATAGCATATGAGTAGAAAAATATGAGTGTAAGCTTAACTAATTGTTTGGGTTTCTGATTCTCTTTTGCACTTTAAAAAAATAAATTTAAGGTTCAAATGAAATATTCCCATTGTAAAAATAAACACTTTTTGGTGTTATATGGAGTTTCATGGATTAGATGTAACCTGACTAATAGCAGACATTAATCTGGAGGGAAAAAAATATTGCTGTCTTTGAAATCACAGAATTACCATGATTTTTTTTTCTAACCAGAAAATTATAAGGTATATTTAAAGAGTAGCAGTATAGTGAACAAGACTTTTCAGATAGAAAAGAGAGATATTAATAAGAGCTATAGGAAAGCTTTTGAGCATATATAAAGGACTTTTTTTGGTAGTCAAACTGCACATGAAATATACTGAGGCAGGCCTTAATCTTCGTAAGAATACAAAGGGAATTAGACATCCATTTATCTTAGCTCCTTATAAAATACTGTCTATGCTTGGTAATACTGGCTTTCAATACCCATGTCTTTGTCTTAGTGCTAAAATTTTCAGTCAGGAAATTAAAATGTAAAGAGTTTCTTTCCATTATTTATGGTCAGATTCTGCACTCTGACTCCATAGTCAATGTATGCAGTGCTCACCTTTAGCAGTATTTTATGGAGTAAAAATACCACTCCATAAAACTATGGTGGCAAAATATACCTCCAAGAAAATTTCTGGCTACCTGGAAAGAGTTTCAGAAGGAAACATCAAAATTACTGACATTTGTGTATATAAGAAATAGCACAAGCACTATTCATATAGAAGATACAAGGCATCAAAATAGCACAGATGTTGCAGTTGAAGTAAGCCTCTAGTTTGGGGTCATCAGTTTAGCTCCTGTTTTGCCAGTGCTTATTCATATGATACATTATAGAAGACTAAGCTTTCTTTTAAACATTGCATATTTTATCCATGTGGTCACTTAGATACCCCCTTCAAATCACTGTTAGTTTGTAAAAAAAAATCTCTATGCATCTAAGATCCTCAATTCTTATATGCTTTTTAAAAATTATAAATAATCATTTTGACAACTCCGTTTCCCATTTGGGTTTTTCAGAAATCATTAATTATTTAAGTATGGTGTTTTATGGAAATTTATTAAAAATTTATTGGCAAAGGAAGAGAAGTTCTTTTCTGTAGTTGTGATTCTTTAGTCGTTGGATAAATAAGATTACACATAGGTCCACCTCCTAGCAGCAAGACCTTGCTAGAGGCAGTTTCTTAACTGGCCAAAGCATTGGAACACTGTACTTGGCTGGGTCAAAGTCTGCTTAAATGTTTGCATTAATAGATCGATGCCTCTACTTCACCCAGAGAGAATAATCACAATATCTGGCATATGAAAAACTCTGCAGCTTGGAGTGAGGAGCAGAGTTCACCAACTGATGAGGAAGGTGGTGCATGTTGTCACAGCTGGAAGGAATGTGCTGCTAATGAAGGACCTGTCTTAGCTTTATGCTCCCGTGGCCTGTAAACCCCTAGTCAATCGACTTCCTGACTTATTCCAAATCCAAAAGCTGGGTTATTTCAGATATAGTCTATCACCTTCAAAATCACAGCAATCTATCAGAACCTCTCACCTATGACAGCAAAACCATTTAAAACACAGCTGCAAGAAATACACAGAAACTTTACGTAGAGCTCTGCAGTTGGGAGACAGTAGAGTCAATGTCATATCAAAACAGGCAATCAGTCCATGGGCTGCTTCAAACATATAGCACAGTGTAACAGAACATCCTAGGTTTCACATTTCAAGTCATAAGCCTTGATCTTTGCTTTGCAGGCAGAATGTTCACAATAACTACTGTATCTATGAAAAATTGCAGTCAAATGATAAATTATTTAAGGCTGACCGTATTTACTCAGCAGTGACAAGCTTGCAGTCAAAAGACAGATACTATTTCAAACTACTGACGAGCACTAAGAAATCCTGCAGGTAAATATTCTCTTTACCTGGCTTCACAATATGTACACTAATGGATTAACAATATGGGAGAGCTTGTGTGCCATTATTACTCCAGACTGTTTAGCATGTGTGGGACAAGTTATGTTAAAACATCATCCAACTAGTTAGAAATAATCTTTTATGTTTGTTTCATTCCATTTACCTAAAGGGTTAAGCATGATAAATGCAATGCACAAACCATGTCCTGTTAATTGTCTTTAGGTGTATACAATAATTGATACATACAATCTGTGAGTGAAAGAAATACAAGTGCAAAAAATGCATTCTGAGAACAAATGCCAAAGCTTGTATTTAACATGCAAGATACAAAAAGAATAATTCCTTTTTAGCTGCTCAGAAAGGCAAATGATAATTTCCTTACCTGGAAGATCAAACTCTGTATATCATCAATAATACGTGAGAAAAGGGGAGAGAATGAATTTTTGTCTTCTGTAATAAGCCTTTCTTCAGAGAAGCAGAACGTGAGAGATGTAATTGTAAGTGAAACGAACTATTCCAAGATCCGGTCTGTCATCAGTTGCACTGGCTTAGAGCTGGCATCCTCTTGCAAATGAAAAAAGGGTAGCTCAGCAAGTTCTCTGCTGAAGGAGCTCAATATCAGTGTTATCAGGCACCAGCTGTCACACACTGATGCTATAGTGGGTACAGTCTCCCTCTATTGCGCGCTTTCCCTCGCTTGCTCTCCCTCTCTCTCACCCTGACGTTCACTCAGCTCTGAATCTGAGCTCCTTCTGCTGGTGTATAATCAATCCAGCCTGTCTCAATCTAATAGGCCTCCCTTTAACCAGCCAATCAATAGCACAGATTCCACTGCTGCTCCCCAGGGTCTTTACCAGGAGTGGAACAAGCAATAAGAGTTTGGCCAGCAGTTTAACTAAGTATTTTTCATTATTTCGTCTCTGTTAAAGAAAAATTGTTTAGGAGAGAGCTGTGTTTTTCCTGATAGTTATATAAACACACACATTGCACTGCAGTAGCGTTCTGAACATTTTAAAATTTTTACCCATTTTACGTTTTAGAATGCATACTTAAAAAGAAAGAAAATAAACACACACAAACTCCCCCCACAGCCCGGTCTAGAAATGAAACCTGTATGCCAAGCCTCAGGCTCTGTGCTCTGAAAAATCCAGTAGTGTGTTTTGTAACTGGAATTGTTTATGGCAATCGTGGAAATTTAACATAAACCAAAAATCAGGAGAATTGGGCTTCACAGACTGTGTTCCTAACCCCTGTCAGCTTGAGCTAACTTCTTTCCTACACTGTCTATGTTTCACCTTGTGTGTCTTATGGGAGGTTATGTGGGTTTTGTTGTTTGTTTGGGATATTTGTTTATTTATTTGTCTGCTTGGAGCTTTGTTGTTGTTTGGGGTCTCTTTCTTTTAAGAATTTGTATGAAAACGTCATAGATTCAGATACAAGAGGTGAAGATACAATATCCATTCAGCAGATTCACATGGGACAGCTAGAATCGTGGTCAGAATTAACTGATAGCAACAAATAATCTGCAGTATGCTGCAAGCATGCCTTATCTTACTCTGCACTTCCCTCTCCACATATGCAAGAAATAGACTGTCCTTCACTAGGTAAAAACAAAATTTCAGGAAGGATATTGTGCAAAGTAAGACTGCAACAGATTGACACTCCTTTTCCATTTTTTAAAATTGAATTTTATTTTATAATTCAGGGAATCTAAGTCATAAGGACGTTGATTTAAGGCCTGTTCATTCTGGTTGCAGGTGAAAATTATGAACCAAATCTCATGCTCAAGCAAACTTGGGAAAGTACCGACCATCCCCCTAAGGCCAGAAGGTAGGTTGTGTCAGTCACAGGTGTTTTACATGGCAGGATATTGACACTGTTGTATTTCTGTTCTTGATTCAAAACAGCAGCTAACTAAAACACATCATGAGTTCAATGCATTCGGTGGTTTTCTAGAGAACATACTGTCCCATCTTTGCTGGTTCCCTCATGTATGATTCTTGCAGAAATTAATTTGAATACAGAAAATAAAATGACTTTGATTTTCCACCTCTTCAGTGTTTGGACTATCAATCAGTCTAAGGGTCAATCAATAGTTTTATTACATTAAGACCTTGTGACTGAGGTCCTTTTCTGAGAACAGAAACTTGAAATTCAGCTGTTTATTCCATGGCTAAAATTGCCTCCTCAGAGAGCTAGCATAGGTCAAACCTTTTACCAAAATATGAGCACTGTAGTCTAACATCAGAGTCTGACATAAGCATAAGCAAGTAAATGTACTGATTATTAAACAAGATTTTCTTGTGACAACCTGGTTGATAGGGATTTCAACTTGACTCATGGGATTTCTTGTGTAATCTCTTAGGAGTGGTCAAAAAGGGTTGCTCCTTTCCCATCCCTTTATTGAAAAATCTCCCACTAAACAAATTTACAGATTCATATCAGATAATTTCTGCCTTGTATTACCTACCTAGCAGACTATCCAGATTTCTTGGATAAACAAAAGCTGGTGCTACTAAGTCATCAATTTTATGTAAGTGTCTTGAACTATTATCCTGAAAATGATAGTCAAAGACTGAAGGGGAAAAACAGCAAGAAGAAAGCAACCAGCTATTAAATTGGAGTTTGCAATACAAGAAGGAAATATACAGTATTCATGAACAATATGAGGTACCTCTAAGCCCATTCAGAGAAACAGAGCTATCAGGAAAAAATTCTGTTTACTTTGAGTGCTTACACAAGAGTATGTGTAAGGTCATGTGATGGCAGAAAATAAAAACACATTTATGCACTTGGATCTCTTTCAATGCACATACAAAAAGAAGAAAAAAAAGGAAACAACCAATGAATTTATATTATTCACAGCAAGTTCAGCTCATCCATTCTTCATGTGAAATATCACAGTATCAACTAACAATCTCTGATTTCCCAGATGCACATGGAATACCTCATTAATTGCAACCTACAAAACACATTTAGCAGATGTCTCAAGTGTTTTGAGTGCTCTGGATCAGATGAGTTATTTTCATGGATAGAGAAAAAGATTAACATGAAAAAATAAAAGTGTAGTTCAATAGAATTATGAACAATTGTATGAAATGTGTGACCACAGATGGGGTGGTGAAAATGTGAGAGTCTGTACAGGCCTGTAGGATGGAAAAGGCGCAATTAGGGTGTTCTGCCCTTGAAGGGGGGCGGGGGTGGGGTGGGAACAAGGAGGTGTAGGACAGAGCAAAGTTTTTTGTGGGTGTCAGAGAAAAAGGCCCAATAACACATGGTGTAATGAAATAGCTGTTTAAATAGGAGATTATAAAGAGGACTATAGATAGAGAGTACACTTTGCATCCCTTATATCCTGACAACCCCTCTTTCACACAGCACAGACCAAGGGTAGACTTTCCTACAGCACCCTGTGCAGATCCCATTCCTGGAGAGGTCCTTTTCTGCCTCCCATACTGTTGTATCCTTTTCTTTTTTGCATAAAAAAGAGAACCACATACCATCTCCTGACATTTTGTAATGTTGTCTCTGTCCTAACACCCACCAGCACAGCACAGACTGATGGGGGACATCCTGACAGGGGTCATTCCCTTAAAGCAGCTGCTCACACTAACATTTGGGCTATTCAAGCCCTAAGCCTGGGGCCCAACAGAGCAGGCGTGGATTATCCAGAGCAACTGTGTTGAACACAGTGTTATCCACAGGGTTCCCAATACAGATGGGAGGAGCACTGTTGCATACATTAGAGTAGGAGCTCACTTTCCAAGTACCCCTCTGATATTTTTCTTCCTGACTGTTTTCTGCATTTAATCTAATCTACCACATGCAAACCAAACAGTAGTTATATATAGGTACTATACATAGGTACTATGGCAAAATTGTGCATTGTGCAGTTTGCTATTTTGGTGTCTGTTTTTTGTTTTCAGGCAAAGGCAGGATTGTCAGGGTCACATTTTTAGAAGATGACTGTGAATCTCAGCAACTGGACTTTTATGTAAGCATTAAATAAATTATTTAAAAGTTATTTAGTGAAATATTAATTTTATTTTAAGAATACAAATGTTATCACAGAGTTGTATAAAGATAGCTTTATATTCTACATACTCTCCCTGGAACTTTAATTTATATTGAATGCAAGTGAAAATATCTCTTTGGCCTTTGTGTCTGTAAGGAAGTATTGTTTCAAGAATGTATTGATACAATAGGATAAATTGTTTCAAGAATGTATTGATACAACATATCACAACATGATGATTTAGAACTGCACTTACTTATTTTCAGTGGATAAAAGAAATGGTTGTTATCTAGTTAAATATACGTTTAATACTGAAGGGATTACTATTGAGACAGTGTTTAGACTTGAAACATGGAGCTAAACAATGTCAGGATAGAAGGCACACTTTATAAACTCTGTTAAGAAGCTCTGGGCATCAATCTGGTTTTCATTTTATTTCGCTTGCTTTGGAGAAACTTAAGAAGCAATTATGTCATAGAACACTTCTCTTTGCAAGCACCACATAATTTATACGTTATCAAGTGTAATTCTGTATGGGAAATTGTTTTTTTACTATTTCATATTTAATTAACAAAGAGGAAATACATGTGGTTCCTACACTACGATTCCAAAAATACTCAAGGTAGTTCTTCTGTATCCAGTGATGAAAAGAAATTCAGAATATGAAATATTCAGCTCCACAAGACTACATCTTGTGAACATCTAATAATGAATAGCAGATTTGCCTATTCAGGGAGGCATCTGATAGATTCCCTCAAAGACAATATAAAATCAGGATTCAACATTTTATACCCATCCCAGGAAAAAATTAATTAAATGGGCTTTCTACATTGCACCTAAACACGGATTCTACTAGTTGTACTACTGCTGAGTGCATCATTCAGATTTCAAATTCTGCCAAGTCTTAACCCTTTCTTAAAATGCTCAGGCTACTCACAGGTTTGAAATTAAGCACTGCACATTCAGATATTCAATGTAGAAACCTGAAAATTTATTTTTACTGATGCTGAAGGAAAGTATTTTCTTGACAAATGGGGGACAAAACTATGTATAAAACTTGTTTTAAATTCTTGAATGTAAGTACAAGAATATTGAGGATAGATTTTGTCAGTTTTATTTCATATTTCCTTAGAAAAATTCCCTTTCAGATCTGGAAGGGCATGCTTAGGAAAGAAGCCAAGTTACAATCTCTGAGAGATAAATAAGATAATGATACTTAATTCCTTGAGTTCTGTATAGTATTTGTCATTATTCATCAGTGATGCCAAGCAATAGGACAAGTGACGATGGGCAGAAAGTCATGAACAGGAAGCGCACCTGAACATGAGGAAAAACTTTATTGTTAGGGTGATTGAGCACTGGAATAGATTGCCCAGAGAGGTTGTAGAGTCTCTCTAAGTGGAGGTATTCAAGAACTTTCTGGACACAATCCTGTGCCACATGATCTAGGATGACTCTGCCTGAGCAGGGAGGTTGGATCAGAGGACCCATTGTGATCCCCTTCTTAATAGAATAGGAGACTGTGTTACAATTTACTTTTTTTTTTTTTTTTTCTATTGCAAGGTATAGAAGATACTATTTGAGTTTTGGAGATACTCAGTTCAGTTTTGGTAAACATGCTGGTGAATAGGAAAAGGTAAGTATCCGTTTATTAAAGACTTTTACTTAAGACATGAAAGTTATGTATACGAAAATGATATAATGGAATACATGTCCATATATCACAATATAACTTATTTTCTATCTGAATGCTTTAGTAAACTTCAGGGTGAACATTGTCATAAAAATGCAAACCAATTTAAATGGAATTATTTATTGTAATCACCGTTAATAATATCATTGTTTTCTTGGTCAGACAAATAATTCACTAAAAAATGATGCAAAACTCTTTAGTTTTGCAATGTAAAATTTCTAGGACCGTATTTGTCTTCTCTGTGCAAAGATCATCCACTTCAAATTTATAAACATTTCTCTGGGAATTTACCAGATCTACTTTAAATTTATGTATATGTATAAATCTATGATCTATTTAGGAAAACAGGAATTGGTCTTTTTCACAGAAATCAGAACCTTCAAAGGGTCACACTGATGTTAGTGAATGAAATGGGCTGTGCTATTCTCAAAGCCTGCTGAAATGGAAAAGCTCATAAACACCTAGACATTTTTCTTCCTCAGCAAACACCTACATATTTTTCTTCCTCTGAACATCATGGTCACATCTGATCTACTTCTTGGAATTTCTGAATGTTGCATAATCATTGTTTGGTAGAGTTAGCCTAGGTCAAGACTTTCCTAGACATTTAAAAATACAGGCAATAATTGAATTCACCTGTGTTAAAATTCCTGAGTCCCAGCACAATAGAATTAAATTTCTCTGAGCTTTTCAGTAAAACACAGGAAAACTAATGACTGTATTTAAAAATAAAAGATTCTTCATGATAATTCGCAATTGCTATAGGGCCTGTAGCTTCAGAAATTAAATATTTGCATGGAGACCCAATCCTCATTGGAAGTACTTTCTGTTCACTAAAACACTGATAATAGTGAAGTCTGAATGTGACATATATACAGATAGTAACCTATTGTCTTGGATTGTAGAACCTAAAATGTGTATTCTATTTCATCTGCTGGAAGCAGTTGAGGAAATGTTCTCCTTTATCTCTTGTAACCCTGGGAGGAGGGGGGAGGGTGCCTTTTGATAATGGGCCAACTGTTAAAACCAGGTGGGGCAGTGTTTCTTATCTCTTTCACTGCCTGTCCTCCCTCCAGGGGAATATTTTCTGCTAATGGACCATTAAGACACCCCTAAAAGCACACATCCCCAAACTTACACTCACCAAAATAGTACACCCACATTCCATCATCCCATTGTGAGATGTTCCACCCAGTGGGGGGAGCCAACCATTCCTACCTGGATAAAACTGAAACGTAAGAACAGAAAGTATCTGGCTTCACCTGGTTCCCGGAGGAAGACTGGACTCTTCTCACCATCACCGGACCCTTCTCACCATCACTGGACCCCATCTACAGGAGCATCTCTACTCCAACAGAACTGCATCTGCCACTCCAGGAGGACTCACTTTTAGACTGCTTCCAACACCCTGACCAACAGGATGTCAGGTTGTAGCTCTGACCCTGTCAGGGTTCTCCAAAATTGTTGTTTGTTTGTTTGCTTATTTAGTTGAGTAGTTTGGTTTTCTACTACATTTGTATTGTTAATATTCCTAGTAAAGAACTGTTATTCCTATTCCCAAATCTTTGCCTGAAAGCCCTTAACTGCAAAATTATAATTTGGCGGGGGTGAGGGGTTTACATTTTCTATTCTAAGGGAAACTTCAGCTTTCTCTGGCAGATACCTGTCTTTCCAAACCAAGACACCTATATACATTTAATCCACCAGTATGATCTTCAGCCACTGATTGAATCAGCATGACAACTGATTTTTGTTTGTTACTTTTTTTTTTTTTAATTTCATAATGTTGTTAAAGGGCAAGAATTAAATGCTTTCTCTTGGTGTCAGTCTTTGCCCCATCTCTTGTTATCCCGTGCCTGTATTTTGGAGCCTCCTAGGTGTCCACTTCTGTAGGCTCTCGAGCTATCTTACATCATCCTGGAATGGTCAAAAATATCTAAGTCTAAACAAAATAACTACTCGAGGCTACTATGCCTATAAAACTAAACTTGCCCTATAAAATATAAATCAAAGAAATTAGCTGGGGAAAAAAATCTGCAGTTAACTACTAGTTAAAGCAAAGCTGAGTTTCAAAGTCACACAAGCCTCAGTTCTGAGGACCAGAAGTTTGGTAATCTGAGACTTGCCTCTCACAATAGCCACAGTATATGATGGAACTGTCAATTGCAGAATTATTCTCACAACCCATATTCTGTAGTTTTATTGTTCTTGATACTGAAGTCTTGCAAAACATAGGTAAATTGAATGTGCTGTTATTGTATTCAACACCAGCTCCCCAGTGCAAGAGACACACAGTGAAAGACCTTTTTCTAACATAAAGCACAGTGCAGCAGCCTCAGAAAATTGTAAACTTCTGGTAGGGAGTAAAGTATATTTTCATCAGGGTCAAAAGATGGAGGGTCTTTCGGTGGCATTATGCTAAGTATGCTAAGTCCTGCAAGGCTTAGAAGGACCAAACTGGGAACAACTTTGAAAGGAGAAATGCAATAGTACAAATGTTGAATTTGCAGTGAATTTTGAAACTTGCTTTTCCTGCAGTAGTAGACTACTGGACTGTGTCCTACATCATCTTGAGCTATTGGTGATGTTTGTCTGCACACACTCAATTTTCCCTTATTATGGGTTTTGTTGTCCAAGAAGAATTATGGATTTTGATTATTTTTCTTCTTATTTGGAGCCTGATAAGAATGACTAATTTGTTTTGAGTAGTGTATTATGTACGTTTTCATACCTTTTCACAACAAATTATTAATAACAATGCATTTATAGACTGCATGGCTGTCAGTGTTCAACTTTTTCTGTTTTTAATATGGATATCATGGTTTCTTCTGGGTAATGTATAAAGATTAAATTTCAGAAGAAAATCTATATGGAGGAAAATGTTGCTTTAAATTTCTTTATCTTTTATTATTATTAGTGTCTCTGTAGTATTGGTAGTGGAGATGCTATGCACTGTACAATGCTTACTTACAATACACAGTACAGTCTAAATAATGATTTTAAGTTGAAAATATGCTTACTGCACCATGAGGAGCAAAATGTAATTAGTGTTATAGCACAAATAATATCTTTCCCTATGCTTCTGTGAAATATTTATTGCAATCTCCCATTGAATTAGGCCTGCAGACTTTGCCTTATGTGCATTGAAAAAACAGACATTTTAAAAGTTTTTTTTGTTGGGGTTTCAAATTCTGGCAAACAAGCCTATCAAAAAGATTTAGCTTTAGCTTATGAGACTCCTGTCACCCACTATTTAAACTGACAATATTCAAATATTTATCTACTGAACAATGGAGACAATAGAAAATGCTCCAGGGAACAAAAACAAGAGAAGCTGATAAAACACAGATAATACTCAGAACTGAGCTCTGTATTATGTCAAAAATTTGAATAGGATATATGATTTTTCTGCTGTATGCTCAAAAAAAAACCCTTAAAGGGTCTAAATAGAAACTATAAACCAATGTAATTCTTTTATTTCTCTAGCTTGCACAGAGAAAGCCCAGGGAAACATTACCCTGAATTGCTAATGGATGGCAGAGTTACAGCAGTGTTGAAGACAGGGTCTCACCAAATTCTGCTCAGCTGTCTACACTTTGCCCTCAGAAGGTTAGGATATGTTTTCTAGGAGAGTTCCTTCCTTGACTGAAGGGTCATTGTCTTAATGGAAATTCCTATGTTATGTGTCAGGACCTGGAGTTCACTACTCTCCTTCTAGGAATTTAGCTGACTGCCAGGTTGTCAAGTAGAAAGAGCTGCTGTAAAGAGCTGCAAGAAGCCTCAACAGATGTTCCCTTCCACCACCTTTGCTCGGGACCTGCCTGCAAGACCTCCTGTAAGCTGCACTGTGCCCACTCTGGCACTTCAGATGCTTTTATGCCTTCCTGATCCTAGCCTGTAGGCTTGACTTACTTTTCAATCTTGACTTTTTCTTCTTACTGTGCTCTTACTGAGTGGTAGCTGATCCTGCATATTGCCTCAGAACCTTTCTCCTTGCTTGGACACCATGGACTGTGTCCATGCTGGTGAGGTCACTGTCCTGCCGCTCTGTGCCGGGCTCACGTTGCTTTGCAGATCAGCCCCTTCTTAACTGCTCTGTGACAGACAGTTCAGGTGGGAGACAGGAACTAAGACTTCAGCTTAAAAAGAGTGCCTAAAAAAAGCAGAGCTGAGCTCCCATTGAGGTTTTTTCTGGCTTTTTGCAACAACTTTAATCAGCAAGGTGACCCTGAGTCCAGCAAGGTAATCTTGTGGAAGGGGAAAGTACACTTCTGGACCTGGTACTATGTGTTACCTCATCATTTCACTGGAGATAGTAGTAAAAAGTATTTTGTTTGCCAAGATTATTTTGAAGTTTCTTCTTTTTTTATTTTTTTTTTCAGTTACAAAGGGCATGTTGTTTGCAATCTGTTTTTTATTTCTTCTTCTTCATGGAGATTGGTAGAAGGTTTCTTCTGTTCTCCTAGTCAAGATCACTTTAAAGGTATTAAGGTGCTATCCTTGGTGTGTTTTTTTGTTTACTTGTTTGTTCCTTTGGTTTCCTGGGTTTGGGCTTTAGATTTTACTCTCAAAACGAGAAAAACAGAAAAGGAATAAAATTACTTTAATAGCCTTATCATCTCCTTATTTCCTTCTTCTCCCTCCCCAGCCCTCCAAGGCTCATCCTCTGTAGGTGGAGCAGTTTCAGCCTCTCATACGACAGATTTTGCATCCCTTTAATAATTTTTGTTGTCCCTTACCTGACACACTCCAGTGTGTCCATGTCTTTTCTCATACTGAGAAGTCCAGAATGGACCCAGAACTCAAGGTGTGACCTCACCAGTAAAGTGGAATGGTCACCTCCCCTTAACCGACTGACAGTATTCCTGAAGTACAGTTCCAAATCTTGTTGATCTTCTTGCTACTGGAAACATCACTGGAACCTGTTAAACTTGTAGTCTTCCAAGATCCCAATGTCATTTTTATCAAGGCTGATTTCCAGCCTATTGTCCTCCAGCATGTACTGCTACGGGGCCTGAATTGCCCATCTGAATGGCAACACAATCATGATGTATGAACAGCTCCCTAAAGTTTCAAATCATCCACAGACTAGATCATCACCCAGTCATGAATAAAGATCCTAAATAGCATTGTTCCCTTTATTAGTCCCTGAGCCACACTGTCTCATCTAACCTAATTCTTGCAAGCTTTGACAGGGTCTTTATATTTATCCTAACTCATGTCCCTGCTTTCATCTCTTGTATGCTTTATTTTTACATTTGTGTTTTATTGAGAACCACTTATTTGTCCATATAGTCATATAGTTTACATAATTGTTGTGAAGGTAAAATTTTGGCCTACCAATTGTGTCTTGTGTTTATTTTCTGCGTCTCCTCTGATGGAGATGGTACTGGTAGGAAAGGGGCATTTGGAAGTGCTGAAATGCATTTTATCCTAGAGCGAAGCAGTTGATCCCTGGGCAACAGGCAGTGTAGTCATTTGGAATTTATTGAGAAGGATATAGTGCAAAACATGAAATTACTACTTTGCCTGGAGTTTGGAGATAAAAAGTCAGTGCCTTAGCATTAAAAAAGGCTTACCAAACTTCAGGGGGGATGGGGGAAAGAGTGCTTGAGGTTCACTTGCAAGAACATCTCCTTTTGCTAAATGGTGATTCTGCAGGACCCTAAAAAAGGGCTGTTAATTCACTCTGATAACCTGGTCTGTTAGGGAGTGAAAGGGCATGTCTTTGTCTGATATATGCTCAGTCTCATAGAATAGTCCCTTTTCTTTATTGTCAATGGTAACTTAATGATTTCCCTTTTTCTTGTCTCACTGTAAAAAACAAACAACACATTTATTGCCCTTCTCCCAGCTCTCTATTTAGATTTCAAGATGATACACAAAAGCAGGGTTAAATGTGACCTGTGTGAGGTCCATGACAGTACATTTTTGTTTCAAAAGGGATATCTTTCTTCACAGTATTTCAATAAAATATGAAGCATTGCTAAAAGAAAGTAAATAAGACACTTCAAAACTTGTTTCTTCTTTTAGCTAAAGCAGTGGTACTCTGCAGTGACTAGTATGGTTTAGTGCAGATACGGTTGTGAAGTACAAAACTTGGCAGTAGGTCTGCACTGTGAAAGAATTATCAGTCATGGTATGCCTGATGGCTACACTGCATTGTTCTCTAATTGTGTCCTGGAATTCCTTGGAGAATTTCTGTCAAACATTTCCCTATGTTATATCAGGTCATATAATACTGAACCTTGACATTAGAGAACACTCTCTCAGTTTAGAGACAAATTTAAGAGAAGACACTCTGGAATGAGTTGTCTCCTCTAAAAGGGTTTCAACAATCCCTTTCCACCAACAGGAAATGAATACTAGTGGATGAAAGTGAAAAACAACAACATCAACAACAACAAACAACAAAAACAAGCAAACAACAACAACAACAAAAAACAAAACCAAACTTGAACAGTTTATTAAAAAACAGAACACCCACAAGGCAAGTGGAAAAAAAAGTAAATAAATGTTAGATACTGAACTATCAGATATTAAGCCTTACCCCCAACCACACACACCAGAACAAAATCCCAAAATTCTAGAGAAAAAATACCGGCTAATGCCACAGGGTGGAAGATGGCACCAATGTCTGTCTCAGAGGAAAAAAACCAAAAACAAATAGAAGCTTCATGCAGCAGTTTGGGAAACAGACGAAGATCTGGTGAGTCTCTGGCATAGACCTGCTCTCCACAGCAGATAAAGCAGCTGGACTGGAGTTTTTCTCCCTGGCTCGACTTTCTCGAGGTGTGGGGATGGAACGGCCCCTCTCCCGCAGGTTCTGTTTTCTCTGGTCCTGGACTAACAAGCTGTCACCTCAAAAAGTTGCTGAGTTGCTGCTGCATCTTCTCTACAGCCAGGAAAGAGAAAAAAAACTTCTTGCCTGGGCTAATAAAACCAAGCTACCCAAACAAAACCCAGACTGCACCACATCCCTGATGCCAGGGTAGTGAAGTTTTGGGAAAGCTGCCAAAGAGCCCAAATCTCCCCCTCTCCCAGCCACAACTTAAAGATACAGCAACCGTTTTTGGGCATAAAGCAGAGGATCAGGGAATAGACTAAACATCATAAATCACCCCAAGACAAATACCTAGATAAAGTTGGCATACATAAGTTAATGGGCCTTAAGCAGATGAATCCATGACTGCAGAGCAAGCTGGTGGACATCATAGATGAGTGACAGTGGTCTTGCAATGTCATCAGCCAGCTTCCTCAGCACTCGTAGCTGCAGTCCATCAGGGCACATGGACTTAGGTATGTCAAATTTGCCTGAATATTCCCTGACATGATCTTCCACCAAGACTACATCTTGGGGTTTGGGTGAGAAAGATGTATGATTTTTACCTTTTTTATATTTAAATAATTCTGGAATCTGTTGGGGTTTTTTTGTTGTTTTTTTTTTTGTTGTTGTTGTTGTTTGTTTGTTTTTTTGGGTTTTTTTTGTTTGGTTTCCTTTTCTCTCTCTCTCTTTTTTTTTTTTTTTTTTTTTTTTTTTTTTTTTTATGGCTATACTTTAGATAAAGAAATTCTACCTGCAGCTTCTTCCTGTCTAAGTATTGGTTGCAATATGCAGGCATTCTAACTTTTGAAATTACCTCCAGAATCCTGAGAATTATTGAAAAAAAAGGCAATATTTTCATTTCTTTAGGAAAATGCCTATTTACCTGAGAACCTGTGAAAACCACGGTTGAAAACTTCAGTATTATAAAACATTACCACTCTTTCTCTTGGGTATATTTCTAGAAAGAGAGCTGCATCTTTGAAGACAATTTTCCAGAGTACTTCCACTACTTAAATGTATTGAAAAAAGATTGTTAAGAAAAGGATTCTCTTGTTTACCACAAATGAAGAGGTGGCAAGAGTATTTACTGTATTACTCACCATTAATGGTACTATCTCTCTATATATTTGACAAAAAATAGCATCATAGTACTATTAAAAATCCTTCACTGGCTTTCATGCTACAGTGGTCATACAACTATTTTTATGCCGGTGTTATTAGATCAGCTTTTTCTCAACTCAGTTTAGGCTAGTCAACACTTGTCTTCCTTATTGTCCTTTACTGCAATAATTGCTTTCCGCTTTGGGCCATTTACTTTACAGTCATGTCATATTGCTGACGACATAAAGCATGCATACAGGAACCTCCCAAGTGTTGTTTCTTTCTTTATTTATTACATTGCATTCATTAACATTATCCTGCACTACCATTGTGTTGTAATTACTGCACAGTGTATTTTAAAGAACAAACAGGAGGCTTTTTCGCAGGTTCTCTCCATGCGTTGCCTCTGCTGTCTGTATTTTGCAAACATATGCAAACACTTCATATGAGAAGATTTATATTCTCCAGTATAAAAAAAATCCTATTTCTGAAATCAAAGGAAGCAACCAAAGTATAAACTGTCTAAACATATTAGAAGAGATAAGAAAAAAGCCCTGGGATCTCTCATTTGCACTCAGAAAAATCCAGAATATTTTTTATTTCAACACTCTATTTCAACTTTATTGAAAATATCAAAAATTGTTTGAAATAAAGGTTAAGGGTGGGTTTGTGTGTTCTTTTTTTGTTTGTTTTTGGTTTTGTTTTTGTTGTTTTGTTTTGTTTTGTTTGTTTAATTTTGTTTTGTGTGTATGTGTGTTTTTTTTTAATCTAAAATAACCTTCACACATTAGAAAGATACCAGTTCTTTACTGGAACAAGAGACAAAGTTAGGAAGAGAAAGGGAGAGAACAGTTAATTTAGGAGCAATGAAAGATTTCTCTGCCTTCAATTTATACAATTAAAGGGGAAAATAATCAGAAAGAAAGATAAAGTTTCTGCTATTGAGATGATGAGAATTTTGTATAGTATTACACTATTGATAGTTTTACAATAATTTGATTATGGTTAGGCAGATGGTGCTTCAAGTGTCATGTGGAAGAACCACATGTTGTTCAGGTTGGGAAGGATAGAAATAATAAGATACCTGCAAGAATATTCAAATTATTTCTGTGACTGTGTATCTTTGAAATTACTTAATATTTCCCGAATTCTCAGGAAAAAATCTGTAGAGAGTTCATCTTAAAATTGGATCAGGACAGCAGCCTTAGAATTGAGCCCTGTTAAATGTTTGCCAAATGCTTTGCACATAAGGCAATAATATTGTGCCAGTTTTCAGAGGAGATGGAGATGAGACAGTAGCAATGCACAAGCTCACAGTGCAGAATTCTATTCTTATAGAAAAAAGGTTAATGCATTTTAATGTGTTTTTCTGGCAATTGTCGCAAAAGTAGTGATAGGAATCTATCTCTTTTTTCTGAAAAACGTGTGACATGGCAATATTGACAAGAACTCTTGAAAAGAATGTGTCTACATGAGTGGTATGAGAAAAGAAGGAAAGGTGGAAAAGCACAGCAGGGAAAGATACTCTGAAAACCGAAAATAATTTTGCAGACTCTCCCTAAGGTGTGGTTAGATAGTGAGATATACTGAAGTGTTTTTTTAATTTCTTGAGGAGTTATTGGATGAACATAGTTCACATATTTTTTATCAGGCTTTTTTTTTTGCACTACCTAATACAGGAAGAGGGAATAGCAGAGAGTCTGTAATGAAAAGACCTTGAGGATATCAAGGATTCTCTCTGAAAATAATAGACATAGAAGGCAGAGTGCTTCTGACATTACTTAGTGGAGTAAATTATCAAAGGCACTGTAGAAAGTGTACCTATCCTCAAAGGTAGCAGTAGCATCAGGATCCACAACTACAGAGTTAGAAATGTTCACAGGTTTTTAAGAAAAAGAATGTGAATGATTTTTGTTGAGGTTTTTGTTGTTGTTTAAGAAAAACTTCAGCAGGTTGAAGTTTTCCTAATGGCTTCTCTGAGAGAATGATGAACACTAGAGCAGTGCTGATGTGCTCCAGCCTGAAAAGGAAGAGGTACTTGATATTTGAAAAGAGCATTCTTCTGTATCAAGGAGAATAAAGAAATCCCCCTTCACTCTTTCAAGAGGGGAAAAAAAAATACAAATTTTCAGTTTGGAGGGAATATTTGTAAGAATTGCCATATAAACACATCTATGATTTTGTTGCTATATGGTCATTGTGTTTCTAATGGCTCTGGATTCTGTGCTAAACGCAACTTCTCCCTCAGAAATATGTAATGAATCAAATGTCATAACTTTCTAGAAAATGTGAGATAAATGGGTCCAGAATTCTAAGGGTGACTTTATTTAATTTATCTATTCTGGGACATATTAGGCTTTCATTTCCTGAACTATCACATCTCCATTAAAATGAGTTTGATTGTCCAGCTTTTCCTTGTCATCAGAGTAAATACTAACTGTTAGAAACAAAACACACTTTCATGACCTATCTCCTAGGCATCCTCTCATACATAGTACCCCTCCAGGTTACTGAATTGTGGAAATTGTGGACTCCACAAATTCAGGAGTCATTACTTCTTCATGTTCTTTTCAGTAAGCAAAAAGTAACTGATTTATTGAAGTGAGTTTGTTACAGGTGGTGCAGCAAAACCCATTCAATAAAAATCTGACTTACATATTTAATTAACAATGTGCAACCTTTTCTGGGGGTAATATTAAATGTAGGCTTATGTGAACTACACTGTATAAATTGCTTTAGTGTGGCTGTGGAACTTACTATTTCTCTCTGAATTACAGTTGTGACTGAACATTTTTACTTCTGGATTAATTCTTTTAGCGACTGTGAACACAGGAAACATCTTTCACTTCATAGTCTCTCATAGAACTTGCTTCAGGAGCTTAGCAAAGCAGAGGGATTTTCAAAGCTTTTTAAATATATTGCATAGTTTCTAGATATAGTGTATTCTTTCCTTGGCTGACTTCAATTGGATTAGACTTCTCACAGTATGCCCTCCCACAGTTCTTTGATGGGAGAGTACTGACATAAGAATTTATTGATAAATATTTTGATGTTGATTAATAAAACAGTGGAGCTGAAGAGAGTAACCTGTTTTCATAAACAGACACTGAAACAGTTTTTCACATTTTTGTTGGAGTATTGCAGAAAAGGTATATGAAGTAAGAAATGGGGGCAATGCATGTTTTAAGTATTCTTAACATATTTGTCCTTGAAAGGAGCCAGGCAGAGGTTCTGCAGTAGGAAGCTGGCTGAACCCCAGGGTACAGCTGCTGCACTGCAGAGAGAGGAGAGCAGCAACAGCAGAACCTGTAAAAATAAACACATGTGAAGCCTAAACTGATGAGTGCTCTAAAGATGACAGCAAGTTTTACGTGGCAGATATAACCTTTGCCTTGAAGCTGTTCAAAAGAGGAATGTCTAGCAACATCACATGCCTTTGCAAGTTATTTGGAAGGCCAGAGATGGAAATACAAATAACAATTTAGATAAATTCTTTCCTAGCTCAAATGAATGGTGGTAAAATGCATAATTAGCACATCCTCCTGAGACAAAATATGATCAAAACCCATTGAGACAACTAAAAGCTCTTTTCCTGTCAAATGAAAATCATTGACTTTGATTACAAGTGTTATTTTCATATTTGTGTACCAAGTCATTAGTATTATTTAGCATTTTTTACTATTTGCTTTTATCTGGATTCCCAAACACTGGAATGAATGAATGGCCCTGGAACCCCTTTTTCCGGATAAAGCCACTGAGTGATTGTGTGTAGTCTCTTCATCTGTTGTGTGATAAAAATTTCTTATAGAACAGTGGAAACACACATGCTTTCAAGAAGATATCAATTAAAAAGACACCCTTGGGTTTTTGTTTTTTTTTCTCAAATAATTATTAATTGCTTTTTTATGTTACCTTGTAGTATTTGTGTATATATAGTTTGCTATTTATCAGGGTTTTTTACAAGATCAGAACAGAAAAGTAGAAAAATAAAATTTCTGTATTTCAGTAGTACTTTAATTTTTTAATACTTACCTTGCTAGCTGTCTGGATTTCAAATTACTGCACCCCACAAAACAGAATAGGAACCACTTTAAAGAAAATGTCTTTGAAATAGCAATTAATTCATACAGCAGTATGCATTCTAAAGGACTAATTTACACATACTAATAATTTTTAGAGGGGGTTTTATGTCATTGTTTTTTGAGGGTTTTATTGAACTGTGAAACAATTTTAAAATCAGTCATAAATCTTCAATTTATTCAGAAAAAAGTTGCAGGAATTTGGCATCTGTGTGACCTGATACAGTCAGATAATTTTGCCTGTAAAGACTTTTAGGAATAAGAGCAAAGGTTTTTACTGTTTAAATTTAAAAGAAGACAGAGATGGACAAGACCATCTTGCCCATTTGTAGACAATGTTTATAAGACATCAATTTCACCAACAATAGACTAAAAATCTGGTCATCTAATGTAGCATCATGTTTTGCATTCAAGTTCACAAAGTTATTTCATTGTAGATGAATTAGAATTTTTTGTTGTTATTATCAACCATCATCATGAAAGAAAGTATTGAGCACATGATTATTGCAAAACTCAGGCTCTCTACTTGTAGATAAACGAAGAATTTTTTGTCTCCATGTTGAAGCCAGCCAGCAGTGCTGAGCATCCTCCAGGAGAGTATCTGACAGGCTGCGACCACTTCCCTGGGAAGCAGGTTCCAGTTCCCAGTTACTATCTGGATGAAAAACCTTTTTCTGATATCTGACCTAAACCTCCCCTGACACGACTTCAGGTCATTCCTTTGGGTCCTGTCACCAGTCACCACAGAGAAGAGATCGGTAGAGAAGAGATCTGCCTTTCCTCTTCCATTCATGAGGAAGTTGTAACTGCAGTGTGGTCTCCCCTCAGTCTCCTCCAGGCTGAACGACCAAGTGACCTCAGCTGCTCCTCATATTCTTCCCCTCAATGCCCCTCATCTTCCTCATTGCCTTCCCTTGGACATTCTCTAACAGTTTAATGTCATTTTTATACTGTGGCACCCAAACCTGCCCCCAGCACTCGAGGTGAGGCTGCCCCAGCTCAGAGCAGAGCAGGACAATCCCCTCCCTTGCCTGGCTGGCCATGCTGTGCCTGATGTCCCCTGGACAGGCTTGGCCCTTCTGGCTGCCAGGGCACTGCTGACTCAGATTCAACTTGCCATTGATCAGGACCTTCAGGTCCTTTTCTGCAGCAGTGATTCCCCCAGCCCCTCATTCCCCCCAGTCTGTACATACATCCAGATTTTCACCATCCCAGATGCAGAATTCAGCACTCGTTTTTATTAAACTTCCTGTAGTTGGTATTTGCCCAGCCCTCCAGTGTGTCCAGGTCTCTCTGCACAGCCTCTCCACCTTCAAGGGAGCTAATAGCTCTCTCAATTTAGTATCGTCAGCAAATTTAGTACAAAACTTAGTATAAATACTTATTATATAAACATTGTTTTTCTCTTTTAGTTTCTGTTCCTCTTGAACTGCAGTTAGTCTGCTCTTAATATGGCAGAATAGCTACTAAAACATGCTTACCTGTTCCATTAAATGATGTTCATATTTTCCCATGGTTTGTTTTGGAGGATAAGTATGTCCAAGTGTTCTTTATTTTCAGCTCCTTTTTTATGCCTACTGTTTTGGAAGTAACGTTCCTTTTCGTGGCTTAGAATACCTTTTCTTTAGTTGCACACCTCATTAAATTTATTTCCTTCTTCTCTCCACAGATCTCTTTCTCTCTACCTACCATTCAGTTTCTCATGGGTGAAAGCCAATTACTTTACACTGAGTACTGGCAAGATAAAAACTGTTTTCATACCCTCTGATTCTTTGTCTTTTGTATTGACTTTTGAGTTCAAGAACACAACGTCTTTTTTCACATTTTAAGAGTGCCAACTGAAATCCTAACTACATTAAAATCTATGTCAAATCTCTCTACAATTTAAGTTGTGGCTAGATTTCTACAATAAGTTGCAGAAGTATATGCCTTGTGAAATGCCACTGCATTATCTTTTATTGTCCTGAGCATTAGTCATAACTCCATCTGTTCCTAAAGAGTACTGCAATCTCTTAAATGCTATTCCCAAGTAAAATTCCTCTAGTAAGAGATACAGTGTGCTATTGGATTTTAAATGCATGCTTATGGTATTTAACAACATTTTTTTGCAGTCAAAATAAATTATTCGAAGACAATAGTGGTTTACACAATACTTTAGGCATATTCTGGTTTTATTGGACCTTATCAGATTATTTGTATCTTCAAAGACTCAGCTGATATCAACGTTTCCAGCAGCAAGAAAATATAGGGGAAAAATTTTGATGACACCACTCATTACTGAGGTAAAGAAATATAGGAGAACCTGCAGGTTTGCAGTCCTGCAAAACTGCGGCTCTACAGTTGTCCTCAAGTTACTAAAGGGAGGGGCATTCAGCCTCAAAACTCTACGAAAAGTTTCAGTATCTTTCTTCACATGGAAACATTATACAGAATTTTTTTTAAAAGTTAAACAATCAAAAGAAATTGATTCTGCAGTTACTCAGTGGTGGCTGCAGCCTGATAAAGTACATGTCAAATGTCAACTATTAAAATGGAATGCTGTGTGTTTTTGTTTGCTACAATGCCTAAATAAAAAAATAAATAAATAAAATGTTTACATTCAGCTGTGCTTTTTGGGGCAACTGTTTTATAGTCTGTGATGATATGTTGAAACATCATAAACACAGAAAACTTAATTAAATACCAAAGTGAAAATAAAAGCAAAAGAGATACTGAGAAAATTTAAAAGAAATGGGAAATGCGTTCTAAATAATATCAACGGATCTCAGTTATAGATAGTGCAAGGAGGGATTTGTCCTTTTTTTTTTTTCTTTATTTTTATTTTTTTTTTTAACTTGCCCCCCCCCAAGTGGAGTCAAGAACAAAGGACAAAAACTGAAAACAGTTGACATCACTTTTCTGCTGTACCTTTCATCTGTACCTTTTGATATTTAAGCTTCCTATTTTTAATTGTATGTACAGGTTCTCCTTGCTGCTAATGTAAAAATACATATTTTCTGTAGAACTATGTAAAGATGCACATAAGTGTTAAATAATGAACATCTCTCAAACCAAATATGAAATATTAGGACTATGTGGAAGACATGTTTGCTATATCTAGTTCCCATCAGACTTTATTTTTGCAGGTGTCACTGCAACAACTGATTATCTACTAGATGGGAAATCATTAATGTCTCATTTTCTAATTCATTTCCTGATTTGGATAATTTCTTGCATTTTCATCTACCTCCTGCTTATCTTCCTTGTACTCAGAATGTTAATTTCTGTATCAAAACAACTTCTGTTAAAGTCAGCACATTTCTAAATAAATATAATTCATTTAACAATTGTGGTCCATCTAGAATCAATTTGGATTTTCCTGAAATATTAAGACAGTAGATTTCTTCATCTATGTGTTTTCTAACACGTTTTTAATTTAAGACTTTTGCTTAAATATATCAGTAGTATGCTCATTCCTATCCAAAAACAAGAGAAAATTTTATCTGTAGCTGCTGACACATATTTTTCCCTTTAGATTTTCAAAGTTGTTCAAGAGAATCTAAACAAAAATGACGTTTTAATTATTATTTTGTGTTTCTTTTCTTTTTAAAAAGATTGTTAACATAATACTAATTTCTTTTTACTAATCCAAAAGTCATAATTCAATCTCCTTTTGTAATGAAGACAGGAAATGCCTATATTAATTTTTATTGATACAACTTTTTTTTTTTCATTAAATTGCTAAAAGATATTATTTGTTCAATTTAAGCTCCCAAAAGCATATGAACACGTCTTTGTTAATGGTATTAGTCAGCAAAATTCTATTTATGGTAAGCTTGGATTTCGATAGCTATAAATTACATTTGGTGCATGTTTCAGATTCTAGGTTTGAGTCATTTATCTCTTCTTTTTTTTCTCATTGTTAATAATGACGTCTGAAATGAAGCCTCATACAAGGCTTAATTTCAGATGTGTCTGGATGTTTATCCCTGTTTGCTTTTTGGTGCTTATTTAAAATGCTCATCACACTGCAGAGAAGTTGCAAAAGGAAATGTTTGTTCTTCAAAGCTTTATGTTTTACTAAAAAGAGAAATGAATCTGCATTTTTTTTTCAGAATTCTAATACTGGTATTATAGAAGGAAAACCATGCAAAACCAGATTTTAAGATTAATCCCTACAGATCCACAAGTGTTGAAACACCATACCCCGCCATCTTACTCCTAAAATTAAATGGCAGGCTCTCAGCAAACTCAGATCTGTGCTTTGTCATTTTTGACATTCTGGCATATAACATGACCTTCCAAAATAAGGTTTGCATATACATAAATCTTGTATTTGTCTTCAGCTGCCAATAGCTATTGCTCATTGACTTTCATCATTTTTGGCATGCTGTTAATTTTGTAGTCTTTAAGATTATTATTGTACTCTGTTACTTGGAGAAATAATTTCAGTGCCTGTACCTATTTGTACATATCTCAAGTAATTTTTTATTTGCCAGGTGTTTCAGTTTCTGTAAATGATAAATGAACATTCACACATGTTCTTCTTAGGACAGACAGCTGTCATTTTCAAAATCTCTTAATGCTACTTTCTTGCAGTCTTTGTTTTCACTTTGTACATTGTGCTGTTTGTCTGAAGGATCTTGCAATATCTCACAGGGCAAATATAGGTTAACAGGAATAGCTGAAAAGTGTATACATTTGTAGATTATGATTATTTTCCCTGATAAAAATGTAATTTGTCTTTTTTTTAAATTTGACATTCTATGTTTTCTTTGTTTCTCTTAACAAGACAATATGTCTTTGATTCCTTGTGTCCTTCATGTCTTTCTCCTCACTCTGCATATAATAAAAATAAAGCAGTCATAATAATTTTAAAGTGGATAATATATACATTTAGGACGGATCTAACATGTTTTAAATTAATACGAAGAAAATTTAAATACTTATATATTATTCCTTTTTCACATTTCCAGAATATATTTCAGCTTTACAAAGAGAAATTTAATCTGTCTTAAAACCAACCCCAAAACTTTGCTTGACTCAATCAGACTTTTTTTTTTTTTGTTCAATATGGACATCCAGTAAGTCCAAGTCAAATTCTTGAGAAAGTGTTGAAACAACAGCAACGGGTGAAGATAAACTCTGGGGGTTTGTTCATGGTCAAGGAAAAAGGAGAGAAAAAAAAAATAGAAAGAGCAACAAAACTACTAGAAGGGTATACACGGAAGATTGTTCTTCATATGTGAAATCAGACATAGACCTAAACTTCACTGCCTGCATACAGACTGGAATTATATAAAAAGTGTTGAGGGTTAGCTCTGCACCAGAACATAAATTTCTAGTTTTATCATGCATTTTGCTTAGACAAATTATCTTGGAATTTTAGCATTTATATTATTTAAACATAAAATATTTAAAAAGTGTTTCAGTGAATAGATATATTTTCTCTAGTTTAATAAAGATTTTTTAAGAGAACTGCTTACAAGATATCTAAATCCAATTCCTTTGGTTGAATTTTTTAGAGAAAAAGCATAGCATGACACATCATTCAGCTTTGCACACTCACGGCATATAGTGCCTAATGCTAAAGACTTTTAGCAGAGGAAGACAGTTTCATGCTTTTCCCCTGAACCCACAGAACTGTCAAAGCTCATCATGTACATAATAGGAATTGCCCTGCAGTATTTCAAGGCGCTACTACTTTCTCCTAGTAACCTGACATTGATTTCTTAAGACACACACTATTATTTTATTACTTAAAATAGTGGCAGTAATGGGTTACCAACCAAGGCATTGCTAGTTTAAGCACAAGATTCATTAATGAGATTGTACTAGTCTCTAATCCTTTTAGATATTTATACTGCTACCATTTCATTACACTTCAATTTATTTGCAGTATTAATGAAATAATTCTCAAAATATCCACAATGTTAAGAAATAAATTACAGTGATATGGAGCAAAAGAGGACTCAGGATGCAAAGAAATTAAGACTTCCAAAAGTTTTCTGGCTGAAACAAACAGCCAAATCTTTAGTGGGGTGGTTTTGGTGGTTTTTGTTGTTGGTGGTTTTGATTTAGTTTGGGGTTTTGTTGTTGTTGTTGTTTTCTTTTTTTTTTTTTTTTTTTCTCTTCAAAGAATCAAAGTGGGCTAGGGACCTAAATATACTTTAAATCTGATTAGCACCTTAATTTCCTCCATAACGGCAAGACAATTAACACCACTGACTTGAATGCTCACGGCAAACTCACAGTGCATATTTTCTAGGTATTAATAAGCCTAGTGGTGGAGTCTTTAAAAATTAATCCCTTGACTGCTAAGAAGGAAAGGAAGATTTTTCAAACCTGGCTGAGAAATAAATGTAAGTGAACAAGAGTATAGGCCTTAAACTTGCTCAGTTAACAGTGAACATTTGTAACATGTATTCTATTTCTATGTATTTCTATTTAAAAAGGTTGGTCTGCCATAAAGTACAGGACAATATCTATCTCAGACACTACACAAAACTGGAGAAAATATATCTAAGCATGCCTGAGCTGAAAGGTACCTAAATTATGGGAATTAGTATAAAAAGGAGGCTAAAGACATTAATTCTTTGATTCTGAGGGCAGAAGAGATGAACCATTAAAAAAACCCCAACAAAACATGTCAGGTAACTATGTTCTCTGTGCCGTCTGCTGTTACTAAAACCCAAAAGTAATCACCATTAGTAGCTAGAGATTAGTGGTGATTAGGCAGAGCAGGTAGTGGAGCAGAAGTGACTGTTCTTCCTGCAGTGTAGCAAGGTTTTGCTGCTGGGCAAGATCCAGGATAGAGCACAGCAGTATTTAAATACTTTTTAAGCAATTCTAAGTAAATTTTGCTGTTGTACATTATGGATTGGTCTGTTAATTTCCCTTTTTATCTTTTTCTTTTCTTCAGTGAAGTTCTGATTTAATCATGCCTGCAAAGACCAGTTTTCGTGATTTATGAGTTGAATTAGTAATGTGCTAGGTAGCATTACTATATGCAGTAGTATACTGTGGAGTTTCTGTGATGACTATGCTACACTTTATTTGTTGTCTGTCCTGACCAGCTCTGTTCCTAGAACTTAAAGCCTAAAGACAGCACAAGCATGTCAAGGTTGACATGGAGCATCTCTTAAACTTATCTGCAACCATTGATTTCCCACAGCAAGTGGCCAACATTTAATATTTGTCTGCAACACAAAGGAATTCTGCTGTTTCATCTAGTAATTCACTTAATTGGGGTCACAACTCAAGGCCTCTATGCAAAAGCATGCAGCATAAAGTACAAGTAAAACAAGTTAGAGATGTGAGCATACCTACAGGGTTATGATCTTATTGATGACACAGAGACATGGTTGGGTGGCTCATGTTAACTGCAGTGATGGAATGGAAGAACACCAGCTTTTCAGGAAGGACAGGGAGGGAAGATGAGGAGGTAGTGTTGCCCTCTCTGTCAATGAGGAGCCAGAACATATGGAGCTCCACTTGGATGTAGATAAGGAGCCAGCCTAGATCTTAAGGGTCTGTATTAAAGCAAGAGCAGGGACAGGTGACATTATGGTGGGGAAGCACTTCAGGCTCCCTGTCAGGTTGGCTAAGTGGATGAGGCCCTCTACAGAGCGATAGCAGCAGCCTCGTGTTCGTGTAGTATGTTGGAAACACAATACTGCATGTAATAAGAAATCCAGGAGGTTCTTGGGATGCATTGAGGGTAAATTCCATCTCCAGATGATAAAGAAACCAATGAGGAGAGGTGCTGGAATACAAGGAGAGCCTGGAAGGGATTTAAAAGTTCAAGGGCAGCTCAAGGGCTGCAGTGACCATGGAATGGTGCTAAGATCCTTAGGGCAGCAAGGAGGGTTTGCAGTAAGCTCATTAGGCTGGACTTAGGAGCATAGACGGCCTATTCAGGACTCTGCTTGCTGAGTACCATGGGATAGAACCCGGGAGGGAAGAAGACACAAGAAAGATGTTTAATATTTAAGGACCGCTTCCTCCAAGCTCATGATGAAGAAGTCAAGCAAAGCCACCAGGAGGCCTGCATGGATATTTAAGGAGCTCCTAGACAAACTCACAGAAGGAAAGCCTACAAGGGTGGAAGAAAGGACAGGTAGGCTGGCAGGAAAAGGAACAACCAAGATCTGGTTAGGAAAGATGAAGCCCTGTTAGAATTAATCTTTCCAGGGATGTCAAGGATTGTTGGAGTCCAGGACATGTGGAAAACTCCTCGTGCTGCCCTGGGCGGGTTCAAGACCCCGGTTGGGACCCCAGGAAAGCACTGCCTTCGACATTAATCCATGGGAAAAACTTCCACACTTAGAGATGAGTTGAAAGCAACAAAGGTGGGAAAGAAATAGTAGTTTAGCTTGTCACAGGATGAAAATTTGTAGTTTTGGGTTTTTAGTATGGAGGCAGATGAGAGCAAGATGGAGAATTTTGGGCAGTGTCTCTTCTTCTTCTTCTGCTCCATTTCCTCTGTGATGGTGGCAAAGACACATTGGTAGAATGGGTTTGACACAGAGGTTGCGTGTTTAGAATAGGTAGTGATTATTGGTACAGAACAATAAATATAGCACGTTTTAAGAGTTAATTTGACTAGAAATCTTTAAGAACCATGGGATCTTCTGTCTGGAGGGGTTTTCACTGTGTTTCTGGCGCGTTAAGCCAGGTTTTGGAGGCATGCAGAACTTGAGATAAGAAATAGAATAAACAGCTCTGAAGACTGAAGCTGTGAGTTTCATTTATCTTTTTAACCCTGGTACTGGACTTTTGGGGGAAAAAGATCACCTCCAATCGGAGACTCCCAAAAGGGAGTTTCCCGCAAAGGACAACATGAAAAACATCTCTAGATACACTGGTGATAATAAGAAGACCAGGGAAATGTGGCCCCTCACCTGATAGGAGCAGAAAACTCGATTCCCTGAGACCTGAAGAAGTCTGAGGCAACCAAGAGCCTTTTTGTCTCTGTCTTCCTTGGCAAGTGCTCCAGCCATGCCACCCAAGTCCCAGAAGGCAAAGGCAGGGACTGAGAGAATGAAGAACCACGTGCTGTAGGAGATCAGTTTCGGAACCCTCTAAGGAAACAGAAGGTGCACAAGTCTATGGAACCTCATGAGATGTACCCACAGGTCCTGAGGGAACTCATGGAGAAAGTGGTTAAGTTACTATTCATCATATTTGAGAAGTTGTGGCAGTTGAGTGAAGTTCCCACCTTGTGGAAAAGGAAAACATAACCCCAGTGTTTAGAAAGGGAAAGGAGAAAGACCCATGGAACTACAGGCCTGTAAGTCTCATCTCTGTTCTCGGCAAGACAATGGAGCAGATCCTCCCGTAAATTATGCTCAGACATACGTAAAATAACAACTGTATCCTAGGCTGCTCAAAGGAAGTGTGACCAGGAGGTTGATGGAGATGATTCTCCCCCTCTATTATTCTCTCATGTGATCCCACTTGAAATACAGAATTGAGATCTTCCCAACAAAGGAATGCTGTGAACCTTTTGGAGTGCATGCAGAGGAGGGCCACAAAGATGATCAAAGGGCTGAAGCACCTCTCTTATGAGGACAAGCTGAGAGAGGTGGTTTTTTTCAGCCTGGAGAAAGGAAGGCTTCATGGAGGCCCTATGGCAGCTTTCAATTTCCTGAAGGGGACCTACAAGAAAATTGGAGACAGACTATTTACAAGAGCATCTGGTCATATGACAAGGGGAAATGGCTTTAAACCAAAGGAGATTCAGTTCAGATTAGGTATTAGGAAGAAATTCTTCACTGTGAGGGTGATGAAGTACTGGAAGGAGTTGCCCAGAGAAGCTGTGGATGCCCTACCACAAAGTTTACAAGGCCAGGTAGGATGGCCTCTGAGCAACCTGGTGTAGTGAAAGGTGTCCCTGTCCATGGCAGAGGTGTTGGAAATATATAATCTTTAAAGCCCCTTCCAATTCAAGCCATTCTGTGATTCTATCAACTTTTGATTTGGCCTAGGCGTAGAGAAGGAATTAATCCACAGCAAATTTAAATGGTTTTGCAACCAGAATTTCTGCCCTAGATAATATTGCTTTTCTGCTTGTAACTCATGGAGAAGCAAGTTCTTTCAAATAATAATCTTGTGTGTCAGCAGCTGTAAAGGGAGAAAGCTGCCACACATGTGCAACAAATTGTTTCATTTTCAATTAGCTTTATCAAAAGCTCTGAGATATACTTTTATTAGTTCACTAGTACAAAGTTTCCATCTGCATAATAAGAATCTGGAGTAAATGACAGGCACAGAAGAAGTCACTATCTACTAAGTGTGTCATCATCATCCCAGTTATTTAATGCACAATAGATTAATTTTAATTCTACCAGAGTAGCAATCAGCATTTATTTATATTCAGTTTTACAGAAATCTGGGCCTGAATGCAGAGTTGTAAGTCAAAGAAGAGTTTCCAGGGGAATAATATTTTGGCTTCATTGTGTTTTCCTTAACAGTCTGCTAACAAATGTTAAATCATATTTGATACTTATTTATGGTCAACTCCAATCTAAGTTGACATCTGAAGTGTTTGGCTTGTTTTGTTTTGTTTTGTTTTCCCCCTCCATCATCCCGAATTACAATCTTAAATTCCATTTCATATAATGTCAACCCATTATGGTATTATACATAAGGGTTGTAACCTGAAGCTTGAGGTGGCAGTGGCATTGCTAGAGGTACAATACTTAATAGCTGAAATTCAGTCTGTTGTGACAGAACATGAGCAACCTGCATTAAAAAGATACCGTATTTTAAAACTATGCCTAATCTGGTTCAATATGCTTAGATTCTAGTTAAGAAATATGGGAGTCATGCATGCATGATTAACAGAGTGGTAGTTTTTTATTGGATAGCTAGGAACATCTCTATGCAGGTTCTTGGTTTTTAGAAAAAAACCCTTCAAATGATGATATTTCTTATAAAGCAATGTTATGCAGCACTTCCTGGAGATTTTGCCACGGACAGAAAAGTTCTCAATAGATTTGCTGAACTATGTGGACAAAGATTTACAGGCAATGAGTTTTCAGGGGCAACATTGTGTATCTCAAGCATATCTCATCACAAACTGGTAACATTAAAACATTTATCACTTAATTTTTTCTAAAAAATTTGAAAAATACTATACACTCCCAGTGATCTCCCAGAGACAAATACCTGTGCAGGCATCCTCTGTTTTCTTGTTTTATGTTTTTAGATCTTGTGGTTATGTTTGAGGATGATTGACATAACAATTAATACACAATGAGGTATATATAACATTTTACATGACAACTATTCCACATGTCAGTTCTCAGCACTTCCAGTTCAAACACCACACTTATCTATTGGTCTTCTTGGATTTGTGTGTCACAGGTCTCAACAAAACAAAATACATTATTATATAAAAAGAGAAGTATGGGCAGAATGATACAGTTAATAATTTAAATGTCTTGAACCTATGTATTCTGTCATCTGTAGTGGAACTTTACCAGCATGCACCAATAGTGGGTTTATAGAAATATAAATAGTGTTCATTTGTGAATATTTTTTATTATTATTATTTTGGATTTGTTAGGAAATAGAAGAAAAAGTGTAAGAAAAAAGACATTGGACTCATAGGCAGAGGAAAATAACAAAAGATAACTATCAGGAGCAAGCACTGTATCAACATTTATCAATAAGATCTAAGCTGGAGGCTTATTTCTTGAAATTGATAGACAATGAATCACTTCCTTGAAAATAGTTACTTATATGGCCTCAAATCTTTTTATAATACATGCCACATCTTGCCAGTAACAACAGCTAAACCCATAGAATAATAAAAAACCTTCTGAATTCACAATGTTTGGCAGTACAGTGAAGCCAAAATACCAGAGGAGAAAGGTATGAAGGGAAGACTTAATGCAGACTGGCAAGCACATTCCTCAGCCCATGAAGGATTCTAGTATTAGCCTTTCAGAATCTGTCCAAGGGCTTTGCCTGCATTATGTACAGAAAAAAAAAAAAATCTACTAAACCCAAATAATCTCTGTAGACTACTACTAATTTAGTAATAAAAAAGAGATGACAGATTTCTTCCTAGATTACTTTTACTATGTTTCAGGTAATTACATCACAGTTTTGTTTCTGTTAACTGCTTTGGCAGTTAACTATTTAATTATGGAATCATAGAATACCTGGTTTAGAAGGGCCCTTAAAGATCATCCAGTTACAACTGCCTTTCCATGGACAGGGATACTTTTCACTCGATCGAGTTGCTCAGAGCTCCATCCAGCCTGGCCTCAGACTCTTGGGGATGGGGCATCCACAGCTTCTCTGGGACAACATGTTCCTGTGTCTCACCACGCTCACAATAAAGAATCCTTTCCTAATAACCAATCTAAACCTACCATCTCTCAGTTTAAAGACATTACTTCTTGTTCTATCACTACATGCCCTTTTAAATAGTTTCTCTCTAGCTTTCTTGTGGGCCCCATTCAGAAACTGAAATGCTGCTACAATGTCTCCCCAGAGCATTCTCTTCTCCAGGCTAAAATATCCCAATTTTCTCAGCTTTTTTTTCATAGGAAAGGTGCTCCAACACTCTGATCCTCTTCATGGCCCTCCTCTGAACTCCCTCCAGCAGGTTCCTGCACTTATGTTGAGGGCTCCAGTCCTGGATACAGCACTCCACCTGGGGCCTCACTAGAGCAGAGGGGCAGAATCACCTCCCACACCTTTTGGTCACACTTCTTTTGATGCAGTTCAAGATACAATTAGCTTTCTGGGATGCAGCCACACATTAATTGCTCATGTCCAAGGTAGACGTAATGTTATTTACATTATGCTTGGTGAGTTTCTAATTCATGGTGCAACTGATCTATGAATTGTCTACAATTGACGCACATTATCTCTGTCCTCTGTTCCAAATGCACTAATTCTTTTCCTAAAATTCTGATCAGTATAGATTTTTCTGTAAAGCTTCTCTTTAAGGACTTTTCTAATGATCCTAGTAGTTCAGAAAAGCATGTTTTTCCTTTGAAAAATCCAGCTTTTATATATATATTTCATGGCTTTATTCTTTAATTGAAGTTACTCTCAAAAGCAGCAGTGACTCCAATACTTAGGATTTCAGTGTTATGATTTTACTAAGGCTCTGAGTGCCAATTATCAATTATTGAAATATTTTTAAAAATTTACAGGTAATCTTCATAATTATTCTATGAACTTCAGCAGGTAGTTAATTTTACTGTCATAAACTGTGATAATTCAAGATATCATCTTACACTTCTAAGAATCAAAAACATTAGACCAACTCCCAGCTTGCTTACAATAAGTCAGACTACAGCTGCCTTCACAGAATTCAATTCCCCAAGGGAATCAGACCTCGCTCACAGCCTTGGAACTCATAGTGCTCAGTTCCCTGGTGCTTTTCTGTACATTTTTTGTAAAACTTTTTGTTAATACATAGTTTTTAAACCAGTGATAATGCTAGTTACAGTTTGATGGATTAGGCTTTGAGGCCACATTCATTAAATGACTGCTAAGCGCTAATTAAAGTCTAACTAAGGTTTTTTCCCACAACACTAGGGATTCGTTCATTTTTTCCACCTCTCTCATATATGAATAATTTTTAAAGCAAATAGGTTTATACCACTGGTGTTTGAAGAGTAGCTTACTGAATACTAATTGCTAATTCTGATACATTGCTAAAATATTTCTTAAAAGCTCCAGCAGCAGAGAATATTTCTGAACATCTGGCTTCCTCTCAACTGGCAAATAATTTAGTACTTAGACCCTGAGCTTCCCCCAGTAGAAGAAACTACAAGTCAAATATCTTTACAAATGTTGGGTATTTCAAAGATATTTGTAACAAGTTGTTTTCCGAAAGAATATTTACTTTAACCAGCTTAACTAAAAATTACAGATGCTCAATTCTGCCTTCTCTGAATCTATATGAATTAAAGCCTTGCTGGGAAAGTAAAAATTATACTTTACTTTATATATATTTTGGTATAAATATTTGGTGATAAAAGTAGCATGATGACAATATATACTTTAAAGGATTAAAAATTAATGGAAAATTCCCCTCTTCATAACATACACAGGTATAAGCAAAAAAAAATAAAATTGTAGTGGCATAAAATATCCCAAATCAAATTAAATTCTCCCTGTTTCAGATGCATATAATCAGGACAAAGGAAAGTCTCTGGCCAGAAACAGATTTTCATTGTAGATACGCAAGAGAGAGCTTTTCATAGATCTCAGAATGAGGAAAGACGTTGTGTTCTGACAAATTACATAGGTGACTATATACATTTTTAACCCTGTATAGAGGCATACTGCAGGCAATAATTTCAGTCAAACATACCAGGTGAGAAGTGTTTCATTATCTTAGGACTGATGAGGATATAGCTTAAATGATTTGTCTAAGTTCACACAATAACAAATCAATGAGTTAGCACAGATCTCCTGAACATTTCATTATTTAAATATTTTTTTCTCTAAATATGTAACTCTTGCCTAATTGCATATTGTAGATGTAAGTTCTGAAATCAAATTCATTTTGATGCAAATCAAGCAGACATTTTCTTTTTTTCTTCAGCATCTTAGAAATATGTGCAATGCCTTGGGCATTGTCCATGCAAAAATGAAAGCCTTGCTCTCTTACAGACAAGCTTCATGAGCATGAAATACAAAACTTTTAAGAAGGATGTTTTACATGTGATATTTTGCACCTTTGGAATTGGTTCCTTGTGCAGTATAGGAAGATGTTCGCTGTTCCTAAGATTGATTCTTACTCCTCTCATATGATAATGACTCGTCAATACTTGATGGATTATAGGGGAGTTAAGTGATTTAATGTAGGATTCTTTGTGGGATGATCCTTTACTTCCAGGTTTTTCTTCAGTCAGCTCAATGGTTTCCTAAATTCCTATCTAAACCTGTAGAACCTTCTCTGGTGCCTAGGAGGAATGTTAGCCAAGCCTGGCCATCTGCTGCCCTCTGACTGTGCCTGCAGAAGACTGTGATTGTACGGAAACTCTCAGATCTTCTGAGACTTTTGTCTTTTTTACCAGATATCTGGCCAGGTGCCTTTGAACTTGAGACACCTGACTTGTTTCCTTTAACTGCCAGACCCTGGGACTCCTAGAAATTTCTCTGCTTGGAATAGATAAATTTCAAAACAGGGAATGATGTATTTTCCTCTACTCTCAAAGATACCACATGACCCAGCACTTTCTTAATAGCAATAACTATTTCTGACATACACAGTTGAGGAAAAATACCTAAATATATTTTGTTTACTAGGTGGGTGATTTCTTATTTAGAAGTGAAAGAATTGGTTTTTCTACATATTTTCTGAAAGACAATATGTAGAGTGTTGTCATTTCAAAGTTAAATTGAAATCTGCACAGTTCAAAAGGTGGCAGACTGTGAAGCAATACTACAAGGGCTTCTTTTGCCTCCAGATAAGAAATGCATTTTCTGTTTTGAGGTTTGAATGAACAACATGATAGAGTTAGTATGGACAGCATCAATTTCACATCTGTTCGTTTTTGATTTTGGTGAAGATATTTCTAGTATCATTATGAAAAGCTATTGGTTGAACCAAAATATATTGGGTTTTTTGTTTGTTTGGTGAGGTATGTTTTTCTGGGTGGGGTTTTTTTTGGTTTTTTTTTTGGTTTTTTTGGGAGGTAGAGGGGTTTGGTGATTTTTTGTGGTTATTCCTGTGTGGATGACTCCAAGAAAGATTTTCAAGCACTCTGTGTTATCTCACGGTAACACAATATTTGAGGGAATCAAACTTCTTGTGGAAGATGAGTGGGCCTTTGGACTTCCCCAGAATGATCCTGAACAGTATGGGTTACTGAAGGGCTCTGCAGATCTTAGGATAAGTCCAGTTTCCAGATGTCAAAAGTATATTTCCTGTGGGATTTTTGTGGAAAAAAAAAAGTGTATTGATGGTACTGTACAGACAGAAACCTCAAGAATCTCTGGCTAGTACCATCTAGAGATGTGCAATCTACCTCTAAATACACCAATTCGGGTGTACGAACCAGTACAACTAAAATGGTTCCTAAATGGAAGGTACTTTCCAAGTACAAGAGAGGAAGATTTCCTGTCTCTGTGGCCATTAACTCAGCATGAGACTAGACTCTGTTGTGACTACAGATTAACCCCTTAAATACAGGGGTTTTTTCCATTAATTTTTCCTGCTACAGTTGTACAATCTGTTTTTGAGGTTGTGAGGAATATAGTTAATTGGGAGCCTTGTCCCTGGATTTTTTTTTTTTCCTTTTGATAGCAGTACAAAAACTTACCTTATTTGAGAGAGAGATGTATTTTGTCCTGAAGATGAGTCTATGAGTTTTTCCTTAGTCGCAGTCTTCCATTGGATATGAGATTAATAAAAACACCTTAGGTATAAGTCAATTAATGTTGAATTTAGTTTACTCCAAATCAGCTCCATTTACTCAAGCCTCCTGTATTCCATGGCCTTCATTTTCTTGAACCTTCATGGTACACCAAAATAAGTATAAATAAAATAACATCAATGTTGTATTTTATTGTTTGGTAAAGTAATGTTGGTAATCGTGTCTAATATTTGACCCTATTATTATTATTTCTTCCCATATTTTCATCTGAGTTTATAGAGATTTAAAAAATTACATAGTTCTCAGTCTTATTGATGGTCAACACATGGTTTTGCTATAGTTTCCTTTTAAACTTGTGGCCCAATTCTAACTTAAAAACATTACCTTGTTGCTTTGGGGTTTTTTCTCTTCTGAAAATCAATATTTTATTCCATATTTATGTTTCAATTATGATTTTATTATTTGATGACTGATGACTGATTGGTGAATTATTATTTATTATTTGCTAATACACTGCATCAGTAACTCTATCTCTTTATTTACCCAAGATCCTGGTTTTAATATTTAGAAATTTCATTTCCTTTTTTTCTAATCACTGTATCTTATTTCCTTGGGGGTTTGAAGTACCATATTATTTCCAATTATATCACCTACCTGAGTACTAGATGCACTGAAATGACACATTTGTTCACCTTCATTACCTTTGAGGCACATTTTTAGAGAATGGTCCTGCTTAATGTGGATTCAGACCCTTCTATGTCTGTCTTCCACAACATCAATTTTTACCTTTACTTTTGATCCCTTCCATTGGCAATCTGATTGTGAAGTTTGCTGTAACACATAGAAATCTAGGTGGATTATCCTCTATTCTTTTGCTTTGTGGTTTTTGTTTTTGTGTGGGTTTTGTTTTGTTTTTGTTTTGTTTTGTTTGGGTTCTTTTGTTTGTTTGTTTGTTTGTTTGTTTGTTTGTTTTTTTCCATTTTAACTTCCAGCTTGGATTTCCTAATGTCATCAGGTAAGTGTCCATATACCTGTTGTGATAACAGGTCTCAAAGTACTGTCAGTGACTCACATTATATAATATAGCTGCCAGCAAATTTTGAGGAACACGGAGATCTTTAACAACTTTTCAGAAGGTAGCAGGCTTGGGTAGTCATGTAGATTCTGCAAGTACAGTGTCTAGTAATATTCTTTTAGGTGGAATTTGGCTACAGGCTTGATGTAGAAGACATTCTGACTAGAGAATAAATTTAATTTTCCCTAAAGATAAACCAGTATAAGAAATATGATTTCTTTTTAACATTTTGCAGTGTTTCTTTTTTTTTGTTTTGTTTTGTTTTCATTTGTTTTTTGTTTTGTTGAATCAGTCCAAGTAGAACAACAATTTCTTCAAGCTGTCTGGCAAACATACTTCTGTAATCCTGTTGTTAACTGATATTTCTTTTATTTAGGGCTGAATAAGACTTTCTTAGCAGTTTGCTTCTAGAATGGCTGATAGTTCTCAAATTTTCAAAACTAATAGATAGATCTATACGTCTGTGATTCAATCCTGATTATTTGGCTGGCATGGGAACAGTAGACACCATGAATTTTCATAAAGCATTTAAATTGAAACCTGATATCTGATTACCTTCCATACTTTCTGCTAATGAAAAGGTTTCCATTTCTGGTGTCCCAAATTCTTGAAAATTAGATGCTTAAATCTGGTAAGATTTCTCATTTAATAAATAACCTGCCTAATTTTTCCCTGAAAGAATCATCATTCCATGGGTTTACATAATATTTCTTTATATTCACATTCTTTAGTTACATAATCATGACATATATATGTGTGATGTTTCCTAAATAAGATTGTAGAAGAAGAAATTGCCATATGATGTAGGATTTGCAAAGTTCTTTGGGGTTTCTGGTTTCATTTGGCTGTTAAGTTAAATCTTCCTATTGTTATCATCAAACCCTGGTCTAATTTTGTTGGGTACCTTGAATTCCTATGAAATCCCTCCTAACACATGGGGTCAACAGCATTCATGCAAGACTAAACACAGTATGCTTCACACAGTCCATTTTTTTTTTTCTTTTCTTTTTTTTTTTTTTTTTTTTTTTTTTTTTCATATAGAAGCCATGACATTGCTGAAGAAATGCTTTGATGATCAGGAAAATGCACTAAAATATTATTCTTCCCAAGTCATGCAGTTATGTTCCAGTTCTTTTTATCCCCTATAGTAAAACACCACACTTTTCTGTGGGATATTCTGAAGTTATGCTTCTATTGACCACAAGTCTTCTTTACAAATTTACAAACCAATTTTATTGATTTCAAATATAATTTGAAAGCAGCATGTCAGTTTAAAGAGGACGTCCCAATTTCAAGTTGTTGACATAGCTAATACCATAATTTTTGTTTATAAATGCGTAAATTCACTTTTTTTTCCCCTGGTATAAAATGACAATGTTTGTTTTTCAATCCTGAATAATAGTCATATCAGATGTTGAAAAACTTGAATATTTAGGTAATATATGTGTAATTTCATGAGGTTTTTTACATAGTATTTTGGGAACCTTTTTCTTCTATTTGGAAAAAAAGAAAAAGAAAAAGAAAAAAAATCAGATATGATGGACACATACAGGGAAAACAAGTCTTACCCATACAAAATAAGTGACCAGGTCAAACTCGATTTCAATTATATCAAAGAAGAAGCTGAGTATTTCCCATTATATAATGGGAAACATCTGTTCTGAACATCTATAGCCTAGATATAATGAGTAGGTGTGTGAATTGACACATTCAGGTAGCCAGGACAGCCACCAAGCCACAGCTGAAATGCAAAGAGCAGATTTGTTTCATTACCTTGCTAACAACACTGGGCATCAGAGACACATGGGGTCACAGTCTCCATTAGGCTCAGTTCATCCTAAAGGCTGGGGCAGGGAAGTCCACTGCCTGCTCCAATATAACAAAAGGCATCTGCAGTTAAACACAAAGCTGTGCTTTTGTGATTTCTCTCTCCCAGCAGAAGGCTCACACATGTCTGTGAGTGTGTATTGTCTCTACACAGGAATTGTACCTCTCAAAATACGCAGAGGATGAACAACGTTGGGCATAACAAATGGAATCTTCCCACACCAATATTATTAGGATTGCCAGCTACAAGGCCACTATGAATAAAACTATTCCCCCCTCCTCACCAAATCTTCTGATTTTAACCTTTTCCTCCCAACAGTACAGAAACAGAGAAAACTCTAGGTTACTTTGGAAAGTGGTGCTGAACTGTGGAGGCATCATGTAATGAAGAAGACTAACTGGGTGAGGGTCTGTAGATGCAGGCTTTGTTTTTTGAATAAGAGGACATAGCTGAAACTCAAAGGGAAAGCTGCATCTATATTTTTCTGCCTTGCCTTTTCCTGCAGAAATACAAATCAGAGCTCTTCATGGAAGGGTTTAGGGGCACATTAACCTACACAGGGCAAATGCTTCCTAATAGCATACAACCTTCTAAACCTTGAGCTTTATTTAAGCTCTGTTGTGTATGAAGTTGGAGACCTAAACTGACAACAATGAAAAGAAATGAGCAAGGATGATGGACTATCAAGCCTGAATAAAGTGAGTGCTCTCTGATACCATTACAAACTAAAACAAATCCTTTGTAGGTGTTTGTGTCTTTCAATGTCTAGGGAACTGCAGGGCATCCATAGGTCAAAGCAGCAGTCCACTGCTTTTCAAAGCACTTTACATTGAAAACTGTCTTATCTGCAGTAGAAAGGGAAACTAAAGACAACTGTCAGGGGTAGTGTTTCCACAGAGAGTACATGTCAACTATAAAATGCACCACTGGTTTAAAATGAAAGCCTATATTGTTCTATATCAATAAATTGATATGTTTATCAGGGACTCCATTCATCACAGATGGGGCAAAAATGATAAAGTGTCTGTCAAACTGTTAAAATTCAGGGCTAGAACAAAAGCAAACACAAAAGGTAATAGCAGAAGAGGTGTGAAAAATAGAAACTCAGAAAAGAAGCATTAAAGTGACTCAGACAATATAAAAAAAAAGGCCCAGTTACTAAGACAGCTGGAAACTAAAAAAAGAAAGTTCCTGTATACCAATTAATGATTAAAGCGTGTAAAATCAGAACATTGTAAAAAAAGCAATAGCAGTAATTTCTCTGGCCACTGGTAACCCTACTTTGTTTTGATAATATTATGTAAAAGAAGTGTAAAGGGTATAGAGTTGATGTAGCCTGAGGAAGATTATATATTCCTGTCTTTAAAGTATTGATCAAACTCAGAAATTCAACTGATTTACATTCACGTAAATCTGCTAGTTTTAATAGGTTTTAGGGAAGTTTTCTTTAATTTTAACAGATAAAATTATATATATATATATGAAAAATAATTACTTCACTATAATTTACTCAGAGAGAAAAGTATAAGTTAATTTTAAAGATTTCCAAAATTGTGTTTTGATAAAAACGAGAAATAATTCTCTTCTGTATAGAAAGACAGAACTTAAAACATGGAACAGCGTAGTACATAGAACACATTCTAAGAATCTGAAATATCCAGGCTTGATCAAGAATTTTAAAACAAGGAACAGATCTTTCCTGTATGCAAACAACTTAACAAGAACGATGACTGTGAAGGAAAAAAAGTGAGGACTTGTTCTCTGTTTCAGTAGAAAACAAGCTGCAAGGTTCCAAATGAATGAAGTACAACCTATGTCATGCTTTAAAATTTACTTTGACTAGTAAGGAGTAATTAGGTGATACAGCCCATATATCAAATAATGAAAACATGCATTTCACTTTAATAGTGCTGTATATGTTTAAAAAAAAATAACAAGAATGTTAGACTCATGTTCACTTCTAAAAGCAATAAAACATAGTCATGTGATCTTTCTATTATTCAGGCAAAATGAAAAGCTAAAAATTGTAAGCAATTCATTCATGCCTCTGGGGAAATAAAAGAAACTAATGTAAATAGGGGTTTTAAATGAGTTTATGTCCTGCCTGCCCTTTGCAAAAAACCTCTTTACTTAATAATACCAACAGAGATGATTATCAAATAAATTAGATTTGTCCAAACACAGTTGCATAGTTTTGAGTTCCATGCAATTATAAATATAAAATTCATTGTTAGTAGTGCCTGGTAGTAGTAATGCTTAGTCTAAACCAAATCCTCTACCTTGGGCAAATATGCACCTTATCAAGAGAGCATACTTGCCTTGGACTGTTTGCAGTCTAAGACCTACATCCCAGAAACACTTAGGTGGAAGATTAGCTGCATCTGTCTGTGTGGTCCCATTGTTCTTCTGATTTTGCACTTGGTGTCATTGTAATCAGGTATACTTACGCTTACAGGATATGGGTTCACATAGACAAGACAGACAAAGAGCAAAGTGACACCGGCCAGGAGATTCTCAGCCAGCTCTGATTCCCAGCTGTGCCGGGGGCCGTTCCCCAAACTGCCTGCAGTCTCGGGTAATGGTGCAGAACAAGACTGTTCTTCTATGGCAGCAGGTGTTGTAGTGTCTAGGTTTCTGAGCAAGGATCAGAGAAGGCTCTTTTCTGTATGATTTCACAGAGATCTTTATTCCCCAAGACAGGGGGGATGAAAAAGAGATTGAACAAAGCCCGTGCCCACTTTTAAACCGGGGGGTGGAGGGCGTGAGGCAGGAAGGTGATTGGCCCCAGACTAGACTGACAGGTATTTTTCTATAACACAGAGCAGGGTCGGGGGAAGATGGACAGCTAACCAAAGCTTCCAGAGCAAGGGCAAGGTCAGAAGAGATGGACAGAGGGACAGGGGAGGAGATACCTTTGAACGATACTTGATTTATGGGGAGAGGAAGCAGGGATGATCTATTGGGATACATAACTCCAAAACAGCTTGACAAAACCCACCACCACAGCAAGGGGAAAAATGTATTTTCCTCCTTATGTAAAGAAGTAGCAGAGAAAGCACTCAAGGCATTAGGTTATGGTTTGGCTGTAATCATATTTCCCATAAATTCTTGGAAATCATAACTGGAAGCCAGATGAAATTAGTGGATGTAGCACCCTGCATCTGTTTGGTGTATTCAGATTTCCTTTTTAAGCCTGAAGCAAAATAATGGCTCTGTCATGTCTGTTACAGAGAGGGGACCAAGAACCTGGATTCCAGGGCTCTCAGAAAACTTCTGGGTATGGTAATTCAAATATATCCTCTAGTAGCTTAGGAAAGAATATGAGTCACAGCCTCACCAAAATGTCTCTCTGTATTTTGTATTCTGTTGTTTAGACTCTGGGAATTCAGAATCTGGATTTAATTATGGAATTCTACAAACAGTAAAACATGCCCAGTACAATAATTATTTTCTGCAGTTTTTTGGGTTTGGTTTGTGGGGTTTTTTAGTTTTATGTGGGGTATTTTTTTGTTGTTTTTTTTTTGTTTGTTTGTTTGTTTGGGTTTGTTTGTTTTTTTGTTTTTTTTTTTAATCTTTACAAACGTTGCATAGAAAGAAGTACCAACTTAAGTCTGGAGCTGAGAAGAATGTAAGGGAACCAATTCAGCTAGTGAAAATCAAATGCTGAAAGCTTTGGAAAAGAACAGAATTTTTATCTAAGACAAACTTTCTTCTTAGACATGATTAAATATATTTTCAAACCTATCACAGACAAGGGGGAGTAGGATAAAAAAAAAGACTCGTCTTTATACCTGTTTTAATTGTCTGTAGTAAAAGTAGAAGACAGACCGTGCTGCTTTTGGAGGGAGTTTGGCCTTGGGAAAGTCTTCCTCTGAAAGCATACTTTAGAGTAGGAGCTGTGCTTCTGATGGGCTCAGGTTTCTTGAAATTGCTTCATAGGAACTGTGGGTGCAATGATGTTAACATGGCTTTGAAGGAAATCAAATAGAAATGAAATCTCTAAGCAGAAGTGCACTGAGGTGCAGATTCCACTCCAGATGCAGTGCCCTTCTATTGACTTGCTCCAGACTTTTAGAAGCACTGAACCAGTAGAAGACTGCTGGAAAAATCCCCAGGTGGAAATTAGGCCATCTGAGTCTGCACCATAGTCTGCGGATGACTGGGTCACAGCTGGTGATTAATTCACTGTCAAAACCCAGCAGCAAACAGACAAAAAGCAAGAGCTTAACTGGCAAAAGAGAAAGTGAATGGAAAGAGTACTAAAGATGAAGCATTTTATCATATGTGTCTAAGACATATCACCTGCTGAGGAAATATTATTGGGAATACCATTTCAGGGCATTATGTCCATAATGAACTTTTTTATCCTTTCCATCATCACAGATTTATATTTGGCCCTTTTGTCTCCATCTCATCAAGTACACACTCAGTGAGTAGACGAAAGAATTTTTTTGCCTTTCTTCTTGGGTGTTTGATATTTCTGTGGTGCACTCACTGTAAGATCTGAGGAACTCCAGGGAAAGAAATTGTGACAAATTTAATGCTAAGGACTAAAACACACACTTCTGACTAATTCATATCATTTGCCCATAACCAAACCTGAATATTTGCGTTTTCAATTTTCCTTCCTTTTACAGCATTGTTCCTAAGTCTTTGAAAGAATGTGAGTCACTTTTGAAATATTCTAAACCAGAAGTATGAAATCATAGCTCACAGAACGAAAGAGTCCTGGAAAATGCTTCCAGAAGTCATCTGTTGTGATTAAAGCTGTGGCAATATATAGATGTTTTCTCAGTGTCGGCTCTTTTTCTTCTTCTTCTTCTTCTTCTTCTTCTCCTTCTTCTTTTCTTCTTCTTTTTCTTCTTCTTTCTTCTTTCTTCTTTCTTCTTTCTTCTTTCTTCTTTCTTCTTTCTTCTTTCTTCTTTCTTCTTTCTTCTTTCTTCTTTCTTCTTTCTTCTTTCTTCTTTCTTCTTTCTCCTTTCTCCTTTCTCCTTTCTCCTTTCTTCTTCTTCTTTTATACCACTGCATGTATTTCTTTCTGTCAAAGAGTTTATAGTCAGAGTATGCAGGAAGAAATGCTAACTGGATACTAATATCAGGAAAAAAATGACAGACCGTCATACTCAAATGGAATACAAAGCTGTGCATCACCAATATACAAAGAATTATTACAATTCATATATGTGTTTCTGAGGCTTGAACAGGGTCTCTGTCCATTCTGAGATGAAATGTGGGAGGGTGAGAATGGAATACAATAAAGTTTAAACAAACAATAAAACATGTTAGATTAAACCAGTAATTTTCTTGCAATTATAGGATTATTCTTTCTTCTTTCTATTTTTGTCCTTTAAATCAAGAAATTATGCATAATGTACTAGGGGGAGAAGTGTGGGGAAACAATTTGGTTTCACAGTCACTCCACTGACTCATAGATTTTTAAAAATCTTTAGTGTTGTAGAATATTAAAATCAGATGCCTACTTCTTCAGATTAATTGAAACCTTCAACATGAGGATATGTTTGAATTCAGAAGTGCCATGGCTTTTGCTGACTGTCTAATATGCACATGGAAAAAGAACTGTTTCAATATTTTTGGAGAAAATCTGGAGTTTGAATGGAAGGTAGCAAGACATTTCACTGCCAAAATACTGGGCATCTTGTTACCTGCATATTTCCGTTCCAGCATCAAGGAGCCCGTAGCAGAGAAGCTATCACCTTTGCTACAGAGGAGTATCAGGTAATATGTATAAGGGCGTTAGGAACAAGCTGAACAAATAAGCTGAATGGACTATCTTCAAGCTGATTCCTTAAATGTAAATTATGACAGCTTTCAGGTTCCTTGTGATCCTAGTGAGCTATCACGGCAGCTGGGAGATAAGAAGATACTGTACAAGTTTTATGTCCCCTACTTCTCACAGTAGAATAAGCAATATTTCCTAATCTGCCATAGTCAACGGGCAACCTTATTGGAAAGATATCTTACTGGATACAACACGGTATTTAGGTCCTCATTTGCCTTTGATTTCCTTCTTGTTACTCTTTCTTGGCTCTTGAGGCTAGCTTGTTTTTTACAGTCTTTGAGACAGGGATCATTTTGGTCTGGAAGTTGCTCTTTTTCTCTACTGTTTCATCTAGATTTGTTGAGATTGGTACCTGCATTCAGCTGTGTCTGCTGGAGGGCTATTATGAAATAGTGCTGCACTGCTAAATTGAAGCCTACAGCCAAAAAGCAGTAACAAAAAAACTACCACACAGTAAGCAGTCTCTGCACTTAAAACCAAAAACAAAATAAAACAAAAAAACAGTGGAAAGATAAATATATTTGACAAGAAATTAAGGTTTGTTCTCAGCTTCTATATAAATTTCTCCTTGTTCCCTGCTTGGTGTCACCTCTTTGTACCGATCTCTGAAAAAAAAAAAAAAAAAACAACACAAGGGACTGCATACTGATTATTTATCAATATATTATATTCTCTATCTGTAAATTTTAGATTGGATAGAAACAGGCTGTTTCACAAATATTTGTCAATAATTTACAAACACACTTTAAGGAACACTTTGAATGGTTACATGTTATCCTCTGGAGGTAAATTATTTATTTTTAAAGACTTTTCAGCTGGAGAAACAAGATTAACTGTTCATCAAACTGTGGTAATAATTTAGATGTCTCAAACACCACAAATTGTTATGGGATCTAATTAAGCTACCATTCCCCTACAAAAATCTTCTGAGGAGTGTCATGGTTTGACCCTTGTTGGACGTCATGTGCCCACCAAAGCCACTCACTCCCCTTCTAAATTCCACAGGGGAGAGAAAATATAATGAAAAGTTCAGTGATTGAGATAAGGACAAGGAGAGATCACTCAGCAATTACTGTCATGGGCAAAACAAACTCGAGGAAATTAATTCAGTTTATTATCAAGCAAATCAAAGCAAAGCAATAAGGACTAAAATCAAATCTCAAAACACCTTCCTCCCATCCTTCCCTTCTTCCTGAGCTCAACTTCACTCCTGACTTCTCTACTGTTATCCCCCAAGTGGCACATGTGCATGGGAAATTGAGGTTGTGGTCAGTTCATTACATGCTGTATAATCCACTCCTTCCTTATACTCTTCCCATGCTCCAGCATGAGGTCCCTCTTGTGGGAGACATTTCTACCTGAGCTTCTCTAATGGAGGTCCTTCCTGCTGGTTGCAGCTCTTCACAAACTGATCCAGTGTGAGTTCTTCACAGGCTCACAAGTCCTGACAGCAAACTTGTTCCAGTGTGAGATCCTATCTCTCCACCAGGCCACAGGTCCTGTCAGGAATCTTCTCCATCGTGGACTTGGCATGTCTTCCTTCATTCATCCACCTGCTCCAACATGGGGTCCTCCAGGGGCTGCAGTTGGATATCTGCTCCACAATTAGCCTCCATGGGCTGCATGGGACAGCTCATCTCACCACTGTCTTCACCACATGCTCTCTTTTGTGTCTGGCAGTTCTGTAACTGTTTTTTGTAGTTGCAGCAGCTTCTTAATTAAGTCAAGCCATAAAATGCTTCCTCAAATACCCATGTTTTCTGAGAAGCTACAGCTATTTTACAGATGTAAAATGAGTGAAAGACAAATAAAAGTCTAGTGTTGCCCTTAGTTTGAAAAAAAAATTAAAGTGATGACTAATCTTGTACCCATCTATTTAACTTATTGTGAATTCATGTGTAAAAAGGATTTGGAAGTGTTTGTACTTGTGCCACATGGTCAGAACAGAAAAGTCTCACTAAAGTGTTTTGAAACACTAAGAGAAATCAAACTAGATATTTTCCACTGTTTTGAAGAATGACTGGAAAGATCCCTTGGAAATTTTAAATTAAGTAAAGAAATATTTAATTATGGTGAAAATGTCTTTAGCAGAAGAAGCAGAATTTTTTTGGTGTATACCTGTAAATGGCATTACAGTCTATTTCAATATTTAATATTTGGAATCTTAAATAAAGGGGTTTCTTCAGTTTTATTGTACCTGATTATATGCTCACCACTAATAAAGTGCCAAGTTAGCTTACCATGCTTTGCTATCCAATAGAGGAGACATTCTAATTACTTTAGAATTATTGTATTAGTTCCAAAGAGTGTGTATCCCATGTATCCCTTTCTTTCTTCTTTTTTTTTAGATTTTTAATTCATGCTAATATTTCAGGTTTTGAAATGACAATTTTGAAATTCTTTCTGTACATATAGAAGTTTTGAGACATTTATACCCAGAATTATTTCCATGTTATTCTTAGCTTAGAGAAAGACTTGTCCTTTCATTAAAAAGCACTTTCATAAAAAACCAATGAATATTAGCTTATACGAGATAGCTAAAGCACTTTTCCTTAATTTTTCAGACAAATTTTTTTCTAAAGTCTGTTGACTTTTAAGCAAAGGCAGGCATACTCATTGCTCCAATTTGCTCACAGACAAAACAAATGGGTGTAAAACACCACTAAGTGTGTTAGGACTTGGCTTACTGCAGAAGAACTCATTGTAAAGATATTTTACCATGAGGGGGTCTTTTTTCTACATTTCTATGAAACTATCTAAAATAAACTGTGGTAACAGTGGTGGTAAAATTCTATTATTCCTGAGCTGCCTGTTAGGTTCACCCATCAAAGACAAATAAAGTTAAGAAGGATGTGTTAAAGTACTTCTTCTCAGAAAAAAAACCAAACCAAAACAAAAAACAAACCCAAAAAAAACCCCACCAACCCACCAACAAACAAATAAACAAGAAAACCCCAAAACATAGAGGCATGGAAGTTAAAAGATGTTAGACTCCTTTGGGATAGGTATGTCCAGGTGAGGCCTCAAGAAGGTTTATGTTTGGGCCATAAACCTGGCTGGTGTGGCTGGGGCATGGCCAAAGCCACTTTTTGCAACAGCATTCGAAGACAAAGTTTAAGTGTCATCTATATCTGTCTTACAGATACAAATTTGGTGATTCAGTCTTACAGTTAGGAGGAATAAGAGTTCCTTGTACTTGGTCTAACAAACTTTCAGAAATTGCAGTGGGATACTATGCCTCATACAGTCTTAAAAATACTAAAGTAGAATCACTTCCATGCATATCTCCTAAAGGCAAAACCTTGCATACACTGGGTGTACACATTAGTCATATTTAAGCCTAGTTCAAAGTCAGGGAAAGTGGTTTTGAAATGTTACCTGTTTCATTTAATTCGATGTATAGAATGACAAGAAAAAGAGAATAGACAACTTAGAAGGTAATTATAGAGCGGAGAAGCTTTAAGAAATGTGATGGTGACTGCAGCCCATGATTTGGTCCCTTCAGAGACCTGCAACTTTCCATCTGAGTAGCTGTGGATCATATGCATTATTTTTTTCTTGAAACTGGACTACAAGAAGACACAAATTGTGATTTCCTAGAAGCAGATACAGGTTTTCTAATTTGTCAGCCTGCAGGCATCTGTCACTTTTGAGAGCCCCATAAAGAATTCAAAACAACATCACCTCAGAGCTGTTTCATCTTGAGTAATTTGCCTGAATTGGAAGTACTTGGCTGCTCTTGCTGGCTCCAACTGTGCTTTTCCTGTTTGCATTCATGTTGTATAATACCTGAAGTAGAAGCTAAACACCTGTGTGCTTCCGTGTTAAATACAAACCAGAAGAGAAACCTCGCTAAGCAGCTAGCCTTACAAAACCAGTAAACAGATTAATACTACTGAAAATTAGATTAACATGTAGAATTAATGGAAGAAGGCAAACTACTTTCACCATATAAACCACAGTTGGTAGAATTTTAAATTTCTAGGAGATTCTTCAGTTCAATTAAGACACTGAAAATATTGAAAATTAATTGCTTGTGTATATTATGTTCAATACATTTGCAAAAATACTTCCATAATTTCTACCAAGCTAAAGATCTTTTAAGTACAGTATGTACATTTCCCAGCCTTGCAGCAAGGGGAAAAATTGCAAACCAAAGTAAGAGGTTCAGAATCATAATCCAAGGTGGCCCAAACTGCCCTTAAGACATAACACCCAAATGCTAAGCATTCCTTAGAGCTACAGTTCAGCTCTGTGAAATAAACAGTCATAAAAATAATGACATTCTTTTTCACTGTCTTGTGTTAAAAGTCTCTGGAAGCCAAAATGTGTATTTGCCTAAAAAATGTAAACAATAATCTGATTTCGTTATTAAGGATTTTTTTTTTCTGTTTCAAACTTTCATTTTAAATATAATTAGTCCCCTTTTATAGTTTAATTGAACTTTTCTTGTGCCTACATATTCCCAAATGAGAGTTACTCATTTGTTGCCATTGAATTGTTGCCATAGCTCTTACAGAATTGCTGACTTGAAGCCTTAAGCTTTATATGAAACAAACAATACGCTTTATTTCCAGAAGTGTAGTCATTGCTAAATTGATGAAATAGAATATATACGGCTGAAAACATTTCAGAGTTAATATGAATCCTGGTTCATATTCATGGTATCAAAATAAAATACCTGTGTGATAACCTGATGGAACATAATAGATTGTAATAATAAGGATGAATAATTTCATTCTTTAGAGGTCATGCTTTTCCAAAATGAGCTAAATACATGTTAGTGCTGCATAGTTAGAATTGTAAAACAGTTTTCTCTTTGGAAGGAGTGCAACAATGCTCTGAAAATACTCCCAACACATAATAGTGCATTTGAATAGTGCACCTGGGAAATGGTGCTCAACTACTAGTCAGTGAATACGCTGAGTTGAATGCCTTTTTATAAGCTACTGGTGAATGAATAAGGACACTTTCATCTGAGTCCATATATTGTATCATTCTAGACTAAATATAAACACCCTATAAAGAACTGAGAATTGAAAAAAACTCTCACGCTTGTATTTGTAATTTGGCATTTAAAATCTGTTAATTGTTTTGAGCATCACATGACATCTTTGCTTCCTTTCTCAGAACCTAATTCACATGTCTGATATCCCACCTGTGTCTGTATTGTTAAAATTATGTTTATCTAAAGGCATTTGTTCCATCTCCTTGATCTTCAGGGTGATTTAAGTAGACACTGGAAGATTAATAATAAGTATGAGCTTAAATGAAATCGTCAAGCAGGGTCAGTAAAGACTTGGACCTGTTGGAATGAGTCTAGAGGAGGGCCACTAAGTTGATCCTAGGGCTTTCAGCACCTCTCCTATGTTATGAATAAGGTGTGGTGATTGGCTCATGCAAATGAGGAAGAGTTGTTGAGTATGGTGAGAAGTTTTGTTGGGGTTTACAGTTTTTTGACATATATTTTTGATGTTCCAGTATACTTTTAAACCCTTTTCTGCTCTCCCTTCAATACTTCCCTCCCCTTTTGTGGTTACTGCTTGGCAGCTCTGGCTTACAGGGCTGTAAAAACATGTGGGGGAGGGAGTGTATTTGCCCCTTGTAAGAGACAGCAGAGAGTGGGGGACACTTGTCGTGGGAGGCCTGGCAGGGTAACATGGCACCACCAATCGAGAGATGAAAAGGGCTCCACCAATGAAAGGCACAGAAGGACTGATTGACAGGCCTTGGGAGGAGCCAAGTATCCATATATGGGCAAAGCTATGGATTGTGGGAGGGGGCATAAGGACATATAAGGACTGCTTAGGAATACTAATGAGGCTGATGAAATCTCAGAGTATAAAAGGCAGAGACGCCATTTTGTGAGCTGAGCCTCTGGTGGGCATCAAGCTCCCAGCATTGTTCCCCCCCCTTGCTTTGTAATTTTAATGGGTTCAAATTAAATTTAATTTACTCATTCCCACCCAGGTTTTGAGTCATTTGTAACACCTATAAAGACAAGCTAAAAGCATTGGGGTTGTTCAGGAAAAGAGAAAGCTTCAGAGTGACTTTATAGCAGCCTTCCTGTATCTGAAGGGAGCCTATGAGAAATGTAGATAGGGAATTTTTCACAAGGGCATGTAGTCATAGAACAGGGAGCAATGACTTTAAGATGAAGGAGGATAGGTTGAGATTAGATATTATGAATTCATTTTTTACTGTGAGGGTGGTGATGCACTGAAACATATTGCCCAGAGAGGTTGTGGACTCCTCATCCCTGGAGGCATTCAAAACCAAGCTGGATGGGGTTCTGAGTAACATGGTCTAGTGGAAGACTTTCTGTCTATGGCAGGGGGTTTGAAACTAGACAGTTTTGATGGTCCCTTTCAATGCAGGCTATTCTGTGATTCTATGATTCTATGATATATAATTAAGGTTCAGATTTAGCCCGTTAGAAGACAGAAAAATATTAAAGGCTTCTCTGGATATTTGTATAAGAACTAAAAGACTTAGAAACTTAAAATTTACAGCATGCTGAGGAGGGTTTGACATGGTGAAGGGCACATTTCTGAAACACTATTAACACTTCTTGTTTCATTTTCAGTTATTTCTGTCATCTGAAAAAAATTGGTTTCATTGCTTCCATCAGTTTGAATTATAATACAGGATGAATGACATTCAAAAAGAATCCAAGTTATCTTAATACAGACTATTTATGGCCTAAACAGGTTTAAATGCATTCAGCTCTATTTTAATCATACAGTCTTTATTATCTCATGTGAATACTGTTCTTCTGTAGAAACCATTTCATCACGGCATAACTTTTACCTGCTTTCTCTTAATGTAGAAATCAGTCTTCTTCCTACTCACCTGGGAATCATTACCAGCAAACTGGTAGCAGCTTCAGAAAAAATAAGCATTCTCCTAATGAATTGTTGTGTTGTAAACAAGTAAAGAAATTTCTCAATTTGCTTTTTTAAAACATTTTCAACTTTCTCTGAATCTTTTTCATTTTCTTGACAGGTTCATTTTTGCTAAAGGACCTCACACAATTGTCAGTGATTTTCCCATGCAGATGCTTGTCATATTTTTACATTGCCTCCTGAAGATGGTCCGCTATCATATAATCATTAAATGGTTTGGGTTGAAAGTGACTTTAAAGATTGTCTAGTTTCAACACCCCTGCTATGGGCAGGGACTCCTTCCACTAAACCTGGTTGCTCAAAGCTCTATCTAACCTGTTCTTGAATGTTTCCATGGATGGGGCATCCACAGATTCTCTGGACAACTTCTTCCAGTGCTTCACCATCCTCACAGTGAATTTCTTCCTGGTATATAATGTGAATCTTCTCTTTCAGTTTGAAGCCATTCCCCTTTGTCCTATCACTATATGCCTTTGTAAAGTTTCTCTCCATCTTGTAATATCTCTTCAGTTACTGGTGATATAAGGTTTCCCCAGAATCTTCTACTCTCCAGGCTGAATAACACCAACTCTCTCAGCCTGTCTTCAAAGGAGAGGTGCTCCAGCCTGTTGATCATTTTTGTCATCTTCTTCTGGACTAAGTCAAACAGGTCCATGTCTCTCCTATGCTGGGGAACCCAGAGCTGAATGCAGCACTCTGGGTGGAGTTTTACAAGTACAGAGTAGAGAGGCAATTCCATCCCTTGTCCTGCTGCTCACACTGCTTTTGATGCAGCCCAGGATGCAGTTGGCTCTCTGGGCTGCAAGTGCACATTGCTGTGTCATGTTGAGCTCCTCATCCATGAACATCCCAAAGTCCTTCTCCTCAGGGCTTCTCCCCATCTACTTTCTGTGCAGCCTGTATTGTGCTTGGGCTTGTCCTGACCCAGGACCATGGCCTTACACTTGGCCTTGTTGAACTTTATGAGACTTTCACAGGCCCACCTCTCAAGCCTGTCAAGGTCCCTCTGGATTTTGCATCCCTTCCTTCCACCATGTGGACTGCCCCACACAGCTCGGTGTCATCAGCAAATTTACTGAGAATGTACTCTATCCCACTGTGCATGTCACTGACAAAGATGTTAAACAGTGCTGATCCTAATATCAATGCCCAAGGAACAACACTTAATGTTGGTCTCTACTTGGATATCAAGACATTGACTGCAAATCTTTGAGAGTGACCATGCAGCCAATTTCTTATCTACTGTGTGTTCCATCTATCAAATCCATGTGTCTTCATTTTAGGGGCAAGGATGGCAATAAGGACAGCATCAAATGCTTTGCACGAGACCAGAAAAATGAGGTCAATTTCTTTTTTCTCATCCAGCAGTGGTCTAGTCCCATCATAGAAAGCCACCAAATTTGTCAGGCATGACTTTTCTTTGGTGAAGCCATGTTGACTGTCCCCAGCCACTTTTTTATTTTCCAGGTGTCTTCATTTTCCGCTGTAATATGTACAAAGCTGTGACAAATCTTCCAAAATGCCCATTAACTAGCTATCTTAAACTTTTTTTGTACTGGGGGCAGTGCAGAACTCTGCAGAACTTGTCAATACAGTAGAACTGCAGAGACTTTGGAAATTTAGAGTTCTGTCACTGGAAACCCATTTCCTTTGGTATTTTCAATTAATAGTGTGTGAACTAATTAAGTTTTTGGACATTCTATGCTTCCTACAAATCTACCCTGATTTAGTAGCACTGACATGAAAGCTAATTTTCAACTTCATATCACAGAGGAAGAGTTATGTTTGCACCATATTTAATGGGGAAACAGTGGCAGTATACTTTATCACAGCAGTATTACAGATATTTTTCCCCTTTGGGTCTGACAGAATGCTGTTCTTAATCATGGTCTTATCAAAGTGAATAAGGAAGGATTTCTCATATATTTCAACAAAATTGCATTTGGGTTCTTTTTCTGTCCTTCCTGTGCTGCTGTGTGTAGGGAAGATTTCATCCTATCAACCAGATTTCATTCCAGCTATATCAACAGTGAGGATTTTTTAGAAGTCTTAATAGGCTGAAAGTTTGAACTTTGCAGTCAATATAATTTATAATATCCCAATTTAACATATTTTTTTCAATACAAACAAATTTTATTTAAGATAATTTATTTTAACTATCTGGGCAGAGGAATAAGAATTCCTCTTCCCATGCTTTGATAAGACATGCTAAACATTTTAGCTTTTATTTTCTTTCATGTGTGTTGATTAGATAATAGTATCATTCACTGAAAAACATTCCTGTGCAAATTATGATATTTTTCATGCTATTCCAGTGATGAAATAACCATAATTTCATTCCAATATCAGGTATTTTCATGTACTTTATAAGTACTTAATTTATTTGACTAAAATCTGTTACTATATGCTTTTTAACTAAAGTCTCTGCTGAACTAACTGAGTCACTCTCACTGCACGGCTTCTCTGTTTCATCAGCACATCATGATTATAGATGTTTGGATGTCTGTTGACTCTCTTGTTTTCTCAATGCAACTGTATGAACAATTCTCAGCCTGGAAAGACAGCAGAGACATTTCAACACAATAAAGTGGAGACAAATGGGAAAATAGTACAATACTTACTATAAAACAGTAAATTGCAGTAATTTTGGATTACACTATTAATGTAAGTGAAAAGCAATAGCATCTGTGAGCTAAGAAATGCTGTATTGGTACTTGATAAAGTTTATTCACCAAAGGACACACCAGTGTATTAACAGAACTAGCGACAAAACTGCAGGAAGAGGGTTGAAATAATAATAATAATAATAATAATAATAACAATAATAATAATAATAATAATAATAATAATAATTCATTAAATTTTTTTATAAAATCCTACTCAACCTTCTTTTTCTGCTGTAATATGTACAAAGTGATCAACCTTGCAAAATGCCCACTAAGGAGCCAGCAACATATCAATACTTAAGAATAAGCTAAATGAAACCCACAGTATTATGGGATGAAGGACTGCATTTCAGTCAGAATAATGTTCAGAGCAGCTTATTGGGAATGAAAGTATTGTCTAACGGCTACAAAACATGTACAATTTCTGTTTCTTTCTGCTGTTACACCTCATCAGAACAGACTTCCCTAGATCTATTGAAGTTCTGCTGGAATGTCATTAAATTGCAGTAATTTCCAAACCTGGCAACACTGCACTGGCTTTCATGCCCTGTTTGCTATGGGGTTACTCTTCTATTCTACTGTTCTCAGCTTTAAAGATCAATTTTTGTCAAATACAGCTTGATTTATATAGTTGTTTAAGAATACTTCTATACTTTTTATTTCAAAGTGGTTTTTTTCCCTTAAGCTTCTTGGAATCTATAAATATTTTGTTAGTCTTGTTCATCTCTGAATATAGGCTACATTTTTAGTCATTCCATGCCTTCTGTTTACATTCAATACCATGTACTGAAGCTGTATTCAGTATAACTGAAGATATTTGTGTTCCTAATAAATATCATGTTTATGAATTTATGTCATGGAATGGAGAATTGACAATTTTGAATTTTTCTCTTAATGGCCAAGGTGCTGTTTTGGAGTTTTCAGCAATGGGAATAAGTGGTCTTAAGGAAATGGTCAATGAGTGATGGAAAAAAAGGAAGAAGGAAAGAAGGAAAACAAACAAATAAGCAAAAAACCCAAACCAAACAAATACCACCACCATCAAAAAAGAACTACCTACATGTATAGGATTTTCTGTTCTCTTTCAAAGTGCCCATTTCTCTGAAAAAAATATAGGAAGTGTGCTGAAAGTAAATCACAGTAACTCTTCTTGAAGTGTTGTAATATTAAATCTGAAGATTTTTGTAGCACTACCACCACTACAAAGATGCACTATATTTTCTTTGAAGGTCTAGCTTTTGGACTCTTTTAAGTACATGTAAGTATTATCTTTTCTGAGGAAAAATGCCATTTTAAAAATCTTTTTGCTAGCACACAGAGTCATGACCCAAAGTCTTTGATGCAATGGCAACCTTGTATTTCAGAGTTTCTCTATTAGAAAAAGTTTCCATTGAAAGAATAGTCAGACAGACTATTTATATCAAACCTTTATGTCTGTATGTTAAAAAAATTTGAATTAATGGATTTTTTAAAAACTATGGATCGAATCTTCATCCAGAGGTGAAATGTGGTGCCTGAGAGTGAAAAGCAATAAGCAGGATTAATGCTTTGATTTGTCAAAGTATTTCTGACAGCAATCCAAAACCAGCTATAATAACAACACTCTTTTTGTGTTACTCTGGCACTCAATGAAAATCTCAGATACTTTCCTGTGGATATTCACAGGGTTAGTATGGAGCAAGGATAATTAACTCTGTTTGTCACATGCAATTTCATTATTCAGACAGAAGATGAATAGAGTCTGATGAATGCTGTATTTATTCAGGTAGCAAATCCATTGAAGTAATTAATTCATTGCATAGAGACATTCTTCTGAAACATGTTTGAGTCTGCCCCTGTTTATCTGTAGAGACTTATTTAATTAGCTTGTGGATTTAGCTTCTTTTTGATGTGTTTAGTGACAGCCTGTGTATCCTCTCCCTCTATAGAGATCAGTAGGTTATTGCTTCTTGTTTAACAAGCAGCCTTTTGTGAATCCTAAGACTCTGAAGGATCATCCTATAGCATGAATAAATAATAATAAAAGCTTTAAATATGTTTTGTATTAAGAAAGCCATACCAGTTCTGAGTACAAAGCTCAAAATTAAAGTAAATAGGTGTTCTTTAATGACTTCCCTCTACTTTCAGTATGCTTTTGTACATGCATTGTTAGGGTCTTTTTCCTAGACTAATCCATTAAGGCATCATATATTCAAACAGGATTCTTGTTTTACTACTTATGCTGTAAGACACAGATCTTTGTTTTCAATCACTCTGCCTGCATTGTTTTTCCTGGGTAATACACCACTGTCATTTTACTGTTCTCAATTATTACCACTTCCTAGTAAAGCAATTGTCCTAGCTGTACTAAAAGCAGTATCTTTTAATCTGTCAGAAAGTAACAGTAAACATGGAAAAATAATACCTATTTAATAGCTGAAGGATGAAAGATAGGGTAGGCATGAGCAAAGGGTAGGGGGCAGAGGTTCTATATGCCACTGTGCAGAGCAAGTTCATCATCATCATCTGCTTTGCCAGTGTACAGAGAGTGAACTAAGGAGAAGCATGGAAGAAAGAACATATATAACAAGGTCCTATTCCACATTATCACTCTGAGAAATAAGAGATGCAAGAAACCTGTTACATTCTCTTACAGAGAAAGCTATTATTTTACTGTTCTCAGACTACCTTATATTTTAGCAACGTGGTCTACTTGTAAGCATCTTGGTTAACACTGCCACTTTTTACACTGATACTAGACCTCAGAAGGACTTAAAAGTTAAATATAGTAATAATTGCCTGCTGAGGCCACAGGGAGGTGTTTCTTTTGTCAGACCTGTTCCCATAATTCAGAATTTAGGGGTTGCACTAAAAATGTTCATTTTCACATAAAAGCTTCCATTAGGGAAACCTAGACCATTTCCATGAAATAGATTGGTCTTTGGAAATAACAGAGAATTTTATCAATTTTACTAGCTTGACATTGGATCAAATAAAGTCATACAAACTGCATTCCATGGATCATTTTGCCATATGAGAAGATTTGGTACCTTTCAGTTAAGAATCTTATAAAGAAACTGTATGGTTTGGGCTTTTATTACCAGGTGATATTAGATCTAGAAGTAGAATCACATTGTGTGATCTGCTGCTCTGCACTGAAATTGCCTTCTGGCTAGTGTAAACCCATGAGCATCAGAATTTGAAAAAAACCTTCACTGTAATACAACATTTAGATAACAGTATATTCCTCAGTAGCTGTAGGCATTTTACAGTAAGTCGTAGTCACAACAGAGCCAGTAATTTTTAAAAGAAAAAAATCCTCAAATATTTTTAGCAACAGAATGTATTACTTCTGTTGAAACTGGCAATGAATTTGAAGTCTGTCTGTCCCCATGTATAAAATCATTTTATCTGCTTTTATATCTCTTTTCATATGGTTATCTTTCAGTGGAGCAGAATCTGGTATCTATATGTCAGTTATATATCTATATATTAGTCAAGGGGAAGAAAAAAAAGAGAAACCAACACCAAAACCAAGATCTCTTTTACCAATGGGCAGTGGATTGGAAAATAAGTTTTTCCTTGTTTGTTTGTTTAATCTGTGATTGTGCTTTTTATAAGATCTGTCTGAGGCATAGAGTTCTTATTTTCTTATAGCTCCATGGAGTATGTAAGTGCTTGATAAGGTCGTTCAAGTCTTGGGAGGCAAGACATGTTCTAATGATCAGAATGAACTGTGTAAGTGTAAAGGATGGAATATTTTTCTTTATTGAATATCTTTATCTCAGTTTTGCTTTGTTTCTGCGTTTTGTTTTCTGACTTTCTTTTCCTTTATTTTATTTTTATGATGGGGTTAAGAGGAAAAAAAGAAATTCAGGTTGAGGAGGTATTGAAATGTCATGGTGAAAACTGGGGAAATGGAAATGCTATTCATTAGGCTTTTTTGGGGTTGTTCTGTTTTTGCTTACATTGATTTTGTTTTTTCTGAAACACTGAAGGAAAGGAAGTAAATTCTTCTTTAAAAAATGTGTCAGGCAAGGCCAAAACACAGATGTATTTCGTGAAGTTGTATGCTGGTTTTGACTGCAACAGAGTTAATTTTCTTCAGAGTGGCTGGTATGGGGCTATTTTGCATTTGTACTGGGCACAGTATTGATAATTCAGGAATGTTTTAGATACTGCTTAACAATGCTTGCACAACAGCAAGTCTTTTTTTCTTTCCCGTCCTGCTGCACTGGTGAGGAGGCTGGGGTTGTGTGAAAATGTGGGAGGAGACATCTAGAGTCCTGTATGTAGTTCTGGGCTCCAACATTTCAGGAAGATGTAAAGGTGTGGAAGGGAGCAACAAAGCCAGTGAAAGGGCTGGAAGAAATGTCCTATGGGGAGCAGTTGAGGTCTTTGGATTCACTCAGTCGGGACGAGACTGAGGCATGACCTTATTGCTCCCTACATCTTACTGAGGATGGGATGTGGAGATGGATGTGCTGATCTCTTCTCCCTCATATCCAGTGACAGCATGTGTGGAAAGGTGTACCAGGCAAGGTTTTGACTGAACCTTAGAAAGCACTTTTTTACTAAGAGGGTGGTCAAACACTGGAGAGACAGTCATTGCCTCAAGCCTGTCAGTGTTGAACTGGCATTTAGATAACGCTTTTTATAACATGCTCCAGCTTTTGGTCAGCCCTGAAATGGCCAGGCAATTGAACTATATGATCATTTTAGATCCCTTCCAAATGAAACTATTCTACTCCATTCCATTTCACTCCATGCTATTCTCTTCTACAGGACTGGAAACAAGTATTGCTTCTCTCTTTTATGCTTTTACATACTTTTCTCAAAATTTTGGAGCAGAAAAAATCATAGACTTTCAGTCATAAATACTTACTTTTCACCTTACTACAGTTCTCTGCATTAATGTGACTTGTTAAAAAAGTTGAGTGCAAAGCCTGTCCTGTGAGACAACATTAAAATCTTTTCTTGGATTGGAAGTGGAGGGAGTTTGTACTAGATGGTATCAGGGGGAAAGCCCAGTGTAGCTAGGAATGCAAACCGATTGACCTCAAAACCAAACTGAATAGATAATGGTCAGTTCTGAGAATAAAATTCTTTCAAATAAATATAAAGCAATTCAAATAAAAATGGTTCTGCAAAGCAATACACCAACTATGAAAATGTAGTATATATATTTTTTTTCTCATAAGAGATAAAATAGGGTGACTCAAACCCTCATGAAATGGCAAAATAACCCATATTTCCTGGTCTGTGAATCTATTTATAGCTAAATCCCTTCTTTATTTTCCACGAGTATGTTACACAGGAGAAAAAACTATGTGTCTATTGAAGTTAGCTACTGTGGATCCAAAGTAGCTCCTCTGATTTTTTCAAACATCTGATTTTCCAAACAAGATAGAAGCATGTATTTTTCAATTCTTACTTTTGTTCCAGGCATAGTCTTATCCCATTTTCACGGCTATACCCTTTGAGTGGTTACATATGGTGCATTAAATGGTAAGACTAAAGATTTCCCATATATGGTTTGATCTTATATTATGTCATGTGTTTGTTTCATATGCTCCACTGATGTCACACGATGATATCCTTCTCGAATGTTTCAGCATTCTATTTCTCAAGACTCCATAGAAATATGGTAGTTTTAAAGTTAATGTAGCTATTTTGGATGAGAATGCGATTTCCTTTCTATCCCTCTAAAAACCATAAGAAAGATGCCTTTATTTTAATACTATTGTGTAAAATGTTTCAGAAACTAGCCACTAAAAAGAATTGGACTTGGTCTTTGGGTTTTCAGTGGTGTGGAGATTTTTCTTCTATATGTTTGTTTGTTTGTTTGGGTTTTTGTTTTTTGTGGGTTTGTTGTTGTTGTTGCTCTTTTGGTGGTGTTTTTTTTTTGTTTGTTTTTGTTTTTGTGTTTTTTTGTTTTTGGTTTTTTGTTGTTTTGTTTGTTTTTGTTTTTGTTTTTTTGTTTGTTTTGTGTTTTTTTATTTGTTGTTTTGGTCTTGGGTTTTTTTGGCAGCAGGTTACAGTCAAACAATCAGAAAGTCATAAACTGTTCTGAGGTTTCTTTTTTTGTCATACAAACATGCAGTTTTTGAGCACTGAATAGTAATTATAAAGTAACATTAGAATGGGGAAAAACAGCTTTATGAAGGTATTGTTGAAAATAGTAGTCCCAATAAATTCTTAAAACAAACTCTATGGAATTAGATAAATCTAAGAAATCTGCAGCCTGTCAAGCCCATTAGCCTTCTCTGAGTGCACCAGCTCAGGCCTGTATGAAGTCACCACCTCTATCCTGCATGCCTAGCATGCTATCATTTCTCCAAAGAAACTTGTAAAATTGTCCTTCCTCTCCAGGGAAGGTTTGTCCACAGGTGAGTGCCTATGAATGTTCAAGGTACTTTTCTTTTTGAATCATCCCCTTGATCCACAGTACACTAATGACTGTGAAAATTAAACTGGACAGTATAGGGTGCTCTTCATGATACATTGAGTTATTTTCTGAGGAAATAAATTTTAAAGCTGAGAAAAATCATTAGATCATTAACCTGTTTTCACAGTATATAACAAGCATTGTATTTTACCCAGCTAGCCCCCTAATAGATTTCTGAGATTAAACATTGATAAAAGGCAAAGAAGCCCCACTGTTCCAGTTGTAAAGATCTTTTTAATATAGATAGTCTCTGCATGGTCCTATTCAACTTCTCCGTTAGGAAGGCTATTTTTTACAGCATAGATCAAAGTTCTAATTCACACAGAGCAGGCATCCACAGATGCTAATTAAAACTTGAACAGACATTAATAAGCTCACATGTTCTTTAAACTGTCACCTGTGTTTTTATAAACAATATATTCTAACTCAATTAGGAGTTGCAAAAAGTATTACTAGTTGGACATTGTTATGTGGAATATCATATTAAATTATCATAATAGTTTCTTTGGCTGTAAAAGTAGAAGCAGCTGCAACTTCTGTTATTGTAACTAGGAGAAATCGAGATGTAGCTTCCATTCATTCTCCAGGACAAAAAATTAAATATAGGCTAAATAAGCTGTAATCATTTTTATCTCCAACCACTTTGGTAGCAAGCTAGTAATATTAAACCATATGTTCACAGTTAGGATGTTCAGGAAGGGAGCTGCCTCTATCAGCAGTTTATACATCAGCTGTACTTGTGCCATGTTTTGCCACCTTGCTGGGTGAAGAGAATGAATGCGAAGAGTCATCTGAAGATAGTGAACAGCTGACTAAGCATCAAGTTTAATGAGAAGATTGAGAACTAACAGGAGCAGTTGGAAGGGGAAAATGGCACAGATGAACTCATCCACTTACCTCCAAACTAACTGTGACAGTAAATCAGAAAGAAAGCTGGGAAATGGTTAGACCATATACCTAGAAACAGAAGCAAAAATGAAAAGACTAAATGCTTTAGTCTAAGGACCTGAAAGCCAAAGTGAATGATTTTACTTTCTGGTATGCCTTTCACAGTAAATCAAGACAAAACATGATAGTTTTGGGGCAGACTTAATATTCTCCATGGAAGCTAATCCTAGGCTATGTTTTGGATTTGTGCTGGAAACAGCATGTATAATACAGAGATGTTTTTGTCACTGCAGAGCAGGGATTACATAGAGCCACAGCCTTTTATGCTTCATGTATTGCTCTCCCAGTGTAGAGGATGAGGGTGCACAGGAAGATGGGAGAGGACACAGCTGGGACATCTGACTCCAAAGGATCAGAAGGATATTCCATACTCATACTCATACTCATACTCATACTCATACTCATACTCATACTCACACTCATACTCATATGGAATCATACTCATGTATAAACCTGAGGGAAGAAAGAGCAATAGGGAATCCTTTGGCATGATGGCATTTGTCTTCTCAAACAACTGTTACCTGTGATGGAGTCCTTGAGTGATAGCTGAACACCTGCCTGCCAGTGGGAAGTAGGGAATGAATCCCTTGTTCTGCCTTACTTGTGTGCACGGCTTTTGTTTTCCCTATTAAACTATCTTTATCTCAATCCACGAGTTTTTCTACTTTTTCTCCTCCACTTCCCTTCATCATTGAATCAGTGGAGGGGAAGTGAGCGAGCAGCTGTGCACTGCTTACTTGCTAGCTGGGTTTAAAACATGACACATGGGTCTGTATTTGTGGTTATAAATATAGCTTGCATTTAAAAACAAATGAACTAAGACTATAATTCTATTTTTTTTTAATTCATAATAAAGCCTTTAAAAATCATTCAGTTTCCAGTTTGTTCTTCCTCCTAATGTCTTTCCCTCTATCTTACCTGAAAACTCCATCACGCAGAATCTACTGCTGAAATAGGGGACTAATACACAAAATGCTGCCATTTGAGTCAGGAAGTCACAGAGACTTTTAGTTTGTTGAGGGGTTTCTTGCCTTTTTTTTTTTTTTTTTACATCAAGTATGAGAAAGAAAATGTGTGCTGATGAATGTAAGAGTCCTCCTACGTTACCTTGATATGCTCTTTTTCCAAATGGTTTCCATCTGTTCTCTTTTCATTTGTAGTTCTTACCCCAGGCTCATCCTCCTTGCCTAAGTAATTTTCAGACTTTGGATATCTCATTTTGCTTCCTCCAACTTCTTGTCTGGCTTTTTACTCACATAGGCTAGTTTTGAGCATATTTGACATATTTCCCTTCTCCCCCATTCCATGCAGACTTTCCTTTAAATTTCTCACATAATTGTTCATTGATATAGTTTGTATCCTCCTTATTCCGGTCTCATCAAACAAATATTTCCTTTGCTTTCTGCATGTTTTAATACCTAGGTTCTTTGTACAGCCAGTCCAGTCCAGGTCCCAGCAGTATCTTCTTTTTCCCAGTGATATGTTCTGATGTAGCCTAAGACCTTTCCATCAATTTACCCCTGGCCTCTTTTTATTCACAGTAATTATTCCAGATACCTTCTTTGGCATGTTCCTTAGTCTTGAGAGAGGAAATTCTTCTTAGTAATTTTTGAGACTATTCACAATAGACATGTGAGACGTTATTTAGACAATTCACGAAGTGCATCATTTCAGTGCTTAAAAGAAGATTCTAAGTGGTTGTGTCCTTGAGCATGTTCTTATGTAGCAAGTATGCAGGAAGATAGTGTGAAATACAGATAAATTTAGCAAACCATCAGTCATCCACTTTTTTAACTTTCCTCTATGCAGTCTGACACTGTCTAACAATGGGTGGTGGGAGAAAACATTACATTCTTGTCTGAATCAAAATTAGGCAAAACAGATATATTGCAGTTTCTGTGTAGATCATTTCAGTCATTTCATGTGGAAGTGAAAATTTAAGTTCTGTTTCAAATGTCTTTTAATAATGAAATAATCATATATTTTAAAAGTTGGTTTAAAGTGATTATGTTCTGTAACATGTAATTGGGGTTTAGTTTTTCTTTTCTATGTTCCCTGTTAATTATAATATCACAATCTATATATTTATAATATCCTGAAAACTTTGTCTATGTGTGTGTGTGTGGTAGTGTGTCCTGGTGCCAGCCTGTAAGTGATAAGACAAATTCCCACTAGACTTAATTTCAGCTAAACTTGTGTCATATATTCTAACTTAATACTGCCTTATATGTTCTTTATTATGTTTTAGTTCATGAAAGGAATGGAATGTTCTTTCTTAGGGATCAGAAATCAAGAAAAATATAACTGATTACAAAGACTGGCTATCTTAGAAGTGGCTAGTGGAAATCAGAGAGAAAAATAAGAAAAGGCACAAGTAATCCCCTAAATTGAACTATGCAAGGCAAGACAGAAGGATCCTTTCATAAAATCCTTTCCTCCTTGTAGTCCTTGCTTTCCCCTTCTTCCAAAGGTGGTAAACTCTCTTTTATTGCTGCGTTCCAGCCAAAACTCTCTGTGGAGGCAGAATGGTTTTCTTCCCTGCCCTCTTGTTTTTCAGCACATGTAGAATACCTCCTCTTATGACTTTAAGATTTCCTCCATTAAGAATATTCAGCTTTTCTGGACTCCTTTGCTCTTCAGGAATACCTCTCAATGGGCTGTCTCCTAAAAGTCTGCCCTCTCGAAGTCCAAGGTAGCAGTTCTGTTAACCAACATCTAACCCACCATGTTCCTAATTAGATTTTCATTTTTTGGGGGGTTTTTTGTTTGTTTTTGTTTTTGTTTTTGTTTTTTGTTTTTGTTTTTGTTTTTGTTTTTGTTTTTGTTTTTGTTTTGTTGTTGTTGTTTTTTTGTTGGTTTTTTTGTTTTTTCTACTGCATTCTATTAATCTATAGAATTACTTATTAGTTTAAAAAATGTTATTCAACAGTTATTCTGAAATTATATATATATATCATATATTTATATTTATAAAATTTCTGAGAGGAAGGGATAGATACAAAAATATGCAAAATTTCCCAATGTGAACCTGTATCTGTAATGGCTATAAAATGCATCAAGGAGACAGCAGCTTCTTCCTGGCTTTTTCTTTTGTTTAATGCACTCATTTTTTTGTGATGGTTGGCTATCACAAGTACATGTTAATTGCTACTGTTACTGCTCAATTATTGTAACTACAAAATCTATTTTTTAAAAAAAATCATCCTTATTATAAATAGGCTATGAAATTAATTCCTTAGATAGAATAAGTTCTACTTTGAGTAGAGATTGCTTTCACTACTGAAAAAACAGGCTTACTCAGTTTTTATAAAATATACCTTAAAAGAACAAACATGCCTACTTAGACTGCCTAATGCTTAGGGACACTATTGTTTTATGTTTTTCTTTGGAGATAATACAGAATAATATAAACTAATATTTAAATTACTTATTTGCGGGAAAAAAAAAAACTGCAAAGATGCTTTTATTAGCTGTAGACTTAGCCTGTATTTCCCATTAGAAGTAACTTCAAATTATAAAGTTATTTTTAGCTAAAAAAAGCCAACCAAAATGTCTCTTTTAACCTGTTGCTTAAAGAGCAGAAACAATATGCCTTATAGCTTACAATCTTATATTCTGCTAAAAGTCTGTGGCTGATGTTTCTTCCTCTTTCCCTTTTCCATAATGTTGTAGCCTAATATTTAAGTTTTGCTTGCAGGTGTGAATAAAGAATGCTCTGTTGTTGGGTGGGTTGATGAGGATGGACTGCTTTAACTGCTCACATGTTTTGTGCAGAGATGGCTGGAAGATCTGATCAATAACCCACAACGTAACTAGTTGTGGGAGAGAGTTTGCTCTGAAGAGTAGGATCTTAACATAGTCAGGCTATGAAAAAAAAGAGAATATTCAGGAAATCCAGTGGTCTGTGAAGATAAAAGACAGGATACAGCATATGAGGTCACAGCAGGGTGATTTTCAATTCCATTATTTTTTTCTGTCTGATAAGACTGGAGATGTACTTTTTTTAAAAGGTCATTTTTTAATTATAAGTGATGAACCCAGTTCCACAAGCTCTGTCATGTTTATTTAGTGTGTTGGCTCAGTTACAAAGCTCCAACTTGTTCTAAGTTTATTACTAAACCTAAACTTTTGTAGGTGCTGTGTGTTTTACTTTCATCTCTTGTCTTGTATTACTTGCTCCCTAACAAGATGTTGTATTGTCTCTTGTTATTCATTCCCTGTGAGCTGAAAATTTATTCCCTTTAGTAAAGCAGCAGGTATGGTTTTTCAAGCTGAGTTTGACTTATGACTGCTAACAGGAAAACATTTTCCTCTTTATACACTTCTCTTAAAAAAAAAAAAAAAAAAAAAAAAAAAAAAGTTTAGTTAAAAAGGCGATATGAAGATAAAAGGTCTACCATCTATAAAGAAAAAGGGACTGATGATACCATTTCTATTTACTAGCACTAACAGTGTGCAATTTCTCAATCTTGTGTGACTCTGCTTTTGTTTCCTCTGGCAAGAGGAAAAGACTGCACGGATTGGAGGTCTAAGCCTCATCCACTTTAGTGGGGCTTTGTGCAATACTGAGGACCTGTCTTTATAGAAATGTTTTATAGAACGGAAATATCAGGTCAAGGAGAGGCACCCTTCACAGAGATGCTCTTACTGCTATTAGTTGATTTTGAGTCCTCTTATGTATGAATTTAATATTCTGCCACTAAATATACCTAAAAGCTCTGTAACAGTTTAATTTGTTGGTGAACTCAGGTTGTAAGAAATGCCAAGGATAATAAGGTAAAATATAATGTGCCTTACTTTGACAAGAAATGTCCTGTTTGGAAGATGGACAGCTTTATCACAGTATCACAGAGTACCTTGACTTGGAAGCGACCCGCAGGGATTATTGAGTCCAATTTCTAGACCTTCACAGGACAACCCAAGTGTAACCTCATGTGCCTGAGGGCACTGTCCAAACTCTCCTTTAGTTTGGTGCTGTGACCACTTCCCTGGGCAGCCTGTTCCAGTGCCATTCCCTCAGGTCCTTTCACTGATCAACACAGTGAGGAGTTCAGTGTCTCCCCCTCCTCTTCCTCTCATAAGAAAATTGTTGACTGCAATGAGGTGCCCCTCAGCCTCTTTTCCAGGCTGAACAGCTGCTCCTCATAAGGCTTTTCCTCTACACCCTTCACCATCTTTGTTGCCCTCCTTTGGACACTCTCTAACAGTTTAATGTTTTTCTTACATTGTGGCACCCAGAACTGCCCCCAGCACTCGAGATGAGGCTGTCCCAGTGCAGAGCAGAGCAGAGCAGGACAATCCCCTCCCTTGCCTGGCTGGTGATGCTGTGCCTGATGCCCCCCATGACAGGCTTGACCCTCCTGGCTTCCAGGGCACTGCTGAATCAGATTCAGCTTTCTGTTGACCAAGACCCCCAGGTCTCTTTCTGCAGCACTACTTTCCAGCATTTAATTCCCCATGTTGGGCAATGGTTAGTTGTCTCTATATTCTATGATAGACTTAGCTTGTGCCATACTATGGATTTACAGAACGTGTTTACAGACATCCACAGGTCTGTTAGAAGACAACAAATGAAATTAAAAATAATATGAACAATTTAGTACCAGAAAACTTCAATACAAATAAATATGTTCTCATAAATATTCATACCATGCAAAACCTATCCCTTCATCCATTTTATTTCTGCTTAAAGATCAGACTTTAAGAGTATGGATTACTGGTCTTTTTGTTTAAAAAAAAGTAATCCATTAAAAGGCTCCGTCTCAGTTCAGGTCAGGGTAATCAGGCATGGCCTGAATGATGTCGTGGTTGTGCCAGGGTCTGATCCTGTCTCAAGCCCTCCCTAAGCAGTCATTGAACTTTCATGGATTAACCTCAGTCCTGACTTGTCGACCTTGCCTTTGGTCAAAAATCATAGCACTGTCACTGAAACCCGTTGTTATTGCCATCTGACACTGCTAATCCTGCTCAGATGCCCTGGCAGTGAGGGTGTTGCCTGTGCTGTCATAGTTGGCTCCTGCCTTGTCATTCCTTGAAGTGCAACCTCACTCTTGTTGCCCTCTAATAGAAGTTTACAAAACCACATCCCACGTACCCACCTCTGCAATGAAATCGCTAGCTAAAGCTCATGAAAGTCAATACCAGAAGCAGGAAAAGACATGGGCAACAGTCTGTGACTTATTATAGCTTTTTGATGTACACACTGCTCCTCATGTGAATAATTTGACATTAGAGTTGTACAGCATTGCACTTGGCAGATACCCACAAATTCAAGTGAGAGGCAGTGTAGGAGTCCAATACCTTCTGATCAGGTCCTTTTAGATACTCCATGCATGGAGGATTAAATGTTTAACTTATTTAAAGTCAATGCTAAACAGTGAAATTTTGAAACTTAGACCCAAGTGATAGTTAATTTTCGAATGAATACACAATTTATAGGATGAAATTTTGGTGAAGGAGAATTTTGAAACAGGAAGGAAAGAAGGTAGAGGCAGGCAGTGTCCAGGTTGAAATGAACAAACACAGAATAGATATCTTTCACCTGGTATTCCTCATAGAATTTAATTACAGCAGTGTCTCATATTGTGGCATCTTGTCCTGGCAACTTTTTGTGCTGAATGACTGATATTTGAATAATTCTGAGGCCTGCAGTTCTGACACTACTCCACACAGGCAGGCTCTGGCTCCACTCTTTTTTGAGTCCTGCTCAGAGAACAGTTTGGAAAGGATGGCCACGAGGAGTTCAGCATCTCTCTCACCTGCGACACCCCTTCTGGTGTGGTATGTTTGATTTTGGACTTCCCAGTGCAAAAAATACAGTGATGTTCTGTGGTGGGTCAGGAGGAGGGCCACAAATATGGTAGTGGGCTATAGTATGATAGGAAATTAGAGACTGAGATAAATGAACTTGTCCAATTTAAAGATCTGAAACTGAGGAGGAAATTGTAAGTCTGACTACAACTCTCTGTTGAGAGGCCATGTTGAATACAGGATCAAACTTTCTGTGGATGTTCACACTAGAAGGATAAGATATCAAAAACACAGATTGCAAAAGGATGTTATACCTCCTTGCTGTAAGGAGTTTTTTACCATGAGGATGTTCAAACACTGAAACAAGTACCTCAGGAGGTCATGAGATCTTTAAAATTCAACTGAATATGGCCCTGAGCCATCTGCTCCAACTGGTCTGACTTTTAGCAATGTCTTGGACAACAGGACTTCTGGAGGTCCCTTCCAATCTGCAAGATTCTACTCCCATTACCTGTCTTGGAAAAATGTCACATACCAGAGGTCTAGTTGATGTAAATTATAAACAACATTATTTTTAAAATCAGAACTTTGAAGAATTGAAATTAGAAAAGGATTTGCCTATTTGATAAATTGCATGATTTGTAAAGATTTTTAGTCTCAATAATGGAAAAAAAGACAGAGTTTTAGGGGGAGATGTTCATCTAAGAGGAATGCACTGAATATTTAATATATTTAGAACCTTCAATTTTTAGATTTAGTAACAGTAAGATGTAATAAAAACGAACTACAATGTCTGTGTAGGGTAAAAATATGGTTTTCTTCAACAAGCAGCTACTGTATTAGTCTACACAAGCTTCTTATAATTTTTATATTAACTGAATTTATTCTTCACTTCTCTACTTAGTTTATACAAACCTCGGGAAAAAATGTGTGAACAGAGCTTTTTTTAAAGCCTTATGCTTCAAGAATTCTGATGAAAGTAAAGAACTCTTCATCAGTTACATGAATAGTGAGAAACAGACATGTCTTATATCAAGTAAATAATTTACTGTGATATAAATATTCTTTTGATCATGTGCTTCTGATAATGTACTCCATTTCTGATTTGCATTATATCAAACACAGCTCTCAGGAAATAATTTGGTTTACTATTGAGAACATTTGTGTATGCAATAGTAACTAAGACAGAAATACTACATTTCACTGAAGAAACTCTTGAACATGAGATCTTAAGAATTTTGTCTCGAGTTACTTTACAACATTTTGTGACAGTGCTAGAAGAAGGAAACAGTCACTTTTTTGGGAGGGGAAGTGCAGACTAGACAAAACATTAAAAAAAACCAGCTTTTTCACAGTTGTCTCTGCTGCAATGTCTTGAATGTCTCATTATGTCAAGTGCAGTGATTTACTGAACAAATATTTACATTTTTTCCATCTCTTTGCTGACGACAACATATTAAGTTCTGATTAGCTATTCTCTATTGTAACAGCTGAGAGATGTTCTGCTTCCAATATTTTCACATTTCAATGAGAAAGAATTGCTTAGACTATGTAAGTCAAGAAAAAGGGAAAGAATAATTAATTTATGAGTCTTTGCATATTTCTCAGAAGGAAAATTGCAGGCACCCTGTGCAGAGTTTTTATTATTTAAGTTTGAAAGATACATAAGAACAAACTGTTCAGGCAGCTGTTCAAGGAAAAATTATCAATGGAATTGATGTTTGTATGGTCAAATTTAATTTGGAATCATGACTACTTTACTTAAAGTTCCAGTTCTTTTCCTAAGTACCTCACCTACCTACCAAAACTGTGAGGCACATCTGAGTATTGTAAGCAAAATGTTGATATTTCTCGGTTGCTGAATGCCATCACAGGCCTGAAGAGGCTTAGAATATATCATTTCAATCTTCAGTCTTACTCTGAAGCTCCTGTCTCCAAATTTTTTTGAAGAATAGATGTGATAAAGTATTGTTTTGTTTTCATCTAGCTTTTTTACAACCTTCTTCTGTTATTTTCTCTCAGAAGTAAGTACCAAAGAGGGAAAATTAGTCATGTAATAAAATGTGACTGAAATGGGAACAATATTTAGTGAAAATTAGAATAGGAAGGTACTAGTGGATTTCTTGTCTAATGTAAATAATACATCTACATGTTATACAGGCTTGGATCCTGTATATTTCTCAGAAAAAAAGCCTGTACATATGTCTTGGTTTGAAAGACAGGTGCCTGCCAAGGAAGGCACAAACCTCCCTTGGAACGGAAAATGTGGCCTTCTTCCCTCCACATCATTACAACTTTTAAATTAAGGGGGTTTCGGGCAAAGATTATGGGAAAAGAAATAACAGTCCTTTACTAGTATCCATATATGTATAACATGGCAAACAAACAACAAACAAAACCAGAAAGCCAGTAAAAACAGCCTTTTGGTGGCTGGGAGCTCTTTCCTGGCTGGTGTAGTCACAGTCACAGCCAGCAGTGGAGCTGGTGGCTTCCGGCCCGGCAGGACGGGTGCAATGATTCCCCTGTGGCTGCGGGGGTGAGTTCAGTCATCTCTCTCACATGGACAATGGTGGGCACACCAGTGGGAGAGATGGAAAAGTGGCTTCTGTAACTAACCCCAGGGGCAGCTGGTCCCGCTGCCCCTCCGTATGGTGAAATGGGCTGTAGCAGGAACCTTGGGCAGCAGCTGGAACAGCATTGGGGAGCAGAACCCGGGGTGGCAAACAAAATGTAGCAGAAGCTCTGCAGCCATAGCAGGAGCCGCGAGGGGTCGGGTGGACATGGGATATTGGGTTGGAGTATAGCAAAAAACCTGAAGCAGTGGCAGAAAACAGCAGGGCTGTGCAGCAGCAGCCGTGCTCCTGCATACAGATGGGAGATGCTCCCTGGGAGGAGGTCAGGGGTCGAGGTCCCAGGCTTTCCCCTGGGGCATCTGAATAGATGATGATGGTCCTTTCCAGTGAGATCAGGTGATCAAAAAGGTCCCAGTTCAACAGCCACTCTTACGAGCAAAGCCTCACTCACAATAGGAGAAGCAGTAAAAGGGCTGAACTCCACAGTGGGAGAGTTCTCCCTACAGCAGCAACTGCACCATTTCCTCCTCTGGTCCTGAGAGTGACAGAGAGAGGAACTGACCCCAGCCCTCTGACTCCCCCCCAGCCAAAATCTCACGGTATCTCTGCCCTTCCTAAGAGAAAACCCACCAGCCAAAACAGGGCAGCCAGATACACCTATCTCCAATCCTACCCTGGCCACATTTGTCTCTTAAGTATTGGTTCTTCCCATCTCTTAGGCAACAAATGGAAGAAAATTCCCTGAGAGAAGGAAAAAGAAAAAAAAAAAAAAGGAAAAAATCCTAATCTCCAACAAAATAGTAGTATGAACCTTGTGGCAGAACCTAGTATACTTCTCTTTCTCCCTACAACTGTGTAAAGATTATCATAGAGGTCAGCCATCAGGATCCAGACTCCTTTACCAAAGCAAAACATCTTACATAGATGCTGAGTACTTTTGGGAGGTTTGTTGCCCCGAAAACTGTTTTTTCCAACTCCTATCATTACATTCCTTTAATGAGCAGTGAAGGACCATTGACGGCTGTTAAGAGCCATTGAATCTCCTGTTCGTCTATCTTGCATTAGATTCTAGGGTCATAATAGAGATTTCATTCTACACAGCTAATTAAGCTATTGTCACACCCTGAACACAACCTCTTCTCTCCACCTTCCATGGCTTTTGCAACCTGAGCTCAGGGAGAAGTTTTCGTGCAATTGTGTGGTTTAGCACCTGCCCAATGCTGAAAGGACTAATTGTGCAAATGTTCTAGGAAAAATTTGTGCTGGGGAACCACGTTGGAGCCCCAGCCCATGGGCCACCAGGGCTGCCCCAACACTTATTAGCTGTAATTAGTTGTACATACAACAATAGCCACAACGTAACTGATAAAGCCAAGAAAAAAGGTAGAAGCATAGAAGAGTAAATTAATCAAGCAGTCATTTGGTGACTGCTGTTACAGATAGAAAGGCAAAGACTTGCCTACAGACAGGCCAAGATGAGTCCAAGTGAGTCCTGACACCACCTGAGGGCCATGAGCCTGCCAAAAGGCTTGTGGGCTCTTACTGGCAGAGTCATTGCCATCCCTTGTGGGCTACAGGGCTACACTACTCTGCTCATTCAACATGTTCACATTTATTGGTATTTACTATAGTCTATGTCTTTTAGTGTGAAGAAACAGACGAAACAGATAGTAAACCGCTGGGAAGGAAAAAAAAAAAGCTGTATTTGGGGACTGCTAGAAGAGTGGTTACCTTTCCTTTCTTCATGAAGACTAGAATTAGAGTACATTTTTGACCTTTACAAATACTATTCTCCTGTTAGAAAAGGAAAAGGAAAGAGCTACACTGTCATGTCTATCCTTAAATGACTAGGCAGACTATTCAGATAAGTCTCAACAAAACCCTTGGGCTCATTTCATATGTTTCATACATTTTCCAATTTCATATATTTCATACACTTTCCAATGTTCTGTCCAAATAACTTTGATTATCTTTCCCTGAAGCTGATATAGTTCTTTTATAATTTTTCTCAGTATCAATATTGTTGATGAGTGATCTTTTCTCTACAGCTTCTGCTGTATTCTCTCATATCCTTTTTTTTTTTTTTTTTCAGGATTAAATCTAAAAGACAGAAATCCCAAGTAAATGCATCTTGTGGCTTCGCGGGGATGATTCTCTCAATTCTGATTTGCAAGCATCATTTTCCTGAGGATGACTATCAAAGTAATAAGAATGGTAAAGATACACTTTAAATTTGGCATGTTAATTCTCCTTTTTCTTACAAGTGTTTTAAAACCTTTCAGAAGATGAACTAATGCCCTGACCTACCGAAATTTTAGGTAGGTAAGTAAACATCCCAGCTGGTGCACAGCTAAAATTACTTTGGGAATACTAGTTATTACAGGTAGAGTTTTTGAAACATGGTTATGGAGACGTTCAGGTGGACTATGGTGTTCAGTCAGCAAGCTACTTCTATCTTTCAAGACCACTCACCACAACTCTGTTACCTGATGTGAAAATCAATTTGAACTATGGTTTATCAATTTCTGGAAGTACTTTATTACAAAGGTTTTTGGTACCAGTACATGCAGGTCTTTATGGTCTGCCATAGTGCACTCTGAATGTGTATTCTCCCTTTTCTGTCTTGCAGCCATGCACATATCTGAATGTTATCTGCTGCATGTCCGCCACAGTCTTCACTGCAAAAGGATACTTCATTCAGTCTTTTCTTCAGTGGCAGTTCTGGAAAACCTGTTTCTATTGATGCTTTCCAAACAAGTTTATCTTAATTGAAATTTAGATTTCAAAAGTATTCAAAGTATTATACTTGAGGATTTAATGAGACACAGTACTGTTTATTTTCCCAGTGTTGCATCTATCCTGGTTAGAATACTGGAGCAATACTGACTTCAATTGATCTCATGTCTTGTTATCATTCATGGCTTCTCTATCCTGAACAGCTGCATCCTAGGATATTGTTCCTTATCCTATAATCATGCAGCTGATGGTTTCCTGCTTGAACACAGTATTTTGCAGTTCTAATGAATTTTATATAGTTTTTTGTTTTGTTTTTGGGTTTGTTTTTTTTTCTCCTCAGAAATCTGAAAAAAACCCTTCTAGACTCACTTTTGTAGTCATGTACAGGGGATTAGACCGTTATTTTTTATTGCGCTATGTGCCCAGTTTGACATGCTTGAATTTTCAAGATTACTGAGCACATTTTAACTAATTGTGTTCTCTTGGGAATGACTGTTCCTATCACAGCTTGATAAGTTTCCCATGAGGTTATCTGCTTTATATTTCTGAAGAATATATTCAGCTGATATTGTGGTTCCTTAAGTCCCTTTTTGCTTTGGCTGCAAAAATCTGAGATTTTATAGGTTTTTTACATGCTTATATCGCATATAGGTAAAACACAGGACAAGCCTGTAATCCATTCAAAGAAGTTGCTCATTTGCTTTGCTTTCAGTTTTAGATTAGGAATGACGAGTGTTACATACAAGTGGTTAATTTTTCTTTTGCCTCTTTTCTCTAAATACAACCTCTCAGCCTTGCTGAGATCCTACTGGTTTTGTTAGGTAGGCTTAAAAAAAACCACCTTTCAGCTTATGCACAGTAACAATTTCCAAAGGTTCAATGTGTTACATTTTTTTCCTTGTCCCAGTCACGTAACTGTAAAAAGTTCCAACACGAATGCAATGTTTTCTCACCAAAGATCTGCTAAATTGCACTTGCCAATCAAGTGCTATACGAGAAATTTTTATTGGTTGTAACACATTTCTTCCACAGTTATCCAGTGTTAATGTTTAACAAGGATACTCCTTTTTGTTTCAAGACTTAAATTGATTTATGTTCAGTGCATTCTGTATATAGCCAGAGGCCTTGACACTTCATTAAAAAAAAGTTTCCCACTCTACAATCTACTAAAATAACTAGTTTTGTTTTAATTATAGGTCATTAAGTATCTTTCCCAAACTGAATTCTGTTTTCTGAACAGACTTTTGGGAAGGTACCACACACAAAAGCATAGACTGATCTAATGCACATCAGTTAATTATAAGACCAACTAGAATTATATTCTTGAAACAAAATAATTTCAGTAAGACATGAGCCATTGAAAGCATATTATCACCACCCAAGCAAAGCCAAGTGCTAATTCTATATGCTAATTCTCTTCTTAATCATGGTTACTGTACTGTTCTTTCTAAACTGTTGATTTAGTTTTTCCTCTTTTTCTGCAGTGAACTATTTTTTTCTAAACATCAACATCGAGCAACAGCATCAGTTTAGATGAGCCTATTGTTTTATTTATTGCTCAGCTTTAGTCAGATAAGGCATTGTCAAATCTCTTAATCTTGGAACTGACCAACTCTATTTCACAGAGAATATTGAATTGTGGTTATTTTGTACCTGATTAGCTGCAATTCCTTCACGGAAGTTGCATAGTATTTCTCCTATTCCTTGAATGGAATCTTCTCCTTCATAACATTTGGAAGACTTGTGAACATTTGGCCTATGAACTTCTGAGGAAGGAGTGTTTTGAACACAACTGGTAATTTTATATACTTTTAAGGTTTTTTTTTCAGAGCCAAAATAGTTGTCTCTCCTAGAGAAAAACAAAGGAGTGTGCCAAAGAGGAAGTTGTCAAAATTGGAAGTAGATTTCAGCCTTATTTATAGATCGTTTCCTTTATTTCAGTCAGTAGTAGGTCACAATAGCTGCTTCAACCAGCCACGAGACGGAGGTATAATTGCATGTGCTTGATCAAAATATGTCTAGAAGTAGGAATACGGATTTTTCTCTCATATTTTATTTCTATTCTGTCTTGTTTTGAGTGCTTGGTTTTGGTCAAATATGTGGGATACATATCCTTTATTATCTTGACAGCTGGGAAAACTTTGGCAAGTAATGTCAGAATCTTTGTTATTCTACTATGTTAGTTGATGTCTTCTGCCATACTTGACTTTTGGAGAAAACAAGGGCATAAGGCCTCAATGAACCTGGTCAACTTTATGAATTTAAGAGTTTATGGAAAGATAGTTCAGTACTACAGTCCCAAAGGCAGAAGAGGTAAGTATTGCCTTCCGAAGAATACCATTTCCTTCATATGATCTACAACTATTTGTTCACGTCTGGGAGAAAGAGGATCTTCAGCTTTTCTCAGCGACAATTCCCTTTGCAATTTATCTATTTCCTTTTGCAATTGAACAATAGTTACTGCTGTTAGTGGAAGTTAAACAAAACGGTTGGTCTCCCAGGCGTGAAGAAGTGGCTGTAGAGATATATTCACGAGGCGTCTTGTGTCTAGTACTCATGGTGAAGTGCTTGGAACACTTTTGTGTGAGTGTCCTGGTTTAGGGCAAATTTTGGGAGGAAACTACTGAAGCGGTCTTTTCTAGAAAGCAAATTCCAGCAGCTCTTGTCCCAATCGTTTTGGGAGGTAAGCCTCTTTTGAGAAAAGTGGAAAAAAAAAATATTTAACAAGTAAAGTACTCACAAACATAGAAAAAATGAATAATATTAAACAATGGAACTTCTCGCTGTTGTGAAGAGATGGCAAATTCCGAGAGAGTCTCGTTATAGGGTGTAGCTCAGCTCAGTCTCTAATCAGTCTTTCTGGTGCTGGAAAATGCTGTCCTGGGCCCCAGTGGGCCACAGGTGTGAGCTCCTGGTGTTTTTCAGGGGTTTCAGTCCTGAGCAGGACTGCACAGTTCCAAGAAAAAGAAAAACAACAGTCTGGTGAACTTCTCTGCCTCAGCTAGCTAAAAAACTAACTAAAAGCAAAGGAGAGCTTTCTCCCACTATCTGTGCTGCGGACAACATGCACCAAGAGAAGAGTAATTCTGGGGGAGCAAAAATGAAGTTTCTGCACACACAAACTGCACGCCACCTCTTACCCCTCCCTTCGCCCTCGAATCTGGTTTTAAAGGTGCAGAACTTATTTCTGGGCTAAAGAGACAAATGGGGATACAACTCAGCATCATAAAGTCACCCCAGGACAGAGAGAAACACAGGAAATAAAGGATCTCCTATAGGAACAGTGATGACATGGTATTAATAAGCCATTGACGGACCAATGCACAATTCCTTCATTTTCAGGGTTGAAATTGGATGCAGTCTTCCTGTAGTTGTGTAGTGTTTTAATGTTCTGAGAATAAGGAGAAACTACAGCTATCCCCAGTCATGTTCAAGGAAAGGAAATTTTGCAAAAATTTTTTTCCTGTATTGCTGAAGTGCATATACATGGTGCAGTGAAATTTAGCAAATGTTAAGAGAATATTTCTCCATCTGTTTGACATGAGAATGACTTGGTTTGGATGCAAGAGAGGCATCAATAGCAGCTACCTGAATTTGAGCAAATGGCAGAAAGAATACTTAAGGCTGCATTCTGAATAGAGACACTGGAAATGGAGCCACGTTTCATGATAAACCTGTATGAAATGAAAATAGAGAGAAAAATTCTACTGGCTTCTGATAGTCACATATTGAATTAGTCAGTCCAACTACTAGGATAACTGAGCAGTCTGTATAGCTTCAAAACTTCTACACAACTAAAGTTAAATGCATGAGGTTGTTGAGATTGAAGTGCAGAACCTGGCACTTCACCTTATTGAACCTCCTATCACTGGCCTTGTCCCATTGATCCAGCCTCTGTCCAGATTCCTCTGTACAGCCTTCCTACCTTCCAGCAGATCAACACTCTTGCCCAGCTTAGTGTTGTCTGTAAACTCACCAAGGGTACACTCAATCCCCTGGTCCGGATAATTCACAAAGATGTTAAACAGGACTGGAACCAATACTGGGCCTTGGGCAACACCACTGGTGACCGACCACTGGCTGGATTCAACCTCTTTCACCAGCACTCTTTGAGCCTGGCAATCCAGCCGGGTTTTCACTCAGCAACAAGCATGTTAGTCCAAGCCATGAGCAGCCAGCTTGTCCAGGAGAATGCTGTGGGAAATGGCTTCAGAGGCTTTATTAAAGTCTGTGTAGCCAATATTCCGAGCCTTCCCCTCCTGGAGGATTTTTTTTTTTCTCACTTCTTCCTGTGTAAACTTCTTTGCCCTTTCAACTTCTTATACTTCACTGTGCCTATTTTATACATATCCCCTACATATAAGCAGACAGTGTTAAAAGGTCCTTCAGTTTGAAGCCAGTTAGGAGCATTGTGGCAGTACTTCCCCTGAATGTTTAAATTACTAAAACCAAATGGGTGTGTATTCTTTTTACTTCCTGACAGTGCTCCTGGTTTTTGGAGAAGGAAAAAAAAAAGAGAAAAAAAACTATGTAGCACATGTTTGCAAAGATGAAACATATATATTAAAAAAAAAAAAAAAGCCTTCAAAATGAAAATTCAGTTGACTTATGGTGGTTGAAAATGTTGTAATAGATAGCTTAGATTAAATGTAAGACGGTAAAAAGTAGCTAAAGAGACGGTGTGTCTGAAGACTCAGTTAATCAGAATGAAGGTTTTGGAGCTTAGATAGACAATGCTTTATTGAAAACCAGGATATGATAAAATCTGAAAAATAGGTTTATAAATAGGTTTATATAAGTTAAAGCTGTTCTGTATCTTTATATGTGCAAATGATAATCTCATTTCATATTTTGAAATTTAGATTTATTCTGTTCAGTTGCTCCTTCAACACTAATACTGGTATTCACCTTTCCTAAAGAACTGAGGTCAAAAAACCTGTAATGGTATTCTAAGATGTATGACCCTTATATCACCTTTGGGAACTTCAGAATCTACAATTATGCTATTAGTAAGTACATTGCATATACTATCCTTGTGTGTATTCCTCTGGGATTTTCTAAGAGGGAGGATGCGCTCATTAAACTTTATGGTATTTCTTGTTTGCTTTTTAAGAAATTTAGTAGCCATAATATTATCCCAGTTTTGTTAAGCATAGAAATACACATACCCGTGATTTTTACCTGCAAAAGGAATTTATCCAAGTCAGGAAGGTAATTTTTAAAAATGCAATAATATTCTTATAGCTGTGTTTATCTTTGTCTCTAAGGATTAAATGTCAAAAATTTTAATGAGTCTTTTAATAAAATTGTGAGCAAGGTATATCCAGCAGCAGGTTGAAGGAGGTTATTCTGCCCCTCTTTTCAGAACTCATGAGACCACCTGGAGTACTTCATCCAGCTCTGGGGCCCTGTCTTGTTTTGGAAAGACAGGTATCTGACAGGGAAAGTTGAAGCTCCCCTTGGAAGGGAGAATGTAAATCCCTTCCCTTCGAATTATTATAATTTTGCAATTAGAGGTTTTCAGGCAAAGATATGGGAATAGGAATAATAATTCTTTACTAGGAATGTTAAAAATACAAATGCAGTAGTACAAAAAAAAAAGCAAGCGAACAAACAAAAATCCTAGCAACTCTGACAGAGTCGGAAATACAACCTGACATCCTGTTGGTCAGTGTGTTGGAAGTAGTCCAAAAGTCCTCCTGGAGTGGAAGATGTGGTTCTGTTGGAGTAGAGATGATCCTGAGAGAAAAAGGGTCCAGTGATGGCAAGAAGGGTCCAGTCTTCCTCCAGGAATCTGGTGGAACCAGATACTTTGTGTTCCTACCTCTCAGTTTTTATCCAGGTAGGAATGGTTGGCTCCCCCTCACTGGGTGGAGCATCTCACAATGGGAGGATGGAATGTGTCATGTCATTGGTGAGCCTTAATGGCCCATTAGCAGAATGAGGGAGGAGGAATGGTGAAAGAGACAAGGAACACTGCCCCACCTGGTTTTAACAGCTGGCCCATTATCAGAAGGCACCTGCCCCCCTCCCCCCAGAGTTACAAGAGATAAAGAAAAACATCTCCCCAGCTGCGTTCAACAGATGAAACAGAATACACATTTTTTTTTTTTGGTTACATAACCCAAGCTCCCAATGTAAGGAGGAGATGGATCTGTTGGAGAAAGTCCAGAGGAGAGACATTGAATTGATCAGACATCTGGAGCATCTCTCCTACGAAAATAGGTTGATCGAGTTGGGGTTGTTCTACATGGAGAAGAGAAATTAGACCTTATAACAGCCTTACAGTACCTAAAGGGGTCTACAAGAGAGCTGGAGAGGGAATTTTGACAAGGACATGTAGTGATATGGCAAGGGGGAATGTCTTTAAACTGAAAGACTGTAGGTTTAGAAGAGATACTGAGAGGAAATTATTTACTGTAAGGGTGGTGAAGCACTGGAACAGCTTTCCCAGAGAAGCTGTTTCCCATCTGTGAAAGTGTTCAAAGCTAGGATGGATGGAGCTTTGAGCAACCTGATAGGTTTGATACCTAGTAAGGTCTTAAAAAAGTAGAGTGACTGGCTTTCCTATCTTCCTTCTCTCTTATCTGAAACTCCTAGCTGAAGAACACAAGAGCATTAGGATATCAAGTTCTTGTTACACAAGAGATATGTAAGAGGAACAGCCTCTTTCTATCTGTAGGAAGTTAAAAAACCCCAAACAAATAGGCATTGCCTTTTCACTCGTGCTTCTGTGATGGCTCTGCTACTGCTGACTCTAACAAAGGGTCAGTGAGATATTTTTGGTTTTGCTTTACACAGTTTCAGCATCTCATTGCTGGCTGTTGCTGATCTGCAAAGATCAGTTTAGGTGATTTCTGTTCATTGTCAGTGTTGGCCCCATTAACAGATGATCTCTGTTCTATGTCCTCCATCTCTTGTTAAATTGACGCTCCTAGATGTCTGTCTGTCTGTTATGTGAACCCCAGATGTCTTCATCATGCTAGCTTTTGTATTTGCATTATTTTTGTGCTTTCACATGATTTACATATAAAAACTGACATTTTTGTACTTCAACAGCTATAAACCAATGTTGCAATAACAGAATAAAAAAATCTATAGTTGCTGAATGCTGATATAAGCATACTTTAAAAAAATTCATAAATCACTGGCATGCTGATTTGTTGTATCAAGCTGTTGACATATTCAAAGCACACAGAAGAGGAAGGGAAGGTGAAAAGAAGAAAGTATTTTTTCTTGAACTCAGCATGACAGGCATAATTTTTCTGTTACTCTTTCAGTGAGCTACTGACACAGTTGGTCACTAAAAACTTTGAATCTGAATCCAAATAATAAAAGCACTGACTTTGAAAAGACCTAAGCATGCAAATAACTTTCATCTCATGAATACTACTATTGATTTTGATGAGACTGTAGAAGTTCATAAAGCCCTGTGGGTGCATAAGCTTTAGGATCCGAGCCCCAGGCCAGAGATGATCTCATTATTTTTGTGTTTGAGATTCTATAAGACAACAAAGAACATACCTCACAATTCAGTTCACATTTATCAATGGTACTTTCTTTTTATCATTTTTTCTTTCCATGTATAGAATTTCATTTTTTAGCATAGATAGAGTGAAAACTGGCACAGAACCTAATTTTGCCTCTGGCAAAGGAATATAATGAAAATGAAAAAAGCTCTTAGCCATGTCAATACAAATATGTGCATGACGAACCTGTCAGAATATATTAATTGTTTGCTACCTAGAGAATTGATAATTACATTACTAATGCTATGATCACCAAATGTGAAAAAAGAGATGTGAATATCTTTTCTAGTACTAGGGATTTCTGAAGTGAAACAAAGCTGTCTTATGCTGCATATTTCCTAATAATTTAAGTATCTTTGAAGGCAATTGTGTCAAAATATGGTGAGTTACACCACTTTTTGACCTTGATAAATCATAATCTGAAACATATCCATCTACTGTGTAACTCAGTAATAGCTGTCTAGAGGACTTCATCTTGTTCTTGAATCATAAAATATAAATGAGAAAGGGAAGGCACAGGGTTCCTTGACCTTAGTCAGGTTTTGTAAGAGTCTAAGGGACTGTGGATGTATAACAGCCATATCACAGTCTCTAAGTCAGACTTAATGGCTGGCAGGTCATATTTATTTATGATACCTAAAAATACTGTCCTAGATCAAAATAGGCACACTACCAAAGCATACCTTAAGTCATGAAACCTTGATATTTATTTCTTATTTTTGTCTTTACGGCATCAATATTGCAGTAGTCTGTACATTTAGACTATCTAAAATACGGAAAGGGAAAATAGAGGCATCTCTCATGCATTTCATATTGCTTCCTTGGTGGTTCATTGTGTCAGTTTCCAGTATAAAATCAGGTAATGTGGAATCTGAACTGCATTTGGAGAAGACAGCTGGACAAATATGCCAGTTGATTACCTGCAAATGTCAGCATGAATTTAAACTGGCCTTGGCCATGTCTAGGTGAAGGTGATAGGACTTATGGACTTGTTTCCACTCCAGGAAGCTAAGAAATGCTTGAAATGACTGCCACAAAAAGTCTCACATCCAATCTTATACCTTCATGAATAGTAATCAGAAGAGATTGTTTCATCTGAGCTCAACTGAAAGCTGTTTTCCTACAAACCACTCAAATTCTTTATTTGCTTGTCTTTTTTACTGAAATAACTTGATGCTGTTGATATAAAAGCTCTTTATGTGAGTTTGTTCCTTTTTTTTTTTTTTTTTCCCTTATGGATAGTCTTTTAGTAGAAAGAGAACTATAAAAGTTGGCAGGATTGTGTGACTGAAAGGTAAGATTTTGAATGTTTCCAGATTTCGTGGTTCTGTTTAACTCCCCATTTGATAAAATGAATCTATGGCATTCTTAGCAGCCACATTTATAAGTTAGAACACATTTCTTCTATAATCTGACTTAAAAATATTAAAGTAGTTGCCAAAATCATGTAATTATTCTTGTACTGAAACTTTGGATTCCAATGTATCATTGTTTTGCTCAGATTCAATGATTATCACTTTTCAAGAATCATGGTGGAAATCTTTTAATGAACTGTTTTGCCTCCCCTTTTTCTACATTGCCTCTATTTTTAAAAACACTATTACCATTTCACTAGGTGAGAATTCCTATTTCCATTTGACCTTGAATAAAACTGTCAAGCACATTTCAAATTGGTGATTGAAAATTAATACCTTAATCCCATAATTGGTAAACGAAAATGCTACAAAAGATTGGATACAACAACTACTGCATTTTTCAATTTGAATACTTCTCTTTCTTTGTCACCTAGTATTGGGAACTTGGTCTTAGAGCTTTTTTTTCAGTTTGCTTTCAAGCGCTTTCTGCAGAATTTTACTGATCTGAAAGCTGATTTCAGATTTGATGGGTAGCATTTAGTCACACTTTTTATAAACAGACACCTTAACTGTGCATTTCAATGGAGACCATACCCTTTTGTCAGATGATCTTTTGGTGTAATATTGTTCAAATAACTTGCTTCCAGATTGAATTTGAGTCCATACAACCACTTGGTGTTTAGTAAGGACAGTTTTTACTGGTTCAGATACACCTTCCTAAGAAAATAACTTCTCCGCATCACAGGTCACAAAATGCAATCAATGCAATCCTTGATTTTAATGCCTCAGATACACAGAACTGCCTGAAGAATGCATGGTGAATGTGTATTGAGTACAATGATCTAGAGAAACATCAAAACCACAAGTGGAATGAGAAACTAACTTTGTTCATAGAAGCAAAATAAGAGAAAATATATTTTATCAAAAAAAAAAAAAATAAAGCAGTCTTCCTACTGAAAATTGTGTGTTTTTTGTAAAAGGTATTGTAACAGGCATTGTAAAACCTAAAAAGGAATCACTAAGTCTATTTTCATGAAATGCAGTATCAAAAGGAATGCTATCAGCAGGCACAGACAGTATATATAGACGTGTATCTGCATTAATTGACCACCTTTTTCTGCTGAAGTAGGATCAGGAAATTAAAAGATTAATTACAACAGAGAAGGGTAATGTATTCGGAAGTCCTATAATAAGAGCCCCACATGGATGCTGAATTCTTTGGATGAAAATTGTTAAGCAGCACAAAGAAATAGTTACAATAAGTAGGAGGCAGGCTGCTGACCTTGTAGAAGATAAAAATATATCACATTTGACAATGACTTATTATAATAAGAAAAAGAGTGTGCATGAATTAGTTTGACTTCATAAAATTATTTTTTAAAGTAGTTTGGTTTGTGCTCTTCACCCAGTGTACCTCTCCTTAATGTGGACTTGTCAACTTATTGTTTATTAGCTCTAGTTTTGGACTTCAGTTTAATGTACCTTATTAAGAAACATTCAGTAGCTAGAGAACAACATGAATTTGTCAGTGTAGTTCAGTTCAGATTGGAGTTGGCCTTCATATATTTTACATGTTTTCTTCATTATTTTAGTTGTTTGGGTTTTTTTAATGCAACTTATATTTTCTTCATAATACTCATGTTAAGCATTTCTTTTCAGCATTTTTTTTTATTATCAGTGTAGCATAGCTGGGAAAAACCCCAAACTTCTAAAAGTTTTATACTGATGGATTGATTTTAGAAAAATTAATAATCCATTTTGATTTTCTAGGCTCACCTTTCACTTCAGGACCTTTAAAATGTTTTTTTTAGGTATCCGTCACCATATTTTTATAAAAATATTTAAATTTGCATGACTTGATGTTAATTAAACTCCATTTGTAGTGAAGTTGTCTACTGGTTTTGGCTGGGATGAGAGCGACTTTTCTTCATAGCAGCTACTGTGGTGCTCTGTTTTGGATTTGTGACCAAAACAGCATTGATAACCCAGGGATATTCTAATCATTGCTGAGCAGTGCTTACACAGCATTTCTGCTCTTCACAATACCCACAGCGAGGAGACGGAGGAGCACAAGAGTTTCTGAATTTAATGTCTCAAAACATTAGCCCATTTGTGGAGGCACCAGGGTGCTTTGCTGAGGCCAGATTTATACCTCTCAGGGGGGAGGAGTGAGTTTTCGAGTGTGTAATGGCCAGTCTGCATAAAGACTGAGGGAGTGAGCTGGCACTGCCTGGAGGTACAAGCCAGGCTTTGAGGTGGATGGGAGGCAAATACTGCAAGTCAAGATGGTGCCTCTTATCATGCTGACTGACCTCCCTTATACAACTCAGCTGTAAAATTCCTCTGTCTTGGGTTATGGAACCAAAAATGTTTACTGTATTTCATCTGCTGAAAGCAGCTGGGGTGCATCAGAACAGGGGCAAGAAGCCCACATGAAGATGTTTTTCTTTGTAACTCTGGCGGGAGGGGGGCGGATGCCCTCTGATAATGGGCCAGCTGTTAAAATCAGGTGGGACATTGTTTCTTATCTCTTTCACCACCCCTCCTCCCTCCAGGGGGATATTTTCTGCTGATAGGCCACTAAGGCTCACCAAGGACATGACACATGCCATTGTGAGATGCTCCACCTGGTGGGAGGAGCCAACCATTCCTACCTGGATAAAAACTGAGACACAGGAGTTATCTGCTTCCACTGGATTCCTGGAAGAAGACTGGACCCTTCTCACCAACACTGGACCCTCCTCTCTCAGGATCATCTCTGCTCCACTGGAACCACATCTGCCACTCCAGGAGGACTTACTTTTGGACTTCTTCAAACACCCTGACCAACAGGGTGTTAGGTTGTATTATTCCATTTATTTTATTTTATCTTTTTTTTTTCCTCTCTTCTCCTATTAAATTGTGTTTCTGACTGGGAGTTTCACTGGTTTTGCTTTCAAATCAGCACATCCTCCCCTCCTATCTCCAAGGAAAATCTGATGGGACATAACTGACACAACTGCTCTGACATGAGAGGCAGCTGTCATGTTTTAGAAGGTGTCAAAAACCTTTATAGGCCCCCAAAGCACCTCCAGACTAATTTCTGAGGCCTTGAACCAGAGAATTGAAAGCTTCTTGCTCCTAGAGGAGGTACAAGACTGTTCCAAACTTAGCCTGAGTGTAGTTTAACTTGTCAGACTCTGTATTTTGTGGGCTTCTTGCCCCTGTTCTGATGCACCACCACTCTGACCAAGGGAAAGCTAAGCTGCAAGAACCAAGTCTCATCAGAAGATCAATGAGTGATGATTGTGTATCTTTCTACTCATATCCTTTCTACTTCTTTCTTGTACATTTTCCTAGGTAATATTTTTTATGCTTCATATTGCTATATTGATATAGATAATAAACAATAAGCTACATAACTACTTTCCATTGCAACCAAATTGTTCTAAAATAACTCCTACATATATATATTTACAAACTGACCATTCAATGCCATTTTGCTTCAATCCACTCCAAGGGATCTATGAATAAAAACCTGGGGTGCTCTCACCATTGTGGGGATGGCTCATAACAGGAGGGGATGTTCAAAGTGATGGCATTTATTTCCCAAGTCATTGTTTCATGTGTGATGGCTCCCTGCTCTCCTGTGGATGGCTGAAGGCCTGCCTGGTGAGTAAATTCCTTGCTCTGCTTTACCTGTGCACTTGGCTTTTACTTTCCCTATCAAACTGTCTTTATCTCCATCCACGAGTTTTCTCACTGTTACTCTTCCACTTCACTTCCACGTCCCACCAGGACTGAGTGGGTGAGTAGCACTGTGGAGCTGAACTGCCAGCTGAGGTTAAGAAAAGACAAGCCCTAAATGAAGGATGAACACTTCTGTCTTTGACTGTAGTCAGAAATGAAGTGGATAAGGTTAAGAACAAAATCTCTATTCTATTTGCTGCCTTTTCTAATTTTAGATAACTTGAAAAGTGACTAAAAAAATTGTATATAAAACCATCCTTGTCTCTACTACTTCTCCTCATCTTATCAATTTTTATGAATTCACTGAATTTTGCTTTAAAGAAACAATAATAACAAAGAAGTACCCAAACCTTTTGTTTAATAGGATAGTTTTATTTTTCTTATGAATATGCATATTATGACATAGGAACAACCCAGGGCTTTCACACAACTATTATATCTGAAGAGCTTTAGATTGAATCCAGTCTCTGCAACTGTATTTATAATCGTCATCAAATGAAGGCATATAGATGTCCTATCTTTAACTGTCAGTGGAAGTCAGTAAGTTCATAAACCATGACTAAAAAAAGTCCTAAATAGTAACAAACCCCTTACTAAACAGACTTCTGAACTATTTAATAAATTACTGTCAATGAATTGTAGAGGTTTCTTCATCTTCATAGCACATCAACACGTGGTTGTTTGCAGCGATGGAATAGCTAAATCAAAAAAATTAATAGCTTTGCATGTTAATGTCATTTCTTATCCTCATTTTTACATAACTGCATTAATTGAAGTTCTTTTAGTCTCTGAAAAGATAAATACGGTAGTGTTCATCTCAGGTCATGACAACTTTTTAATTACTTGAAAAATTTAAAATAGGGACCTGCATAAATAAGGTCTGCATAAACCTTTTTCCAAATAAGCAGAATAAACCTAACTAAAAATAAAGCCTAACCAATATTCCTTTAGATTAAGTTGTTTCGTTGTCTCCCTTACATACATGTTCAACACATCTAATGACCTCTTACCAACATGCAGCTGCTTCAAAAAGTTAGATTTATGGATGCCATTATCTTCAGTCCTTCATGTGTTTACATCAAAAAAGTAAATAAATTAAGTTGAAGACTTAAATGAAAAAAAAACAACTTAGCTTAGAGCAAACCATATCTAGATTAATTTTACTGATATAACGCAAATATACGGTATGAGGTAAAACTCCTTTTCTTCAGAGTGCTAATCAGCCTTGTCACTTCTCTTTGCTGATTACTGGTGAGGAAAATAAAGCCAAGTAATATTTAGCTAGTGAGAACCCTGGAGTAATGTATGCTTTGTATACACATGCATATGTGACCACTGCAACTCTTGGCTGTGAAAAGAGTCTCTCCTGTCAAGTCACTGTGTTGTTGGGAGCAGCATTTTCTATCTCTAGGAAGATACAGTTGGTGAGTTTATACTTCTGGTCTTTATTTCTTTCAAATAGGTGGTCTTAGTGGTTACTGCTTCTCTTCTGCCTCTGATTCCAGAAAACAACTGAATTGCAGCATATCTTTATTATATATTTTTAACGTAAATGTTCTTTCCATTAATGTTTTTTTTTTTTTTTTCCCTCATGCATTCTCCCCTCCCACTATATTCTTAATCTGAATAAATGGCAAGGGATCTCAAGGGCCCAAACATGTTTTCACTAGACTCTCAAAATTTCACATTTGTACTTGGCAGTTCATAACAAATAAAATCATTATATCGTTTTAAAAACAAACTATAGGCGAAAAGTTCTCTGCTTTGTTTTTAATGGCATGTTCAATGCAGAAAAATAAATATGTATTAAAAGCTATGCCTCTTAAATTCTGAAATCATGTGCCAGAATCTGATAAATTTAATCACCAAGTCCTTTAGCAGAAAGCTACTTTCACATGGCAAACTAAAAAGATGCTTTAGAAGTTGTAGAAAAAGGCAAGTTAAGAAAGACATCTGCAGCTCACAGTTCATATTATTGCAGGAAAAAAAATGTATTCTTAGGTGCAGCAGTTTTATATCGTCATTTAAAGTTCTTTAGCATTTGGAATATAGAGTCACATGCCCTTTAAATGGAAGACTTATGTTTTTTTCTCTGCAATTTGAACTTTCTGCAGCATTCAGGCTTGCAACCATCTTGGTTTTACCATGGTCCATACTTTGGCAATATGTCCTGGAATTCTGTACTGATCAAAACTAAAAATTATGTCTCAGTAGAAAAGTAAATTCCCTATACTGGCACACTGTGTTGAAGCATACTTCTTTATTTCATTTTGACCTCTCTCTTTGTATAAGCATATATCCAAGAAAAAGATGGATTCTAAACTCTCACCCCCCAAAAAAGCTTTCTATGACCCAGTTAAGATAATACAACTTAACCACCTGGAAACCTGTTTATGACTACTGTACCACACACATTACTGAAAAAACAAGACTCTTTTATAAAAAAAATGTTATTATAAAAAACAAAGTGATTGTTCCTTTTGCCTCTTATATTTAAAGGAAATTATGATAATTCTTCATGAACTACTGTTAAGATTTCTATTTGCTACAGCCTGTCTGTATGATTAATCAGCTTATCAAATTGCCTTACTAGTTGATATATGTTGGTATAATTCAAGCCTGATTGAGAAACAATTAGCTAACTGGGGGTTTTATTTAATCTCACCAAATAACCTGGTTAGAAAATATGTTCAAATTCAAAGAATTTCTCAACACAAGCAGCACAGCCACTCACAATATGCATGAGTCAGAGAAACCAGAGATTCAGTTGCCTATTCTTTTAATTGCTCTCTCTCTGGTTTTGGAACTGTGGAGGCAGTTCAACTTTCAGGAGGACAAATGAAGTATGACTTCACCCTTTAGGATGTTTATCTTTCTCTGAGCCAAAATAAAGTGACAAAACAACTGTAAGTAAAATGGTTTGTTGCTGAAATGGCAGACAGAAAGCGAAAATCCAAATGTGGTTATTTTGATAAAAGAAACAGCGAAAATAGCCTGCAACTTCATTTCCATACTTTTAAGTTACTTACCTAATAAAGAATAATAACCATAAGTTCTCACTTTTTTCAAAATCATACATTATCTAAAATAGTTTAAAATGGTTAATATAAATAGTTTACTTTTAAAGATTAGGAATGAAATGTCTGGGGATTTAATTCTCTTCTGGACTCTTTGCAAGCAGCATTTTGGTACAGTTTTAAGAGGAAATCGACAATAGGAGCTTGATATAACCACTCCAGACTATTAGATGTCCAGATTAAATACAAATGTAGATCAAAGTAATTACGAAAAGTGTTATGAATTACGAAAGGGTAATTTAGATCAAGAAGTTAACATGCATCTGGATTCCTGAAGTGCTATCACTGTTTTTTCCTGCCAAATGGATACTTGAGATTTAAAGCTAACACTTCTTATGGTATATCAAATTCAATAATTATCATTAAAGGTTTCTCTATTTCAAAGTTTTACTAAAACATGTTTTCTCTTATGAGGAGAAAAGATGGTGCAGAGAAAACATTTTTAAAACTTTAAAAATGATGACTTTCAAAATTACCTATGTTCTCTCTGCAAAAGAACTTGCATGAAGGAGCAGAACACTTCATTGTGGGCAGCATTTCTCCTTCTTGAAGTCAGTCTTCTTACTGCTTATTGCTCCTGTTTTATATGCAACTAATGAGAGATAAGGTAAAATAATGCAAGTTCCTGGACTTTCTGTACAGCCAGCATTCCTGTTTGTCCCTTAGACCAAGTGCAGGTATATCTTAACCCAGTTTTCAAAAAGTCATACTAGAATCTGCAGTTTCCCTGAAACTGAATGGAGAGGAGGATGGAGATCATGGTATTTGAAGGGAAGAAGCAATTCAACATAAGATCACTATATCAAAATCCTCCTGTTTCTGTATGGTGATTACATGCTGCTAGTCTAGACTCCACAATGTTTTGTTTGGTTGGTTGGTTGGTTTTGTTGTTTTTTTTTTTTTAATATCTGTTCTTAGCAGATTTTAGACTGTGCTTGTATAGGTAGTTGATTGGGTTGTTGACTGAAATAAAAAAAAAAAATCTTAACTCTTTTTTTCCTTTCTTTAAGTCACACAGATTATCTGAATTGACTCAAATGAAATGTATTATTTGCAGATATTTTACATCTATATTTGTTCTGTGAATAAAGCACTCTCAGAAACAGTTCAGACAACTTTCATTTTGGGCAAAGAAACTATACATCTGAAATTTTTCTGCCAATCCTGACTAGCATTGCACAAGACTAGACTCCCAAAGTCCAAATATACTAAGTTTTATTTCTTTGATCCGTACCTATTGCATAATATACAATCCTGGGTAACTGCTGGGTAAAAATCACCACATCCCCAATTTTTAACAAGTAGGATTACTATGGGGTTGAAGTTCTTTCTACTATGCTTTGGTGTCTCTCAGGGACCCTGGGGAGAATTCTCCCTTTAATATTCAAAGCCCTTTATAGGACTAGACTGTGCCATTTCAGACTGGATAACATTTTCTTTTCCTCAGGTTAACCCTGATTATTGGTGTGACCTGATGATAGACAGGTAGAAAATTGCAGAAATATTGTGATGAATGTTAATTCTGGCCTTTCTTCTCTACTGCAATACTCTGTTTTATTAAGCAGGACTTCTGAAGGTTGAACAGTTTTTAGTGGCTGTAAAGAATAAATGCACGTTATTTTGTTTTTTTTTTTTTTTGCTTATGATATGCAGGTAGTGCTCACAACATCTCTGACAAGCATCAGATTTTGACAACAATTTGTCACAATATTAGGAGGAAGAAGGTAGTAAAATATGTTCTCAATTTGACTACTTAGGTATCCTGATATGTTGTCTGGAAATCCAAGCAAGAATTCAGTAATTTTGTCTTTCTCTGGAATATTAGATCTGTTAGAAAACAATAGGAGTCAGCTGCATTCCCTGAGGCTTCTCACGCATCTGATTTCCCTCTCAGTAACCTTTCAAAATCAGTCACAGATGGTCTTATTCTAGATTATACTGGCATCTAACCTTTGTAAACTTGGACACTGGAGAGAATTAAAAAAAGCAAAGTGTAAAAAGAGATACAATCTTCCATTTCAAAATGTTATCATTTCTGAAAGCAGCAACGATTTCATGACCTATAAAGTTCAAAGTTGTGCTAGCTTACTCTAGCTAGTAAGTTTACCCTTCACTTCTCTAATCTTTTAACCTTGATGGTTGTTTATGCTTGTCCACATTATTTCTTAATTTCTCACTTTACAAATATTTTTTAAAATGCAGAATAAATATTTAGATGTAACTTGAGATGTTCTCAGTTTATGGACAAAGAATTCCACAATATTAATTAGGGATGTAAAGTCCTGTGTGCTCTGTTGAAACACACTGAACTACTCTAACGAACTGCAGTGGGCTATATGGCCCCTTACTACAGAGTTTAACTTGAATCTGGTAGATTTGGTCATCGTGACAGAGTTCAGTCTCTGATTCTAAAATCACTGGCTTCCTTAAGAAAAGGATCATAATAGCATATCATATTTAGCAGATAACCAAAAATAAAAAAGTAGGGAAAAACTTCTGTGTATTCTTAATGATGCTTTACCTGTTAAACTATGTTTATCTCAAGCTGTGAGTTTTTTCCACTTTTACTCTTTCCATTCTCTTTCCCATCCCACTGAGAGGCAGTGAGTGAGCAGCTGGGTAGGGCTAAGCTGCCTACATTTGGAGAGTAGTCCACAACACAAACCAGAGCTGCTACCACAACTACCAAAAGAACAGCATGCCCAAAACATTGTCCAGGCGTCAAAAACCCCAAACACTCAAAACCCAAAACCACAAAATCCTGCTATAATTTGTAGGTGCTAATATAAACATCTCAAAGACAAGTGCGTACAAAGGTCTCATAAAAGAAAATATGCCTTCAGAATTCAGCAGAATTGTCATTTTCCCTGATAAATATCAGTTGATACATACTTAAAAAATTAAAACCTTCCACAAAATAAACAAGTAACCCCTCTCTAACAAAGAAGCAAACAAACAACCTCAAACCACAGGCTCACTTCTGTTAAAATATTTGCTTGGAAAATAGGAAAGGAACACAGGACAGATGGAAAAAAATGGGTTGTTTTGTTTTGTTTTGTTTTGGTTTTTTTTTGACTGGTTTCCATTTTGAGCAGATTCATCATCTTTTCCTGGTACCATGGTCATCATATCTAGAGAGTAAGAAAGTAGAAACAGCTCATATGAGATTGAGATTAATTCCTTAGAAAGAGAATTTCTGAGCTTCAGATATTCCTGTTGCTGTATGTTATCTGCCTTTGAAGGTCTCTGTATCATCTTACAGCTATACTGGTGCTCCCTTCTATTTCATATAGTAATAAAATGGGGAAAGAAAATAACTCAGGAGGATAATACTGTGGGAAAAGTCATACCCTTTTTGCAGTGTTTGTACCAGCTAGAGAAATCTTGCCTTATTTCACCTTTTCTTTTCCAGCGCTCAAATGCTGCTTTACCCAATTACTGTCATGATCTCATGAATAAGGGTTGGTCCATACAGTGGACAAAGATCTACCATGTAGCTATCTTTTACCTCTGAGTGTTTTCTTTCTCCTTTCTATGGCTTTTCTGTAGTGTTCATTCAAAAGTTTAATTCCATCATGTATGGGTCGTGATGAGGAGAGATGGAAAGAACTGGTAGAAGGTAATCTTACACATGCATCATGCATCCACTGCTGCTTCTAAACTTTCGCTTTAGAATTCATTTGCAGTATCTTCTGCAATTCCTATAGAAGGGGTAAATGATGTATGAAATGAAATATTTTTGTTGACTGATTGTACTGAGAATACGGAGAATAATATTATAGTCACTGCTGAGGCATATTTATCTTGTTTTTAATAATACTTGATATTAAGACAAGCTGTCAAGAGTTTACTTGACTAAAAAGTGCTAGAAAATGAGGGCAAGGCAGTTTTAAGGCAAATAGACTGTTCTCAGGAAAATCAAAAGAAAAGAAAAGCAGTACTGTCACTGAATAACCCAATTGTTAGACTTCATCTTGGAAGTAGGTCACTTTTTCTGAGAGAAGATGAGATTGCCCTAGAGATGGAGTAATGTAAGGTTAAGGCAATGATTCAGGTATTAAAAATCCTCATTAGAAATAAAGTTTGCACCTATTATGAGAGGCAGAGATCAGGGACTATAATACCATGTAATAATAATTATGATTACAAGAGAGATAGAATTCAATCAGATGAAGAACTTAACACTTATCTCTTCTACGTAAATTTGTGTTCTGTGATTTATCCGTTTCTCTTGAATTAGACTCTTAAAAGTTTGTTTTCTGAAGTACAGAGGGAGATGAAGACTCAAAGCAGTCTATTAACAATAGGCTAGCTTAACTTCATCAGCTTGTGTGAATGAGTAGGGCTAGATTGTGTGAAGAGTAGGATTAAAATCATTATTTTGCAGTAGTTTGTCTTGCGCTTTTAAATAGTAACGAGATTGGCAAAGTATTTTCCATTAAGGTGAGTGAATACACACATATGCAGAAATGCTGGCATCTATAATTTTGTGATATAATCTGCTCAATTGATCTACTCAGGTTTGCTTTCACCTTCACAGCTGCTGTGACCAGTATCACTGCTGTTGAGGTCCTTAACTTACGGGTCTAACTTGTGTTCTCTGGTGCTGCTCTTTTCACCTCTGCACTTGAAACTGTCAGCTCTGAGAACTGACAGGATTTTGCAGAACTCAAATCAAACACTTATTTCTCTGCTTTAGAGATGTATACCTTGCTTCACCTGTTTTTCCAATCTCTAATTTAGAGATGATAAGAAGAAATAATTACATCACATGCACTGATGCTGGTTTTTTTTTTTCCCTTTCCTGAAGATTTTCAGTAGAACTTTGGTAACTTCACTATTGTATCCTTAAAGCAGTCAATACCTCTTACATCATGTTTTAATGATGCCTTGAATGCTTACTGTGGTAATAGCTTACCTCGTTCCCTGAGTTCGTGAAAAAATCTAATTATAAGATAACAAATATTGTGAAACAGAGAAATGTGGGAATGTTCCCACATTTTTTCAGAACGGCAGTTTTTTATTGGGTTGGCTTTCTGGAAAATGCTCATTGCTCATCCTCCATATTTTCTGGAGTCTCAGAGTGTAAACTAAAATCTACCATCAAAGACATGGTATATTATCCAGAAGATGGTTTCCAATTTAATATTTTTTGGTCACTTTGCAGAAGAAAGTGAAAAAATATATATAGACACCCACCCCTAATTTTTCTGAACCGTAATAGTCAGAATTGAAAGAAAAAATGCTTTATGAATTCCTAACTTCTCTTTCATAAACGAACAAACTTTTAAAAATACAGAACAAGTACTCACCTTTCCAAGTAACCAAACTATGACATGTAAACTTACATCTTTTTTATCTGCGATGAAGACATAACCACTTAACAACAGAAAAGAAATTATAATTAAAATGTTTTTAGTTTAATTCTTCTTGTTGTCCCACAGTTTCATCTCTCGTTTTTTCCTCTTTTCATTTTAAGGCCTGTTTTTCCTGTTCTTCGTTTGATAATAGCTGATGCTGTACTTTGATAAACTTGGTCTCATTAAGTGTTAGTGTCTGGTACAGCCCCAGTAGCCCTCAACAAGACTCATTGGAGGCACAGAGCAGATCGAAAAGCAATTAGCATTCTGGCTTGTGATAATTACCCACAGTATGGGAGGCTTATCCAAGATGTAGTTTCCACTGTGTCTAATAATAGGATTCTTTAAACACTGATATATTTTCGTGGGCACACCAGTGCTCTCATTTCAATTCTGTCACTTATCTCAGATAGGGGAAATAAACATCCCTCACACATTTTTTTCCATCATAAAGAAAAGTACACTGCTGCTCTGACAACTTGTAGTGTCACCTAAAAGTCACCTTGAATCATGTTTTAATCAACTGGAACAAGGCAACATCTCATTTATTTCTGCAGTTTCCTTGCTCTGCAATGCACTGATTGCCGAGACATAGAAATCCAAATTGAGCTCTGATTAAAATGGAATGAGGATGCAGATGCTGCCGTTGGTTCACAGGGGCACTCTGCTCTGTGCTAGGAAAGGTCAAGGTGATTCGAGTTCCAATTAAAACAGAAAGATTTGCTGCAGTTTGTGAATATGTTGCATTGAAGCAACTTTGTGCTGTGACAGGTTGAATAATCTCTGAATCATTCATCTTTGATCTATTATCTTTTTTTATCACAAGAGCTTGCTTAAAAACCAAGTCAGTAATTTTTGCATTCTTCAGTAAGATGCAATCCTGTTCTTATGAAAGTATTGTTTCAGAAGCTTGAAATCATCCATCACTTCCCATTTGTAGTCCGTACTCTAAAGTGGTTTGACATTTTTGTCAATTTTAATTAACTGTTGATTTTTAACATCTGTATAAATAAATAATTAGTTCAAATGCTTTTATTTTTAACTTAATCAAAAGATATGATATATAAATGAATTGGTAGTTGTCTAAATGGGCTGGAGATGAGATACTCATGTTGTCTTTTACTCTTAGCTAAATATAGCTAAAGACAAAGTGATTACAATAATAATCCACATCACACAGAGATTTTAAAAATAGACATTGGTGGTTGAGTTGCCGCATATTGAAATTATAACTCATATTTACACCTGGGTTGTGTCAGTTACAAGACAATCCATTTATTGGTTACATTTTGCAATGGATGGATTTCCCTATTGGTTACATTTTGCAATGGATGGATTTCCCTATTAGTTCAAGTGCACTCTGGTAAACCCCATGGCCATAAACATGAAAGGAACAACATCATATTATTCTCAGCTGCAGAAAGCATGTTCTGAGTTTTGGGAGAGCAGTTCTGCCATATTATTGAGCTAGAAAGTGTAATAATACTGCCTGTAACCTTCCAGGAAATAGTAACAGGTAAAGACTGAGGAGTGAGCTAATTTAAACACTGATGCTATTTGGACACTAATCTGAACACTCTGGAAGAGCATGGTAGTTACTTAATTTTTTTTCTGAGGATATTGACAAGACTGACAATATTGTGATGGGACATTTCTATGAATTAGTAACTGATGTGAACAACAGCACAGTCTCAGTGCAGCTCCTTATCCTTACACTGGTGGAAACTACAGCTGACAGAGCTTCATAAACTGAGCATGAGATTGGAAGTTTGATGACATAAGTAAAACGTGAATCTATGCAAAAGTACTCAGCGGGAAATTGTTCAGACTAAAAAAAAGGTCTTGTTGGAGACACCCAGGGGAATGGAATTCTGGATAGTAATACTGACAATGCCACAGTGACCCAGTTACAGCCTGTGACTTCTGAAGGAAGGAGAGTTTGCATGCAGGGCCAGAAAGAGCCACAGCATGTTCCCACAGACTCTGTTCTCCAGGCAGCCAAGGGATCGTGGCATTCTGGCAACCTAGCAGTGCATCCACAGAGGAGTCATCCTTGAGAGGTGCGGGGACAATCGAGGCCCTGTTAACCTCACTTGCTCTAAGGATACATTATATTTTTTTTCTTCCACTTTTTATGCTCATTTGCTGTTTTCTTTCTGAGAATGTGGAAGATCAAAGGATCAGTCTTTCTGTATGTCTCTGCTTGTTACTTAGCTTAGCTTTTACAGACTAGGTGTGGTGAGACAGCAGACTTCGGCTCACCCGTAGTTTCAGTCCTTAACCTAGATCATCACTCAAAGAAAACAGTATTTATGCTGTATTAGAAAATTAAGCTTATCCATCAGGCTTTTGTTGAGTGGTCTGTCATTGACACAAACTGCAGTCCCCAAATAACAAAAATAAGCTCTGATCTCCATAGGCTTGGGAAGATAAATTAATAGAAGTGGTGGAGGTACATGGAGATAACAAGTGATCTAATGCCCATTGTGCCTCTAAAAATCTTTCCCTTATACTATAACTATGTTTTACTTTATAACCTGTTTAAAATGTCCTGTTGAAATATTTGAGGATATTAAATTATATCTCATTTTTCTAGAGGATGATATAGATAAAAATGGATTGCTTGAGTCTACTGACATTAGCAAGGGGAAGTCTACCCATTTTTAAATAGATGTTTTCTTATGCTCTATTCAAAATTTAAAGTATTTCTCAGCCCTGTTTTACAGTGTCAGTGGAAAATAATTACCTCAAAAGCGTTATCATTGCATATTTCTATCCATATTTGAATACCATTAATGAAAAATGATAAATGAAATGTGTTGAATATTACTCATAGTGACTGTATCATATAATCCAAAAATTAACTAGTATGATACCTGATATTTTAATTGTATTTAAGGGCTTTTATTTTCAGGCTGACTTCATAGTCTTTTAAATTCAACAGATATAGCTGTTTAGCCAGCTATTTCAATGGTTTTCCACTTTACTGAGGCTACAATTTTGTTAATAAATAAAGTTGTCTAGAATTTATTTTCTGGTCCTGACAACAAGTGACATGCTACCATTTTGTTGTGCACCTTTTCCATGCTGCATTACTTTGGGTTCATATGTGCACCCTTGTATCTTATTGCATGCAAAAACCTTTCCATGTTAAAAGGATGCTGGGGGATATGTCTGCTTCCCTTAGCCCCAGTGGCATCACCTCTTCTATTCGGCTTAAATTCAGCTACCCTTTTGGATGCTTTGAATTATAGGAAGCTGTAGCTTTTTGGGACAGTAAAATATTCCAGAGTCTTAGTTTGTACATTTGGCATGTCTTTGAGGAAGAAATGTATTGGTACTAATCAGGCTTCTTAATCACACTTGGATTAACCTAACTGAAAATGTTTTGACAACATATGAAACCAGGCAGAAGATACGAATATCTGATATAAATAGAGAAAAAGAAAGAAGAAACTATGCTTGATCTACTTGTAGTAAGAAAGGTTTCTCTCCTCCTTCACATCAATTTCTGTCTTAACTGAGACTGACTTTGGTGTTAGTGAGTCATTCTCAGTAGTGGTGGCTTTGAGGAGTCTTTCCAAACAACTTCTTCTTCAGGAAAATCACGATGTTGGCTTCAGAGTTTAACCCACTTCCCTTAAAAGATCAAGTAATCACCTCCAGGGAGGCTGCTTCAAGAGCCCCCAGCCCATGCCATTCCCCAGTCTTTGTATAAGTGTTTCCTGGGAAGGTTTTGACTTGGTGTGTTGCATGCCAAGGCACAGGCAAAGAGTTAGACAATATATGCAATCATATGTCAGCTTTCAAAGTTAGGACCTGGGCAGGTATACTTTACTAGCAAAAGCAAAGCCTCAGGGTACAAATTTATTTTTTTTTTTAATCATCCTGAAAGAGTAATAGTGTTACACTTGGAAACTCAAAAATCTTGTGGTCATTGGTGTTTTTCTTAAATGCCTTTGAAATGTCTATTTTGTTAAAAGGATTTATCATATTCTGCCTCATAGCCTGGAACAAAATCCATTGTCCTTCAAATACTGTCATTATCATTGGCTATAATCGAAGAGGAATTATATGGACCAATGGCACACCAAGTTTCTTCAATATGCTTTTGAACAGTGTGTTAAAAAAAAAAATCATTCTGCATTAAACATTTTGTGCTTTATTAGCTAGTGGGAAAAGGAGGGCATAAAAAGGAGGTTTTCAATTTTACTTGTATTTATTATAGTTTATAAGTCTGGATAATCTACTTTAATGTTGGTTGTAGTAACAATTAGTCCCAAGCTTATACACAGATTGTGCAGTGCTCCTCTGCTACAGAAAGGACCCAGTCTGAAGAATTAACAGCAGCACTGATTATTCATATACTTAATATTCAAAGTTCCAGTTACTTAAGGAAGATGATATCAAACTAAATTTACATTAAAAATTTGCCTCTTTTACCACTCTGCACTTGCTGCTATTTTTCATTCAAAAGCTGAATTATATTTTATAAATTAAGAAGCATAATTTTACTTCCTACAAAAAAGATTGTGAACTAAAAGCTAGATTAAAGTGTGTGTTCAATTAGAGATTTTGGATATTACAGATTTGGGGTTAGAAAGCACTTCAGGTGATTTTTTTGTGAACCTCCACTGGTACAAGTTAAATTTCTTATGCACTTTTTATTATAGGCCTTAGCCTCATTAGGTATTTTTTAAGATATTGCTTGAAATGTGTGTCCTGAAACTGAGTACTAGTATAGGAAATGAAACCCTGACATCTGCAAGAGTTTTGTTTTTCTTTCCACCCTGCTGGCTATTAGTCATGTTCCGTTTGAGTTCAAAGTGTCTTTGCTGCAGAGAAGCCCGGATGATCTTCTGATGCTTGTTTTTGCCAAAGTATATTTTGTGTGTCCTTGGTCGCTGTGCAGGTTCCATGAAAAGTGCAGCCTAACACACTGAGGATGATCATGTTTTTCTACAGTGAAAAGGTCTGGCTCATGACTGTCCAGTGCATATCTTTGTATGTAAATGGATGCTAAGTACTTGTCTCTTAAAGTTTCTGTAATTTTATTTTGCCAAAGATTCAGGCCCAGGTTCTGTATCTCACAGCATACTTGTATTTTGCTGAAGTAGAAAAGCTTCTACCTCTTTAGATTACACATTAGGGTCTATCCTATTTGAAGGAAAAACCTGCCCTTTTGTGAAAATTTGTGCTCTATAAATGCTGTATTTTTTTTTTTTTTTCTATACAGAAGAAAATGGTTTCATACTGTCTTGGAAACTGCAAACTGATGATTTAATACATATGATTGCTGCTGTAATTTTTTCTTTCTTGTCTGACACTACTCTAAGATAAGAAAAGGCTAGATACCTGGTTCTTTTATACTTCTTTTAGGCTGTCAGGAACTTTCAGATAGACCTTCAGTAATTTAGAAGGACTAGATTGATGTAAAGCAAATCTTAACTTTGATTACTTCAGCCTTGCACACTCTCCACAATAACTGCATATTTCTGTCTTTCCTTTGAACTTTGGTAAAGCACAGAGAATACAGAACCAGTTTCTACTTGCAGAGATGCTTGTTGGCTAATTCAGTGTGTAAATTACATGATGACTGAAATATTTCAGTGGGAGGCTTTGAGTAACCGAACAAATTGCTGTCAATAATGTCAAATATATGCTCTTCTAAGATTCAGACTTTTACTTTATTCTTCTGAAGATTCAGAGAGAAGGAAGAAGTACTGTTGATATTGGTAAACATAAAAAATAAGGCTATAGATCACCAGCTGATATAAAGTAATAAGGACCCACTTACCTTGAAATTTCAGAATGCTTTTAACTCAGTTGAGACTCTGACTCTGTAACTTTTTCTACTTTTCAGTATCATACAGTATGACCTTGCTTAAATTTGTTCTCAAGAACTTTCCTTGATTGAATTAAAAAGGAAATCTGATTGTGTTGAATAGACTGACAGATGGATGTGTAGAACGTACTTCTTTACAGAAAATCTATGCCTCTTAAAAGAGTTTTTATCTCCTTCTTTCTTTTCTTTCTTTCTTTCTTTCTTTCTTTCTTTCTTTCTTTCTTTCTTTCTTTCTTTCTTTCTTTCTTTCTTTCTTTCTTTCTTTCTTTCTTTCTTTCTTTCTTTCTTTCTTTCTTTCTTTCTTTCTTTCCTTCCTTCCTTCCTTCCTTCCTTCCTTCCTTCCTTCCTTCCTTCCTTCCTTCCTTCCTTCCTTCCTTCCTTCCTTCCTTCCTTCCTTCTTTCTTTCTTTCTTTCTTTCTTTCTTTCTTCTTTTCTGTATTTTATGGAACACTCAGTTATGGCATAATATTACTCCTATCCTATGGTCAGTGGCTTGAATTGGAACAGAAATAGTTTAGCATTACATGCTTTGGAAAAATTGTGCAATGTATCTGGTTATGCTTTCATTATTGCAAAAGCTTTTGTGAAGTCCTTAACTTTTTAATACCACTTTTATCTAATAGACTATTTGCCTGGGAATATAGCTGCATTTCTAGTACTTCTACAGAGACAACAGAATTATCTAGGGTCATTTAAAAAAACACAAAATAGTTATTTCTATGCATGTGTTTCTTTCTTCCAGACACAATTAGTTGTTCAATAATGTACTTAATTAATTCCTCATTTTTAAGAAATACCAGTTTGAAAAAGTGACATGACATGGAGAAATGGAAGTAATTTTTTAACTAAAGTTTTAGATAAAATTTAGGGTCACTAGATAGCAGAATTTTTTTTAAAAAATCAAGAACTAAGTTTATAGTGATTGGCTTTGGTAAATTCTTTATATTTTCATGCATCAGAAAAGAATGTTGAAATAAATGGACAGCTAGGGGAGGGAGAGGAGGAAATTTACCTCTTTATATATATATGTGTATCAGCTTGTGATGGATAGACTTGATGTCTAGCATCACAAATTTAATAAAGGAAAGTTCACGCTTCATATAACAAAATAATCACTTTCTAGGGCAAGAAAGCTTTTCCCCTTGAGCAGCCTTTTAAAAATTGGGTAGCTGGATACCTGGGAAGAATTAAATCACTAATTACCCTTCAAGTATAAAAACATGAATTTTCTCTTTATCATGCTGTTCTCAAAGAATGAATACCCTGAATTGTTTAAAAACTCCAGAAGATGTGCAGAGAAACATGTTCATGGGTCTAGGAGAACGAGGATGTAAGTGGTGGACATTACCTCTGGTCTCAAAATTACCTTCTTAACAGATCATCTGAGTCTTATGGGACAGCTCAAAATGTGATCTCACATTTGCGATGCAGTGCTACTTATTGAATAATGTCTTGGTACAAATCTGGGTTGGTTTCACTTATTCTTTGGGTTTTTAACGATGTTATGGACAAAAATATCTGTCCAGAAATCCGTTTATAAAGAGTAGACGTCAAGATCCATTTTTGGTTACAATGGTGCAATATTTTCTGGTAACATATAGATATGTTTTAAAATATCTTCAAGCAGTGATACAGGAATTCAGAATGACACACCAAAAATAGCTTTTCTGGGAAGAAAATTGGTTTTTAAACCAAAGTACTGCATAGAAATCATTCTTGTCTCTGAAACATTTGATAAGTTGTTGCTGCATATTTGATGAGTCAGTCAATAAATACCATTGTTGAGAATAGTCATATATTCTATGTCTTGTCACTTTGCAGCTTATTTTTTTATTTGATAGCTTTGTTTCTTGAAACTCACTGTAAACCTCTTTAAAAAAGTCATCTGTTTATCAGCTGGAAATTGGGAAACTGCCATATATTTTTCATAGACTTTGCTATCGGCAGATCGAACTCCCACTAGAAACACTTCCAGTTGTTTATTCGTATGTATGAAAACTAGAAAATGACCAGCACAAAAAGTCAGTATTAACTTTCATGTTCCCAATAGATGTTCAGCTGAAATACAAATAATTATGTATATCTAAAGACATGCATGTATGTAAATGTGTTTTTATATGTTTGTTTGGGTTTTTTTTCATTAGGAGAAATTCTTTCCAAATCTCTTAAAATCTTGCGTTTGTTTTCTTCAAAAATTTGCAGCACTGACTGATGTCATCTTCAGTCACACAGAACCACTATTTCTTTCTATATAAATCCTTAATTAGGGAGAGAATGCAAGATATCTTTTCTGACAATAAAAATCATTACAAGTTTTTTGCTCTTATAATTTTCAAATATCATGTTAATATACACCAAAATTAGGATATTTTATTTGAGTAGTTGGTTAATTCAACTCACTCACGTGGTAGTGCTTTATGTCAAACCACACCACTGAAAACAACTTTGTAATTTAGAAATGCTTAAAGAAAGCGTTATTTAACATCAGGATGAGATAGGATATTCAAATTTAATTTGTCTTTTAATTTTAAACTGAAATTTCATTTCTTTCCTCAGTGAAAGCACTGAGCTTTCTACTAAGAAAACTGGTAGAAAAGTATACAGTTTCTGGGAGAAAAGTAAAAAATCCCATGTTTGATGGAATGTTACTGGTGAGTTAGTGATCAGTGATGCAACATGGAAAGGTTATATCACCGTAGCTTCCCTTATTGCCACCAAATCAACAACACACATGTAAGAGAAAAATGTTTAAGAAGAACATTCCATCACCATCTAGCCTATAAATCCCAAGCCATTTCTCTGAAAATTGTCTAGTCAAAGCACACAATTTCTTGACAAGGTTGCTATAAATTTTTATATTTGTTCCTATTATCTACCTCCGCGTAGGTTCCTCTAAGTGAAGTGCAGGTGAAAGAATTTTCCTGGTTCCAGCTGGAAGAGAGACTTTGTAAGAAGCAACTGATGTAAAGAGCTGCTGGTTACTGAGGCTATTTGTCTTCTAGGCTGAATACAACTCAGACCAGAAATCAATACAGATAACAAAGCCAAATGAAAAGACTTTATTGGGGTCTATATGGCTCCAGAGGGAGATTCTGGTCCTTCCCTCAGTGATATATTAAGAGTCTTGATGTAAATAGTTTTAAAGAAGCGCTTATAAATGCTTCCCCTGCCAAATAAAAGTCGATTTAAATGCCAGCATAGCTCGTTTGCCTTCCTGCAGACAACCTTCTGGTTGTTGTTTTTTTGTCTATTACTTCACGAAAATCATGACTAGAACACAGAAGATAGTTGGGGTCAGGGGCAGAAGCTGAACAGTGAATGGAGATCACTTGGAACAGTATCTCTAAATGGAAGAGAATATAAAGTTTTATAAAGAATTACAGAGTATTAAAAGTTTCATTGGGATAAATAGAAAAAAAAGAGTCAACCAAATCACTCTTTCTTTTCATTTCATGGAAGATGAGGTCTGAAACATAAATGTTGCTAATACATAGAAAAATCCTATGAGTGTTTGTTACTTATATACTGTAGTATTTATTCTCTACTTTCTCTAAGATTTCTTTTAAAGTAATCAGGATCTTAACACTTCCAATATGTCAGTAAATAGAAATCCTTCCTTTGTCTTTGTTATTTCAGATCTTCACAAGAATTTTTCATTTTTTCCTCTACTGGATTTCAAAAGCATCGGCTTAATTTTTGGCTATGGAATAAAGCAGTATTAAAAATGGCTTTTCCTGATATATATGTGTATCAGCACATTTGGCACATTTCTTTTCCCTACCAGACTGTTTTTACTGTTACTTTCAATTAGCCTGAATGGAAGGAAAATATTTGGGCATAAACAGGCAGTGTTGGCTAGTGAGAACTACTTTCAGTGACAACGTAATGTTAACAAGCTGAATGTCTCAGTACATTTACATTATAAGATGGAAATTGGAGTAAATGTTTTTAATATGAACTATTTTTAGTGTAGTAAGTGCTTTATACTGAAGTAACTGAAGTCTGTGGCTATCCCACTCTTGGCAATGAAGCACTGATTCTTTGTAGCTGTGGGTGTGCATGCATAATTACTTCAGTCAAGATAGTGACTAAGTCTTAACTAATGATGAAAAATCTGTCATTTTTATCTAGTCATACTTGGAAACATACCTTACCCTGAGAGATTACAGCTTTAAAGAGACAGAGAATCTCATAGATTACAGAGAAAAAAGGGAATTACCTAATTACGTAGATTATAGAGGTAAAATAAAGAGCTTGTTTCAAGTTAATCATAGATACAGAGTTATCGTGTGTTTTAAACCCAGCTGGCAATGAAGCCTGACACAGACACTTTCCCGTTCCCCTTCAGCTGAATGCAGAAATACATCAAAAGGGTATAAGTGAGAACTTGTGGGTTGAGATAATGACAGTTTAATAAGTAAAGCAAAAGCCACACACATAAACAAAACAAAACAAGGAAAGCAAGGAATTCCTTCACAACTGCCCATGGTCAGGGAGGTGTTCATCCATCTCCAGGAAAGCTTTCAGGGCTCCATCGCATGGAACAGTGACTTGGAAAGACAGAAGTCATCACTTCAAATGTTCCCCCTTCCCTCTTCTGCCCCCGTATTTATATGCTGAACATGATACCATATAGTGTGGAATATCCCTTTGGTCAGCTGGCGTCAGGTAGCCAAGATTTTTACCCTTCCAACTTCCTGTGCACCCCTGGCCTCCTCACTGTCAGGGCAGTGCAAGAAGCAGAAAAAGATTCTTTGCAAGCAATGCTCAACAATATTGACAGTATGTGCATTATCAACCTTGTTCCCAGCACAAATCCAAAGCAGACCCATACTAGCTACTGTGAAGAAAATTAATTCTACCTCTTCCAAAACTAGCACAACTGGATTTATATTTCAGTTTCGAATGGTGCATAAACTTCATACATTCCAGTGGCATCTACAGCTCCATCTGACAGCTCTCATCAAGTCCTTCCAGAGAGAAATGGATTAGATTTCCTGTGGGTCTGCCTTAGTAGACCTTTGCTATAGATTTTGATGCATCATTTTTGAATGAATAATTAGAAAGGTCAGAGTTCAACTGAGACCTTAGGCAATGTTCAATATCTTGACAGTAGTGGACTGAAAATGTTCCTGTGAATGCAGAATGTGTATCTGAACTACTCTGAAGAAAGTAGGTCAGGCAGTAAACTGCTACCTAAAGACACTTGTGATTGAGTTCTAACTCGCTCCAAGTGCTGACGAAAGAAAGGCTGACAATTGCTTTAGAAAGGGTAGGGTGCTTCCTGTGTGTTATGACCAGATGAGTGAGAGATGCCTTTGCCTGAATTAAGGTGCAAATGAGACTATAAGCCTAAGCCAATAAGATGGATTTTATTGAAATGTGAGGTGGGGGACAGATGTGCTTATCTTAAGTTCTCCCTGTAGTGGTTTATCTTATGGCAATTTCCTTCTGGACTGACAGAGCACATTGCTGACTCACAGAGCTGCTTCTGACCAGCATCTCCTTCTTCAGGGCTACACTCCTCTCTTAGCCTGTAATTGTGTAGTGTTGCTCCATCCTAGGTGCAAATCCAGCACTTGGACTTGCCAGACTTTTATCACTTATTGATGTTATCTCCTTCATAATTGGTGACTCCTCGATATTTTGTCTTTTTGCTGATTGATGGGTTGCTGTGTTGAAGGGGCCTAGAGGTGCATGGCAGGCAAAGGGTCTCCACATGGCTGGTATGAACACCCAGAGACAACAGGCAGCAGCATCTGGAGGCTGCTCTAGGCTGTGTGGGATTTTGGGTGGTGATGCTCTAGAGGGCGTGGTCTGTCTGGTGATGATACCTGGCCGTATCAGAACCTCTGACCCAGATGAGGATCATGAGAAAATGGCTCTGGATCTGGAATAGCTAGGACTGCCTGTGGAGCACAGTGGCCTCACTTATGGGAAATGAGTGGTGGTAAAAGCCTTGCACTGCTGGGTGAAAGTTTGTCCTCCACTTGGGTCATAACAACCCCAAACAACGCTATGGACTTGGGAAAGAGTGCCTGGAAAGGTGCCTAACAATAAAAGGACCTGGAGGTGCTGGTCAAAAGCCAGCTGAACATGAGCCAACCTGCCCTGGTGGCCAAGAAGGCCAATGACATCCTGTCCTCTATCAGCAGTAGTGTGGCCAGCAGGACCGGGGCTGTGATTTTCCCCCTGCACTCAGTACTGGTGAGGCCACATTTCAAATCCTGTGTTCGGGTCTTGGCCCCTTCAACAATAAAGACTGTGAGGTGCTGGAGTGTGTCCAGAGAAGGGCAATGCAGCTGGTGAAGGGTCTAGGAGGTAAGTCTCTTCAGGAACAGCAGACAGAGCTGGGGTCGTTTACCCTGGAGGAAAGGAGTCTCAGGGGAGACCGTATCGCTCTCTACTACTACCTGAAAGAGTGAGGGTGGGATGATATTAGAAATCTTTTCTAACCCAAATGATTCTATGATTCTGTGAAATATTACAGGGAGCAGAGGAGCAGGCAGTGTGCTGTTAGAAAGGAAAAAAAAATAAATCAGGGTTGACTGGGGCTTTATAAAAATTTTACAGAGAGAAAAAACTAAGTTCTTCCCTCATTGGGAAGATCTTCTTTTCATAGAGAAGGAAAGACATATATAGAGAGGCTATGTTTGAGTGACTTATGGATGGAGACCTGCAAGATGAGACAGGCTTGAAGCTTTTGATTTTCTGGACTAAGAGAAAGGCTTCTCTTGAAATTGTCCTAATTTGAAAGACAGGTGTCTGCTAGGAAGGCAGGAGCCGCCCTTGGAATGGAGAATGTAAACCCTCTCCCTCTCCCTCCGAATTATTATAATTAAGGAGCTCTCAGGCAAAGATACGAGGATAGGAATAACAGTTCTTTACTAGTATGTATAACAAGGCAAACAAACAACACCAACTACAGCATTAATTACAAAACAGAACCAGGAACACAGTAACAGCTTCCCTGAACACAGGCACTTTCCCATTCAGTGCAGTTCCAGTCACAGCCGGCAGGGGCGCCGGTGGCTCCAGGTGGACAGGGTAGGTGTGGTGATTCCCCCGCGGCTGCAGGGGGCGCTGTGGTGCGGGCTCGGGGAGCACGTGGTAATGGCGGCTCGGCCGAGAGGGTAGGGATGGCTCAGAAACTCCGGAGCTGTGCCTGAAAACACGGGAGGTCTCAGCAGGCACGGGGTGTGGGCTACAGAGTAGTGAAAAACTCAGAGCAGTGCCGAAGAAGCAGTGGGGCAGGACAACAGTGGCCTCGCTCCCAGTGCGACAACAGCCCTCTCCTCCAGTGAGGTGGAGGTAACAAGGTCCCAGTTCAGTGGCCGCTCCCAGGAGCAGAGGCTCACCCATATCAGAAAGAAATCAGACCAAGCTGGGCTCCCACAGCAGCAGTGAGTCCCCTTCCCCAAGCAGAAGCTCCACTGTCCCCCTCTGAAGGCCAAGAGAGAGTGAATGCAAGTTTCCCCTCCCCACCATCTCAAGAACCCAGACATCAGCGCTCCATAGCAACTCAATGGGAAAAAATTCCACAAGTAAGAAGGAAAGGAAAGGAAAGGAAAGGAAAGGAAAGGAAAGGAAAGGAAAGGAAAGGAAAGGAAAGGAAAGGAAAGGAAAGGAAAGGAAAGGAAAGGAAAGGAAAGGAAAGGAAAGGAAAGGAAAGGAAAGGAAAGGAAAGGAAAGGAAAGGAAAGGAAAGGAAAGGAAAGGAAAGGAAAGGAAAGGAAAGGAAAGGAAAGGAAAGGAAAGGAAAGGAAAGGAAAGGAAAGGAAAGGAAAGGAAAGGAAAGGAAAGGAAAGGAAAGGAAAGGAAAGGAAAGGAAAGGAAAGGAAAGGAAAGGAAAGGAAAGGAAAGGAAAGGAAAGGAAAGGAAAGGAAAGGAGAGGAGAGGAGAGGAGAGGAGAGGAGAGGAGAGGAGAGGAAAGGAAAGGAAAGGAAAGGAAAGGAAAGGAAAGGACAAAAAACAACCTCCAACATTCTCTGATGTCAGATCTGATCTTATAGACATGGATACTGTGCCATAATAGCCATACAGAGGAACAAGCTCTCCTAAGGAGGATCTATGAGAGAGTTGGACCTTAATGGACTGTTGGCACCAAGATGGAGATCCTCTTTTGATGGGAACAGAAGCATCTAGCTGCTGAGCAGACACACCGTCACAGAAAGTTTACTGCTTGCCACACATTTGAAGCCCATATTTTTGGTGTGGCAGAGAGACTGCAGAGGGCCTGTGACTGTCATTGATGAGAAAGTCACAGAGACAACTCGTGCCATTGTGAGGCTGTTTACTGTCATCTGCAGCTGGTCATGGAAGCCAGGAGAGGCCCTTGATGACTGGAAACAGACAGATGTTGTGCTCATTTTAAAGGGTGAGTGGGAATGTCAGCGGAACTCCAGGTAGGGGCTGATCAACCACACTTCACCCCTTGTAAAACTATTGTGTGAATAAAACACATACTGGCCATGTGAAGATGGTGGGTAATAGTCAGCATGAGTTTACCAAGGCTAAATAAATCTTGACTAACCTGACTACCCTTTATTACAAATTTAGCATTTGTAAATGGGTTTATCAATGTAGGAGAGTGGTGTTTTTTTTTTTTTTTTTTTTTTTTTCTAGGACTGCAAAGGCTTTTAACCCTGCTTATCAGAGCATCTCTGTACTCAGAGAGTAATGTTACAGTGTGGGTGGATTAGTAGCTTGGTAGAGTGCTGACTGTCTGGTTGAATCTGAAAGAAAGGGGTTAACAGTGTGTACTCAGCCTGGAGGCCAGTTGCAAGTGGAGTTCCTCTAAGTTTTAAGGTGAGGGCTATCCTGTTTCACATTGTCATCAATAGTCTGGACAAGGTTAGAAAATGCACCTTTATCAAGTTTGTTCATGAAATCAAACTTGGTTCACAGCTGGTATACCCAGGGCTGGGCTCTGAATGACATCTCTGTATGGTTGAATGATGTTAATAGCTAAGGCGTAAGCAGATTGATTTAGCATGGGGACCAATGCTGTTCTCTGTTATACTCTGAAACTTCTTGTTTCCATGGCAGTTAGTTCAAGAAAATTTGCATAAATTCTGGGCTAAGTTTAAAGTAATTCCTGATGGCAAGCTGTTATGATCGTGGCCATGAGTGCTGTTCATGGAACATTTGTACTTTGATCTGTAGTTTAGCTGTATGTACGCTTACTCATACAGATAGACAGTCTGACCTAAAATGGTATGTCACTCTAAATAATAACAATTTAGTGATATCTGCTCTAGTATTTCACCACATCAGGCAGTATTTCCAGCTAACCAAGTTGTGCTGATCAACACTGTTTTGCTAACCTGGGCTGGTTATATGAAAAATTGAATATGGCATAAGCTGTCTGAACTAGTGTTCAGTGTGTTGCTTTATCCATATAATTCAGGACAACAGTGTGGACATAACATTCAATTCCAGAAACAGTGCAAATATGTTGGCATGACTAAGGATTCCTGCTTGCTAGTCTGGACTTTCAGTGCTGTCCTGAAGTAATTCCATTGCTTTCTGTTCTAACATGAGTATAGGCATTAATTGCCATTGTGTTGACACTATCAATTTCCCATTATATAGATGTGATAAGCTAAGCATGAAAGAGTAAGGCTGCTAATTCTGTTCAGAGCTTAACAGTGTGTGACTTACATCACAACGCTGCAAAATCTGGTTGGAGATTTGAAGTTGGTTTTCAATCTTATTAGTATTTTTCAAAATAGTTTTGTATAATTATCTCTGTAGAAAAGAAGCTTTCTACGCAATTAAAAACCTAGGTTGATGATGGTTATAAGGGATTTTTTAAACTGCTTTCATCAGGCTGGGCAAATTTCACATTACATTTTTAAAGTCACTGTTTACAAAAATCTCATAATTAAAAGCACTTGCAAAAATGTTAATACTCTTTGAACCAAGGAGTAAAGTGCATGCAATTTTTCTAATAAACTGTTGAAGCTACACTTCCAGTCTGGAAAAGGCTGTTGTATTTGTAGGATAGGACTCATGCTGATTTTCCTAAGCACTTATGCTAGGCATGTATTTAGTGGTTCTTAAGAATTAAACACGTGAGCTGGATAGAGTGCTGTGCTGTAAACTGTGATGATTAGGCACCTGTAACTTATTTATTGCTTGGTTACAGATACCTGGCATCATATGAGATGCCAAAGGTATCCAGACAGGGTTCTGGAGACTGTTAAAAAAGAACCTAGGTCTGCTGTAAGTCCTGAAAAATACTAGGTAAATAACTTGGTTAAATGCTCTGCTGGTTTATGGCTGTGATAAGAGTAAATGTTTTTCATAGCAGCTCATATGGTGCTGTGTTTTGGATTTGTGACAAAAGCAGTTTTGATAATACAGGGAAGATTTAAGCATTGCTGAAGTGCTTTCTTACTTCTCCCCCCAGCCCACCAGCAAGTAGGCTATGGGTGCACAAAGACTTAGAAGGGAGCACAGCTGGGACAGCTGACCCCAACTAACCCAAAGGATATTCCATGCTATATGACATCATGGTCAGCACATGCAGCTGGGGCCACATTCTGAGTGATGGTGTTAGACCTCCCAAGTAACTGCTATGCTTGATGAAGCCTGATGTTCCTCAGGATAGCTGAACACCTAACTGCCAACGGGAAGTAGTGAATGAATGCCTCATTTTGCTTTGTTTGTGCATGGCTTTTGCTTTCCCTACTAAAGTGTCTTTGTCTCAGTCCAGAAATTTTCTCATTACTATCCTTCTCCTTCTCTCCAATCCCACTGTGGGAAAATGAGTGAATGGCTGTGCGGGGCTGAGCTGCATGTTGGGCTTAATTCACAAAGAATGATTATGGTTTAACACCCAAAATAAGTATGCCTGTCTATTTATTATGAAAAAGATAGATGGGGGAGGTGATCTGATCCACAATCTCATGCAAAATTTGCTATCTTTATGAAAACCCTGGAGAATATTCAAAGTTCACAGGCCAACTTATATCCTCCTTGACAGATGATTCTTAAAATTAACAGGAGTACTAATTTAAAATCCAAAACACTTACTTTTAATTACAGCTATGAGGCATCTAATCATATTTGATAAATAAGTATTAATTTTCCTTGTTGACTCCATACAAATTGTAAATTATAAGTAGTAATTTATATCACTTTACTAGGATTTATTTGATTCATTCTACCATATTTTTGTTGGGTTCCAGTTCAATTGAGAATTATGAGGATCACTTAGACGTATGACAATGCAATGAATGTCATTGTGTGCAGAAACAGGAGTGTTAAAAACATCAGTATGGTTTAATGTTTGTTTGTGTGTGTGTAGTTTGTTGAAAACCTGAGGAAAATGTAGAAACATCTTCTGCTTTGGTCTTGCTGTCGAATGCAAGTTCAACTGGGCAAACATAGGTATGGAGAGAAGTCAGTAAAGACAGTGTTAAAATAAATCGGAGCAAAAGAGAGAATGGCCCTGAAGTCAACTGAGAAGAAGTGGGAACCATGTAAAAGACTCAGGCTTGCTGCAATAAATTTCCAGTCTCTGGTCATAGTCTGAAGAGATCAAAGATCTCTGACTCCAGTTCTCTTTTGTGACCTTTCTGAGTCCAGGTGTTTGGTCTCTTTGGCAGGTTTTCTGTGAAAGGGCAGAAAGCCAGATACAGCTGTAGGGGAGACAAGGAATGAGAAAAAAAAAAAAAAAACACACACACACAAAAACAAACAAACAAACAAACAAACACCAAAAGAAACAATCAAACAAAACCAAAACCAACAACAACAAAACCAAACAAACACAACAAACAGAAAACAAACAAACACAAGTGAAGATGTCTGTTCTGCTGCTAAATAGGCTCTCAGGGCTGAGCCGAGTAAAGGGATTATACAATGAAAACCAAAACCCTGAGGCCAGGCTTTTGGCACAGAGGGTCCTGCAGTGTGCCTGTCCAGAGCTTCCACTCTAGGTTATATAAAGCAAGGGAGAGAGGAGTATGACATGGTAGAAAGGCTTCATTGTTAACAGCAAGGGTTAACAGAGGGTTGAAACACAGGATCACTGAGTGCCCTTGATACATTAAGTGCTACTGACTGCAATGGAACAGAGCTAACTTTGCAAGAGACATGGCAAATATTATTGTCATTGATTATTGACATCACCCTGCATTAAGGACTGTGAACTCTTAGGCTATGAGTGAATCTACTATAGTAATTGGTTTTTGGAGTCAGAGGCATCAAAGGTATACTTTGCCAAAGGTACACTATACAAGGACTCTACTTTTGGAAGTTAGGGAAGAAGAAATAATAATATTACCAGTGTATTCAGCACAGGAAATTATAATTTCACTCTGTAGTTCTCTACCAGCAACATAAATAAATTGTGCTGTTGGTATCCAAATTGACCTTATTCAAACTCTAATTGTTCTTGTGGATATCAGGTTTATTAGAGGGTTGGTTTTGCTATGTTTCCCTTCCAAGAAGGATGCAGGAACTTTACTGAGGTGTAGCATAGATTTTCACATCTGAAATGTCTGGATTCTGTTTATAAGATCTGAATATACAAAACAATTTAGAATAACTAATCTGTTGGGCAGGTGGGTGGGTTGGGGATGTGGTTGGGATATATGACTGAACATATCTCAAAAAGTAGTTTGGGCAGCTGTCTGCAGTATAGACACTGAAACTGGAATGTTGGCCATACTCCTGATGTTTATGGATTTTTATCTGATATTGCTAGGTTAAAAATTCTCTTGTATTTTGCTTTTTACGTCCTGTGTAAATTGCAGTAAGGCAGTTTAAACCAGGTATCCATCCCTTCTCTTGCTGACACCTCATCATTCATTTAATTAAAAAAAAAATCAGGATAAAATTGGTTGTTTGGTTATTTTACAAGGACACTTATAGAAGTGGGTGTAGTAGAAAATTCTACAATCATACATGATCTGTCTTCAAAATTATGATCTTAAGGTTTATTTTACACGTAATATATCAGCAAAGATCAGCTTGCACATAAGTCCCAATCTAAGACCAGAACTATAGCCTTATTCTGTAATGTGCACATTCCTAAAATTACAGTAATTGCAATGTCATATGAATTTCTAGATTTGCTTCAGTACAAATTTGCTCTGAGCCAGAAGAAAAACTCATCTTCTTGGTGGAGTTTGAAGATCTTTGGCTTTGGAGGCCATTAAGTATACAAATTTGAGTGTGTTTGAGGGAAGACTGAAGCATCTTGTGGGTGGAGGGTTGTGTGATATAGGGATAAGCTGTCAGATGCTGGTATATCAGGTGCAATAGGGCAGGAGAAAAAAAAAAAAGCCAGATGTTGGATAATTTGTACCCATGGTTTCACCAAAACAAGTGAAATCTTACTTAGGACCTAACTAATCTCATGAATTAGCAACTCACAGTAAGTAGTTTGATTCAAAAATATGTGAGAAATCTTATTTCTTACTATGATAGTTTCAGTAGATCTCAGATGACTTGGCATTCTGTTCTCATGCAGCAGAGCCCAGCTGAGATCCATGAGACAGACTTCAGTGGCAGCAAATTTTTCATGCATTTTCTGAAATAATCTGCTTCCACTCTGATGCAAAAGAGATTTTCCTACTGACCATCTGTTCCACATTTGGAGACTATGTGTCTCCATCTTTGTATCATGCAAAAAAAAAAAAAAAAAAAAAAAAAAAAAAAAAAAAAAAAATCAATCCCATTGTGTCTTTGAATATGACAGTAAGTGAAACTGAGAAAAATAAGGAGAAACATACATACCAAACAAAATAAGTGTTTCTTTACAGTATATTCAATGAAACTGTGCAGCTTCTTGCTGGAGAATATTCTAGTTTGATAAAACTGAGACCAGGGAAATGGCAAAATTCATAGAAAGAAAAAGCATTTAAGTTATGAAGTTATATTAAGTTATTTAAGAATGTAGAGGTTTTCTACATCTGACTTATTTCAAAGTTCTTCATGGAAAGAGACAGAATTATAAACGCTTTTATCCAGGACAGCCGAATCTTGAAGAAATTAGGTGACTTATGTAAATCCATGAGCACCTGGAACTAGAAAATTAATCTAGTACCAGTGGTCCTGTGTAGTATATCTTTGTCTTAAGTTATATTTTATACCATCTAAATCAGACATAATCTGAGTGGTCATTCACCTTGTCCCTATATATATATTGTTCATATGGCACCTCCAAATTATTCCCCTTCCTAATATTAGAACTGTTAAGGATATTGTTTTCAACATGTGTTTACACTGCTACGTATAACTCATAAGCAAGTATTCAGTTTATAATTCAACATCACACATGGTGTGCAACACACACACACAAAAAAAAAGAGTTTGGCCTGTCAAAACTCAGTCTTATTTCAGCTGAATTTCAGGACCCTGTCTTTCTGTTGTCCAATCCAGATTCCTCAGTCAGATGATTGTGGTTGAATTTGAAAGATGAGAGAGACAGAAGTAATCTTCTGTGTCCAAGTCTTAACATGATTGGAAGTTGGCTGATGATGTTTTAATTTTTCCATTTGCTTGATAAAACCTCCAGTCTTCATCACCATGTCTCTTAGCAATGGGAAGTCAGCAAGTCCATGAAGTGCTGAGGTTCCCATTTCATAAACCACAGCTTTTGTCATGCACATGTACAACTTAGCACTAAAAATGTCACATGAAGTTCTTATCTCATGAAAGATAGTATATCTTCTTTAATTCTCTTCGTAAGAGTTTTTGTCTGTTGGTTATTTATTTAGACATACGTACATAAGACACATCAAGTTAAATTTGAATGGACAACCTTATAAATGAAATCAGTCAATTACTTCTATTTAAATTCCTATCTTGCTTAAGGACGAAACTGAGCTCATTACAACTCAATTGTATATGCATATTGTCAGTCAAAGAAACCCGTGTCTTTCATTCATGTTGACCTTAAAAGTCAAAGATTAATTTTTGAAATGCCAGTGATTTTGTGGATTAATAGTTTTAATAAAACACCCCAACGTTTTGGTAAATCTCCCAATTAGATAAAGCAACTAACCAGAATCTTCAATTGACTTTATGGTGCCAAGCCAAATCTTCATGCAATTTAGAAGAGTGGCCTTGAACAGTTGCCAAGAGAGGAGGAAAAGAGTGTGGTGATTATTTTCAAATTCTCTTGACTCAGGCAATAGGAACATGCTAACCTTTACCATTGTGAGCATAGCAATATTTTGAGTTAGTCATTAATTTCAAGATTTAACATTCAGGATAGAGACTGATGCTGTTTGGTTTTTGCTTTTTGTTTCCTTTTATATGTTCTCTTTATTCTTCACATATATATTTGTAGCTTTGTAGCCCATTGTATTAGTGGCTAGATTTCCCAGTACTTTCTCATGGCCTTTCCCTAGGCAGAAAGACAAAACAAATTCCAGAACTCCAAGCCCCAGGGGTACAAGCCCCCTGTGGTGTCTTGGTTCTTCCTGGGAAGCAAGGCCAAGACCAACTCTTTGAGATACTTTCTCATGGACAGAGTACAACTAGTGCTGAAGTGACAGGGGTGGGGCAGTCCAGAGAAGGGGCTTGATCTGGGGGGGAATTGCATCACCACTTGTCCTCCTAATTGGTGCTTTTTCAATCAATTATGCTAATTTCATAAAAGCTAAAAAAATATATTCACCCCTGGAGGTGGTGGGCTTTTGTGGATATCTTTCCATAATTACCCTGATGCCCTTGAAACAAAAGATCTTATATTACCTCCTTACTACAAGCTCTTACATTACCTCCTTACTAAAATTATCTCAAGTTTCATTTCCAGGTTGGAAAAAGGCAACAAGATGCTGAAAGGAAAATTGTTTAAAATTTGGATTTACTAACTGAAAGTGATCTTTTGAAAGTGCTCACAGAAATGTGAATAGGGAAATAAGAATGCCCAATTTCTCTTAAAATGCTTAAGCTTTCAAATACAGTTTCACAATTTTCAATTTTCATTTTTTCTCTTTAGTCTTAAAGACTGGTTTTGTTTCAGGTGGGGAATTGTTTGTGTGGATTAATAGTTATTAATAGTGTAAAAATCCCCTGATGCTATTGCTTGTACTATGTTTGTGCCTAAAGGAACCCACTGAGAATATTTGGACTACTCTGTGATACCAACAGAGGTGGCTCCTGGTCTTCAAATATCTTCACTGATATTAAAATGACAGCATAGAGTATTTGTACTGTGATACTTGAAATGCTAGAAATAGTATGATATAAAGGGTATGAACATTTGTCCTCAGGTGACTTTTACAGCCTTTGTCAAATTAATTGACTAGTTTGTGTTTGAAGAAAGATAGTTTTTATAAGTAAGACTCCAACCACAATTTTAGTGAACAAGTAAATAGATTTCGACTTTTTCAAAATTAGTTGTGACCTCTTAGGATTCATAAAACTGCGGAATTGGCTGTATTAGAACATTTTATTTCATTGCCCCTCCATCCTTCTGCTTGCACTGTTCAGACTCATAGAAAGCTGGAGTATGACAGAATTTTAATGTGGAATCCTCTCATAGTCACACTCCACTCTTACTGTGACTCATATAAACTGAGATGTCCTCCTGGGATTAATGCTACACTTACATTACACTTACACTTCACATCTGTTTTTATTGTTCTTCTGATCAGTTGCATTTTTACAATGATCTCCACTTAACTGTAGTAGTTTCCTGATATTAGCTTGTTTTTGGAACACTTTTCCATGTTGGTGCAGATTCTTAAAAGAACCATAGCCTAGTCTGTGTGCAAACCTTAAACCTTAGTTCCCATTTGTTGCAGATAGCTTACTTGGAAACCTCAGTCATTTTCCAGCAGACCATTTCTACCAGATATCCTGAGTAATAATGCCTGCAATTTGCCCTCAGTTAACTTTTCTGATTTCTAGGATTGGCTCAGCTTACTCTTGTTTAAAAAAAGATGTTAGTTCATGCTACCAGTCCCCCTGTGAATTCTTTCAGAACTTCAAGAGAATGTTTCCTTCTGAAGTTTAATCTTTTCTGTCCTACTGTAAGAGAGCCTGGTTATTTTAAACTGTTTGTCTTAAGCATGCAGATTCATCTTTGTTACAGAAGGAGACAATTGCTCAATTTACTTGGCTAACACTGAGCTTCCATCCTGAAAAGCCTTTCTTCTTTCCTGCTGGGATATTATCTCACAGCGGGAAATGTGTCTTAAACTTGCATGAAGCCTTTCATTCTATATCAGTCTGGTAAGTTTACTTAGTTTATAAATGGGATAAATATGTGTACCTACCACTGGCTCTTGACAGAACACAGACATGGTTATAATTAATCACTCTGTTGTGGAACTGGATTAAGGAATATTGATCCCTAATGTCTTTAGAAGGATGTTATACATGCATGGCATTGCCTTCTTGACTGTAAGTTTTATAATTAAAGGATTATAAAATAAGATTACAGCTGGAGTTAATAAGAGTAGGTTTGAATGACAATGTACTTATCTCCTAAGGAATAATACAGAATCCTTCTTGCTTGAGACATTTAAAAACAGACAAGGCAGCTGACCTTTTCATCTCTGACTCCAAGTTTGATTTCAAACAACCTCATCAAGCATTTGTCTTTGATATTTTTATTTTGAGAAATGAATTTTTACTGTTTGGTAGAATTTACTTTGCAGATAATATGCAAAGAAAATTTTTAACAATCTAAATTTAATCATGGTCCCTTTTAGTTGAAGGCATAATACATTTAATACTTGTATCCTGAATTAGAAGAGATAGTTAATTAAGAAGACTGGTAACTTAGTATTGATATTTTTGTTTTCATACTATTGCCTTTTCTCCAAACCGGAAATGAAACTTGAGATAATTTTAGTAAAGAGGTAATATAAAATGGGATCTTTAATGATTTGAAAGCCATCAGGAGCAGTTATGGAAAGATGTCTGTCGCTGTAGAGCATGATATCAGGACACAGACTCACAGAAGGCTGAAGATTCAAAATCTCGCTTTATTATCAAAAACCTGTCTTTTATACCTTTTCACAATGAGCTCACCTAAGACGTGGGCTCGTTGGACCCATTGGTCACACCAAGATGCCATCAAGCAAATTCCCTCCTCTGGGAAAGAATGTAGAAAAATAAGATAGTTTACAATAACATGCCCTTGTTTATAACAAGAGTCCCTGGGAGAAGAATTTTTTGAAATCAAAACATGGCAGGCACAAACTGTGGCTACAGATGTCCACAAAAGCCCACCTCCTCCAGGGGTGAGTACATTTTTATAAGTTTTTAGGATATTGACATAATTGATAAAAAGCACCAATTAGGAGGACAAGTGGTGACACATTTGCCCCCCAGGTCAAGTCCCTTCTCTGGACCCCCTCCTCAGCACTAGGTGTACCTTGTCCATGAGAATGTATCTCAAAGAGTTGTTCTTGGCCTTGGTTCCCAGGAATAACCAGACAGCACAGGGACCTTGTAGCCCCGGGGCTTGAAATTCTGGAATTTGTCTTTCTGCCTAGGGAAAGGCCATGGAAAAGTACTCGGAAAACTATCTACCAATACAATAGGTGACACAGTTATATATGTGAAGAATACAGAGAACATAGAAAAAAAGGCAAAACCCAAACGGCATCAATGCTACACCTGTTTTTATTTATGGCACGTTAAAATTCACAGTTTACAATACGAAATAGATCTACTGCCTTTAATTGCTCTCAGCTTCTGGCTGCAAGATTTATCATGAGATAACTACCTCATGGGGAAGTACAAAGCAAAAAATAGTTATGTGTTCAAGAATGGATTCTAAAAGAGAGGTGTTTCTGAGTAACATCTTTCACAGAATGTGTGTTTCTTCTATTTTGAATGAGTTCAGGTAAAGAAGGGCTATTAAAAAATCTCCACATTTGCAACACCATGGTATATCATCTTAAGATGTCATCTTTTTGCAAACTGATATTAGTGGTTTAAGAAGAGCACTTTTGAGTATGTTAACAACAGAGGAAAATGTCACTGTATAGAAGGTGAGAATTTTTGTAAAATGCAGTGAATTACACTGTTAAGTTACAACTGTAGAAACTGTAGAAATCTTAGAAAACACATACAATAATGGGATTCTTTGTTATCTGTTGAAGACTAGAGAACAAAAGTATCACCAAGAAGTATAATACTCAGTTTTGCAATTTAATCCCTCCTGTCTCCTGTGCATTTGAGAAGATCTGCCCAATTAACTCCATGTCTCAATAACGAATAACCCCAAGCCTATGAAATGTCTCAAAGTTCATATTAAACATGTGAGCAGATTAAGAGGGCTTGTGAACTTGATGAGCAAGGATGAGTGTCTGTCAACAGAATCTGCTGAGAATTAAGTATGAATAGCTGAATAGAGAGACATCTTAAGGAGATTACAAGTGGGATCGATGACTGTACACTGTAAGGACAGATTGTTTAGGGACCCTTTCTTCCCTGAATAAATTAATTGAGAAGCAGCAGTATTCCAGCTTGCCAAATGAATTTAAACTATAAAGCTGTTATAGCCACAAAGTCAGCAATAATGCAGAATGAAATCCTGGAAAATGTTGACATGTATTTTGGGAAATAGGAGAACCCCAGACTGACTTTGCAGCTCCAAGGATCCAGAAACATAAAACGTATCAGGAAGAGTGCTTCCACAATCGCGGCTTTTGCAGACACCCTGCCATGCAAACTCAAGGTAGAGGATCATTTAAGTCTACTAAGGCTTGAATGCTTTAAAGTGTGGGCTGTCTCATCACTGGTTACACAGTGGCAACTGCATGAATATTCCAGTTATGCTATTGCAGGATGAAAACCCTAGACGTCTCCTTGTTTTTCTTGTCACTCACTTATGAGTAGAGTCTACCCATGAGAAGCTCCTTTTTTGGGCAGTCATCTCCCAGGCCCCAAAGTACAAAAAGCTGCAAATCTGGCAACAGAGCTATTGAAGGAAAACGGTGTCATGTGCTCTTAGATGCACTCAAATAACGGCCTGGGTGAAGTTTATTCTCTCGTAGGAGCTACAACTGTGGACAAGAAAAGGGAGAAGAAACTCTAAGTGCTCAACAGCCTGAATAGAAGTCTGAGGCTAACACAAGCTCGCACAGAGACAGAATGTCCAGCAGCAAGAAACAGATAAAACTTGAAAGAAAGATGTTGAAAGAAAATCAATTGCAATGTGCTGAAAATGTAATTGATCCATTTCCAGGGCCCAAATACTCCAAACTACCTGAGAAGTGTGACACTTGGTGTACATTTAGGGTACCTCTGTCACTTTTATTGAGTTATTCTGCATTGTTCCTGTGTGTCAGAAATAAGAAGTTAAGCAAATGACGACTACTGTGGGGTTGGGAGAACATACAGTAAAAGATGAGATTATTAAAAGACTAAGGATGGAAGGTCTTCAAAAATATTTCAGCTTCAGTTTCAAAAGTATTGGTAGGCTTAAATTTTAAGAAAGCACATGTAACTTTCTTTCTTTCTTTCTTTCTTTCTTTCTTTCTTTCTTTCTTTCTTTCTTTCTTTCTTTCTTTCTTTCTTTCTTTCTTTCTTTCTTTCTTTCTTTCTTTCTTTCTGTGGTGTGGTTTTTTCCTGTTGAGAGCATGAGCAGTGAAGAATACACCTGCATTTATCTTGCATAAATATGGAGAGCTTATATGTCCCAGTTACATGGTTAGGACAATATGAATGGGGGAAATTATGAGAAGGATTTCTTTCACATCGTTTAGTAACTTTCAAGCCTCAGTAGAAAACACTGGTCTGGTTTAATTTTTGTGATTGTGTATGTTCACAACTACTGTTACATTTAAAAGTGTTGCATGTCAACTCTGACTCATTCCTTTTGTTAATCACTTGCAGCTGAAATTTCTTCTTACTACAAAATTAATGACTGGCAAAATAGTCCTTTTTCACTCGCTTTAAACTGAAGGTAGCAGAAAATGTAGATAAATAAGTGAAGAGAGAGATGAAGTCTCTGATTAATGTGAACCAGAAAAGTTCTGCTGAATTTGGTGGAATAGTGGCCAAGGGTGGGATTTGGGACCTGTGAGATGCAGTCAGACTTCTGTTATGTCCGAGGAAGCAGCCTGTAAAGTAGCATTACCACACTGTGTTTCCCTCTCAATAATTTTTCATTAAAAACAAAAACGTCCAATTTACAGTAATTCTTGCTGTCCAGGTTAAATGTGAAATTACTATACACCTTATATGAAAAAATCCTGTCTGACTTTATTTCCTAGGTAAATCTTAAAAAAAAAAAAAAAAAAAAATTGAAAATGAATTTACATTAGAGTCATTGCCGAGGAGACAGATGAATTTATTCTGCTGTAACATGACTAAAGCCAAAAGAGTCATGTAAGAGATTAAATTCACCCACAATGTTGCTATTTTTTCCCTATTTCATGCTGTGGCTTGCCATGCAGCTAAATAACATCATTTAATCACAGTCTTTGGATGTTCTTATGCATTTTTTTTTCTGGGTGGAAGTGCACCCTTCATGTTTATTCTTGTGGCATTGTTACTCTTACCCTATACACAACCTTGTTCTTTAAACAGATAAAATAATTTGTTGCCTTTACTTATGAAAAAACTTTCTTTCCACCCAAGGGTATCAGTTCTACTTGTTTAGGGTTTTTTGAGTCAAAATAAAAATATCTTCAAACACAAAAAAACTCTGAGAGTTAACTTGAATTTGTGGAGAGGGAGAGGGAAGAGGAAAAAGAATGCCCATGATTTCCTATTCCCAATGAGACATGCAAATAAACAAAACAAAACAAAAAAAATTAAGTGCATCATCCCTGCAAGATGAAGGAGAGAAAAATAAAGGCAAAGAAAAGACAAAAAAGCACAAAGCAATCACCATTGTCCCACAGGAGACATATAATCTTGAGTGCCACTTTGGATTTGTTCCTCAAAAGAAGTGTGTCCCTGTGGCAGTTCTGAAGCTTGAAAAGCTTTGTTCTCAGCTGGAGTGACACACTTGGCTTTATTATTGATGTTCAAATATTTTGCAACTTGGGAGAATGATTCCTTAACAAAGTTCATGGGGGTTTGCTCCTTCTGAGGTGGATCAAAAATGGAAGCCACACAAAAGACTTCAGTCAATTTTCTTTTGTCATTTAAAATCTGAGAACTGTATAACTAAGAATCTCCCTGAGAAAACAATATATTTTGTCTTAAGTATGTTGCAGATTAAGGAAGCTGCTTATACTTTCCAGGAAAAATGATGAGTTAACCAAATTACTTTTAGTTCCATTACTGCAGCATTTTCATTGTATATGTTTAATTTGAAATAAGATCTCAAAATAATGGATGCTGTATTGAGAAATTGTAAACAAAGCCTGTGTCTATGTAATTGTGGTTGATATTTTGGAGATGCAATTGCAGAATTTCAGATGAACAAGTTGCAATGTTTTTTTTTCCTAAAAGATTTGAATAGAGATGAAAACAATGTTAATATATTTTACTATGTCTTTACGGTAAGACAAGTACTCTCTTTATCTCTAACAGTAACATGTATTTATTAAGCCCCTAAAAATCATGCCATGTAAATAAGCAGCTGGACAACAGGAGAGTTGGGAGAAAGCTCAACATTGTTCACAACTCTGTGTTTTGAAAGAATGAGTCTTTATGTTTCCTTACTCTTTTTTTATGTAGAGAGTTGCAAAGAACAAATACTTACTTGGATGAAGGATTGTGATCCTTATAATGGTTGAGAGTTTAAGCTTCACATTCTAAAAGTACTGTGTGCTTTAATTTCTGCAGAAGTCTCTGAAATTATATCTGTTAATATGTTTAAAGGTAATAAAACTTATTAGATTTGAAATTTATTTAAAATTTTGCAATCTGTCCCTTGAGAAATTGTTTGAGTGGAAAAAAGCATTTCTATGATCGACCACTACATATACCACTTGTACCCAAGTATTCTAAAATAATCCAGTCTACCAAAAGCAGTAGCAGTTGACATGCTGCCCAGAGGAGTGGTAGATGACCCATCCCTGAAATTTCAAGACTGGGTCAGATAGGGCTCAGAGCAACCTGGTCTAGTGAAAGGTATCCCTACCCATGGCAGGGGATTTGGAATTAAACGAGCTTTAAGGTTCCTTCCAAACCAAACCATTCTGTGATTTTATGACTTCAAAACATAAGCTGGCAATGCCAGCATAACACATTATATTGTTGTGCTGGTTTTGACTGGGATGGAGTTAGTCTTCATCATAGCTAGTAGAGGGACACATTTTGAATTTTTGCTGGAAACGGATTGATAATAAAAATATATTTTTGTTCTTGCTGAGCAGGGCTTACACAGAATCAAGGTCTTTTCTGTTTCTTGTACTACCCTGCAAGTGAGGAAGTTTGGTGTGAGTAAGAGTCTGGGAGGGAACATGAGCAGGACGGCTGACCCCAATAACCCAAGGGTTATTGTAAACCTCTCATGTTCAGTATATAAAGCTGGGGGAGAGGAAAGAAGTGGGGGATGTAGGGAGTAATGATGTTTGCCTTCCCGAGTCACAGCTCTGTGTGAAGGGGCCCTGCTCTCCTGGAGACAGCTGAACACCCTCCTGTCCGTGGGAAGGGTGAATAAATTCATTGCTTTGCTATGCTTGTGTGTGTAGCTTTTGCTTTACTTTTTAAACTGTCTTTATCTCAACCTACGGGTTTTCTCATTTTTATCCTTCTGATTCTTTCCCCACACAGATGGTGGGGAGTGAGCAAACAGCTCCATGGGGTTTGTTTCCCGATCGGGGTTAAGCCATGAAAAGTGTATAGATGACGTTGTCTTGTTCCACTAAAATGGGGTTCCATCTTTATCTTTGCTCTTCAGTCATAAATGACATTTACTGAGACTAACAAAAAGTTCTGGTGATTTTCTTAATAAATTTTCTGAAAGAAGGCTTCATGTTATGCAATTGTACATTTTATTCTGTGCTATTTTATGTAGTCTGTTTTCGCACAGATTTCAGTCTTTTCTGTCATATCTTGTTCTTCTGTTAGACTCAAGAAGCAGAGAGAAAAAGAAAATATTTCTTTCCTTAGGCTGTTACCAGACTTGTGAATATACCTAATTTTATTTTTTTTTAGTAAAAAGACAAAATAATCTAAAGTCTCAAGTGTTAACAGTTCATGGTGCATATTATTTTAGGGGAATCATTTCAATTAGCATTCTTAACTGATGTATGTTCTGTTTTTATTTAATTCAGCTTGTATGTGTCCTTCTGTTAATTTATTAAATTTATAAGTTAAATATAATTTAAATTATATTTTCATTCAACTTAAGATAATTATGATGAAAATTATACATATAAAAAATAAGAGTCTAACACTTCCAGTTGTGTCCAAAAGGTTATTTTCAGCTATTTCAGGAAGTAAATATTAAAATGATAATTTTGAAATAGGATAGCTGTAAACATTTGTAATTTTTTTAGCTGTTCATATTTGTCTTAGAGGTGCACTTGATGCTCTCATTCATAAAATTGATAAAGATATTAAAAAGGACTGGCCCAAATACTGAGCCCTAGGTAACACCTCTTGTGACTGGCCACCAATGGGTCTAACTCCATGCACCAGCATTTCACTGCGCCTGGCCATCCAGCCAGTTTTTTTACTCCTGGAAGAACATGCACCTCTAATCTATGAGCAGGCAATTTCATCAGAAGAATGCTGTGGGACTGATGTGGGATCATTTAACTAAATGGATTTCAAGCAGATTTTCAGTGTAGCCCAGAAAACCAAAAATTATCTTATTTCACAATCCTTTAGACCACTATAGGAAATAACAATAAAATGCTGGTACAAGGGATGATACCTTAATAAATTAGAGGAAGTTTAAACCTTTCTTCTCTACAGCCGGTAAAACTCAAGAAAAAGAGTATATTTTTAATATATAGATCAATTAAAAAAATGTTAGCCAGACTTCTATGGCACATCAGTTTTCTAAAGCAAGGAATAGTTCTTTGAGTACAATTGACTGCTGTAGAGGATCTGAATCCTGCTACAGGCCATTCAACCCCAATATCTCTGCAGCTGTAGCAGTTGCCATGAACAGTCAACTAGAATGAAGTAGAATTGCTGCTGTACTGTGCATAAGCTAGCAGCAATGAATACTGGACAAGCAGTTCTTTCTCAGCATAGCTTGGCACACTTTTTTTTGAAAGTTTGAAGGAAGAATGGAGATATTTTCTCTACATTTCCATGTGTGCTTGTTCATAAAACAAGGAGAGACACATGGACATGAATTAATCTGTTCAGTCTTAGAAGGGGACAATAATTCTTCCAGACTGATGTGAGTACTACAGCATTAAGGTCTCTCTTTCTTAATCATCTTTCTTATTGCAAAAAGAAGTAACTGGGATAATATATGTCTGAAGAATGTGGCAGGAGATATTTCCTAAACAAACTGTACAGTACCCACTGATTTGGGCTATGCTATATGTTCAAAACTGAAGGAACTAAGGACTTTTTTTTTTTCTTTAGCTATTTTGTACATGCTCGATGCATTTGCAAGAGCTTAGCAACTCCTTGATCCTTTTTGCTCAAAATAATTTTACTATAGGTTTCTCCACTCTGATGAAGAAAAAAGTATGATCTGTTTTTAAGTACTCTAAAAAGCATGTTGTGACAAAGGGTTCATATGGAGTTAATTTTTCTGCTTTCCTGTAGTGCTATGTTTGTTCTTCAACAATGCATGGCACCACCAATGAAGAAATAGAATTAGTATAAGAAATTTTTTACAATGTTTAGAGATAAAGATTTTTTATATTTATATAAAGTTTAATTTTTTTCCTTCCATAAAGAAGGCAAGCCTAGTGGGAGAGATTCAACTTTACCTAGGTCCAGCTTTTCACACTCATGTTTGCAGTGTCTCTGCCTCATTTGTTGTTCATTGATAGCCATGCAGTGGGAAAAATCTCATGATTAATGGCAACAGAAGACGCTTTTCAAATAAGCATAAACAGTTTCCAGAAACTATTCATTGATCTATTTATTTATTTCTGAAGATTGTTCATAACATTCAATTCTATTGATAATGACTTAGCAGTATCTCTTTTGAAAGGTGATGTTCATGTATAAATTGTACATTAACCTTAGAGTACAATGGGGAACATAATGATTATGTTGTCCTCTGAACCTACTATTATTCCTCACAAATATTATGAAAACGTATTTGTGCATTCACTATAGAGCCTGGCTGAAGGTCTTCACTCATTTTAAGATAACCGTAATTCTGTTGCTCTATATGACTCTCTAAATCTTTACCATTTTTCTGACTTTAGTTCAAGCACTTTGTTTTGAAACTTACTTTGCTGTGCTTTGCCTACCTCCTTTTCCAAATTCATGGCAAGGGACTAGGCAGCAAAAATAGAGATCACAGACAGTCAGTGGATTTGCTCCAACATGGCTCCAATACAGCTATCCAGACTTGTGTAATGACTTGTGCTGTATAGAAAGAAGTTCACAGCTGTCTACTCTCCACAGCCATGGAGAATATACCATCTCTTGAGATGTTCACAGGCCTACCTGTAGAAATAGCTAAACAAAAAAGCTCGTGATAATGCTGTTATGAGCAAGCACAATGAGAATACATTTGGCTGTTAAGGCAGTACAACTGAGAAACCTTTATGTTTTTTCCTTTAAAAAATATGTGCCAAACTGCTTTCAATGCATGGTCTTCTCATTGGACCTCACCAAGTTCCCATACATTATATCAGTTTCAGTGTGTTTTCATGCTTTAGATCAGTTATTTAATTTGAAATTTAAGCCTTGTTTTCTTGTGTAGACATAGCAGAAATAATAGTATAATTGAGTATATTCTCCATATGAAATATACATGAGATCTTTTACTATTCAGGTGTTGGAGGTACTTGTAATTATCCAGTTGACTTTTGCTATAAGGCTTTTTTTTTTTAGCTGGTAGATAGTAGAGTTCTGTGAAGAAAAGCATTGACAGTCCTTGCCCTTCCAACTCTGCATTGTAATTAGGGATACTGAAATAACTCTGCAGTTCCCTGATTTTGTGTATTGTCTTGCAAATCTCTTTCATGGCCCACTTATCAAACCAGCAAAGCAGGAAAACTAGCTTTGAATAGTGTTTCATGGTGCAGAAAGAATAGTTGTTCTACCTGCTACAAATATTATAAAGGTTCTCAGTGTAGAGCCATTTGTGCAGTAGTTTGGAAGCCGTTGAAATTATTTTTAGAATTATATTCACTGTTGGCAAGAACAATGAGACTTTTACTTGTATTTACTCTTTTTTTATAAACATTCTTATTTAGTGAAAGACTTTTTTATTGGGCATTTCACTTCAGGAATGATTAATTATGGAAGCATATTCAATGCTAAAGTATCAATTAATGGGATATGCTCTAAACTTTTTATCTATTGAAGTCTAAATACATAATTTTTTTTTTTTTTTTTTTTGCAGAACAATACAGGTGTATCTGTGTTATATATATGTATGTATGTGTACACTATTTTCTGAACTGAAGCAACTTTTGTTGCTGTTTGTGTGAGGGATAAGCTGGAATGCATGGGGCTGTGCATGGGAACTGGTGATGAGTCAGACAAGAACTGGTAGGTCAGGATTAAAGGGTAGACTAATGTATAAGGCTGTAAAATCACCAGATTAAGAAGTAATGTATGAGACCTTCTTCAGAAACATGGAAGTAACCTTGTGTTCGTAAGCCTTTGGGCCTTATGAGGATTTTCCTGACACAGCTGATAAAGGAGTTCATAGGGCAGATGCTCTATTGTACCTAACACAGGAACAGAGAATGGATTGAAAGCAGCCCTGTGCAGAAGGACTTGGACAATCTCATGGATGAAAAGCTGTAGCAGTTGCCATTAACAGTCTACTAGAATGAAGCAGAATCGATGCTGTTGTGTGCATCATTAATATGTGCAAGTATTAATATTTGCCTGCAGCCCAGAGAGCCAACTGTATCCTAGGCTGCACTAAAGGAAGCATGGCCAGCAGGTCAATGGAGGTGATTCTGCCCCAGTACTCTGCTCTTATGAGACCTGGAGTGCTGCATCCAGCTCTGGGGGCCAAAATATGAGGCCATGGACCTGTTGGAGTGCATCCAGAAGATGGCCACAAAGATGATCAAAGGGCTGAAGGACCTCTTCTATGAGCACAGGCTAAGGGAGCTGGGGTTTACAGCCTGGAGAAGAGAAGGCTCTGCGGAGGCCTTATAGAACTTTCCAGCACCTAAAGTGAGCCTACAAGAAAGGTGGAGAAGGAATTTTACAAGAGCATGCAGTGATAGGACAAGGGGGAATGGCTTTCATCTGAAAGAGGGATTTATCTTTGGTATCAGTAAGAAGCTCTTTCCTCTGAGGGTGGTGACACTAGAACATGTTGCCCAGAGGCTGTGGATGCCCCATTCCTGGAAATGTTCAAAGTCAGGTTGGGGGGGTTTTTGAGCAACCTGGCCTAGTGAAAGGTGTAGCTGCCCACGGTAAGTGGTTTGGAACTTGTTGGTCTTTAAGGTCCCTTCCAGTCAAAACCTTTCTATGATTCTGTGATTTTTGGGTAGTCCCACATTTCTGTACATATAGTTTCTCAGAATTTCTGCCCTGGTCTGGAGCCTCAGTACGTACATGGTTTATCTCTCTATTTTTTATTCTTCTCTGGAAACAGTGTTTCTTCCATGGCATATGGACTTTGAGGCCAAAGATTCCTCATCTACAGAGTTTTTCAAAGTTTGCTAGCACCATGTATAGCACTTGAGATTTCAAGAGTTTAAATTTTGTCCTTTAAACCACTCATTCTTTTAAAGTGGACACACAGAAAAGTTTTGTTTGAGGCCTACAAAACAACAATGGAGTGTTCTTAGTTGGCAGAAGACTGCACTTCAGGTGAGACACTCTCAGTCTGTTTTGAGGCTTACAGGATGCCATGGCATAGAAACAGGTTGTTTCAAGGAGAAAGGTTTGAAGAGACATTGCACTTAAGTGACAGTATTAAACAGACAGACCATTGCAGAAAATCAGGCATAGCACTGAAGTGTATTTCAAGTGTACTGAATGAAAATCATTGCATCTGTAACTTTTGAAAGAAGGTCTGTTTTTAAGACTTTACAGACTTTTACTTCGAGGGTTTTTTGTGTGTACGGTTCTTTCAGAAAAGATATGTAAACACTGGTGTGGAGGAGTGAGCAGGGTCTGATTTTTATTGCTACTATTGTCCTTATTTTGACAATCTATTAGTAGACTCTGAATAGTCAGCGAAATGTAGCTTTCAGTGATTTGGAGATTGCAGGAGGTAATGAAATGTGAAGGAAGTTGTCCATGACTAACAGATAAGTTATGTGTGCCTGTGATGAAAACAAACAAAAACAAAGAAAGGCTTCTGGTCATCCAGGACATACTAGTTTGATTGGGCGCATACAGCAGCATACTCCTTCATTGCACGGATCAAAAAACAGACACAGACATAGGTTACAGAGCACAGAATGTATATTCCTTACACAGGTTGGTATAACTCTTGAAACTTGTCCAGTGCTTCGTATTGTTGCCATGTTAATCTACTGTTTCAAAGGAGTTGTTCTGGGGAAAAAGATACAAGAGAATATCTGTCAGATGAGGCAGCTGTCAAAATAATGACTCCATGGGCTCTCTTATAAAGGCTAAGTCTAAATTTCAAAGCAGGTGCTCTGTGTGATGTGCTCTGCCTATCTTGTGTAAGGAGGATGTGGATATGCTCTTTTGCATTTCTTGACTCACTGATTATTTAAAACTGCTGTTGTTACATTTCCAAGCCTTAAACTGTATTTATGTTAACAAGTTTAATCTGTCTTTATTTAATATGGCCCCACATGTCAATCCATACCCATTGAAGTTCTCCTTCATCAATGCCAATATGTAATACCACTGACACTTTTTTTTTTTTTTAACAAGAGTAAATATTTGTTGTCACGCTTACTGAAAGGAACAGACCAGTACACTGTCCTGCCTGAAAAATAGCTCATTTCAAAGGCCTAAAAAGTACTTTCCTTCTTTTGTCATACTATTTTATTTTCTTTTCCAATTTGGATCACTTTGTTTTAGTGCCCACTGTGTGAGAATGTTCTATTACTCCTTGGCTTCTTTCTGCAGTCTTGGAGCCAGGTTTCTTCCCAGAAAAGGGAAGCGTTGGCTTCCAATAAAAACATATCAAGTAGCTAGGCAGCCTTACCATTTTGGTGAGTTACAAAAGGATTCATAGGCTGCATTTTTTAAAAGCATGAGGTCCTTGAAGAGTTTGCATAAGGCTCAGAAGAGACGTAGCTCTTGCTGCAGTCTACCTCAAGATGTCTTGTAGGAGAGACATATTCACCTTCACAGATCTGCCTTATTCTCTGTAGGCAAACCAATATAATGCTAACAGATGTTATGTAACGGAGCAATCTAGAAAAATAAAAATTTGATAAAAATAGCACTTGTTAAAAACCAGCATAAAGTGGCCTGATCACATTGAAATAAAAGGAAATGTATAGGATGTGACTGACACATCAAATATGTTTCTGTGTACTGGATTTATAGTATGCCTTTCTATATCTGACAATATTAATATCAGAAGGGACAGTTGTGGTATAAAACAATGTGAATAAGTCCTGTTTCTTTGCCATGTGTATGTCCCATGTAAACTGATTTAAATTCACCTCAAATTCTGACATCATGAGACTACATATATGCCTGGGGACAGTAGTGTGTGCAAGGGAATTAGAGGTGGATGAATAGGACTTCAAATAGGGAATTTCTAAGATTAGCTGAGTACAGAGAGTAAGTGAAAGACCTTATGGAAACAGGAAAGGTAATGTTTGAATAATAAATCAAATATAGTATTAGTGATTCTTTGCAATGTTGGAAAAGAAGTAAGAAATTAGAGGAATCAAAAAATAAATGGAAGGCTTAACCAAAGTAAAAAGGAATGAGGTGTGTAGGTAAGGTCAAAATGTTGAGTAAAGAGAAGGTGTGGAAATGCACAAACTAAATTACACCAAATTACACTTTGAAAAGGTTAAGTCACAGTGAAATGTTTTCTCAGTAATAGTTTGTTCGGTGTGACCTATCTTAGGTTTCAAAAAACGGGAACTGAATCACTGTCTTACTGTCCAACTGCAAGAATTCAATTCCTTTTCTGGGTAATGTTAATTTATTGATATGTTTTATTCTTAAAAACTGTTTGAAATAATGGAATTTTGAGTTTTTGATAGATTACATCAGAAAAGCAGCTAATTTTTTTTTCCCACACATATAATAAGATATGCTAAAATGCTCACAGATATTTGAAGTTCTTTTCTGTAGTTACTCCTTTTTCAGGATATTACTGAACTCGTAAAACCTTTGGAAAAGAACCAAGATCATGGGAATGGTGTTTTCTTACTAAGATTTTATATTTATTTATTCATTCCATTAAAATGACACCTCACAGTATATTAATTTTCAGTGTGTGTGTTTCATTATACCTTAAAGGCCTAACTTGATATTTAGTAATGGGACATGACTAGCACTATTGGTTCCTGTTACTGTGAAAATGAGACTACTTCAGATGAGAGAGCTTTGTTTAAACAGCCTAAAACCAGTTCCAGTTCAGGATGCCTTCTTAGCTCCCTTTGGCAAATAGCAGATTTCAGATATTAGTCTTTGCAAATGAATGCAAACAAAAAATAATGTATTTTAAATGTAACATAAGTCGTGATTGGCAACTTTAAAGTTTATAAATGAGAACATTGAAAATTTTCAAATGTTTCTGAGGCTAGTAGATTTTGGTCTGTCATAGGCTAGGAAAAGCCTGATTTTGTTCCAATTGGGGTCAGCTTTTTTGATTGACAAGCAATTTATCCAGTAGAAAACAAGCTGCGACTTTTGGCGGAATGCTTAAAAAGGCTGGGTGGGGGGAGGAGCGGTCTCTTTGTCTTCAGGGTGGCAGGCTGAGGACGGGGAGCCGCCGGGGCCGGGCCGGCCTCGCTGCCCCTCCCCCCACCCCGGGCGGCTGCGGCGGGCCGGGCCGGGCCGGGGCGCGATGCCGCCGGGGCGGGCCGGGCCGAGCCCCCGATGCCGCTGGAGCCGGGGCGGGCCGAGCCGGGCCCCGATGCCGCTGGAGCCGGGGCAGGCCGGGCTGGAGCTTTAGGAGCCGCTGTCTCGCAGAGAAGCAAGCAGCATGGAGAGGAGAGAGAGCTCGGACGGAGTGCCCCTTCGCCCTTGCTCTTCTTTTCAAGCCGAAGAAACCAGCGCATGGCTTCTAAACGACTCAGTTTCCCGCCGCAGAGCTACGTGGGCAGCCCGGCAGCCCGAAAAGTTTAACCCTTTGTTGCTAGCAGATGGACTTTCCTAAACATCATCTTTCTTCGGAAGAAGAACAACTATAGCGAATGAACCATAGAAAGACACAGCATGAAGCTACAGTCGGTGAAGGGAGAGTGAAAAGGACTTTAAGGCAAAGGACAAAGGAGTGGCCTAATTTTGGCTGGACATTTCTGGTAAACTATAGAGACTGAACTAGTTTTTCCTGTAACATATAAATGCTTTTGGGGGGATGTAAGGTTCTAGTTAAAAGTGATATGAAGCTTCTTGCTCCTAAAGAAAGAGGAGATTTGGTTTTGGGTCTTGAGATGATTTTGGAAACAGAAGAAGAGAATCTTTGTGTCATACTGGAGGAGGCATCCTTAAACAGTACCCCAATAAGCAAATATGGCCCATGTGCAGTGTTGAGAGAGCTGCTAATGGGTAGGATTTCGCAGTTTGCAGGAGTTCCTTTCAAATCCTCGCAGATGTAGAGCATGGGATGTCTATATAGAACCCAGAGAGACTCCTTTCCTAAAAGAACTGATAAAAGGTTATTTTTAAAATGGTAAAACTGGCTGAGGTTGCAGGTCATGTCTTTTTATGTTGAGTGAAGAAAGGTAAAAAACTTAGAAAGAAAGATGTTTTAGAAGTTTCATTTGTTGTTGTTGTTGTTTTTTTTTTCCCTCTTTTTTGTGTGTATTAATAAACTATCTTTGTAATTTAAAGATGGGCCTGTTTTGCTTTTATATTCTTCCAGTCAAATGAAATATAGAACGTGATAAAACCATCACATGGTCAAATGCAGATATGATACAAATTATCTAATTAATTACCCATGTCTACCTTCATATCTACTAAGGCAGATGTTTGAGTGACAAAGAGGAATTAAAACCATGTACTTCAAATGAAGTAACAGTTTTACCTAGTCGATATTTTTTAGTTACCAGGTGACAATCTAACAGTGTTTTACTGAAGGTGATACAGTGTAGCAGAATTTCTTGTGCCCATCTAGGTGGGCATGATGTGGTCTGAAATGAGATTTGAGCTATCCCAGGCTGGGCCTCAGATTCAGGCCTGTGTGGAAGTGGACAGGCCTGTGGCACAGCAAAAATTTAGATTAAAGTGTGCTTAGGCATTAGATAGTATAGTTACAGTGTGATCACAGTAGCTACCTTAAGGATGAAATTCTTTGCGTTTTTCTTCACACTGAATGCCAAATAGAAAACACTTGTAAACTATTTGGAACTGTATTTAACCCACCATTTCAAGATAATATAGGGAGAATGCATGATCTAACCATATTGGTCATTTTCTGCTCGGTCCAGCTTCCCATATAATAAGGGGTTCTCTGGTTTCTATATAGTGATTTTGCTTTCAAAAAATATGAATTTACCTATATCTGGTAATGCTAAATTGAAAGTTATGTAATCTGTAAATAAACTGAACTTCTGAATTTACCATGGTCATATATCCAAAAGTCATTTTGCTTCCTATTCTGTGATGACTGTATACTTGCTTAGAAAAACTAAAAACATTTACACAATATTTTTCATCAACAGGCAAAAAAACAGTGACTTAGTGAGCATTGTAAAGAGACTTATTCAACTACTGGAAAGCGGACTTCATGCAGTAACATTAACATCCTACATATTTCTTGGGTGTAGTTTGGAGTCATTGAAAATTTAAAAGGGACAGAAACAAACAAAAAAAACACCACCCAAGTCTATTAAAATTTTTATGGTTGCAGATATCATATACTTCTGCATGCATGTTTAAGTAACTTTGATTGAAACTCCTTCTTTTGATAAGTATTGAAGGGATTTTCATTCCTACTGTCAGTGCAATTTTCTCATCAGCTTCCCAGAAATCGACTTCACCTGATACACCCCTTTGGCTTTGAACAGCATTAAAGGGGCAAATAGCTGCTGGTAATCTTTTCCAGTTTGTATTTCTGTGCTTATGTATTCAAACTGTGCCCATTTAGATTTTTATGTTCCTTAGACCTCTGGGTATCCTGGAGAAGGATCCATCTTCACATTGCAATGCAGCTTTCATCTCTTGGGCAATCTACAGCCTGAACATTGAATTAAAAAGTGAGTATCTAGAGGTTTTATTTTCTGCACTGCTTTCATTTATGGAATATCACATACATCGTGACACATAGCTAAATTCGGTTATCTCAGCAGAGATGAATGACTTCCTCAGTGTTATAAGAAATGCGAAAAGCTGAAAAACACATTTTCTCTCTCTGTCCTTTAAGTGCTTTTATGACCAAACCTCTCTCTGTTAGAATAAGAGAACATTTAGTGCAATTTTGTGGTGAAACAAAGCTGTAGGGAATTTTTCATCTCTCTTAGCACCTTACTGTGACTAAATTACAGTCTGTTACCTCAGACAGGGGGTAGGGGAGAGAGCAAATCCATTGAATGGAGGGCAACATTCCTCCTGTGGAAATATACAAACTAAATAAATGTGTTATAACTTTTTTCAGAGTTTTCTGTGTGAGAATGATGGAACACTGAAATAACTGAAGACCTAGTCTGAAAAATTTGCAGTCGGTCAATGTTTGGAATATATAGGCCCTTTTAGTTTTTGTCTAACAGGAAGTTGATGGCATAGTTATGGTCATGTTTCTATGATTCAAAAGTAGCTTTTTAGAAAATCTATATTTCATTACTGGTTATTAACAATTTACATAATAATATTTTTTCCTATTAAACATGTTAAAGCTTATTTCCTGTTAAAGGAAAAAGAACCTATTTCAGTTTGAAAATGTTTGTATTTTTAAAATGTTAGATCTTAAATAAGCTTTTAATTATGGTTTTGAAAGTTGTGGGGTTTTTTTGTGTGGGTTTGTTTTGTTGTGGTTTGTTGTTTTTTTTTTTTAATAGATTTTGCAATATTCTATTGTGAAAATCTGTCATTGTTTCAACCCAGTCATCAACTAAGTATTACACAGCCTCTTATTCTCCCTACCCTCACCTTGGTGGGGAGGAAAATCATAGGAAAAACTCTTTTATCATGAGTTGATATAAAACCAGTTTAATAATTGAAACTTCATAAATATAAGAACAATAATAATGAAAAGAATATTCATAATAATAACATAATAAAAATCCAATAAAAGTAACAGAAATTATAATGAAATGGAGGGAGAGAGAGATAAATAAACCACAAAGAAATAAGAAATTCACAGTACAGTTGCTCACTACCTCATTGATCAATGCCCAGCCCATCTCTAAACAGAAATCAGCAGATTCTGACCAACTCTCCCCAGTTTATGTACTGGAGATGATGTTCTGTGGTATGAGTATCCCTTTGACCAGTTCAGATCAGCTGTCCTGGACATGTTCCCACCTGGCTTCTTGTGCACCTTCTCACTGGCAGAGCCTGAGACACTGAGAAGTCCTTGACTTAGGGTAAGGAGTACTCAGCAACAACTGAAATGGTGTGTTATTAACATTGCTTTCATACGAAATCCAACTGCATCAGCTACTAAGAAGAAAATTAACTCTATCCCAGTTGAAACCAAGACAAAATGTTTTCAAAACAATTGCAGGTGTTCATTGAAGCTTGCTGGCTAGTTCATGTCTCTTCTACATGATTAGAGTTCCTTGAAACAAGAATGTTGTTGGTCACAGAACCTCATTCATCCCGTTTGTAGCTCAAGTCTATATGAAGCAGATTTTTCCCTCAAAACCAGCTTAGTGTAGGTGATTTAGGCTTTCTAGACAGTTCCATAACTTCTATTGTGCAACTTTTCCTAACTGGAAAAAAAAAAAAAAAAAAAAAAAAAAAAAAAAAAAAGAAAAGATAATTGTCTTGGGAGAGGGAAGAGTGAAGCTACAAACCCGTTCATGAAGTTTAAGCTAGGAGTACAATGCAAAAAGAGGTTGACAATAAACTCTTTTATAATCACTTAAATTTGTTTTGTCCAGTGCAAACCTCTGTGAACTGACTGGTGGAATATATAAGCTTCATATAATCTGCAATTTAATGCAATACTAAGCAGAAGCTAATGCTTCTTGCTGAGAGACAAACTATAGCAGTTAGAAGTGTAGAGCCTGGAAGGGCTTGTTTATACACCTAGGCAGAAATGTTTGTTGAAACTATTTCAGACTTTAGGGTTTTTCTGGCTCTGCAATTTTGTGAAATACTCAGGAAAGATCAAGAACTAGGCTATACGACATTTCTCAGCTCTTTTGTAACCATGCTTTGAATTAAATTACAAAAGAATTAAAATGTCAAAGGAAATAACCAATATACTTATGTACAAGTGAAGGTTATCAGCAGGAATATAGTCAAAAGTTAACAAGAGTCGAATGGGTGTTTTTAAATTATTATTCTAAAATAAATTGCTTACAATAAACCCTCTTGCAGTCAGTGTTTATGGATTGCATTTACACAGTGGTCTATTCAGAGCAATTTGTATACCATAATATGTGTATTTCTGTAGTTTGTACAGAATACAGAATACAGACTGAGTCCTAGCCAAGCTGCATTCCAACAATACTGTATTTAATAGCTCTGTTCATTATTCTACTTTGATATTTGTTGTAATGCACTACCTAGCTGAGTTGTAATTGCTTTATCATTCAGACTGCAATCTTTAGGGAGGAATCAAGCATCTTGAAATGTGTACAGTAACATGCATTACAGCAAGAGATTTACAACTTTCTGTTTCATTAGAAGCCATTCAAGCAGCAGAATGAAACCAACCGGAGATGAGTGGCCATGCCACTAACAAATGCAGAAGTTAGTCTAACCATTTAATACCTCAAAATGCTTTCTTTTTGATTTCTGTACAAAAATTGTTTAAAGCAGAAATCCTCAGCAACCTTGTACTGCTTGTTTATGGTGTTAATGCCATAATGTATGAATGATAGGAAGACACTAAAGACTGCATTTGTTCCAAGTATAAGGATGGGCTCTGAACAGAGTTATAGGACTTGGCATTTTGAGTCACTTACACTTGGGGGCTCCTTTTGTGGTCATATAATCACATTGCGGCTGCACAGATCTCTCTGTGCCAAAAGGAAATCTGCATATATGTTTTCACTGGTTTCTTAAAAGATAGGCCACATCACTGTTAATGTTCTTATCAGAAACATCATCTGTTCATGGAAGTAAAATTCATGTGGTTATTTCTGTTGGGAGGTTATTTTTCTCCTCATTTTTATGAGTTGAAAATCATACATGTTGCAGGATGCATCCAAGAAGGTTTTAGAAACTATTTACTACTACTATTTAGAAACTATTTATAAGCTAACCATGGTTAGCTTCAGTACACTCCTGTCGCACACAACACAAAGAAATGACACTCACACACTGAGATGTCTAAGGCAGAAAAGAGGCAGTTTATTTACAGACTTTAACGTTTATAGAATTTCAGCAGTGACCATGGATTGGAGGAAGAAAGTCTTCCTCTTCAACCACACTGGTCAATTTAACAGTTTCTTTTTTATGAGAAGAATGTAAACATGCATATGCTGTTATTATAACAAGAAAGTTGTTTATATAAAATCATGAGAGACTTCATTGCAAAAGGTAAACACAGAAGGTTGAAATAGAACTTTAAAAAAACTTCTTAAAAAAACAGAGGAGAACAGCAAAAATCCAAACAACACACTCCTTGTTTCGTAATGTATATGTAGTATTTTTTGCACAGGTGCAGTCATTTATTTTCGTAAATTCTGTGTAGTAGCATAACCACCAAATACTCTTTTGAGCTCAAATGATCACAGAGTTCGTTTAATTTATATGTCAGTCTACATTATCTGACTGGCACTCTTTTTATCACGTTTTTTTATGGTTCCATTATGAACTACATGACAGTCTAATTGCATTTAATCCTTTAATGACAATGTTTAGGATTGCCTATCAGAAGCGTGAGCTTTTTATAATTGTGGCTATTCTAAATCAATCATAAAATAAAACAATACTTAGAAATGATTAGTGATTCTGAAATAACAGGTCAGGCCATCACCTGTACAGAGCATAAAATTCTGAGAACATCTGTGTTCTTAAGTGAGATCGAGCAACTGTCAGAATAATGTGGATTTCATGCTGTGGTAGTTAGGACCCTGTTAAGCACACCATAATTCTAAAATATCAAGCATCAATGTTATAAGTAGAGATTTTTAATAGAAGAGAAAGAGAAATTTGTTAAATTGATTTGAATGGGGAAAGAAGGGATATGTCTAGTTGTACAATCATCAGATGGACAAAATTTTAAGAATGTTTGGATTTTGATGGTACCTGGATAAGCAGAACTGGATTGCTCCTGTCACTTGTTATTACTGTAACTTTTAATCTTTACTAGACCACAGGATATATGCCTTGGTGCTATAGGCCTGACTACTTGGGCTCAATTGTTTTGGTGGTTGATAGTGATGTGAGAGCATAAGTGAATAAAACTCTTTTGTGTTAAAACAAACTCACCTTTCTCTCTTATAGGATCTTACACAGAGTTTTGCTATATCTGTTAGTTTCACAATATTTCTATGGGTATAAAATTACCTATGCCTCTTAGATTTTCTGCGCTTAAATTTCTTTTCAAATGAGGCAGTCTCCATATTTGCAGAAGGCTCTTCTATGAACAACCTGATGTGTGTGTGAATGTATTGAATTGCTCTCTTCCTTAGAATCTGTTAAAAAAAAATATAGTTCTAAATAATTAGAATTGTTGGTAATTAAACTAAATTTAGTCTGTAATGATCCTAAACATGTTGAGGTTACTGTTTATCACAAGCCTGCAGTTGATGTAGCTGAATACAGACTCCACATGAAACACTTCACCTTGATGTGAATGCTGAGTTTTTGGCTTGTCTTTGCACACATCCATCTGCTAGACTGTCTGTATGCTTGGTCACCAGGTGATAAAGAAATTAGAGTGTTGTCATGTGTTCGTGAGGATCCCCTTGGTGGCAAGCGGTCCTAAACGAGGAGCACATTTGTGACTAATGAAGGCATTCTGCCGCCATAATCTTGTTCCTCCCAGCTCATATTCTCTCACTGATGCATCATTCCTGAGAAAAGACCACAAAGGAGAAATATGTTTTAAATATTCCCTTTGAGAGACCCCTATGATTTCTAAACACTTTTGAGGCTTTGCACTTTCCTACAATTTTCCTAGCAGAATTTTTAAGATTCAGTTGTGCTTAAATCACAGGGCCTTGTCACATTGATCTGATTTAGAGTTTAAAATGTTTATTTCTGTAAACTGTGTATTTATGTTGCAAAGTTAATGTGCAAGTGAAGAACTGAGAGAGCATGTTATTAGGTGTGGTAGAAAATGAAATTTTTCATTATTTTTTACCAAGCTTGTGCTTGTAACAGTCATAGAGAAATGTATTATTTTACAAACTCTTTTCATTAAATGAATGTCAGTTTCCTAGGAAGATAACATAGCTCCATGAAAAGCAGCAGAAATGGGACTATTTTATGGAATTTCAGTATTAGAAATAATAGTTTCTGGAAGAGATGCAATTGAATCATACAGTGGTCATACATCATTAATACACTTTTTAATTTAATTTGTTTGTCCTTGTCCCTTTGTTTCTGTTTTGATAGAGATGCTATATGGCAGTTCTTCAATGATATCAAAGACTCCATTTTTGTGATATTTGACTGAAAAAAAAAAAAGCTTATTCATTTAAATTAATGAGTCAAGGTTTTATTGGACAAGTATTATTCAAGGTTGAGAATAGGTGTAAGATAGCAAGGGAAAGACTCTTAGCTGGTCACAGGACTCTGGTAATGCTGTGAATATGCCAGATGTATGCTCTCATTTCCCCTTTCTTTCTTAAATACATTCTTAAGGTACTATACTTAAAAATTTCCCTCCTACATGAAGTGTGCCTTATGTACTTGAGTATGGAAGTCTCCCTCTTTTCCCCAGTGTTTGCACAGAATTGTGCAGCTGAGGGAGGTAACTAGCAAATAGTCCTAGAAAAGTTGGCCTTTGTTTAGGCCAGTAGGTATTCAGACATTACATGCTTAATATTAAACCATCTTTTTAGAAAAAAGTACCATCCAGATGCCTCACTCGCTTCTACACATATCTAGAAATGATGACACAGGATGGCTTGGAAGCTGTGTAGAGACAAAGATGCACAGCTACTTGGTCCTCTGATCCTTACCTCCTAAAATCTAAAGCAATCTTAAGAGTTGGTAATCAAAATAATTTCTACACTGTGAAAAAAATTTCTTTCACTCTTCCGTTGTGAAATTGTTTTTGGATAAATATCAGAAAAAGAATAAAAATGAGCAGCTCTAAAAATAAAACAACAGCCACATCAATTAAATAAATGACACTTCTAGATATTTTGGCAGCATCCAAGAGCAAGTGAAAAAAGAACAAAAGGAAGTAAAAAGATTTTCTGAGAAATTACATACATATTCAATATGTGTTATGAAAAGGATAGTTTGTGTCAAGTGTAGAAAAAACGGCTAAAGGAATTGAGTTGAACTTTAGTCAACAGCAGTCTTCAAGACTGTTATTTATGGATTTTATTGCTCATCTAGGTGTATGGCCTGTGGGACGAGAGGCAGAATAAGTGAAAAATGTGTAGATTTAGAGAAGAAAAAGTAACTTAATTTGGAGGGGGAAAAAAGAGATAATTTTTTGTAACAGTAAATGTCTGTACATTGTCTGGTCTATAGAAGTATTTTCATTGTAAGGTCTATAAAATTATATTCAGAAAATTATTTAGTTTGTACCAAGCGTGAGGCATAGCAGACTGAAAGCTAAACTGCACCCTTATTCTGGCCAGATTGCAAAGGAGAGTGGATAGGTGCCAATAAGCAATTTGTCTTCCTTATGTTCTGTTTCAGGACTAATGTGAAGGTGCAAGTGATGTGGATTTTTTCCCAGAGAAAACTGATAGAAGTATTTTGGTCATGCTATATATATTTAAACTTCCACTAAGTAAAATGAGTAGTTTATTCTTTCTACTTGGAGTTTTTAATTTACCTGCAGCTCTAACTTGCCCACATACAACTTCACCATTTTTCTTGTATTTATTTCTGACTGTAGAACTGCTCTTGAAGGAAAGAGTGAAAGCTAACTGTAAGAATCAACAAGTCTTTTCAACAAATTAATACATGAAAACTAGGTAAAAGTAGCACTGGCTATGATTAAGTGCATCAATATCGGTTTTGTTTGCTGATGCATTAAGCTGAAATGCATTACATAAAAGGTTAAATTCTGAATATTCAATATCTCTTCACTGCCTCCTGAAGTGAAAATAAGAAAATGAATCTTATGCATTTTGCTGGCATAGATTAATACTGACAATAATGAAAACATGGAAAGAAATTGAACTGCATTACCTGCAGAGATTTTTTCAGTCAGTGAAGTGACTCACTTTTATGCCTCCTTTGGTCAATTACTCAACACTGAGAAGACACTGAAAGGAACAAAGCATCAAAGGATAACCAAACTCATACAGAGGACTACAGTTTGCTTCCCTTCTAATGGAATCTTCTGCTAGGAACTTGGAGGTACATGGTGCATGCATAAGGACTATGCAATGAATGAATTTGATAGATTGATTCAGTGTGTTTTCTTTTGCCATGGTGTCAATGCAGATATGCAAATGTGTATGGAAGAGCAGAAAGAATTTCAATAAAGGCATGGATCTAAAATTCTAGTTCACACAGCCATCCAGCCCGCCTCTAGACAAAATGCAGGAGCAGGGACAGTCTGTTGAAAGGGTGGGATTTTTTTGTTTTGTTGGTGGTTTGTTTTTTTGTTTTTTTTTTTTTTGACTTGTGTCTGGACAAATAGAAATAGAGCAACGTAATTAAACCTAAACAAAACAAAAAACACAAAGACAGATTGTCTGAGATGGAATATGAATGTTTTAAAGACAGTAGAAGTACAATTGATATTCAAGTGAGAAAAAGAGGATATATACAAGCATAGATTGTGCTAGAAGAATCAGACCACATAAATACCAGTACTGTTCATTTCTATGGGAACAACACATAGCTTCAACTGTGCCTTTCATCTTAGAATTTAAGAAAAAACAGTGTCTTTATTCAGCATATGAATCTCACTTAAAGAATTTAGTATAAATTCCTCCTGTAAAGAACATGATAGGTTACATTGTAAGACAAAAGTATGTTGGTTTTGTTGAAGGGAAGTTTTAAACCTACTTCTGCATGAAAGTCTTATGTTTTACATTTTTAATTACTCCATCCTTTTGTGAACTAAAATTCTGCCTCCTTTCCTTATTATATTCTAAAACCCAAAATTACACAGAAGAGCAATTTGCAAGCAAAGAAATTGAGATAGTTGATTCAGGCCTTTGTTTTTCATTAGCTGAAAGATCATAAATTGTCAGTGTGACAACTGCCTCTGCCTGCCTTGCCATGCTTAACTCCTTGTCCCTCCCAGAAGCAGCCTGCCCCTGTTGTTGCCTGATATTTTATGCCTGATGGTATATGGCCGCTTATATTTCATGCTGATGAAAAGTACATATGAGCTTATTCAGAATGATTCTTTTATGATCCAAAGAAGGAAATGAGCCTTCCTTAATGGCTGGGTAGTCTTAATAAGACTAAAAAAGTTATTGGTAAATACAAAACACCTTAATTTTTTTGAAGACTTGAATTCTTCAAGCTCGAGAAGCTGCGAGCTTACATAATACAGCAGTGTAAGGAGATTCAGTTTCAGGAAACTTATCAGAGTTGAGTTACCACCATAAAATCATTCATGCTACTTGTAATTCAAGGGAGTAAGGCCTATGTGTCGTACTGCTGGGATCACAGAACCAGCCCTGGGCAGGACTTGGCTTTCTGATATACTGACAGAGGGGATTTCAGAGTGATGTCTAGGATACTCTGAATCTCTTTAAAAGAAACAAACAAAAACTCATTTGGTTTTTACTTCTTAAGTTGTTGCTTTGCAACTTTACATGAAATATGGGAAAAGATCAGGCCAATTAATGTAATTCTCCAATGTGGCATGTAGAGACATTGGAAGGGAAACAAAAGAGCAGAGTGACATCAAAAAGGCCTAAGGGAGTTAGTAAGGTACAGTGGCCTGATTGGTAAAAGTGGAATTAAATTGGTGATATTTAAGAAGAAAAAAAAAGAAAAAAAGACTGCCTTCTCTTCAACAATTTCAACTGCTGTTGACAGTTGACAGCATTGATTTTAATGACAGAACAATTTGATAAAACCTGGAAAATTATTTTTAGAACCTTGTAGGAATAAAAGAAATCTCACATAACTACATGAATACAGAAGGCTTTATAGAGATGGAAGAAATTGCTTAGCATAAGCCCTAATAAACTAAAATAAAGATATCAAGAAAAAAATAAAAGTATTTAGGTTAGAGATGCATACGGAGAACTACTATGACCAGGGAAGTAAATACAGTGGCTTAATACTTTAGTTCCTTGCTCTTAATATCCAATCTCTTGAAATAACCCAAAATTTGCAAAATGACTGTTAAAATAGATTTCTAATTGAAATAAATAAATAATTCAGTTTCTGCAATCATTCTTCTATAAATGAATTGTAAATATTTTTTTCAATTTAAAAAGTTTGTTATTTTCATTAAAATATATTCTTCATATATAGTAGGAACAGGAAATATTTTCCACAGACACTTTTTTTGACAAAATACTGGGAGATCTGTTCAGTTTGGGACTATCAAATACGTAATTTAATATTTTGGTGACTCAGTAATAAGAATAAACATTATGTTAATGAATTTGGAGACCAAACTAAATTTATGATGCTGAAATTACAGTAAAGAGTATTAAAATAAAAAAAAAATCTAAACCATAGTTTTTAATAGGCTATGGTAATATGGATAACAGATTGAACATGAGATGCAATGAAATAAAGCCAATACAATGACCAGTATAATTGACTCTGCTTTACTACTCAGCTGAAACAATATTTATGGTCCCATTTAGCATAGGAATTGTAGCATGTGATTACTATTTATTGAGTAGTCCATTAGACATTATGTAAAATAATATAATTCTACTAAGGTCTTTGATATGCTAAGTTGTTGTAATCATTAATCAACATTACATAGAAAATGCAAAATTATTACCTACTCCAAATTTCTTGAAAATTTCTTTCAAGTTTTGCATATGCTGCAGCTGCTTGAGTTACAATCAGAACTCTCATGAGACAGGTTAGATTACAAATTTCAAGAAACATAGTGTTTATAGTACCCCAGGGGCTAAACACTGGAATAATCTTAGAAATAGCTTTGATTGGAAGGTTTAAAAGTTGCAGCAATGTCATTTAATGAAATGGTTCCATCTCAACCACAGAAACATACACAATGATGCTTTGGAAACATTTTTCTTTTTTTTTATAGAGGTGTATGTATCTGATATCAACAGTGTTGCCTTTGTTGTACAAAAATCCTATTTCCAGTAGAAATATTGCTGGTACAGTGTATCAGATGGCTAACTGATTCTACTTAAAGGAGCACTTCTCAGCAAAAGTAATCACTCTCTTTACAGAGAACTTTCCATAATTAAATGAACACAGCCTTTGTTCTAGTTTAAGCAACACCCAGAAATGTGCTTGTGTGTTAAGAATTTGGATAAGGTCATACATCCCAGAATAACTCTTCATACTATGTGAGATCCAGAGCATTTAAGAACTCCTACCTAGACTGTGAGATCCTGAAACCAAGAAATTACACGAAATCCACGGAAAAATCCTCAGTTCTGACCTCTTTTGTAGGTTTTCCAGATAACCACTTTCATATTGTAAGAAACTTTATTTCAGGAACATTTCTCTCATTTTTAGAATCCTTCTGTTTGCACTTCAGGAAATGGTTAGAAGTTAAATGAGAGAATATCTTTTTGTCACTCAGCTAAGAAAATTGCATTGGATCTGACTGAGATAATTTTCACCACAGCAGCCCTCACAGTGCTGTGCTCTGCATTGGTGGCTGGAAAGGTGTTGATAACACACTGGAGTTTTGGGTACTGCTGAGCAGGACTGGAACAGCATCAGCGCTGTCTCTCCAACATTCCCCCCACATTAGTAAGCTGCAGGTGAGCAAGATCCTGGCAGGGGACAGAACGAGGCCAGCTGACCCAAATTAATGAAAGGGATATTCTATACCATATGGCATCAACTCAGATATAAAAAGCTAAGGACAAGAGAGCATTAGTTCGCCTTCTAGAGCAAACACTGTGTGCTGGAGCCCTGCTTCCCAGAAAGTGGCTGGATATCATGTCCTGGTAGGAAGTGGTAGACAAAATCTTTGGGTTTTTTCTTTCTATGTGCTTTGGTAAACTGCCTTATCAGAAACTAGGAGACTTTCTCATTTTATTTTCTCTCCCGTGTCCAGATGAGAAGGGGGACTGATTGAGCTGCATGGTTGGCACCTGGCCTCCAGCTGAGGTCAACCTACCACAAGTGTGCAGTTAGTTACTCAAGATTAGAATTGCAGTCATAAACTTAGATTTTATGCTCTTCCATTACTAAGTACATGTTTCTAAAATTAATCTGTCCATGTAGATTAGCTAAAAGCATTGGAGGTCAAAGTAATTTCACAGAGATTACGTCTTCCAAGATTTTGTTTCACCCAATTCAACATGAATAAGCGTTGATAGTGTCTTGTATTAATAGTGGCATATGATAGTTCACTTTATAAATCAGCATTCATTTTCCACATATTTTTTTCCAGAAGCATGCTTATTGTAAAAGCTTTGCTGCCTTTTTTTTTTTCTTTTTTATTTTAATATCATTTCCATGTTTGGAAATAGTATTTACAGAATAGTATTTACAGAAAGTTGGGGGGGGGGGTTCTGTTTTTTTGGTGTATAGTTTTGGTTTTTTTGTTGTTTTTGCTTGTTTTGTTTTTGTTTTTGGTTGGTTGGTTGGTTTTGTTTTTTTTGTTTGTTTGGTTTGGGTTTTTTTGGGGGATTTTGGGGGGGGGTGTTTTTTTGGTTGGTTTTTTATTTTGTTTTGTTTTGTGGGGTTTTTTTTTTTGGTTTTGTTTTTTTTTAAAATAAATTTTAATGATAAAATTTTAAAGCTCCCATTCCATATCATTTGACGTAACAATTATCAAAAAATTATTCTCCTGCCAAAATTATCCTGCTGGACCTGACGGAGCAAGGCTATGGACAATCAGGACAGGAATTATATTAGATGACTTTCAGTGGTGCCCTCCTGTTGTATTGCACTAAGTAGTTTGTTCACTTTGTTGTATTGCACTGGGTGTTTCTGTTATATGTATTCACACAAAGTATTTGCTGTACCTTCCCAACAGCCTCTGCACTGCATTCTCTCTACCCAACACCACCTATGTCTCACTTCCCCCAGGTCAGTCCCCACTGGCTGGTAGACCCCATCCACCTCCTTGGCAGAGGGCATAAAACTACCCTCTGGCAGGGAATCTGTCTCAATTCCTCCAAGCTGCATGGAGCAGGTTCTGCATTAAACTGTGGGACCACGTTCCCAAAGAATTAAGAGTGCCTTTTTGTCTTTTATCTTCATCCTTGCCTCAGTTTCCCCCCGAGGATACTGCTAGCCAGGGCTAAAGCTCAGTGGTGTGGGAATTGAGGCACCCTCCAATTTAAATTATTCTGTAATTTCACTGAATGTTAAAAGAAGTTGCTTAAATCCAGATTTAATATAGGGACATAATATTTACTTCCCTTGTCTTGGACTCAACCCTGCATCATTTAAGCAGACTCCTTCTTCTTGACCAAGAAGACATTGAAAACCTTTCTTTGCATAAATTCCTGGGATTAATTAGCATAGGTATGGAGTAGTCACAGCTTCCACTGAGAATGAGACCTGGAAATGACCAATAATTCTAAAAAATCTATACTTTTTGAATTTAGAATTCAATCTTTATGACATTTAGATAAAGTATTTTCAGCTAAGTGCAACAAGAATCCATCTGTGAACTGTGAACAATAATCCTTTCTTATTTAATGGCTGTGTTGTGAATATTAAAGTCCTTAAATTATTGTCCAGATAGAGCAATAAGCAGTAATATGAAAAAGACCAACAGGAATTAATTCTATTCTTGGTCCTGCATTAGTATGGAAAACAGTAAGATCTGCTTGTGCATACTGAATGATGTAAATACAAGGTAAAATTGAAGACCTGCTTGTTCCCTAAGCAGTTTTTGTCCTGTAGATGGAAACAAGTAAATCAAGGCAGGAGAGGAAAAATGTTACTTGAAATACTGTATAATTTGTTTATCTAGTATGCAAAATCTAAATCTGAATTCTTCCCTAGGTGTTCTTAAATATAACGCAAGCATAGAAATTTTCCAGTACAAAAAGTATTCCTAAAAGTTTAAATTAAGATGCTATTACATAATAGTATGTGGTTTCTTTGGGCTGGCCAGATTTGGATTACCATTATTTTCTGTAGGAAAAGTGAGCATAAAACATTTGTTTTATACACTTTTCCAGGTGTTTAAATAATTTATTACATTTTAAACATTCAAAGAAAAGAGTGAAATGGGAGTTCCAGGAAGAAGAGAATCATTGTGGTTTTAACTGAGTTCATGGACAAAGTAGGCAGTTGTAGGCATAGAGAAAGTCATTTTTATCTCCTTCTAATCTGCTATTGAGAATACATGAGCTGGAGTGGAAATAAAATCTTGAGAAATGGAAACACAAACCAGATGAACAATTTTACACTTTTAAGGAAAAAACATTTTTCTAATAGCAGTATTAGAACAGGGTCCATTTTGAAACCTGGCTTCATCAATTTGGTTAATATGCTTTGATGGATACACCCATGAAAAATGCATATTATTTGTTGCAGTTTCAAGGTGAATATATGTATAGTTTCATGGACAAAGACAAATTAAGATTTTATACTGATGTTAATGTTTTTTTTGTTCAAAAGGCAATCCTTAAAACACCTACCAGTCCAATTTTAGCATTACCTAATGTTAAGTGTTGGGATTCTTTTAATGGATTTTGGTTTCAGTTTATATTGGGGGTTATGCTTGCATGTAAATTTTTGACACAACAGCTTTTTTTGTGATTTCAAGTTCAGTTTGAAACTTCTGTATCTGTGGTAATCAACATTTAGCTGAACATGCAGTTCTGCATCTTCCTTCTACCTTTTGCATGTTCTTACCTAATCTTGCATGAATTGATTCAAAGTATTTTGAACTTTACAGCAAATGTTCTAGGTTACTTGATATATGTAGGTTTGTCTTAACTGTTAATGTGATGATTCAGACGGTTGAAATTATATATTCCTATCCGCAAAGATACTAATGCAATTAAATAGATGTGCTTGACATTTTAAAACGTTAGCTGGTGCACATTATTGTCCAGTGTAATGAATTATCCTGTCAGGAAATATAAGTAGATTTTATTTTTGTTTGTTTAAGTGTGACTAGGACTGAATTATCTTTGAATCATAGAATACCAGGCTAGAAGGGGACTTCAGGGACCACGTGGTCCAACCTTTTTTGGCAAGAGCATGATCCAGACAAGATGGCCCAGCACCCTGAATAGCTGAATCTTGGAAATGTTCTGTATTGGGGAACCCACCCTTCCCTGGGAAGATTCTTCCAATGAATTGTTGTCTAATTGTGAAATTTTTTTCTTTTTTGTCTAATAGGAATCACCCCAGGAGTAACTTTTACCTGTGACTCCTTCTCAGAAGAGAGTGTCCATCTGTTCTGTAGTCACCCTTTAAACACTGGAGCATGGCAATGAAGGCTCTCCTAAACCTTCTTTTTTCCAGGTTGTATAAATCATGTTCTTGCAGCCTTCCATTGTCTGGCATGCTTTCCAGACCTTTGATCATCTCTATTGCCCTTCTCTGAACCCTCTTCAGACTGCCCACATCTCTTTTGCATATTAGTCACTAAAACTGAACACAATATTCCAGGTGTGGTCTCCTGACAGGGGAACCAATAGAGTTATAGGCAACTTTATTCACACATATTCCCCTTTTCTAAGGTCATTAATAGTTCAGTCTAAGTATCTACTACTTATGATGATATCACTGCTATGTTCTCAAAATTTGCATATTTTACGTAAGTATACAAGGATGTATCATTCCCAGAATTCTCCCACTGGTTATAATTTACACTTTAATATTCTTTTCTCTCCACTGCAGAACCAGCTCTTGCATTATTCTCTCTGAGATGAATTTCAGTATTTACCCCACTCTCACCTTTCCATCCTTTCTTATTTTTCTAATGTTAAAATAATTTATTGGAATCTGGTTTGTAACACCTTGGCATTTTAGTTTTCTGGTAAAAAAAGGTGGTTCCAAAGCCTATATCTACTGCATCTCAGTTATGCCTGTATTTCCTTCTCTGTTTCCCCAGCTATTGTTTTTTTACATATAGATGAGAGCACACCTTTTTTTCTCATTGTTTATTAATTTTTCCAGTGATTCCTTTTTCCCTCTCCTCTTTAATTTCTTACATTCTCATGCCACTTTATTATTGTCCTGTTTTTGTGTTTTACCTTGGTTTTAGATTACCTTTCAAATTATCATATCATGTAAGTATCACTTTCTCCAAATTCCTTCAAAGCTGAATTTTTATGTGGGTGGGTTTTTTTTTCCTTTTTTTTAATATAAATGAATATTTTACCGAGGTTTTAGAAGAAATTTTAGTCAACATAGTATTTACAAGTAATTAATTCACAAATAAACTTGCTTTAGTACTCATGTCATGATCCAAAGTAAACGTTTTATTCAATAAAACATGTTTTATAAATTCTGTTTAAGTCCTTTACTACAAATATATGTTTATATATTTTTTCTGATTTTGATGAAAGCTTTGTTACGTGTGAAGAATACATCTTATCCTCTGAAGCAATTTCTCATTTGAAAGGCCTGAAGATGATACATATGCTTTGGCCAGCATTTCATACAATTAAAGCTCCAATTATTACTAAATGTAAAGATTCATCGAATTTGATGTATTATAAAAAAATGCACCTGTGTGTCCCTATCACAAAAAACCAAGAAAGACTGAATTCCTGGGCATACTCTTCTGGAATGTGAAGACAGTATATTATGTTCTATCTCTTAACATTTCCACATTTCATATTTGCTTCTGACTGTCAAACTAAATGAAATTTGCTATGATAAATGTTTTAACTTCTATCTTCATAAGTCAGTTCCAAATCTATGACCAGTTTCCTTATTGAGCCCTGGAGACTTATAGCAATTATTGCTATCATATTTTTTTCTTGTCAGTTTCTATCCTCACAGTTTGGGAAGACTCTGCCTTTCTGGTCATTTTGTAGAACAGATATCTTTAAATTGAGGCACTACATTAGATTTTTTTTTTCTTTGTGTTTTTCTTTTCTCAAAACTGTGCATTGGGCTAAACTTTATCTTTTACAAACAGCTTCCTGTTAAGGGCAGCTTCTAGAAAAAGCTCATCTCCTTAAGACACCATGCCTTTTCAAGTTCACACACAGGCTACTCACTCCAGCTTACTGACAATGCAATAAAATTCATACTGGGCTGTCCAGAAAATCAGTTTTCCAAGTACTTTCTCTCTACATGTGACCAAACTTCTACCAGTTCCAATTGCTGTGAGGGAACACAAAAAGGAGGAACTGCAAAATTTCAGTGAAACATGGACTTGCCAACAGTGAAGAAAACAAGCTGTAAAATGTGTCAGGAAATACATAAAATTACTCCAAATAGATCCAGAGTGAAGAGGAGGAAACCATCAATATGATAAACAATCCTTAACCTCCTAGGAAAGGATGAAGGAAATGCTGTGGTTTTGCTTTATCTTCCCCCTCACCCCCAATAGTCCAGATTGAAGACATCAACCTTAGGGCCTGGCTGGAGAGCAGAAGAGTGACTATAACATTAAAAAGAGGCTGTTACTGGGAAATGTGAGTAGTTTAAACTATATTACTATTTATTGATTTTTTTTAATAGAATACATTTTTTCTTTGAGATTTTCTTCCTCTATAATTGGATCTGGAGTTCTCTAATTCATTGATCAGTAGGATTTCAGTTATAATAATATATAATAACTAAATCTTGACTTAACATAAGATAAGTGAGGATGGGCTTTTTTTTCGAAGAGCAGTTCATAACAGTGTTTTGAGTATAAGTCTTATGTTAGTTACTTTCTGTTTTTAAAGAACACTTTCAGATTCGAGCAACCTGAACCACACGTTCTGAAAAATTCAGTTGCAGCATACTGACTTGGGGGGTAATCCTCTTGTTCAAGAAAAAAAGGCTGATTCCCATTTCTCAATCTGAAGCTTTTTTCCATGTCTCTACAAGGTCTTTGTACTCTAAATGGCTTAGATTCACAATAGACCAGGATCATTATCCATTCCTGCTTCTGGCCTTTGGTTTCCACATGGCACTGAATGTATTTAATGAGCAGGTATTCAATGACATTCTTAGCTGCAGTCATAGCAAGCTGTAACCTTCAGTCTGTCACTTCAGACCTCATTTGCCACAACACAGCGGTGTGATCTTGATTCAATTTTATTATGAAGTCTGTTGCTAAGGAATGAGAAAGGACATGATCTAAAGCCATGTATGACAGTAAAAGGGAGAACACAGAAATTATGAAATTGTTGAGATGGTAACAGCAGCTCAAGGATTCAAGAGAAAATAAGAGTCTATGACATACCAAGGAAAAGGCAGTCAGCATGCAGATAACAATTTGGTAAGCATGAGATTTAGCCATTCCGAGAAGAGGTAGAGACCACCTTCTCCTGATTTTGTGGGACTGGCTGGCCACCAGGGACACTGTAGATAACCTGATAGCTGTGTTTTGCTGTGTGATGTGAAAAATGCCTGAATAAATTGTTACACTGGTAAAAGTTCTGATTCCTAACTGTGGTGATACAAAAAGAGATGCTGCAGAAGGCAGTCTCCCCTCTAACAGGTTACAGCTGTGTCAATTATCTAAGAGTAGAAACACCTTGCCCTCACAGCCTTGGGCATGATAAGTAGTGAGTTAACTGAGTTGGAGTTAGTTGGAGTCTGCTCGTTGTGCTGTGAAGACCCAGGGACAGGAGGTCGTGGCAAGGGCTAGAGAAGGTAAGATACTGTAAGATATTGTACTTAGCATAGACAGGGTTAGGCGGCCGTGCTAGGGGCAGGATGGAGCCGGACTCGGAACAGAAGAAGAGAGACAATGCTGGAGCTCTGTGGAGCTGCTCTTAGAAGCAACAAAGAAGAAAGATATAGGAGACTGTTTGTTTGTTTGAATAACAAGATATAGATATGTGAAGCCTTCTGATGATTTTGGTGAAGCACCTCGAGTGCCGTGTCCGTGTCGACTGGCACACATGCCAGCGACTGCGACACCTAACTGTCAGATCCATGTCTTTGTAAGTGACTGGTAAAGGATGACTGTTTTTCTTTTTCTCCAAACAGTTTCTTGCATGAACAAAACAGGAATGCTCTGTTCTCTAGCATGGTCAACAGATAGAACTCCTAAGAGCACTATTGAAGCCTACAGCAGCAAGGATTTTGATCAGACTCATCTCCTTTCTATACAACAGCCACCAGACTGCCAAAATATCCTTTTGTTTCTTGTTGACATGAGAGTATGTATTCTCATCACCCGTTGGTGCAGAAAGTTGACATTCAAATCTACGTAGATGTTATATAATTAGATGCTTGCTTCCTAGAGATGTGAATCCATGCACAAATCTATACACTGGAGGAAAAGATCTTAACAGTGTATAGAAAGTATGTCCTTTCATGGAGTCTCCTCCAGTCACAGGCTCATCTCCCATTCATCCATACTTGTGCAGGGAGCACAGTTGGGATGTGTAGCCCAAGTATTGTGAAGACTTGGCCATCATATGCTGGTAGTATTCAGAAACTCAGGCTGGTCAGGTCATCCCACCTTTCCTTCAGACATTGCCATTTCAACTACTCCTAAGAATTAGTAGTACTGTTTTCTGTTACTGCAGCATGAGGTATCCCCCTATTTTACAACTGAAGGGCCCGTCTTTAGAATTGGTGTGTGGGCCACATAATCCATCATCCAAATCTACCTCCTGAACAGCAGAAATCAGCTATTGCAGACTCCAATAAATGATACATGGACAAATGTCCTGAAACCAATCGATGAGGATGTCACTGAAATCACACTTTTCACATCAGAGTCCATAAAAGAGCATTATATATTTTCTGGGTCTAAAATCCATTTTGAATGAATAGTTGCTTTGAATACATATTGATAATGATTGATAATGAATAGGAACTATGCACTGGCAACATGTATTGCTGTTGAAAATCAGTCTAGTAGGTATTTTGAAGCCTGGAAATGATCTGATTGTTCAGTTTCTTAAACACTGAGATCAATGTCTAAGTCTGTAACAGATAAATATCTTTTTATGCACATTAATTTGTGATACCAGCAAAATACTTCACTAGAATTTCAGTGATCATCATTCAGGTTCCTGGATGTTGATGTTTCCTGGGTTTAGATAGGAAAGTAGGTCTTTTTTCTTTCAAAGGAACTCTTTTTAATAGCAAAAAACTGTTTATCACATTGATCTGGCAAAGTGAACACATGTCTGCTAGGAATTTCTCTTGTTTTCAGTTCCTCAGGATTAAGTTCTTCCCTTCTTCTAGATTAAAGAAATACGACTTTTCTGTTGGTTCAGTAAGCAGTATTTCAATCCTGTTTTTCCAGTGTAATGTAACAGAACACTATTCTCTTTTCTTCATCAAAAGTGTTTTAAGACTACCTAGAATTCATGCTTTGGGACCCTCTTCCTCATCAGCACTTGCATATTTCTCCTGATAAGCATAGCTTTTTCAGTCATGGCTACTTGTTTTCTGTCATACTTTTCTCTGTATACAGTATTCCTGTATTTATTCCTGCAAGACATCTTTTGTAAGATTCAGACTTACTGGTGATTACCTTCAAAATGTTTTACATAACATCATCCTTTTCTGAGTTCAATTATACCACGAAATTGACTTTACTTCTTCCACCACCCCTAAATCTGTTTTTTTTTTAAGTTGTGTTGTGGCATACTAGATGCTAGCAATTTACTATATTACTGTATGGTGCAGTGAAAAGAAATTATATGAATTGGGGTTGCAATTTAATTATAACTATCCAGTTTTATTTCAGAGACCCTGGGGGAAAATAAGTAAACAGAAAAAAAAAAAAACCTGCAAAATTTCAATTAGAATTTGAAACCTCTTGAACATTCTCGGTGAATTATTTTATTCTCTTAATCTGAAGGTCATGTTGATCATCTATGTTTGGATTTTTTCAAAAAAAAGTTATATCTTTAATAACTGTAATAAACTGTATTTTCAGCTATTTGGTAATTACTTAACCATTAGCATTTATCATGTTAGGATAACTTATGTAATTGTCATAAAAGCTATGTTTATTATTGTCAGTGATGCATCCTGGAAAAACTGCATTTAGAACATCTATCACTTCATTGCTGATACCTTTGTGTACATTCAGTACAATTTAATCCTTAGTGAAATAAGGGTTTTCCCAGATTTTAAGTTTTAACCTAATAGAAAAAAGTTGATACTTGTCATCTCAGTTTTGCATCGTAAGTGTGTTCAAATAGTGATTGAGTGCCTCTTAACTCATTTATTTATTTGTTCATGTTCAGCAGTGCTGGGGATTAAGCAGTGGCCTGAAGAAAGCTTGATTTTAAAAAAATTATTTTCAGACCTTGAAAATATAAACACAGCTGGGACCTACATGTTTTTCACTAATAAGATGAAAGAAAGGAAGCTAGGAAAATAGTTCAGAAATATATCTCAATTTTAATAATGGTATTTTGTTGGTTTCAAATATGTTATGTTTGTAAATCTCATTAATCTTAATAGTGTGTTGTAAAAAAACAATGTTATCAGCCTGTAGGGTTTAAACATGTGTTATTGGTGCAGGCATGAGTGTATATCATCATATGTGCTCTATATACTTATTTTTACTTTCTTGTTTAAAAGTATTCAGTTCTTAATACTTGTTTGGGGGAAGCTTAGTATCCAGCATTGCCCTTAGGAGAAGCATAGCAAAAACTCAGCATCACTTGAAGAGAAGCTGAAGACCGTAGGCATGGTCTTACCAGTCTGAATTCAGGGCAGGACACGGAATGTTTCCTAAGTGCATCAGTGTGATTTCCTCCTGCGTCTGACCATGGAGACAGCAAAGCTCAACAGAAGCAATCTCTGTAAGAAGCTGTGAGTTAGCAGGAGTTTCTTTATGTGCATTGTAAGAGATGCTTCAGCCTGAGGATCATCTGCTTCATGTATCTTCTGAGGATGAAGCAGTTTGTTCTGGTTTGAATTTCATTTGTGGAAAAGTGCTTGATTTAGCTAAGGTTTTTCAGTCTTGTTTGGCTTGATTTTTACAGATTGAATAGTTGTTTCTGAAAGTGCTCCTTTCTAAATTAAATTCTTAGGCTGGCCTTTTTTCCTTTCTCACTCTGTTCTCCCTCCAGCTTTGCTTATTTCGTACACGAGTATTTGTTTCTAACTGTTAGCTGTGCAGGGCTATATTCCAGACCTTAAAGAACTTCTCTTCTCAAAACCTTATGATTTTATCTGCAGCAGTGATAGGAAGCCTGGTTGTAATGTTGGGTGCAAGATGGAGATAGAAGAGAACTGAATGCGTTATGTGCTCTGACATAGTTTTCTGTGGGATCTGGAGAAAACATCTGTAATTCCTTATTTCTTCCTTCCTTATCTTTAAAGTAGAGAGGTGGACCTGGAGTTATTTTGAAGATAACCATAGCTTATACACAACACTTTGAAAGTGGTAATCACTTCCATAAAGTTAAATCTGTCTCTGACTCGGTAACAATGTGCAAGACCATATTATAAATTAGAAATCCTTACTTAGGTGCAGAGATATGAACACATTCATACAAGTTGAGCTGTTGAGTAACTGTATGTGCTACTTTAATAAACTAAAACCAGCAAGATTAATCTAGAGTTCCATAGTGTGTCTTGAAGAAAATTACTTTGGGAGATAGGAGACCTTGCAGAAAAATACAAACATTGCAAGTTTTTTATCAAGGTTATTTCAGAAGTTTCATCACTAATCTAGACATGTATTATGTTTCTCCTTTATTCTGCTAATGGATAAAGAAATAGAGTGACATTATATTCAACTAAAAAGATATTGATTGAGCTTGTTAAATACAGAGTAGGGATACTGCATTTTCTGTGCTACTGGATCAACTAAGCCTAGGCGTATTCAAAGTATGAAAACTCTAAATTGCATTTATTCATGAAAACTTTGTGAAATTTTTTCCACTGATACTAAGTAAAGATCTACAGAATTTTAAAAATATAATATGTTATATTTAAGCTGAGAGTGGTGATTACTGAGCAGAACAAAGAACTGCCAGCTGAAGTTTGAATTAGATTTCTAACCTACTAAGACAGTGCAAACAAAAAATCATTTAGCATACTCTTTCTTAACAACTTTTGTTTATAAGGATAACTCTGAAAAAGAATTTTCAAGGAATCTAGGGGAATGTGGAAAAAACTTCCCAAGCTGGGTAGGTAGACGAGTCTGATGATATAACAGTTATATAATCTGTAATAATTAGTTATAATTACTTTTAAAAATATTATTTAAAAATAAATGCAATATTCCTAGGAAGGCCTTAAAAAGTTTCCATGCTGTCTTCAGCAACAGAAATTCTTTATAGAGAGACTGTTATTTACATCATAATATGTGTCTAATTGTTCACAATGAAATTGATATGATTAAGAAACATCATCAAAACTTGTGCAGACTTTAAGAAACTTTATAACGGCCTATATAATTTGATTACTTTGCTGTGTTCCTACACAATAGATAATCACCCCCTGATGCTAACAGCATATGTGTTTTGGACTGTTTTATTCATGAACACTGCAGCCAGCAGCATTAATTTTAAGTTATGTATTTTAAGTGTAAGAGTGTGCCTTTGTAGAGAAAGGAAATGCTGTGAAATGCTGGCTGTGTAACACCATGGCTGTGGAGGACATGATAGAACAGGAGGACATTATCATTTACGTGTATTTATTTCTTGAAATATGGATTGCTTGCCTGTGACACTTCATATATAGGTAAAGATATGCAGCAATAGGGGTTTTTTTTTCAATCAGAGAGTGAAGTAGGATATAGTGGAAGAGAAAGAAATATTGAGTTTTCAAGATAAAAACCAAAAGTTTTTCATGGTTCATGACCAAATCAGGGGGGAAAGTGTTAATTTTTTACTTGAAATAAAACATTGCTCTTGTTTCAAATATCCATTGTTGCCCTTAAAGCCTTAAATTATGTCAAACATAAACAATTTCAGGATCAATCATTTAAAAAAAAAAATCCTTGCAAAATATCTTAATATAGGTGTTTTCAGGTTTTCATTTAAATAGAATTCATCAAAAATTATTTAGTTAACTTTTCGTATTATCATAACATAACATAATGTTATATAACATAACATGTTATATAACATAACATGTTATATAACATAACATAACATGTTATATAACATAACATGTTATATAACATAACATGTTATATAACATAACATATATACTACATAAATGTTATAACATAACATAACGTATATATTACACAAATGTTATAACATAACATTTATGAAATTTCACATATAGCTGGTAACACATTTGCCAAGCCTTACTTAAAAAGGAGTTTTTCTCAGCAAGTGTATGTCTGTTAGTGAGAACAAAACAAAACAAACGACAAAAACAAAACAACAACAACAAAAGGGTCTGTCCACAGTTCTAGAAACTGTGTCCTTTATTACGGAAAGTGTCACATGAAAATCTGACTCAAAACCAAAATGTGATTGTAAGGTAAGAGGTGAACCTTCCAAAAACTTAGAGGTATGGGAAGGGTCATTCCCAAGCGTCTGCAATTTGCTGCCAGCTGTGATCCAAGTTTGCTCCAGTTGCTCAGCCTCCCAAGGGTGCTGAAGCTGAAGGAAAATTCATGCTAGGAGGTTAGATGGATCTTTAGGCTATCTGCACTAAGAATGCTTCTGGGAATGGTTGCACCAAAACTGTTTGCAGCTGGCAATTGACAAATCCATATTTTATAAGGCAAGCCCAGGAGACTCAAGGTACACTGATGAGAGATCTGCTGGTGATAGTCAGCCCATTCACACTGGACATGTGATTTAAACATGTAATAGGAGAAATGCTTGATTTTACTTCTCTGCTGTGGCACTGCATTTCTGTGAGAGAAAACTGGTTTCTGTTTTTGTTCCAATGTGACCAATGGCACTTTATTCTGTAATGCTGCCATATCTAGAGTCCATCAGTAAAATTATTTTAATTTTGATGTTTAATCTTCTACATTTTCTGTAACTTTTTTTTTTTCAAAATAATATGCCATCAAGATCATCTAAAAGATAAAGGCATTACAAGTTGTGTTTCTAACACTATTGAAAATACTTCTCTTATATAACACAAGATATGATAAATAATCTCTGCTGTACTGTGCAGGTTTATTGTGAAACTAGCAAGTGTTGCTGAATTGAGGACTTTAACACAGCTTGAAATTACAGAGGGACCTTGTACACTAGCTATGTATTATTACCTACGTTGTAGCAGCTAAAACTGAACATGATTTATTAGTAATATAGCAAACCAGAAAATAGATATGCTTAACAGATGGGAAAAGTGGGGGAGGTTCAGCAAAAAAATGTTACAGTATGTAAAATCCTAAAAATCTGCTTTATTAGTCTTGGAGTTTTTACTTAGCAATAAGACTTCAGTGAAAGTCTTGGAAGTATTTTGTTGCAAACATTTCTAGCAGAAAAGAAGACAAATGGACGGCTGTCAAATGGACAGCATCAAACTGACAAGTAAGTAGAGCTGTGTGCTTGGTCACTAAAAGAGTGTAAAACTCAAAAGTGTGCCCTGGAAAAATACCCAGAAATAAAAGGTTTCAGTAAAGGCATTCTACTGTGCTTTAAAATCCTTGAAAATATAATAGTATCTCTTTTTCATAATGTCTATTTACATTTAAAAATGTGACTGGAGCTAGCAGAAATTTACGGAAGTACGAACACGGATTTTCAAATCAGCAAATTTTAAAACTAGAGTTTTATTCTTGTACAGAAAGATCTTCCTCTCATCCAGTCCAGTGCTACTGAGACAACTGAGTCTTTCTATAATAGAAGATTGCCACAATTTAAGTTTTATCAATGTAACTATTTATCAGTTGTAATAATCAATAATTTTCAATAAATCTTAACGCAGTCTTGCCATAAGAAAATTAGAATCAAACCAAATATTCCAACAATTAAAAACAAAGTAGTTTTTTTTCAAAGTGATTGAACTGCATCATATTAGTCCAAGATATCATATATTGACCATTTTGCTAGAGGGTTATTTTTCTAACTACTTTATTGAAATTTTATTGAAATTTTAAAAAATCATTCAAATTATACTGTCTTGGGTTTCAATATGTAACCAAAAGTGTGCATTCTATTTGCAATCTGTTGAAACTGGTTGAGGAGGTGTTTTTCTTTATCTCTTGTATAACCCATTCCTCATAACTCCAGGGGGGAGGGGGCAGGTGCCTTCTGATAATGGGACAGCTGTTAAAACCAGGTAGAGCAATGTTCCTTATCTCTTCCACGACCCATCCTCCCTCCCGGGGATATCTTCTGTTAGTGGGCCATTAAGGCTCACAGCATGACTGATAAAATTACATCATCCCATTGTAAGATGCCTGACCCAGTGGGAGGAGCCAAGCAGTCCTACCTGGATAAAACCTGCAATTCAGAACTGCAGGACAGCCTGTTTTTTCACTGGATTTCCCAGAGGAAGACCGGACCCTTCTTGCCATCACTGGACCCTTCTACAGGATCATCTCTACTCCAAGAGAACCACATCTGCCACTCCAGGAGGACTTAATTGGACTGCTTCCAACACCCTGACCAACAGGGTATCAGGGCATTTTCTGACTCTATCAGGGTTTCTAGGATTTTGTTTGTTTGCTTGTTTTTTTTTTGTACTACTGCATTTGTATTTTTAATATTCCTAGTAAAGAACTGTTATTCCTATTCCCAAATCTTTGCCTGAAAGGCCTTAGTTGCAAATTTATAATAATTTAGAGGGAGGGGGTTTTACATTCTCCATTCCAATGGAAGCTCCTTGGTGGGTACCTGTCTTTCCAAACCAAGACAGGAGAGCCTCAAATGAGAAACAGGAAATAATAGGTAGCATAAGGAGCAAAAATGACAATCACAGAAAAGTAAATACAATTCAAATAATTAAAAGGAAGGAGAAAAAAACCTAAGAAAAACAGGTATGACAACACTTACTTAAACTGCCAAGCAAGTTTCTTAATTTTGTATTCTCTTTTCTCCTTTTGGGCATTCATTAAGAGAGCAGGTTTCCCGGGCTTGACCAGTTGCTATGAATTACGCTTAGTTTTGGTCAAATGCTTTGGATTCAGTGCAGACCACAGTACAGTACAAAGTGGAATTTCACTTGTGTGATGGTTTCATCACATTCTATATTTCATTTGACTGGGAGAATATAAAAGCGAAACAGGCTCATCTTTAAATTACAAAGATAGTTTATTTACACACACTGAAAGGATGAAAATAGGAAGGAAAAAAAAACAAATGGAACTTTTAAAACATCTTTTTCTTCCTTTTTAAGTTTTCACTTTTCTACACTCAACATAAAAAGACATAACTTGCACCTTTAGCTAGTTTACCATTTTAAGATAATCTTTCATCAATTCTTCAGGAAAGGAGTCTCTCCGTTTCAATAGAGACTTTGTCCACAAGGACTTCAAAGAACTCAATTCTACCACTTACAGTATTCTTAATACTGAACACGTGGGCCCTGTACTCAAATACACTGCAACACTGGGGTGTCGCCTTTTAAAGGTGTCTCATCCAAGGCAAAGGGTTTTTTTTCATTAAATCAATTTTACTCAGTCCATTACACAATAACTTTGCTCAAAAATCTGCATATAAAACAATCACCTCTCCAAATTACATATCTTTCCATGGTTTAAAGGAACAACCCAGTTCAGTCCCTATGTTCTAGAGAAGTCTAGTTAGAATTTTCAGCCACTCTTCTTCCTCTATCTCAAAATCTTTTTCACTCTCTTTCCACTGACTTCAGCTCTATGCTGTGTCTCCTTATGGTCTAATCACTGTATCTGTCTTTCGTTCAGGGAAAGGCCGGTGCTCAGAAGAAATCTATTTGCTAGCAGAGAAAGAGTTAAACTTGTCAGGCTTGTCAGGCTGCTCACGTGATCTTGTTGCAGCGGGAACTAAAAAAGTCTGAAGGCCACGCTGTTCTTTTCGGCCTGGGGGGGGGGGGGGGGGAAGAAGCATTCTGCCGCTGCCAGGGCTTCTCTTCCCCTTCCCCGCTGCTGCTGCTGTTCCTGGGGGCCACGCCTGGGTTGGGGGGGGGGGCGGTGATGGTAGAACACTCTTCGATCCCGGTCCCGGTGACAGAAGCGGCTGCCGCAGGGGCTTCTCTTCCCCTCCCCCGCTGCTGCTGTTCCCAGGCTCAGACACAGCCAAGCTGCGCTCTCAAGAGGCCCAGGCCGGGCCCGGCCAGGGGCAACAAGGCTTGGGCCGAGCCCGGCCAGGCTCTGTGCTGCTCGATGTTACCTGTGATCCAGCCGGAAGAAAAGAAGGAGCTCCTCCCCACACTCTCGGCTTATATGAGTATTACCCAAAAGTCGTAACCTACTTTTGAATAGTCAAACTATCTGCTAATTAAATAAAAATAATTTTTGATTGGACTATTCTTAACCCATGACAACTTGTTACAAGCTTCCAACTGGTATACAAACCATTAGCCATTAGGTCCTCTGATTCTAATAATTCACCTTTTATTTGTCCATCTAACAGCTCAACTAGCCAGGCCTTAATGTGGGAGTGTTGAAAGCCTTGTTACTGTCAAGATAGTTGCCATCCGTAGCTTTCCCCCTTGTCTACAGTTCATTCACCAAGTCATTTTATTATGGAGGCATAATATAACCTTTTAAGGAGGGTGCTTGAAGACTAGGACACCTGTAGTATCATTCTCTTAAGTTCTCATAGTACTCAGTGTTGTTTTGTAAGTCCTATGGAAGGCAGATTTTTTAGTGCCTGGTTTTGATGCAGTGCAAGCAGGAATTCACATACTTCAGAGACTGGAAATTCCTCTGTTCTCTAGAAGGCCTATACAATAGAGGTGTACTTAATTTGGTTTAAGAGCTAAGGCTTTTGATTTTGAAGACTGACTAGCTAATATATAAATTTATGAACACTGTAAAGTCAGCCATGCTGAAAGACACCATTGTTCAGTGTAGAGGTATCTGTTGCTACTGAAATCACAGAAATTCTCTATCCTTAAGCAAAGATGCAACAGATCTGAAATTTTCAGTGTACACAGCCTCTCCACAATAAAAAGCATGAGGAGTTTATATTCAGTGTCCCTGCAGATTCAATCAGAAATCACTGCATCTCTGTTCAGTTTCAAAAAGGGAACTGCATGAAAATAAGATCGGCAAAAAAATCCCTACAACAGCAGTGAATAGCTATTCCAATATAATATTCCATGACAATCTCAAGTACAAATACAACGACTCGTCATGTCACTAGTCACCTAATGTGCAATTTATTACCAGCAGCTACAGAATATATTACATGTGTGAAAATAAAATCTGTTACAAATAACAGTATAGTTAGATAAGGTCTGATCCAATTTATACACCAACCAGGGGACTGAAAACTATGTCATTTCTTAAGTTCTGGAGGTTCTTCCTGAATGCAAATAGATCAAAACATTTAAATGCTCTCTCCACTCTGCTTACCCCATGAAGACTTTTTTATAAGCGAATGGGTGCTTTCTAAGCTACATGAGACTGGATACCTGTGGTGCTTTTGATGCTGGAGGACTGTGTGAATAACACCACATCCCATAGGTTATGTGAAGTACATTGCAACTTGTAGTGTGCAGCAGAGGACTTGTGAATCTCTCTAAAATTAAACCTTTGTTGTGCGACAAGGACCAACTGTGATGAATTACACAAAATCTTACAAGATTCAATGACCTGCTAATAGCATGGAATTCAATATAGATAAATTTAAAGTGATACTGATGGCAAAGGGGGTGGACAAACCTTAAACTGCCATTTAAAATAGATTTGCAGTCACCGTAGCCAGATGGTAGTTTTCAATTACAAAGGAGGGAGCCTCAAAAATGTAAACTTCTTCATCACTGGCAGTCATAAAAGAATTGTTAGGGTTTATTAGGAAGGCAGTAGAGATCAGAGCAAAGAAAATCATCAAGTCATTGCATGCTTTTCTGGAGGATTTATGCTTTGTACAGTTTTCCTTTAACTTGAGAGAAAAGAATGACACAAAGTGGGAAAATTTAGGGAAGTACAAAAGTGGTAATGAAAGATATGGAAAAAGTTTAGGCTAGATTAGACTAGGCTACTCTTTTCAAGACTCTTCAATCTTGAAAAATTATGTCTTAGAAAGGATATGACCAAGAGATTTATTGAGTTTCCATATGGGTTACATGGGAAGAGTAGAAAGGAATGATTATGCCCTCTCTCTTCTCATATAAGAACTTGGCTACCATTTTAAACTAATAAGAGTCACATCCACAGTAAATGAAACAGCTTTTTTTTTGTGTTGGTTAGTCTGACAGTGGAACTGGCAGTGATGTCACATTGAGGTTCCTAAAAGTATACAAAGATTTGGGGCAAGACCAAAACAATTACAAAACTTTTCCTAATGTGGTTTTTGATTTCTGAAAAACTAAATTGAGTCATTTTAAAACAAGCCAAACATATATAACTCATTGGCTATTCAGAGTGCTTTGAGTCCTGAACTCTGATTTGAAATGTACAGTTAATTTTCTAAATAGGATTTGAAGTGGGCATTGAGAATAAAGCTTTGCAACTTGTTGACTTTTGAAAATTGTTTATGATAAACTTCTGTAAATTAGACTCTCTAAGGTAACCAAATGTTTGTTTGTTTTTCCCCTGCAAGCTTCTCCTTCAAAGAACACATGCAGAAAAGCGTATGAAATTATCTGGCTGCGTTTTGCATCTTTTAACATTTCTGGTAATCTAAATTTAAATACAATACAAAACCCATTGTTATTACCTATTTCAATTGCCTGATAAATATGGTGACATATTTCAATTTGGGCTTCCCTTGGAAAAAAAGAATGTTCTGAGGTCAGTATTTTCCATTTTGTGTGTATTGAGGTCTTTCTTAAAAATCCTTCTCAAACACAATAAGATTGAAAAAAATCTGAGTAAGAACTCTGAAGAATAGTGAATAAAATAAACTTTTCTTGCAAGCTTTTGAAGTTTAGCCTCTAGAAGGAGGCAGGAAATACAGACTAAATGGAACCAAACAAGAGAAACAGTCGGGGAAGTATTGATTTACTTGGGAGAAAAGTTTTGCTCATTTATTTAATCCAAATCCTTCTTTTCCTCTGTTTGTTCAAAAAAGCAGTTGTTGCTACATTTGAGGTGAAAAAATGTGGTTGCTAATTAACATGTAGTCCAAGTCATGACAGCATTTTTAATTTTAAAACAAGAGGTTCTTTTAAATTTCACAATGGTTTAGAAAGTCATTATGAAGCACTAGTCATTCAGAGCAATATAATAATTTTAATAATTTTTTGATTTAAATAAAATTATTCCTTCAAATGTATTGTTTTGTTTAGTACATTCTTCTGGTAGAGGTCTACAAATTTATTTTTTGCTTTCTCCATCATTAATGCTTCTGTATCTTATCCTCAGAGTTCAGTAAGAATTTAATCTAATCAAAATTATTAAAAATATATATGAGGTAAAGTGAAATCCTGAATTTTGCAAGTTTTTTTCATAATCCTTAAGATAACAGTGTGGTAGAAGTAGTGATTACTGTTCTGACTGATGAGTCATGCTCTCTAATGTAAAGGCTGTGATTTAAAATTACCAAAAATTATTTAAGTAAAGCCGTATTCTGAGTTGTATGTATCTATAATAACATTGCGTTCAGACAAGCGTCTTTTCATACTTCTTTCATTAATAATATCAGTGTCAAACATTGAGTTGTATCTCAGTAACAATATTTTCCCCGAAAGTCTAAATTCAAGAGTTTCATTTTATTAAAGATTTTTAACACACTTCCCTTTCTTGCCTGTCATTAGTAATATCGGTAAGTTATTTGGCAAATAAAATATGCAAATAAAAAATACTAAAATCTGTTGAGCTTTTGGTGGGGGTTATTTTTTTGTTTGTTTTGGCTTAAAGATTTTTGTTTGGTTGATTGGTTATTTAGTTTGTCGATTGGTTTGTTGATGTTTTTTGTGCAGCAGAGAACAGAACTGAGAAGGCAGAAATTAAAAAAAAAAAGTTAAATGCTACAGGAACTTTAATGTTACAGTGTGAAATTATTTTTGCAGGCATTTATTTTAATTATTATTGCTGCTTGATTTAAGTACTCCAGAATAAATCAAAGAAAAATATTTAATTAGCAGGAATAGACGTATTCATATAAAACAATGTTTCTAAAACTTAGATTATTGGTAAATTTCATATGACATCTGCTTTTAGAGTTCAGTATGAAATCAAAGGTGAAAACAGAATTTCTTGGGAAGTGAAATTTCTTGTGTCTAGCCTGATTGATCGTGAAAATACTAAAGATGAAAATACTACAAGTCCATCCAATTTCCCCAAAGAGTCGAAACTGGGGTATCACTTGTCTCTCTTCTTTAGTCTTTGAGTACAGGTGCTATTAAGGCTATTATGTAGTATCAAGCTTTAACACCTTTTATTTATAAAAGCACAAGATATTTATCCCATATTTTCTGCCTGTTTATGTCCTCACCTATTTTGAGATAGGTCAGTTTGCATATAGTTTGACTTAATTTTGCACATTTGGTTGTGCTAAAGTAGCCTATATCTGTGTTAATATTGTGGTAGGGCCCTGGAGCATTTTTATTGCTTTCTTAGGTTTGTTCTTCCCAGAAATGTTTGTTGACATTTCAGGTGCCAGTCAGGTCTAGTGAGCATTACCATGTTTTGCTATTTGCTCTGCTAGTCAGGGGTGGGAGCTGCTGCTTCTGCTTAGTCTGGGAGAAAGTATTGCATGTGTGAATGGATACACCTGTGTGGCTTGTGCTTTCATTTTAATTTAGTTCTTGGTTCTGTCATCCTTTGAAGTGGAAAGCATGCTTGATGCCTGGTTGAGGTGACTTGTGAAGCTGAATACTCCTTTTTCTCAGTTGCTGAGCTTTGGGAATTGATGTGGTACTAGCCTGTAACAGATATTGCTTGAGTTCTTATGCATATCAAGCATTTATTCCTGGAAATGCAAATTTAGGATTTATATGAAGGATTTGTTCCAGTCACATTAGCCTGTAATTAAAACTGAAACCTAGGTTTCACTCTGTGCTAGGTTGACCTTGGCTGGAGTCAGATGTCCAACAAACTGCTCTATTTCTTCCCTCCTCACTTGTCAGAGCGAAGAGGAAAATCTTGTGGAATGAGATAAAGACAGGGAGAGATCTCACCACCATCACAGGCAAAACAGACTTGACTCAGACAAATTAACTTATTGCAAATCAAATGAAAGTAGGATGAAGAAAAATAAACCCAAATCTTAAGACACCTTCCCCCCACCCTCCCTCCCTTCTTCCCAAGCTTAACTTTACTTACTTTACTTTTTAACTCCAGATTTTCTCTATGTCCTTGACAGATGGTGGTGCAGCTGGAAGGGAAATGGGGGTTGTAACCAGTCCACATGTTGACTCTGCCCTGTTTCCTCTTTACACTCCTCACACTCCTCACCTGCTCCAGTGTGAGTCTCCTGCAGGGTCACAAGTCCTACCAAAAAACCTGCTCCATCACTGACTCCTCTACTCTCAGGTCCACAAGCCTTTCCAGAAGCCTGATCAAGTGTTGGTTTCCCACAGGGTCTCAGTTTCCCCTCTCCAGCTGCAAATGCTGTTGTGCAGTTTTGGGGTTTTTTCCCACTTTCTGAAATACTTTATCCCAGGCTTGCTACCACCATTATTGATGGGCATGGTCTTGGACAGCAGCAGATCCATCCTGGAGCTGGCTGGCATTGGCCCTGTCAGGAATGTAGGAAGCTTCTGGCAGCTTCTCAGAGAAACCACCCCTGATGCCCCTCTGCTACCAAAACCTGGCCACTCAGACCCAATACACGTTCCTGTACATAATTATTCTTGCTTATATGAGAAATTTTTGCTAGTTTTTAGATAAAAAGAAATTGATGGTGAGGGAAGCAAAATCAATAGGGACACTGGGTTTTTTTTTGCGTCTTGCAGGGTTCTGTTTGGTTTTCTGTCACCCTGTGACTTAACAGAAATCTTGTAAAATGGTGAATGAGGACATGTTTTCCCAGCACTCTCACCTTTTAGCACTCTGGACAGTGTTGTCTTGGACAAATGAAGATTGAACAATGAGGCTTTTTTTGATATCTGAGGCCTCGGGGATGTCTGTCTATTTCTTCTTTTTTTTTTTCTAAATGTATTTGTTAATTGTTTATGCAGCAAGAATGTGTGGTATTCTTTCACTCATATTTTTTCTTGATTTCAAGGATCACTAAGTAGTTGTAAATATTATTGATAATGCATATACATTATGATGGATATCTTTACATGCAACAATTTACATGCAAGGTAGTGTCCAAATTTAAAATATAAATGACATCACTTTTGAAGAGTAATGTAATATTTTCTTTTGACATTATATTTGATCTATCCTCAGGTCTGCATTAACTTTACCAGCTTTAAGATTTAAGAGGGTGGGGAAGGAAGTGTGGTCAGTGTGAGCAGGAAGCATCTGTGCTGTCCCTCTGCTGGGCAGTGAGACTGGTTAATCAGGTAAGATCTTCAGTGAAGCCCCAGTTGTTCACACAGGAACTCCTTGTTGCCTTGTTCCCTTTTATCACTGAAGTAAGTCTTGAATGCCGCCTGCTGAGACTGAGGCATGGTGTGTCTGAGGTGATGCAGCATTACAATATTAACTCTCAGGTTATCTGTCTGTTCCATGAAGGCTCTGGAGTAGTCTGTATGCCTTATGGAAAGGAATCTTTTCTTTATTCTGGCTAATCCACATGATAACTGGGATTTTTCAGGTCTCCACAATGGGCTTCCCCATGGGTGTGTAAGATGGAAACTCCTTTTTCATCTTGGTGTGAGGGAGAAATAGCAGTCTCAGGACCTTCTTCCTGGTAAGGTGTATCTGTCTCCTGTCACTCAGCAGGACAATACCAGCTTCCTCTGAGCTAGAAGCACCAATAGCTACTTCACGGCGATCACCACTCCTCATGGCTTCAACAGCTTTAAAGTTTATACATTCACCTTATGATTGAAGGAGCTGACATCTATTAAATATTTAGTTTGTATTTAATTATTTTTGTTATTTTCTGCAGATTGTTGCCTATAGAACACAGATTAGTAATTATATAATGAAGTGATAAAACCACACATGCTTATATACAAAATAATATTTCTCTCTCTGTTTTAAAAAATTCTCTCAATATTTTTAGCACATAGAAAACTCTTATGTAACATTTTTCAAACATTTATGTAATAGTTTTTGATTTAGCATGCCTATCATTTTTGCTCTTTTGCATTGTGAATGATTGCTTTGTAGTTCACTGACTATTTCATGGAAGTCTGTTTCATTTAGTGTGCTAAATGATGATCACTGCAGTTCAAACAAAATATAACTGGATTAGATTCCAGGTACTGTGCATGTAACAGCTCAGATGATCTTTCAATTTCCTTCTCAATTTAAATCTGATGTAGCTCTGTTAAAATCATTAAAAAGGACTGTCCCCTTTCACGTCATCACTGGGTACAATGCTGTGCAAACCACCTCCGTGTGCCTGATGCAGCAGTAGTTGTGCATCATGCCTCCCCTTGCAGTTGTTTGTTTCCTTATTCCCTGTATTGTGTTCTTAGGCTTTGCTACTTGAACATTTTCATTTAAAAGCTTTATTAGATTGACAAGATTAATTTTGTAGTGTTTCTTTTTTTGTTGTTATTAAGGGTGACCAGTAAAATACCAGTAAAATGTAAATAACTTATGCATTCTGATGAACAAGTTCTTTGAGGGTTAAAAGAAGCTTCAGCACTTTCACTGTAGCACTGTGACAATGAATCATTAGTAATGCCCAGTTTGCCAAAGTCCCTGGCATGCAGCTTCCAAAAGAAACAGACACAAAACCAGCAGTATTATTTTTTATCCATTCATCAGTTTTGTAAAGTCAAATTGGCTTTCTGGAATCCCCACAGCAATTTGAAAATGATGTATGAAATCAAATATTCCTACCTGCGCAATGCACAGGGGAAAGAAAAAAGAAATAGTTTTCCTATCAGCGCTCTGACATGCTATTTCAGTGATACTTGATATCCAGTCAGACAATGACAAAAATAAGACATTAGTCCCAGATGCTGGGAAAAATCCCATTTACAAAAATCTTTGTCACACTTTTCTTCTTCAGCTTTCCTGTTTGCTCTCTCAGAACTATTAATCTTGACAGTTTTATCTTTTAGAAAACATAGTTGTTAATGCAAGTCCATCAAGGCTGTTTTCAGAAATTTTGAAATGATTTTTCTCTTCTTTTTCTCACTGATCATGGCTTGGGGAAGTGTATGAGTTGGATGATCTCTCAAGGTATATTGCTTTACTCTGTGATTCATTAAGATTACCTATGCATTTTTTCTCCACTGTTTTGCTTACATTGTTTCTAATTCCCTAGATATTTCTCATCTCTCTCTGTAAGAAGAATAAAAATCTTTTTCAGTGTTAACTTGTCTTGTTTCTATTGTTCTTTTAAATTTAATAAGAAAATTACAGTTTTTCCATTTGACATGGAATACTTAATACAGAAGTGGTTAGAATTGGTATGCTGTCTTAGATTATATAAAACACTGCATTTTATGACTCCTTTTTAAATTAAAAAAAAAAATCTGTTTTGCTCACTCGGATCAAAGGTGAGCTGGTAGACTTGAATAGGTGATATGTTAATTAACATATGATAGATCTCCAGAATTTATTATCTGTTTCGATGCTCTTAATATATACTGTTTATTTTGAATTCTGATACGAAAACAAACAAACAAACACAAACAGGAAAATAATATGGTAAATTCTGTGTAATCATCATAAAATCACACAATGGTTTGGCTTGGAAGAGACCTTTACAGGTGGAATGCTATCAAATGAAACACATTTCTTCATTTGAGGTTTAAAAGGAATTCTTTTATAACATGGTTAAGGCCCTTACCTTCAAGTTTCTGTGCACCAGTTCCCTTGAGAACTATGAACACCTTTGGAAAGCTGTGCCAACATAATGTACTAATGAATGAGGCAATTCCTACATCTCACAAAATTGTGAAAGTCATTGGACACCAGTAGGTGTCTACTTTCTTTCCAAACATTTGGGAGGTACTGTTTAGTGGTTAGTGGGGTCAATAAGATACTGAGGCAGATACTCCTTCCTGTCACCAGCTGGAGATATCCAAGCCAGAAACATGGTGAATTAATGTGCAGATCGCCAGACAAGCATAGCTATATTATTGTATTACTTTTGATACCTGAAGAAGGATGTCTTAGCTTTTCTCAGCTAATTCTTCATAGCACCACATCATACAGTGTAATAGAAAAAAAAAGGGACTGTGATTATATTTTTTTATATATATATTCAGCACTGAGGGAGACAAAACATAGGAAAGAATATCCTTGTTTCTCCTTTTTCTTCAGGGTTAAAGGTATTTACTCACACATGCTAAGATTTTAATGACAGAACTGTGTATTATCTGGATTTCATGATTTTATAGCAAGAACTTCAAAATGTGAAAAAGAATATCTGTAAGTAAGAAACTATTGATGGGGCTCGCTAGGCCCACTACTATCCTTTAGAAATAAAGCATGATTAATTATCCTGATGTCTGGTAAGGTGTAACGCTGTATTAAGCATCTTCTGGGGCAATTCTGCTCCTTCCTGACTGAGTACTTGATGTCTGAAAGAAACTGGCATGTGAGTTCAGCCATCTTCTGAGTATAAGCAGGTCTATATTCTCTCTTCTCTGCCAGGCTTCATGTTTGCATGCATCTGCTAGGAATATAACGTGTGTGAGATCTCAGTGCTTTTGGCAAATGGTACCATTTTTCCATGGGAAAACCAACTAAAAATGTTTGCAGGTCAAACTTTGGTTAGGAGCTATCAGAAAATACCTTGTGACAGATGTTCTATTTTCCCAAAATCCTTTTCTCTGCTTCTGTTGAGACTCTGGTTATCCATGCCCATGCAAAAGTAGATATCCCTTTAACCTGAATCCCTAAATGGATATTCAATTTTATCTCAGTTAATCATGGTTAGTGTAATTTAGTTCATCTTTTAGGTAGTAAACTTCCCCTTCCACTGTGTGTATCAGTAATGATCTTTATTTAATGCAAGGGTCTATATATCTGACAGATCAATAACAGATCAAATTAACTATGTAACTTGAAATTTGATTTCCAAGGACTGGAGTATCCTTTTTAATCAGTTGCAAAGACATTTCTGAAACACTGTGTATATTGTGTCTCACTTATATGGCACCCAGAGACAGCACAAGGGACAATGGGCACAATTGAAACACACAAAGATCCATCTGAACTTGAGGAATAACTTCTTTACAGTGAGGGTGACAGAAGAGGGGCACAGGCTTCCCAGAGAGGTTGTAAAATCTCCTTTGTAGGTATTTGAAACCCATCTGGATGCAATCCTGTGCAACTTGTTTAGGTGAAATTGCTTTGCATGAGTGGTTGGACAGGATAATCTCCAGAAGTCCCTTCCAACCCCAACCATTCTGTCGTTCTCATTCACCCAAAACACATAATGCTTGTTTGTGCACTCTCTGCACTAAGAAAACTGCAAACAAAGCTATAAAAACAATGCATGTGTGGTCTCTATAAATTATTTATTTTCAGATCACCTATTATACTTGGGAAAAGTCTTGACTCTTTCTGCATTATCAAACTCTTCTCTCTACCCTTTATGGAACAAATAGAAAAAAAACCTGCTGAGAATTATCCACTAAAATTCGGGTTTTGCTTTGCATGATATGTGTAGCCCACACAGGATAAAATTATAGTTCAGGATCTGACTGTTTTCAGCATGGATTGAATGGGTTCAGGAAATATACTGTTATCATAAGGAAATTTATTTGCCACAGATAAGAAAATTAGCTCCTGCTGTGATCTTCACAAAGAAGTAACCTTAAAAAGCTATAGATAGATGAATTTATATAAAATTCCTCATAGATTAACCTCATGGACCTCTTAGGCAGAAGAAAGAAAATAAAAAAAAAGAACACTTTATATGCCACAATGGTTTGAAATTTCATCTACAGCTAGGTTCAGCTTGATTAGCTCATCTGCTTTGTAATACATTAGATCCCGTGTTCTCTGACTGCTTTCTATCTCTATGCAGATAGAGATTTCTCTTATATACTTACCCAAACCTGAGGCATGATTTATTTTAGCTGGCAAAATCTTTCGTGTAAGGAAATATCCTTTCGTATATATATGCATATTATATACTAAAATAGGATTACATTGTGTTTGAGTAAGGAAAAATTAAAGGTACAAAAGGTATATCATGTCAATCCCACACTCATTAGATAGTGTATCTAGTAAAACAGTAATTTTTGTCGTGTAGATATTGGGAGATTTCTTGTTTCATTTCATTAATGCAATTGTACAGAGAAGAAATTTTCATATGACAGATATAATATGAACTTTGAGTTGCTAATGTTGATTTTGTTCAACTACAATTTAAGAGCACAAAGGAGATGCATTACCTATGGTTCAGAAAAGGGCATTATTATTAGAGAAAAAAGGTTGTTGTGGGTCAGATCAAAGATTTATCTGTTCTACTAACCTGTGCCCATCAAAGCATATAGATCAAATGTCTAATAATAAGGGCAGGGCGAAAAAGGGTTTTCATTTGAACTGTTTTCAAATTTGAGATAGTTTTTTTCTAATAAGACATTCTGAACCAAATGTGTTTTCAGAGTGCTTTGCTTCCATGTAATGTTTCAGTTTACCCCAGAGGCTCTGTAAACTCAGCATTTGCAACATCTTGTGGCACTCTTGCTTTGCCTGAAGTACTGCCTCCTTTGTTTCAAAACTGGCTTATACTAGTTTCATTTTATGCCCCCAGTTCTTATATTGGAAGAAACAGTGTGCAATTTCTGCATGTCTACTGTGTCTTTGTCTGTTTGGTTTTATAGCCCTCTGTTACCTCTATCTCTCTTTTCGAGAGACAAGAGTCTTTTGAAGATACCAAGCCAGTCTGTTGGTTTCCATGAGGGAATAGTCTAATGCCATCAAATGTTCTTACCAACATGCTCTGGACCTTCTCCTGTCTTACCAGATCTTACTTTGAAGGGCTTAAAAAGCAGCATGATAATGATTCTGCTTCATTCATTATGCCTTTCCTAATAATTTCTGTTTGGGTTTTTGACTACTACTGAGTACTGAGCAGTGAACCGCTGATTTTACAGTGCTATGATAATCCCACAGTACCCACCTAGTCAGCTCAGGACTCATAATTTCATATGTACATCACTTGCATATGCACACTTCCCTTGTGCTTCACTTTACATTTACCTATCCATTTGTATTTCTGCTGCTGCTTTCTCTCTTCCAGGTAAGCTTACTTGTCATGTTACAATAGAGCAGAGAAATCACAAACCTGGGTAGCTCACTTGCTCTTTTTCTCTCCTGACAGGCAGTTAACTTTCCCAGGATTTGAAAATGTTGATTTAAATGTTTAAATGTTAAAATATTGCCTGTAAACAGACAATGAGCCAATTTGTATAAATAACTGATGCTGAAACTTGAAGGCTGTTATTTTTGAAAGCACAGGCTTCAGGCATTTCGCCTAGTGTTTCCTCCATCAATCCTTTCCTGTCTCTGGCAAATCCACAGAGCAACATCATGCCACTTCCTGGCTCTTGAATGTATGCTCCAGAGAAACAATTTACATTTGGCTCACTCTGTATTTGATGAATTGTCTTTCAATTATAGATTTTTTCCACCTTACTATGATATTTATATGTAGAATTAATGTCTTCAGTAAGATTTAATAAATTATTTCCTCTGTGACACTTTATTTTACCTTTTTTTGCCTCTTTTCTTTATTTCCTATTCTTTTGGAAAAGTTTGCCACTAATACTGTGCAAGGAATTCTGGCCAGTTTCACTGAGAGTTTCATCAATGTCATTCTAGCAATTCTTTTACAAATCGGTGCTATTAGTAAAAATTATTTAAATGTCCCTAACAGCTCACCATCAGTGCTTTTTAAGCTGTTATTTACAGCTTTGCCTGAAGGCATAGAAAGGTTTTAGTGGTGTTTACCATACTATTAAATTTCTCAATTGCCACAATTGTATGTGTGTTATATATACAATGTCTTCAGGGAGAAGAAAAGAATGATTTATCTAGGTCAGGTCTTATAGTCATTGATTGATTTTTAGCTTGAGTATCAGAAAAATTGCATCTGTTCGAGGAAGTAGGTGCTTAGGTGTCTGAATCAAAAGTCTCTGATTAAAAAAACACATCTATTATAACAACTCTGCTCATCTCATATATAGAAGTTGTTCACAAGCTACTGTATCAATTGAACTACTTTAAAAATGTATACCACAACTCTAAATATTATGTGCAATTATTCACTTTCTCCCATTTAAGTTCAGAAATTACTTTGAAAGGTATCTTTTTAGAGCTCAGAATCTTTAGCTTTAATTTTTTTTGTCCAGCTGTAGAGTTGACCCTAACTCCTTTTCATCTAGTAGTGCACACACAAAGTTTTAAAATAAAGAAAGTAGTTTTATTTGCACAGTGTTCTGTCTGTTGTGTTGTAAAGTCTTCATCAAACTTATTTCTTCCTGTAGGATAATTGCAGAACAATTTAAGCTGAAAAGGACTCAAGAGCTCTCTAGTCCAACTTCCCATGCAAAGCTGGGCCTGCTACAAGGTCAGACAGGGATGCTCAGACTTTATGCAGTAGAGTCTTGAAAACCTCCAAGGACAGAGACTACACAGCCTCTCTGGTCAACCACTCCATTTTCCTCAGATGATATTTTTTTTCTTATATCCACGCTTTAGCAGCCATGATTCATGTGCTTCTGCCCTGTATGGGTATGAAGAGGCAACTTCCATCTTCTCAGTAACACAAGTAGCAGGCTGCTGTTGCAAACAAGGGAAGTAATTCAGCCTTATTTTTCTGTGCTCTCACTTCAGCCAACTGCCCTATAGAACAATACAGCCATGTTTTCTCTTGTAAGGTTTTTCCTGTTAATAGAGCACTTGAAGCTCTATTAGTGTTTGACAACACCTGCAAGTATCAGCTCTAGGTGAGCCTTGTCTTTCCTCACACTGTCCTTGCTTGCCTGAGCTATTAATATCATCTCCCTTGTAAATTGTTCCTGCTTCCCCATTTTGTGGACTGTGTTTTTGCTTTGAAACACAGTCATGAGTTGCTTGTTAAACTGATCTGCTAATCTGTTTCTCTTCCTGATTACTGTGAGGGACCATTCCTGAACGAAGAGATTGCTCTTAAAGATACATCAGCTTTTACAAGTTTTCTCCCCCTCCAGAGCTGCCTCTCTTAGGGTCACTCATACCAATTTCTTCATTCAAGCCAAATTTTTCACTTCTAGAGCCCTGAAACTATAGTGTGCTACTTGCTACCTTTTCTTGTCTCCCTTGGGGATCTTGAGCTTTTCCGTTTCATGGTCACTACAGCCAAAGCTGCCACTGATTATCGTAGCCCTGGTTCGTGCCTGAGATGTTTTGGTTTTCTGAAACTCTTTTCCCAGAGAGTTTTCTGTCAACAAGAGACATGTTTTCTAACTGTAACCTTTGTTTACATTCCTTTCCCTAGGAGGGACTTCCTCTTGATGTCCCTCTGGTTTGACCAATGTGATTGAAGAGGTTTGTCTTTCTTTCACCAATTGAGTTGTTCTCTGTAGAACAGTATAAAAGGGAAGAAATTACTGGAAATAAACAGTCATTGTCAGCCTTCTGAAATCGGAGTCTGTGTCATTGTGATCTTTAACAGTGCCAGATTATTATGTTCCCATAACAGTCTGTCCCTCTTAGTGAATATCAGACCCACTGTGCATTTGCCCTACCCATTGTATCAAGGAATTATCTATGACACCTCCCCAACAACTCAACTGCTTGGCTCTAGCTGTGTTGTCCTTCCAATAGATTGCAGGAAGATGAAAATCTGCCCTCAGAATCTGGCACTGTGATTTAGAGATCTACTTAAATTTTTTTAAAAAAGACATGTTATGCTGAAAGGTGGTCTGTATCTTATCTCCTAGCACAACAGCACCCATACTGGTACCCCCTTTGATCCTGACCTAATTTTCCTTTGAAGCTGATCAGTGTAGAGAAGGGTAGAAAGAGTCTTTGAAAAAAGCAGAATGAGTAGACTGACTAATTATCATTTATATAATTGGAGAATCAATCTTTAAAGACTAACCATGTACACAACAGTTTGTAAAGTTTTTGCACACTTCACAGTATATATTACTAGTAGACCTTAAACTTTGAAAAACATGTTTTTATCTGTTTATGAAATAAAACTCATATACCCATATAGCCTGCGCCTAACTTGTTTTTGGAGGAAAGCGTGAAAAACCTGGTCTAAGCATCTGCCTTAAACGATAGGAATGTTTAAATATTTTATTCATTGTAGGCTTTTTTGCCTCTCTTTCACAAACATCTTTCTTTTCCAACAGCTTTCTTTGCATTTCTTCCATGATTCCTCTTAAACATTCATAGAAAGAGAATGACCATTATTTGGAATTGTTATTGTAATAGGATGACTCCTTCTATGTCCTTTTCCTATATACTTTAAAAGATGTTAAAGTACTATTGGGTTTCTTAGTCAAGTAACAGTGACTCATTAACACATAGTGACATAACTGAATTTTTCAATTAATAATACTGAAATGTTTTAGGTAGTCTGAAGTTATTTGAAGATAGCCTGAAGTGTAGAGTTTTCACCTTGCTGCTATGCAAAATTGTATTTCTTTTGGTTCTCAATACTGTCAAATCATCTAATTCACACAATACAGCGCTCATCATGCCTTGCTGTTTCTATTTGAATTTGTCATTACTTTGTTATAATTCACATTTAACTCATCTTTTCCTGACAGTCTTTCTAAATTTGAAAGGGCATTCATTTACAGAGAGGGTTTTCACATGTGGGAACTGGCAGTGGTAAGAACATAGATTTTTAGGCTTCATGCACTAGCTTGGGCCTGTGGGAAAGAAAAGCACACGACTCTCTCACTCTGGTCTGGGAAATCATAGGAAGGAACCAAAAACAATCCTTGTAGATATCTTCTCTCTGAACCTAGTGTTTTTCCAACTTCTTTACTGGTAACGATGTTTACAAGGAGGTGTTGTTCTAAATGACCAATCATATTCATTGTACTGAAACACTGTATAAAATTAGTCTGTCTTTCAATAAACCTTTTGCTGTAACGCCCTCCAAAGAAGGCTTGGGGTCTCGTATCGTTATTCCTGCTGTCCCAAATTGTAACAATATTCACATGACAGCTTTGTGTTCTCTTCCATACATAGAGGGGGAGAAGAATTAATAGTTGTGGTAGTTTTCCTCTGTATAATAGAAGAAGCTAATTTATTTGCAGATCAAGGATCTGTTTAAAGCAGTGAATTAACTTTTTTTTTCCATACAGTGCAATTTAAACTCACTTTGCTATAATTCTCCTTTTTATATTTGCAGATAATTGTTATGTGAAAAATGAACATGTAGTAGAGAATTGTTAAATGAGTAATCTCATTTTAAATGCATTTATTCTATTAGCTGTCATGTATCTGAGAGGGCTACACTATATTTTGGTGCATACTCTGGGGTGCTAGGAATCTATGGGCATAGAGTTCTTGCACAATCCATTTATTTAATTTCACTATTAATTTAGATCTTGGTGTTTTGTAAGTATGTAAGCTTTCTGTTTGATGTGAGGAACTTGATTGCCACTTGACATTTACTCATTCTATAGCTGAGGAGATGAGAGTTGTTAACCTTCCTCTTGAAACAAACAGCCCGAAACTGTAACTTTCAGGAACAGTACACAACAGAGGTCTGAAATTGAGCTGTTATTAACAGTCTTAACAGAAGTGTAATTGTGAAAAACACACAGATGAATATAATTAACTATTTGCTTCATTTTCTTTAATAGACCTTTAGTGTCAAAATACATTGAGTGAACAACAAAGTAAAATTTGGCCAGTCCGCAGGGGTAATGTCCTGTTGGATATTGCAGAATTCTGCTGGAAAATGATTTTTTTTAAAGAAAAACCTGTAACTAGCATTATCATGTTTCATTTTGAGTTACCAACATTATTAGGGAATCTTAATTATGACACAATTTAATATCTCTGTGAGATATTAAGCCTGTGGCTTTATCTCTGCTGAATCTTCTGCTGTTTCTTGTACAGAAAACCTTTTTGTCAAGAAACAGAGAAATGTTATTTTAATGAATATACAAGGTCATCATATTGTAAAATTCCTTTTCATAAGGAGAGTTGCTTTTTCTGAAAGATCAGCTTCTTGGGGTTTTGGGATTTTTTTTTTGAGAACCCAGCTGGGCCTTCACATTTGTGGCTGCTTTTCAAATTAGCTACACTAATGAAGTTATAGCATTTTTAACAAACCAGGAAACGTAAAATTAATCCAATATACCCAAATGCATGTAATAAGCAGAACAAAAGATATTAGTTTCTTTCTAGTATCTGCTGATACATTGTATATTTGCTTTACTAAAACAGGATTGTGGCTAAAAGAATTGTTCCTATTTCTGTTAGTGTTTTTTTTTAAACTAATGACTGCATTGGAATTAGACAGAACACTAGAGATGTGATTTGTACTTAATTTTAAAAATAATCAAGTGTTGTTTTGTTTGGTTGTTTTTTAATACAAAATTATAATATTTTTGATCAGTACCATTTTTTCAGTTATGTGCTTCTTTGGGGGCATTTAATATATTGTTTTGCAGTCATCAGTAGCATTATGTTCAGCAAAAAGTTTTAGATTTTTAATTAAAATGGTCTGATTCTTTCCAGGTCCCACACACCAATGTAGTACTAAAGAACTAATCTGTCCTTGACCCTCGCCATTTGCACATCTAGATGACGGAAAGGTGGAATTTCACCTGTGAGGCTCAAGGCAAAAAAAGTGTTTGTTTGTGAGTTGGGGATAGTTTGTTGTTGTTGTTGCTTTCTTGCTGTTGTTGACGTTGTTTCCCCCAAACACCCTTTCTTTCCACTGCAAAAGAAAGAGAAACATTGCTGGCTATCATATCTACATATAGATTCAGAATATATTGTTTCTGGAGTTGAAGAGGCTCAGAAAGAGATCTCAAGCTACAAAGATTCACCAAGATTCTGAATATTTTTTAGGTTTTTATCTTCAAAAGCTAAATGCAATAAAAGCTACAAGACTGTAGGTTTCTTTCTTTCAGAGGAGGGTTTCCTGTGGTTTGGATTTATTGGGCTTTTGTACCCTTTCTTATTTTAGATGTGGTGTTGTAAAAAGCTATATATTCAAAAATGACCTACACACTGGTTGTTAATGCTCCGCTATATTTGAGCAGCTCTAGAGATAACTTCCTTTCCCTAGAGTAATAAGATATTCTCTAGTTCCTCTTTCCTTTGGCAAAATGTGCTTAGACTGTGCATGATCACTGAAAGAAACTGAATACTGTTATTTATTTGTTCTGAATATTAGAATAATTTGCTCAGTCACTCTTTTGATTTGCATCTTATAACATATTTAATAAACTAAGAGGCATCAAAAAGACAGTAATTTCAGGCAAGCATTCTATACTGTATTTCCACACAGTGAATGAGAATGACACAATCTTCTCAGAATTTGGTTATTAATTTAAACTCTTTCATTGAATTGAAACTCATAATAATGTCCTATATTTTTGAAGTGTTTTATTTATTGATGTACTTTGGATAAATATTATATTTTCATGCATAAAATTGTCTATGCATTATATGTTCATGCATAGAATTGTCCATGTCCTTAACATGGACATTATATACATCTTTAGAAGCCAATTGAATAGTCTCAGGATTTTGTGTAAGATTTTTGTTCTTTGATATTACTGATCTTCAGGCTTGTGTGGATGTGTTTTGGGGTTTGATTCTGAGTTATTTTTCACTGGTTTTGTTTTTGCATTTTCCTACAGCTCCTTTCTTCAGTAAATCTTAGCAAATATCTTTATTTTGCTAGAGAAATATTTTTTCCTTTCTTTCTTTCCTATATTTCTCTTCACTTTTGTTTTTGTGGAATTTTGAAACATAGAAATGACACATATATATTCAGTTTTTATAAGTTATTAAAAATGTCCTGAATGTGATCATGGAAGCATAAAACAGGTCCATTCCATTTTCTTGCTTGTTTGGTTTTGCTATGTAAAGAGAAGGTATTTATGTTTTATTCTTCTTTTGGTTTTAGTGCACTACTGCAAAGATTAAAATAAAATAACTTAAACCCCTTACCAGGAACTCTCTGAAGTCCTAGTTCCAATTATTCATGAAATCAATAATGTTACAGCTTCTGAATATGTCAAACTTCATCATGAATTTTACTTTTAATTTTACCTGAAAGGGTAATGTGGTGGAACTGCGCTGTGTTTTTGTCTTCTCACATTTATTAAATCTGGATAGCTTATGCCTTTTAAGTATAGCATTAACCTTGTGATGCAATGAAACACCTGAATAAAAATACTCTTTTATAAAAGAAAAATTAAAGGGAGCACTTACTGTCATAAACCAACTGTAACACATCATTGGGTTTCTATAGCAAAGCTTGTCATGGTTGAATCCCCAGCTCTGTATTAGACTGAGCTATGCAGAAGGCATATTCTTACTCCATTCTCAATGTGCTTGGTTCTTTTCTTAGGCTGACATAAGCTAATACCATTTAAAGGGGAAGATAAGGAATAGTGACAGCTCAATGAAGCAAGTTTTTATTTCTTGAATCATCTCTGGATTATCCTGGATTCATTAGGATGCTGGGAAGGTAATCTGTGGGGGTGGGTTGAATGTCTGACCTTCAAGAGGTATTCTTTTTTTATTTGGACACCAGCAAACAACAGTAATCTAGGAGAGAAAAGCATAAACTCATATAAATCAACCATTCTAGAACTGACATAACGGGGTTCATAGAGTAGTTTGGATTGGAAGGGAACTTAAATATCAATTACTTCCAAAGCCTCTGCCATGGGCTGGGACATCTTCCACTAGATCAGGTCCCATCCAACCTGCTCTTGAACACTTCTAGGAAGGGTGCATCCACAACTGCTCTGGGCAATCTATATCAGTCTGACCACCCTTAAAATAAAGAATTTCTTCTTAATGTTTAATCTAAATCTCTCAGTTTAAGCCATTCCCCTTGATCTTGTCACTACGTGTCCTCATAAATGTGGGAATGTGTGAGGCTGTTTTGAGACAGCCTGAACCCCTTTTCTAGGAGTGTTTAAGGCAAGGTTTGACAAAGTATTACATACACCTATAATGTTGAAATAGCAGATGAAGGAGTCTTATTCTCCTTGCTGTGTGGAGTCACCCCATTCATCTTTGGCATTTTGTCAAAGCATATGCTAATTAGAGACACAAAGGACGTTGCGAACATCTTTAAGTCCAGGGTTCTGTATATATACATGTACAGAAGAGACATTTTAAAGAATATTTTAAAATTTAAAAAAAATTGCCAAAACCAAATAAGAAAAAATCTTTTTCTTCTGTGTTTGCAGTTAACTTGCTTTAATAGATTACAACAAATAGCATGTGTGTGTGAGCTGACTAATTACTGCTTGTTAAGTACGTTGCACATATCTGCATATTGAAAGATACTCTTTTCAGGAAGTAGAAAATAAAATCAAGTTGAAAAAATATAGAAAAGTAAAAGGAAGTTAGAAAATAAAGTAATATAGAAAAGTAAAAATCAAGTTAGAAAAAATGATTTAGCGTTTGAAAAATGCTTGGTCATGTCAGTGAGCAATGAATGAATGAATGAGTTTGAACTACCCCTTCCAATAACTTCAGAAGTCTTCTTGTGGAGTTTTCACAAATTTCTGAAAGCCAGTAACTAGGGAGTTACCTGAAATTTTTTTTTCTTTTTCTTTTTTTTTTTTTTCTTTTTTTTTTTTTTTTTTTTTTTTTAAGTATGGATAGGGAAATAATATATAAGGTAAAAGGAAGACAAGTCAAATTATGCCTCTGGAAAAAATTTAGTAATTGCTTAAACAATGTTGAAACAGGGACTTAGACCATGTTGCATTAGGCTCTGTTAAAGAATCTTGAATACTGAAGAGAAATATAGTAAACGTGTATAAAATAGCATGGATGACCTTGGTGAAAACCTTTGATGTTATTCTATCCTTGTGTGTTGCTCACTACATGCTATTCTTATTTTCCTCAAGTTTGCAGCAGTTTAGGAATACTTACCTATTGCTACTCATGTAAGTTGGTTTTGAAAATTGAAAATCTCTTTGTGGGAATCATAACCTTCCCCTTCAGATTGCAGATGATACTGTATTAGGTATTATAAGTTTCTGAAGTTAATCTGACCTATGAAGTGTTGTTGCCTTTTTTTTTTTTTTTCTTTTGTTAAAGAGAAATTTAATGTTTCTGACATTTTTTTCCCTGCTTATAAATTACATGATATGGGAGAAGTAAATGAGTAGGCATATTGCTGTCAAATGGAAAATGTTGCATGTTCTGTTATGGAGTCATCAAATATAAATATGTAACCTTTCTGCTAACCTAACTTTCAATGATAATTGTCTGACATACAGGTGAATCACACTGCCTTAAAATAGAATTAATGAGCATTTCCATTGAGGGTGCAATCTACTACATTATTAAAGAGCATCTGTGTTCTTTCAATTATGGTAATTTCACTGTTTTAAATAGTGTTTTACATTTCCTGATGGGAATGTAACTATACCCAGCATATGCTTATTAAGCCTCTTAGCAAACAGAGTTGTATTAACCAAATCCAAGGTGTGCCGTTTTCTCCCATATTCTCAAAACCTGAAAAATAAAGTTCCAAATACAGGAGCAGCATCCCAGATACTCCCAGTGCACACTATTCACAACAATGTGGGGGTGGGCGGAGCCCTGGTGGCTTTGCCCTGGAGAGAAGCCTTGCTGAGGAGCTAAGAAGAATTTCGCAACCCCACCCAGACCCCTAGGGTAACAAAGCAAGTCTTCTTGTCACGGCGACCTTTCCGAAGACCCACAAATCCCCTCGGGATCTTATGTAGATCTGTTTTAAGCGATTGGCTTTGTACCCTTTTTCCCTCCCATCGGTTTCCCTATAAAACCCCCTAAAATTTCCCTAATCGCGAGGGCCTCTCGTCCTCAGCTCCCTTCACTGATGCACTTGCAACAAAGCTGCTTCTGTGGAACTGCCGAATGAGATCCTCTCTCTCAACATCCCAGGCCGGCTACCGGGGAAGCGAATCTCGCAGGGGCAGGAGCTGGAAATCACTAAGCTGAAATCACCAGAGCTGAATCACTGCACTGCCCCCTGCTGAGTCGCTCCCTACCAGCTGAGGGAGTGTTTTGGCCCCCTGACAAGTTGTCTCCGAGGAGATACTTTTTGGGGTGGCTCAGCCTCCTCCAGTCCGGAGCTGAGGACCCCCCCACCAGCTGGAATACAACAAGTCACGTCCAACTACTTGGAAATCTACATGAATGTTCTCCATCCTGTATTTCACAGCATACTTCCAAGGGATTCACAAACATTAGCCAAGGATGAGTGTATATGTATATACAAAGTTTTGTCTGTGTATGTGAAATTTTCAAAGTGCTCTAGCTAGTCATTAAAAATCGTTACAAAACTGTGTATATTTTGGCTTGCAGTTATATTTACTAGAGGTAAGCAGTAGTTATTCTACTGTTTTGAGGGTTAAATGGTTTCCCTTGACTCAAAAGAATTTGGAAAGTTCCTCAATACCTTGAAAGCCAGTAATGTTTAAAAAAAAAGGTAAGGGATCTGTCCCAGGAAGCCTGCACCTATGACAAAGTCCCTTTTTCAGTTGTACTCATGGGACAGAAACCTGTATGTGTCTTGCAAATGCCATCTGGAGCTCAGTACAGCTGGAGACTGAAAAGGAGTATGTAATCTCTGGAGTAAAGTAAACCTTTTATATGATACTTAGAGGCTGTGAAGAAGACCTGCTTAATAAAAACTGAAAATGAAGAAAGGTTATTTATTCTCCGGTAAGTCATACTGATGGCATTTAAATGGATCCTGACAGCTTATTATAGAAGAGTATTAATATCATTGATGCCTGGGACTAAAAGATATTAGGGCATGGCAAACTATGTTGTTTGTAGTGTTTATTTGTTTGTTTTTGTTTGACATGCATTCCTGAATGGTAAAAATTTGCTTTCGAGTATCCTTTGAGGTGGTTATTAAAAAAAAAAAAAGAATTGTAACACTCAAGGAAGGAAGATGCAATAAAGAGTCACAGCAATATGTGAAAATCCAGGCAGTTATTCTGTATCTCCTTGTGGAACTGTATTGCTTTGAAAATGTATACCCCAAATAGTTTGCTTCTAAATTCTAGCAAAGAATAAATATAGTGATTTTATTTGTCAAATAACTTACCAGAAAAATTCAAGTGCTTCAGCAACTGTTATATGGTCTGGACAGCTTAACAACTTGAATAAGCAGTGTTCATTTCCTAGATAATTGGTGCAATTGAGAGAGAATTCTCTTTTGGGTCCTGCAGGACCCAAAACATTTATTAAGTTGTAATTGCAAGACTCAAAGTTTTGTCTTCCCCCCCTCTAGCCCCCCATGTCTTCAGAGTTACAAACCATCCTTTTTATTGATGCACAGTTCAGTATTAAATTATTTGAGAAGGCAATTGTAGAGATAAACAATTCACTTCAGATTTATGGGTGTGATAAGAAATGTTAATGTGGCTGCTAAAGACAAACAAGTGAAAAAAAGTGTTCTCTTTGATGATGAGCCACAGGTTCCTACAGTAGCCTGTGTCATGAAGGGTGTTGATATAGTCCCTCTGACCTTCAATGAACCTGAAATATTAATTTCACATTCAAGAATGCACTAAGTCTTGTCACTTTTATCCTAAGCTTCATAAAGCTAAACATAATTTAATAATAAATATTAAAAAATAACTTAGATTGTTTTAATCAGTATATAACTGGATTTTAGTTTCTATTGATACACTGTGTAGTCAGAGCATAGTATGACAGCTATTTATTTAACATAAAAAGATTTAATAACATTATTATTATATGCCTATAATGGCAAAATTATAGGAGTTGTACTCATAGATATGAGACTCAATTTTTTTGAAAATCATTTGGGTTTGTCTATTAGCAAAAGGATTCTGTATATCTGTCTCAGTTCTTGCTGTTTTCATTCAATGTAAATCCAAGGAAATAATTTAGAGTTCTTGGATATGATAGAAATCAAATTTTACCAGACCTCCCTCATTATTGTGTCAGACTAATACATTCATCATAGACCACCAAGAAGTTTCCTTTAAACAAAAAATCCAAACTTTACTGCTGTTGGTGTGGGTAATTTTTTGATAGCTTTAAATATTTATACCATACAGGGAAAATATGAGATACCATGAAGAAGCCTTTTCAGTTTATTCAATAAGAACCTGTGCATAGTTTTAGGCCATATTTTTCTCTGCTTTAATTAATTCAAAATGATCATGACACCTAAGTCACCTGAACATAAAAGTGAATGAAGATTAATGCAGACTTTTTCTTGTAATACACTTGAAATAACTTTGCAATCTTCTGTTGGGGATATTTCTTTTGTTCACAGCTCATTTGAACAAGGTTATCAAACAGCTTTGAAGTGTATAGCTGAATGTATGCAAGTTTACCAAATATATATATTAGAGAAAATGCTGACTTTTACAGTGTTGATAAAATCCTTTTGTAAATAAAAAATGGGGATAAACTGGTTACCACATTTAATTCAGGAGTATTTTTCTACATTCTTGTCAACTGATTAGCTTAAGCAGATGCAGGAATGTGAGTGCATGATGCAAAAAACTTTAATCCAAAATTCTTTAAATAGCCTGGCAGTGCAGGAATGGTTTTCAACATGCATTGTCATTTCTACATAAAGAATGAAAGATAAAAGTCTCCACTCACTGTATTTGGATGACCTGGAAATAGATTTAGCCTTTTTAGCCTCATCTACCAAATATTCAAACTGATAGCAAGCCCTCGGTTTGGGTTTTTGGATTGGATTTTTCCTTCAAAGCAAATGAAATAGCTGATAATTATTTTAAGTCATATTCATAGAAAATAGTCATCCCTATGGAGGAGGAAGATCATCTTAGGTAGTTCAGCTATGTCTCATTATAACTTGTCTTGCTGTAAACACATACCTGATATCCAAGTATAACAAAACAAAATCTGTCTATCTCTTGCCTTATTGCATTGTTATGTTGTCATAATGTTACTGCTGTGGTTGTCTCTATCACTGAAACACAGTTAAGACTATTGTCCTTGATATGAGAGGAGAAGGGTAAGTAAGAAAAACTGGTAAGTTAGAAAACTGTAAGTTAGAAAAAGTGGTGGAAGGACTTGTTGGGAAATACTGGCAAGGTGAAAAAAAATGTGTAAAATGTGATGAATAGGTGAGTGAAGTGCTGTAGGTAAACTTTGAATGGAAATACAGATACTATCCCAAAAAGGAAGATAGGAAAATTAAAGGTCTCTCTTAAGTGGATGATGATGTTAGAATACAACTTGTCTGCCTCTGAATATTTTCCATTTAAGAGTAATATGATTTTTTACAGAATTTTGCTGATGCTTTGATAGTTTGCCTAATCTTAATTTCTTTAGTAAAAATGTTCTGGGTTTTTTTTTTTGAGGGGGGGGGGGGGGTTTGTTTTTTTTTGTTTGTTTTTTAAGTTTTTTGGATTTTTTTGTGCGTGGTTTTTGTTTTGTTTTGTTTTGCTTTGTTTTGTCTTATTTTGTTTGGGGGGTTGGGTTTTTTTGTTTTTTGGTTTTTTCTTTTTTTTGGGGGGGGGGGTGTTTTTTCTTTTTTTTTTTCTTTTTTCTTTATTGTTGCCTTCTTGTAGCTTTAAGTTATAGTATTAGCAGGGTTCCTGATTTAGTAAATACTCCTTAGTGACTACTGTGATGTGGATGACCAGCTGTCCTAAGACAAAAAGGTTGTTAATATCAATAGATTTGACATGTTAGATGTTAATTGGTTTACAAGTATTCAAACATTCTTTCTCATCCTTCTCCCATTGTTCTTGGGAAAATTAGGATGAAAGCAGAGCAAAGCAACATTCTATCTCTAACTAGCAAGTTAAAAATCCCAATGAAATTCAGGACTACAAACTCTTTTCCGAATAAGGAATAGAAAATTGTTTAACATTCAAGTTGTGTCTGCATTAATTACAGCTAAGTTTTATATAGCTATAATTTGGTTCTTGCAGAGTAAAGCAAATAGAGCTTTGGTCTCCTGAATTAATATTTAATAATATGTGTGGTATATGGTTAATGAAAAGAACCAAATATATTGCTTAGAATTGTTCATGGACTGTTGGACATACATAATCTTATAACCTGCTAGACAACATAATTTATTATTACTATTTTACAGCTGATTAAATTAAAACGATGGGGAGTGACATTAGGGTTGTTACATGAATTGCTTCACCCACAGAGTACTGGAAACAATAAATCACTATTATTAGTGATAAAATGCTGAAGTTTTTATAATCACAAAAGCAGTACTACTCAAGGATAGTTTATCACTACAAATGTTATCTTACTATACGTTAATATAAAAAAAGGATGAAAAATTAGAGATGGTTGTTCAGAATGCTGAGGAGCTAAAAAGCTGTTTAGTTTTTTTGCTGATCTTTTCTTCAAAGTGGCATGATGAATCTGAAATGGAAGCTTGTTATGGGCAAGTCCACTGGGCTATAGCTAATCTACATCAAAACAATTGAAAAGGGGAAGCAAACTTTCTCAGCATTCCTCAACAGAGCAACAAGCTTTGAATTTGGCTCAAAATAATTCATCAATGGGCTTTTTGGGCTTTTTTGGGCTTTCTTTACAGAGATCATATGTAACTCATAATCCATTATAGAATCATGGAATATTCTGAGTTGAAAGAAATCCATAGAGATCAGAGTCCAGCTCCTGGCCCTGCACAGGACAACCCCAAAGATCATACCATGTGCTTGACAGTGTTGTCCAAATGTTCCTTGAACTCTGTCAGGTTGGTGCTGTGACCACTGCAGATTAAGACATTCAAGAGACCTGGCCCCAAAATCAGCCCTGTGGAACCCTACTGGTAACCAACCTGATGTAAACCCATTTATATAATATTTTTTCCAGAAGGATACTGTGAGAGACAGTACAGAAAACTTTACTGAAATCCAAAATAACTTTTAACTTAACTTTTTCTATATTTAATCTTTGTAATTTTTATCCTGTTTTTGAAAAGTGACTTAATATTAGGAGAAGGTTCCTTTTAGAAGATTAAATACCTAAACCAAACTCTTCAAACTGCAATTTTAAAAATTTTTCTTCTTGTGTTGTGAAAGTACTATGATTTTCTGAGGTATGAATGATTTTGCATATTCCTGTATCATAAAAACAAATATATATGCATAAATAAACAAACAAACACCAACTAAAACCACCCAAATTATTTTCTTAACATCAGGAAGATAAGAATTTCATGTTTGAAGGTTTTTTGTTTTTCTTTTTTTTTTAGCTACAGCAATTTCATATATTGTTTATTTTCAGAAATTCATGCATGCCATCTGTTATGCAGTCCATATTGAAAATTTTGCTCAATTCTTTTGGAGGCAAATGCTGTAGGAGTATTTATTTCACAGCATTTATATCAGGAAAGAAAATTAGTTTAATACATAGGAAGAGTCAGCATGAGGAGGAAATTGGGCAGGAAATTTTGATGACTAATTGAGGAACTAAGAGATTAAGAATGTGAAAGTCTGCTGCTAATGACTACACACTGGAGAATTGAAAAACGAGGGGATAATATGTGTATAACAAACTAATACTTTTCTTCAGTACTATTAAGATTTTATTAAAATTTGGGAAGCTTGTTTCCACTAAATCTAGGTGTGCATGACAAATGTATTTTTGTCATATATACTTTGATTTAGTGGAAATAATGTCAAATCCAATGATAGCTTTCCTTTCTTGTTTGATCAATGTTATTAAGCTTTGCAGCTTTTCTTTTTTTTTTTAATATTTATTAAATCTTCTGAGGTCTACATTGTAAACTGATTGCAAAGTTTCATCCCATCCAGTTACATTTGGAAAACCTCTACATATTACATTGTCTGATGGTTGCTTAAGTGTCACCTCAGAAGCTGCTAAAAGAAATATGTGTTTGTGTAACGTTATATTTTAATTTTTTTTTCTTTCAATGCAAATTTGCCTTTGATCATCTGATAAACTACATAAAAAATGTTTGATTTTCAGTGATTCAGTGCATAGAGACCACCAACTAAAGTAATACTCTAGCAACTTTGGCTGTTATTTCTTGGTTTTTCAGCTTTTGATAAATATTAATATGTATTTGCTGAGATTAATCAAGCATTTAAAATAATCAAAATTCTTTTCTGTAAGAAGCATAAAAATATCAGCATCCGAAAATTCAACAGAAACTTTAAGTACAAATCAATCCACTGACCACATTTATTTTGAGTTCTTCCATATAATACAAGAGTCATGAAATTTTTCTTGAAAGTTTGTGGTAATGACTGGGCTCTTATGACAGATTCAGCTCTTCAAGAGAGGCTTCTTTACTGTGCATCAAGTCCTGTATCCCATAGTATCTAATACATCATTTTCTAATGACAGCACAGTTGACAAGTTGCATGGGAAGAACATAACAAAGGAGTTAAAATTACAAGTGGAAGACGTGAAAGTTTTCTCATGGGTGGGAACGACTGAAATCAATTCATTGATTGATCTTTTCATTTTACTAGCAGTCAATTCTGTAAAGCAAGTCTGCACTGGGAGTGGAAGGGAAAGCTGAGGATTCTGTGGAGGCCACATTCCCCCTTCACTCTTTCTGTGATCATGTCCATCACAGCAGCATGGTCACTGTGGGGAAAATGGCATCTACTGCGTGATCATTTTACTCTTATGCAGAAATATAGGTGTTTTTTATTTTCTTCACAGAACTGCCATTGGCCTTTTAAGAACCTGATGTATTGAAAAGATTAAATATACTTGATATCATAACGAAGGAGGGAAGTTACTTTTCTAGGAAAAATGGAGAATATTTGGTTTAATTCCAAACCATGCCATATTTTGGTTCATTTGTATAAAGTGCAGCACAAACTTGAAGTTAAAGCCTTTTAAGTGGATAAAAGCAAAGTGATGTGGGAACATATTGGGTATTCTTGTCTAAACATGTAAAATTCCATAAAATAAAAACCTATGAGCAGCATGAATCCAAAAACATTTGTTAAAAATCTTTGTTTTCTTGAGCACTTTGAGCTTCAGCATTTCTTTCCTCTGTTTTCGTCTTTGAATTGTAGACTGAAGAAGTAGAAAAGAATGGAGTGTATTTTAAACCAAGATAGGAAGAAAATAACTCAATATAATACTATTTCAAATAGTATTTTTTTAAATTGTACCAGTTGTTATGCAACTAGAAAATAACTGCTCATGTCAGTGAAAGCTATTCATCCTGGAGAATTAGTGTTATTTGTTTGATTTGGATTATTGCTGAAACAGGATTATCATATTGTGAAAAAGAACAATCCTTGTATTATTTTTCTGGCTCAACAGAAAACCCTAGGAGCCTGTAATCTCGTGCCATAAACCAGACCCTTTATTGCATATATTTTGTATTTACAACATTGATATTTTTTTCTTGTAATGGAGGTCGTTAAATTACAAATTTCTTTAAAAGAAAAACTCAGAGTTTTATACCTTGCTTCTGAAAATATATTTTTGATGCTATTATCAAACACAAAAAAAATTCTATTTTAAAATGCAGGTTATTCTCCTTTATTTGTCTGAAATGTTACAGGCTTTGGCAGTTGTAAATTAAGTTTTTTTCACTAAATTCAAAAATTGGAAAAGAAACAACAGGAGAAGAAAGTCTTCCAGAGTTTCCTCTTAAGTCAAATATTGTTTTATTTAGGCTGGAATGAAATTAAAGATTTAAGAGACCAACTCTATTACACAGTAGTCTCTTGTGATGTGTATCAAAGAACATAGTGGTTGTAGTATCATGAATTATCTTCAAATACATAATACCTAACACACTAGGAAGCATAGTATTAACATGTATTTCCTGTTTCATCAGAGACGTCATTCCCCTTTGCACCAAGCCAGCTAATTGGTCACTATGTAGGCAATAACTTCTATAAACTCTAGTGAAATAGTCTATATTGCTTCATAACAAGACTTTTTTTGTTTTTTCAAAACATTTGAAGAGAAGTTTTCAGTTTGAATTTAAATTGAGGAGACAACAGAATGATGCCCAGGAATGGACATCCCTTAGTTTGTCTAGGATATTTTGAGCTTTGGTAGATTTGGTACCTTCAAGGTATCTGACTTCTCAGATAACTTGAAAGTACCAAATTCTTTCAAGGTACTTTCAAGTACCTCCTTTTGGCTACCTAGCAGCCTAAATGAGGCAGCACAATTCCTTGTGGTGTCATTGGTGAAGGAGACAGTTTTCTGGCTGGAGGGTCTGAAGTTTCCTGGTGAGGATCTGAAATTCCTTCAATATAAACAGACTCCAGCCTTCCCCTTTGGATGCCATACAGCAAAAGCTATCTTATCTTAATTATGAAATATTGAAACAAGCAGTCTCTTACTGAATTACTCTCCTATTGTAAGAGACTGGTAATCTCTTTCTGTTAATTTGTGATGGAGAAATGCTAATAAAAATATTTTTATTGCCATTAAATATGATCTGATTCTCCAGTTAGCACTGGAATTAACCAATAATGTTTGTTCTTTTATTAAAATGTTGGAAGGATATAAAGAATAAAGAGGTTTAGCTACTTGCATTTTAATGGGTAAATAATGTTTCTCTGAACATTTTCGACTGCAAAATAATCTAGTGATTACCAGACTGCTACATGTATTGTATATGAACTAGGGATACTTATGCTAAACAGTAAAACTGAATATTTATGGAGTGCTGTTTATCTATAAATACAGAAAACTTGTTATTATCACTAAAGATATTTGCTAAAATTCAGAGATGAATAAATGAATAGTAGCTTATTTATTGATATTTTATAATGGCTCTACTGAGGACCTGACCTAGGCTGAGTCTGACTCACTTAGAAATCTCCTCTCTCTTTACAGCAAGCAATAAAGGGCCTAGTCCTTGTCAGGTCTTACACAATCCATCTCATATGATGTACAAGCAGTGCTACCATATAGGTGGCTGTGCTGGACCAGGCCCAGGTTGCCAAGTTTTCCAGTGCAGGGTGTACATCCATAGGGATCATGCTCATGTCTGCATTTCATGGTAACCACGTTAAGTTCAGCTCTGCCTTTTCTCCTGCCCAGATGCTGATGTGAATGGATAAGTCTGGTCTCCAGCCTGGACGAGGAACTGTTCCTTCAAAGCAGTGCAAATTAATCCACTAAACAACTTCTTTCATTTATCCTGAGTTTTTTGTTTGGGTTTTTTTGTTTTCTTTGGGTTTTTTCCCTGTTACATAAGTGATACTTAATTTAGCCACATAATTTGTACTTATGGTATATCTTTTCATAGGGAAGAATATGTTTACAAGTCAATATTAAGGTTCATTTTTAACTCTGCATAGGATGCAGCTCACAGAAAATTTGAAATTGAAAAAATGAGCTTAGGGTTTTATAAGTGAAACAACAAATTTCCTAATTATCATTTCACTTGATTCTGAGGTATATTGTTGGTGGTCTCAATTGTTTTTGGGTTATATGTCATGGAAAGGTCCATCCATCTGATTTTTTTTTACTGTTGAATTCAAGAAAACTCGTGTTACTTTATTTTTTTGGTATATATAAAAATGTTAGAGCATTTATTCTGGAGTGGTATTCTGAAGTAAAGGTTAAATTGTCAGTGCTGTCAGTACAAGAAGGACTTTATGAACAATGTTTCAGTTAAAATAGTTTACAGAGTCTTAATCTGTTCATTCACATTGCCTTTTAATATAGTCTTGTAACTTATTTTTGCATCTTTTTATTTCTAGCCCAAAAAAAGTCTTTTTATTTGTAACTGTAATGGTTTCACATTCACCAATTTTTACCTTTCCCAGCCAATGCACCAATTTTATGTAGTAGTTTAAGTGTTTTGTAGTGGTAAAACTTTGCTTCTTAAAACCTGAGAAATTGGGATGCTATTAACAATCCATTATTGATTTATACAGAAACATTAATGATTAATGTTGACAGAGATAAAAATGAAAGGTAAGTAATTTTCTGTACATGCACTAGTCTCTGTAATATAAGAAATATATCATACAATTTGACAGAAGCTACTAAAGTTGGGATAAACTCCATGTTGTTTATTAAGGGTTTTCTGCTTTTTTGGGGTGAGTATTGGGGTTTTCCTCAGAAAATGATCTGGCAAACTTCTAGCTTAAGTGATAGGCAAGAATTTCAAGGTTTTGTTCATTGTTTCTTTAGAAAAAGAGAAAATAATGGTGAAGAATTTCCTTTCTCCCTTCATCACCTAGTTATATTTTTTGCAATAAAAACCAGCTACTTTTTCTGCAGACTGGTATACAGAAGGAATTATGTACAGTGGCAAACAAAACCATTATTTGTATTTTCAAAATGGCTTCAGTACGCTATCCACTGTTAAGTTTTTTTTTCGTCTGACTAAGAGAGTCTCAGGAAAGTACTTCCCTCATTTTTGGTAAGCAACATCGTTCTTTTAATTATGTGTGTATGTGTGTGCTCACATGCATGCACAGGAGAAACTAGTCAGTGCTCTGACCTTGGTCTGGCTAATTCATCAACAGAGCTTTTCAATTGCACAGCCTAAACTTGCTTATAGCTTTGCTCTGTGGAGGTGTGTGTTTGGCTTTTTTTTTTTTCTTTCTAATTTTATAGCACTCATTAAATAAAGGTTCTGTTAATTGTTTATCAGCAGCTCTCCAGGCTGGCAGCTTTCCAGCTCAGCAACTTTAGCAAAACTCTGTGACCATTAAGCCTTTGTACTTTGCTACTGAAACCTTATGAGTCAGAAATAATAAGTGCCCATTATTCACCTAAACTTGTGCATTAGTGCATCCTTCCCCTGTGGTGACCTTTCTCAAATGGAGAAGATGTAAAGGTGACCAATAATATTGTCATTAACACTTGCAATTCATGTCAAGTGTGGTGAGTTGATCCTGTAAGCTGTTCTATCTTAAATTCCTGATGAATTTAGTGGATCTTAATCTCTCACTAGGTCCTTCTTATCCTACCTTAAATATTTAAGGAATGCAAACTTCTGTCATCAAGGCCCATGCTTTGTGACTGATAAAGTCATGAGTTGCATCTGTAATTGTCTTGACAAGTTTTCTGAAACTTAAATTATATTCCGTTCTTGGAGAAAGAACTTTGTTTTTCCCATGGTTTTGTCCCCATTATGAGAAACTCAGGTATAAAAACCCCCTCTATTCTCTTCCTGTAAAATAGTTGGTTTTGGCACATTTTTATTCAGGTTTTCAAGGTAAGATTTAGCAAATCAGGGTGTTCTCCATTAACTGGAAAAAACTGTTTTGTTTTGTGTACCTCAAGTACAGCCCGCACATGTGTATGATGATGTAGTGTGGCTATCTCTGCTATCTTGAAACACAACAGCAGACAGCAGCATATGATTGGTAGCCATTTGACTAGGATGTCCTTGCAGAGAATGAATGTCAACATGTAATACAATACATTTCTTCTACTCCTTTTCCAAGCACAGTATCTGATGTAGATATATCTGTTTTAGAGACAACTTAGGAGATGAATTAGGGTTCACCCTTGTATCCTGGTGTTGTTCATGAATCTTGTTTAAGTGGGCATAAGCATTCTTTTGCTGTTTTGGCCTTTTTATTCCCAAGAGACAAATCCTAGTCCATTCTCATTTAGAATAACTTGGAATGGAATAGTCTTTTGAGGCGGTTTTCATGAAGCAAACTCAAAGTTTATTGTCTTCCATTCTACAACACACAAGGTTAATGTCTTCTATTCATGTTCAATCTTGGTAGTATACCAGGCATTTTAGATTAGATGTATAGCTTTTGAAGGAAAAAAAAGGAATATAAAATGTGTTTAAATTTATAGTAGCTCTAGCAGAACATGCATAACTAAAACTATAAGAAATACTGTGTACCAAAAGGGTAAGACATGCACAAAGCACTACTTACAAGATCTAGTGATCTAGGAAGCAGAAATGCATAATTTAAATTTCCCTCATATGCATTTAGATTTTACTAAATTCTGTGCTGTGTGATAACTTACTGCAGTTAATAGTAATACTAATACTAATACTATAATACTAATACCAATACTAATACACACTAACACTAAAACATACCAATACTAATAGTATTACTAGTACTAATAATATAATGATAAAATTCTCCCCCCCCCCAAAAAAAAAAAAACAAAAAAAACCCCAAACAAAACAAAAAGGCAGGTGAAACAGAACTCTATTTTCCTTGAATTCCTTAATTGTTAAATATTTGCACAGTTTGAATCTTGGTATAAACAAAAGCCCTTGCAAACTGCTTTTTCTTTTTTCTGCCTTATCTCAAATTGAGTTTCTGATACAATGCATAGCAAGCATATGCATTGTACAACTGGTGAGCCAGGTGCCTGACACTTTAGGCATGCCCATAAAAAACTTGTAATGCATTCAAATGGGACTGTTTAAAGCATGCTCTTCTCTTTCCCATGTTTTAGTTGTTATGAGCTGAACTAGATGATGTTAAGGTGAGAAATAATTATAAACCCAATCTCATGGGGCACTCAATGTACTTAGTTTACACTGACTTCAGGCCATATTGCCTGGAAAAAAAAAGCCAAAGAAGCAAAATCTAATGAGGTCTGAATACACTAATTAAACATCCCAAGCCGAAGGGTTGATATTTATAAACAACTGTTGCATTTGACACTGCTCCATTTTATTACTGTTTTTCTGAGTATTTCTCTATATTCCTGTGTGGCTTTCAAGTCACCTTTTTGTTCAGTGTTCTCGATAATGCTTTTTGAGGGGAAAATTCTGCGGATGTTGTTGCCCTTTTTCATGGGTAATGAAACAATTAACCTGTGTTGAAACAACCTTCAAACTTTTTAAGATGTTATTTTTTTCTTATCAGGTCTAGTAATTCACTTCTATGGAACCTTGATCTATGTGCTTGATATTTTCAATAAAATGGCAAGTCCATGTGGAAACAGATGCAGTGAAGCATCCAGTCATGAACTTGACCTTTTTTTTATTCTTCTGGATTGATAACATTTTTACAATGCGCAAAATCATTTTTAACTTAGCCAAAGTGACATTTTTACTTTTTCCATGTACAAACAGAAGTAGAAATGTAATTTCATTGTGCCTTGCTTTTCCCACTGAACTGGCTAGACCTTTTCAAATACCTTTTCGGATTATCAAAAGAAAACAAACATTGTTTTCTTCATTGCTGTACAGTATTTCTGCACTTTTACATGGATGTTGGTGGTTCTATAATTTAAGAAGGTACATAAAAATGCCAGCTCTTTCTCCCAGTATGATTGTGATAGTGAACAAAGTAATACCTCTTTGTATTACGAAATATGTATAAAGCATATTTTGGAACATATTGAACATATTTTTGACAGAAAAATACAGAAAAATATCATATTATACCAACATTCTGCCGTAGGAGAAGAGAATACAGTTGACCTCACCTCTGATAAGTAATAGCTGTGTTAATGACCTGATACAGCCTCACCCCTGATGAGTAACAGCTATATCAAATAAGGATGAGTGGGATAAAAGAGGGGGTTAGCTGGTAAGGGGAGGCTCATCGTGGAGGAGGAACCTTGAGGAGCATGAAGGACAGAATCATAAAGTAGGATCCTGGGGAGAGAGAATCACTGCAGCAGTTAGAGCCTGTTGTTGGGTATGCAGTTATAGTCCAGCTATAGGTACAGCCAGGTAAAAGCTTGCATTCAGAGTGCAGACTAATACCCGCAGTCACAGTTTAGCAAGAAATAACCAGCAGTCAGAGGCTGCAAGGGAAACATACAGTAGGAGCTTGCTGCAGCCAGAGTCAGCGAATAGTTGGAGTTAAGATGACTAAGCTGTGAAGAGGAATAAACCAGGACCCTTTTTATGCTGTGTTTAACAAGAGGTTTGTGCCTTGGCTCAATTTTACCCTCTAATAAGAGAGCTGCTGCAACATTCTACAACTAAATTTATTTTGTTTGTTTTTCATTTATGAGTTGCTCCTCTGGGAGCACCTTCAGGCACATTTTGCTAAGTCACATAACAGCTGACGTATGCAGGGATCTCTTGAGGATACCTTATCTAATTCTTGCCCCTGCTCCAAGGCAGGTTCAGCTAGAGTCAGTTGTTCAGAATTTTGTCTAGTCAGGTTTTTAATATCTCTAAGGATGGTGATGCCACAAATTCTCTGGGCAATTTGTTCCAGTATTTGATCATCATCATGACAAAAGCTGTTGCTTCTTTTTATTATTTTGTTTTTAGATGCAGTTCTCTTTTATTTCAGTTTGTGTCTGTTACATCTGTCCTTTCACTGTGTGCCAATGAGACAAATCAGGCTCTCTCCTTTCTGAAGTGTATAAATAAACACAGATCCTTTTTGAACCTTCTCTTTCAGATGCTAAGCACTCCCAGATCTCTCAGCCTCTCCCTGTGTGATAGATGCTCCAAGACTTTAAACGATTTCATGGCCTTAAGCTGTGGAGGCCTGTGGGCCCGCTAGGGAGGGGCTATGCCTTGGAAGAATGTCCCCTGGACCTTAACCTCTCCAGGGCTTAACCCCCTGTTCCACTGACATGCTGTCAGTCAACCCCTGTCGCACATGGCACAAAGAAATGACACCCACACACTGAGATGTCCAAGGCAGAAAAAAGGGAAGTTTATTTACAGACTTCAACATTTATAGAATTGCAGCAGTGACCATGGATTGGAGGAAGAAAATCTTCCTCTTCAACTGCACTGGTCAACCCAACAGTCCATCAACAGTCTCCTCCTTATGAGAAGAATGTAGACATGGTTAGATGGTTACAATAACAAGAAAAGTTGTTTATGTAAAATCGTGTCTGACTCTATTGCAAAAGGTAAACACAGAAGGCTGAAATAGAATTTTAGAAAAACTTCTTAAAGAGACAGAGGAGTACAGCAAAAAGCCAGACAATAAATCCCAGCACCACACCCCTCCGTTGGCCATTACTCCCCTAGTTGACCTTATGGTCAGGTTTCTAGCAGTTTCTCTGTTCTTTCTACCCCCATTGGTTTGTATCTCTGTCCATTTACCTTTGTGTTTCCCGTATTGGTCATTGTACTCCCTTCTCCCACCCACACCTCTCAGTGATTGGTTGTTACTGCTGGCCCCACCCCCTTCTACTCACATATAAGCCTGAGCCCTCTAACTGTTGGTGCCTTTTGCCTCTGGACCCCTTCAGTGTGCCTGTAATAAAACCCACTGTATTTCTAGGCAAAGGCCCTTCCTGTCCTCCGTTGTCATCAAGTTACTTGTGGTGTGTGTGGGTGTGTGATTGCTGTGCGTCTGCCCGAACGCCTTCCTCTGGGAGATGCTTTTGGGAGGTTGCAGCAAGTCACTGCTGACCTGCACTGCAGCATTAAGCCATGCTGATGCTACTTTGGGTTTTGCCTATTTTTCTATTACATCGTCTCTGGCTTCTTTGCACTTATATTTTGTAACTCTGTAGCCCATTGTATTAGTAGCTAGTTTTCCCAGTACTTTTCCATGGCCTTTCCCTAGGCAGAAAGACAAAACAAATCCCAAAGCTCCAAGCCCCAGGAGGTGCAGGGCCCCAATCCTATCTTGTTTTTTTCCTGGGAACCAAGGCCAAGAACAACTCTTGGAGATACATTCTCATGGACAGAGTACAGCTGGTGCCGAGGGGGTGACTACGGAGAAGGAGCTTGACCTGGGAGGGAATTGCATCACCATTTGTCCTCCTAATAGGTGCTTTTTATCCATTATGCTGATTTCCTAAAACCTAGAAGAATGTACTTACCCCTGGAGGGGGTGGGCTTTTGTGGACGTCTTTCCATAAATGCCCCTGAAGGCCTACAAATAAAAATCCACTTTTATATTACCTCCTTACTTATCTCAGGTTTCATTTTCAGGTTGGGAAAAAGGCATCAATGCCATAGAAAAGAAAATTCTTTTAAAGCACAGATGCAAAAACCATACTTCCTAGATGACAATATATCTCATATATGTATTTTGTTCACTTATGTTCCTGCACTATCTACACGCTTGTGTTAACTTCTACTTCTGTTTAAAGCAAGAAATCTGGAGCCCCTATATGTAGATTCAGTTCTTATTGTGTGTAAATAATGGTAATCTGTGGTGCAAAGAATTCCTATCATGTGCATGACTGGGGTTAAAGCACTATGCCTAAAGTGCTACCAGTGTTCTCTTTGGGCTTAGGGGATGTGTCAGCAAACAATTTTGCATTTTTGCTGGTGAGCCAGCAAAATTTGGTTCTAAGTGCTTTAATCAGCAGGGTTTAAACACAGTCAATTTGCCAGTGATATTCGTGGCTTGTTAGGCAGACTTTTGCAGCGAATATAAAACATTGATTTAGGGATTGTGATGATTTTCTTTTGTTACAAACATATGTAAATACTTATAGGAGTAATTGCCAGTACAGTAATAAATCTGAATATCACAAAACTATATTTTTCAGAAACTTTTAACAATTTTATCATTCATTAGTTACTGCATTAGTTCATATAGCCCTACTGCCTAGCAACTATAACACTTTACCTTTCACAGGAGTTTATTTTAGAGGATATCAATTGACATGTAAATTTTACCTCTACTATTTAGTGTTTGTACATTCTTATGATGAATAAAATCAGAATTTTAGGTTTTATATGGAGCTAGTGGTATAAAAAGAACTGGCTTTGCTTTAGTATTTCTCATTCTTTAATTTCAATGAAGACATCTAGCTTATTGAAATGTTTCTGTTGTTGAGCACTTCCATGTCAATGATGTTCACAGAAATTGAATATTGGTTTATTGTAAAAAATATTCAAAGAACAGATTAAAATCTATAAAGGTGAGGAGAGAAATGTGCTGTACTTTTTCTTATACATCTTATTTATTATTATGTTTTTCTCTTTAGCCTCTGCTCATCAAGTAGGTAAGAGATATTTTCCACCATAATCTCATTATTTTCTTTCTTTTTTTTTTTTTGACTGCAATGTGTGTCTTTATTTCCAGTGCAAAAGTCACTTAGTGTAGATTTTTAGTCAAATCAGTAATATATCTGGCCACAGCTCTCTAGAGCTGCTTCTATTAATTTTCTAATAAATTAGCATCTCACATAAATTCTAACAGACTTATATCTGTTAAATTAGATGTTAGATGGTTACAGATGCCACTTACAGCTCCTCATGTTTCTGGAAGATGAAACACCACAGTAAGCTGTGGGCTTCTGAGAATTTCCTTATTAGGATTAGTTTTTGGCACTTCACCTTGAAACAGGGAAAAGGGATTGTTTGCAGCTCTTACAAAAGGGTAACAAGGCTTGGGACAAAACTTAAACTTAGGGCTACTATGTGCTTTTTTTGGAGGTATTTCAGTTGATATCATATAGATCACTTGATCAGGATTTGAAGGGGTATATAGCAAGACATATTTTAAAATTATTTCCTTTTCCTTTTCAATAATTCCTTTCAGAATTATTTCCATATCTCTTTTGAGATATGGCAGAATATCTCTTCTCTGCTTAATATATATTTACCGAGTATATACTAGGACTGCATTACACAAGGTATCTGTAGTTAGTCTGAAAGAACATTACATTCAGCATGATCCCTATTACACAAGATTTTAGAGTTATCCAACTCTTCTAGCATATTCTGACCCTTTTAACACCTATATTCCATTTAAACACACTTACTTTCAGCTGACCAACTGAAAAGGGTATGCTGTGACTGTTTTTAAAGACATCCAGATTTCTAAAAAATAGATAAAAATAATCAGAAATGTGAAATTGGATCTGGTTTTCTCTCAAATCACTTTGAATTATTGAACTTCTCTGTAAACCTCCAAATTTAGTAAAATTAAAATGTCTTAAGGCTGACATTTTAAAATTTATATATAATTTAGGCAGTTTAGCAGAAGAGTATGCAATACCTTTTATAAATGAGCTAATTTCAGAAATTTTGATCTTTTGTTTTATTATCGTTTTGAGGGGTCTGAAGGATTTGGACATGAGAGTACTAAATTCACTGCTTAGAATTCACTGCTGCCTCCTTTTGTGGGGGGGAGGGGGGAGTGGGAGGAGGAAGGGAACAAGATTCTTCCAGATCATCATATGTCTAAAAGTATTTTAAATACCAATGTCTTAACTGCCATATTTCAATCTTCCTCTTAAAGAGAAAAATAAACCCTCACTTCTTTCATGTGCAGATTCTGAACAATGTTAAAATCCATGTTTTGATTGCACTTCTGATGAAGAAGGGTTTAATGTGAATATTACCTAGCCAGTTTGCAACTTCAGAGGCTAGCACTTCATTTTAAAAGGAAATACACATAAGATTCAGCAAGCACCTAAACATGTTTAGGAAGAGTATGACTCTATGCCTTTATTGCAAACAAAAAGCATTAGGAAACTCACAAATAACCATGTCTTCAAAAGATTGCTTGTCTAGTTGAAATGACTTGGTTCTTAAATTTTGCAGAAAAAGAGACTGAGTAGTCTACAAAATGGTAGAGCACAGGGGAGCCTCTGGATTATGGTTTGTGGCCACATGATGGTAGGGCCTGTGTTTCTGAACCATTTTCTGTCTTGGGCTTACAGTACCAGAGAATCCACAAAACTCCAAGTAAACAGCTTTCTCTCCTGTAAAGAGAGAAAGATTATATGAATAAGGATATTTTCATTAGCAAATTTGCAGACAACCCTGAGCTGGAAGTATGTGTCAATCTGTTGGAAGGGAAGAGATCTCTGCAGAGAGACCTGGAACGATTGGATGGCTGGGTAGAATCCAATAGGATGAGGTTTAATAAGTCCAAGTGCTGAGTCCTGCATTTTGGCCACAATAACCCCCTGCAGTGTTATAGGCTGGGGATGGTGTGGCTGGACAGTGCCCAGGCAGAAAGGGACCTGGGGGTACTGGTGACAGCAGCTGAACATGAGCCAGCAGTGTGCCCTGGTGGCCAAGAAGGCCATGGGCATCCTGACCTGTATCAGGAATGGTGTGTCCAGCAGGAGCAGGGAGGTCATTCTTCCCCTGTACTGGGCACTGGCGAGGCCAAATCTTGAGTGCTGTGCCCGGTTCTGGGCCCCTCAGTTTAAGAAGGACATTGAGAAGCTTGAGTGCGTCCAGAGGAGGCAATGGGGCTGGTGAGGGGCTTGGAACGCAAACCCTGTGAGGAACAACTGAGGGAGCTGGGGTTGTTTAGCCTGGAGAAAAGGAGACTCAGGGGTGACCTTATCACTCTCTATGACCCCCTGAAAGGTGGTTGTAGTCAGGTGTGGGTTGGTCTCTTTCTTCAGGCAGCAACTGACAGAACGAGAAGACACAGTCAGCTGTGCCAAGGGAAATATAGGTTCAATATTAGGAAAAAGTTTTTTATTGAATGAGTGATAAAGTACTGGAATTGCCTGCCTGGGGAGGTGATGGAGTCACCATCCCTGGATATGTTTAAAAAAGACTGGATGTGGCACTCAGTGCCATGGTTTAGTTGAGGTGTTAGGGCTGGGTTGGACTTGATCTTAATCTTTTCCAACCTAATGATTCTGTGTGAAATTTATGTACTTTTATGTAATAGCATCTCCCCAGCTGTGTCTCATTATGTCATTAGCTGTTCAATTATTTGGTCCTCTGTTGAAGTAATCTTGTGTAAATTTGGGCTAGGAAAACATCTTTACTAAAATGAACAGATTTTTGGTTTTGTCTTACCAAAGATTAGCTATTTCAAATAATTAATAATTCTTCCGGCTTGCTTCTGAAACTAATCCAGGGTTTTCTTAACACCTTTCAAACAAAAAATCACAAAATTTCTGTATGTAGTAATTGATAAGGTTAGACATCAACTTTTACTTGAGATCCTGACATTTATAGATGCAAGTGTTACACTTTGCTTTTAAACTTGATATTCTGTTTAAAGCTAGTATTGAGTTGTTTCTGAACACCTATGAGGTTATTCTGAATCAATACCTAAAATAGTTGGAACCATCAGATCACTGGTGAGATATCCATATTATGTGATCACTGAGCAGTATACCTCCACTATTTTAATCTTTTTAAGTCTGCAGTTTGAATTTTTGATGTTGATTAAAGTGTCCTTGTTAGCCATTGCAATTAAATACTAACCTAAAGTTTGGAAAACATTGCTGTGACAATTTTTAATATGAGGTTTGTATTTTGCCTAAATGAGACTTTTACAAGAAAATTCCAAAGCATGACATAATTATTCTTATAATGCTTAACCAAAAACTCAAACAAAAACTTGGAGATTTAACTCTTCTGCAGACATGCACAATTATTTTCACCAAGGAGTTTATTCTCTTAGAAATGGAGTATCATTCCATCTGTTAGAATGTGGATGCATTCATACGGCAATACCCCAAATCAGACCATGTCAGATGGTTTCAAGCAAATTCTCTTGTCTTTGAAAGTTACTAGTCAGTGGTACTGTGCTAAGTAATCATGTCATTGCCTATAGATTGTCCACTTCAGGGCTGTAGTTCACACATATTATTCCTGCTGATGAATATTTATTTACAGAGGAATTATTAACTTTTATATTTCCTATAGGAAATAATTGTGATGGTAACTTGATCATCTAAAATTGAATTCTGGAAATAGTTTCTAAGATAAGCAAAAGCAGAAACTTATTATCAAAAGAAATGGAGTCCCAGCTGTCCATATTTGTTTTCTAGCATTTTAATCAAGGAGTTTTCAATCCCAAATTTAGAGTTGGTTACTTGTCATCTAAGCTAGTTTTTCTATGATTTTTCCCTATGGAATTGTGTATCTTCCCTCCTCTGCTATTGCAGCAACTAAAATAACCACAGGCAGTGACTTTGAAGTAAGAAAACAAAGCAGCAAGAGGCAATCCTTTCCTATAATGGTTATTTGCAAGAGGTGTGTAACTGTGATAATTCACTTGATTGATGTTAATGTTGTGTGACTTCAAGACACAGTTAGAGTGGTAAAGATTTGCAAAGCATGAGAGGGGCACAGTGATTTCACTTGCAAAAAACCCACCACCTTGAAACCCATGAACCCCAAACCTCCAAATTCTGAGTGTCAATTAGGTACTTTTAAAAAACTCCAAATATAATAAGATCTACAAATTTCAGAGTACAATTGGATTTGAATATGTTGAACAGATATTTCAGTTGCATCGTTCTAGATAGTTAAAAAGGTAGAGTTTCTTATTTTTATTTCCATTTTTCTTTGTGTAGATTGGAATAGGATAAGATTTGGAGCAAGTTATGAATGATAGCCTAGCTACACAACTTGTCACAATGTTACAATTTATTGTGATACCAGTGATTGCATATCTGTACTACACAATAAACCAGCAAAAAATAATAAAGATTAGAACAGACAAAATGCCCACTAGTGATATAGTAAATCCAAAAATTCTTTTGCTACTTTGCCGTTCTTTAAATTTGTTTTACTAACTCATACTTTTAAGTTATGCCTAGGTGAAGAGATGCTTTAAAATAGATGTAGGAGATGAGATTGGTTATCTTAAAGCAAGAAAAAGAAGAAATGAAGTAAAAGCTGGAGCAAATTCCATCAAAAAGGCTATGATTTTCCTATACTTTCAGACTTTTGTTATTTATTTTCCTAATTTAAATTGCTGGGTATCTTTTAAAATCATATCATAAGCATGGGAATAAGTGCAAACAAGAAAAAAACCCAAACCCACATTTATGGTCTTTTGCATGTTTTGTCTATTAAAGTGCTATAGAAGCACTTGAAGCATGCACTAAGGATATTTCTATGAATATCTCGCATTGTTGCACTAAAATGCTGGACTTTTTTCATAAATGTAAACTCTGCAGAAATCAAATCTGTTAGTTTAGTCTTTTCATTCCACTCTCTTATATTTCCTCATATAGTAACATTTTAAACACTTTATATTTAACAATTGTAATTGTCTCTAATGTGTTTTGTTAAAATTTGGTGATCAAGTCTATTTAAAAACTTCAGGTGCTTTTTGTGAAAGAGACTTTATTAAAACCTTTGTCTCATACAAAAAAAAAAAAAAGCCAGAAAATTGTGCAATACTAAAAAATATGAAAACTGTTACCCACCACTACACTATTTTTTAAACAGATATGTTATTTTAATTGGCATATGGAAGTAAAAATTTAGAGGCAGTTTGAATGTAGCTGTCAAGACAAAAATATTGACACTTCTAGGGTGTGAGCTTGAGAGATGTGCTTCTGTCCTGTGTACTCAATCAAAGCTCTGGCTGAAAGCATTGGTTGTTTAAATACATGTGGAAGGAGGAGCAAAAATAATGGTGAAGGAGTGTGGGAAATCCAGGAAGTTGGCTATCAAGAGATTTATGGCTTTCCACAACAATTCAAGAAAATAAACTCTATTTGTTTTTTTCCTCACCATGTTTATGTAACAGCATGAGAGCTGCCAGGTGTTGTACAAAGTCACAGCTGCAATAAACTTATAGAATTTAGTGTGAATGCATATGAGTTTTCACTGGTGGCATTTCTACTTTTTCTTCTGTTTGTTTATTTAGTAATCCTTGTAGGATTGAAGGCTGTAGAATTGAAGAAATCTACTTTTCTCCCTTCACTTAATAATGACCTGGTGCTATGTGTCACAGGATGGAAGTGATATCTGTTTAGTACCAGACTACCTCTTGCAGCAAATGAAGAAAAAAAAAAAAAAGGTTACTTGTGTTGTATTATTTATATTTTGAAATCTTAAAAAGTAACCATTTATCTGGATGTTGGGGAGAGGAGTGCTGTCCCCCAACCATCTTTTTTAGAGGGATTGCTAGCTAAGATGTACAAGAGAAGCGACCTTTAGGGTCACCCGTGCTCTTGTGAAGTACAAGAGAAAAATGTTGCCACTTTGTTGCATCTCAGACCCAGACTAGGTTAAAAAGCAATGTTCAACCATTGGAGGATAGAGAATTCCACTCAGTCCTACGTTTTTTCCTAATGGTTGTCTTGCTTTTGCTGCTTTGGAGAAGCTGTGGTATGGATATAGGCAGCAGTAGCTCGGTGTGTAGGAGCCACAAATCCTTGCCCAGCCCTCAGTGTCTGTGCTGCCTGGGTGTGCAAGGGGAGGTCCACTGGCACTGTACTAATCTCCAGTGGTTTAAATCTTGGCTCACAGTGGCTTAAATCTTGAGTGAGGTAACAAGTTCACCCTTTTTAGTTGAGCTGATTCAATTCTCTTGTTAGAATGAATGAATGAACACTGTTTTTCTCCCTTGGTTATCACTTTGTTCCATTTTTATACCCCAAACAAGTGCCAGCTCTCAAGGATTCATGCCTTTAGGGCCTGGTAATTTGCCATTGGAGGGTTGTTTACAGCCCTGGCTCTTTGTACCTGTCTTTCAAAGCCCCTGCTGTCATCCCATCCTTCATCCTGCATTTTTATTTCTCAGATCACAGATTAGTTTATTCTACAAAGAACTTGTTACTACTGCTGATCAGAATATACATTATATGCATTTCACCTTGTAAATGAATTTCTGCCTTCCTACTGCATTGCATCAAATGTAAGAAAGCAATAATTATATTCCTCTAAGTGAAATAATCCTAGAAGTGTGTTCTTCTTCCCCTAAGTGTGCACTTCAGTGTGTAGCCAGGTTTCTTTTATTCTTTTTGTTTTCAGGGGCAAAATCATTGTGTAAAGAAAGAATGAGCTGAAAGATGCCAGACAGTACAATAGCGAAAACAGTCCCTTTCTATGTTTCCTTCCTCTCCTGCAGACAGCATTTCCAGCCACTCAGAAGGGGACCATTAACTGTATCTGTTCTTCCTACAGGCCTAACAAACAAATCATCCCCCGCTCCTGTCGTTGTCACATTATTATGGTCAGCAAAGAAATAAGAACCAAATGATTGCATGTAGCCAGGGAGGCAGCAGTGTGACTTTGCAGACAGTTAGACTAAAGGACTGAGCTGGTTTGCTGTTGATCTTCTCCATCCCTGAGCAGTCCAGAGGCGATTCCACAGCAGTAGGAGTGAGACAGACAGTGCCCTGAAGTATCCTAGTTGCTAATGGCTACAGTGAAAGCAAATTGAATTACTAACCAATTAAACTGCCAGGATCTGTCTTTTAACCTTTTACATGGTTCCTCTGTCAATACTGAGTGTCTTTTTAACTAGTCTGAAACTATTTGGTGGAAATTTTAAAATTCCCTGTAACAGCCCAGGGGTTTGTGCTAGGCTTGCCTGGAAAAGAGTTAATTTACTTCATAGTAGCTGCAATTGTGCCGTGTTTTGGATTTGTGACTAAAACAGTATTGTTAACAAAGAAATGCAAATACTATGAACAACGAATAAATGGTATCTGTTTCTTGCCGTGCCCCACCACCAAGGGTGCACAAGAAGCTGTGAAAGGACGCGAATGGGACAGCTGACCTCAACTGAAGAAAGGGATATTTCACATCATATGATGTCATGCTCAGAAATAAAATCTGGTGGAAATAGGAGCATGACACACTCATAGAATTACAGCATGTGTCTTCCCAAGTAACCATTATTTGTGATGGACTCCTCTTTTCGTGGAGATGACCAAGCACTTGCCAGCCAACAGGAATGAGTGGATTAATTCCTGATGGTGCTTTTGCTATAAAACTGTTTTAATCTCAATTTGCAAGTTTCTCACTGTTATCCTTACCATTCTCTTCCTGATCCAGCTTGATGAGAACTGAGTGAACAGCAGAGTGGAGCTCCCTAACAGCAGCCTGTTGAGGTTAGCTCACAATAGTGGTACAGCATGAAAATAAAGAAAAATCTATCTATATAAATATACATTAGAATAGAGTTGCAATCTGCAATATACATACGTCTTTCTCACCAGGATTAAAACGACAAGGGTATAAAATGGTCAGTTTTTTGCACGCTTGTTAGTAAAGGATTGCGCCTTTCTTGTCCTCTCTATAGCACACTTAGGTTTTAATTTGCTTAAGTGTGGAAAATACCCTGCAATTTGCTCACTACTTACTTCAAAGTGCACAGGAGTTTATTTTTGGGTAAAGGTCTGCAGATTTACTATTGGGCTCTTATCACTCACTTTTCTTTTGACTTGAGTGTGAGACAGGAGTATTAGAAAGATTTAGATGTGAGATTTGTTCACTACTGATGAAACTGAACATCTTGCTAAACAAATCTTTGCAGAAAAAAACCAAAACAAACAAGCAAAGCATTCATATTTCTCTATATGCTTAAATCACTTGTTAAGTAAAGACCTTCCTTTTTAATGATAGCTGTTGGAGAAAGCGGGGCAGACAAAGCACAATCCACAAACACAGGAAAACAGAAAAAAGTGCTAAAATACACTTTTCTTGCTGAAGTTTTTTAGGTGCTGAGAAATTTTTTTCTGACAATGCCTAGAACCAGTGTTCTACAAATTTAACTTCTCTTATTGTACTTTCTCCTGTGTTGGTATTACTTTATGCAGAAATCTGGGTGTAAAGGTTAATAGAATTGCTCAGTTGGTGATAACACTCAAATCAGTAACTGCCTCTAGATCCTGAACAGTACTGAAATTATACTATTAACATTGGCTTTAATGCTTACTCCAGCAGTGGTCACGTTTTTCCCTTAGAGAAATAATCAGCAGAAGGACAAATTGGAGATGTATTTGCAGATTTAAAACTCTTATTCCCTACAAATCCCATAGCCAGCTGAATTGTGGTCAGGTGGAATAAACTGTGTTGCCCTTTGAGAACCATCAGGCACTATTTCCAGGTCTGATCTGAAATTTCTAAATTTGTTTCTGTACTCTGGAGTTTGTTCTCAGGAATCCAGCCCTACTTTATGGAGGAGTGAAAAACAAGTCAGGTTCTCTGCCACATTGGCTGCATTTTCTTTTTGCATTTATTTGTGTAGGAGCTAAACAGTGCCTGACCATTGATAAAAAGGGCACAAACTGTTTCTGTTCTTGGAGTTCTTTCCTGAAAAAGTAATTGGAATTCTGCAATAAAACAGACTGCTCAACTTCCTTGTTTTTTCTGGCTCATTTGCACGCCTTCCTGAAAAGAAAAATCCCTGAATCTCTAAAATATTTTGGAGTGACAATTTGAAATTTGAAGAATGGCTTCATAAATGCTTTGGTGCCAAACACATAACAAGGATATTCATTGTAACAATTGTGATTGGAGAAAGACCTCTTATTTTTGGCCTTATTTCTGGCAGTGCAATCCTGGTCCTGTTGAATACAGTGACAAAATTTCCATTAACATCAGTAATGCAGCGTGGGAAGACAAGAGATAGTGCTGAAGGCAATCTTGCCCCCGATATATTGCAGCTGTGTTAATCACCAAAGAGTGGAACAGCCTTGCCCTCACAGCCATGGGTGTGATAAAAAGGTGATTTAGCTGGTAAGGAGTCAGTTGGAGTCTGCTGGCTGTGCTGTGAGGAGGCAAGGACAGGAGGTCGTGTGAGGGACAGATAGGGTTAGGTGGCTGTGCTAGGGACAGGAAGGACCTAGCTGGAACTGCAGAAGGAAGAGAGCAGAAGGATAGAAAGAGCCAGAACTGTGTGGAGCTGCCCATGGGAGACTACATAGAAAAGGTATGAGGGACTTTTAGATAACAGAGTGCTGATGCTTGAAGTCTTCTTTGGTGTCAGTTGTATGTCCTCTCAATGCAGAACTTTGCCTGAGGAGTTTCTATTGCCATTATAATAGAGATATAAGTCTCCAGTAATGCAATCAGAGTCCATTGAGATCAGGTTCTGTGTTATACCAAACTAATAATATCCAGGAAGTAGATCACAACCTATAAAACAGTGCAATGTGCTAAGGCTTTTATTCTTTTCACATCTCCATTAAATTAGAAGAGTAATACATTCTTGTTCAGTAGGGTAATACCATTCTTCAGTGACAACATGCAGCTTCATCTTTCAGTAGGCTCAGGATGACTGCATGTTCTTTTCAAAGGCTCAGTATTGCAGTGTGAATCATGGCAGTGTTTTTTTCATATTCAGGTTATGTTCTCACTCCTAACCAATCTAACTGCGTTCATCAAATAGCAATCTGTTTCTGCATCTGAGTGCTGTGGAAGTAAAATCTGTCCTTCAAAATGGAGAATTAGTCTCATTTCTCTATTAGCCAATGGAATGCTCATAATAAATCTTAAACAGACTCACCCTTGACTACGTGTACTAATCAAAAGAGATGTCATTCCAGGCAATTGAGATGTGTGAGACTGATTTTAAAGCAGGTGTTCATGTCTTAAAAATAACCACTGTTCTGTTATTTGCTGCCTTTTTTTTTTTTTTTTCTGAATTAGTGTTGTAATAGTGGGTAGCAAATGTAGAAAAAGATAAAATAACTAGCTTGAAGTAGTAAATTGAAACAGAAGGAATCTAAGCCTGGGTCTGTGTTTTAGATTAACATTTTCATGGTTGTTTTCTTAAATTTCTATCACTCACATTGAAATGTATCATATCATTAGAGCATCTCACTCCATAGTATGTTGACAAAAGAAGTCACAAGCCTTAATCTGTAACTGCAAAGAATCCTGCTATAGTACCTCTAAATCTGTAAAGTCATCAAGGACAGTACATGGTAGATGAGTAAGCAAGCAGAGAACAAATAGTACTGAGAATTGAATATGGCGTGATTTTTTTTTTTTACAAGGTATGTACAAGCAAGATGTGATCAGAAAACAGCATCATTCTAGAGCTTGAAATGAAAGGTGGAGAATGACCTGTTTTTATAAGAATAAATTATCAGACAAGGTAAAGGAAAACACAAGCTACCAACAAAATATTTGGTGTCAGACAGCAACAGATTTTAATTTATATAATGGAAATTATATATGCTTGGCCAGCACAAGCAAGTTTATTTTACACAACAGCTTTTATGTAGAGTGAGATTTAGTAGAGATCTTGTTTCTTTAGCACATCTGAGACTCCTGGCTGAAGGGTCCAAGTGCACATGACTCAATAAATTTCTTATTGAGCAGAGAGCCTGTACAGGTTTTGACCTGCAAGGATATTAGGTAATGAGAGGGGATTATGCTTGCAGATGACTGCCACTGTGTATTGGGTTTGCATGGCCAGGTTTTGGTAGTGGTGGGGACTACAGGTGGGACTTCTATGAGAAGCTGCTGCAAAGTTGCCCTGTGTCCCACAATACCCATGCCAGGCAGCTCCAAGACAGGTCCTCTGCTGGCCAAAGCTAAGTCCATCAGAGACTGTGTTAACACCTCTGGGATAAGGTTTTTAAGAAAGGGAAAATATATATATATACTGCAGCTGGGAGAGAGGAGTGAGAGAAACAGCCCTTCAGGCACCAAGATCAGTGAAGAAGGAGGCATAGGAGGTGCTCCAAATGCTAAAGCAGAGATACCCCTGTAGCTCATGGGGAGGAAAAATGTCCTGCTGCAACTCATGGGGTCCATGGTTGAGCAGAGATCCACCTGCAGCCCATGGCAGTCCCCACACTGTAACAGGTTGATATGCCCAGGGTAGGCTGTGATCCCATGAGAAGCCTGTTCTGGAGCAGGATTTTGGCAGGATCTAGAGCTCTGTGGAGAGAGTATCCCAGTCTGGAGCAGCCTGTTACTGAGAGACTGCACCCTGTGGAAAGGACAGGCTGGAGCACTTTGTGAAGAATTGCAGTCCACAGGAAGTACTCACATTCCAGAAGTTCATGGAGAGCTTCAATAGGAGACACCCCAAGGTGGAGCAGGGGAAGAGTCTGCAGAGGTGTCTTTCTGAGGAATAAGGACAGGCTGAGAAAATGTATGTTGAACTGACTGCAGCCCCCATTCTCTGACACCCGTTACAGGGGGAGGAGGTAGAGAATTCTGGAGTGAAGTTAAGCCCAGAAAGGATGGAGCAGTGGGAAGAGGGGGTTTTTAAGATGTGGGTTTATTTCTCATTATTCTACTCTGATTTGATTGGTGATAAGTTAAACTAATTTCTTCAAGTTGAGCCTGTTTTGCCATTAGATTTTGTTATATTTTTGATTCCCTGCTCAGCTGAGAAGCCGAGTGATAGAGCAGCTTTGGAGGGTACCTGGCCTCCAGTCAGGGCCACCCCAATACAATATGACACAATGTTCTCTAGGTAAATGCCAGGAGTCCTCTCTCTCTCCAGTTCATGTGATAAATGAAGAGCAAAACTATAGAGCAAAATAGGATGCCTTGGAAAGAAAAGCAGTGTCCATAATATCTCTCATAGAGCCAGTTTCCTTTTTTTTTTTTTTTTTTTTTTCAAAGAATAGCAAGAGGGTTTCAACCCTAAAAGACTACATAGGTAACAGACATTTTCTAGTAGCTTCCTTAGAATATTCTTGCCCTATCTTGGGGGAGAAAACATTTTTTTCTCTACTGCCTATGTCATTTTTTTGAATGCTCTGGGCAGGGGTTTCCTGGCCCCTCCATTCTTTGAAGCGAATTTTCTGTTTCCTCTGTTCATGTATTCTGTCCTTCTTGGTAGCCAGAGGTGAACAGCTAATATTTTTGTCATTATTGTGTCCATTCAAACTCTGTTCCCTCATGCAATTCCATTCACATTTTTATGTTCTGTAATGTTTCATTCTCAGCAGTCAGAATTAGTTTTGTGACCATCGGCCATCCAATACCCATTAGACCCAGAGAGGAAATACAAAAACTGCTTGGAAGGCACTGATGATGTGAGCATCTACAAAGGGAATATCTCCATTGAAGGCTTATCTGAGCTAATTAGTGCTGGGATCAGAGTGTTCCAGTTAGCCTAACCTGAGTATAAGTATTCCCACAGCAAGGCCTTCTGAGCATTGCTGTCCCTGAACCAATGTACGTGTGTGCCCAGGAGAGCAAAGCCCTGCTGCTTTGTGCTCTTGTACTCTGGGATTTGTTCCTGTGCAGCTGAGTCAAACGTGAGAAAATGTCTTTCTTTGGAAAGGACGGTGCTGTGGCAATCAACACATCTCTTTTGTTACTGAAGACAGGTTCTAAGCTGTTAGTTCATACAAATAGCTGAAATACAATGTGCCTAAGGTCAAATAAGCATATAGTAAAATTGTTAATAGGTAAAAATAAGAGTTTTAAGACTAAAAACAGAGTCTGTAGTGGATATGTTCTTGCTTACCTAATTTATAATCTGGTATCTGATCATACATATGACCAAATGAAGATGCTTCCATGTAGTCAAACTGTCCATCTTTACACAAAAGAAACTCAAGAAAACATCTACTTAAGAATCTATTCTATTGTTATATGCACCAAGGCTTATGGAAAGCCTAATGAATGATATCATTACTATTTATATTTTTTTTCATTTATAATAGTGAAGAAACTTCAGGATAATATTTAGTGAAAGCTGATAGGTATTTGAAAAAAAATATAATGTTGATCTAATTTATTGACTGGTGAGACTTTTTCATAAGCTGATAATTTCTAGTCACTGGCAATTAATAATCACTTATAATGCTAAATCCTTCAGGAGTAATATGTTTGCTCTCGAAATCTAGATAGAATAATTCACTGACCTTCTATCTCCAAACGAAATTGTAGAATAGTTGTGTTTGGAAGGGAACTCTAGACGTTATCTTGTCCAATCCCTTCCTGCTCAAGCTGAGTTATATATACCCGGATACCCAGGATCATGTCCAGACATCTTTTAACTAGCTGTCCAATCACTCTTCAAGGATGGAGACTCCACAACCTGCCTGGGAAAACTGTGCCAGTGTTGGCTTATCTACACAATAACAAGGTGTCTCCTGATGATAAGGAACCTCCTGTGTTTCAGTTTATTATCACTGACTCAGATCCTGTCACTAGGCACCACTGAGAATAGCCTGAATCTGTCCTATTTCTGCCTTCCCTTCAGGTTTTTACGTACAAGGAAAAGATCCCTCCAGACACCTCTCTTCTCCAGGCTGGACAGTCCCAAGTCTTTCAGCCTCTCCTCATATGGGACAGACTTCAGACCATCACCTTCCTGGCTCTTTGCTATATCAGTGTGTCCATATCCCTCCAGTGTTGAGGAGCCCAGAAATGGACACTGCCACACCAGTGCTGGGTAGAAGAGAATTATCCCATCCCTTAATTTTCTGGCATCTTCTATTCATGCAGCTGATGATACCATCAGCCTTCTTTGCCACAAGAGCATATCCTGACTTGCATTCAACTTGAGTGTCCACCAGGACTTTTCTGCCAAGCTGCTTCCTAGCTGGATACCCCTTAGCATATACTGGTGCATGGGTTTGTTCCTTCCCAGGTACAGATTCCACACTTCCCTTTGTTGAATTTCACGTGCTTCCTGTCAGCCCATTTCTCCAGCTGACCACGTCCTTCTGGCAGCACAATCTTCTGGTGTATGAGCCTCTCCCTCAACTTTATGTGATCAGTACAAATAGAGTTTGAAAATCCCGGGGGTCCGAACCCAGACGATCAGACCCCTTTGAGTTTCCTTGGGACTCTGCCCCAATGGCGACTTGATGGAGAGAGGCAGCCTTGATCCAATTGTCCAAAAAGGAATGTTAATAATGCAAAAATAACAAACAAGAAGGTGCACTGTGGGTTTGTAAGAAATGTTTGATAAGTTTTAGTTATGAATATAGCATGGTTTGTCAATTGTAAAATTAGAATAGTGTTACCCTAAAGAGGCCTCTTGTCTTGGAAGGTACCTTATCAGAGCTGATAAGGTTTCTAAGACAACCTGAATCTCTGCCTGGAGATTCTTTCCTATTGGTTCTTTTCTCTGTCCCGTTTTTGTTGTATATATGATCTTTTCTTCTGTCCATCACAGAATTTTTATCTTCAAGGTCTGAGGGTCTCAGCTACCGGTTGGCAGAGTCCCTAGAGACCACTCCCAAGTGTATCTTGGATTGTTAGTGTTTAAGTAATCTCGTTGGCATTTATTGTGAAAATTGTCTCATTGGTCTGTGAATGTAGAACCCACCCCTTGAACTGTCCTGAGCAAAAGCGCCCTGCAGCCTAGGTTTTGGGTCTCTCCGAGGGCACCGAGCAGAGGCTGGGGAACCCCCTGACCGCCCCCAAATAAAACCTCTGTATCCAAACTGCCTTGGAGAGTCCACTCTTTCTAAACCACAGCCATGACAATGTGAGTTGAGCTGCCTGCAGAGCCAAGATCCCACAAACAGGTACTGTTGAAGCGTATCGCAGCTGCCGAGCAGCCCAGCTGAACACCAAGCTGGGCCAGAGAGAGATACGCGAAGCAACAGTGTACGCTATATTTGAGGGAACTGGAACAAGGCAGCACAAGGGGCAAAAAGCATGATGCCAGGGTCAGACAGGGGTATTTATACATCCTGGTCTGGGGAGGAGTTAAGTCTGAGGAAAGGGTCCAATGGGGAGAACGATTAAGAATATTAAAATTTCTGCACCAAGAATCAACCTATGGTATTACAAAGAAATAGGAACTTTCTAGCAACAATTTGCATGCTCAAACGGGGGCTTCCCAGGGCATTAGTCTGGGGTTTTCCTCTTCCCTGGGAAAACTACTCTTTACAACAGTTAATGAAATTGCACAAATTAACTGAAAAGAACAATGTAAGTCTTACCAAGCATATCCCTAATGAGAATGATATAAGGGCTGTCTTCTCATAATGATGAATGTGGTCAGTAATTGTACAATATTTTTTTTTATGTATAATAGAATAGGATATTAGACCCAATAGAAAAATTCCAGTTTAACCTGGGCCTATATAAGCCATTACTTTTGTCAATATTGGGAGTTTTCTGTATGATGAAACAAGAGCAGAAAGGAAAGAAGATATAATACATGTGTAATAGAAAAATTACATTAGCAGAAGTTCCTTGACAGGCCTCTTGATAATAAAGGAAAAATAAGCTTTGCTATCTTGAAAGGAAATACCAGATAGGAGTTGCTAGCTATTACCCTATGAGAAAATACCATGGAAACTAAAAGCTGGCAAAATGGTGGAAATGTCTATTCTTACAATGGCAAAGGCAACAGCTTTTAATTCTAAATGCTTATCATTAAAATAAATATCTGAAGGAGAAGCTAACTGCCCTGCCTGTAGCTTCCTTGCAAAGTGATGTTTAATGCACTACAGATACCATTTCAGTTGAAAATACAGATATTAAAAACTCTCAGAAAGCTGCAGATGACTTGTGATCCAGTTTGAAAACAGCATGTTTGTTAGCACAAAGATTGCTGTCAGGCTTCTTTGCTTGGAACAGAAGCTTGCTCCTGACATGTAGGTGGATGGCTCTAGGCAGAGCTCATACTCCCAAACGTCCTTACATTTGGACAGGCAAGCCTTCTCCTCAAATAGCAATGATGTTCAGCTAGAAGGTTTAATTATAAGAATTACATCTATGGGTGAAACTTTCTCAGTATATTACAATCAAATAGTCAGCTACTTTAGGGCTCAACTTGACATTAGAAGGCAATGCAAATAAAGTCTAAAACAGATTTGAAATTTTCTACCAACCCCCTACCATGTTCAGGATAAGAACTGAAGTTAAGGGTATACTTACCTTTTAAGGGTAAATGTCATTTTCTTGACAATTCATACAGTAACTAAAACTTTCAACAACTTCAAATTTAATGGAATGAGTTATAAAAAATAATTTTTGTCTAACTAAAATTGCATTTAAGAAAAAGGTGGTGCAAGGCAAGGTACTCCAAATTTATCGCTTCGGAGAATGATATACGGTTAACTTCTTCAGAGTCACTGATCAATAAAATGTACATAGAATATCACATTCTTGTTTTAGGACAAAAAAAGAAGGCTAAAAAAAGCATGTATTCATATATCTTTTGTGTTTAAGAGAAAAGAAGCAATTGGTCTTGCTACTTATCCCAGTCTATCAGAGGTCTTGACATCCTCAGACTGAGATGAGTGAAAAAGGGAAAAAGTGTAGAAATAGGGAAAAAATATGTTTCTCAGAAAAGTTAAAAATACTTGTCAATTGTTAATTGTAACTTTTACCAGAAACTGCAAAATTCATGTAATGATGTAAATATTATGCTACATTTTACATATATGTTATGTATACATTGAGTACATTATAATATGTATCATAATGCCATTTTTATTCTGTGAAAAAAATATTGGAATCAAAAACTCTCTTTAGACAGAGGTGAAAAGGTTAGATTTTACGTTGGTTTTTATAGCCATATGACAAGCAAACCCACTAAATCATATTCTTCAAATGCATACAGGTTGTATTTCTTTAGTCGTTCATCCTGTAACAGCATATGGATTTTTTTGGCATATAAACCCTTAATTTTATCTCATGAACCTTTTTTTTTATCTGAACGTCGAAATTTGTCTAAGTAGTTTGCAGTCTGTAACATTTCCATCCCACAGTGTTAGTGGCTGAATGTGTTTCAAGAAAGTAAGTATGTCCTTGTTTTCAACATCATCATTACTGCATTCAAGAATATATTTTGTGCAGAAGTGATTGATTTCAGCAAAAGGTAATAAAGTTGTAGAGAGGGAAGGGTGTTCACAAATTTAGCCTCTAAACTGACCCATGTTTTTGTATATTAAAACAAGAATCTGAAGTCCTTAAGGGTTAGTCTCTGGCATTTAAGGTATCAATATAGATGCTTTTCTTTGCTTAAGTAGAAAACAGTATTTATACTTCTCTATCTTACTTCTGATGCCTGGGTAACATTGTGTAAAGAAAGGTTCAAAAAGAAATATTTTTAAAATATATAGTGATGCTAACTTGTTCCTTTTCAGGACCTAGTAGACAAAAAATACAGTAGGTAATTTTTATAAAATCCACAAAGGGGAGACCTAATTGATATTTCTCTGCAGAATCTCAGCTACATATTCACATGTAATGAATTTAATGTTGAAAAGGAAAAACCAATCACTCTCGCTCTCCCTCTCCCACTATTTTTCACCATTAATTCCACAAGTCACCAGGTCTTGGAGATAGTAAACAAAGATACTCTGTGTTTTCAAAAGTTGTGTTTTATGTTGCTAAATAATGCAGTGGTTTCCAAAGGGGTAAAATTCTCTCTCTTTAAATAAAGGCACCCTGTGAACATCAAAAGACTTCATAGTGGGTATTAAAGCTATTAAACAGCCTATAGCAAGTACTGTTATGTAATCCTTTAAACCACCATTTGTGGCAAGCTGGTTTTCCCTGGGGTGCATAGATAAATAGGTTTCTGTAATGCTCTCATACAGAGAAAAAAAAAAAAAAGACCAACCCTTATAATCCGCTAATATAAGCCAGGAAAATTTTTTTTTTTTTTTTTTTTTAAGCAGCAGAGAGTGTGCTTGGTAAGGTGGGAAGGCTTCACACATCTGATGTTATAGTTCTTCAGAAACCCTAGATATGCCTATCAACTTTAAATTACCAGTCTGGATAGAAAGGTCATTTAGAAAGGTCATGTTTTGTAAATTGTTTCAACTTACTAATGAATACAATAATATGCCAGCTGGAGTTCATGGTGGCCATTAATATTAGTAGGAGGAAATCTGAGCTACTTGTTCTTGCTGAGGTACTTTGGGTGTTTTGTTTTGGTGGGGTTTTTTTTTTGTTTTTTTTTTTTTTTTTTTTTTGGTGGTTTTTGTTTTTTGTTGTTGTTTGTTTGTTTGTTTTGTTGCTGTTTTTGTTTGGTTGGGGTTTTTTTTCCCATTAATCTACAAGCAGTATTTTAATGAAGAGGTATCAGATACCATTTTATATCCAGCATAAAACTTCTTCATAAAAAAGGAAGAAAATGCCTTCCTGGTCCATTTGTCTGTCTAGGCATTTTCTAAGAATACTTGTACAAGTCCGGTACCATACCTCAACTTTAAATGCATTTAAATGCTGAAAGTAGCTGTAAAGATCATATAACACGGTGCATGAAAACTGGAACTTTCACTGAGTACCATGCTGTCATTTTCAAACAGAAATATTTGAGTTTCATAGAGGAAAACTGCTTGCTCTTGAATTTTGGAAAATTGATTTGTTGGCTTTATGCAAGTGGGTTTTTTGGAAAAAAAATCATTTGTATAAAGAATGAATAAGTGGATACATTTGACCAAATAAAAAAAACGCTCTAAATTCTAAGGGAATGAGATAAAGAAACATACCAATTGATGTCCAGGTAGGTTTGCCCTCTATTGGCCTTATGCATTTAAATATGCTTCCCTAGGATGGTTGGTGCATTCCCAAATGTAAGGATGCCAATTTTTCTGCAGCTATTTCTTTCTGGTATTACTTAACTCTGCCCATCTGGACTATACTGGCTCAGGGAAAAAAACTATATTCTTGCCATGAGTACAGATGGATTGTCAGACGGTGAGTGTGCAAGTCTACTATATAAATGTATGCTTATATTATGGTAATATCAGTCAGTTGATTTTTTGTTTGGCTTTTTTTTTTTTTTTTTTTTTTAATGTCTAGCTCATTATGGCTCTGTTGATTTTGTTCATACTTGTTTTCTTCTCCCTAAATACCACTCTTCCACCTTCCTTCGATTAATATATCACAGTTGTCTCCTTTTAATTTTGTCCCTCTTTTTCAATTTCAAAGAGGAAAATGATGCTGAGGGATAATCAACGCCGTCTGCCTTTGCTAGTGGAGAGCATGATGGAGAAGAAATGGGATAAATCTTTTTTCTCCTTCAATGTAAAGCAGAGGTTACCCTAGGGCTGAACAGAGCTCATCTTTGAAACCACACAGAAAAATATTGCATTTTTTTATGTCGGGAACTCAAGGGAAATAAAAGTTCATACTATGCCAAATTCTTCTTCCACAAAATATTTGATTTGTTGGTTTGTTTTTTTTTTTTATTATTATTATTTTGGTTTAGAAATAGTAGCAATAATAGGAAATGGAGGTTTACCTGTACATTTATGCTAATGCCTTAACTCTTTAATGTTGCACTTGAAACAATTATGTGTCTGAGGCTGTAAACAAAAAAAACCCTTTTACTCTTTGTCATTTTGGGGTTGTTGCGGGGGGAGGGGGGTAAGGTAGCCCTTTTTGTTATGAACCTATAATAAAAATTTTGTTCTCATAATTCCATCCTTGATAAATAATTAGGCTTATTCCTCCTAAACTAACAGTTCTTATTTCAAATGCAATACAATTTGGCTTTTGGGAATATATGTCAGTATTTAATGATGTATGAAATGAGTAATAGCAACAAAGGTATTATTCAGTCTCACAGCTTTATAGTTAGAGCACTTTATAAGAGTAACATATAAAATTCCAGAAGACAAAAATCCAAAATAGGTTTTTTTTGACAGAAAATAAACCAAATTTCCACCTTACTCTCTAAAAAAGTGTTTCTGAGAGAAAGAAAAAATTATGAATAATTGGGAATACAGTGTGTCAATCTCTTCTAGATCCAACAGAGAGTTTGGGGTTTGTAAAACCTGCTGGAACACTATGTTGGAACTAAATAGATGTTGTAGGAACCAGATCTTAGTTGCACCATGCTGTGGTCTCAATCTAGCAATGGAAATATCTTCTATATCTTCATTTTGGAGGGTGTGGGAGGATGACTGAGGAAAAAAAAAAAAAAAAAAGGTATGGAAATTACAGGGAGAAATATGATTGCTACTCCCTGAGTGGAACACAGTCAACATATCCAGCCTCCCACAAATAATACTGAGGGAGACTAGATGGAGAGTGAAGCAGAGTGGAGACACCACAGACAGGTTCTCTCTAAACCCTTGCAGAGGAGGGAACTCTGTGCTACCTTGTGGTTGATAAACTTCACAGCAGCTGACAACCAAGGGAGATAAAGGAAAATGTCCTGCTGCTGAATCTGCTGCTGTAGTGACATCATTCTCCTTGGAGTGATGCGTGTCCCCATCCCAGGGTTATCTCAGGTACTATCCTGAAATACCCACCCCCAAGGTACAACGACCCTACACTGGGTAAGATGCATGACTGAAGTAACTCAAGCTCCTCCTAAACACAAATGAAGAGTTTAAAAATGAATTAGGGATGGGCAAGTGTTTGAGAAGGCTCCATTGTAACCTCTGGGATCAGTCAACAGGTTAAACCTGTCTTCTCCCTTGTAGAGAGGCCTATTGGGTAAGAACCATACCGTGTGAGGGCTGAATGATGATCTCACAGCAGATTTTTGGGGGATCAGAGCTTGTCTGTAGAGTGCTTTGAATTAGTATATTTCTTTGAACAGGTTTTTTGAAGTCAGACATGATCATAGCAATCCTTTAACCTTAACCCATCACAATTTATTGAGTGTCATTCTGTAAACTGTTAATGTGAGCCCTTCAAGAGCACTGACAGTCTCTGGCAGTGGGTAAAGGTGTGGAGACCAGGAGGGGGCCTCTCTGTTTGAGAGTGACCCTGAACAAGTTGGTCGAGCCGCCCTCCAATCCAGTGAACTGTTCAGTGAAGGCCCCTCATAACAGGATACTGATAGAATGGTTGGGCACAAGGGTCTCAGCCTTCTAGGGGCTCTGACAGACTCATCAAACACTAAGCGTTTGAGTAAATCTCCCCTTTTCATGTAACAAAGGGGCAGGAAACTACTTCACTTGGACAGAAGAGAAGACTGAGCTAACTTACATGCATTATATTTTATTTGGAATTGATATTTAGGAGAGAACGAAAAAAGAGCTATTTTTCTGTGTACAAGTAAACAGAATGTATCTTTCAGAAGCATAAATAATTGTTCCCTGTTCTTTTGAGCAGTCTTCTTTAAAGGGAAAGAAGACAGAATCTGATTGTTTGAAGTCCATGAAGAATTATTAGAACTAGATATAATTATTTTCCATGTAGATGAAGATTTTGTTCCTGTCAAGTACTTAAACAGTAATGGTGGCAGCTGCTATTATATATAAAAAAATATTTCTGTAGAAGTACAATTTGGACACACCTTGAAGTTCACTCAAAAATTTTAGTATTGTGAAAAGTCACTAACTTAAATTTATTCTATTAACCCACAACCTTCCTCATCAAGAAGGTCTTAAAATCTTTTCAGCAAACTTTTCTGAGATTCTTTTTTCTTTTTTCCTTCAGTGATGAATCAGGTGCTTAAATATTTTCCATAGAAAAGTTAAGATCTATTATTATACTCCTGGTTTTTAATGAAATATCAAGTGTGAGATAGCTTTGCAAAATGACTAAAAGTAGAAATCCATATAGCCAATATATTTAGGATGGAATTTATTTTTGTCATATTTAATTATTTAATGTATATGAACTTTCATCTCAGTTATTGACTTAAATGGTCTCCAAAGCATATCTAAGTGTTCCTTTATTTTTTACCTAAAAGGTATTCTTCTTGTCATAAACTGAAAGAGGGAAAAACTTGTACTAAATCCAGAAGCTGCTTTTTTCAAAATAATTTGCTAAAGTTTCAGGGGTTTGTTGTTTTTTTTTTTTTTTTTTTTTTTCATTTTCACTTTCTCATTTTCATTTTCTGAAGAGCAAAGCTTGCCTTGTAGCTATTTACAAGACTGTCAGAAATCTTTTGTGTTCTAGTAAACCTGTGGCTTATTTTTAAATTCAGTGAACTTGTTTGCTTTCCAGACTATTATAGTTCTTTGTTAGTTCTGTGCTGTAAATCAATTTAGTAAAAGGGAACTGTCATGATTTGTGAAAGGATATTTTACTTTCAGGGCTTTGCTCCTTGTTGATTATTTCATTATTGGGATTTCCAAGATTTTTTTTTTTAATAATAAATATGTAATATTTAGGTCCAATATGTTATCCTTTTATCTGTTTTTCCTCAATATCAACTTCTACCTTTTTGCAGGCCTCTCTTGTATAGTTGGACACATTTTTCCCTAAGTGTTGTTCCTTTCCTTGCAGGTTAGTTCTCTGAGTGAAATCCCAGGTCCCAGTGATGTCGGTAGGATTTAATCTAAAAAAAAAAAAAATTAAAAAAAAAATTTAGAAGTAGAAAATTAATTTGCATGCTTTTGATATTTTCCTGGAACAATCTGTGTAACAAGGATGAAATCAATATTAATCTCACTACCTCCACCAACTGCAGGGACTAAATACAGCCATTGCAAAAATTAGTAACAGACACGTTATTGTGTTTGAACCAGGTTATCTGAAGGTGAGTGTATATAACTACTATATTTCTCCATAAAGTGTTGCTGTGAAGAAACATCATGGCATGTACAATAGAAAAGGAATAACAAGCTGCCTAAATTCACTGACCCAGATGAAAAGTTAGTTATAAAGGGATTGAATTTCTCTTTCCTAATGTAGACATTTCAAGTAATAGATGATAAGTCCTTCCACGGGCTATTCTCCTGATTATAAGGGATGTTATTTGTAAAGGGCAAGGAAGAGAATGTTTTAATTATGTCTACTGTTTTATTTAAATAGCCGAGCAAGTGATGAAAGACCTTATGAAGGGAGATTATTTACATGTGGGTGTGAATTTTCACCCACGCAGATCAGTCAGTTGACCTTCTCTTGAGTTCCATCCACAGCTTGCTGCTTTCTACTTTTAAATGTGTCCATGGAATGGCTGGGATTCAAAGCCATGTGTTTATCAGTCATGGTCTGTGGAGTCTGTGCTGGAGCCAGGGAGCTATGTTTTAGTGGGACCAGTTGGAGCTAAGGTGAGTCTACCTGCACTGGAAATGGGTCTGCTTACCTTTAGATAGAGTACTTTTCCCTGCAGCTCATATTCTCCTTTTCACTTAACATTCTGTGGAAGCAATTTGCTAGCATTGTGTCTGTATTGCTGGTATATGACGAGCTCCCAAACAGATTGATTGCTTTAATTTAACCCCACTGATATGTCGCAACATATTGTAACACTATGTTTCTCTAGATTCTCTTTTACAGTTCCTTTTCATTGATTCCATGTGAATATCAAACTTTCATTACAATATCTAAGCATGTCTCAGACCATGCCAGTCAAATCTTATGACAGCAGTGCACTTGTTCCCTTGATGTCACAAAAACTTTGTTTTTTTGCTGTTATGTATCTCCCATGTCTGTCTAGGTTTGATGTACAATATGAGCTATTAGCTGCACAGAACAGAAAAATTAAGATATATGTCAAATTAGTCCCTTCCTTTAATCTGATAACACAGGCCTACAGTAGGGGCACTGTAGAAAGCTACAGAAATAGTATGATCAAGACTTTGCAGGTCAGGCTTCCTCTCTTGGTGAATGTCCTTACAACTATTTTGATGGGCAGCACTGCTGATTGAAGGCAACCCAGCAAGGAATTGTGAAGTATTCTTAATTTAGTATCTCTATCTATACTTAGTTTAGTACTTTCAGAAACTTCAGATATCTCAGTTTTTTATACTGCATAGCATACCAGTAGGATGTATCCTGAAATTTATGTTCATTGCTACATATTGCATTAGCTCTTTCTAGCCATAATTCCCATCTGGGTTGAGGCAGCTGCCTGTGGCTGAGGGGCAGAACCATGGCCTGCACTGGGGACACTGCAGCCGCTGGGATCAGCTGTGCCTGGGCATCCCACAGACGGACAGCAAACCTTCTGGTGCTGCTGCTGCACCTTGTCAGGTAAAGCCAGTGCAAATGAGTACTTTTATTTAAAAGTCTGGATCCTGTTTTATCCTCTGTGAGACAAAGAAAAGGGGAGCATCATCTTTCCTCTGGCACTCTGTTAAAAGCCACCATCCAAGGAGTAAGAGCATTGTTTCTGCATGCTCATGGTCCAAAGGAAATTCCCATCAGAAGGAGGGCGCTAATAAGGTGTATCCCTAAATGTTGGAAGGAGAGCAGTACTGACAGAGCTGTGTTGTTTATGTAGTGCTATGTAACCTATCATTTGTCACAATACGACACAAATGAACAACACTCATGCACTGAGATGTCCAAGGCAAAAAAAAAGGCAGTTTATTTACAGACCTCGACATTTATAGAATTCCAACAGTGACCATGGATTGGAGGAAGAAAATTGTCCTCTCCAACCACACTGGTCAAACCAACAGTCCATCAATTCTCTCCTCCTCCAGAAAGGAATGACAAACAATCATTATTTATATGAAAGTGCGTGAGAAACTCCATTTCAAAAAGTAAACATCAAAAGGCTGAAAGAACTTTAGAAAAACTCTAGAAGAACAGGGCGACAATCATTAGCCAAATGCATTATCATGTGTAACAGCTATGCTACACAAATGTTCAGTGAGGTGGTTCTCCAGACGTCATTACTGTGAAGTACAAAACCAGACAACAGTAGAACTATAGGTCACAGTGGCAGATGTACATTTAGCTTGGTCTGCTCTTTTGGCGTTTGTGGATTTACTAGACATGAAGCCTCAGAAATCTTAGTGTTACTAAAAATTATCTGCTGTTTCTCTGTACTAGAAAAATCATTAGCCAATGTTCAAGTACCCCTGATGGTCCTAAATATCGAAATATCTGATTTGCATTGTTGAATAGATGGGCTTGTTTAGTTTCACTTTTCAGCTGTTGGGTATAAATAAACTTGTGTACCAACTTTCTGCAATCAAACTTGTGTTCCCTTGGAGGCTTTTTCCACTTGTAAACAAATTATCTTTTTAGTCTTTCTGACATATTAAATAGATTGAGCTCCTGAAAGACTATAAAGCATGTTCTTCAGCCCTTTAGTTATTCTTTTCATTATGATTTTGTTCTAGTTTGCCGGTAGACTTTTTGAAAAAAGTATCATTTGTCGTACTCCAAGATTCCTTTGTAATAACTTCTTGTTTGAGTTTGATACTTATTTTTAACCTAAGGGCAGATAGTTAGACTTGAAATACTTTATAAAACAGATTTTTTTATTATTGTTATTTGCAGTGTTACAAAGTTTTCTTCTTTAATATAGGATTTTTTTTTTAATCTGAATCTGTGAGATGATGCAGTAGGCATAAAAAACCCCAGTATAAACATGGCCCCCCAAAAAACCCAATAGCTGAACAACCCCTCCCAAAAGCTCTTCCCATTGCTGGATTTACCTGTGGGTGTTATCTATTATAGACCCCAAAAAGCGTCCATGGTCATACATGCTCTTTCTGCTCCCAAGTGCATCTTGAATTGAGGGTCCCAGAACTGAACACAGGATTTGAGTTGTGGCCTCAACAGTGCTGAGTACAGGAGGAAATTCACAGCCCTGGTCCTGCTGACCACACTATTCCTGGTATGGGCCAGGATGCCACTGGCCTTCTTGGCCATGTGGGCACAGCTGGTTCATGCTCACCTGACTGTTGACCAACACCCCCAGGTCCTTTTCCACTGGGCTATTTTCCAGCCAGTCTGTCCCCAGCCTGTAGCACCACATGAGGTTGTTGTAGCCAAAGTACAGGCTACAACTTGCACTTGGCACTTGGTCTTGTTGAACCTCATACCACTGGTCTTGGCCCATCGATCCAGCCTGTCCAGATCCCTCTGCATTGGTTTGAATTCAGCAAGAATTGGGGAGGTTATAAAGGCAGCATTGCCACTGTGTAACATTGTTAGTCTGAATCCTACCATCATGTTATTCTTCAGCTGCAAATTTCTTGTAGACTTGGGAGAAAATAATTACACAAAAAACTCTTTACAAACTTCTAAGCTGATATCTTGCATCTACTTTCAAACTAAATTGAGCAAATTCTGAATGGAAAAGTCTGTTTACTGTTTTATGATAAATATTTTCTTATGTTGCCCATCTGTGCCTTAAGTTAGATCCTCTGTTACTTGCTGAGTGAAGAGAATGTAAAAAAGAAAATAACACTTTTTCAGATAGTGGTAAAATTAGTGCAATGATAAAAAAAAAAAAAATGTTTGCACACAAGAAGCCATGCATTTATGCAAGGATGTCAAAGAGTTGTGGGCATAATTACCACTTTACATTAATGGTTGCCTAGTTTCTGTGGACATTTCTGGATCCTGATGTCCAAAGTGGGAATTCATGCAATTTCTAGATTTATACTTTATCTCAGGGAGTCAGAGTGATCTGAAACATGCTGTCATCCTCTACAGTACTCTCCACACTGCTGGGGTGGGCAAAACACATTACAATGCACTTGTTGTGAGGCATGATCACTTTTTAAGAAGAAATGTCCTTTTCAGAAACGTAAAGAAAATTTTAAAAATCAACAAAAGAAATCCAAGCAAACAAAGAAAAAACAAAACACAAAAAAACAAAACTAAACCAACCACCCAAAAAAACCCCAAATCAGGCAGGTGGAGGAAAGGATAGTCTTGTCATAAACTTTTTAAAAAACTCATGCTGAGCATCACTTAAATGGCAGAAACCCTTAAAGAAAATATCCATGCTGTATTTTATTCACTGATTTTCAGTAGAGAAAATAAATTGCAAAAATTCAAATATAGGTAAATTGGATAATACCCTTGAGTTTTAATAGATTATTTTTTGTTTGGTTGGCTTTTTGGGCTGGATGTGGAGATTTGTTGTTTTTTTGCAAGGGGTATTGACATCCCATCATTAGTGTTGAAGACTGAGACAAAGAAAGTGTTAAACTGCTTTATCTGTGTCCCTGTTTGTTATGTGACTGTTCCTATTTCTGGTCTCCCTTTTGCTACAACTTAAAATATCCTGTTTTTCTTGTCCCCAAATATAGCATGCACTGCTACAAAGAAAATTCATGACAGCAGTGCATTGTCACGGCTTTTCCTGTGAAAGTTATGAGACAGACTTTAAAGAATATAGGATTTTAAGAAAATTAAGATTTTAGTTAGAAGTTAGGTTAGAAGTTAGAAGAAGTTAGAAGAAGAAGTTAGAAGTTTAGTTAGGCCTTGTTTTTTGGAGTTACTTAAAAGCTTTGTGGTTAGTTAAGGAAGACTAGGCTTGAGTTAACTTTTTCCAAATAACTGATTGCTTGTCAACTTTATGTTTGCTTAGCTGTGCTTGCAACAATAAATAGAGAACCTGATAAATAGGTTTAAGGATATGGGACAATTACAGAAACTCCCAAAATGCTGAAACTGTACCTAGGGAAATGGGAGTCCTACCAACACTCATTTGTCACATTTGCATTGAAAAGGTAGAAAGTTCAGAGCGATGAAGAGTCATTTTACTTCCTCATTTGAAACCCACTCCTTTTGAATGAGACCACCGACCCATTTCAAATAACAAACTACGCATGCTTAATTGCTTTTTTGCTAATTACCATACGAAGCGAGGAATGGGATGTACCAGAGTTATGAACATGCATTTGTATTTTGGATATTCAACAGTTTTGTAAATAAAATGACTTTGTGATCTTCTGTAAGGTGCGGTATGCTTTTGGGGACTACTCCTCGTGCTGCCTGGCGCTGTAATAAACATACACTTTCTAACTTTAAACTGTTAGAGAGCTTCTTGTCCGTCTCAGTTGGATATTGGTATTAGGTCGATATTCATAATTTTAATAAATCAGTTTCAGTAACTTAATGACAAAATCAGATAATTCTCAATTTGGATAAAAGAGTGATAAAGGTGAGTTATCCAGCCAAATTGCTACTGGCAGTTGGGAGGTTTTGTCAGTTACTGATAGTTAGAAATGGTTTAAAAATGGAGATAGATAAATTACATGAATGTGGTAGTAACACTTCAGGGAATTATGCTCTGGAGTTCTTTGGAGATTTCTCCCCCTGTAAACAATTTGGGGATGTTTGCTTGAGAGACTAAAAACCTGAAAGAGTAAATATTTCAAACACTTGGCAGAAAAGAATAGGAATGTTACCATGCCAACAAGATAAGGTGCAGGTAGAAAAGAGGGTCTTGCAGAGGCAGGATAGCACTTTTCTGGGACCAGCTTCCTTATCCTGGATAACTATCTCTAAACCCAAGTTTGAGACAGCATTGCACTTGTGTCTCTGACAGAGAGAGTGGAATTGAAAACAAAAGGCTCCTGCAATCCACTTCTGAAAAGTTTGTGCCTGTGCAAGGATGAGCCTATAAATAGCACAGGTGAGAGAGAGGGGTTGGGTGTTCACCCAGCATCCAAAGAAAATGGACCAGAGATGTCTCTGGAATCCTGCCTAATGATCCTGATCTTTCCCTCTGTCTATTTTCTTATCATTCCTTCTTCTTTTCCTTTCCTTAAAAGTCTATATTGCTTCTGCAGTGGGTTATTCAGCCTAGCATAAGGTTAAAAGTATAAACCACTGCTACTGTGGGCTATTCAGAAATTGTTGCCATGTGCTGTTCAGAAAAGTTAAAGTCAGAAAAGTTTAAATTGCTCATCTGCTCTGGAAAGTTATATCATTGCCACCATGGGCCATTCAAACTACTTAATGTTTAAGGTTTAAATCATTGCTGCCATAAACAAAACTTTCTAATTGATCATTGGACATTGTTTTGCCTTAATTTAGCTCAAGAATTTCCCATGTCTCTGTGACTGAACTCATTACTGTATGCCTTATCTGCAATATTTTCAAAATTACAGTTTTAATCTCACAAGTAAAAGTTTGGAGGATGGGACATCAAGTTTTGTACAATCCATTCTGTATTTGTAATGATCTATGTTCTGTTTACTTCTAGTAAACTATAAGACTATAAGAGATTTTTTTTTTCTGTATGCAGTAATAAAGGAACCCAAATATATTCCTGACAGAAGAGCACTGATTTCAATAAAACCATCACATTCCTCCCCCAAGAAAACCAGGGTAAATCATCCAAACTTGCAATAAAACAAGAACAATGACATATTGAGAGACCATTTATATTGAGGAATACCTTCTCTGATATGAGTGGGGCATATCTGAGTGTTATTTCTTTCTATTTAAGACTGTTAATCACAGAAGTGCCAAAATAAATCCTGTATTTTGGAAGCTTTATTTAAGCTTAATACGCTTAACGCAATTGTCTGTATATGTGTAAGCATATTCTAAGTATTTAGCAAGACAGTAATTTCAAAGAAGTCCCACTACTATTTGTGGCATATGATCTGTCATGCACTGACAGTTTTCTATGACAAAAAAATTTTGTCCTTTCTCTTGAAAGAAAGTCGGGTAGCACAGGGATAGATGTGAATATGGGGATTTGGGGCTTTTTAAATTTAGAATTTAAACAGCATCACTGAATTTAATGAGTTACTGGTGAGCATCGTGATAAGCATATTTTTGCATGTAGGTTTCTTAAATTAATTTTATAGCCAAATTTTACTTTAAATCCCAAGCATCCCTGAAAATGCTAATAAATGTTTAGGGCTCTTAAATAACATGTCCTCACTTATCTTAAAATGTATTTTTTGGTATGAATCACACAGTCAGAACTCTTAGAAAATGCTGGAAATGTGCAGATGCATGCATGTTCCTAGACTTCAATAAAGTTTTGAAAGGATTTGAATCTGCAAAAATATTTTGTGACTCAAAAGTCAGAGTTTGCCTATATACACAAAACACAGCATTAAGCTGGAAATCTGTAGATGCATAACCTCTTCTTTTTAAATCATCCAAGTGGTTCTGAAAGCATGTGCATTTTTGTCATTGTGTTCAAATTCTATTTTCTCAATCATTGTAATAAGCCAATAAATTTCATTTGTATTTAAACACTGAAGATGTGAACATAAATTCTGTATAAGGCTTTCCTGGAAAGACAGAGTCTCTTAGTCTTTCCTTCAATAGATGAACGTGATTGAGTGAGTACATTTCTTAGAAAACAACAGAAAAACACAGTTAGGAAAACCATAAAACACTAGGTCTTCCAAACTTCTAAAGCATATTTTGAAGGATGGAAAATTCTAAGGTAATAAGTGTTTACTCAAATGTGTTTCTCCAATTCTACAGATGGAAACTAGACATTTTTTTCAGAGTTCAAAGTGAAAGAAAAAAAAAAAAGTGAGTGAAAGAATATCTTGGGCATTCAAAATAGAATCACACTAAAATTGGCACATTTTTATTTTATTTTATTTTGTTTTGTTTTGTTCTATTTTTAACTGAGCTGCAAAATAGCAAATTTAGTGACACTTCTTTACTCTGTGGATGGAAAAAAAGAATGGATTTTCATGGAGAGGACAGACCAGTGTTGTATACATTTTTAATTTCTTTTCATAATTGTTGGAAAAAATGAAATCCTGCTGAGTCACTTTATTAAAATAGTAAAAATACACATCTGAATTTCCTTTTTAGCCAAATCAGGATGAATTCTGCTGTCATTATTTCAAAGTAATGTACCTCACTCTGCATGGGAAACAGTGAAAAAGCGTAAAACAACCTTAAAGCAATGTCAAGTAATAATTCAGAAGCTAGAGATGATTTCATTTCTTGAGCAGTACTGCATTCAGGTTTTAACTTTTGCTAGGATAAATTGTAACATAACCTGTTTCTTGCTAGTAAGATTAAAAGGAGGCAAAAAAAAAAAAAAAAAAAATCTCTCCAAAGCTTGATTTCTGTAGTTTCTGATTCATTTGGAGTTGGACTCAGCGGTTCTTGTAGATTCCTTCCAATTCAGCATATTCCACACTTTTATGATTCTACAGATTCTACTTAATTTTTCCTTCATATTTTTTCATGCTTTCATGCATTATTTTTGTACTTTGTATTCAGATCTTACTGGTATTAACAATCTATATTTCATGGCCAAAATGCTTGTTTCTTTTTTTTGTGTACCAAAAGATATCTCCTCACATATATGCATTTTATGAGTTGCTATAATACGGAAAAAAATGAATCAATAATTATTACTTACTGGTAGAATGTCCTATTTGAACTTTTGAACTTCTGGAATGGGTGCAGCATTCCATGTTGGAAGGAAATATGTGATGCCATTTCCTAAGGCTATCCAGCATATGCCTCCCCATAGACTTTTTCTAAACACATAAACAAACTGAATTCAATTTTAGTAAATTTCCTTCTAAACTGACTTTGTTGAATAGGTACAACTCTGGTTATTCTGAATTAGAGTGCATTAATTTAGCTTGTTAGAGAATTAAGCTAAATCAATATAATTCACTTATACTGATTTAAGAGACTTAAACTGATGCAATTCTTGGTGTGTGGTTTTTTTCAACTATTGAGAAGAAATGTATGGGAGTTCACATCACTTTTATGTGTTTATGAGTTTATAACTAGTATTTTCATACCTTCTTTGTAAGAAAACCAGCTAAAATTGGGAATTGTCTTAGAATAAAGTAAGAAAGACAGAAAAAAGACAATGTGCTCTATATTAATGTTTAATATGGGAAATTCAACCCACTTTCTTAGGGCTGGTGTCGTGTCTTAGCCCATGGCAATCATAACTTATGTAGGATTTCTGAGATGAGTTGTCTCACTATCCCAAGTAACCCAACAACTTGCAGAGCATTAGAAATCTTAATCTATGTTCATCTTATATATTAATATTGTTTTTGCTGTCTGATGATAAATTTCAATGTGGATTACAAGTGACAGAGGAATTTACTGAAATAATCTAGCATTTGGGCATAAGATGAAATCATATGAAAGTATTCCACCCTTCATAATACTATCATAGTTTAAATGGTGTGTGAAAATTTAAACCTGGTAAACTTAGTATGTTTAGTAAAACAAAAATTGGTCATCCTAATCTCTTCACTACCTCTATCATAATTCTATTAAATATTTGGAATGCTTTCTGAATTTAGGCTATTGATTGTAAGTTGCCTTGCAGGACAAAGAATTGTAATCATCAAAACAAATTACCATTAAATTCTTTTAAAATAATGGTAGTTTTCCCTTTTTTGAGTTTTTATTAAAAGTCTTCTTGACCAGGAAAAATAAAATATTTAAAACAACCTTGATGGCATATTTTTTGTCTTTCAGTTTTGTCAGTCACAAGATTTGCTCTGAACAGCTGCACAGAATACTTGCTCAAAACTTGTGTTTCAGATGTAGGACAATTATTTTCATAGCAGGATGGTATAAATATATGTTTTTCTACTAAATTAATTTTAAGTATATTTAAATAATGCAATTTTTATTTATTTCATTAAAAATTATGTGAACTCAGATTCTTGGCCTCTATTTCATGTTAATTTAAGAAAAGAAGAAATTCTTTAATGGATTAGAACATAATGGTACACACTTGACTTTTTTCAGTTTCTTTATTGTACTTTTGTTTTTTGGCTTTGGACTACTCATGGTTTCCTCCAGCTTCAGCAAATTACTGCAGAACAGTACAGGGGGAAAAGTTAGATATTTTTCTATTGTATCTAAATGTCTGTAAATTATAGTATTTTGCAAGATGAAGAGACATTTCATGTTTTGTCCATACTGATGCCTACTTATAAAGTGAATGAAGTAAATTAAAATTTTAAGCACATGACTTAGGAGGGACTCATTTGTCCCTTCCAACTCCTCATTTGGCAAGTCCTAGACATCACTTAGGGGACAATGAGGCAATGATCTGGTTGATCTCAACAATATCAAAGAAATGGCTCATATTAGTAATAATACCCAACTTTGTTATATTGTATGTACTTCTACTACTTCCAAAAATAATTCAATATTAAATAATTCACTTGATATCTCCATTCCTATCAATAGGTGCTAAGGCCTAAAATAAGGTAAAATCATCTTACCTGAACTACACATTGTTAGTGCATGGTGACATACGTCACTTACAGTTTCTTGAAAAAATGAAAAACTTTCAGTACATTCAGATTTTTTGACAGCAACAAGTACATGTTCTTAAAAAAAAAAAAAAAAGGCAAAAAAGCCAAATCCCACCTGAAACAGGCAAAGAATCCTGTTGAGTAAATAATGCTTGATTTCATTACACAGCATGGCTGCTTTTTCTTTCTTCATACTCTTTTCTAAATATTGCAGGTACAAGTGTTACTGTTCCAGGCATAATAAAAGAACATTCCTGGAGTTTCTTTGCTCTACGGTGACATTTAGATCATTAAAGCTTCTTTGATGGATGCTTCCTAGTGGGCAAATCTGTTGTACCTGAAAACTCTGACCATAGTGTTTCTACAGCATATATTATTATACTTTCTGATGTTTAGAAACTTCAGTTAAGCATGAATTTCAATGATAGTTATTTTTTTTTTTCTCAAGAACTAATACATTTACCCTCCATTTGATTTTCAGGCTCCCTTTAAGTAACTCCCCCCCTCTACACTCTGAACTTCCCCCTCATTCAGGAAATTACTTCTGCCTCATAAACGGAAAATAATGTTCTTCCTTGCCGACTTCTGGGGACGTGTGCATCTAAACCTAATTTTGTGGCATCAGACAAAATCCATTTTGAAATCAAAGGAGAGGCATAGGACTTATGCTTGAAGATTAAGAAAAAAAATAAATCTTTAGAAGCTTAAATCCACTTTAGTTGAGATTTAGTTTCAATAGACTGATCTTCTGTGTAAGTGCCATGAATAGTGCAAGCAAGGTGGAATGGTTCTCTGGTTAATTAACTGCAGTTTCCAGAAGAACAAGCATTCATTTTCTTTCAGCTTCAGCACAGGATGTTTTGCCAAGACTCATACATTGTAAATACTTGGCTATTCTGATAGTACAGAATTTCTGATTTGTGTTTGATGATTGAACAGTGAGCAGACTTGGCTGTGAGCCCTCCATCTTGAAGGGACTGCGAGCTCTTTTTCTATCCTCAAAGCAATACCTAGGTAATTACAGGTAAGTGAGTTGTTTTGTTTGGCCACCGCCTTTACACTCTCACTACTGAAGGACCCCTTGGTTTGCAGCATTTCATTGTTACCTCTCATGTTTATGCTCCTACAAATCTGTAGTACACTCCATGCTTGTCAAGGACTGCTCATCCCTTCCACCTCAAGGATATTTAACATAGCTATTCACTAGCTTTTGCTAGCATGATTCATGAGAAGTAAAATGAAATTTTCTGTTTCTTCTTGATGCCAAATAGGAAGCTTGGGGACAGTTGATCTCAATGGAAGAGGGAGTGATTAACACTCTCTACCCCAAAGGCTAAGAGAGCCATATCACTTGATTTAAAAGAAAAGATTTAAAAGGAAAGAAAGCAATGCATCCTTCATCCCTCTGGGAGAAAAAAAAATAAAGTTACTTCAGTCACGCCATTAAGTTGTATGTTGAAAATCATACTACTTAAACCGAAACAGATTAAACTTATACATTTATCAGATGTTATGGAGTATAATGTAAATTGAAGAAGGATGGTGGTTATGAGACAGGTATCCATAATGCTGTTTTGAGAATCCACTATACTGCATCTCTTTAATTCTATCTGTCAAATTCTAATTACAGAAAAAAGAATTAAAGGAACCAGAGGAATGGAGGGGTGAGGGGGTGGTACCCCTCTTGTACCACTATACACAGAGCATAAAGAAAACCTCAGGTTTTTTTCCCTGTCTACCATCAGACACCTGGAACATGACAAGTTTATGTGTTATGACTGTTGTCTCAACAAGAAGAATTCGGGACTTTAGTTTGGTGACCTCCTGCATTTGCAAATTGTAGTAACATGGACCCTTTTAGAGGAAAAATGAAGATAAGTGCAAAGCTGTCTGCGTTTACCTCTTACCTGTCATTCACAGTTCATTGTTGTGATGCACTTTAGATTCAGATCAGAATCCAGGCATTCTGCTGTTTTTCTGAAACGCTGAATGTTTGATGACAGTTTCATGCCGTGAGCCTGGACCTAGTAGGGCTTTAGTCTTGTTTCTATCCTCTTTTCTCTACCCCCAAGAACGGACCTGAAGGCTCTGTGGCAAGTCCTAAGGTCTGGTTGGCAGTTTCATCACCCACTGAAGGTGAAATACCAAGGGGAAACTCCTCTGGCCAGAAACTCCTCCTATCCCAGAAAGGGATACCCTCTCAAAATATGTAATGCTTCCAGTAGTGGATAGCTTTTTTTCTTTTCTAATATGTTTTCTGCCTGTTTAGGAGAAGTTAGACACCTTGGAAGGAGAAAATGACACCCAAGTTTGGTTCACTTATATTAGGCATTGGTACAGCAAATTAAAGCAAATTAGCTCCTACATGAGGATGACTTCTGGATAGGCTTTTATTAATTAAAAAAAAAAAAAAAAAAAAAAAAAAAAAAAAAGGCTTGAATACAGCTTAACTTCACATTTTGGCAGAATGTTCCTGCAATATATACTTTCAGTACTGCTTCTCCCCATGTTTCCAGACCTAACTGAAGCATCGTATTTCCCCAGAAAATTATTTTATTAACAGTCACACAAAAAGCAACCTAAAAGAATTCATGAATGTAATGATTTTTTTTTAAAATCTGTAAATTGGTATTTGAAAGTCATTTTCCTTATCAATACATTAGGTGCATTGTTCACCCTGTGTCCAAATAGTGTCATGTATTTACTATAATATCTTCCTGTTTTCCACCATCCTTTGGCATCAGCTGGTGGTTCATGCTATTATTACCATGAAGTAATAAATGTCAGTGGCATCAACACGAAAAATGGTAATCTGAGTAATGTACTATGGTTGACTATAAAGCTCTGTTGATAATGGACTATACTGAAGCAGTGAATTTACATGATATATTTCTGATTGCAAAGTAAAAATCAGCAAAGAAATTCCACTATATCTAAAGAATAGGAACTAAATATATCAGGACCCTGAAGGCTTAATTTTGTAAAAAAAGAATATGAGAAGACTAATTTTGCATCAGCTGAGGTCCATGCACAGAACTTGCTTCATCCTTTGCACCAAATGAAGCACTGAATTTTGAATTGGGAATAAGAAATAAGAATAACAAAGCTGTATCTTAGTGCTTGTACATGTAGGACTAAAGGTGTCTTTGTCTCCTTGGTGAACACAAAAAAAAATCACAATTCAAATTTAAAAAGAAGAAAAAGCAACCACAAAACAATCAAACAAACCAAACCAAAACCTCAAAAATTCAGAGTATGGCTTCTTCTGGCAGTGATTTGGAAGTAGTTTTCTTTTTAGGGTAATACTTTCCAGACTGGAAGGACAATCTTACCCTGAGCTGCATGAAAAGAGGTGTGACCAAATTAAATGATTCTGTTCCTCTACTCTGCTCTAGTGAGATTCTACCTGAAGTATTGTGCCGATGTCTGGAGCCCCCAACACAGGAAGGACATGAGACTGTTGGATTGAGTCCAGAGAAGGGTCATAAATATGATCAGAGGGCTGGAGCACCTCTCCTATGAAGACAGGCTGAGAGAGCTGGGGTTTCTCAGCCTGGAGAAAAGAAGGCTCTGAGAAAACCTTACAGCAGCTTTCCAGTACCTAAAGGGGTCTACAAGAAAGCTGAAGATGGACTTTTTTTATAAGGACATGTGCTGATAGGACAAGATGGAATGGCTTTAAACTGAGAGTAGGTTTAGGTTCAGTATCAGGAAAAAATCTTTGCAGGGAGTAGGACACTGGAACAGGTCACTCAGGGAAGTTGTGGACATGTCATCCCTGGAAGAGTTCAAGACCAGGTTAGATGGGACCCTGAACAACCTGATCTACTGGAAGTAGTCCCTGGCCATGGCAGGGGGTTGGAAGTGGATGGTCTTTAGGGTTCCATCCATCCCAAACCATTCTATGATTCTAATATGTTGGCCACAACCATTTCTGTGCCCATGTTCTTAGTTTAGATGTTTGTCTTAAGCTGGTTGTGCTTTGGGAGAGTTAAAAATTTGCTGGATAAATAGAGCTCAGGTAGACTTTTAATGCTTTAATATCTAATTACTAAAGAATCTCACCATTGGATTCACACGTTAGCAAATCTCTTGCTAACCTATAGTGAGTCCCCCTCCTCTTAATGCTGAATTCTCCCATACTCCTTACAAGGCATTTATTTTGTAAAGGCAAGATGATTTTATCAGGTTGTGCTGCTTAAGTGATGGAGTGATTGATGCAGTGTGGTGGCCTCAGGCAGGAAAGTCCATTTCCTTTTGTGACATGAGAACTTATGCTGGTAATTATTCAAATAAAAGCATAAAAGCTTAAACTCCCTGCAGCTCTCACTTCATGGAAGAAGTTTATTAGGGAGTTCATCTGTCTGGCCTTCTTCATCTTCCACAAAGAACTACCAAGTTGTCTTCTGCTGGGTTTATGTTCGCAGTCTCTGGGAACACAGCTGCCTGCTGGCACTTGCTGTTGCTAGAGCAGCAGGAGTTTGTGAGAAGGAATTCTGACAAGCTTAATTGCTAAAAGTATTGGGGCAGCCTGCTGCTGAAGATGGTCACAATATCCCCAGGCTTTTATTTTTCACTTCTTTTTTTCCTTTCCCCTTCAAAGGAAGAGCTTCACACTTCTAAAAAAAGACTTGTGGAACTGTAATTTACAGTTCAGTTGCTCATATATCAGTATTCTCATGTAAATTTAAAATATAATTACCTAAAAGCACTACAAGAAAATTGTCAATTTGTTCTAAAAACCTGTATGCCAGGTCTCTGACATCTTTGCTTGTAACAACCAAGATTACTAGAGGAGGAGCTGCTTGTAGAGAAGGGAGAGATACTGACTTTTTTTTAATCTTCCATCACACTATCTGCAGATAGCACTATGCAAGAAAAATGCCTTTTCAGATAAGCCTAAAACTTATTTAACAGATTAGAATCTTTTCCAAAATAGCATATGTTAAATGCCAAACATGTCTGAATGGTTGTGAGCAAAAAGTAATACCAGGCTAATGTGATAAGATAAAATAAACAGAACCATTTTTCAAGCTGTGCTCAGAAGTAGTACAGACTAAAACACTGCAAATAGGTAGTTTGGGCTATTGCTTTCTGTACAGGGTTTGTAATATCAATGAAAAATTATGTTTCCCTTTTCTTTTTTGTATTGTGAGCTAAACCAGTTCTATATTATTAAGTAGTCTACATGTGATAGGCCAGCTGAAGCAAGAGCTGCCGGGCTAGAAGGAGAATGCCCACAGGGTTTTGCATGAGGCACTGGCCTTTATTCTGTAAATAATGACAAATGGTAAGTCCACACAACAAAAATAGCTGCAACAGAAAAGGATACCTTGGCCTTTTCTGGGCATTTTCCCTGCCAAGATTTCTACATGGGGAGATGGTAGGTGCTACTATTTATTAAGCTTCTTGGTTCTCTTTGGAAGTTTCTCTTAAAAACTGAGGGTCTGTTGCTGGATTCCCTATGGTTTCTGGTAGTTTCCTTGATGGTGAAAGCAGCCTGGGGCATCATTCTCCACAGTAAACTAAATTAAAATTAAAAAGGAGTTTTAATTGAGTGGAATGAGAAGTTGTGCAGTGGCAGGCCAGTGAGAAGTTGTTGTAATATTAAATCTCAAAAATTTTACCATAATGATAGTGGACACTAAAGCATTGTTGATTGGTTTGTGGAAGACATGCTTAGCTGTTTATTTGTTGTTCATTTTTGGTTTTGTATCCTTTCCCTCCCAAGCCAGCCCTACAGTACAGTACTTGGGTATATATAACAAAGACTCAGCCACTGAGCAGAGGTTCTGAATCGACTCCTGAAGGCACCTGAGCATTACATAGCCACCTTTCTTTCCCTGACCAGGAGGACGGGGGAGAGAATTGGAGGGGTAAAGTGGGTTGATAAACATTCTTAAATAGAGGGAAAAAAAAAAAAAAACAAACCAAAAAAAAAAAAACGAAAAAAAGAGATGTGCTTGAAAGCAGAGAAAAATAAGGAATTCATCCACTACTTCCCAACAGCAGGGAGGTGTTTGGCCACTTCCAGGCAAGCAGTGCTCTACCACATATGGCAGTGACTTGGAAAAATGACTGCCATTACTCCAAACATCCCACCCTTCTTCCTTCCCCCAGCTTTATGTGCTGAGCATGATGCCATATGTAAGGAGCCTCCCTCTTTGGTCAGTTGGAGTCAGCTGTCCTGGCTGTGTTCTCTCCTGATTTCTTGAAACCCCAGTTTGCTCACTGGCAGAGTATGTGAAGCAGAAGAGACCTTGGCACTGTGTAAGTACTGCTCATCAATGGCTAAAACATCCCTGTGTTTTCAAAACAAATCCAAAGAGTAGCACCATAGCAAGTGCTATAAAGAACATTACATCTATCTCAGCCAAAATTAGTACATCAGACAAGAGAAAAGCTGGACATTCTCAGACAAAGATTTAATTCAACCTGTATGAGCAGGGAGCAAGATGGACCTGTCCTGTGAAGTGCTCAGGCACACTGTGCAGGGTTCATGTACTGCAATTCAATAAATGACCAGGCTTTTCAGCACTGGTTGGCCTGTGTTTCCCTGTGCCTCTTGAGAAGCTTTTTCAGAACCCTCACAACATAAATGATTGGTAGCTTTATTCTAGTCACCAGCTTGTTTTATTCAGACCTTGTTCTTCTGCCAGCCTCTTTGTTTAGCTGAATTATCTCTTTCTCCCCAGTATTTGCATCCTGATTTATTTGCAGGGAATGCTTCCATTCCATCTTAGCCTTTGGTATAGTTAATGAAGCCAAGTTTCTTTAATTCATTTATGTCAATATAAATTCGAGAAAGATTAACATGTGTAGCAGAATTAAACTCAGCATTCTAAATAGGCTTTTTCCTCTAGCAGTCATATAGTCTTGGCAGTTATAGGTCTTCTAGAAGAGCTTTGCTATATAGATACAAAGATATTTTTTTTCTTTTTTGCATAACTCCATCACAACTTTCAGGACTGAAATAAATAAAGTGAGAAATTCCCTTGGGCACCAGAATGTTACAACAAATAAATAGGCATGGCGTTATGTTACTTTTGACACATTTTTTGCCTAAATTCTGAACAAATCTTGACCTGAATGCATTCGTGGTTAAACAACATACACAGAGTTTTCTCTTTTTGAGGAGCTTGGTTAAAAAAAATCCTTGTTACTCCTTAAGGATGTTGTCTAATTCTGGATGATGTCTGTTCATCCTGGCCAAAAAAAAAGGTACTTTGGTCTTTTGTATTAAATTGCCACTGATTTTTGGATCAGAATTGAGTACTTTTCTGCCTTTTTAATGTGACAGTCATTTCAGATAGCATGACCTGTATGGTCATCCATCCATATATAGACACATTTAATGAGACCCTTGAATGTTCCCATACCAAACCTTCTGAGTCTAGGTGTCATCACAACCCTTGGAGAAAACTTTCTTATGTTTTTTCATAGGTCTTCCTATTTTTGCTGCTTTATTGTGGTTTTTTTTAAGCTAAGAATGACTCTTTTACTGTACTGAGAGATTTCTTAATTTTATCATTGTACAAGAAAACACAGTGTGTTTGTATGGACATGCCGTTGTTGTAAAAACCACCCCACTTAAGTAATAATGTGAAATGCATTAACCTGATTGGTTCTTGCAACTTAGCACACTGACAAGGAAGGGTGAAGATGTCACTAGAAGTGTAACTTTTCTAAAAAGGTTACTGTTACGGTATACCAAAATGGAAGAGGTTGGAGATCAGTCACCAAAAAAAAAAAAAAAAAGAAAGAATTGCAATTACTGTGATATTTTCTCTTAATCTTTAAAGAACTACACACAATTATTTCATTTAGGTGTTTAAGTCCTGCATATTTTTTTGACACAAAGATTGATATAGGATGCAAGTTGCGGTGAAAAATGCTTTATGCAGTGAAGTACATCAAGCAGCTATGAAATGCAAATCAAATTGCTAACAAGCACATTTTTATTAAATGGAAATAAAAAAGCTCAGAAATGGTAAGTAAATGCAGTACTTAATTCTTAACTTAAAACTAGATCTATATAATATTTTACTGGGTTTTTTTCACAGGAATCAGCTGCTAGGTCAGCTTGTTGCTTTTTCTCTGCTGTAATAATTGGCACTCACTGTTCAAGGTTTCTGAAGCCTTGATGGGGGGTAAGGCTGCATTTAAGCTGAGCTGGTGCATTGATCTCACCTGGTTCTGATTTTGTTGTTTCTCACACTGCCAGCCCCTGTTCTTGCTGTTCTGCACAACCCATTGCTCTGCTTCTCACCCCTTTAGACATGCTTCACACAACAACTCCCCTGCCCTTGCTCTCTCTACCTCTGCCTTCTATCACTTCTCTTGCTAGATGTGCTTCACAGTGCTATTTTCTCACTTAATTTTATACACTGTGCCAGCCATTCTAGTCAACCTCAGAGCTTAGCTGCTGTAGTGGTTTGACCTCAGCCAGCACTAAGCACCCACCAGCCACCCAGCACAAGGTAAGGGAGAGAATTTGAGGACCATTAAGAAAACCTTCTGAGTCACTACAGTTTAATAAGTGAAGAGGGGAGAGGGTGTGTGGAGGAAAACAAACAAACAAACAAACAAACAAACAAACAAAAAAAGAAACAAAAAAAAAAAACCTGGAAGAAAACCCCAAGTGATGCTAAAGTTATCCCTCATCACCAGCACAAGGACACCCAGCTATGCTCTGAGCAGTGGCTTCTTTGGAATAACTCCCTCAGTTATTGGTGAGCATGATGGCACATGGTGTGATGCAGGACTCTGTGTTCAGTTCAGTCACCTGTCCCAGCAGTGTCCCCTCTCAGGCTCTTGCCCACCCTCAGCTTATCTGTGAGTGTGGGGTTGGGGGTGCCACAGAATGATAAACAGGTGCCCTGGATGCTGTTTGGTAGCACCTAAAACACTGTTGTCATCTGTCTCCCAGTCACAAGCCTAAAGAACAGCACCACATGGTCTAGCACCGTAGATCTTACTTGACAAGAAATTCTTGATGTTAAAGTCAGCATTTTCTTCTTCTAATATCTTCCTTTGTTTTTAGCCTTTCTATTGCAACATTGTAGACTATTAACAAGGATTTCTGTCACAATTATTCCAGATATTCCTGTATATTAGAACTGTATATTACTGTAAACTCAGAACTTTCGTACCCTCCTTCTAAACAAAATGCCTCCAAATATTACATGGCATGCAAATCAATTATGCTTTATGCTTTCTCATTGATCCTTCCAGATTAGCTTTCTTTTCCTTGCCTAATTGTCAGAAACAGGCCTTTTCACTCCTCAGCATATTCAGCTTCAGGCTCCTTGAAGCTCAGGGAAGGTCTGGTGAAATTTTCTTGTACTTCAGTCCTCAACAAACACTCTTTCCTAAGGATAGGAAACAGTCTTTGTTTAACAAAAGGATTGACTGAACTCTCCTTGAATAAGCATGAGACTGAAAAAGAATTGCAGATGAAAGATGAAGCCTGCAAGGACTGTCTCAAAGGACAATAATCTTGAAGGGAATATTTGCCACAAGAACTAACATCCTTCACCATGAGGCAATTGAGTGATGCCAGTATTACTGGAGGTGTCCTCTAACAGTGGTGCTCCAGGAGATGTTTTTTTTCCTGTGGCTGAGCTTTCTGACAGGCTTTGTAGCAGCTATAGTTGATGCAAAGCTTGAAACATTTTACCACATTTTCAGAAGAAAGGAGGAGAAACAGAGGAGACAGCAAGGTAGCTGAATGAGGAACAGGAAGGCAGTTTTGAGATAACTCAGATGTAAATATTTCAGGTATAGTTCTGCCTTCATTCCTTCACTTGTATCATTTATGCTCATTTGTATCTCTTATTTGATGTGGATTTCATAGAAAAATGCTTGTTACATTTTATGTTAGTTATTTTTAAGTTGACGATTCAAGTATTTGGGTAAAATCAAGGTAATGGCCATTTAAAGACGTGCTGAATTTCTGCAGGTGCTGCTTGAAGGAACTACACATGAGCTCCAGGTGCCCACCATGGCTTCTGCCATATGAACCAGATGGAGATTCAGGGGCCAAGGCAGCAGGAATGTGATCCAGTGGCTGCTGATGGCAGCTCAAGGCTTTGTGGAGTTTGGCAGGGAATGGGGAAATGTAGGTTTCTACAACCTACCTGAAAGACTCACAGGGCATAGTTGAATGTAAGAAACGGCTTGTTGTCTATATGTTTAGGGAGTTTAAGATACATCTATCAGGAGCATCAAGGCACACATATTTTATAGCAGGCAGCACAGTCAAGTACTGTGGAATAGGTGTTCCAGATAAGGATCCCCCAAGGATGCATGATATAAACACTAAGGATTATTTTTTCATTTGACTTATTGATACTTCACATTATACATACTTCAAAATAAATTTATCTGCTGAAATAGTCTTATGCTAACGTCTACTATAGATTATTGACTTGCAGGTAATATGTCACTACTTACAATGAAAGAGATAGTTTTATTTTTTTACTCCTCCAAATTAAATGCTGTGAAGATTCTATAACCGAACGGCTAAATTTGGAGCCTTGAATCTACATCACCTGTGTACTATGTGTATTATGAGCAAATTGTGTCATCTGAACAAAAAGAAAACATAGAGGCATATAAAAAAATCTTCACATTTTTGAATGGTCTTGGGAAGTAGTAGATAGACACTAGACAGTAAATGCAGAAATTTGGGGATTAGATTCTTCTTTGCAGAAGGTCATTCAGGATAAATCTCCAAGTCCTTGTTGGTGTTAGGAGCAATAATTCCTGTCATTATTAGGATAGAACTTTGTGTTACATGCCTAGACTATTCTGGACCATGAGGGTTGTCCATCATATGCTAATCAATTTTCTCCCTGTTTTATGCATATCTGCAATTTTAATTTTTTAAAATTACAAAGAATTTTTTAAAAATAAATTACAAACATTCCTTACAAAAATATTTTTATACCCTTTAATGTAAAAAAGTGAAATAATGTACTGTCTAAACTGTTTTCTGGAAATTCTAAATAATATTCTATTACAGTCCACTACTCTACTAGTTTTGTATTTTGGCAGTTCAGAGTTCTGGACTACCTATATAAAATTTCTTCTATGAAATTAAGAGTATGTAACATGCTAAAAATATCCTGGAAGTATATTCACTTTTAAGAGATTATTGTATCTTCACTGCAACTATAGAATTCTTGGCATAATATTCCACCTACTTGTGGCACTAATAAATATATATTCAGGGAGGAACAAATGAACTGTCATTTTTGGGTCCTAGGTAAGAGAAAAATCCAGCTGTTTTTCAGTAATTTTCACCTTCTTTAGTTGGAAAAAGATTCTTTATATATTAATTGTTTTCACTTTTAAAATAAGGAAAAAAAAAAAACAAAAAACTTTCACACAACCTTTTTGCTGCATGTCAAGATGTAGCATGTGTATCTTAGAATATATTAGGTAAGCCACTTCCCCAAAAGCTATCGAAGGTGATGACTAAGGAATGTTACTCTAATTCTGTAGTATTCTGCAGGGCAGTTAGATGCATGTGCAGTTGTTCCACCAGCAGATTTATCAGCCTCTTCATGCTCAGTCTGGTGAAATGGCAATTATGTTTCAGAAGGCTATGCATGAATTTCTCCCTCTAGTGAGGGTGAGGACAAGTCCACAATCAGAGAAATCCACGTAGAAATCACTGGTTTTGAGTGTTTGAATATCACATGTGGATTCTATGCAGTCAGTGGTAGGTAGAATGTTTTAAAGACAAAGGTTTAGAAGCCTTCAGTTTGGTGCGTAGTACTATGTACAAGCCTTTGTAAATATTGAACTCTGTAGAAGCCACATAAACAAGATATTTGCTTGAGATCCAAATTTGGGGAATTATGTATTTTGAGAAAAACCAAGGTCCATTACTACCAAAAATATTTATTATTTCTGTTGAAAATGTAGCCTGTCTTTTGAAAGGAGAATCTTTTTCTGGTACCTTAAACCAACAACTATATGTCTTCCGTTCTGACAGAAATCAACTTTTCATCAAGTACTTATGCCATGTACCAGAAAAAAGGATATATATATTGCTTTTTTACTTTCTTGATTTATGTATTAGATGTGGTCCTTGTAACAGCCTTTCTCTTTTTCCCCTATAACTAGTGTTCAGAGTGGGATTCAGAATGGTATTTTAGCACATGAGGCCCATAACACTGCTCTTTTCCAGTCTTCTGAACCCTCTGTGCCCATGAAAGCACTGCTGTGGGAATGGACCCTTCCTGACAATATGTAACAACTGTCAGGTTTAGAAATTGAAGTGTCTGAGACAGGACTAATATGCTTGAAGAACTTTGTCTTTATAAGAGTATATGATTCCAGCTGGACACCTCAACTGAATGTCCTGCACAGTGCAGTGGGCTTGTCCATAGCTGTTCACACTTCAGAAGGGCTTATCAATCATAGGGTTAGTCAGCAAGTTCATTGGGATCCTCAAAACCCCCTGTGTTTGTATAAATTAAGGTCTTCATTATCCATCTGATGATATTTGGTACAGGATGTAACATTTAGCCTTCAAATGAAAACACATTGCGGGGAGGGCAGGCTGAAACAACATAAACACAAGGGAGGGACAGCAGAAAATGGAAGCAAGCACACGTTTCAGTGACGTTTAAGAAATGTGCTGAGTTCTAGAGGATATTTGAAATCGTGCAGCACCTTACCGTCAGAAAAAAATTAGGAAATCTTAAACCACTGTGATGTTTCTATTAGTGACAGCCCTGCTAAGGAATGGAAGTTGCTTTAAAAAACCACACAAAAATGAATGACAGGAAGGTTTTTCTGGTGGTTATTGTAAAACTGTTTTCCACATTCTGTTTGAGTGGTAGGTGAAATCTTTATTACATTGAAAAGGACATATATCAAAGCATTTAGCTTCAGCTTTGCCTAGGAATAGCTGCCTTGGACATGGCAGTGTGTATTTCATTTGAATTTCATTCCACTCCTGTGTGTAAAGTGTTTCTCCTTATGTTGACTGGTAACTGGCAGAAAATACCAGTGCTAACCTGAGAGACGTTCAGATATGTCTCCTCTTTACGAGTGTGTCCTTAAGGGCACATTTGTGCACTAAGGTAGAAATGTGATTCATTGCAGCAAACCTGGACTTGTGTTCCTGTGTGTCATCTCTGCTCCTCCAGGACTATTCCAATGTCTTCTCTACTGAGACACATTCTCCTTGTGGACAACCTTAGTAGTTAATTTTTAATCGTGTGAACCAGACAGACCTGCAAAAATTTACATTAGCCAAAAATCAAGAGATTTCTAATGCCTTTGCTCTCTACCATAAATGGTCACTCAAAGCCTGACATCCTTTATCCTTTTGTGATATATGGTTTTTGGGTAACTTGCCCCATTGTGGCAGGCTAGAGAGGTAAATCTATTGTCTTTTATATTCTTCTGAAGAATGAAGGTAACACAACAAATATTCTTGCTCAAAATATCTCCTTTTTGTGATTGTACTGGATGGTTTCTCTCATTTTTACTTCCCAGACTTGACATGAGAAAAGTTCTGTACAGTCCAGGTAAAGTTTCTTTGAGTCTTGTATCTTTTCCCAAACATCTAGCTCAAGTCAGATCCCTGGGGAAAGCAGAGAATGACATTTCCAATGAAAATGAAGTCAGTAAAAAGTAGTGTATGTGGTACCAGCACTGTCTGAGAAGGTGTTTTCTCAATGAAGGAAGTATCTCTGAAATATCACATGATATACATGGTGCAGTTTCCTCCTTTTGGGAATAGTAAATTCAGGATAATATCTATGGGGGAAAAAATCAGCCTTCTTACTACAAGTACTTGTAGCAGTTGAAGAGGCATTGAAAATTCTCAAGTTGAGGAAATTCTCAAGTACCTAAATTGTGGTGGGTTTTTTTTTTTTGTTTGTTTGTTTGTTTTTGTGGGGTTTTTTTTTGTTTGTTTCTTTTGTTTTTGTTGGGGTTTTTTTGTGTCAACTTTTGAGACTGTATTGATTTTTTGGTTGTTCTGATTGATTTGTATCTTCAGAGTATACATTTTAGTATTTTTGCCACTCCCTTCTGAAACACTTTTCTAAGAGTCTTTTTTTGGTCACCAATTTACTACTTTCTGCTTAGTTACAGCCATGATTTTCTCCTCCTGTGCCATATCTCATGCCTTGCCATAAGTCACTCCATGCAATGAAATATATTAACAGGTTTTTTGTCCCTAAAATATTCACAGTTCGTATTAATCTTCTTTTCTAAATCCCTCTCTTTTTTCCTTCTTTTTCTTTTTTCTTTTTCATTTTTCTCTGTTCTATGCATATTCTTACTCATCTTTGCCTTATTTGGATTTTAAAATATTTCAGGAAAGGACTTTGTCCTTCTGCAATCTCATTCTAGGATCATGCAAAGTTAATAGGCTGTATGAATGTTTCATAATAATAAAAATAATAATATTCATGGAGATTTTTTTTTATAATCATGAAAATTCTGTAGCTGTGTTAATACTCTATGATATTGCACCTTCAAACATTGACATTCAGGATCAAAGTTTCTGAAATAATATACTTTTCCCCACTTATCTGTATGACCAACTTGTTGTCTAAATATATGCCTGGCATTGATTATACTGTGCAATGTGTGCAGGCAGACTCCTAAATCTGTATGGTAGCTACCTACATAAATCTTGCTGATACTGCTGTCAGCAGAAGGGCTTATATGTGTGTTACAGGAGTCTGCAAATCAGGCACATAAATACCTGTCCACCCAGGAGTTTTCTTGCAAAATTAGAGATACAGAAATGGAAGTTTGGATTAATCTGGCATGCTGCAGTAGAGTTGTAAACAAGGAAGACATACAGCTGCTCTCTGAAGCAGGCAAAATTTTGTTCCTATCAGACTGTGTATTGTTTACAAGCAATGACAGACTAACCAGATTTGTTGATGAGTTTAATCTGTTAAGCAATTTAACATTTGCTGGCATGTTTATTTCATTCAACTGACAAAGAATTTTGCGACTGAAAATTATCTAGTTTGGGGAATTTGGGAAGCAGCCCCTGTCCCTTCACCTTCCCTTCAGTTAGGTGTCCAAACACAAGGACTTCCAGCTCCCCAGTTTCAGTTCAAGTAATAAGGCTAAGGGAGGCAGACTGTAACTGACTACTTGCTTTTAAAGATTTGATGTTACTATCCTCTAAATGGCCAGCTGTGTGAAAACCCTGGTTCTGGTATCATTGGCTTCCAACCAGCTCATGGGTAGTTGGATTTGTTGCCATGTGAGCAAGCTGAAAATATTACCTTTCTGCTTAGATTAGCTGTTAGAAAAAATCATATAATTTTTTTACATCTCTTTTCATGAGAAGCAAGGTTGAAGTAGAGAGAAACACATATAGGAAGCAGTAACAAAGTTAGAATGCAGCAGAGACTGTAAACTGAGGAGAACACATTGTGCAGATTTGTAAAGATTATTTAAGGAAGGCATTTTAGCAGTCTCTCAGAAAGTCATATTCCACACTTGCAGGTGCACTGGCAGTCAGATTTTATGTTTGTCTGCTGTGAACAACAGTCATTGCCACTTTCTAGTATGTATCTCATCCTTTTTAGTTTCATTAGTTCATTGGTAATAAGTATGAAATAATAATATTTCTGACTTTCTAGCTCTATCAGGAATCTGTTGGCACTGTTGTTAGTGGTTTGGATTTTTTTGGGGGGGGAGGGGGGAGTGGGTGTTACCTATTTTGTCACTCGAATGTCTTTTTCTTTACATACATATCATTAATTTTCATTTGAGGAGATGAGATGACTCATTACCTGACTCTTATTTTTATTGCAAGAACCCTTCCTTTTTAAGCAGCATAGTGTTCAATGGCCTTGTGTTTCTTTTGACAGGTTTCTGGAAGGTTTTATTTATATCTACTTTAGATGTATATTTTGTAGGTGTTTAGGTTATGTAAATAACACATGGGGTAGTACATGTTTGATAAACACACAAGGTTGCACAAACACATATACATTTTTCATGGACTTACTGTTGTCCATGAGCTGTAGTTCCTATGGACACTTAGAGTTTACTGTTAGTTTGAGGCATTTCTTTAAAGAAATCAATTTTATTAAATTGTCAGTAAGATGAAGACAGCATTTTTCTCATTCTTGCTTAAATTGTCTAAACAACAGCATTTACAGTAAAGAAACTGAGGCTCATTGTTATGTTTCAACACTGATAATTGATCTTCTTTATTTGCTTCCTCCTGCTCTCTTAACTATTTGAAGATAGGCCTTTAATTACATGTCTAAAATCATAAGTGTTTGCTCCCTTTCTGTTCACATTTGTTCTGGTTAGCCAATATTGCTTGTAATTTAGATTTCTTTGTTAATTCTAACCACTCTTTTCATACTTCTTCATTTACCATCCCTCTAGCACTGTCTGTGTAAGTTACTGTGCCATTCCATACTACTGCTCCCTGTTGAGAATGAAATCCTGACCCCCAGAGAAATCAGTGACAAGTACAGCAGCTTTGCTAAGCACACAGTTACATCCTACCAATGCTGTATCCTGCCATCTCTTGATTTGACAGACAATGTCCTTTGTCAGGATTTTAGACCAGAACATCTATTATTAAAAGCGAGGAATCTGCCATTTGCTCTCTGATTCTTTAAAAACTTTCATAGAAGTTGGATCAAATTTTATTGTACAACTGAAGACAAATCAAATTACTGTCCTTTCCAGAAAGATAAGCCAGCAGAGATGACTCCTTTCTATGTTAACCAGGGCTTGAATGACACTGGGCAAATGTGCACACAAACCCTGCAGAGTTCAGCTACCAAAATTCACTTGTGAATAGTTTTTGTCTTGTTATGATGTCAGACTGAATTGTAAGAACACATCTTCTCTATTCTTGTGATTGGTATTTCAGACAGCTACTGAGAAAGATAAAACTAGTATATGAACAGAGTTTGACAGTATCACATTTTATCAATAAAAAGTACTGCAGCCCATTTTATGTGTTGTGCAAGTTCCAGAGAAGTGTGTCTTATTGTTAAGGGGCCATAGGTTTTGGAATAGCTATTTTCACAGTAAGATAAAAATAGGACATTGAGTAGCTTTAGAAAAGGATCAAAATATTCTGGACTACTAATTGACATTCTCAGTTTGGTAAGACCTTTTTTATATAAAGAAGCTACTTGTGTCAGTAAGACAAATTTTAAAATAAAAATGTTACTCAGCATAGCCAGTAATAGAGAAAATACTTTCAGAGTCTTGCCCATAATTACTGTTTACAGTGAAGAAAAGCAAGTCTTTCATTTGCAGTTTTGAAAAAAGTATGTATTTTCAATATTCTGTAGTATTCAATATTTTGTTGCTGTATTTTCTGATACACGTCATGATGTATCACTGTGTAGTTATGTTTCTTATATGTGTTCTTTTTTTTACTATTGCAGTCACTTACTAGTTCTTCTTTTTGGCATTGAAACAAGTACATTATATGAGTAGATTCAATTAGATGCTCTTTGCTGCTAATAGAATGATTAAAGATATAAAATACAAAATACAAAATAGAAGTAAAGAGCAGCTGACTTTCATGAATTTTAACTAACAGTTCTGAAATTTATTTTGTGTATAGGTGGATTTTCATTCCTTTTTTCAATCTGAGGACATAGACAATATATGTATTTCTTGTGTACATAAGTATATGTGTGTGTTTTATGTCTGTATCTGCCAGTTGATCAGACTCTTTTCTTTGTACTTCCTGAAGCCCAGGGTACCTGGGGCTCATTAAAACCTCATACAGATTGATAATGATGATTGCAACATTTCTTTTTAAGTGGAACTATGACTAACCCCCAGAAGGAGCACTTGGAAATACTAAAGGTAATGAAATGTTGCATATCACACTTCCTGGGCAGATCTATTTTATTCCTGCTTACACCTAAGATTTAAAAAAAAAAAAAAAAAAAAAAAAAAAAAAAAAAAAAAAAATTGCAGATGCTTTTGTGTATCCATTTATTACAAGTTTGTAAAACAAATTTATTGGCGTGGAAACAGGATTAATATTTTAATAAGCCTCAGCACAGGGCTGATTTAAAGTAATCTGATAAAAATAATTAAGGAAGAGGAGACTTTAGGTAATACACTCAGCAGGAATACGTGTGTCATTCTTAGTAGTTGGCAGACCCATCAGTGTGAGGTGGCTAACCTGATACTCCAGGTGTTGAGATTTATGTTTGTCATGCTGTGCATCTTTGGGAATTGAAATATTCATCCATGTCACTGAATCAACAGAGATGGATTTTTCTCATTAGCTGAATCCCAACAAGGTAATCATTGTAGACTTGAAATGGATCTGTGTATTTGAAGTTTATTATTCATTCCACCTAGGAAAAGCCTTTAGCTAATCATATTTTAATGACCTAAGAGACTTCAAGAGAATTATAATTAATATTCAGAAAGTAGCTGTATTTTCTTCTGGAATGTGCAATTTAATTAAAAGGAGCAAGCTGAAAAACAAAACAGTTTTTAAAAAGTTATTTTTCATTGAAACCTCTTAGTAGAGAGAGTTATCTCAATAAAAAGAGAGTAGTTGTTTCTAAAAGCTGAATAAAGACCAAATCATTAAAACCTTTTAGCTTCTGAAAATAATTTTTGGTTTTATATATATATATATTTCCCACAGTCCTAATGTTATGAAGTTAAAGGATTAGAAAATGTCAGACTGCTTTTCATTTGGTTTGTAAGAAAATGATTTATGATTATACAAATTTTAATAAAGAACTACTTCTCTTTCCCATGAGTTTTTAATGGGGTTGTGAAAGGCATTCATCCTATATGGTTTATACCCTAAATATATATATTTTTCAGGAAAGCTGCTTCCTGCATCTTGTATCACTCTAGGTTTGTATTCCTATAGTGGAGCACATCTTCACTTTATCATACCATGCAATGAACCCAACCTCTGAACTCTTGGCATGAGCTGTGGCTGTAATTTGAAGTTCCTAGCCGTGTTATGTTGAGTCTTAGTTGATTAACCACGAGTGGAAGGTGTAACTAGTCCAGGACTGATGCCATGCCAATGGAGTTGCATTGCTACAGAAATCAGAGGTAGTATTTTCCCAGTTCACTGGACTATGTAGACTCCACCAGCTTGAATTCATATTAGCCTTGGATTTAATCTGTGTTCTGCTGTGCAATACAAAAATGAATAAGAGGGTGACTACAGTGAATACTCAGCTTAGTGAAATTAGAATGATGGTCTGATTTTAGCTGCTGTACATATAAAACATAACAACTGTTAGCTACCTGATATATACTTATGTAATTTTATATTCATTATGGTACAAAAGGACTCAGAGAAATTCCACCAAATATCTGGTCTCATTTCTGACTATAAAAACATTTTCACCTAATGGTGAATAAAATTGCTGGAAGGAAGAAATGTTATTTAATCTTAGGCTACTGAGGGCTCTTATACTAAATTTGAGGGAAAAAAGAAAAAAAAAAAAAAAAGCATGCACTTAGTAGAAAATAGATTTACCCATAAAAACTCTACATAATTTTCACAATAGGGTTTGTATTTAGAGGAACATGGTTCCAAAAGTACCCATCATTGCAATTCCTGATAATCTTTTAGAGGTAGCAAAACTAGATCTGTGATACTGAGCTTTTAAAAAACGGCTAGCTAAAATTTCCAACCATGTTAGGAATTGTGTAATGCAATCATGACTGGACATTTTTGGCTGAGAAAAATGTGGGTGAAAAGGTCTCAAGGACGTGTACCAGTATTCAGTATAATTTACTACTGCTTAATATTCTGTACAACTGCTGCATTGTTTACAGGCTGCCATGCATTGAAAGCTCCAATGACTGATGGAAATACACATTTTAAAAGACAAGTAATTCAAGTGTTATTATTTTTATTTTTTTAAACCTTGTCTCGAAGTATTGTTATTTGTGATATAAATGGTTAAAACATGCTTAGTCAAAGGAAAGAATCAGCTAATTTGTAAAATGATGGCATCTGCCATTTTTTCACCTAAAATATTTGGTGAGGTAATTCACTTCTCAAGTATGGGGCTTATATATGGTGTTTGGGGATTGCATAGGTCTTGTTCACCGTGATATGTTTAGTTATTGATTTAATAGAATACAGTTGATAACAATGTCTTCTACACAGGAGTTTCAGACAGGGACCACATCTTTAAAAACTTTGATGATGCAAATTCTTGTGGCAGCATGATTTCCAGAACTGAGACATAATGTGTACTTTTACTCAGTTATCAAGAACTGGTTTGGGAATCTCAGCCCACATTTGCATAGGTATCTATACTGGTGTAGCTGCACTTGAAATATTCAAAGATCTGCTGTAACAATCTGCCATGACATAAATTTTGGTGTTTGTCTTTTTTTTCTTTGGTTTTCTATCTGAATATGTTTGTTTGACAAATCCTAATATTTAGCATTTCTTAACTGATTGAAGGTCTCTTTCATAATGTCTTAGATATTTTCTGATTTTACTTTGCTAGTACTCTGCCGAACAGAGCTAGGAAAAAGTTCTGATTATTAATTCCTTATCATAAAAAAATTGAATATTTCAAGTAACATATAGTTCTAGAAGATTCAATGCAGTTTTCTCTTGAGATTTTCACTTTAACTCACGATTTTTTCTTATGTCACCTTCAGGAGTGTCTCAGTGGTGATTTTCTGAATGATATATGAAGTTTAAAAACCTGATTAGACGAAGCGTATTTGAAACAGAATAAAAAAAAATAAATATTTCTTAAGCATTACTTGAGATACCAGAAGCACTTTTATACATTTATAGCTGGATGTGCTTGAGACAATGACTCAATCTTGCCATCATCCCTGCCAACTCTTCCTGACTTTTAAATATGTGTATATTCAAAAGCATTTAATACCTTTTGTAACTTTCTTTACATTCGTTCTACTAATTTTCAAGGTGTATGGATAACTTTGCAGCAATCATAAAATAGATGGGTTTTTTGTTGTGAGACAAGCTTTGTACCCTATCCCATATCCATTTTAAGCTTCCCTGCAAATGAAGAAGGGGGGAAAGGAGAGGTGGAACAAAATCCCTGAGAGGCTTGCTTAGTTTCTTTGTGTGTGTGTGTAATTCTTAATGCCTTATTTCAGAGAGAATGGAAAACCTAAAAGCCTAAAATCTCTGAGCAAATAGCTTTCACTTCACACATTTTCAGATAGTAACTTGGAAATATTTTGAAATAGTCAGAAATTGACCAATCCTGGGATACAACTCCAGCAATCAGCCTCTCTTTCAGATTTGCAAAGACACTATACCACTGCTAAGAACATCTCCTGTGTCTTCATTGACATTATTCAAAACCTGGGCGTTCTTCTGATTACCCCAAAAGGTAATTAAACTACCATTAGATATATTTAGTGACTTCCAGTTGACAATATGGTTAAATTATTTCACTAACTTAGTTATCTATTTATTTTATAGATGCTTTCAATTTTTCTCAGAGATTATCTGCTTGAGCTTGCAGTTGATCATTCAGATTAGGGTGATACAGAATATAAAATTCTCCACTTCTTTATCCTTCAGTTTGTTTTGTACTCACTAAAACATTATGCATTGCATGAGTATTCTTACAGCTACACATTCTGTGTATTTTATTTCCTACCAATATATATTTCAGTCTCAACCTCTCATGTTTTTCAAATGGACCATACTAACTTTGTCTACTTTTCAGTGTAGCATACTCTGGCTCAAGTGAATAGCTGCAAATAATTTCAAAGAGGTTTACAGTATAGTTTAGTTTATAGAGAGTTGTGGTAGGCCTGGAAGTGCTTAACAGAATTTAAAAGAACTCAAAGAGTCGTGTTGCTGCATACCGTGGAAATCACATCTAGGAAAGTGCACACATAACTAAGTTACACGTCTTGAATAAGCCTTTTTGTTTTTGTTTTTTTTTCTGAGTCTGTGCAGTTTTCTTACAACTTCCCTGGTGTGAAACCATTTTTTCTTACCAAAACCAGTTTTTCTTGCTGTATTGGATTTTCTTACTTACAAAAAAAATAATTTTAACCATTTTTTTCTCCATATGATTTTTTTAATATATGCATTATCTTAATTACTGTAAGTCATATTCATATAGAACTGAATTAAATTTAAATTACTGTAAGTCATATTCATAGAGGACTATTGTCCTGGTTTAGGGCAAATTTGGGAGAAAACCCCTGAATAGGGTCCCTCTGGGGAGCAAACCCAAATGCCCTGTCACACCAGCCCCTCACCGCCCCCCCAGCTGGTCTGGGAAAGAACTTCCTTGGAGAAAAGTGGAAAAAAACTATTTATTTAACAAACAATGTGCCCACAAGCAAAAAGAATGAATAATATGAAACAATAAGACTGTGATGGTTTCAGTGTTTACTATTTTTTTAGATATGACTAGGAGAAAACAAAAAGCAAAACACTGTTTAATGATGCCTCCTCTCACCGGAAGAAGAAAAGAGTGGCTCAAACACAGTCTCAGCTTTGTATGGGTGTTACCTGGGTTTTTTTTTTTTGTTCTCCTCTGGTTTTTTTAAGTTTTTCATTTCAGCCTTCTGATTGTTTACCTTTTGCAATGGAGTCTCTCACAATTTTCACATAAACAACTTATTGTTATCGTAACTATCCTTTCATGCTTACATTCTTCTCATAAGGAGGAGACTGTTGAGTTGACCAGTGTGGTTGAAGAAGAAGATTTTCTTCCTCCAATCCATGGTCACTGTTGGAATTCTATAAATGTCAAGGTCTGTAAATAAGCTTTCCCTTTTTTTGCCTTAAACATCTCAGTGTGTGAGTGTCATTCCTTTGTGTCGTACTGCAACAATATGGGTATGTACCAGAAGCCGCGTTCTGTTTTCTCAGTGGTCAAACCACATGCCAATAGCCAAGAGCTGTCTCTTGATAGGTGCCTGTCCTATTCTAAGGTCCTGACAGAGCAATGCTCCATATTCTTCTTCAACTAAAAACCAAACTGTGTTAACCCATAACAAAGACCTTTCATTGCTCTGGAGTGAGATGGCAAATTCAGAAAGTCCTTGCTGTGGGTAGCTCAGCTTGCTCAGTCTCTTGTCTGTCCCTCCGGACAGGTCCAGGCCCTGGTGGGCAGCAGGTGCAAGCCCTCTGGGTTTTTCAGTCCAGAGCAGGTTTAAACAGTCCCAAAGGAAAACAAGCAAACAAACAAAAACAAAAACAAACCCACAAACAAAAACACAAACACAAACAAACAAAAAAAACCAACAACCTCCAACCAACCAAAAACCCTAACAAACAAACAAGCAAACAACCACAAAGCCAAAACAAACAAACAAACAAAAAAACACACAGAAAGCAACCCACAAACCAGTCCAGGAGCTTCTCTGCTTTAGCTAGCTAAAACTAACTAAAAGCAAAAAGATCTCTGTCCCGCAGTCAGTCGGAGCCTCAGCCGAACACACAGAGTCCTGGAGCAGAAATGCAGAGGAGTGAACTCTATTTTCAAAACAAACTCCATGCTTTTTGCTCCCCCTTCACTCCCAGAACCAGTCTTAAAGGCACTGAACTCAATATACAGCACAAATAGAACAGATGATTGGGGATACAAGCACAATAAAGTCACCCTAGGACAACTTTGAAGTGAACAATCTTAGAATTAATTGCTGTGGTGTATATTCTACCCTTTCCTACATCTTAGCTTCTTTCTTTCCACACACTTTTCACACTTAGTAAGAATTAGATTGTGTCATCTGAATGCCCTAGGATATGTCACAATTAGAGGGGACTAGATGATCATTAAGATCCCTTTCAATCCTTAACATCCCGTTTTTCTATAATTATTTTCAGGTTTTCATGTTTATTACCAGAAGCCTAGAAATATTTCAAAAGAGTATTATATTTTATGAACTATTTTATATGTTTATAATTTTACAGTATTGAAAGATACACAATGTCAATATAATGATATGCTGACATATTATGCTTTTAAATTTTTTAAGTGTATCCCTTGGCATGAGAAGTCCAACTTCCTACCAGCTTAAAAGAGTTGGTTTAAAATAGCTTTATTTCACATAGAATGGGTAGAGTTGTAAGGGACCACAGTGGGTCTTCTTGGTCACCAGCCTCCCTGTCCAAGTGGGACCATCCTAGAGCACACTGAACAGAATTAAGTCTAGAGAGTTATTGAATATCTCTGGTGAGGGAGACTCCACAACCTCTCTGGGCACAGACGGTCGCACTGTAAAGAAGTCCTTCCTCACAGGTGGAACTTCCTGTGCCTGTTTCTGCCTTTTTCCTTCCCATTGCTCAGCATCACTGAAGTGCCTGGCTCCATCTTCTTGACAGCCTCCCTTCAGACACTTATTTACACTGATAAGACCTCCTCTCAGTCATTGCTTCTCAAGACAGACTCATTTTTGTAGCGCTCCGCTGGACCTTCTCCAGGAGCTCCATGTCTCTCTTGCACTGAGGAGACCAGAACTGGACACAACACTCCAGATATGGCCTCGCTAGGGCACATTAAAGGGGCAGGATAAACTCCCTCAACCTGCTGGCAATAGTATTCCTAATGCATCTCAGGATTCCATTGGCCTTCTTGGCCACAAGGACGCAGTGCTGGCTCATGGACAGCTTGTTGTCCACAAGGATCCCCAGGTCCTTCTTCACAGAGCTGCCTTCCAGCCTCCAGCCTGTCCTGGTGCATGAGATTATTATTCCTCAGGGACAAAATCCTGCACTTGCTTTTGTTGAGTTTCAGAAGGCTCTCTCCAACCGTCTCTCCCTGCCCATTTCTCCAACCTATTGAGGTCCTTCTGAAAGGCTTGCACAGCTCTCTGGGGTATTGGCTACTTCTCCCAGCTTTCCTTCCCTTTTGTTTTCTGTAGTATTTTGACTGTGAATTATTCATATATTATTTTCTTCCTCATTATTATTTTCATTTATATATTTGATCTTATTTTCCATCACTGTGATTTGTGAACTGAGAGAAAAGCGTGACTAGATTTGATTCTCAACATTATGCAAGTCCACTATCCTCATAAAAATATCTTTATCTTGCAGGTATCTTCATGCATAAGCCTCCTGATAAAAATAAAAATGCTATCTCACAAAAGTTATTTAAAAGCAACTTCCTGATAATCATTCATATTCCCATTTGATGAGTTGAAGGAAACCTGGAGATGCACAAATCTTTGTAAACAGCATAGATGCATGCACTTTAATTTAAACCACACAAATAAACAAACAAATAAACAAAAATTGAACACTTCAAAATCCTTTCCTGCTGTCATATCTGACAGGGTACAAATGAGTATTGGAAAAATGTTTATTCATTTGCTTTCTCCAGGTGACAATTCTTTTCTGAAAGGAAAGCATTGAGAAACTATATGTTGAAGGCTCACTAATATTGTTGTAGCTGCAGAGAGACAAGTAGGTTGTAGCTATTTGAGCAGCCTTTCTTTCCATTTAAGGTTTTACCTGATCACTGATCTGGAGATATGTCTGAATGCAGTAATGGTCTATTACACTTTTACATGCTAGATTAGGGTGTACGTTATGAAAGTGCTGCGCTGAACCATCAAACGATAATACTTGAGAGAGAGCCTCCCTATTATATAATGCTATGAAAGGCTGGCCTCTGCAATTATATAGAGAGTATGACCTTGTGGAGGAGAGCACTTTTATTTGCATGTATACAGAAATTCAGTGTAAGGAAAGAGATTTCAGCATTCAGTGCTATTGTCTAATGAAAGATGGCCCTAACTGCTGCTATATGTAAGGAAGCACAAAGTTAATTTTTAATTCACTTCCAGAAAGATGAACAGTGAGCTGTAGCAAGGCATATACCATCCTTTTATTGCTGCAATAAAAGCTTTGTGTCAGAACATTTTTTTCCTATTTACTTATATGGCAAATTAAAAGCGTGATTCTTAAAATGCTAATACAGAACTGGTGTAAATAAAAAAGGAATTACTTGGGGAGAAAAAAAAGCATCAAATCCTGAAAGATATTAAATGCATAACTGGGATGTAGAAAATTTGAGTGAGAGTTTATAGTTTCCTTACAAAAATAAAAGGTGATTTCATGGATTCTCTGGAACTGTTACCTAACTGTAATCTTTTTATTCAAAATAAACAAAAACTAAACAGTTGTAAAAATCCTTAGATTATATTGGTAAGTAATTAAATCACAGAGTTGCATAGTTTCTTTTGATTTTAAGCTATTATCACAAAAGGTGTGAAAAATGATACTCAGTGCTTAAGCACCTAATCAAATGGCCAGAATTCTACAGAAGTTGGGGAGTAAAAATCTAACATTAACTTTCGGGACTTTTTTGTTTTGTTTTGTATTTTGTTTTTAATTTTTGTTGTTGTTGTTTGTTTGTTTGTTTGTTTTCAAAAGTATCATGTGAAATGGGGAGATTTACTTAAACCCTTAGTGTTTGATTAGTCTGTCAGAGAATCTGAGACCCTTTGGCCCTACCAGTCTGTCAATGCCCTTTTATGGGAAGCCTTCACTCAACAGTTCACTGGATTGGAGGGCAACTCGACCGACTTGTTCAGGGTCACTCTCAAACAGAGAGGCCCCCTCCTGAGTCTCCACACCTTTACCCACTGCCAGAGACTGTCAGTACTCTTGAAGAGCTCACATTAACAGTTTACAGAATAATGCTCCTAATTAATAAAATTGTTAAGGTTCAAGATTAAGGTTAAAGGTCAAAGACTGCTGGTGACAGCATCTGAGTGCAAAAACTTATTCCAAGTGAAGTAGTAACAAAACCCAATCCCTAAAAGAAGCTAACACAAGATAATCATTCAGCACACATACAGTACAGTTCTTGTTCCCATGGGGAAAACTACAGGTTCAGTCCATTCTTAACTTGCTTTTATACTCTTTATTTGTGTTTAGGGAGAGCTTGAGTTACTTTAGTCATACATTTTACTCAGTGAGAGATGGCCGTACCTTGGGGGTGGGTATCTCAGTATGGTATCTGAGCTAACCCTGGGATGGGGACATGCATCACTCCAAGGGGAATGGTTTTACACAGTTGCTGATTCAGCAGCAGGACATTTCCTTTATCTCCCTTGGTTTTCAGCTGCTGTGCAGCTTATCAGCTAAAAGGTACCACTGAGTTCCTTCTTCTGCAAGAGTTTCAACAGAGTCTGGACACGGTGTTTCTGCTCCATTCTACCCATTTAGTCCTCCTTAAATTTTATTGTGTGTACATATGTTGACCACATTCCATCCAGGGAGTAGCAACTGTAGTTTCCCCTATAATTGTTGTACAACTCGCTTTTTATCCCCAGTTATTTTTCCACAAAAGGCCTGTCAATAGACTTCTCCAAAATACTAGTGCTTGTATCATACTCAGAGAGGAAAAAAAAAAAAAAAAAGATGGGCTGGCAATCTGATTGCAGCCACAATGATCTTTAAATTACTTGGGATAGATAAGCTGGAGCACAAACATTACTGGTTTCAAATAATGGTGCCTTGTGAGACTTAATTTTGGTTATTTTTAATGACAATTAAGAAAGAAATCGTACCCACCAGTTTACATCAGGAAGTCTTGATATTTATTGACATCACATTCTCTTTTATAGGATGATGTAATACATTAGTGAGTTACACAAAATTCAGGAATTTTCGTCAATAAACATTAACTGGTGTTTTTCTCTTTTTTCATAGTCTGAATTAAATAGTTAATCAAAAAAAATTGCAGGGGAGGGAAGGGAAAGGGAAAATAAGGGGCTAAAGGCTCCTTCTGAGCTTTCTTTCATTTCATAGTCCTCAACTCAAATGGGAATTAGAGATTTAATGTTCTATATAATTCTCAAAGGATAAAAATGAGACTCAGACTTTGACCCAGCTCTGATTTCTAAATGCTTGGAAAAGGACAAGAGATGTTATAAAAATCTGTTCAAGAAGAAATATTTCTAGACAGAGAAGCATCTGCAGATGTCCATTATAATCATTTTACCATCTTTGATTATGGTATAAAGGGGTAGACCATAAAGCATAAATCATAAACTATTAGTAGGTGTAAGAAGAGGCTGAACTGAGCTCTGAGTTACTGCAAAGTGAAATTATGGGGTTTTGACACATGTATGAATGAAGAGCTTAATGCCACAATGAACGTGACAATTTTAAAGTTCCATGGTAGCCATTTGCTAAAGTCTGTCTGGTTTATGGACAATGTTTTTGTACAAAGCAATGTACAATGAGGAGGAAGGATTTGTGTACTCAGATCTTCTTCATTAAGGCACCAGTTTTACTGCTTTGGGGTGCCACTTATAACTATCCTTTCTGAAAGAAACAATTATGAGACACAGTAATGGTTTTGCTGATTTTTTTTTTTTTAATTTACCCCAAGTTTTCTTTTTCTGTTCCCATAAGTGAACAGCTCAGATTGTGTTCAATGCCTGACAGTAACAAATATGATCCACACAAAAGGAATCCTGGTAATACCAGCAGCAAAACAACAATCTTGATGGGATCATGGTGGTATGGTGGGATGACTCCCACAACTAGAGTGTTGAATGGAGGGATACGAGATCTTTAGGAAGGACAGGCCAGAAGGAGCCCAGAAGTCAAAATTGTGTCTAGTCCCGTTTAACATCTTTGTTACTCATCTGGATGATGGTGCAGAGTGTATCAGCCAGTTTGTTGATGACACAAAACCGGGAGGAGTGGCTAACAGGCTGCAGGTTGTGATCACATCCAGGCAGACCTGGACAAACTAGACAAATGTGGTGAAAGGAACCACATAAAGTTCAACTGGTCTTGTACCTGGGGAAGAACAGTGCTGCACATCAGTACATATTGGGGACAACCCATCTGTAAAGCATCTTGTCAGAGAGATGGACGTGGGGGTCCTGGTAACCACTCAAGTTGAACATGAGCCATCAATATGCCCTTGACATAAAGGGTCAATGGTATCCTGCGCTGCGTTAGACAAAGTAATGTCAGCAGGCTGAGGGAGGAAATCTTTCTCTTTCACTCAGCACTGGAAAGACCACATCTATGAGACCAACCATAGTTATCTATTGGATGCAGTAGGGAACTTAGTAACTGCAGATGAGGAGAAGGCAGAAGTGCTTAACGCCTTCTTTGCTTCAGTCTTTAGAGAGAAGATGGCTTGTCCTCAGGATATCTGTCATACTGGGTTGGTGGATGGTGTCAGGGAACAGAATGATCCTCCTGTTATCCAGGAGGAGGCAGTCAGAAATATGTTGAGCTATTTGAATGTCCATAAATCTTTGGGCCCAGATGGGTTCTATCCCAGGGTGATGAGGGAGCTGGCAGATGAGCTTGCAAAGCCGCTCTCCATCATTTACCAAAAAACTTGGCTCACTGATGAGGTTCCAGATGACTGGAAGCTAGCCAATGTGATTCCCATTCATAAAAAGGGTAGAAAGGAGGATCCCAGTAATTATAGGCCAGTTAGCCTGAACTCAGTACCAGGTAAGATAATGGAGCAGTTTATATTGAGAGCTATTATGCAGCACTTACAAGATGGCCAGGGTATCAGACCCAGCCAGCACGGGTTTAGGAAGGGTAGGTCATGTTTGACCAACCTGGTCTCCTTTTATGATCAGGTGACCAGCCTGGTGGATGCAGGGAAGGCTATGGATGTTGTCTATTTGGACTTCAGCAAGGCCTTTGACACTGTCTCCCAGAGCAAGCTCCTGGAAAAGCTGGCTTGGACAGCAGCACTCTTTGCTGGGTTAGGAACTGGCTGGGTGGCCGAGCCCAGAGAGTGGTGGTGAACGGTGCTGCATCCAGCTGGCAGCCAGTCACCAGTGGTGTCCCTCAGGGGTCTGTGCTGGGCCCAGTTCTGTTCAATATTTTTATTGATGACATGGATGAGAAAATTGAATCTTTCATTAGTAGATTTGCAGACGACACTAAGCTGGGAGCGTGTGTCGATCTGTTGGAAGGTAGGAGGGCTCTGTAGAGAGACCTGGAACGATTGGATGGATGGGTGGAATCCAATAGGATGAGGTTTAATAAGTCCACGTGCTGAGTTCTGCATTTTGGCCACAATAACCACCTGCAGTGTTATAGGCTGGGGACGGTGTGGCTGGACAGTGCCCAGGCAGAAAGGTATCTGGGGGTACTGGTGACAGCAACTGAACATGAGCCAGCAGTGTGTCCTGGTGGCCAAGAAGGCCAATGCCATCCTGGCCTGTATTAGAAGTAGTGTGACCAGCAGGAGCAGGGAGGTCATTCTTCCCATTTACTCGGCCCTGGTGAGGGCACACCTTGAGTGCTGTGTCCAGCTCTGGGCCTCTCAGTTTAAGAAGGATATTGAGAGGCTTGAGCGCATCCAGAGGAGGCAATGAGGCTGGTGAGGGGCTTGGAACACAAGCCCTATGAAGAATGACTGAGGGAGCTGGGGTTGTTTAGCCTGGAGAAAAGGAGACTCAGAGGTGATCTTATCACTCTCTACAGCTCCCTGAAAGGTGGTCGTAGTCAAGTGTGAGTTGGTCTCTTTCTTCAGGCAGCAACTGACAGAACGAGAAGACACAGTCTCAAGCTGCACCAAGGGAAATATAGGCTGGATATTAGGAAAAAGTTTTTTACAGAAGGGGTAATAAAGTATTGGAATGGTCTACCTGGGGAGGTGGTGGATTCACCATCTCTGGATGTGTTTAAGAAAAGCCTAGGTGTGGCACTTGGTGCCATGGTTTAGTTGAAGTAGGGTTGAGTTGGATTTGATGATCCCAGAGGTCTCTTCCAACCTAATGATTGATTCTGATTCTGATTCTGATTCTGATTCTGATTCTGATTCTGATGCTGATGCTGATGCTGATGCTGATACTGATGCTGATGCTGATGCTGATGCTGATTCTGGAGGGCTGCGTCCAGTTCTGGGCTCTTCAAAACAGGAAGAGCATGGACATACTGGAGAAAGTCCAGTAAATGGCTGCAAAGATGATGAAAGGACTGCAGCATTTTTCCCATGAGTAAAGACTCAGAGCTGGGACTGTACATCCTGGAGAAGAGAAGGCTTGGGGGGATCTTACTAATGTATACAAATACTTGAAGGGAGACTTCAAAGACTGACCAGGGCTCTTTTCTGAGGTGCCCAGTGGCAGGACCAGAGGAAGTGAGCACAAACTGGAACACCGGAGGTTTCTCCTGAGCATCAGGAAACATTCTTACACCAATGGGTAGTGAGCACTGCACAGGTTACCCAGAGAGGTAGTGGGGATCTCTCTCCTTGGAGGCATTGAAAATCCACCTGGATATGATCCTGGTCTGCCAGATCTAGGTGTCCCTCCTTGAACACAAGGGGTTGCGCCTCAAGGGTTCTCTTCCACCCTCACAAATTTTGTGATTATGTGATACCAATAACCATTAATCTTTTTCCTACAAACATACCTCAGAGCTTATCCTAAGCTTGTTTTTATTCTGCTGTTGTGTTAGCAGTATCAATATCTTAGTTTGGAAGGTGTTTGATGTTCAGGGTTTTTTTATAGCTGTTTTTACAGTTAGAGTAAAAAAGTGCAGAGAAGGTGTAAAACTATCTAGACTGCTCACTGGGAAAACACTTTAGCATTATGAAATTCACCACTGTCGTTCTTTAGAGAAGCAGCAGATGTCTTGATGAACCTAATATTTTAAAATAATTACACCATTAAAATTATTTTGAGACTTTGTACCTTCTGCTTTTGCTAAATATAAAATTAGAGCCTGAGAGAAATGGAGCTATTCTCCTGCATAAGAATTTCTTCCTGAGTCCTATGTAAAAATACCTCCTAAAAATGCTGGTGAAATTTGAGGTCAAGTGTACATTCAGCCACTATTGGGCATATAGGTCATATGTAACTATGGAGAAACCTATAGGTTTCTGTCTTCTGAGACTTAAAATTTGATCTTTGAACACATGATTTGTATGTGTCCTGTATCTGTGCATTTCTGAATTTTTGGGGTGTAATTCATTTTTTCACTATAAAAACCTTTGCTTTCCCTGCCCTTCAGTAGTGACTGTAGTCAAACATCTGTGACAGAATTAAGGTCAACTGTTTCACTCTTATTTTTAAGCTGATTAGTGCAATTTTTTTAGTTTTATTTTTTTTCAACTTGAACTATTGAGTGATTTAGAACTACATGAAGGATAAACTGAATAGGGTTTTTAATTTAGCTCCTTTTTTTTTCATCTTGTTATGTAGACCAGGTCGTTATATTTTATAATACAGGTATGCCTGTATTGTTCAAGATCAGGTGAGAAACCAGCACGAGTAATGACTTGTAGATGCTTAAGATCACCATTAAAAGTTAAGGGAGTTTTATCCATCATCCTTTTATTTTACGATCATTGTCACAAGACTTCAGAGCCTGAGTTTCTAGAAAAACCATGAAAAGTCACCCTAAAATTATAGCATGGACAGTATTGTGCTAATGTGAAAGATTCTGAGCCACGTAATGACAGTAAGTGAAGTATTCAGAATGTTCTTTTTCTTTCTGAGATACTGTTATGAATTGTGTTGTATATATAAGTTTATTTTAAATAAATGATAGAAGGCAATTCATGAGAGAAAATACTGAAGGAATTGGTAAATAGAGATTCTGCCTTTTTAACTGCAAATAATCTCTTTGGAAAGAATCAGTAAGCTATCCTGAGTTTGATATGGATTTTCTGTCTTGTGTCAAATGACTGATATTATTGCATTCATACAGGATTTGAAATTTCTCCCATGTCTTCCAGGCATGCATACATCTTTAGTTCTACTGAGACATTTTTCTTTTCTGTGTGTACCTCAGGAGCTGTGTGCAGACAGGGATTCCTCCATCTACACTTAGAATAATTCAGATGTGTCAGCTTGCATGTGAACTGAACAATCACATACATGTGTACTTCCCACTGCAATGCTGCTGCTGATCTGAAAGGGGGAGTAAGTAAGGCCTTGGAATCTTTCCCAACTTTTGTACCTGCACAGTTTCTCCCTTTCTATACATTTATCTTTCATGTCAAGAAATTCTCAGGATTGCTTGGTAACCACAGAAGCTTAAAGCGTACTAAATACAAACCCACAATGCATAGCAAATCCACACCATCTTAAATATACCAATGATTCATTTTCTTAAATTTTCATCCCAGAAAATTACCTATTTAGCCTCATATTCTCCCCTTACTCTTCTTTACTGTTCATGAACTTGTAAAGTCCAATCTCAAAATGATTAACCTCTGAGACGACGAGCTTTTCAAGAAGTCTGAACCTCTGATGGTTATGAAACTACTAATACCTCATCTAGCCACACTAACCATAGCATGGTACATTATACACATACAACTCTTTGAACCATAGAATAATTATAGCTATAGTGAGTAGGGGAAGCTGGCTCTTACTGAATACAAAAAAGCTTAATACTCCTAAGTAACATAAATAGATCTCATAGCCTGGTCAGTAACTAAATGTTATTACAGCTTGTGTATTCCCAACATATAATGAGACTGCTTTAACATCGTGTTTTTATCCGAATAAGTTTAGAAACTCTTCTCCACACCAACCTACTTTAAATAAGTCTTGTATTTTTAAATATCTATCTGTAAAGAATTATCCAGGAGGCATTTTCAGTGCTTGTGGATAAGTTCCCCAGTGCTGAATGCCTCTCAGTTTCTGCATGTTAGAAATTAATTTGGGTCTTTTTCAGTCAAGTCATAATAATCACCTGCGATAGTCGAATCAACCAATACTGCCTTTCTCATCTTAGGACATGGATTCTTTTTTTAGTCTCCAAGTATAAGAAATTTCCTGTTGGAGGTTTGGGGGTTTTTGTGTGTAAGCTTTTTTTTTGTTTGTTTGTATGTTTGTTTGGTTTTATCTCCAGAGAAATCTAATTACTCCTGAAGGACAGTAATGCAGTCTTCAGTAGTGATACTGCCTCTGAAACTGCTGCTGAAATTTGTCTTGCTAGAATTCCTCAGATTACTGTCACCAGTGAAAATAATAAATGAGATCAGTATCAAGGCCTGTTATTAAAGAACATCTTTGGCATCTCTCATGTGATACACCTTTCAAGTAAGACTTTTTTTCTGTTGTTGGGGTTTTCTTGGTGGGTTTGAGGGTTTTTGTTGTTGCTATTTTTCTGTTTATGTAAAATTTCTTGCTCTAAGTCAGTTCTATAAAACCTGATCTTTTCTGAATTAAAACATCATTTCCCATGAGGTATTTCTATCAGAGATTATGCTTAAATTTAGATAAATTAGCATGGATGCATTTCAATTGTCTGAGAAGAGTGATAAAACAACAAAGGCACATTTTCATATTTGAAAAAAATAGTTGATTTTTCTTCACTTCCCTCCATGTACAATTACCTTTTGTCATTTCCTTTCTGAGTTGATTCTGAACAGTAGTCAAGCAGGATTATAGTAGTTGAGGCATTTTTCTTCCCTTTTTTTGCTCCCCATACATACTTCTGACAGTAAGAAGAATAGTAGGCTATTTGTTAGTCCCAGGTTATATCTCTACATGAATGATTAATTGAATATTATATCCCAGTTTATGGATTTTAATTCCCTTCAGTTTTAACAAAGAAAGCTTGCTTCTCCAACTGATGCAGTCATTTCTATTACCTTACCTCTGGATAACTAGTTTTATGTTATTTTAAATCCCTTAGAAAACTGAAGTTCAAATCTGCTTTTGGATATTTGTATTTCTGACTTTGATTTATGTAACTCATTAATCCTTTATCCATACGTTTATAGATATTTTCACTTTTAAAATTCTGGCTTTTCTGTTTTTTTGTGGGGTTGTTTGTTTGTTTGTTTGTTTGTTTTTTCAAGCAGACTGTCTGCCTTCTGATTTTCTCATTTCTTTGTGAGGACTCCAGATATTCTACTTCTATTTAAATTCAGCACCTCTACCTCTGCATTCAAATCTTTCTGTTCTTCTGTTGACTTTATTTATCACTCTCCTAATTTTTTGTCTGTCATACTAATAAACCCAGTTCCTTAGTTTTTTATCTGTTTCTTTCTTTGGTGTCTATTTGAAACAAAATTAATTATCTTGAGATCTCTCAACCAAAAGGTGTTTCTTTTCACAGCATCTTGAGTGTTTACCAGGGCAGAACAGGTGAATTGACTTAGGAATTTACTACTTATTTATATCAAAACATGCCTGAGAATTACCACTGTGAATTGATACAGTTTGGAAGAGAAATGCTAAGAAATCATTAGAAAACATAGAAGTAACACTACTTTATATATCTCACATAAACTTACAGAAACAAATTAACCATTTTCCAGCCCTGATGCAGGAGAAGTATTAGCATATTCCTGAGAAGTCGTCCCCAAAAAAGTGGGGGATTTTACATTTATTTGGAATATTATCTTTATTTAATCAATCACTTTTGTGAGTACTCAGTACTGTCCCACAACTTTTAATTTTAATTCCGTCCTTTCTAAACTGGTAATTCTTTCATCCAGCTCTATCCCAGTTACAAATGATCTTGTTCTTCATTCCTACTATGACTTTAATGAATGGTTTCACATCTTTCACACATATCTTTGAAAGAAGTTGTTTAACAATGCCGAACTCAATGTGCTGGCAAACAGCTGCTTGAGTTGTTTCCCTTTGGCCTCATCATTGTTTTCAACTGGAGGTAAAGTTAATTTGCTGGCTGAAATTTCTTACAGAGTTATGCTTGTAATAACAGAATCATATCCTTTTCCTTAGTGTTTCTTTTTCAATTGCCACATTTTTTTTCAAAGGATTTATCTTCTGTTGTGCAGCTTTGAAATTTTAGCACTTTTAAATTCTTCTCCTGCCCCCAGCTGCAATCCCACAAAGCGATGGTTTCTTTTGAATTTATTTGGCATTCAGACTGTATTTGGTATCTCTCTCCCAGTGCATTCCCAAAGTTTCACCTAAGAAGCAGCATGGTTTTCAGCTGCAACCTTGGTTCTCCACTGATATCTTCTATGAGGTTTTCAAGTAGTAGTTCCTGGAGCTTACACTATTCACTTTAAGTCAATATATTTAAAATTTTATGATGTTTGTTTTACCTCCTGTTTTCTTTCTTATTACCATCGTTGCAGTGTTCCTCACCTGGGAAAAGGGGTAATAGTTTTAAACTGATGAAGGTAGATGTACTTGAGTTGATTAAATATGAGTGAAATTTTTTGCAATGAGGGTTATGAAATATGAGAACAGGTTGCCCAGAGATGCTCCATCCCTAGAAACATTCAAGGTCCACTTGGATGGACCTTGGATGGGGCTCTGAGAAACCTCATAAAATTGAAGATGTCCCTGTTCACTGCAGGCTAGTTGGATTAGATGACTTTTAAATGTCCCTTCCAACCCAAACTATTCTGCAATTTTATTGTTCTATTAAAAAGAAGGAGGGGAGGGGAAGAAAAAAAATAGAAGAGGCCACTCAACCACATATTTTCTAAATATGTCTAAATATTAGAATTCATAGGAAGCAGAAAAACAATTGTGTAAATATGCAAAATGAGGAAAGGTGCAGGATTTTAATTTCCACTTCTAATTGTGTGATTTTACCTTAGCATTGGCTTACCAGTTAGGTCTTTTTTATCACCTAGTCATTGCTGAAGTTCCCTCTTAAGACACAAATATGCCAAGTATAGGGGGTTCACAAAATAATATACATGTTTTAATAAGTTTTTGGGTTTTTTTTAAGCAGGTTGTTGTTAATATGTAACACCTGCCATGTTGCTCATGTTTCTCACTCAGCTTTAAAATAAGAGCTGATTTTGTTAAAATTTGAAAATCTGTTAAAGTGAATACTATAGGCTATTTTCCTGTATATAGTGATTATGGTTCCTCTATCTTAAGTACTACTGTTATGTCTCAGTACAGTAGAGGACGTCATTGCTACTGTAATAAGTGATTTATTGGTTATCATTTCTAGAGTACACGAATAGTTGATGGTACTTTTTTCACCTGTGGTGAGAATAACAATTCTCTTCAAGACACTTCTAGCAGAACTGTAAAAACCTGTAACAAGGAATTGATTTTTGAGTAAGTTGTAACAGCTGTAGCTTTATCATTGTGCCAGTAGGTACAGTGTAAAATCTGTCTTTATCATGTGCAACTAATACACCCACTCTCTGCATTCTGTCTTTTCACAGGGGGCTATATGGAAAGGATTTTTCTATTGGGAAGAAAAGTAAAGCAGCCTTCTTCTCCTACTATGTTATTTTGAATGAATGAATTTTGTATTAACTTCTTTGTAGTATAAAGATTTGACCTTCCTTGGTACTTATGGTGCAGAATCACTTCAATAGTGTCTTTGTGCAAATCTCTGCATCTTCAAAAAAAAAATCAAATTTGCTTTATGCAGTGTGTTACTTATTTTGCACAACTAGCATTTTTATGAGAACTAAATGCTACCTGTCATTCAGCTAGAAATTTTAACTGTGGTAGATTTGCAGCTTCAGGTGAGTTTTTCTGGTTGCACTGTTTTACATGGTCTTCGCATAGTCCTCTGTTATCAGTAGAACGCGAGTTGGTGGAAAGCTTTTTATATTGGTCTTCAGTAGTTAAAATCAATATATTGTTACTGGAAAAGCAGATTTGATCTTAATCTTGTTATCTAAGGGACAGCAGTTAATTTGTCTACATTGTGAAACTAATCCTTACCATGAATATTTCCTAAATCAAAGGAAAATTTCCAAAGGAATTGTATGATCTGATTTAGTATATTCGAGCGCTTAAACATCTCCTTTACTTACTTTAAATCAAATATAAAAGAAATAAATTTCACCTTAGTATTTTTTTTTTAATAAATCATGCAGGTTTGCATAGCTTTTATTGTTACCTTTTGTTTCTAATACACTGGGTCATTTCAAATGAGCTATTTTGTGTCTCGAAAAATTTAATCAAAATAAAAGACTACTATGTATTGAACTGTTAATGCTTTTTTGTGTGCAGACACATATACTAATAAAGTTATTTCCTCCTGCCATCTCTGTCTTCTAGCCAACATATACACTGCTATGTAGGCTGAAGATTTCTTTATATCTATTTAATTTGATCATGGTTTATTATACAAACATCCTGATTGTATTGAAAGTATTATCACACAAGTTAATTATGTACAAAAAGAAAGATTATCTTTGTAACCAAGCTGTTCTCTCAGTTTGTATTCCAAGATTTTTTACTGGATAATAGGCAATAAAATATTTGTATAGTCTACTTTGCAACCTATGTCAAAATCAATACTGCTGACCTCTCTGTGAACTGATATAAGCCATCTTTCCCTGCCTGCCTGCCTGCCAAAGAAGCCAAGCTAAATTGGTAAATTATCAAGTAGTAAATTTAGTTTATGTCTCAAGATGTACCTAAGTGATTAAGACTCTGCTCCTGCACACACTAAGTATATCTAGTGACTTCCATGAGCATGAAGAGCCATGTTTACTCTCAGTATTTGCATGCACGCATTTTAATACATGTTCCATCTTTGTCAACAGATGAGTGCAGTGGACCAAAAATTCTAATGTAAAAAAATCAGTATTATACTTCAGTTCTCATCAGTTGCCACTGTTTGAATGGAGACTGTTAAGCCTATATCTTTCATCCTTAAACTGTTGACTGAATAACCCAAGGATAGCATCCTAACTCAAAAATTGGTATGAAGTGTATTCTCAGGTTATTTCTCTGAAAATAAAAGTTGTCTGGATATATTCTACTAATGCATAATTGTTTCCAATGCAGATGCTCTGTTCTGCAAGTTAGATGCTTTGCAGTGTGGTGTCAAGATTGTTTGTTGCTAATATGTATTTTGTTCAGAAGAAAGAAGGATAGAGTTACAGGCTG